>CP126890.1:261591250-262882500 GCA_030440675.1 Furcifer pardalis
TATTGGTACTGTATATGTATTTTTGTACTCCAGATATTTATTTTAGGCAAGCACATTTGGGAAACTGCTCTTTCAATGTTATCTCTGAGTATACATGCATAGGATTTTACAGCTGCAATAATGAACTGTGTGTGAGAGAGACAGATAGGGAGGGAGGGAGACATATAAAGTCAAAAATAAGATTTGAAAAGAAGTTGGAAATTCACAGGGTGACCTTGGCACCAATGAGTCTCCCTCCACCTGACCTCCTGGCAGGGTTTCCTATGAATTTAGAAGAAATCTTTAGACAACATAAAAA
This sequence comes from Furcifer pardalis, assembly GCA_030440675.1. Classification (NCBI taxonomy): domain Eukaryota; kingdom Metazoa; phylum Chordata; class Lepidosauria; order Squamata; family Chamaeleonidae; genus Furcifer; species Furcifer pardalis. The sequence continues at coordinate 261,591,549 of CP126890.1, forward strand.
ATGTGGTGTCCATGAAGAAGACAGAAAGAGACATTTTATTATTACATGTTACAAATCTCTGAGGAAGTGGATGATCCACAAAAGCTCATTTTTAAATACAGGAGTTAGTCTTTCAGGTGCCACAACTTTTTTGTCTTTTGTTTTGCTTGCTCTCTGATATGCCAAAATGAAGCCACCTTTGGGGAGTTCATTCTGCAGTTCCCTTTACCCAACCTAGTGGAGGGGGAGAGGCTCGGGGTGGTCACCACCGCTGCCAGAGGCGGTGATGGGACCGTCAGTCCAGCCCCTCAACAGTCTGAGGGAGTGTGAACTGGGCCCCGTCTTAAAAAGTTTGGGGGGCCCTGACTTGAGTGATACTATATTAATTCTTTCTTGACTGTATAACTAAGAGAGTACAGGTTTATTATTGATGTATTTGAAACGTCACATTCATACTGTTTTACCACTTATTTATCTCTATGTCACTAACATAAACAACAAGTGCTTTAAGTAATTTAGCTGGTCATTTATTTAAAAGCTTGTTTTAACTTTATTTTGATCAGCTTTGTACCTGTAAGCTTTGCCTCAATGCACTGTATATTTTGTCTCCTTTCTTTTGTATATGTGTTTTTGACACCTTTGGGATTCTCTGTGCCCTGTGTCTCAAGAATATGCATGAGGACACTAAGTATGCACCAAACCTGACCATCCCTGCTGTGAAGCATTCATAAGACTTACATGTAGAAATGGTTTATGAGAGAGAGAGATTTATTTATTTATTTGCTAACATAAAAAACTTACTTCTACTTCATCCCATTTCAGATCCACAACTTTCTGACCTTCCTTTGGCTCCCATGTAGGCAGTGTAATTGTTGCTTGTGCTCGTGGCAACACAATATCAGGTTCTACTGTGGTTGATACCAGCCTATTTTGGCTTGATGCCTCTGACTCTGACCATTCAGAGACTGGAGGGCTGTAAAGTGAACGTTCACAGTCTGTACCTTCATAGCCTTCATTACAAATACAGAGATAGCCATCGTCATTACTACTGCAGTTGCCATGGTGACAAGGATTGCTGGCACATGGATCTGAAACAAACTGAACAGAAACATAATGGATCAGTTAATACCATAGCATAGGATTTGTCTGCTTTGCTATAAAAGGTAGCAAGCTAATATACATGGCAACACCACAGGATTTCAAAAGTTTTTCATATTAGAATTTGCCTATAACACATTGTTCACATTACACTAAACTGGTCTTCGGATTATGGAGGCATAAAAAAACAAAGGAGCAAACAAAAGATTGGCAAGAAAAGTCATACGATAGCATATCTCGGAATCAAATAATATTAGATACAGTCAAACCTCGCATAAAGAGCGACTCGCTTAAAGAGTAACTCGCTTAAAGAGCAGAATTTTCTCTGAATGTTCGCTTTGCTTAACAAATAAAACCAACCAAAAACTCGCTTAACAAATAAATCAGGGTTCACAATCCCCCCACAGTTGGTCACTTACAATGGTGTTTTGCTTAAAGAGCAAACTCACTTAAAGAGCAAGCCTGTGGAACGCATTATGCTCTTTAAGCGAGGTACAACTGTATCTCAAAAAGCATGCTGTGCTGTTTTAATGAGACAAAGATAGAACCAAATAGTCTTGTGCTCTCTCTTGACTATATTTAATGAAATCCAATATCAACAACTGAGGGGTTATCCTTCCTTAGGATTAGACACATGACTCGACATATTGATACTCTACTCATAATTTAGTAGCATATCAATTACTCTCACACCTGAGCTTTGGATAAATAAATAATGTGCTCCTTTTATTTTTGATACTCTACTTTCAAAACACCTGTTAACGGAACATTTTCTCAATTTAATCTAACATTAGTTTCTTAGTTGAAGAGACAAGTTTTGCAAACATGTATTTAGAACAGAAAGAGGGATTGTTTTCTTAAAATATAATTTAACAAATGTAGCTGCACCATCTTTGCTTTTATAGTTCATCAGGTCATTCAGACTGCAATTCTATATACTCCTTTCTAAAGTAAACACCATCTGAAACCAAGTGGGATTATATCTGAGTAGATGTGCAGTGGATTGCACTATTCATCTTTCTTCTAAAACCAACAATGGCAAGTTAGCAAAGGTGCTTCCCAAAAATACACATAACAACAGCAATTACACCTATACATTATTACACCTATACATTGACCCAAAGCACTTCCAGTGGTTCCCAACAAGGGGTACACAGCCCACAGGTGGACTTCAATTCCCAGAAGCCTAAGTCAGTACATTGGCTGATCAGTGCTTTGGGGAAATGACTTAGGTATATTATCTCTCACAATATGGGATTTCTATGTCTTAAATAGAAAACTGAATCACTTACAGATGCTAAATATATATTCTTTATTAATTAGGTCCAATACACTCCAAGAAAAGTCTTTCCTTTGGAAAATCCTTATTTGGGACACATTCTGTTTCAAATGAATCTCTATAGACATACAGAACTGTTTATTTAGCAGACAAAGCACAATACTATTAAGCAAGAGTTCTCAAAATGTTTCAGGCCTAAACAACTTATTTTTAGCACCTTTTATATGACTCTCGATTCCAGTGATAGTGAACCTTGGCACTCCAGCTGTTCATGAACTTTCCCAGAAGCCCTGTTCAGCAAGAGTGCTGATCAAGGCTTCTGGGAATTTAAGTTCAAGAACAGCTAGAGTGCCAAGGTTCCTCATCAATTCTCTATTCTTTCTGCTCAAGTGTTTCTCCTTCTGTCCCCATCAAATGAGCTCATGAAACATGCATTGTAAGCCCTCTCTTTCAGACCATAACCTCAACTCAGGTGAAAGCTCTCCTTTCTTTCAATCATTTTGTTACTATGAGGATTATCAAAAGGACCAATGAATGTTTCAATTTTTAAAAAAATTAGGTACAATGAGGCTTCTTGAATCTGGATGCCTCACTAGATCCTGACACAAATTATTCTAAGCCAGATACTAACTTGGTTAAATAGAATGCCTGGTTACATAACTTAAGGTTGAAGAAAAGACCATTAGGAGGAGTGAAACTATCTACTGAATCTGGAAAGGTGAAAAAAATTCTTCTCCATTGGAAATGTGCTCAGAAAGTTCACAAAGTCTTTTTGCTTAAGACAGCACTTCTTCCATATATTACAGCTATTGTCAATAAAACTTAATATGGTGTAGTAGCATTTAGTATTCTGATTATTTCTCCCACTTGCCATCTTTTCTCCACCCCTTCCTTTCCATATGCTGCTTTGTCATTGTTCCTTCTTAATACGTAAGTATCCTCATTCACCTTCAAAATCACATGAACAAATGTCTGGTTGCGATATTATTTTGCATTGATCAGTTTTTCCCACAAGCAGTTTATTTTTAAAACAAATTCATTAAGAAGCATAAAGTAAATCATACACAGCAATTGTCAAGGGCAGAAAATTGGTTAGCCTCAAAGTTAAAACAGAATCTAAGCAATGAAAACAGCAAAAGATCAATTGAAAAACATCAAGGACTTCAATATATTTTTTGCCAACAGCCAGATAGTACATCTCTTCAAACCATCATCTTCTGAAAAGACTATAAATATTTATTCACAACTTTCTAAGGAGTCTGTAAAAGGGAAGTGGAGGAATGCACTACTCCATTTCCTCTCAAAGCACCTAAGGGGTGTACCAAATGTCACCATACCTAGACAAAATTGCATAACAGCAGATATCTTGGAAGGTGTTCAGCACAAGTGGGACAGAAGGTGTGTGGGTGTGTGTGCGTGCATGCGTGTGTGTGCGTGCGTGCACACTTGCTTGCTTGCTTGCATGTGTGTGCATGTAGAAAGAGGTGGCTGAAATAAAAATAATATTTTTTAAATATTTTGGGATTAATATTTTTTACATAACGGTACATTTAGGTACAACTTCCCATTTCCTCTATGCATGGTGACTTTTGGGACACCCTGTGTAAGTCAGGTAGTGACAGGCTCATGGCATAGGGCTAAATACAAATTGCATAGGGGAGGCAAACAAAAAAGTGCAGTGAAGAAGTAGTTTGTGTGTACCTAACGCTTACCCTTGCAAGCTTCCTGCAGGAATCCAAAACAATCATGCATAGGCATAGGCAGAGATACTCATATAAGATATGAGAAACAATCTTGCTGTTTCCTATCTAAATCCAACAATAGTTTTGAAAAGACAATTACAGTAATACCTCGGATAACGTTTACCTCGGATAATGCTAAAATCGCATAACCTTAAGTAATCTGGGGAGGAGAATTGGATCAAATAACGTTAAGGTCCTATGGGATGGATCAGATAACAACCGCTAAAGCCTGTGCGGTTACAATTTTAACATGCATCGGATACAGTGATGGGATGCAACAGGTTCTCACCAGTTCCCCAGAACCGGTAGTAACTTTCCCCAGTGTCCCAGAGAACTGGTAGCAGCTTTTTTTTTTTGGGGGGGGACCACCTTCAGGGCTCCTTTCCACTGGTTCCCCTACTGCGCATGCATGCCAAGCACTTGGTGTGAATGCATGCCTACAGTGCTTGGCGCATATGCACGGCCTCCTTGCTGTCCTCCCAAGCGGGGAGGAGGAAGAGAAGCTGCTAGGTGTATTTTAATGTAATGTTTATTTTATTTTATTTATTTATTTAATTTATTTACGGTTTTGTGTTGGGGGTGGGTGTGTGGGTTGAGGGGTGTGTGTGTGTGTGTGCTTATTTTTATTTTATTATTATTATTATTATTATTTTATTTTATTTGGCCCCGCCCACAACATCATGACATCATGATGTTAGCTCCACCTACACTGTGATGACATCACGGTGGGGTAGTAAAATTTTTGACATCCCACCACTGATCGGATAACACTAAAAATCGGATAACACCAAGACTTGTGGAACCAAATTTTAGCGTTATCCAACGTATTACTGTATTACAATTATTATTACAATTGCTATTATCATATTTTCCCACAAATCCATACTTTCTCTACTGTCTTTACTCTCCAAAGCAAAGTCTGTTACATAGGACACCAAAATGACAATTCCTGGACATTTTTTAAAAACCAACTTAAAACATTCCTTTTCAAGGAAGTCTTTAAGGATATCATGTCGTTGATAATAAGTTAGCTGGTCAGTTTTGAGCTTGCTTGCCCTCAGACGCTGTTAGGTATTTATTTTGTTGTTTGTTTTATTATATTGTTGTTTATTCATCTGTACACCACAAAGAGGTGGTATAAAAATGTAATGAATGAATGAATGAGATTATGTTTTGTGCATTTTTGCCTGTAATAACTTTGCCTTAATCTCTTTCATTACCCATTCTCACATCTAAAGCATAGTGGATTTTAGCAAACTTTTTGCTATTTAATTATTTCATTTTTATTTTTATTTTGTGAGATATTGGAATAAAATGGGTGACTCTGAGACAGGACACCATCTACCTTAGCAGGCATAATAACAATGTCTAACAATGTGAACAATCTGTTCACAAAAACATTGTTGTGCTATTAAATTTTACTACATGTGAGATCAGAGACAGATTTAAGAACCAGACAGTATAGATCTGCAGTTGTACCTAACAGTGATTGTAGGAAAGATACACACTGTTCACTCCTGTAAAGAGGTAGAAGCCACTTAAACAAATGATAGGCCATATTAAGCTTGACAGGCTGCAGTTCAAGGATAGAGCTTATGCTTTAAATGAGAAAGGTTTCACTTTCAGTCCTTAGCACATTAAAATTATCTCAACTCCTAGGGCTTGGAAACACCTCTCAACTTGAAATCTTGGGAATGGTCCTGTCAGTAAGAGTAGGCAATACTTAGCTGGAAAGTGACAATTAGTTAAATATAAATGCAGGAGCAAAGTGATACTTTTATTGGATAACTAAAAAAAAAATTACACACGATTCAAAATCATTTCCTCAGGCATGTACTCATTCCCTGTGGAGAGTGCAGGAAAATTATTCATGAGAGTCCCATAAGTTCATGGCAGACTTTGTTTCCTACAAGTGAGCTGGAAACACATCTGAAGTTATCTCACATTCCACAAACACAGGAAACCAGACATTAAATGTAGACTCTTCTAAATGTAAAGAAGGTCTCTTACTTTCTTCTAGGCCAAGAGTAGCCAAACTACGGCCCACCGGCTGAACCTGGCCCACAGTGCCAAATCATCCAACCTCCACCACCCACGCCGCTACTGGAAATGGACGTAAAACATGCCCATGCATGCATAAGCACTACCAGAAGTGGAAGTAAAATGCACCCACACATGCATAAATGCTGCCATAAATGCACGCGTAGCTGTTGTAAACATGTTTATGATAGCCACAGACACATTTTACAGTGGGAGAAACCACGTGACTGGCCCGCTCAACCACGTGACCAGAGCAAAAAGTTTGGGAACCCCTGTTCTAAGCTGCTGATATGCTACAAATTACCATTACTAGCAAGGTTGTGTAGGCAGCTGAATCAGTCAGAAACCCTGTTTAAACTGTAAAGCATTTTTAGAATGAAAAATAATGTCAGTTACAAGTCTTCATAATAAATAATTCATGAAGTCTTTTCAGAAAATGTTACTATATATACATGTTCACATAAACTTACAGGCCTTTCTAAATTTTATAAACACAAATTGCTCACATGTGCTCTATTGTTATCGGCTTTGGCATCCTGAAATCAACTGGCTCTCGGCTTGTGTGTTCTAGTCAATAGATATTCTTACAAGCAGCTGCAGAACATAGCTGATGAAGCAAGAATGGGAACCAAAGATGGTGGAGGACAGAAGTGCCTGACAGACAGTGGTCCATAGAGTCGCAAAGGGTCGGAATCGAATGTGTGACTGAACAACAACAACAAAAGACAACTGTACACCAAGGTGACTTGATTTTTTTTTTCAAACTAGGTAAAGATAAAGGTCACCCTTGTTCAAATGCCAGTTGTATCTGACTGTAGGGTTCGGTGCTCATCTCTATTTATAGCCCAAGAGCCAGTGCTCTCTGCATCTGCAGACATTTCTGTGGACATGTGACAGGCATGACTAGATGCCAGACTGCATGGAACACTGTTTACCTTCCCACTGAAGTGGTATTTATTTATCTACTTGCAATTTCTTGCTATTGAACTGCTAGTTTGGCAGGAGCTGGGACAGAGACGGGAGCTCACTCTATCATGCAGCACTCAGGTATCAAAGTGTTGACTTGCCGACCTTCCAGTCATCAAATTCAGGGCCTTAACCACTAAGCCACCACAGTTCCACTTTCAAAGTAGACAAAATGCTATTTTTTTAAAAAAAAAATCACTGAACTGCTCTCTGTGCAATGGAGAACATATATTAAAGGCTCCTCTTCCACAATCAGAAGATACACGGAGCCACTGGAACGTTTAAGGATTGAAAATGGAAATGCATTTTCTCCCATGCATTTCCACTGCAGCTTTCCAGTGTTCTTGCTAGCCTATTCCAGAAGTGCCTGAATTAGATTTTCAGGAGTATAATTGGAGGAGAAATTGGTAATGATAATTCCATCACCATTTTATTGTGCGTTTTTGCTTAGTGTTTTCTCTACTGTCTTTAAAACAGAGTGAACATAAACCAGTAACAAACATTACCGCTAACATAGAACAATCATGTAAACTAGTTATAACATTTTTCACCCTACGAATGAATTCTAATTCCATAAAATGAAAAATCTATCTGCTAAATTTTCCTGTAAAAAGTATGCTCAACCAGCCATCCTAAAGCCTCTGCAACACTGAGTTCATTGGTCTTCCATCTCTGTAGTTTACTGGTCACAAACAGGAAGTAAAACAACCAAAATGTCCCTTAATGATGCCATGCTGTTAAAGAAAATGGCAGTATGTCATAGTAAAGAACTAGAAATTTCAGGGGAAATGCAATAATATCCTTTGGAACTACAGTATTGTCACACAACCTCTTGTACATCATGGTAATACAAAATAGCGATCATGGTCCCCCTCCAGCTACAAAAGGAAGACCATTTTCCAACATATGTTTCCCATAATATTTCCTCTTCTTTCAAAGTATTGTATAAAGGTAAAGGTTTCCTTTGCTCGAAAGCCAGTCATATCCGACTCTACAGTTCAGTGCTCATCTCTGTTTCAAAGCCGAAGAGCCAGCGCTGTCTGCTTCTGCAGACATTTCTGTGGTCATGTGGCAGGCATGACTAGATGTTGGAGCGCACAGAACGTTGTTTACCTTCCCACCAAAGTGCTCCCTATTTATCTACTTGCAATTTCTTGCTTTCAAACTGCTAGGTTTGCAGGAGCTTGTACAAACTCAAAATAGCACGTGTACTACCATATTCACAATTTTCTAAGCCATCCGTCTAGGTTTAAAACACATGCTGTCACTATATCACAGTATGTAGAGTTTCTCATTACAGCTTTGTTGCGCTGGATTTGTCAAACCAAGAAACTCTTCGGATATCAAAACTGATGGCTGCTTCAAACATGCAAATCATAAACTGACATTTATGCCTTCAGGTAAGGAATATCCATAAATGAACCCTAGCTTTTATATTTTTGTCTGAATTTTAGAAAAAACAATTTTTTCACAGTAATACATTTTTAATTCTGGAGTGTTTCTCAAAAAACATATTATTTGTGTGCCAGAATGTTGTTGATGAATGCTACCTTAGATCCTTGTTGTTTCGTTGTAGTCTTCATTCTATGACTTTATTGCATGCATAGGTAAAGCAGAGCCACATCTTCTTCTGAATTAGTTTTATTTGCTCTCAAAGATATCTTTATATAACTAAATCTGATTGGCTTTGTCACTATAAGTACAATCAATCCATATTTATCTGCCCAGAGGAGGAAAGACAAAGAAGCTATAAATCAAATTCTATCTGATGCACCACTGAAATTCCCGGTATCAGGCCACAGCATGTAGAGGTATTTTAAAGAATAATGAATAGGAGGATGCTCAGAATCAGCACATCATCCTACAGCTTTTCAGTTATTGATTGCTTCAGTATGTCATTATTGTTGTTCTTCAAAGTAAATCCACCAGCTTTACATCAAGAATACAAAAGACTGTTCTGCTTTAACACTGTATCTCCCCTAAATTAGGGGGGGGGGGGGAGAATGCCTGAAAGTATTTCATCATAGGTACTAGTCCTGTCTGACTGATTAAACATATTAGTTAATTGTCGCTTCTGTTGTAGAGTTTTTTTATCATCAGAGGTTCATTGCCCCACGTGCATTAGGAAAGCTTTTTAGTCTCTAATTTAAGAGATCAAGGATTCAGCAGTCTTCAGCAAATGTTACATTGGAAACAATGACGCTACCGCACAGAAGCTTAAACTCACTCTTATGGTGGAGATGGAAACTGAGCTCAGGTAGAAAACCTTAAAGGATCTCTGCACTAGCTTTTAGTTAAATTAGGCTTAGCACATTACTCTAATGGAAGGGAATAATGGGTTATAAAGGACCTTAAAAACCAACACATTATTAGATGTTTTGTACTTCTTTATCTATTTATGACTAAAGATTGTATCTATTGGCCTCTCAGTACAGTGCAGCATATCAAGGCTGTCCTGTATTGTGATGGAAGTGACAGAAGTGATGAAAAGCACTCTTTCATTTATCGTAGTAGCTTTTATGATCTCTGTACACATACACCAGACTTTTCTACTACTACCTATCTATTCCGCCTGCCTCTTATTGTATTATTTTTCTTCTTTGTTTCAAGATTAATAAAGCTTTGTAATGTTAAATACTGAGCATGCAGATGCTTGAGAAAGCTCAATGTGAGATGTTCTTATCCTTGCAGATATTATACCAATTTTTCTCAGTTCCTTTCTTAATTATACCATTAAAAAGTTCTTATAACTTTAAACAAACAACTAAATTGTAATTCACAGAATTTTAAGAGGGGGTTATAATAATATTACAAAACAAAACTAGATCTCATATTAAAGTAACAAGCTTGTCCAACTCTATTGCCAACGTGTTTCTGCAAAATATTTGTTGGGAAGAAAAGTATAGAATGATGATTGCTGCTGTGTATAATTTCTTTAAAATCCCTTACTCTACATTTTTTAATGTTTTCCATAGAGTTACCAGAGGTTTCAAGATGAAGACAAGACTTCAGCAACAATTCTACAAATTGTGTTGTAGTTTTTTTCAAAATGATTGGTGTGTTTCATGTAAAACAAGGTTAACATTGTCCTCTAGACCAGACTGTTAATGTTTAAAATGTAGAAAAAATACAATAAAACATGTGACAACTAGCAAAAATACTTCATGTAATCTTCTAATCTAAATTGCTACAAATATCTGCTGATATGCTGGATCTAACTTAAGGCAACACTATCCAGGGTTTTCTAGGTAGTAAACACAAATAAGTGGTTTACCAACCCATTTTTTGAGGCACCCTGGACTGCACAGTTTGCCCACGACTACATAGTCTGGCTCTTCTCCCATGAGGCACAGTGGAGAATCAAACTCTCCACCTCTGGCTCCAAAGCCGGATACCTAAACCACTGACCTATCCAGCTGGCTGTCAATATATTAGCGGTCCCATCAAATATGCCTTTTTAATATTTCTTGCTCTCTCACAGCAAAGATGTTCAGCAAACTTCTCTGGTAAGCTATTAATGCTCAAGGGATATGGGGGGTATTCTTTTCCATACTGTGGAGTTCTTACTGATACCATGAGTTTCAGCTGCAGCACTTCAAGGCTTTTTCTTTTTTTAAGTTTTTGTTTGTTTGTTTGTTTTTCCATTCTTCACAGACAATTAGAGCTTGACATAACCAAAAGACAGAATACTGGGTGGTGTGATAACTGTGCTTTCAATTCCTCCCCATGTTTGCTTTGATAATAATCAATGGGACTAATGGTACTTTATGAAAGAAGCTGATTTGTGGGAGCAGAGTCTGTCAAATAACTGTTTTGTTATAAATATTTGGGGATGGTAGTATGAGATTCAGGTTTCTTCATTAAGGTCTGTAGCACTTTATTTCTTAGGTGTCTCTCCTGTGGTACACATTGCTCTATGCACCCCAGCACCTGTTAGAAGAAGAACATACTCTTCTCCCTTCTGAAAATTCCTTCTCTGCTAATGCTATAATCTCTTTCATTATGAAATAAGTTGCTTATTCCTGGAAAGGGAACATCTGGGACATCTGACAGAGGTGTTGAATCATGCAATTTGTTGTCTTCAATTTGGACAGAGTTTCCCCCATTGGTTTGCAAAAGATCTGTGTGAAATAAACAATTTCTATTCTGACAAGAGTATTCTTGAATTCAAGAACATCAAAGTTAGACATTTATTGACCTACTCATCCAATGACATTAATATATGGCATTACTTGCCTCCTTATCACAAGGAGAATCACAAGTTGGATCTATTCCAGGGCACAAAGGCTAATCAATCAGTTTATGCAAAATAGTAATTGCATTGGCTCAAGGTAGTAATTAAAAATAGAAGCAAACAGAAAATGATTAAAGAACATTTATCTCTAAAGGGAGACCATTGTAGTTAAGGGAGAAAAAATTATAGGGCTGACTGAAGGTAGGAATAATGAAACAGAGTGTATCTGATTGATCAGAATGTCCAAAGATACTCAACACAACACAAATCACATTGCTTAACCATAGTCAAGGTAAGGCTTGATATGTTCTCTAATCAATTGACTGGACATTATATTGTAGGATTAAGAAGCAGGAAATATGGATTAGTTGGTAGAGTTTTGGGTTATTTACAACAAATAAGAGTCCTTACCTAACTCCCATCTGTTTAACAAAATCAGCATGAAATAAAGTTCCTGTGTTCTAAACTGTTCAAATGAAGAAACCAAAGACTGATTTTGTATGGGGGACGATGAGCTCTACTTCTTAAAGTTTTGTGCCACATGTTCTGGTTGGTGGAACTGAGGCTTGGAGTTCTACTAAAACATAATGTAGTTATTGCAATTCTTTAGGCTTTTCACCACTAATGCACTATATCTCTTGTATCACAGACCTGGGCTGTTACAAAGCATATGAGAAGATTAGAAGTGAATTCACAGTGATTTTGGTCAAATAAGCCCTTGTGTGGTTCTTAATAGTTGGTACACTCACATACCAGGGCTTTTATCACTGGCCAGTCACTGCTGGCACACTTTCCAGCTACTTAACAGCATGGTGTCAGGACTTAACATGTGGCAAAAATGGGGCTGCTAGAGCTGCCCATTAGGCAAAAACAACCTTTTTTGCTTGGCCTACCTGCTTGAGGAATCACATTAAAGTAGGATGTGTGAAACAGATGATTTTGTGCCTGTCTTCAGATAAACACAGTAAAAAGCTTACTGTGGGTATTTAGAAAAAGGTAGCTCCTGTCCAACATCTTGGTTTTGCTTTGTAAAATGCTTCCCCTTCTATAATCATCAGGACTTACAACCTAAAATTCAGATTGCCAATGTTAATGATGAAATTGCACAATTCCACCCCCAAACAACTGAGGCAATGCCAGCATTCACCAATGGAGCTCATCCTTTCTATGTGATCCTATATCTGCATAATGTTCTAGACCCGTGGTTCCCAACATGGAGCACATGCCCCACGGGGGAGGGAGCAATTTGATTTTTAGGGGGGTTTAAAGAATGAATTATTAACAGTGAATGGCGTTTTAGGCTTCCTCTATGTAAATAGGAGTTCACTTTTTGAATAATAATTATATGTCACGGGGGTGGGGGATCAAGATTTTAGAGATGCTTAGATAGAGCATGGCCAAAATAAAGATTGGGAACCACTGTTCTACATGTTAATTCAGTGTTCTCTGAATAATTTTTTTAGTAAAACTTCTAATTCAACTTTATTGGGAGGTGTAGAATCATATAATTTAGGAAGCAAGAAAAGACACTACAGTTCAAAAACACATCATAATTTTCAAGTTTTCTTTCATTTTATTGTTGCTTTCACTTTGTATAGGTGAAGTATGATCACATTCACAATTCAATGAGACTTCTTGGGATATATTTTCATCATCAGGCACTCAGGATTCCATACAGAAAGGCTTCCAAGCCACCAAGAATATGAAAAATCACACTAAACTAAGAAGAAACAATAAAAAAACACAAGTGCTGTTCCTCAAGGGAGGACGAGACAGTGTGGTGAAACCATCAGGAGAGATGTACAAAACAGTAGAACATACAAAACTAGAGATTATCAGTTTTGCCTCTGTTGTGCTTCTAAATGTTACTCTACTCTTTCTCTGGTAAAATATTGAATTTAACAGAACATCCAGTAACCTAGAGGGAAAATCAACCCTCATCCTACATGATTGATTTCATGATTATTTTCAAGGGTGAAAGCTACAAGGAAATGCAGGACAAGAAAAATCTTGTGAATGTTAAAAAGATGTAGAAAAAATAAATCCAGTTTGATTAATTTTGTGAGCCACCATGAGTCCCCCATGGGGAGAAAGGTGGCTTATAAATAAAACAAATTAATAAAATAATAAACATGTGACATCAATTTTGTTCTTGCCCGAGAAAACTATCAAAATATTCTTTGTCTTAAATGAGGAGAGTAACTAATGAGCGATGAAGTTTTAATGCTGTCTTCTATACATCTGTGAAAGTCTAAATCAGGGATTCTCAATGGTTTCAAGCTGTGCCCCCTCAGACAGCTGAGCGGACTGGACTGGCATAAACACGTTTAAAACAGCCGCGGACTAATTTACGGCTGTAGCAAATGTGTTTACGACAGCTGCAGATGCAGGTGGAGCAAGCTCTGGGGCCTGATTATTGGTGTCGTGCACCAGATCTGGCCCATGGGCTGTAGGTTGCGAACCCCTGGTCTAAATGCTGTAAAGGTTGTTATGGGTTGTCAAGTCAATTCTGATTTTTGGTAACTATAAACTTGATTTTTGAGATATGCAAAACATTCAAGGAGTGAATTACCAGAGCTACTGCTCACCTCAGATGAATTTCCATGTTTTAGCAGACATTTGAACTCACATCTGCTGAGTCCTAACCCTATCACACTAACTGGAATGTTTATGCCATTCGCATTACATAAACTAATGATGGAAATAAGAACTATTTGAACTAGATTATATCTCACTGGCTCTCAAAAATCTAATTTCTATAGGCTATATCCAGTGCTGTGCTGCTGGTCATTGCAGAACTTTCTTCATGCTTTCAGCTGCCTCTGAAGCTGCCTCACAGCTCCCTAAACCTAGTTCTATGGGGTGCTTGCGAGTCTGAATTAAAAGAGGAAATGCTGTTTTCTCTCTCTTGAACCTTGGCACTCTGTTGGTGGAATACCTCTGCTGGATAGCATCTTTAAACTCTGATAGTTCCATAACTAGTAAAAGATCTGTAGCTAAAGTATACTGAATATACAAAGGAAATGAATAGAATTTTAAAAGGACTGTTTCAGTTAGACAATAAAGAAAGAAGGCATTTTTGACAAAGAAAGAAAGAAGGCATTTCTCTAAACAATCTAGTAGCAGTTTTTGTTCTAGTAATATCCACAGCTGACTACGCTGGAGACTTACTGACAACTAGTATGCCTTGCAATTTTATTTTTTGCATTATCTTCCAGTGTTATGCTATTCAGATTCATAATTCCCTGGACAATCCATCACGAGAAAGAATATGACACTGTGGCCAGAATCCTTTCAGGCGTTTATGCCAACTTAACTCCAATGGCATAAATCACAGTAACAAATTGCTGCTAGTTAATGCATCCCTGCTTGTATTCTTCAATTAATGCCAATCATACAATCTGTGTGCAGTGAAGAATAAAAGCAGTAACTTGTTAACAAGCGATAATTTAGCATGGACAGCAACTTATGCCGTTGGACTTTGTCGGTTTTGTGCTATCAAGTTGGAACAGAATTATAGCAACTCTAATAGGGTTTTCATTGTATTGGGGATGTTTTAGGAAGGATTGCACCAGTCCCTCACCCTTGTGGTGTAGTGGTTAAACTGCTGTACTGCAGTCCAAACTGCTGATGTTGTGAGTTCGATCTTGACAGGGATCAGGGTTGACTCAACTTTCCATCTTTCAGAGGTCAGTAAAATGAGTACCCTTGTACCTTGTGTCTTTTTTACTTTCTATTTACACTTCTAAATAATGATGCAAATATGTTTTACTTTACTGGGGAAATGCAATTTGGAAAAATATTGCCACCACATGACTTCCTGATTTTCAGCAAAATATATTCTTTTGCACTACGGAAATGAGTCTTATGTTCACACAGCTATTATGCTGGAGGAGATCATCTATCCAGGAGCCACCAGTCCCACTTATGCTACACTGCAATCTTCCCTTACCATCATGTAGAAGCCAGCTCTGATCTTTCATGGAGAGCCAGAGAAGTCAACTAAAGGTGAACATATCAGAGAGTTCCTGTAAAATATATCTAACAATTAGCAGTCCATTGGTGCTTGTATATTTTCCTTGCTTGTATAAAAGTAGCATTTCAACTCCAACTACATCAAGTTGGGCCTCCCAGGTAGGCTATAAGACTAATATGGCTTTAATCACATTGGTGGAAGACTCATGCTAGGAACTATGCAGAGACATAGGATATTTGATATTCTTTTGGCTACTTTGCAGATTTGGGGTATTTTTGCTGGATTGGCTTCCTAAAATAATGCTGGAAAATTCATGTTAAACTCTATGACCTTTCACTTAGGTATCCCACCTGGTTCTGCCTCGTCCTCATTTACTTAATATCTGCATGATGCCACCAGTGTGGTATAGTGAATATAGTATTGGAATAGTGCTCTGGAAAACTCTTCATAGGACTGCATTAGAAGAATGTCCAGAAATTTCCATAGATGAAACAGCAGCAGCATGAGGGAAATGACTGTGGACCTCTAAAATCCTGCAAGAATATTATAACTGCTGTTGAGTGGCTCATTGGAAGCAGCAGCAGTCTTATTATGCAACCTATAGGAGAAGGAAAGAAAACACATATTTCTATAGATCATCTCCTCTGGTTATAAAACTGCACCCTTCCAGAGAATTTATATAATACTAAGTATCCCTCAAGAGCTATATTTTGATTAGTGTTCAACAGAAAAATGTATAGAATCAAATACTTTTTAAAATGCATTGTACAATGCTTATGCACTGAAATAAAGGCTGCAATGAAATGTTTATCCCAAGAAGCAATACCCAACAGCCTAATTCTTTTTCATTCACACTATGTGAAGAGTTTGTGCCTAGAGATGATCTAAAGGAGTGGAAAGGGTTGTGTGTTTTGCTTTTGTGTGAAGGGTGTGTGTTTAATCTACAACATATGTGGCCGCATTAATGCTGATATATACAGTGAGCACAAATTGACCAATTCAAGTTCCTAACTAGAGTTCCACATCCTCCGATCCGTGGCCGATCCCCGCTCAGGAGCAGTAACGGCGGCACTTGGTGTTGGCCTGTGTCGCGAACACGTCTAGGTTCGGTGTGCCCCACCGTCGGCACAGTCGGTCGAACACCGATCCGTCTAGCTCCCACTCATGCATCGCCATCCCTTTGCGGCTCAGGGAGTCCGCATCGGAGTTCAGGGTGCCCTGGATGTGGACACCTATGGGGAACACGTGTACCTTGAGGCACCACTCCCAGATCTGGACAGCCAAGTGAAGGAGGGAGAGAGACTTGGTTCCTCCTTGCCGGTTGAGGTAGGCTAGGGTCGTGGTATTGTCCGAGGCGATCTGCACCACGTGGCCCGCTATCGATAGTCTGAAGGACCTCATCGCCTTCCACACCAACAGTTCGAGGAAGTTGATGTGGTGGTTGGCTTCCGCGGGTGTCCAGACCCAGTGGACCCGTAACCCGAGGCAGCACGCACCCCATCCATGCGTGCTCACATTGGTGGTGACTTGGACGGATGGTGCGGGAAGGGTGAAGAGCTTGCCCGCAGCCACATTGCAGTCCATTGTCCACCAGTTCAACTGGTCTTGCAACTTGGGAGTTGGTGTGAGCCACTTCCCGAGGTCGTCGTGGGTGCTGTCGAAGGAGGCGAGGAGCCACGACTGGAGCGATCGTATCTTGAGCTTGGCATGTGAGATCACCGCCGTGGTCGACGCCATGAGTCCTAGCAAGCGGAGGACGTCCCTCGCACGGACCCGACGTCTGCCCTGGATCCGTGCCACCACCGCACGGATGTCGAGCAGGCGTTTGGGCGGAGCGTAGGCTCTCAGAGCCAGAGAGTCCAGTACGGCTCCGATGTAGTCTATTCTTTGAGTGGGGGTCAACTGAGACTTCTTGTAGTTGACCCATAGACCGAGACTCTGCATAAGGGCCAGGCAATGAGCAACATCGTCCTTGGCTTTCTGTTGGGTTGGGGAACAGACCAACCAGTCGTCTATGTACGGGAACACTTGGATACCTTGCAGCCGAAGATGAGCAGCCACCGGCGCCATGCACTTCGTGAAGACCCTCGGAGCGGTGGAGAGGCCGAAGGGTAGACATGTGTACTGGTAGATGTCGCTGCCCACCTGGAAGCGGAGGAAGCGACGATGTTCCCTCCTGATGGATACGTGGAAGTAGGCATCCTTCAGGTCGATGACGGTAAACCAGTCCCCACGGTTGATCAGTGGGAGGATGGAGTGAAGAGTCACCATCCGGAACTTCCTCGCGTCAATGTGTCTGTTGAGGAGACGGAGGTCCAGGATGGGACGCGACCCCCCGTCTTTTTTGTCCACAAGGAAGTAGCGGGAGAAGAACCCTTCGTGAGACTCCGACGCTGTGACCGGTTCTATGGCGCCCTTCTCCAGGAGAGCTGAAAGTTCTTATTGGAGCGGTGGGGACGGATCGGTGACGCGGACCCGTCCGACAGTAGGGCATCTCTTGAACTCGATCGCGTAGCCAGAGTCTAAGATGGCTAAAACCCATTTGTCTGTGGTGATGGCAGACCACGTGGACAGGTAGTCCACCAGGGGACGGTATGGTAGAGTCTCGGTCACGGAAGAGTCAAACGCGTTGCTTGCCCTTCCGTTCCGTCCGCTTACCGGTCTGATGGCGCTGCTGGTAGCGCGGACGGGTGGTTTGCTGCCTTGGTCTGTAGGGCTGGTACCGGGAGCAGTCCTCCTGCCTCTGTGGCTGGTGAGGCTGGTAGGACGGGCCTGCCTGTGATGTTGACGGTTGGTCCTGATGGTACCGGCTGGCTCCCTGGCGTGGGGCTCGGAGCTGTTTTATGGTGGCGTAGTCCCCTTTCAGCTCCCCCAAGGAGGTGTCCGTCTCCTTGGCGAACAGCCCCTCGCCATCAAAAGGCAGTTCCTCCATGAGCCGTTTGACGTCGTCCTGCAGATCAGAGGAACGAAGCCAGGCGTGCCGGCGAAGTTGGATGCCGGAGGCCAAGTTCTTCGCCTCCAACTCCGTAATGTGCCTTCCGGTCCGGATCTGTTGGAGGGCCAGCTGGTTGCCTTCCAGACAGACTTTCTCGAACTCCGCTCGTTGTTCGGGTGGCAGCATCGCCTTGAAGGATTCCGCCTTCTCCCATAGGCGGCACTGGTAGCCGCCCATGGCCGTCGCATAGTTGGACGCACAGAAGGACAGGGAGGCATTGGCGTAAAACCTCCTGCCCAGTGCGTCCAACTTCTTCCCCTCTTGCGTGGATGGGAGGGGAGTGCTGCTCACCGGGGTTCGGTGTTGGGAACCCTTGACCACGCGGGAGTTCGGTGCCGTGTGGACATGTAGGAAGTTGGAGTCATCGAAAAGCCTGTACATGGAGTCCACTCTGTTGGACACCGAGTGGGACGATACAGGCTTCTTCCACACTTCCTTGGCCGCCTTGGCGATCTTCGGGAGGAGGCCCAAGCGGACGGGGACCAACTCCCTCCGATCAGCCATGGCGCAAACCACGTCCTCACACTCTTCCGGGGGAGCCTCCGCCCTGATCCCGAGCGTGGATCCGAGGCGGGTGATCAGCACCATTTAGGTCCTCTGGTCTTCCGGCTGGGAACCGTGGACCGATCCAATGTTGTCGTCTGGGGACTTGTCGGCGGCAACTGGCGGCAGCTGATCCTCCTGGTCCGACGAGTCGTCGGAGCCTTCCGACTGCTCCGAGACGCTGGGCGGTGGTAGGAAGGCCTCGGGGTCCAAGTCTGACCTGTACGGCCTGGCGGTCCTCGGATCACTCCCTGGCAAAGGCAGCTGGTACGGAGGGAGAGAGGCCTCCGACTGCGCCTGCTCCACGCGGTGCCTCTTCAGAGCCGGGCCCTCCTCATGGAGTGGTGGTGCCTCCGGAGCTGGTTTGGGGGGCAGAGGAGCCTCCACGAAAGCCGGCAGTGGTGGCTGAGGGACCCGGAGCTGGACGACCAACTTCTGCACCATCGCCTCGACAAGCGGGGCGATGAGGTTCAACTGGGCCAACGGCTCGGAAGCTGGGCCAGGAACCACAGAAGAGGCGAGAAGAGAGGTGGTCCTCCGCGGCGGTGGTGGCGGAGGAGTCTCCGGTGGAGGCGGTGGTGGGCTAGGAGCCCTCTCCGGTGTGGCGGTGCCCGGAGCGTCGACCATCATCCTACCTGGTGTTGGCGAAGCTGCTACCAAGACAGACGCTAGTGAACGTGGCGGCGAAGAGGGAGCCGGGCTTCGGGGTCGACAGAAGAGAAGATGTGGAGCTTCGGCGCTTTTTCTTCTCTTTCTTATCCTTCTTCCTTTTCTCCTGCTCCTTCTTACGTTTGAATAGTTCTGCGGCCGAAGGCCGCGAAGAAGGAGCAGAGATCGAAGGAGCGGATGTAGAGGCAGCCGCCTGCTCTGGAGCTGGGGAAGATGGCGGTGCAAGTGCAGCCTCCATGAGGTAGGCTTGAAGACGGTACTGGCGGTTTTTCAGTGCAGTCTTCGAGAAGCCTCGGCAAACCGCGCAGGTCTGGACCTGATGGTGTTCCCCCAGGCAGCGGAGGCAACACACGTGTCCGTCCTTGCTCGGAAACTTTCTGTTGCAGGACGGACACTGCTTAAAGGCAGCTGCTGAGGCCATCCACCGAAGTAGATGGCCTAGTGCAAAAAATTATCCCGGCCAGGAGACCCTGACACGAGATTGCAACGAAGATTTTTTTTTTTAGCGGCGGCTGAGGACGAGCCCCCAGCCACGCGAGGACCAAGGGATTGTGAGTCCCCTGGTCCGAGAAAAATTATTGCTAGAAAAATTTAAGATTTCTGAGACAATCTCAGCTAAGAAACTCACAGATTTTTTTTCAGGCTCCTGCTCGCGCAGCGGAAAAAAGCAAACTGAGGAGAGAGCGTGAAATGGCGCCAGAAGGGGTTGGGCATGGTGGGCGGTCCCACATTTTAAAAATCTTATCCAATTAGCTTTTCAGCTCCGCTCAGGATTCAGCGCAGGCACAGAACCCATCAGTGTGCATCCCCAAACAACACGAAGGAGAATGTAACTATATACGGTAAGAAAGAGATAAGGAGGTGGTGGTCCACAAGCATGAGGGAATGGAGAGCGGAGAACCCCAGCATGAGGAGAGCATACACTGATCGCACAGAGAATGAATGGAAGATAGAGGCCTGTGAGAGGAGTGGGTCATGTAGCGGGATGTGGGTTTAAGAATATCTACAAGGGTAGGCAAAGCATTTCCATTCTGCATGTGATGAAGTGCATGCCCTGCTACATTGCTCAGCTGAATAAAAAAATGGAATTGGGTCTCCTCGTGGCTATCTTCATTGGCAAGTATAAGATAGAAACATGATAAAGGGATATGGACTAGCCAGACCCCCCAAAATAGTACTCATGCCTATATCACACTGTTCTTATTATGTGGGCTATGGCCGCCTTCTGAATATATGGAGGAATGGAAGTACACATAGCTGCCAAACAATTCATTTGTTTTCCCATATAAGCCCCATTTACTGTGCCTTCCCCCTTTACTTTATTTACAATGGCCTTCTGTTTTACCACCACTTTCTGTATTCTCAGTAGAGTAGCTACTCTCAGTAGAGTAGCTACTCTCAGTAGAGTAGCTCCTCTTCAGAAAATTTACATAATATCCAGAATCCCCCATTTTCAAACCAGCTTTAACAATAACTGAAATCAAAATTCACAGTGCTATTGTCTGCAATTCACTGCATATAGTGCCACATTTTCATGTCTCAAATTGCAAGTTCTGCAATCCTATACAATTTGCTTGCTCACTCACATAGTTCAAGCTCATTTGCCCCAAACAGAAACGGCATTGAAAACTAAAAGATCAGGTTCAATTACAATCAGAGGGTTTATTTCTCTACAATAAGAGCCAAACTTCAAATTGCAGTATCTTGCAAATGCCAACAAGATTATTCTTTATACATATTTCATATTTCAGATGTGTGGCTTCCAAATGCTCATACTGCTCCCTCACAAACTTACCAAAATTCTTTCTTCCCATCCACCTATGCTGCTATAATTATCTTGCAACAATCATATTCTCTGTACTTTTTAATATCTACACAAAAGCACTTGTCCAGCCAGGTTATCCTATGGTAATAGACTAGACCAGGGGTTCTCAACCTTTTCAAGTTGGGGGCTGGGTCATGTTCACTCACAGTTGAGGGAGGCAGACTGGTTGTCCCTGTGCCATTTACAGCTGCCATAAATGAGTCTACGACTGTAGTAAACACATTTACAATGGCCACAGACTCATTTACAGCTGTCGTAAACGCATTTACAATGGCTGTAAATGAGTCCATGGCCAATTTCAGCAGCACCAGCTGGAGCGAGGGTGGGGACCGGATTATTTGGTGCTGTGGGCCGGATACAGCCTGCAGACCGTTGGTTGAGAACCCTTGGAGTAGACCATACTGCCAGTGACTCAACGCTGAGTGTCAGGTGGCAGTTAATTAACCTGACAAACCTGAGGACTAACGCCTTGGGTGCCAAAGTCCAAAGGGAAGGGTGATGATTCCCAAGTGGATTAAACCCCACTTGAATCCATCTTGATGGAGAGCAGCAGCTTTATCAATACTGGTCTGGGACTGATTATTTATTTATTTATTTATTTATTTATTTCTTCCAACTTGCTATCCTGCCCCAATGGGGTAAAAACCCAACTCTGAGCGGCTTATATGACAAAATTTAAAAATACATAGTTGGAGACCACAGATCAATATTCAATACCCTATTAACAGTTAAAAATATGAATTAATACAATATTAAAAGTTAAGCTAAAAGGAATTAAACAATTCCAAGTTATAAAATTACAAACATTGTTAAAAAAAACAGGACAGGAGTAAGGAGGTAAGAGCAAAGGGTGGCTGTCTCATCTGATAAGCCACCCAACATGGGATCCGGTATTTTTTGATCCCCAAACTTGTCCTGCCAGCCAGGTTTTAAGGCCTTTCCGGAAGGGCAGGAGCTCTGTCTGTTGACGTAAATCGATTGGCAGGAGGTTCCACAGGGCCGGGGCGGTCACGGAGAAGGCCCTCTTCGTGGTGCTAGAGAGGCGAGCCTCTCTAGCTGATGGAATCGCAAGAGAGCCTCTCTGATCCGCCCTAGTGGGACGGACAGACATTCTTGGGGTGACACGGTCTCTGAGGTATCCTGGCCCACTACCATATAGGGCTTTAAAGGTAATGACCAGCACCTTGAATTGTACCCGGAGACATACTGGCAGCCAGTGCAGCTGCCGAAGCAGTGGCGCGGCACAAGCGTAGCACCCGCACCCCATCACTACCCGAGCAGCCGCATTCTGGGCCAGCTGGAGTTTCCGAATGGTCACCAAGGGCAGCCCCATGTAGAGCGCATTACAGTAATCAAGTCTGGAGGTCACCAGTGCATGTGTGACCCTGAGCAGGGAGTCCCAGTCCAGGAGTGTGCGTAACTGGTATATTACACGAAGTTGTGCAAAAGCCCTCCTGGCCACGCCTGCCACCTGCTCTTCGAACAGTAGTCGTGAGCCCAGGAGGACCCCCAGATTACGCACCGGATCTGTTTGGGGCAAGACTGCCCCATCCAGAGCCCCATCCAGAGCCAAAACTGGAAGCTCCCGGGATAACACAGGGCCCCTTACCCTTACCTGATGAGGACTTTATGTGCCAAAAGGGCTAAGGACCAGAAAGTGATTCATGGAACTGGATCAGTGGTCATGCTGCAATGCAGAAGGCAGATGAAAGGCCACTCCATTATATTTTCAGGACAGTCTTCATAGCTCACCATGAGGATCGTCAATATTCTGATTCGGATATGGCAGAAGAAGAAGACACAAAACCACTGAGTGAGGCCATTTAAACCTTTATGTTTTATGCCATCAACATGCTGATGATTCCAACTGTCCTTCTCTTTTATATTTGATTTAGAGGAGAAAGTGAAAGTTCTAAATTAGCATCTGCTAATAGTAACTGAGCAGGCAAAGCAAATAAACTGAAATTCGTAGTGAGTAATTCATTTACTCAAAGAGAGTATACACAAGTTGCAGTAGCATTCTTCCTAAAGAATTGAGTTTGCAGCCTGAAGGTGAAGATGCTTTCTAACTCCAGGTTTGTTATTAAAGGACAAGTGAGCTCTAGGGGCTCAAAGACCTCTCAGTAGCTGAGAAGAGGGTGTCAAAAGCAATATCCTTGGACAGAGACACTGTTATCATGGTTCTGCTAGGTAAAGGTTGCCTTGGCTCGAAAGCCAGTTGTGTCTGACTCTAGGGTTTGGTGCCGAACTCTGTTTATAGCCAAAGAGCCAGCACTGTCTGTGTCTGCATGGACATGTGGCAAGCATGACTAGACACCAAAGTGCACAGAACATTGTTACATTCCCACCAAAGTGGTACCTATCTATCTACTTGCAATTTCTTGCTTTCAACTGCTACGTTGACAGGAGCTGCAACAGAGACAGGAGCCCACTCCGTCGTGCAGCACTCAGGTCTTGAACTGCTGACCTGCCAACCTTCCAGTCATCAAGTTCAGTCTCTAAACCACTAAGCCACCTCAATAGCCTTGCATAAAAAGTGTGACTCATACATAGTCAACTAACATAACAGTGATGGCGAACCTTGGCACTCCAGATGTTCTTGGACTTCAATTCCCAGAAGCCCTAACTCCCGTGAATCCACTCAAATGGGTTTGCTGTGATTCATCCAGCCTGCACCGCCCTCGTCACTCCCGGAAGCAGAAGAAAATGCGCCCACACGGGCACGTTTTACATCCTTTTTCCAGGAGTGACGAGGGCAGCATGGGCCAAATGAATAGCAGAAAACCCATTCATGTGGATTCACGGGAGCTAGGGCTTCTGGGAATTGAAGTCCAAGAACATCTGGAGTGCCAAGGTTCACCACCACAGTAACAGAACATTAAATAAGACTGGATTTTGCTATCAAATTTCAACTATGTTTGCAGAACTACATACAGTAATACCTCGGATAACGCTAAGACTTGGTTCCACAAGTCTTGGTGTTATCCGATTTTTAGTGTTATCCGATGCATGTTAAAATCCTATGGGATGGATCGGATAACGTTAAAGCTCCATAGAGATAAATTGTAACCGCAAAGACTTTAGCGGTTGTTATCCAATCCATCCCATAGGACCTTAATGTTATTCGATCCAATTCTCCTCCCCAGATTACTTAACGTTATGCGATTTTAGCGTTATCCGAGGTAAACGTTAACCGAGGTATTACTGTACTGTACAGGTATTGGTTATTCCAAAAAGTGCAGCATCTTAGCAGTTGAGTGCTTAAAGAAATGCCTGCTTCCATAGCAACCTGCCTGTTCACTGTGGACAACTTCATTCCAGCTATCGCCATCATCTAAAATGGAAACGGTTCCTGCCTGTCATGATGTCTTATCCAATGGAGAGATATTTGATGTTTACTTTAAAATCCTGTTTTTAAAAGATAAAGAACCAACTAACCAAAAAAGCTGAATAGCTAATAAGAAAAGAATGAACTCATGTTTTCAACTAGCTCACCCAGCCTCAAACAATATTTGCTCTGTTCCTTTTTCTAACCCAAAACTGTTCTATACACTCTGCTTCTTAGATTATTGCTATAATTCAAATCTGATTCTCTTGCAGGAGCAGTTCATTTGAAGACTCTCTTCTAAAAATTTCATCTATTCATTTCTTCTATAAACCACTACACATTTTTTTTAAAAAAAATACTCTCTAAAGCTCACTTCAGCCCTTGATAGTTCTGACATATTTTCCTTTACCTGAAATTTTCTTTTCAGTGGTCAAGAACCTCTTTCTCTTTTTCAGCCTACCTTTCACAGATCACACTTGAGAGCAGTTATTCATGCTGATAAAACTGGTTTATTTTCTCTTCAGATGTCTTAATTATCTAAGACTACTACCCCAAATCAGTATTCTGACAGATGACAAAATTATAATATTGCACTTTTATATTACAGACATTTACTCTACATTTGAGCTGTTCATTGAGACTTCAAATATTCAATATACAAGTGGTATGAGTGAAGTGAAAAACATAAAGTTCTGCAAAAAGAAAATACCCTCTTCCTTTTCCTTTTATGTCCTGTAAAGAAAATGTTATTCAACTAAACCAGGGGTGCCCAAACTACAGGCCATTAGCCAGATACAGCCTGCAATGCCAATTCATCAGGCCTGTGGCACGTGCACACATGCACCCGCACATGCACCCTGCTGCTCATGGAAGTGGACACAGCTTGCTCCATCATGTCATGAACCTGAGGGCTGCCATATTTGCTTGGTTTACATGAGCTACCCAGACTCTCATTTAGTTGTCTGCTTTCTAACATTTATTTCAAATTCTCCATGTCATGAACTTATGTCACCAGCCCATCAGCCCGTTAAGGCAGTTACTAACCAACTGCATTCCATATCACCATTATCTCAGATTTTAGTCAGATAAAGTTGGTCAGTGAGGTGTCTTCTCATGACCTCCAGGAGCTACTGGAGCTACTGGAAACTTCCAGAATTTTTGAGTAAGTTCTAAATGATGTAATTAAGATGAGATCATTGAATTTTTGAGCATTAGGTCATGGATTCAAAAGGTGGGAGTAAATCACTCTTTGCTCTATTTAAGGAGAGCTTTTTGAGATCTAAAATCAGTTCTCTAACTTGAGGCTATAATGGCTTCATTAGCTGAACCAAAAATTCCCATTCGAGGGAATACCTACACGTAGAAGAATGCTGCCTGACTTGAAGCTGATGGATATCAGAGGGGCTATGAACTATGTTAGATGATTACCATCCTTTGTCATCCTATAGAACTGGACTGTGCTGGACTCATAGGCTCTCATGGACTTTTTCATCGCCCACGAGAAAGAGCCTTATGGACTGTGGGATTTGGGGATTTGATTCTCTACAGCTTTGGTTCACTACTTTATGGAATATAAAATAAAGTTCTGTTTTGGGATTTTACCTTGTTGAGTTCTGCTTGGGCCTATCACTGGCACAGAGCAATCTGCTTCCACTACACACTGCTACTGCAACAATCCATGCTGCCATAGAGAAAAGCCTCACTCCCTGTGACTTGGTAAGATCAGAGGTGGTTTGGGTCCTTTTGGGAGGCTAGCACAGGATGGAAGAAGGGAGTTGGGGGTGGTGGACTGCATCACACTCTGGACTCTGTCACACCAAAAGCCTCTAGGGACCACGGGGGAACCCCTGACACATCAATGTGTATGTGCATCCAGAAACACTCCCGGGAGTGGTTCCAGATCCCCCCCATGCATGCACAAATGCACCCATGCCACTACCAGAAGTGGTAGTGGCATGTGCAAACGTGCCAGCTCCCAGGGGTGAAGTCAGACCCTCTCAGCTGTTCTAGGGGCCGGGTCAGGGTTGTGTCGGGTGGTGAGAGAAGGCGCCCGTTCACGCGCTTGCTAAGGGTCGTGTCGGGTGGCGAGAAGAGGCGCGCGAACGGGCACCTTCTCTTGCCACCTGACACAACCCTTAGCTAGTGCTAAGGTTCATGTCAGGTGGCGAGAAGAGGTGCCCGATCACATGCCTTGTGGTGCACAAACGGGTGCCTTCTCTCACCACCCGACATGACCCTTAGTGCTTGCTAAGGGTCGTGTTGGGTGGCAAGAAGAGGTTTGCCTCTGAAGTCAAACTGACCCTAGGCTAGCAATTGCTAGCCTAGGGTCAGTTTGACTTCAGGGACAAACCGTGCGGTTTGTCCCTGACGTCAGGGGTTTTTTTTTTTGTTTTGTTTTTGTTTTTAGCGTTGTTCAATGCATGCATCAGACAACGCTAAAAATCGGATAACGTCATGACTTGTGGAACCAAGTCATAACGTTATTTGATGTTCCAGTATATAATCTGAATCTAGAGCCTTACTTTTCTCCTAGCTGGAAACAGAAGCTACTGTTATATAAAATGCATATGTTAATAATTTAAGGGGGGGAACTAATTACCATGTACCATATTTCTACTTTAACAGATATAAGTAGAGGTCAAATCAGCATGAAACAGTTGTAAAACCTGAATGGCAAATGCTGCAAAATCCTGCATAACTGAAATGTGAAAAGGTTTTAAAATCCTCTAATTCTATTCTTTTTTTATAAATGTACATTTAAGCTTATATGTACATCTGAATGATTTTTATGAATGTTACTTCTTTTCTGCTGCAGTTATCATACATTTTGTTGTATGTTATTGAGCCAACAAACCAAGTGCACCATACCATGTACAAAGCATAACTGAAAGACACTAGAGGGAATCTTCCAATCTCAAGCATGCCAACACTGTATGGATGTGTATCTCCCTGCCACGTTATCTAATCCATATTGCTAAATTTTGTACCCTCTGTGAGCCATCTCCAACTGTTGCAGAAAATGTAGTTCAGATCTTTTTTTGATCTTTTGTTTTTTCATTTTTGTTCATTATTGACTTACCTGAATTTCCCACCAGACTGTATTTGTTAAGAGAAATTTGGCACAAAAGACAGCAGCACATAACTGGAACTAGTGATTACTTAAATGTTAAAAGATACCTCTCAGCACAAGCTTTTTCATACCTTCAATAGATTGCAAATGAGAATACAGTACAGTACAATAGAACCCCGGACAACGTTATGACATGGTTCCACAAGTCATGACGTCCGGTTTTTCACGTTGTTCGATACATTGATCGAACAATGCTAAAAAAAACCCTGACGTCAGGGACAAACCACAACGAGGCAAGGCTCGGCTTGTCCGAAATCCCCCCCCCCCCGGGTAGGCATGCGATCGCGTGTCGTTCGGGGTTAGGGCAAGGTACGGGAAAGACCCCCGCATCCTTGCCTAACCGCCGCCGAGGCGCGCAAGCCTCCAAGCCGCCCGAAGTTGCGAAAGGGTAAAGATCCTTACATCTTTATCCTTTCGCAACATCGGGCGGCTTGGAGGCTTGTGCGCCTCGGTGGCGGTTAGGCGAGGATGCAGGGGTCTTTCCGGTATCCTCGCCTAACCCCAGCCGAGGTGCGCGTGCACGCCCGCGGTTCCGAAGGGGTACCCTCTCGGAACTTCAGGCGGCCTCGGCGGCGGTTAAGCAAGGATGCAGGGGTCTTTCCCATATCCTCGCCTAACCGCCGCCGCGGCGCGCATGCACGCCCGCGGTTTCAATGGGGTACCCTCTCAGAACCTCGAGTGGCTTGGAGGCTTGCGCGCCTCGGCGGCAGTTAGGCAAGGATGTGGGGGCCTTTCCCATATTCTCGCCTAACCGCTGCCGCGGCGCACGTGCACGCCCGCGGTTCCGAAGGGGTACCCTCTCAGAACCTCAGGCAGCTTAGAGGCTTGCGCGCCTTGGCGGCGGTTAGGCGAGGATACGGGAAAGACCCCCGCATCCTTGCATAACCGCCGCCGAGGTGCGCAAGCCTCCAAGCCACCCGAAGTTGCAAAAGGGTAAAGATCCTTACACTTTCGCAACTTCGAGCGTGCGCGTGCGTGTCGTTTGGGGTTAGGGCAGGATACGGGGGGTCTTTCCTGTATCCTGCCCTAACCTCAAACGACACGCACGCGCGTGCTCGAAGTTACAAAAGTGTAAGGATCTTTACCCTTTCGCAACTCAAAGATTCAAAAGGGTAAGGATCCCTGTACCCTTTCCAAACATCGTGGGGGCAGGCGCTGGGGGGGGGTTGGATTGGGTAGATGTTCTACCCAATCCAACTCCCCCCCCATGCATACGCTTGTTCCAAATAACGTAAAAATCGCGTTATTCGATACAAGATTTTTCCAAAAATCTTGTCACGTTATGCGGTTTTCACGCTATACGGTACTCGCGTTACCCGGGGTATTACTGTACTTCTTTTTGTACTGATCATCAGGAATAAAACCTGGACTTTATTTGTAAGTCTGATTGCTCAAGCATGAAGATCAAGAGGACCTTGTCACTAAAATGCTACTGTACTTTAAGCTTTTAATTATACAGTATACTGTCCATAACCTAGAATTTGAAACTAGCTTCTCTGAAATATATACATATATAGCTTTGGCTGTACACTATACAGTAATACCCCGGATAACGCGAGTATCGTATAGCGTGAAAACCGCATAACGTGACAAGATTTTCGGAAAAATCTTGTATCTAATAACGCAATTTTTAATGTTATCCTGTACAAGTGTATGCATGGGGGGAGGAGTTGGATTGGGTAGAACATCTACCCAATCCAACCCCCCCAGTGCCCGCCCGCCGCCCGAAGTTCCGAAAGGATAAGGGTAAGATCCTTACCCTTTCCGAACTTCGGGGATACACGCACGTCTCGGCGGGGGTTAGCCGAGGATACGGGGGAAACCCCCGTATCCCTGGCTAACCCCCACCGAGGCACACTTGCCTGCAAGCCGCCCGAGGTTCGGAAATGGTAAGGATCCAATCCTTACCCTTTCTGAACTTCAGGCGTGCACGCGCGCCTCAGCGGGGGTTAGCCGAGGATACAGGGGAAACCCCCGTATCCCCGGCTAACCCCCGCTGAGGCACGCTTGCCTGCAAGCCGCCTGAGGTTCGGAAAAGGTAAGGGTAAGATCCTTACCCTTTCCGAACTTCAGACGTGCACACGCGCCTCGGCGGGGGTTAGCCAAGGATATGGGGGGGAACCCCGTATTCCCGGCTAACCCCCACCGAGGTGCACTTGCCTACAAGCCGCCCGAAGTTCGGAAAGGGTAAGGATCTTACCCTTATCCTTTCCAAACCTCGGGCGGCTTGCAGGCAAGCGCACCTCGGCGGGGGTTAGCCGAGGATACGGGGGGAAAACCCCGTATCCCTGGCTAACCCCCACCAAGGCGCGCTTGCCTGCAAGCCGCCCGAGGTTCGGAAAGGGTAAGGATCCAACCCTTGCCCAGGCACGCGAAATGGGGATCCCACGTTAAGGTAAGGGATTAAAGTGGGGGGTGGCACCCCCCGCTTTGATACCTTGCTTTGACATGCGATGCCTGTTGCTATACCCATTTGGTAGAAGAGGCTCCCGCTGGCGCGCCTTTTCATGCGCGTGCGAGCACCTCTTCTCAGGTTTTTTTAAATCATTGTTGGATCAATGTATCGAACAACATTAAAAACCAGACAATGTCATGACTTGTGGAACCATGTCAGAAGCGTAGTGTGCCTTGGCGGGGCCCCGTATAAAAATTTGTTTGGGGGCCCTTAGGAAGGGTAAAGATTTCTCACAAAAGAAAAAAAATGCATAAAATTAAAAGAAATATTTATTCATCATAATTATCTATCAATAAACACTGCTCTCCGTCCGTGGTTTATCATCGTATCGTATGTACATCGATTATTGTGGGATTCCCCCGTTGAAGTAAATGACTTAAATGGGGAAATCCCGCAGCCCGCAATAACCGATGTAGGTTGTTGCCAACTTTTGAACGCACGCTTTACGCGGGAAAAAAAGAAATTGCTTTTTTTGACTTTTGTCATTTGTGAAATAAAAAAAAAATTGGGAAGTTTTTATTAATTTTTGCTTACGCATGTTGGGGGCCCCGGTGGCCCAGGGGCCCCGTATAATTGATATGGCAGATATGGCGGTAGCTACGCCCCTGAACCATGTCATAACGTTGTCCCGGGTTCTACTGCACCACATTAATCCTTAACTAAATGTTATGTCTTCCATTATAATAGCACAGTTCCCTAATCTCACATGATTTGGCCATAAATATATACTAAAATATGAAATTTCACATGATGGTGAACATGTAACACTGAAATGTTTTGCAATCAATTTTACCTTGATCCTATGTCCTTGAAAAAAAGTGTTAACTAATACTGCGTAAGATCTTTGCTTCAAACACTCTTATGAAAACCTTTCTCCTTCAAATGTATTCTGTAACTTTCGGAGAACGAAATGACTGTAAGAGACACTTGATCTTGTAGACAAGGATACAAGCTGCTCCAAGTTTCTTATAGGCTATTTTTGTTGCATTTTCTCTATACTCTGTAGCGAACACCTGAGATTCTTGTAGCTCATATTATTTATTCAGTTAAACTCAAAGACCTCACAAGTCATCAATTTCCTGATACACAGTCTATCCAGTCTGAAATATTCTTCAAAGAATAAAACACATTCTGGCTGCTTAACTCCATAGACGGGATGGGCAAATTCTATTCCCAGTAAAATAAGTAACAAATAAACAAGAACATTTTGTAAAAATCTGTCATCATGAAAATGCTTTCACCAAAGCAGGTGATATCAGAAGCAAACAATCCAAATGGCCTCCTAGAGAAGAATCCTTACAAATTTCCAAATTTCTCATTTATTATAAATCATCCACAAGCTGATTTTCTACTGAAAGCACTTAAGGAGCCAGTGTGACTGTGCCACATGCATTGATTTCTACTTTTTCTTTTTCAGGTTTGCATCTAAATGAGGAAAGTCCATATACTGAGAACATGAAATAGTCTTTATGTGTTCTACAAAAAGAACTTTTTGATGGCAGCATCACTCACTGAAAGCTGCATGAAACAGAGAAATGGAATGACACATTAAACCTATAAATCACTGGGGAACAAAAAAAAATTCTTGGTGCCTAAATTTTTTCAACTGATTTCGGGCATTTTGGGGTGGCTGATTCCAAAAATGCCATCCATTTTGTTCTAGCAGCTCTAGTTCATGAGATATTGATGATGTCATTATACATTGCTCTTATGACTACACTTGTATTTACCTCACCATTCGTAAATTGATTGTTTTAATAATACTTATTGATGTTGTTCAAGCTATTGCACGTGTAATTTAATCTGACCTTTTTTGTCATTCTCTGTGCTCTCCTTTACTATTGAGACTGGATGCTATGCATCCCGAAACTAGTCCAACTCCGCAGCTGCTCTATGGACTCATCCAGGGAGGCTTGCATTCTAGTTTTTTTCTCCTTATCTTAAGTATGATTTTGACATTTATTTCTTTTTTTAAAGGCACTAATATGGCTTTATCAAGAAGAACATGTATAAATAATCCTGATGGTTTTTGTTTCATCTGTGGTGAATACACATTCATTCAGCAAAGAAAACCCATAACTGACTTTATAAAAAGAGCTTATTTGGCCTATTTTAAAGTAAAACCGGGAGACCAAGATAAGGTTTGGGCACCTCACATTGTATGTAAAATGTGCACAGAGCATCTGCATCAGTGGTGAAATGGGAAACGGAAGAGCTTGAAATTTGGGGTACCAATGATGTGGCAAGAACAAAGAAACCACAGCGATGACTGTTACTTTTGTTCAGTGAATGTAAAGGGCATCAATTGTAATAACCGAAAACGTTGGATATATCCCAATCTACCTTCCTCATGATGCCCTGCTCCACATTCAGGGGAGATACCTGTACCTATTTTTGCCAGTCTTCCAGAGTCATCAGAAGAAGAGGACGAATCAGTTGGAAGCGTTTCTGAGCAAGAAGACAGAGAATTTGCAGTTTGTACGTTTGTCAGTTGTACCCGGCTTTAGTCAGGCAGAATTGAACGACCTCATTCAAGATCTAAGTCTTCCAAAAAAGTCATCGGAATTATTAGCTTCCAGATTGGCAGAGAAACACTGTTTGTTGCCGGAAACAAAAGTCACATTCCATCGCAAAAGGGAAACAGATTTCCTGCCATTCTTCACAACAGAAAACCAGTTTGTTTTTTGCACCAATGTTGAAGGGCTCTTAATGAAACTGAGTGTAAGAAAATACATACCAAGTGAATGGTGGTTATTTATAGATCGCTCCAAACATAGCCTAAAATGTGTTCTTTTGCACAATGGCAACAGATACAGGTCAGTCCCAATTGGTCACTCAGTTGCTATGCGAGAAAATCAAGCTACAATAGCCAAAGTCCTGGAGAAGATCTCATACCATATTCATCAATGGCTAATCTGTGTTGATCTCAAGATGGTGAATTTTCTTCTAGGACAACAAGGGGGTTACACCAAATACCAATGCTTTATATGTCTATGGGACTCTAGAGCTAAAGATCAACACTGGGTGAGAAGACAGTGGTCTCTTAGAGAAAGCATGACCATTGGAGAAAAAAACATCATCACCGAACCTTTGGTTGAAAGAAACAATATTATATTGCCACCACGCCATATAAAACTTGGATTAATGAAGCAGCTAATCAAGGCTTTGAATAGACATGGAGCATGTTTTGGCTATATATGTAACAAATTTCCTGCATTGAGTCTGGGGGAAAAAAGCAGGTATATTTGATGGACCACAAATCCACCAACTCATTAATGACCAGAAATTTCAAGACTCAATGAATGATACTGAGGCTGCTGCGTGGTTGTCATTCAGCATGGTAGTGCAAAATTTCCTTGGAAACTACAAGGCTCCCAATTATGAAGAATTAGTGGAGAATATGCTCACTAATTTTTGTGCACTTGGCTGCAACATGAGCATAAAAGTACACTACCTGCACAGTCATTTGAACCGATTTCCAGATTGTCTTGGTGATCTAAGTGAAGAACAGGGAGAGTGTTTTCACCAGGAAATAAGTTCAATGGAAGAACAGTATCGTGGACGATGGAATGTACATATGATGGCGGACTATTGTTGGAGCATCCAGCATGAATGTCCAAGATCAATGCATTGGAGGAAATCACAGAAACGAGGATTCAGTGACCTAGTGGAAAAACTTTAATGAGCCTAATTTGACTTATGTAAAATAACTTGTGTATTTTATTGTATGTGAGTGATGTACAGTAGTTATATACAGAGGTGTAGGAAGGGGGCAGGGGGGGCAAATGCCCCGGGGGGCGTGCTCCAAGGGGTGGCTTTTTGAAGCCCCCCCCAAAAAAATTTCCCCAATTTTTTTTCAAACAACAAAAAAATTTTTGCCTCCAGGCATGCATCAAAGGCTCCTGGAGGCAGAAGGCGTGGTGGAAAAATCTTTGGGGGGTGGGAAAATATTTGGATGGGCAAAAAAAAGTTTGGGTGGGCAGAAAATTTTTTTGGGGGGCGGCAAAATTTCACTCTGCCCCGGGTGGCTTACACCCTTGCTACGCCTCTGGTTATATATGCAACCAGTATGGTTAGATTGACCTAATGTGAATATGCCATATCTTTTAAAAAACTAGAGCTGATGGGGCATAACTGAAAGCATTTTTGGAATCGGTGACCCAAATATAGCCAGAAATAGGTGAAAATTGTGAGGCACCAAAATCACTGTTCTCCAGTGTAATGGTTAAGAGATCACTGATCCTTAACTCCTATGACACCTCATTAACATGAATGTGGCAAAAAGGTTACTATTGTTTTACATATGCAGGGGTAATTTTGTTCCCTTACACATTGGAATTGGGCAGTAGATAGCAGTGAAGTTGTACTGAACAAACTGTTTGTTTTTAAAGAAAGACATCCTGAAAAGGAACTTCTCAAAGTAAGCTGGAGAGAGATTTTGCAATTTTGTCACTGGATGCAGCTTCTTAGTCAGCAGAAACACTGCCATATGGTGTTACCATAGCTGTCCATGGTCCCTAAACAACACCTGCTATTTAAGACATGGGCTTCTTCTCCCTGTGGGTTACACTCAGTGAGGGCTTTTTACTAGCAGAAGCCTCACTTCAACAGCATTACTGGAAGCAGATGCTGAGAAAGGGCTTGGAGTTAAAAGTGCAAGTAGTTTGGTAAAGAGAGAAGGATGCTTCAGACAGGCAAAATAACAGAGCTTAGGCCAGTGATGGTGAACCTTTTAGAGACTGGGTGCCCAAACTGCAACCCCAAACTCACTTATTTATCGCAAAGTGCCAACACAACAGTAGAGGAAGGAAATGCTCCCATTGGGCTGCTGGGCAGAGTGGTGGGGTGAACTCTATGCTGAGGGAGGGAGGATGCACTCTGCTCCCATTGGGCTGCTGGGCAGAGGGGTCTGGCTTAGGCTATACCCATCACTGGCTTAGGCTATACCCAGATATGTCCTAAGGATTTGGAGTCTCTAAGAAGCCATTATCTGGACCCTTTTCAGTCAGGATTCAGGCCCGGACATGGTACTGAAACTGCACTGGTCGCTTTGGTGGATGATCTCTGGAGAGAGTGGGATGGAGGTCATCCTTCCATCCTTGCTCTTCTCGATCTCTCAGCGGCTTTCGATACCGTCGATCATGACATTCTTTTGGGTAGGCTCCAAGGATTGGGGATCCAGGGCACTGTGTTGGCCTGGTTTTCCTCATTTCTGAGGGGCAGGACCCAGACGGTATGTCTGGAGAATGAGAGGTCCAGCCCTAGGCTCCTCCAATACGGGGTGCCTCAGGGCTTGGTACTCTCACCTCTCCTGTTCAACATCTATATGAAGCCGCTGGGTGAGATCATCCGTTCCCACGGGGTAAGGTACCATCAATATGCTGATGATACCCAACAGTACATCTCAGCCCGTGGGGACCCAAGCGGTGCAGTAGAAGTCCTGACCAGGTGCCTGGAGGCTGTTAGGGTCTGGATGGGGGGAAACGGGCTACAACTGAATCCCGGCAAGACTGAGTGGCTATGGGTGAGGGGCCCTGTGTTATCCCGGGAGCTTCCAGCTTTGGTTCTGGACGGGGCTGTTTTGCCCCAGACAGATCCGGTGCGTAATCTGGGGGTCCTCCTGGACTCACGACTACTGTTCGAAGAACAGGTGGCAGGCGTGGCCAGGAGGGTTTTTGCACAACTTCGTGTAATATACCAGTTACGCCCACTCCTGGATCGGGACTCCTTGCTCAGGGTCACACATGCACTGGTCACCTCCAGACTTGATTACTGTAATGCGCTCTACATGGGGCTGCCCTTGGTGACCATTCGGAAACTCCAGCTGGCCCAGAATGCGGCTGCTAGGGTAGTGATGGGGTGCGGGCGTTACGCTCGTGCCTCGCCACTGCTTCGGCAGCTGCATTGGCTGCCAGTATGTCTCCGGGTGCAATTCAAGGTGCTGGTCATTACCTTTAAAGCCCTATATGGTAGTGGGCCAGGATACCTCAGAGACCGTGTCACCCCAAGAACGTCTGTCCGTCCCACCAGGGCAGATCGGAGAGGCTCTCTTGTAACGCCATCAGCTAGAGAGGCTCGCCTCTCTACCACCAGAAGGAGGGCCTTCTCCGTGACCGCCCCGGCCCTGTGGAACCTCCTGCCTATTGATTTACGTCAACAGACAGAGCTCCTGCCCTTCCTGAAAGGCCTTAAAACCTGGCTGGCAGGACAAATTTGGGGATCCAAAAACACCGGATCTCATGTTGGGTGGCTTATCAGATGAGTCAGCCACCCTTGTTCTTACCTCCTCACCCGGTCCTTGTTTTTAATAACCTTTGTCATTTTAATAACCTTGGTAATTTTATATCTTGGAAATAACTGGGAATTGTTTAATCTTTTTAGCTTAATCTGTGAACATTGTATTAATTTATATATTTTTTAATCTATTAAGAGGATACTGTATACTGAGTTGTATTCTTTAACTATGTATTTCTTAAATTTGTTTATGTAAGCCGCCCAGAGTTGGGTTTCGACCCGATTGGGGCGGGATAACAAGTTGGAAATAAATAAATAAATAAATAAATAAATAAAATTTTCCCAAGCTCTGCAAAATAATACAGAAATAATCATAGAAACAAGAACAGAAGGCAAACTAAAACAAAATAACAATTTACGCAGAGCAGTGTATTCAGAATTCAAAAAGCAGAGGTTTGCCAACAAGAAAAAGGGAAGAAGCACAGTCTGAGTACAGATATTTAAAAGACTTCTAAACATTTAAACCCAATGACAATGACATTATCCCCATGTGAGCTAGATTCTTTAATAATGAAATCCAGGGTGGGTGGTGGGATCACCAAGCCCACTTGTAGCACATCTTAACTTAGATGCCTGTTTACTAAGAAGTAAATCCCAATGAGATAATATTAAGGTCCATGAAAGGATGCAAGGGGATGAAGCCTTAGTTAAATAGGCAGAAATCCAGAAAAGGAAGGAAGGCTTATTTTTCTTTCATTGTGAATCCTTTTCTCCTTAGTTATCTGAGACACATCATGACAGGCTCAACGCAGAGGTGTACCTAGGGGGAGGGACTCACCCCGGGTGGCACTTTTTGGGGGTGGCAAAATTTCACAATAAATAAGACTTCGCCACAGCCCCTGGACTTCCTAGCAGCCAGGGTGAAGAGGCTGCTGCGGGGATGGGTGTTGGGACCTTCCCCCACCACTGGCGTCCTGGTCCCCACCCAGTGAATGGCAAATCTGGCCTATGCCCTGGGCGGCTGAAACCCATGCTACACCACTGGACCAATGAATACAAAATATCATTGATTATGTGCACTGTAGTCTCTGGGGTACTCTTTGGCAGAAGTGATAAGATTTGACAGACCAAAAAAACCATAATTTTTCTGCCCCTAAGATCTCAGGGGCAGAAAAATTATGGTTTTTTTGGTACCAGCAAACATCATATGTACCAGCAAACATCATACAAAAATGAAGAAACAAAACAGGGTGACTATAATTTAATTTCTGGTTTTGAGCAATGGGTATTTTGGGGTGTTAAACAGTGAGGGTAGAGCATGAATTCTATTTAAAAGGTGAATTATTGCTCCCACACTCCTTTCTGCTATAAGAGGCAAGATGCTACAAGAAATGCTGGAGAGACTGCATGGCTTTGCCCTATCTCTGTTATATACCATTATTTCCACATTTATGTGAACAAAATAATGAAATTGTAACAACAGAAAATGTCCACAAGTCTGATAAATGACTTATACTTATGCCTATCAAATTAAAATTCAGTAGAATTTAAAATGAACTGTTTCCGAGAAGCGTTATATCTCTCCTAAGATTTTCCTTGTTTCCTATGGGACAGGAACTGTAGAATGAAGAAGCAAAATATGGGTGAAGAAGTCTGCTCTGTTGCTTGGCAACAAGCAATGTATTAGAATAAAATAAAGGTAGAAAAAGAATTCAGGAGTCAAACACAGTTCAAATCTTAAGGTTTAACATGGTTCAGAGTTCTTGGTACAATTGATACTGAAGACTGTCTTGTCAAAAAGTGAGTACAGCTGAAACTACTAACATTTCATCTTCTATAAAACTATCAAAGAGATTAATCTATTCTTGTAACTGGGGAGAAGACAGTATGATCTGTACCTTACACTGTCTTTCATAGGCTCAATGAGCAACTCTTTGAAAGATATGGAGCTTTACTCTGCATTACATCCAAACATCTTAGGATCAGAGCACCTTATCTCCTTCTGTACTCTTGTAAGTGAATGTGGTATCAACTGAATTAAGGAATACATCATTAATGGAATCTGTTTCAGAGACATCACAGCTTCTATGTATGCCAAAATAAATGAAGAATAATAGTTGTTACCTTTCATTTAAGAGCTTCTTCATCTTCTTCCATATCCAAATCTGAATACAGTATTGGTGATCATCATGGCGATCAGCCTTGATGACTGTCCTGAGAATATAATACAATGGCCTTTCATCTGCCTTCTGCATTGCAGTGTGACACCCATGCCACTCATCCAATTCCATGAGTCACTTTCTGGTCCTGAGCCCATTTAGCATCAGCCCCAGACCAGTATTAATGAAGCTGCTGCCTGCCATCAAAATGAATTCAAGTGGGACTTAATCCACTTGGGGACCATCACCCTTCCCTGTGGACTTCAGCACCCAAGCCATTAGTCCTCAGGGTTGTCAGGTTAGTTAACCGACACTTGACACTCGGCATTGAGTTCCCGGCAGCATGGTCTACTCTATTACCATAGAAGGATAACCTGGCCAGACCTTAAGAGCTTAGCTGTTGCAGATCATAGGTTTAGAAAACTTTTTTGTGAAAAAAGAATAAGTGAACCAGATACTCTATTAAACATAATACAGTAATACCTCAGATAACATTTACCTCGGATAACACTAAAACCGCATAACGTTAAGTAATCTGGGGTGGAGAATTGGATCGAATAACGTTAAGGTCCTATGGGATGGATCGGATAACAACCGCTAAAGCCTGTGCGGTTACAATGGATCTCTATGGAGCTTTAACGTTATCCGATCCATCCTATAGGATTTTAACATGCATCGGATAACACTAAAAATCGGATAACACCAAGACTTGTGGAACCAAGTCTTAGCGTTATCCGAGGTATTACTGTAATTCAAAAGCAGGTTGTTTCTTCTTCATCATCATCTTCTTCTTCTTCATGATCCATTAGCAATGGCTGTGGAGTGAGTTATGCATGCTAGAAATACATCATAAAAACATTACAAAAATTTCAAATTTTGTTCACCCCCAGGCCAGATACATTATGTACAGGTCAAGCAATGTACATATCCATTGCACAAATCACTTTTGTCAACATGATTGGTCAATGCACAAAATAAACTGTCAGTGTGGCATGTCTTCCTTAATGTGAATTTTTATAACTCTTTATTCATTAAACCTTAACTGCAAAACATGAAGACTGTTATCATGAGTTCCAGTACATAAATATTCCAACTGTAGTGTTTATGTGTCAGAGACAAGTCTGTGACTTTATATTTCATCCTAATACTCTGATTTCTTTATTACTTTTGACTCTAAAATGACAAAGAACACTGTTAAAATAAAAGCATTACTATTCTATTCAACTTATATCAGCCCTGATAAATCAGTTAGCTCTAACTACACATAGATTATATCTCAGCCAATAATCAACCCTACCATTAAATAACAATGCATAATATATCATTCCAACACTACAGTTTCTTTCATGGTCTATATACAGTATTATGTGTTACATTGCAAGAACTCATCTGTATGAGTTGTTCTGCTTGTAGGAAATTTACAAGGGAAAGCTCCCCACATCCTTTTTTTTCTGACTAAACATACATGGGACATACATACTAGCTTGTGTTTAACATAGGGTGACATGATCTTCAGCCAATGGTATTATGAATTAGAAAGAGGTATATGGCATGGTCAGAAGACAGAATACAACCTCAAGCATTATGTACTTTCATTCACTATGAATACACTCTCTGAACAGGCTTAGTATTATAAACAGTCACTTGCATATTCTTTGTCTTCCAGAAGACCATAAAGGACTAATAGAAGTATATTCAGGTATATCTTGGCACTGCACTTTATAAAAGATGTTCAAAAGCAAGAAATTGCAAGTAGATAAATATGTACCACTTTGGTGGGAAGGTAAACAGCATTCTATACACTCATGCCTGCCAAATGTCCATGGAAACATCTGCAAATGTAGACAGTGCAGGCTCTTTAGCTATAAACAGAGATGAGCACTGAATCCTAGAGTCGGATACGACTGGCTTTCAAGCAAGGGTGACCTTTATCTTTACCTAAACAAACTAGAGCAGGTACAGAGAAGGGCAACAAGGATGATCAGAAGAAGGACTGAAAGAATTGGGCAAATTTAGTCTTGAGAAAAGGAAACTAAGAGAGGATATGATAACTCTTCAAATACTTGAAAGATGATCATAAAGAGGAAGGGAAGGATCTGTTCTCGATCATCCCAGAGTGCAGGGTGCATAATAAGTTATCGCACTATGATAGTGGAACCAACTACCAGAGGAGATGGTGAGTGCTTCAACGTTCGAGGCATTCAAGAGAGAATTGGGCAATCATCTGCCAGATCTGCTTTGATTTGGATTTCTACATTGAGCAAGGGATTGGAGTCAATGTCCTAAATGGCCCCTTCCAACTCAGTTATTCAATGAGTACTAAGATTGATTAAAATAATTAATTAATTATGTGTGCTATCAAGTCAATTCTGACTTAACTAGTGATCTTTCTCAGAGGTTTCAAGGTATAGTGCAAGGCTACCTAGGTTGGCTCTTCTCCCTAGAGGTGGAAAACTTCTAGCTCTGCAGCTGGATCTCTAACTCATTGAACTATACAAATAATTTTTTTTTAAATCCCATGGTCTCTTAACTCCCTGAAGACTTTTGCAAAGCTTCCTTATGGAAAAAATATTCTAAAGGCCTACAAAAGGGATTAGTAATTTTTCAGCAGTAAGATTCATATTTCCTTATTAACTCTGCAGGGGAAGCAATTTAGAAAAGCTCTTTCCAAAACCTTGCCATCAGCATGACATGTAGAAATGTATCAACTGAAATGTCCTATTCTTTGCCGCAATTAAAGAGAATGGAATTTTAAAGTTAAAAGGTCATACATTGTTAGTCTGTAACAACTATAAGTTTTCTTCTTCTCTTAGAAAAAAATAAAAAAAATTGATCCATGAAGTGAGCTAATAATAATAATTTCCCCAAAGATACGCACACATCCAAACCTTATATTATTTATTTCTCAGGGGGGAAATGGAGAAAGA
Source organism: Furcifer pardalis (assembly GCA_030440675.1). NCBI lineage: Eukaryota > Metazoa > Chordata > Lepidosauria > Squamata > Chamaeleonidae > Furcifer > Furcifer pardalis. The sequence goes on from CP126890.1 coordinate 261,633,128, forward strand.
TAGTACAGAGAAGCTCAATCATTTTATTAACATTGACACACATAAGACAAGGAATGAAATACTGTTTTCAAATTTTCATATACTGTACTGTTGAAAATGATGATGATATATTTGTGGAAGCAATTCACAATCCTTCAGAGGCAACACGCTCATTAAAACTTATTAAGAACTAAGCAATGGATTTCATCCACAATACAACAATAATCTCAATGTGCATAGTATTTGCAAGTTAGAAATTGTACCAACTTACTTAGAGATTAAATAAATTATTAAAATCACATTAACAATAAGTTGTTTGAGGCATCTGCATAAGAAGTATTAAACTTGAACCTACTGAATTTATCTTTGCTTGGCAAAACATCTTCAAGTATATTCAGTAGAACTGATCTAGGAGAAGGTGCCAATTCAGCTGCATTTGGATTAATCATTATTTGCAGAGATAAAGGCAAATGTAACTCTCCAAAATATAACCACTGCCAGGTTAGCAGTTACCATAGCAGACAGCCAATAAACCCACTTATTGTCCCAACAACAGTAACCTCATTTAGTCAATGGGATTTGCATATACAGTATCATGAATTATCCATTAGGACAGGAGTTGCCAATCTTTTAAAGTTGGGGGCCAGGTAATGCTCCCTCAGGCAGTTTAGGGGGCTGGAACTGGTGGTCCCCAATACCACCATTTATGACTACTGCAAACGAGTCTGTGGCTGTCATAAATGCATTTACAACAGCAAAAATGAGTCCGCACCCAATTCCGGCAGCGGCATGAGGGCATGGGCTGGTTGATTTGGCACCACAGGTCAGATCTAGCTCATGGACCATAAGTTGCCTTCTCCTGCTTTAGGAAGTAATTCAATGGGCCTACTTGTGATCCAGCCCTCTTCTGACTCCAAAGGACACCAGGATCAGGGAGCACCCCCAATGCCCAGCCCAATTCTGCCTGTACCCAAGCCCAAGAATGTCCTGAGCCAGGGATCTCAGCCTGTGCCTGGCCCAAGTCTGTTTCCCCTGGCAGCTGACCTGTCCAATCAAGGATCTGGCTCTGACAATGATCAGTCCTCAGTCAGGGAGAGGTCCAGAAATGAGCTACACCTGAGACACAGGCAGGCTAGAGCAAAGTACCAAAGAAGGCTCCCAGCTGATACCAATTAGTTGGGAGGCTTATAAGAAAGCTGGTTGCAGCCTGCCAGTGTTGGTACAACTCTCGTGTAAAGGCTGACACCCTGCTTGACTCCAGATTGCCTGCCTAGACCCTGACCTGCCTGCTGTGACTCTGATTTCTCTGCCAAACTGGATGACGCCCCTGGACACCCTTTGGATTAGACATTTGCTCGGACTACCGGTAAACAAAACTCAGCTTGCCTTTTGGACTCTGATATCTGGACTTTCCTCGAATAGACTCTCTGTGTAGCACCACCGTGTGGTGACCATGCCCACTCGAGTGGGTCAGCACATTACTCTAGTTTGGACTAACAATCAAATTTAGTCCTAAAGCAGTTGTTAAAAGTCATTGGCACCCCAACTGTTCTTGAACTTCAATTCCCAGAAGCCCTGATTAGCAGGAGTGCTGACTTGGGCTTCTGGTAATTGAAGTCCAAAAACACCTGGAATGCCAAGGTTCACCATCACAGCTATACGGTGACTGTCTGTGACAGTCTGCAATCTGATCTGCAATAAGAAAGCACTAAGAAGCTGATGAGGAGTGTTTTTGGATTATTCTCTTCCTCTTCCAGTTTGCTCTGTCCTCCCACGTAAAACTGGTCTTCACATATGGAAAGAGACAGAAGTATATCTTACAACTTTCCCTATTCTGCTAGTCAAGTACTTTCTTTCACAGAAATGCTTCATGCACCAGTCTATCCATCACATTATCCACCAAAGCCACCTGCCCAACGTGTCGTCTCAATTTCCTCCTCCAATTCCTAGATTGCACTGTTAAGAAAGCATCCACTCTCCATCATCTTTCCTTCTAATCTCAATGACTGCAATGACTACACATCCTCATCAAAAAGTTGGCACCACAGTTTGGAAGACTCTGCTACCCCATCTCAATATCTCTACTCATTCCACAGCATCCCAACCTTTCAAGTTTACCCTATTGAACTCTACAACCTTTTGGAATCAGTGTGAACAGACTCCCTTTCTCATTTTTGGCACACAAGCCTCCCATGCTTTTGTCATTGATTATATCAGTGAGACAATATCATAATTCCACCTACTAAGCATGCATGATACATTGTCTTAACCACACACCCCTAGTCCCTCCATCAAAACCTAGCCAGGTATATGCAGTGTTTTGCTTTCCTTCCTTTCTTTCTTTTTTCTTTCTTTCTTTTGCATTCCACAATTTAAAATTATGGACATATGAAATATAAGCTAAGTTCAAGACTAACTAAAATGTTAAAGTAATTGTTTTAGACCAGAAGCAGGCTATCTCAAGAACATTATCTTGGCCATTTTCTAAATTTTCTTTTGTATTCTTCCATAGCAGATATTTTTTTCCTCTGATTTCTATCCTTCCAAACCTTTCCTTTACTTACACGTTGAATATTGTTCACGAGTGATTTCATCAAATCACATAATTTTGAATATCCTGTGGTTTAAATATTTAACACATAGCTCTACCTACCTACCTGCTTCATTCAATCCTCACATCTCTAATCCGACATTTAATATTCCCTTCAGTTATATATATGACATAAAAATAAAAATAATCCACAGTAAAATAGCTACTAAACCATGACAGGATATCTGAAAATATCTATGCATCCCAATCGATCTGACATGTGCCACTGGGTCCAGGTTTTTAAGCTGCAGCACATAATTTGAACTAGACATTTGAAGATCTCAGCTTTACTTTATATATTCAAGACTGTAAGGACCTGCATACACACATGAGCATGCACTTCTTATATGTATATCTGGGGAAAATAATCGTACAAAATGTGTAGCAGAACTGTTACTTCCACATACTGAATCCCATTTGCTGAACAGAACAACAAAGATGGGTGTACACTGATCTCTACCTTCATTAGCACTGAAAAGTGAACTCATCACAAATTGGATTCTATTTCTCCGTGTAGCAAGCTCACTTACAAAGCTCTAATCAGTTACAATATTAATCCATGCTAATCCTTCTCAAGGCCTTCAATGACAGTGATAATCATCCCAGGGTTAATAAGGGCTTTTCAGTAAGACCCCCCAACAATAATAATTGGTGTGTGTGTGTGTTTGATTCCTTAATTCTTATGTCTCCTTCTGCAACGCATAGGATGTCACACTGCAGGACCTGCAGAAGTAACAACAGACACGGGATGAGGCGCATGAAGACTATGAGATCAAAAAGACAGTCAAAGATAGTAGATAAATATAAGTAATTTAAGACTCAGTCTTCTAAGCTACACCTTACCCAGGCTTTTGCTCTTGTATTATATTGTTGGAAGTGATTCGGAAACCAGTCTGGAAGTAAAAGAGGGGTGGGAGAAAGTAGCTTGGGAAGGCTTCTTTATTTAGAAGAGAGACCCTACACCATCATGCTTCCCAAGAAAAGGAATAAAGAATAGCATCCCCTGCTTTATTATTATTTATTATTTATTTATTTATTAATTCACACTTACTATCCCGCCCCAATCGGGCTTAGGAAAGCATTAGTACTTTTATGGCAAGGATGGGGAATGTGTGGACATCAAGATGTCATTGTATTGTAACAACCACTTCTCTCACCATTGGTTATGCTGGCTAACACTGAAGGGAGCTACAGTCCAGCAGTATCTAGTGTAATGAGAATATCATTGGCAGACATTACAGCAACTATGAAACTCAGATAATACTTATGTAAATGCTTAGCAATCAAACTACCTCACAGAAAGAACAAAAAAAAAGATTATCTTTAATCTCAGTTTCACATTATTCCATTTTATAGATGAGATCTATGGGACTGCATTGGCTCAAATGGCTAAGACACTGACTGGGAGGCGGAAGTTCAGCAGTTCGATTCACAAGTACTGCAGGACAGAATGAGCTCCCGTCTTTGTCCTAGCTCCTGCCAACCTAGCTGTTTGAAAATTAGAAATTGCAATTAGATAAATAGGGACCACTTCAGTGGGAAGGAAAGTGTTCCATGAGTTCAAGTGTCTTGCCATGCCTGCCACATGTCCATGGAAACATCTGCAGAAGCAGACAGCGCTGGCTCTTTATTTATTATTATTTTATTTGTTCATATTTATCCACCACCCTTCTCACTGAAGTGACTCAGGGTGGTTTACAAGTAATAAAAGACATCACAATAAAAACACAAACACTACCTAAAAACCTCAAATATGAAACTGTTAAAATTAAAATTTAAAATTTAAATCTAAAAAGATTAAAATCACACCAAATTGCTACATCTTACTAATCTTACTGATTAAAAAGTAGAGGGATAGAGGAGCTTAAATCATCCAGCGAGCTGGGGTCATTGTGCATCCCAAACTCCATACCTGCCCTGCCAGCCATGTTTTTAGATTCTTCCTAAAGGGCTTTGAAACAGAGATGAGCACTGAACCCTAGGGTCAGATACGACTGGCTTTCGAGCAAGGGAAACCTTTACCTTTACTAGATAAGATCTTATTTTCATCACCCATTTGTCTTTTATATTATTATATGCTGTTTTTGTAGATTGAATTTTGTATATTGTATTACTGTGTATTTACTGTGTATATTGTTTAATTATCATGTGAGCCGCCCTGAGTTGGGTTCCCTGATTGGGCAGCATACAAGTGCAAAAATTAAATCAAATCAAATTAAATTAAATTATTTAAACATGTGTATTTATTGTCCATTTTTCTAATTTATTTATTTATTTATTTAGCATACAGCACTTGTACACATTGTACACATATAACAAAAAGAGAATATACAATAGAATCCCGGACAACGTTATGACATGGTTCCACGAGTCATGACGTTGTCCGGTTTTTAACGTTGTTCGATACATTGATCGAACAATGCTAAAAAAAAGCTCTGACGTCAGAGACAAACCACGCTGAGGCAAGGCTAGGCTTGTCTGAAATCCCCCCCCCCCCGGGTAAGCACGTGATCGCGTTTCGTTCGGGGTTAGGGCAGGATATGGGAAAGACCCCCGTCTCCTACCCTAACCGCCGCCGGTGCGCGCAAGCCTCCAAGCCACCCAAAGTTACGAAAGGGTAAAGATCCTTACACTTTTGCAACTTCGAGCGCGCGCGCGAGTGGCGTTTGGGGTTAGGGCAGGATACGGGAAAGACCCCCGTCTCCTGCCCTAACCACCGCCGGCGCATGCAAGCCTCCAAGCCACCCGAAGTTGCGAAAGAGTAAAGATCCTTACACTTTCGCAACTTCGAGCGTGCACGAGAGTGGCGTTTGGGGTTAGGGCAGGATACGAGAAAGACCCCCATCTCCTGCCCTAAGCGCCGCCGGCGCGCGCAAGCCTGCAAGCCACCTGAAGTTGCGAAAGTGTAAGGATCTTTACCCTTTCGCAACTTGAAGTTTCGAAAGGGTAAGGATCCCCGTACCCTTTTCAAACATCGTGGGGGCGGGTGCTGGGGGAGTTGGATTGGGTAGATGTTCTACCCAATCCAACTCCCCCCCATGCATACGCTTGTTCCGAATAACGTGAAAATCGCGTTATTCGATACAATATTTTTCCGAAAATCTTGTCACGTTATGCGGTTTTCACGCTATATGGTACTCGCGTTACCCGGGGTATTACTGTATATAAACTGTATAAAACTAAGCATTAATTTATAAACATCTAAACAATTTACATATTCAATTGCACCAGGACTCCCCCTTAGAAAATCTTCACTATTGCCCTCATATGCTCTAAGGCTACATTGTTCTATAATATGTTGTACAGTCTGTCGCATTGCCCTGCACTCATATACTGGTGATGGTAGTTTCCCCCAATAATACAAAAAGTCTGCACATCTACTGTGCCCTATATGAGTTTATAACACAAATAAAAACATACAATAAACACAAAATGCCGATTACTTAACTAAAAATTTAAACAAATACATAAAAATTTGCAAGACTGGTACATTTTCAATGTGCATGTTGGAGTTTTGTTTTTGTTTTTTAATTTGAAGAGGATGGTATTCCATTTAATAAGTGCCACAACACTAAATATTTTGCTCTAAATGGCTGCAGGAGATGTAGCATTACTAGTAGGCCCTCAAGAGAAAGATTAAAGGCTGACAAAACCTTCTAATTTTACTCCAAACTAGATCCATACTGTTCAATTCAACTATATGGTTTGTTCTTGCTGAAATTATAAGTTAAAATATACACCTCACACAGATTTCATCCAGCTCACAGTCAGAATGAACATCTAAGCCACATGCTAAAAACTGAATACATTCTTAAGAATCAAGAAGGCTTAGGAATTGATCATTAGACTAATACCATAATGTCTTAGTATTTTAACATGCATTAATCATATTTTCATAAAATTAATATGCAGGTGGTATATACCCTAACTGATATAAATGCTATACAACTGGGGGGGGGAGCACCTATATTGAAATTAATGGCCTCTGTGACTACATCCTTTCAATAACTAATTCTACTTCTGTGTCAGGAAATAAGGCCCTTCCTTCCCACAAGATAACCCTTTCAATCTGTTGGCTTAATTACATCTGTCAACTCCCAACTTCCCTACCTATAAATGCCATGTAGTAAGGTGCTGAACAGTTATTTCTTGTCATAATGGAGCAAAGACATAAGAAACATCTGCTACACATCTAACTGCAATGTAACCCTTGAAAACACAGGAAGTTTCCGTTCCATGAGGGGTTGCTGAAAAGCTCAGATATTTCTAGCAGAATGTTCCAAACTGCAAGCCAAATTTTAAAAAATATCCTATCTTTATATATTCATACATACAAACTTCAAATCTTTCAAAACTCTTTGTTTCCTACGCAATCGAAAAAAATCCACTACATTACACAGAAAATCACTTGGCTGTATTCTATTGCTTTAAGTTACTTTCCTTCTTCTGTTCCTCATGTAACCCACTAATGCCAATCTCAACTCCATGTAGCTTTCTTCTGCCTTTTTGATATTTCCAAATTGTTTTATGCCATACACTCCTTTCCACCTCCGGCATCAAAACACATACAACACAAATGGTGGAGAAAGGTAAAAAGTTACTCCCACAGGGGACTACCTCCTCCAAAGCTTCTGCTCCAACTGCATTTCAGCACCTTAAACAGCGCTCTCCATTCCTTTCAAAAGCTGCAGAGGCCCAGAACTACTGTTTTCTTCTTCTTCCTTTGCATCACTTCTGCTTAAGCCCTTCTTATCCAAATATACAAGGGAAGGGAAGAATTATGAAAGCAACATTGTAGTATACGCATAAGGGAGACAGGAATCTGGCAACTTCAGGATGTATAATTCTGAGGCTATGAATGGAAAACATAGACATATCCTCCAAAGATCAGAAAGACGTTTTCTCAAGAACAGCTGGATAGAGGACATTTTTCCTGCTTTGTGAGCACGCAGATGGCGATTCAGAGTCTACTTCTTTTATCTAGCAAAGGGAGCTCATCCCTCTCAAAAGATCCAATGTCTACTAAGGATTAATTTAAAAAAAAACTATCATCTCTGCAATTAATTATGCAGATTTATATTTATATCCAGTTTAAATTAGACACTAGTTTGGGCTCTGCTCCTTTCCTCTCTTGTCCTCTGGAATGAGAGAAAAAAGTCTGAAGCATAACTAAAGTGCTGCAACTGGAAAGGAACAACAGCAACCTATTCAAAGTAAAAGGAGAAACACTTTCTACACACGTAAATAAAAGGCTTTATGGGTGGCTCTTGGTATAATCATGCATTTCTGCTTAGTTATAGCACAGTGCCACTATTTTGGCTTTATACTTATAGTTCTACAGCACTTCTTTTCAATATGAATGTACCTTATTAAGTCTTAAAACAGGTTGGGATGAGGGTACTAAGAACACCTACATTACTGACAGAAAACAGTTACTGGGTGACTGCACCTTCAACAGAATTTGAAGGATTTGCTATGCTTCAAAACTGGGTGGATTTGAAGGGGTTTTTGACTGACTGCATGATTACACAAAAATTTTCAGGTTTTTTTAGCTTCCAATCCAGCTTTTTTTATATGCCACTAGGAGGTTTTTGCTATTTTATTCTGAAACATTTTAAATGGTCTTTTCCCCAGTCATTTAAATCCCTTAACTTAAATTGTAGGTCAGGGTTTGATTTTGATGGCCAAAAATGTTGGATAGAGCAATGTTTTGATACCTTGCCTTCCCAGCTAACTTGGACATTTCTCTCTGCTTCTCTTTTCCTTCATGGAAGGCACAGGATTTGGTTTCAGCTGGTTGTTTTTATAATAGGGAAAAAAATCTTTTAGTGCAGAGCTTAGCCAGTGTTCAATAGACTCAATTTTTTCCCCTTCTGCTATCAAGGAAAGATCATCAGCACAGATGAAACTCCTGGCACATGGGAACATCAGTTGATAATTTGTGTAAATGTTAAAAAGTAGAAGGACATAGAAGAAGCCTCCCTGAAGAGTGGAAAGTGTTGCGAGTACACTCAAGCATCTCCTGGGCTAATCCTTCCTATCCAGAATTGTTGCGCCATAAATTTGCTAATGAGCAAAGTGAAGTGTCATTAAAAAGAGATCTGAATAAACATATGCTACAAAAACACTCTGTAGATTCCACTGCACTGTGATCAAGGCCTATGACAAAACTGAATTAAATGTTCTAAGGCACTTCCAGAAGCAAGGACCAAAACTTTTTTTTTAAAATTATATTTCTTTTGAAATTAAGATTTGTCAAGGTTCTTCTGATATTTAATTTTCCCAGCAACCACTGGACAGCATTAGAAACACATTTCCCACCTATTCTTAAGGCCTGCAACAGAAATTAACCATATGTAAAGGACAGTAATCATTAGACACAAAGACTAAGAAGTGGAATATGGAATATGAGTCAACCATCATGAAGAATAGCAGTCCGACATATCAGAAGCAAAATTCTTTACGATTATGCTCATGTACCACACTAATTCTCTTAAGGCACATTTCCTTTCTTTCCATCACTCTGTGTGCACTAATTTCTCGATATCCCAGCCATTTACAAATACTGTAGAAGCCAAAATCCTAGTTGCCCTGCATAAGGTTTATGTAACTAGCCATGGGCAAATTAGGCCTAACTGGCAAGGTGCCAGTTATATGTCTGATTGTGCAACAGAGATGTACAAGCTCTGCACCTGACTGGCTGCCAGTTAATCAGAATTAGCTGTAGTCAGTTACCTTATGTGAACATCAGGAGGATTCCAACCTGTGAGAAATTCTGAAACATATAGCTTCTAGTAACAAGACAAATCAGGCACACACAGCTATGTTTGTTCCTGGTTTGATGGAGAAACTGTTACAGGAAGTGGGAGATGAAACAACTCATAGGATCAACTGTGAAACACTTAAGGAACGCAGCCAAGAACAGAAATTCTTCTCTCCTTCCTCTCTTGTAGCTGATTTTCAGTATGCAAAAATGCCTTCTTGAGCTCTTGTTGCTTTACATTAGGAATTTTAAAAAATTAAAAGGAAGCTCAAATGGGGAGGAATAGATCATCATTGGTTTAAGAAAATATATGACTGAGAAAAGCGAAGAGAGAGAGAGAGAGCTAATTGCTATTTAGTTTAAGATTCACTCAAGCAACAGAAGATTGATTCATAAATATGAAAAAGAAGGTGTCACTTGGAATTTAATTGTATTCTGGCAATTAGCTGGAAATAATATCCTTTAACCTCCATTTATGAGTTTACATTGCCACCAAGTTTCCAAGTACTGAGAAACATCTGAGCATTAGAATGATTAAAATTACTGGATGAACACAGTAAAGCCAAGGCATGTCAATTATCCTGCAAGCTACTATTGCCCACCTGGACATCTCCATTGCTTTCTAAGGACTGTGTCATGGCCTTTTTGCATAAAAAGGCAACATCTAAAATGGAAGTATTACTTGCTTTGTGTCACTTTCTGTTAAAGAAATGAGTAACATAAATGGAAGGAGGGCATATTTCTGTATTCAGTAGATAGTCAGAATGAGTTCCATTGTTATATAACATTTTCAACAGACTCTATTCCTAATCATTACCCACACAAGGAAGACCGTCAGCATTGCTGGCAGATTCTCAAAGTTCCACAAAATGGGAGAAAGAAGCAATGAGGATTTCAAGACTAATGTCAATTGATTTTCTATTAGTGCTTTGCCTGATACAGGGTTTCAACCCAACATACCTAATGGTTATTCTCTAATAATAAATAGAATAGATTACAGATATAGAAAAATTAATTGTTATACAACTATTTTCTCATAGTTGTCACTATGTGTACATATACACTTCTATACGCACATGTATATGTGCATTTAAATACTAATTGATAATTAAAAGTTTTCTTTATTTTCATTAACTCATATTAACTTACAGAGAAGTGGGAAACAGAGTCAGAGATCTAATTAACTGCTTCTCTGTAGTCTTATCAAATCACAGATGTGCTGCATCAAAGGGTATTATTTGTTGTATCACTTGAGCAAATTTCATTAAGCTACTTATCAAGTGACTACTAGAATTAATTGAAATAATTGAGATTAATCTGAAAGGAAAGGAAAGAAGGAAAACTCACACATTTATTTTTGTTCTACTTTCATTTTGGCCTGTTTTTTAGTTATCATTTCTTTATCATTTTATTGGCATAGAAATAAACTGTAAGAACCTGAGAACTATATACATAAGTAATAAAAACAACAGAGTAAACCTTTTATTTTTAAAAAGGGAGAGAAACAATCTTATTACAAAAAGAAGCGCATTTAGAAGAAATGAAGGTTACAAAGAGGCCTGTGATCAGGGAAATTTTGCCTCTTATGAGCAAAGGCAAATAATAGGAAGAACGACTTCACATCATGAATGCATCTACCGTACTCATTTGATTTTTGGGAACTTTTCAGGATCTAACCCCGGGGTTCCCAACCTTTTCAAGCCAAGGGCCGGGTCACACTCTCTCAGTCAGCTTTGAGCGCTGGACTGGCATTTTGCCCTGCCTGCATGATGGGGCAGCCATTTTGTCCCAACAGCTTCAAAGGGTGTAGTCATTTTGTTTTTCTCAAATGCCCTTGGAGGATTGGGGGGGCACATGAAATGTGCTGAGGGCTGGATCCAGCCCACAGGCCTTAGGTTGGGAACCCCTGATCTAACCTGATGGGAGATCACCAAGGAATACCAAAGAAGTCTAGCGAAAGCGGTAGAAAGAATCTTGCCTTGATCCTTAGAGAGCCACAGTCAATCATTATTGGACTAGAAAGGACAATAGTTTAGCACAACATGAGCCAACTTTCTATATTATTGTATATATGTTTCCAATAATAAACATAAATTAATCTTTACAGAATTAATGATGATGATAACTTACTGAAATAGAGTAATTGTGTGTTAAGATTCAGATGTGTCATTTATTCACACCTGGATAGGAAAGGATTGCAAAGCTACAGCATCCTGACTCTGACAAACAATCTTGCTCAGATACACATAACATGATCTATGATGGATGGATGTTGAGATGATACAATTATAATTAAGGGTACTATATGTTCCAATATACCATATTCTTCATTATAGCAAACATATTTTTATTTTGCAATATTAGCAATAATTCAACAAGAAGGGAATTACATTCTAACGTGTAGATTATGACACCGTAGTTTTGTTGTTTTTTTTATACCTTGGCCTGCCACAAAGACACATATTGGAGATCAAATCAAGTGTGAACACTCCTAAGAGGCAAAAATGACAAAACTGAGGCAGTCAAATACATCATGAAAAGAGGAAAGTCACTGGGGGGGGGGGGGAATCATGGAAGGCAAAGCTTAAGGCAGCAGGAAAAGAAAAGTACAAGAAGTGTTGACTCCATAAAGGAAACACTTAAGTTTGCAAGAGCCGAGCTATGTTTCTTACGATAGGACATTCTGGAGGCCACTCTAATAGGATAGCCATAAATCAGAAGCAATGTGATGACACATAAGAACAACATTTTACTCTGGGATTTATCATCAAGCAAAGAAAGACAATAACTTTGAAGACAAGCAATGTTAGTTTTATTATATGAAACAACAAGTTTCCAAAATAAAGATATGCTAAAGAGATTGCTCAATAGAGTCCTGCATTAGTCTTCAGATGGTCAGCAATACAGGCAACTTAAATGAGCACCCTAATGCAAAGAGCAATAATTCTGAGAAAAAAGAAAACAGACAGAAGGAAGAAAGTTGTTATCGGTAAAGGTCACCCTTAGCAAAAATGGCTAGACAAGTAACGCACAAGGAACGCAGTTACCTTTCCACCAAAGTGGTACCTATTTATTTACTTGCAATTACTTGCTTTCAAACTGCTAGCCTGGCAAGAGCTGGGACAGAAACAGGACCTTGCTTCATCATGCAGCACTTTGGTGTTGAACTGCTGCCTGCTGACCTTCCAGTCACCAAGTTCAGCATCTTAACCACTAAACTATTACAGTCCCAAAGTTGTTATAAGGAAAGATAAATGGCATGGAAACTATTACAAATAAATATATGGTACCTGTACTTGAAAAATATATAGATCTTTGGTAATAGGAAGAAAGGAGGAATGACTTAAGAATGTTAAATTAATTATTCCAGGCTATTTTTGTTGAAAAACCAAATAAAACTAACAAGTTTAGTTAGCCTGCTAAGGGAAAAAATACTTATTTGCTAATTACAGTAAATTTTTGAAGTAATTCAAAGCTTTATTTATGTCACAAAATCTTACACAATAAATACTGAAGATCTTAAGCGCTATATCAAGTTGTAATCTTCCAGCAATAAAACACACAACTGGTGAATAAAATTTCTTCTTCCACTCTGCCACTTCAGTATACCCACAAATCTACTAAAGACAGTCTCAATTATCCCATAGCAGACAAACAAAGGAAAGGCTGCATAAGCAGAAGCCCACCCACTAACTTTGAGCTTACCCTTTATATTCTATTAAGTATGCAAACTTTCAGATGATTATATCCAGTACAGTATTTTGATTCAGCAGTTACCATATTAGAGATAATGAAAGCCAGTCGTGTCTGACTTTAGGGGGTGGTGGTTTTCTCCCTTTACAGCCAAAGAGTCAGCACCGCCTACTGTCTACAGACATTTCCATGGTCATGTGGCAGGCTTAACTACACACTGGAGCAAAGGGAAGACTGTTACCCTTCCTACCAAAGCAGTACCTATTTATCTACTTGCAATTTCTTGCTTTGAACTGCCAGATTGGGAGAAGCTGGGGCAAAAGAAGGGAGCATCACACCCCACTTGGGGCTTGAACTGCTGACCTGCTGACTTTCTAGTCAACCTCAGCATCCTAACCATGAAGTATTCTGATACTGTAGGAACATGGTGGCAAGCAAAAAAATTATTATTTTTCTAAGATCAAGAAGAAAACCATATAAATGATACAATATCACTCAATTATCACTTAATTTAAAAAAGGCTTCAGTGTACAGGCTTTAATATACAGGCAGCCAAATGAGAGATGTCAGTAAATTAATATATATGGATCAATACAATGTTATTGAAGATAAAGAATAAAAATGTAAGAAAATTAATCAGTGTAGCACATTAAATTAAAACTGAATATATTGCTATTTATGAACACTGAGAAGAAGCTTTGTAGATTCAAACAGTTCTGTTTGAAATACAGTACAAAGAAATTATAGAATGGGAAAGCATTAAACAACAGATTAAAACACTGGCCAGAACCATTGTTTAAGTGTTCTGGCATAAATTTTAACAGCAAATTGCCACTAGTAAATGGGTCACTATATGTATTCCTTTCATTGCATGCCAGTCACATGACTTGACATAGCACAATAAATGCAAGTGATGACTCATTAGCTAACAGCAATTTGACTCTTTACACCACTGCATAGTTGTTAGCACAAATAACCAATAAAAGTATGGTCCATATATTTTATTTATTTATTTATTTATTTATTTATTTATTTATTTATTTATTTATTTATTTAATTTTCCACATTTATATACCACCCTATTCGCCGAGCAACTCAGGGCAGATTAACAAGAATGACAACACTTTAAAAGAATAATCCCACAGTAAAAATTCATCAGTGGCCATAAACCCCATAAAATTTAGGTTAAAAGAATTTTAAAAGATTTTAAAAATTAAATGGATTAAAAGATTAAAATTAAAAGAATAAGATTGAGATTAAGGGGGGATCATATCAGCCAACAGGCTGGGGTCATCGTGTGACCAGGGCCCCATACCTGCCCTGCCAGCCGTGTTTTTACACCCTTCCTAAAGGGCAGCAGCTCTGTCTAGACATGCAACTCAATTGGCAGGAGGTTCCAAAGAGTCAGAGAGGACACAGAAAGGCCCTCCTCATGCTAGAGAGATGCGCCTCTCTAACAGATGGAACCACAAGGGCACCTCTCCAGTCTGCTCTGGTGGGACAGACAGATGTTCTTGGGGTGATGCAGTCTCTAAGGTATCCTGGCCCACTACCATGTAGGGCTTTAAAGGTAATTACCAGCACCTTGAATTGTACCCGGAGGCACACTAGCAACCAGTGCAGCTCCCGAAGTAGTGGTGAGGCAGACTATACTAAAACCAAATGGAAAAAATTCAGGAGCAGACACAGATGGCTTTTTGTGGGGAACTGATGGGGGGGCCCATATTACAGTGAGACCAAAGACTCCTGGTGTGGGTGCTTCTACAGGTTAACCCTTGTACCCCAGTAAGTTGGCCAGTGCTCATCCCTGATCCAGTTCAAAGGTCTCCTGCTTTTGGGGCTGTGACTGTCTCAGGTCAAGAGATTGCATACGTGGCACAGGTTGTTTGTTACACAGTTAGTCATGAGACTGAATGCTATAGGAGGTATGGATACAATGTGTTAGCCAATCAGGTAGAAGCCTACCCTAATACGACCCAATCACAGCCAATGTATGAGGCCTAATTAGCCAATGGTGATTTTCTATGTAAGCATTTCCTTATACAGTAATACCTCAGATAACGCTAAGACTTGGTTCCACAAGTCTTGGTGTTATCCAATTTTTAGTGTTATCCGATGCATGTTAAAATCCTATGGGATGGATCGGATAACGTTAAAGCTCCATAGAGATACATTGTAACTGCACAGGCTTTAGCGGTTGTTATCCGATCCATCCCATAGGACCTTAGCGTTATTCGATCCAATTTTCCACCCCAGATTACTTAACGTTATGCGATTTTAGCGTTATCCGAGGTAAACATTATCCGAGGTATTACTGTACCATTGCTACAATAAAAAAGGCTCGAACATGAGTTCAAGAGGAAGTTGTTCTCCCCTGGATCGGACTGAGTGTGTGTATTTCATGAAGCTTCACCCCATTCCCCCCCCCCCATCGTTCACCCATAGCTTTTATATTCTTTGGTGTTTTTTCTTAAATAACCTATTTTAGGACAGCAACCATCAGTTCCTCATTATTATTATTCAAGTACGATATCCATTCCGAATATTGGCTATCATCATGGTGATAGTCTTCCTGTTCTTAACTCCTTGGAATGGTTCTTCTGAGGGCATATCACACCAGTCGCTTATCCCACATCAGTCTCTCAGGTTCTTTAGCCACAAAGTACATCTACTACATCCAGGGCCTCTCTTCCCAAGGATCTCTCCTTGCAGAGCAAGTTGGAGTACGCTGTATTTCATGTCATTCCTCATGATATGCCCAAGGTATTGGAGCTTTCTTTGTTTAATGGTCCTAAACAGTTCTTGTTCTTTATCCATCTGGCGCAACATTTCTACATTAGTCACATGGTCAATCCATGATATCCTTAGCAGCTGTCTGTGATCCACATTTCAAAAGCTTTGATTTTCTTTTCAGATGATTTAGTCAATGTCCAAGCTTTGACTCCATATAGCAACACTGGGAATACGTAACATCTCACTATTCAGATCTTTGTAGTAAGAGTTATATCTCTACTGCATAAAAATGTCACATTTTTATGAAGATGGGTCTTGCTTTTTCTATTCATATTTTAATCTCTACCTCAGGAACCCACTTTTCATTTAAAATAATCCCAAACAGACAATTTTATCCACTCTTTTGGTCTCTTGTGTTTCTGCCATTAGCTTGCCATAAATTGGCGCTTAGCTTATAACAAGATATTTAGTCTTCTTGGTGTTGCAATCCAAACCATATTCTATGCTCGAAGCTCTAACTCAATCCAGCATGAACATCAGCAAGGGTTGTGGCCAGCAACACTGTGTCATCAGCATATCTGATGTTATTTGGGTATTCCCCATTAATTTTAATGCCAATGTTTAGATCTGATAGTGCTTCTGAAAAAATACTGTTTGGATATATATAAAACAGTATTGAGGCCAACACACAGCCTTGTTGTACACCTCTGCAAATTTGAACATGCTCTGTCGGCTACTGTTCAACTCTGACTTGAGCTGCCCGATTCCAATAAAAGTTGGTGATGATTCTGATATTCTTATCATCAGCTATTTTCTTTAGTGCTGTGATCATCTTCTCATGGTGGCATCCATCAAAGGCTTTGTCAGTTCTTTGTGTACAAATGAATTCTGAAAATATCCGAAGTCTTTAAATATGCCAATACTGTACCATATTTATTGTCCTCTTAATAAAACATAAACTAACACACATAAAGTCATTTCAGATTATCTGTTGGGATAGGATTCAGTATAAGTTGAATTCAAATGAGATAAAGTGAGATATAATAATACAGAATATAAATTGTAATAGATTTAATACCTAGGCATATAACCAATAAATAATACTGAAGCCACATTGGAATGAAATCAGAAGAAACATTATGAACAAATAGAAGACACTAAAATGGAATGAATGAATGAATGAATGAATTCAGTGATCTACTTTAACCTGTCTTGGGAAGGGAAAGGCATCATCAGTTAAATGAACATGTTTCATGGGTCTCTTAATTTTCAGAGTGGCAGACATGTTTGCCTGTTTCAACCAAAAATGAACACAAACTAACAGTAGTATTCATTTCACAGTGAGCTTTTAAGGAAGTAAATCCACTTCTTAAATGAAATGGATTTGCTAGTCTTTACAGTGTTACTATCAGTTCAGACATCACAGTAACACAAACTTCTGGTTTACTGTCAACAATACACATTATGCAATCACTCTCACTTGAAGCAAGAGTAATAAAATAAACCATGTCTAAACCAAGGATTTGTTTTTTTTCATAGCATTCAAATCTAGCAGTCTTGTTTTCATTGGCTTGTTGGCAACCTTCCTCTAAAAAGCCAGTGAAATTACCCATAACTTATTCTTGGTTTATTGCAGTTGCTGTTGTACTAGTTCATTATATTGCCAGGTACTTCCTCAGAACAATACATTTTCAAAATAGATAAATCCTCTTTCCTAGACCTAGCATCTTTTCACTGGCAGGAGCATTACCAGTCCATCAAGACTGCACAAGACAGGTTATCCATGCCAGCTGGATGAAAACATCAACAATATGCTAGTTCCACAGCAACAGTGATGTCATTAAACAATAAAAAGGAGCAAGAACTGTGAGGTCCTTGTATACCAGCAAAAGACAAAGATGAGCAATACCTTTATCAGAGTGTTAACAATCACAAACATGAGTTAGTATTTGATGCCACACATGTCTTCATTAGGATCAGCATGACATTACAAAACAGTTTATCTATACAGAAGACATAGAAATGACCATACAAGGATCAAGTTTTGATGAGGTAGCTGGACAACTTACTGGGGCACTTGAAGAATTAGAACAATATTACAACATCAGCCATTTGAAGCCTGATCCAAGCAAGACACAAGTGTGTGCTTTCCACCTTTGAAACTGAGAGGCAAGGGTTGAGTTGGACGTTACATGGCAAGGAAACCAATCACAGCATTGTTCCGGACACTCTATCTTAAGCAGCAATGCCTGAATACCAAAGCCAAATTTAGTACACAAGGAATAACATCATCACTGAACTCACAAACTATAAATGGGGAACTCAGCCATCCACATTGCATAAAACAATTTTAGTCCTGAGCATCTCCACAACAGAGTATGCTGCTCCAGTATGAAGTGCATCCACACATGCAATAGAAGTTGACACCACTGTTAATGAAGTCATCTATATAGTGAGAGGATGCCTCAAACCTTCACCAGTTGAGAAAATATACTGTCTTGCTGGTATCATCCCACTTAAGTTAAAGAGAAGTAGCAGTGGACAACAAGAGAACTAAGCAAGAAAATGACCCTCAACATCCTTTGAATGGATATGAGCCTCAAGTCCGCAAGTTCAGATCCAGGAAGAGCTTCATGGAAAGAACAAACATTCTTAAAGTTCCACAAGAACAAAACCAAATTAGAAGACAGAGGAAGGAGCTCTCTGGACAAGGAACAACAGCCCCAAAAGTAATAATTTAATGACCTGATTTCATTTTTTTCTTTGTCCTTCCTTCCTACTAGACCACTCCTATCAGTTTTTTAAGTTTGTGAACATTAACCATTTTTAAAGGAACTTTAATTCACTACTTATTTTTCTACAGATCTCATAGAAAACCTAATGTTTAAGTCAAAATCTAGTTTTGAGCCAACATTTTTGTTATTCTTTGAGGTGCCATACAATTCATTGTTCTTATTAGGTTAGCCACTTAATAGAAAACTTGTTTCAGTTAGAATATAAGAACCAATGAAATCGCAGCCATTAAATTCAACTGCCAGTATTAAAAAAAAACACGTTCGTCTTTCTCATTGAGAGATCTCATTTGTGTCAAAGTACAAAGAGATCAAGAGAGTCCTAGGCCCATAATACTCAGATGTTAGTCAAGTTACTAGTACCTTGGAGATCTTAACCCTGTCTTTGGTTGCATCCAGGAGCTCATATAGCACATGGAAAAACTCCATACCAGGGCTTTTGATGTCTTCTCCAATAGAATATCTACTTAGTGGATCACAAGTTATTTTTTAAATTGTTCATGGGGTCAACTGAAGTGCCCACTAGACTACTGCCCATGTCTATCAATAAAAAGAAACAAAATTCATCCTATTTCCATTATCTAACATTAATTTATTTTGAACAAAAAAGCAGAAAAGTGTGAGTAATCCAGAAACCATCTCTTGAGATTAAAAATGTCTGGCTTTGAGTATCAATCTACAGAAGTTTCTACATGAATATAAAGCAGTGTAAATATTTAAAAACAGTATGACCTTGAAGTATGAATAGGGATGAAATCTGTTTTCTACCGAAAATTAAGCATGGATGAAGATAAGTAGTCAACAATCAGAAATCTTTTCTATATGTAGAAGAGAACAAGACAGTGTCCTAGCCTGACTTCAAAATGCCATTATATAATCAAGAGTAGCTAAGATTCCCCCCCCCCAAAAAAAAAAAACCCTTCCTGAATCCCACTATAAAATATAATTATTGACCATCTCAAATATTCCATTCCCAGGCAAAGTTCTGGAGCATGTGGTGGTGTCATAGCTACAAGGGTTTCTGGATAATGCAGATCTGAATTATGGCCTAGCTAGGAACTGCTTTGGTTGACAGTCTACACCCAAGATGACTAACCTTGGCACTCCAGCTGTTCTTGAACTTTAACTCCCAGAAGCCCTGATCAGCAGGAGTGCTGACTTGGACTTCTGGGAATTGAAGTTCAAGAACACCTGGAGTGCCAAGGTTAGTCATCACTGGAATACACCATGAATTAAGCATATTGTTTGTTGGGGAACTTTTCTTAAGTGGTTGTGACTTTATCATTATAATATTGAATTTTCTATACTGTATTATTCTGTATTTACTGTGAATATTGTTTAATTATCATGTGAGCCGCCCTGAGTCAGGTTCCTGATTGGGTGGCATACAAGTGCAAAAATTAAATTAACATTAAAAATTAAATTAAGTATGTTTATGACACTTGTGATCTGTAATACAGTAAAGCCCCGACTTACATATGCCTCAAGTTACGTAAAATGATTTTTGCACTAAACCCACATCCTGATTTACGTAAATGTCCCAATTTACACAACACAATGTCCTATGGATTTGCTTTGAATTACGTAAAAAATTCATTTTTCCTATGGGTCTGCTGCAATTTACATAAAAATCATTTTCCTATGGGTTTGCTTGGAGTTACATAAAAATTAATTTTTCTTATGGGTTTGCTTTGAGTTGTGTAAAAATTCATTTTTCCTATGGGTTTGCTTCGAATTAAGAAAAAACTGATTTACGTAAAAGCCTATGGAACAAACTTTTTACGTAAGTAGAGGTTTTACTGTAATTCAAGAACCTTCCCACTAGTAGTATTACTGAGCCAAGTATACCCCATCTTGCTACTGTATGTCTTAAAGGGAAAATTGTCTTAACCTTTTAAAATGAGGGGTTTAACTACATCTTACTAATTATATCCTTAACTGTTTTAAATAATGTAATTTTTATATCTTGATATCATTCTAATATTTGGGGTACACAGAAAGAGCCTCCTCGAAGATTGTGGTATTCTTGAATCACAATCGGGTGTGCTCCGGTAACAGCAATCTTGTGTTGCCGGCTAATCTTTCTAACACTAGGGTGCCTTCATTTTGGCAATTTCACATCTGGCCTAGACACGAGGGGGGGGGGAATCTAATATTTGTGGTTTTTAAATCATTTTTGTAAGCTGCTTTGAGTCTCTGTATGGAAAGAAAGATGAGGTATGTATAAATAAATGAACAAATGCATAAATAAGAGAAAGATACTGTATAGGGATTTAAACTGGAGAAGGATTAAATAATATTAGACAGCACTGTGTTCACAATCAACATAGGTTTGATCCTATATCAGCCTGATATATCAACCAAACACAGATTACTAAAGATACAGTCAAAATTAGGAAGATTTTAAAATTGTTGGAAATCGCCCTAGGTCCCTTTGGGGAGGAGGGTGATAAACAAATATAAATAAATAAAATTAATTAATTAATTAATTAACACAAATTGGAAATAGTCAGCATTTCATAGCATGAAAAAGATGGGAGAGGGGTAATATACTGTATTCATGTTTTCCCTTCTACCATCCATGCAACATGGACAAATAGAATAATAGATAATCAGACACAACTCACAGAAAGAGACAACATGGAAATTGCCAATTCAGTACCACTAATCTACACATATATACAGTAGTATTCATTACAACTAACTGTCTTGAATTGTTCTCTACAATTTATGCATTCAGTTGCTATCATGCTGTGAGTTTTTCCTAGTTTACCTGTAAATTAATCAATGAAAGAGACTACATTTTATATCTGCAAATAAAAGCAAGAGAGAGATCCTTCCTGCAGGATCACAATTTAAACAAAATGCATTAGTGCAGGGGAATCATGCCATAAAAGAATAATGTGATTGAAAAGGAAAGGTAATCAAAGAAAGCTGGTAGAAAACAGATGGTACTTGACCCAGCACTTAAGTATATGGACAGATGTCAGGAGGCAGAATATTCCCCAGGAATGGAACAGAGTGAAAAGATCTTAGAGCAGGAGAGTAGGAGGTGCTAGCATAATAGGGCAAATTCAAAGGTACATGTAATGAAAAAAAATAAAACTGTGGTGAATGAGGAAGTGCAAGCACCCCAAATTTCACAAGATGAGATCTAGAATAACCAGAAGAAATATAAACAAACTGGATGCAAAAAAGCAAGATAAATTATAGATCTCAGAAAAGAAACTGGTGATGAGAATGAGGCAAGTCTCAATAAAACATGTTATGCTGATCACACAAATGCAAACTAAGAAATAAAATCAACATTTCAACTGAGTTAGAAGGAAACTGGATGAAATCTGAAGATATTTGATGATCAAAAGTGGCAGAGTCTTACAGAGGTGTGCATAAATGAAATTTTATAAATTTCTGAGATTCTTAAATCCAGGAAACATAGCAAAATATAATTATTTAAATGAAAGAAGGAACATATAAACTACAAAGACTTTCTGTAAGGTGCTGTGCTTGTAGTGTTCTTCGTCTTCCGTGTCTAGGTCAGATGTGAAACTGCCAAAATGAAGGCACCTTTGCATTCAGGCCATTTGAAAGAGCCCGCAGGGTCATGTAAAACAGTGTTTGCCAAACTTGGCACTCCAGCTGTTCTTGAACTACAATTCCCAGAAGCCCTGATCAGAAGGAGTGCTTCTGGTAATAGAAGTCCAAGACCACCTGGAGTACCAAGGTTCAACATCACTGATGTAAAAGGTAATCAGGCTGCCCAAACACTTCAGAACCTTGAAAAGCTCCAACTGAGAATATTGTTCAACCGGGTCTGAAGCTCAATAGAAACATCAAGTTTCTGTCAATTACAGCAAAGTAGGAAGCTTTAGCATGGGGTACCCAAACTTTTTGGGCCGTGGGCCGATCATGTGGTTCAGGAAGCCGGTTATTAAGGCCCAGGGGCCGGGTGTGGCCCCCGACGCCAATTCATCCAGCCCGCAAAGCCCTCGTCACTCCTGGAAGCGGAAGTAAAACATGCCCGTACGGGTGCATTTTACCTCTGCTTCCAGTAGCGACAAGGGCTTCGCAGGCCGGATGAATTGGCATCAGGGGCTGCACCCGGCCCCCTGGCCTTAGTTTGGGCACTACTGCTTTAGCAGGACAGTGCTTGACTTTGAGCCTAGTATTCATTTGTCTCTCCAAAAACTCATCCTAATAAAAAGTCCTTCTCCATATGAACTAAGAAAATGCAAATACAGAGGGAAATTGTCAGGAGATATTTTTTATAAAATGTATTAGAATAACAGTTAATCAAAAAAAATATGGAGGCAGCCTCAAAATAAACATTGATTAAACACACTGTTACCTCCAAACATACATCAATGTAGATGCTGGTAAACAAACAGGTCAATGAAATGCTCCATTCAAAAACTATAACCCATTGTTTGTGTCTAATTTCATCAAATGCTACCAGGACTAAGTGGGAAACATGCTGGAAAACTATCCAGTCAGTAGTCAATAGCTGATTTCCAGATTTATATACAACCAATAATCCTGTTGTCTTCTTACAGTACTTCCAAAAAAATTGATTCCAGGATTCTTGATCATATTTAGAGCCCACATTCAAACAAGAACCTCTCCCCTGCAGACTTGACACTTTCCAGTTGTAAACGCTAACAACAGAGAAAGAGAGAGCTGGGTGTACCCCTCTAAGTTTGGTGAACTTGTCCAAGTAGGGAGCAAATGAATGGAGTTTATACATTTAAACTGAACCCACAGTTATGAATTTCAAACATATGGTGTTGTGTACATTTGTGGTTCCATCTGCTCCTCTCTCCATTCTTTTTGAGAACAATGATTGCTTTTTGGCAAAGAAAATTTGAAATAGAAAAGTTTAAGATCAGTTCAAGTTCACTGCTAAGCAGCTCATGCTAATTTTCCTCATTCTCTGGTGGTAAGTAGACTTTAAACACAAAAACATTAATTTCATTTTTGTTTGACAAATATTATACATTTATTCTGGTTTTTAAAAACTATCAGAATTAAGACCTTGCATCATGAATTTTAAATGACCTTTTACCAAAATAACTACTATGAATGTAGAATTTAGTATTCTTGCCTCAGGCACAAAGTTAGCTAGTGACAGCTCTGCTGTGCATTACTATCACTGTCATTTTATGAACCTATTCTTTCAATGCACTGAGGTGGACATATGTGCCTCGCAATAGTTATGCATAGAAAGAATGGTTCTGGAAGAAATTATCTATTATGTATTACTACTCCCTGTACAGGTCCTTAAAGGAAGAGGTTTTTAAATGTGCACCTTGGCAAAAGTAGAAGGATCACATGCAAAGGCGTAACTTACTCATTAAAAAGACTGGTAAGAGTTCTATCCTGATGTTCCTTGCTTGAATTCCACACAGGGTATGTCACAGATTCCCTTATAAATGCCACACAATCATTTGATACACAATGGACACCATAACTCAGGGATCCTCAACCTACAGCCCATGGGTCAGATCCAGACCATGGCACCAAATCATCTGGCCAGTGCCCCTGCTCCAGCTGTCACTTCCAACAACAAGTCAATCCTTGTCTTCTCCACTCAGCTTGGTGTGGCCCTAATGGTGCTCCGTAGCAGGGTGGATGTTGTAAGCCTTACAACATCCGCCCTGTTACAGAATGTTGTTAGGGACACACCAAGCCAAGTGGAGGAGACAAGGATTGAGGCAACAGTGGTGGAAGTGGCCACAGGGGTGTTTCCAATGGCCGCAGGCATTTCCTTCACCCATGCAATGCAGCTCCTCCAGGCCAGTAAGCAGGGGACTGGTGTGGGAAGCGGGAGGGGGGCTTGTCAGGGTGTGATGGGCTCCGTCATCATCACCAAAGGTGGCAGCAGTGGTGAGGAGAGCACCAGTCCGGCCCCTCAATAGTCTGAGGGAGCATGACCCGGCCCCAGCTTTAAAAGGTAGATGACCCCTGCCATAACTGAAGTAAGTTTATACACAGCATTGCTGAGTGCCACAGTTTGCTGATGTGATATATTTATTTATTTATTTATTTGATTTGATTTGATTTGATTTGTATACTGCCCTACTCAGTAAAAACCAACTCCAGGCGGTTCACAGAAGCCATACATATAACACAATCAAAAGTAATATAACATACAGTATAACATAATCAAAAGTAATACAGTACAATACGATAAATATAACAATATAATACAGCAGTGCAATAAAACAAAACCACACCGCAAAACAAAGTTACAAAATTACAAAAAGTACAATTCCAGTTACATATACATGGTATATTCTCAGTAATACAATATAATATAAAAATACATGATCCCACAATATCATGCCCCTCACCCTAACCACAAGCAGGCTCCAGAAGCCACGGCAGCGACTTCCCGCAACGGTCTTTTAAAGCCTGACATGGGGGCAGGGCTCGGGAGCACCAGCAGGTGAGACAGTCCAAGCGCTCCCAGCCAGAGTCCTCCTCGCCCAGCTGATAACCCTTGTGGATCTCTTTGGCTGTCAATGACATGTAAGACAACTATTTCAATATGTTTTAAATTGATCTGATAAAAGAGATTAGGAAAATCTACAAATAACTGAAAAGAAAAATGAACAGAAAAGCCAGGAAAGGAAAAAAGGAAAGGAGGAAGCACTGAACCCCATGGATCACTTTGCTTTTTAGCATCTCTTATCCTGGTTTTTCAGCAACTATCAGCACAAAGTAGTAAACTAGAGTGCTTGAATGTCTTTAAGTATTTCTTGAAGCAAAACAATTGCATGGAGTAATGACCTGTAAATTATGTAAAGGAGCTTTTTCAACAGAATTCAGTAAGTGTTTTGAGTAGCTTGAAAAGAAAAATGCTGTAGCTTCTGAAAGGCTTATTGCACTTGAGCCATAAAAAAGAGAATTGTCATTTGCCACAAAAGCAATTTACATTGTATAAAACATTGTATTTAAGCCTTGAGAACATACTATTGAAATCATTTCATGGATTAATTAAATCTTAAAAGCTGACACAGCATATATACTATTCTCTGCTTGGATGAACACCTTTAATGTGGTGTCTGTGTTTGAGTGTGTCAGTGAAGCTGACAGCAATGTCATCAGGATACCAGACCTCATTATGAGCCTAGACTCCTAGCAGGTTCACCATTTCCAATTATAGTTTCTTCACATTTTTTCCAAAGCTTAGGATCCAGAAGGTCCCAGACTTAACAACACCATGATGCTGTTTTCAAGTCCATCCAACTATAGCCACTCTAGTCACATTACAGTGGTACCTTGTATAACAAAAATAATTCATTCCGCAAGGCTTTTTACTATACAGTTATTTCATTATACAAAGCATGCTTCATATAACAAAATTTACTATAGGGATGCTTCATATAATGAAAATATCCATAGAGATGCACTAAAAACCACCCTGGGAGATACATTGCTTCATATAACAAAATTTTCACAGGGACTGCAGGGACTTAGTGGTTACGACACTGAACTTGACAACTGAAAAGTCAACAGGTCAGCAGTTCGAGACCTGAGTGCTGCATCATGGAGTGGGGCCCCATCTCTGCCCCAGCTCCTGCCAACCTAACAGTTCAAAAACAAGAGATTGCAAGTAGATAAATAGGTACCATTTTGGCAGAAAAAGTAACAGTGTTCCATGCACTCTGGCATATAGTCATACTTGCCACATAACCACAGAAATGTCTACAGACACATACAGCGCTGCCTCTTTAGCTGTAAGTGGAAATGAGCACCGCCCCCTTGAGTTGGACATGACTGACTTTCCAACAAGGGAGATTTTTAACCTTTACCTCTACCTGTACTTCTACTGTTACCAGAAGTGGCACATACATACATACATAAGATCCTTTTTAAAAGTTTTATTCTAGGTTGCATCAATAAAATGTTTGGAGAATTTCACACTAAAGATGAGTAGTAATTCATTATTTTTATTATATTCCCAGAGGCATATTCCTTAGTAGTTATAGACCAGGGGTGCCCAAACTTTTCAGGCCATGGGCCAATCACATGGTTCAGAGAGCTGGTCACTATGGCCCGGGGGCTGGATGCAGCCCCCAATGCAAATTCATCTGCCCTGCAAAGCCCTCGTTGCTCCTGGAACCGGAAATAAAACATGCACATATAGGCGTTTTTTACGTCTGGTTCCAGGAGCAAAGAGGGCTTTGTGGCCGGATGAATTGACATTGGAGACCACATCTGGCCCCCGAGACATAGTTTATGCACCTCTGCTATAGACCAATGCCGGACCACAAAAAGGAAATAGAACCTAACCACCTAGCAAAACAAAAGCAAGACCCTCAATTAATTATACATATTTGTCCTATGTATAAATGGGAAAAAAAATACAAGAGCTACATGAAATTGAACATGAAGAACTCAGTGACATAATGGAAGTCAAACAAGAGGGGGAAGATAATGAACAATTATTGAAATAATTGGAAGCAAGTTTATTACCATTTTTATAATTGTTATAAGCTGTCAAAATTACAGTTGCCATAAAACTGCTGCCATTCTTTATACGGTACTGTCATTAATCAGTAATATCAAGTTGCTTCTGAGCTAGGGCAACTCTATGACTGAGTGACACACACACACACACCCCAAATGCCCTACCAATAACAGCCAGGTCAGCAATTGCAAAGTCAAGTCTATGGAGATCAGCTGGGCTGTTATTGATAGGGAATTTTTTATTTATGTGTGTGTGTTTTATAGGAGTCCCTCCTGCAGGACCAAGACACCTAAATCAATGCTTCTGTTTTCCTGTTTGAAAAGAAAACTTCCCAGTATCCATCAGGATAGTTTATTTTTCAAACTGGAAATTTAGCCTATCCAGGTCATGAAATCTACCAGCTGGTTTGGGTCATGCAGAAGGACTCCCAGAAAAGAGAATTATAGAATTAAAAATCTAAAAATTGAAAAATGCATATCCTTACTGGCTGCTAGTAATTTCAATTCATTTTAACAGAGATTACTTCTGATTCGAAAGGCATAGGCTTATGCTATATGGAAAGATTTCCCTAAAATCCATTGACCATCTCCCGTTGGGTAGATCTGCAATAAATTTTAACTTTAAGACCTTCAAAGGTATATCTGTCCCATAACAAGAGGGACCCCATCAAAACAAGTGTTCTGCAGCCCCTATGAGCCACCAAGCATGCCCAAACACAACCACACAAATTACCAAGAGCTAGTTCTTAAGAAGATGCCATGTCTTTAATACGCTGGTTGAAGGAACCAGTTCCAGTTCAAGTAGATGCTACAGATGCATGGCACCTTCCATCCCCTCTTGTCTTGTATGCATGCTGTTAAAACATAGCCATGTAACTAATGTGTACCAGTCACCCAGATAGTCTTGCTTTCAGTTCAGAAATAGCAAAATAGCCACAGTCCAATGGTTTGTGTTTTGTTGAGAGCTCAATTACATTTTACATGCTTACAGGTGAAATCACCTTCATGTTTAAGAGATACAACTGATGTAGTCTTTCATGTCTAAGAAATTATACTGGCAAAGAAAGAATGTGCTCATGTCCTGAAGACCAATCACAAATCAAAGAAAGCTAGTTTGAAAATTACAGGAAAAGAGAAAAGCTCCAGACATGTCAATCAAACAAAAAAAAGAATTCTCTCTTCTACAAAGCATAGTTTGGCCTCTGATCTTTCTGGCATTACCTATTCTTGCATGCAAATAAGATTACAAGAGACAGAATAGGGGCAGGTAAATGCTAGTGCAGGGCAAAGATACAAAACAGCTAGACTAGATGGAACTTTCTTTGTTCTATCACAGTAACAGGGAAACTTTCTCCTATAGAAAATGACTGACTCATAAGGAAAAAATCAGCCAGGAACCACATAGTCTTGACAGGTTGTTCTGTTGTTCAGTGGCCCAGGGAGCACCTTTGAATATGTGAAAAACAAGGTGGATGAACCAGACTACAGTAGGCAAGCAATGGATTTTTTATTGATAACTTCATAGTGGTTTTTTCGACAATCACACAGAATCAGACCTAAGCAAAGTATGGAAAGGAAACTATCAAAGATGAACTGAGGTGAACATGAGAGCACTTGAGTTCACCAAGCCTTTCTTTAGTGGTATGAGAAGGTATGCTGGCATCAGGTGGTCCAATGGTTACTCTGAACTCTTCTTTTGTCAGTCTTTTTGCCTTGCTGAAATAAGCCTTATGGCAACTATGAAAGGAGAAAGTTTAGCATCCACCTCCAGAAAAAGATGAGACTGCTGTTGTGGCATTTTTTCTCTCCGTTTTTTTTTTAAAGTTTTATTTCCCCTTGAAAGAGGCTTTGATTTACTGTATCTACCTCAATCAATCCCTTTAGAATTCCTCTTGGTATATTTTGGGGTTTACTGTTACAAAGTAGCCAAGTATATAATGTTTGCTCCTTTTTGTCACAAATCTTATTATCATTTTGCAAGCTCGCTGGCTGCCCGCACTTCCTGATTAAGGGGGGGGGGGCATTTTCTCTGGGCTTTTACTGAACTTTGAGAACCTGTTTGAGCTATCAAAGCCAAAGAAGAAAATTGTACAATGAAAGAAGAGATAATACATGTGCACAACTCAATCAATCGATAGGTAAGGGTCCTGAATATCAACCGAGACAATTTCTGTGATTTTTTCCCCCTCTTCTGAAATTTCTTTTCTATGAAATTGAAAGGAAATGGTCACAGAAGGAAACTTTTATCATGACAGTGTGTGCAAGTAGAAAGAAATGGGAGTGAAAAGGGAGCATCTCAGGATAGAGAAATCTTGGCCCAGTCATTTGACAAGGAGACCACTAACCATGCAAGACAATTTAGCTCTTTAACTACTTCTTCCTTTGCAACTTTTATCTGTCTCCCTATTAAATGAGAAAGAACCTTGAATACTTCAGCTAAAAATCAGGAGCCCTGGTGGTGCAGTGGTTAAACTGATATACTACAACCAAAAGGTTGTGAGTTTGATCCTGACTCAGCCTTCCATCCTTCTGAGGTCAGTAAAATGAGTACCCAGCATGTTGGGGGCAAAATTCTAATTAACTTGTGAACCTCCCAGCGCTATGAGGTGGTATATAAGTGTGATTGCTTTGCAATTTCTGACATGAACTTATTATCTCATAAGGCAGGGGTGCCCAAACCTTTCGAGCCGTGGGCTAGTCATGTGGTTCAGCAGGCCGGTCACGTGGTTCCTCTCACCAGAAACAGAAGTAAAATGCACTTTGCAATCTGTTTTGCAACAAGATGAGATAAGATTTTAAGCTGCCATTTTCTCTCCTTAAACCAGGGGTGCCCAAACTATGGCCCACGGGCCAGATTTGCCCCACAATGCCAATTCATCCAGCCCACACTGCCCTCGTCGCTTCCATAAGTGGAAGTAAATTGCACCTGTATGGGCACGTTTAACTTCCACTTCCGGGAGCAATGAGGGTGGCGTGGGTTGGATGAATTGGTATTAGGGGCCAGATTTGGCCCACAAGCCATAGTTTGGACACCCCTGTCATAAGGCAAAAGCAGTGTACATTAATGTTTAATGTGTACCACCTTGTAATGATAAACAAACACAAGAAGTTGGCATAGACAAAATTCTAGTCCATCTAACCCTCAATAGTTTGCTTTGAATGAATAGTTGGACCTCTTAGATGTTTCAGGGGGTTTCCCAGCCCATTTATTAATATGTCCATAGTTACCTTTGAATCCTGCCAGTGCCTATCCTATAATGAGCTCAGCCTCCTGTACATGGTTTTTCTCCTCTGCCTACATCATCTTCATTGGAGTACACTGGTCCAGAATTAGAAACCAGGTACAGTATTACAAGCACCTTTAGTCATGCACTATGTCAAGGAGGGTCACACAGACGACCATTTCAAGTTTTTAGTTCTTGAAGTTGTGCAACCTAAACCTTTTGAAAAACCAATATTGATAAATTGATGTTTTAGAGAGAAGCATTTTATATTCACCATCTATAAAGACTTTGGTTCCATTAGGTTTAAATAATGAGTTGGACCTTTTTTCTTTTTTATAATCACTTGCATGGTTTACATTTCTGAGCATGTTGTCACTAAATTATCAAGCTACTTCTGCCTCCTTACTGTATCTTTAAAAGATAATTATTTCTTTTGAATATATCACTCAACTCACAATATATATTACAAACACTGTACCATATGTTTTAACGTCTTTAAGCTCATCATGAAAGGATGTCCTCCTCCCTGAAGCTGGTAGACACATTTTAAAAAATTATTGGTATGTATTATGTTTAGATATCTTGGTTTAAGGCTTAAAGCCAAACCTGAAAATGTTTCGTCAGAGTGTATGATTTTGCTTTCATTTTATTGTCTACAGAAAAATACTTAAGATCATATCCTGATGGAGAAAAATTCTTTCTAAAAATTGGCAATACCAGAACAGTTTCGATATGTTATTTTTTCACTCCTTTGCATTTTAGTAGCAAAAGAGATTTGAAAAATACTTCTTCATCAAATGGTTTCTTTTTCTCATTTGCACATGCACCGTTTGGCCCTATTTTTGTGTACAACTACTCTGTAAAGTACATCAGGTTGATGGAAACTGACCAATCTGAGACACTGTTTCATGGCTCTGTGAGGGCTAGAATATGGATCTCTCAAGACCCAGCCTAACCATATACTACATTGGTTCCCTTTACCCAAGATCTTTTAACCATCTAGCAAAGGAACTGAACCTAAGAATTTCTGGATGTAAAGTTTATGCTTTGTTACTAAGCTATGGGCAACCCAAACAAGGGGCTTATCTGAAAGAGATTATAGAAACCAGTACAAACAGATAAAAAGTGTGTTTAATTGCATTGCCATCAGATGGTACTGCAATTACATTGGAAACCAAGTCAGCAAAAATGTGCATACAAAGTTCTTGCAGAAACAGGCTACTCACACAAACTGCATGTATATGCTTGACTGAAAAGGATGCCTTACAAATCTCTGCATGTATCATAACATCTCCATGAGGGAGATAGGCATTTAGGAATCCAATGGAGCACAAACTGTCTACTGCCAAGCAAATGCTGCCTTAGAGCTGAATTTAATAGTTAGTAGCCCCCATTTCAGCAAACACACTGAAAGAATGATAATTTTTAACACTGTCCATGTCAAGTAAACACTTATAGTGTTGTGAAGCAAAGTAGGCAGATTCTCCTGCACTAAACCCACTGCCAGCATGCAAATGCCCTCCCATTCCTTGTATCCGTACCTTTTTTCATGGGCATGCCTTCAGACCAATAGCTCACGAGACATAATTTGACTCTTCCTTCTCATCCATATGCCTGCAAGTGTTCGTGTGTGCATAGGGTAGAGATTCTTCTTCTTTCATATCCCAATAAAACCCTAGACTGCCAAAATGAAGCCACTTTTTTGGCTTTGTCATTGGCCAAACCTAAGATCTCATCAGTGCATGTTTCTGGCAGTAATAGGCAGACCAGTAAATGAGCTGGATTCTGTATCACTCCACATTCACACAGCATGTTATTGTCCACCAGTAACCACCACTTAGGCATGTTGGTTTTACAATCAGACACTCCAAACCTCAGCCTATTAAGGGTCCTCTTGGTTTCCTGTGTCTGTTGCATAGGAGAGGGATATAAAATGGACTGCTACTTCACATTTATTTTTAAGAACAGAGTCTGACAACCACCAACATGCCCTGAAAATTTGGACTTTCTCTGCAAGTGATGTAGGGGAGGTCAAGATCCTCAGCTACATCCTCCTTTAATGTTGTTCCTTGTCCAGTGAGCTCCTTCCTCCATCTTCTAATTTGGTTTTGATCTTGTGTACTCTCAAGAATGTTTGTTCTTGCCATAAAGCTCTTCCTGGATCTGAGCCAGTGGACTTGAGGCTCATATCCATTCAGAAGGTTTTGATGGTCACTCTCTTGCTTAGTTCTTTTGACATCCACTGCTACTTCTCTCCGTATCTTAGGTGAAGCGATACCAACAAGAGGCTATATTTTCTCAACTTGTGTAGGTTTAAGGCATCCTGTCGCTATAGTCATGGCTCCATTAACAGCCATGTCAACTTCTTTTGCATGTGTGGATGCGCTCCATACTGGAGCAGCATACTCTGCTGCGGAGACACTTAGGGCCAAAACTGATGTATGCAGCATGGATGGTTGAGTTCTCCATTTATAGTTTGTGAGTTTCCTGCTGATGTTGTTCCTTGTACTAACTTTGACTTTGATATTCAAGCAGTGTTGCTTAAAAGAGCATGTCCTGTCAAGCGTCACACCAAGATATTTTGGTGCTGAACAATGCTGGAATTGGTTACCTTCCATGTAACATCCAACTCCACCCCTACCTCTTGGTTTTGAAAGGGGAAAGTATACCCTTGAGTCTTGCTTGGATTAGGCTTCAAATGGTTGATTTTATAATACTGTCCTAACTCTTCAAGTGTTCCAGTAAATTTTCTAGGTACCTAATCAAAGCTTGATCCTTATGAAGCCATTGCTTTGTTGTCCACATAGATCAGGGGTGGCCAAACTACAGGATGTGGCCCCTGATGCCAATTCATCCGGCCCATGAAGCCCTTGTCGCTCCTGAAAACGGAAGTAAAATGTGCCCATATGGGCGTGTTTAACTTCCACTTTCAGGAGCAAAGAGGGCTTCTTGGGCCAAAAGAATTAGTGTCAGGGACTGCATCTGGTTCCCAGGCCTTAGTGACCAGCTCCCTGAACCACGTGATTGGCCCACAGCCTGAAAAGTTTGGGCACCCCTGACATAGATGAACAATTTTCTATTGTCATAAACTGGTTGATCATTTGTATACATATTATACAGTACTGGAGACAATACACTACCTTGGGGTAGTCCATTCTTCTGCAACCTCCATCTGCTGTTCTTTTTGTGTAACATTGTAGATCTGGACTGCAACTCCCAGAATTCTGCCTGGGAATTTCATGGAGAATCCTAGGAGTCGCAGTCTAATTCTGGAAGGTGCTGCCTAGGGAATTCAAAGCTGCAGTCCAAAACCAGTTTCTGCACATACCAAATATTTATCTATACCAAGAGCAACTAATTGCCATCATAAACTGGATAAGCCACTAGTCTTAATATGTTTTACATACAGCATTAGTAAGGTTTATCATATTTTATTAAAAGTCATCATATTGCTGAATAGTTCTTAGCAAGGATCTAAGTTGTTTTAGTTCTGGTTTTATTAGAGAATTTTACAATAAGTTTTAAGTCATATCCTGTTTTGTAAAGTCCTATGGTCATGTATAAAAAAGATTGATGATGGTGATGATGGTGATGATGATCTAGAGCTATTTAAAGCATACCTTTCCCTCTATTCTTTAGTAAGGTTGACTTCTTAATCACCTTCTGCCAGTTGTGAAACATCCATGTAGAAGAAAGCTTACACTTTACAGAAATTTCAGAGGAGGCATCCACAGAAATCTTATTAGCTATTTTATTAATTTGACTTTCACCCAAATTTCAGGATGGCACATCTCTTCTCCCAAGACCTTGTAAATTAATTTTACACTTTGATGGTATTTGCAATTGTGAACAGGCAATCCATGCCATTTTTCCATCTTCTAGCATACAGTGACCTCTTGCTAGCTAAACTGGCTAAACCAGTTAAAAATCAGTACATTGGATTCACTTATATTTCTTTGATTCAGCACAATTTTGCAACTCGCTGACACTGCTGTAGAGAGCAAGAGAAACACTTCAAGAAAAAAACAGTTCTTCAAAAAAAATTCCATAGTAAGCTTCCTTTGCAACATTTATTATTGTGGGGGATAAACTGTGTGACCATTTCCCCACACCAGATACAGAAGCTCCCACTTTAATAGATGAATATTCAACCAGCAATGTTGGGAGAAGGGTCCAAGACTATTCACCAGGTTAGCAGAATAACACAAACTGAACCAGGCAAAACTGGTCTATTTAATTAAAAATAAAATAGAATGTATATTCTTTAGTGCACACTTCTTTTTTCAAAGGAAAAAAAGCTGGGACATATTTAAATCACCCTGTCCTTGTAGAATGGGCCCAATCTAGAGCATAGCCCTGTATTCTTACTTCCAAATAAAATAAAAAGAACACTTCCCATCAAAGTATTTAGCTGCTTTCTACTTTAACCCTCACTTCCAAATAAAAGTAAACAATTCAGGCAACTTTCTCTGCTGAAATATACCCATTCTAACCATTCCTCCTCCCGTTCATTTTTATAGAAGGGATTGTCACTACACCTATATAACAGTGAACTTTTCCCCATCTGAGTGGAAAAAACTAGAACTCTATCTTCCAAAACTAAAAATCAAAACAAGATGATTAACAAAATATGTCTAAGCAGCAATCTGAATAAACTGTACTCTTAAAAATGGATTCAAAAGGGGGAGTCAGCTGCCGGCTTTATCATTCTAGTGGAATTTTTGGTCAATTCATTCTGTAGTTCCTTTCAGCTGACCTAGTGTGGAAAAAAATTAGCCAGCACAAGGTGGCCGTTGCCCAGGGAAGACCAGACTGTGGTTCATAAGTACCACAATCTTCAAGGAGGCTCTTTTTGTGTACCTATAAGTAAAAGTACTCAAAGTGTCCTCTAGGAGAAGGTGATGGGGAAGGAGAAGGAGGGTGAGGGCAGAAAGAACCATTCAGCTGCTATAACCTTGAGAACAGAATAAAATCATTGGTTCAAATGAATAAAAATCCTTGAAAGCTTCACATGGGTTTGTCAGAAGGACAGATCCACATGAAGCTTTCAAGAGGACACTCAAATCCCAGCCATTTTTAAAAGAAGAAGCAAGTTGAGATCTTAGGACAGAGGTAGTTGGGATAGAAGGGGGGGTTGGAGGTCTAAGGCAGGGGTGCCCAAACGTTTTGGGCTGCAGGCTGGTCACATGGTTCAGGGGGCTGGTTACTATGGCCCAGGGGCTAAATCTGGCCCCCGACGCCAATTCATCCTGCCCAAAAAGCCCTCGTCGCTCCCAGAAGCAGAAGTAAAACACGCCTACGGGCATCCAGGGCGATGAGGGCTTCGCAGGCCAGATGAATTGGCATCGGGGGCCGGATCCGGGTCCCGGGCCATAGTGTGGGCACCCCTGGTCTCAGGGATCCAACTCGTCCTTCAACTCCTCCTTCTCCTCCTCGGCCATGATCGAAGGCGCGCGGCTGCCTCCTCGCAGGACCGTCTGTCTCCGCCCGGAGGCAGAAGAATGGCCTCTACCAAGGAGAGCGACGCTGCGCCGGCATCGCAACCGCTGCATCAACACCCCCGCCGGGAAGAGGAGCCCGAGGGACGGCGGTCAGATCAAGGGATGTAAGTGGAGAGAGGGGGGGGGGAAGCCACCCGGAGGGAGACGCGGCTCGCCTACGTCGTGAGCCCGGGCAACGGGTGGGAAGGGAAGGAGAGGGGAGGGAGGGGAGCGCCCGCCCGCCATCGCCGCTGCCCTTGGGAGGCACACTCGGGGGGCGCCGGGCGCGGCTTACCTGGCAGTGGGAACCGGTGACCCCCGTCGGGCAGGCGCAGGTGTAGGCGGGCTGGGGCTGCAGGAAGAGCAGCGGCAGGCGGCGGGGCGCGGCGGGCAGGCTGGCCAGCACGGGCGCGCAGGTGCCGTTGTTCTTGCAGGGCCGGCCCAGGCAGGGGTCGCCGCCGGAGCTCCCCGCCAAGGGCGACCCGGACCCGGACCCGGACCCGGCGGCGACCGGCCCGGCGCGGCAGTTGCGGTGCTGGGCCAGGCTGAGGAGCAGCAGGAAGAGGGCGCGGAACGTCATGGCGCGCCCGCCTGCCTGCCTGCCTGCCTCTCGGTGCTCCGGCTACGGGCGAGAACAAGGGGAGGAGGAGGACGAGGAGGAGGAGGACGGCGGCTGGAGCTCCTCGGCGGCTCTGGCAACGGGCGGGCGGGGACTGAGGAGGGAGTGGCCGGCATGGGGAAACGTCAGCGCCAGCCGCCAGGGGGCGCGCCAGCCGCGGTTGGCCCAAAAGACCCTCGAAGGCGGGCGGGGAGGGGGAGTCCGGAGGAGGCGCGCAGTGGCTTGGGAGGGGGAGGAAGGGGCAAAGTGGGCGGCGAGGAAAGGGAGAGAGAGAGAGCTGTGTGCCGCACATGGCAGCCGCGGCCAGCCGGCCACACTGCGCGCTTCCAGACAGACAAACCACCCTGCGCGGTCTCGGAGCCTTGCCTGGAGCAGTAACAATGAACACTGATGTACCCCCCTGTCGTCTGTGCCCGCTCCTGACAAACTAGCAGTTTAAAAACAAGACATTGCAAGTAGATAACTTTGGCGGGAAAAGTAACAGTGTTGCGTGTGCTGCAGCGTCGTCATGCCTGCCACATGACCACGGAAACGTCTGCAGACGCAGACAGCGCTGGCTCTTTGGCTGTAAACAAGGATGAGCCCTGCCCCTTCGAGTTGGAGACAAGCAAGAGAGACCGAGACCTTTACTATGAATGCATCGATGTCTATGCGCTAATAGCAATAGCAGTTATACTGCTTAATGCACTCTCTGGGCAGTTCACAAGTTAATTAACACCTTCACCCTGACCTTGGAAGGATGGATGGCTGAATCACCCTGTGTCCCATTAGGATCGAACTTACATTTTAGCTGCAGTACCCCAGTTTAACCACTGCACCACCAGAGCTCTTGAGAAGGCAATGGGGTTGACAAATCATGAGCGTTGCCTGGAGCTTGGTACAGGGAAGGAGCCATATTTGTCTCCTGCAAGGGACTTGTGGTTTCAAGGGGGTGCTCAACTCCTTCTTGCCTGCATCTACCTGGAGTAGCTCACAAGGAAGAAACAAGGAAGATTTTTTTTAATGAGACAAAAATGTGTCGCCACCTTAGAGATTAACTGCTGCATTTTAATGTGAGCTTTTGTGGACCAAGTCTACTTCCTCATGCATAAGAGTGAGCCTATGGCAAGTGTTGATACATGGTCCCAATGTAGAGAAGGCGTTTGGTTAGCAGACACACGTTTCAAGTCCCTCTGATAATTCACCAGTTTGGCCTTGAAGTACAAAATGAAGCAGGGCCAAAGCTAACAGTTTTGTCACGAAAATGTGCTGGTTGTAGCAAATGCCCTCTTCCAGCAGCCTAAGATGCAACTCTACAAATGGACATCACCAGATGGCCAACACCAAAATCAGATGTATGTATTCTGTAGTCAAAGATAGAGACATTCTATATGGTCAGGAAAAAATGAGATCTGGAGCTGACTGTGGCTAAAACCATAAGCTACTGATTGCTAAACTCAGGCTTGGAATGAAGAAAGTAGAGAAAACCATTAGAGCTTAGGACAGTGAGGGCTAACCTTGGCACTCCAGGTGATATTGGACTTCAATTACCAGAAGCCCAAGTCAGTACACCTTCTGATCAGGCCTTCTGGGAATTGAAGTTCTAGAACATCTTGAGAGCCAAATTTGATGACTCCTGACATAGATCATAGGTTCTCAACCTGTGCTCCATGGACTGCTGGGGGGCCATGTTGTTGTCAAAGGGAGTCCGTGAAGGCTTAAAGGAAGAGTGGGGAATAAGTACTGCATCTCATTTTCCCACAACTCCTTCCCCTCAATGTTCTTCTCATACTCAAACTCCCCTACACATGTCTAATGCTAAATCAAAATGTGTTGTCACTAAATCCACTACAGCATTACAGTAATACCTCATATAACATTAGTATCGAATAACACTAAAATCGCATAACATTAAGGAATCTGGGGGGAAGAATTGCATCAGATAACATTAAGATCCTATGGGATGCTTCAGATAACAACCGCTAAAGCCTGTGTGGTTACAATGTATCTCTATGGATCCCATAGGATTTTAACATGCATCAGATAACACTAAAAATCATATAACACCAAGACTTGTGGAACCAGGTTTTAGTGTTATATGAGGTTTTACTGTATCAATATCTACTTTAACAAATGATAACCAAATGGTTAGCAGAGATTGAAGGTTACTGCAAAATCAGTCCAAGCACTTGCTCATTTTCTTAACCCAACAGCCCTATTTAGGGCACAAATGGGGCTGTAGTCTGTTCCTCCAAGTAGTGGCCCTGGAACCATAAACAAAGGGGGGTAGAAGAATTTTAAAAACATTTTATCAAATATAAATGTAAAAATTGGCATCACATACAGAATTAACACATTAAAATATCATAGAATGGGCCATTTGAGCAAGAAGAGTGTTGATGCTATTATTTTAAATTATATGTAATCATTGCAATAAAGATACAATAGGAGTGTGTGCATTAACAAATTAACTTATTTCTCCTCTCTAAATTTGAAGACCCTTCATTCTTCCATGTCTAGGCCAGATGAGAAACTACCAAAATGAAGGCACCTTTTGGTGAGTTTATTCTGCAGTTTCTTTTACCTGACCTAGTGTGAGAAAGATTAGCCTGCACCAC
Source organism: Furcifer pardalis (assembly GCA_030440675.1). Lineage (NCBI taxonomy): Eukaryota > Metazoa > Chordata > Lepidosauria > Squamata > Chamaeleonidae > Furcifer > Furcifer pardalis. The sequence goes on from CP126890.1 coordinate 261,672,070, forward strand.
AAGGTTGCAGTTACCAGAGTATATTGTGGTTCAAAATACCACAATCTTCAAGGCATCTCTTTCTGTGATAATTGAAATGAATATTTGATGCAGTCTAGTGCTTTAAATCTTGAATTGTCTTGGTGATCCATGGCCACAAAAGGTAATTAAAGTGGGTCCATAGTGAAGGAAAGGTTGAGAACCCCTGACCTAGATCAGATCCCTTCTGACAGTGATGGCGAACCATGGCACTCCAGGTGTTCTTGAACTTCAATACCCAGAAGCCCTGAACAGCAGGAGTACTGACTTGGACTTCTGATAATTGAAGTCCAAGAACACCTGGAGTGCCAAGGTTCACCATCACTGCCTTATGAATATACAGTGGAGGTGAAGAACAGGTGCACAAAGCCATATGGGGAAGTATATAAGTGTAATTGCTATTTAAGGGGTTAGCCTTGACAGACAGTGCCTGAAGAACTATGGACAGAGGTTTGTAACATTGTAGCGGAGGCAGCAATTAGAACAGTGGTTTTTAACCTTGTTTGAGGTACTGAACCCCCCAAGTTTCATACATGCATTCACTGAACCTTTCGTAGAATTTGCCATAAATACCCTGTTGAACAGAACGGACACATGCACCTCTGCCGAACCCCTGAGACTGACACACCAAAACCCTGGGGTTCGATCGAACCCAGACTGACTCAGCAAACCCCTGGGGTTCAATCAAACCCAGGTTAAGAACCAATGAATTAGAACCACCCCAAAGGAAAGGAAATGCAAGAAAGCAAAGTGGTTGTCTGATGAGGCTTTACAAATAGCTGGGAAAGCAAGGAAAGCGAAAGGCAAAAATGAAGAATTTAGAATTCAAGAGAACAGCAAGAAGAGCTAATAAGGCCTTCTTAAATAAACAAAGCAAAATAACAGAGGAAAATAATAGAATGGGAATGACTAGAGATCTCTTCAAGAAAATTGGGAAAATTAAGGGAATGTTTTGAACAAAGATGGCCATGAAACAGAAGCAGATGAGAATGGGAAAAGGTGGCAAGAATACACAGAGGAACTATATAAGGAGGACCTTAATGTCCCTGACAACCACAACGGTGTGACCACTCACACTCCAGACATCCTGGAGTGTGAAGTCAAGAGGGTCCTGGAAGGTATTACTAATAGAAAGCCAGTAGAGATAACTCTATTCCAGTTGAGCTATTTAAATTCTAAAAGATGATGACATTAAAGTGTTGCACTCAATATGCCAGCACATTTTGAAAATACAACACTGGTCACAGGATTGAAAGAGCTCAGTTTACATCCCAATTCCAAAGAAGGGCAATGCCAAAGAATGTTCAAACTATCATACAATTGTGCTCATTTCACATGTTAGCAAGGTTATGCTCAAGTTTCTTCAAGCTGGACTTCAACAGTATGTGGATCCTTATCCAGTAATTTTTCTGCTCCAGAATGACAACTTGCAAATCCCATGAAGAGTTGCCCAGGTAGATTGAAATACAGGTTTCCATGTACAGTATTGCCATTCCTGATGTCTGGTTTATGTCCATTCTTTTGTGCAGATACTGTTCTGCGTAGAGTGCAGAGGGGCACTGTTGGCAAAAGATGAGATAGTTCACATTGGTGGAAAAACTAGTAAAGGTGCTGTTGATGTTGTGTACAACATTGTTGGATCCTGTAATTGTGTTGCCAGAGTAAATATGCAGGCAAAGCTGGTATTTGAGTCCACAGCATGTTTCAGGCTCCATCTCTGTATCGGTGTTATGTGGTCCTTTATGTGTCAATAGTTGCTTGAGATTGGATGGTTGTCTGTAAACAAGCATTGACCTGCTATTAAGACATGATACATATTTTCACAAGTGCTTCAAAGCAAAACAAGAATTATTGAAGTGTGCATTGTGCAAGATTTATACACAAGCTAATGAAGCTATCATTTAGAGTCTCAGGGTAATAAGAGGTCTCAAAATATGTAAAAACATAAATGCATCACAAATCACAAAAATAAGATGCTATGGGTCATCTTATACTTAATACAACTTGGAGTTTCAACACCTCTGGCAGGTATCCTACTTGAGCCTGCAGTCAATGGAACACTTCCATATAACTTTTAGAAAACCATCCAAAAACAAGTGAATTATACCATTCTTAGACTCTAACATATAAAAACCAAATGGCTGCAGGACACTCTTCACTGGCAGAATAGGAGATGGTTAAGAGAAACAAGTCTAAAATCTTGCTGGGTGAAGCTTCAGAATCTGTTCTCAGTGTGGTGCAGATCCTCTATAAAGGTAGGCCTCCTTGCTGAGGTTGTTGCTTCTATCCTACCTATTTGAGGGTTCTTCTAAAGCTGCATAGTCTGTGTGTGGCCCCAGTATCTTGCCTGAGGAGTCACATGAATTAAAAAGGCGGCCTGTTTTTGATGTGTTGACCTTCAGGATGCCCAAGAAGAAGGAAATAGTAAACCACTTCTGTGTATTATCTACTTAGAAAAGCCTGGAAAGTGTCACTACAAGTCTGAATCTATTATTATTATTATTAGGCACTGATTCCAGTGAGCCTGCTCTTGTTGGTGCTAAGACTGTATTTAGCCCTTTGTTTTCTATCGTCGTCATGTGAGTATCCTCTAAAAAAGAATGGGACCATGTTTACAGTTTTTCCATTGCATCATTCCCCTTGCTCAGGAGCTTGCTTCAGGAACAGAGTCAATAACACTTCCAAGGTTGTGAAGGTGAAACAGATTCATCTCTGATGCATCTCAGTTTCTCTCTCCCTGTCTCACACACATCAAAAGACTGCAGTTTTAGGAATTAATTTTGGCTGTATGAAACAGTAAGGAAATGCAGGGAAGTAGGATTAGTCTAGAGTAAATGATGAAAACATTGTCCAAAAGAGCCAGCCTTGGATTAATACACCCATCACCCACAGCTTGCAGGCAATGCTGGCTGGAGAGTGATGGATGTTGTAGCCAAATAACATCTAGAAGTTGTTAGGTTGAAGGAGGCTATGATCACCCATCTTTTTTTTCTAACACAAAGGCTCCAATAATTTAGTCAAGACTATTAAGTGCCAGCTGACGAGAAAAACTTCCCTCTGAGTCCTTAAGGAGTCATACCAATTTGATCACTCTGGACAAGGTAGGTTACGGTTCACACAACATCAAGGGTACTTTTACTTGTTCTTTTGCCAATATAAGTCAAAAGTGTCATCTGCATGTAACAGCTTTTTGCCAGTACTGTATCCTGCCAAAAGTCAAATAAAAGTTAGTGCTTTTTAATGATTTTGGTGGATACAGTACTCATGTATATTTGCAAACTGATGTGAAAGAATACATTCTTCATTTTCAAATTCTGTCACTCCCTATTCGTTGAGTTTTAATATTTCAACTCTTGATGCTGCACTACCTCCCTCTGCTGGCTCTTTGGTTTATATCATTCCATATACAGTATGCCTCCTTCCAGAAGCCTCTTTGCCTATACAGTAATACCACGGATAACGTTATGACTTGGTTCCTCAAGTCATGACCTTATCCGATTTTTAATATTGTCTGATGCATGCATCGAACAACGCTAAAAAAAAAAGCCCTGACTTCAGGGACAAACTGCTTTAAAGGCAGGCAGGAAAAGAAAGAGACCCAATCGGGTCTCTTTTCCTCCCTGCCTTTAAAGCCACCCCCCACCCGCAGCGGTCTCTGCGACTGCAATAGGGTTGGGGAAAGGCACGCCTTTCCCCCAACCCTACTGCAGTCGCAGAGACTACTTGTGTCTCTTTCCCTCCCTGTATGTAAACTACAGGGAGGGGGAAAGAGAGATGTGATTGGGTCTCTAGAGAACCAATCACGTCTCTCTCTTTCCCCCTCCCAGTAGTTTAAATACAGGGAGGGAAAGAGACACAGTCTCTCTCTCCCTGTAGTTTAAATACAGGGAGATAAAGAGTAAGACGCAATCGTGATCGCAATTGCGTCTTACTCTTTTCCTCCCTGTATTTAAACTACAGGGAGGGGGAAAGAGAGAGACATGATTGGGTCTGTAGAGAACCAGTCACGTCTCTTTCCCCCTCCCTGTAGTTTAAATACAGGGAGGGAAAGACACACAAGCAGTCTCTGCGACTGCAGTAGGGTCGGGGGGAAGGCGCGTGCTTTTCCCTGACCCTACTGCAGTCGCAGAGACCGCTGCGGGTGGGGGGTGGACACCCACACCCACAGACTATTGCCTCGGATAATGCTAAGAAACATTATCCAGAATCGTTATCCGATGCAAGTTTGTTCAAAAAAAATTTTGCATCGTTATCCAATTCTAGCATTATCCGATGCAATCGTTATCAGGGGTATTACTGTATACGAAAGTTGCAAGAGGGTACAGTACCTTGATTTAAACATAAGCTCTCTAGTATAAGCTTCCATAAGACTTTTAGTGCAATCTCTACATTATTTTCTTGTACATGTAAAATGTTTAAAATAAAAACCCGGAGGAATGTGCCATTGGATTAAGTGAAGGCAAATTCTAACAGTTCCCTAGTATTGTGTCAAATTTTGACCTGTAGGCACTCACCAAGACATTGCTGAGAGCTGAGCCTTCAAGAAGAATGGAAAATACAAACAGCTGCATTGATCTATGTCAGTGATGGTGAACCTTGGCACTCCAGGTGTTCTTGGAACTTCAATTCCCAGAAGCCCAAGTCTCTGTGAATCCACACGAATGAGTACACACAGTAAACCCATTTGTGTGGATTCACAGGGACTTGGGCTTCTGGGAATTGAAGTTTAAGAACAGCTGGAATGCCAAGGTTCACCATTTATTTATTTATTTCTTATTTATTTACTAATCAAATTTATATTCCGCCCTACTCGCACAGGCGACTCAGGGCGGAGCACAACCAGCATATGGTACACCATTAAAAACTCTTAAAAAGAACATCACAGCTCTATGTCAACAAACCAACTCTGGCAGTCCTAATTTCTAACATTTATTTTTATAAAGCTATGGGATATAATGAGGTCTCTGGAGACAGAATCAAATCCCCACATGGACCCATGAGCATTCACTGAAAGGACATGGCAGTGGCAAACCATTCCTTCAACATCTCACATATTTCAGATAAGAAACAAAAAATAAAGATAATAAAAACATTGTGGCACCTTAAAGAATGTTATATTTTAATATGACTGTTCAAGGATCAAGTCTATTTTCTCAGGTGTAAGAGTAAGACTACATGGTAATAATTTATTTGTGGCCTTGAGATAAAGAGATAATGGTTAGTAGACACAAGTTGCAAATTGTGTGAGTCAGTGAAGCATTTCACACACAATAATGTCGGGTCTAGCTGCCCAGAGTCGGGTCTTCCCGATTGGGGCGGGATATTAAATGCGAATAATAAATAATAAATAAATAAATTAAAACCGGGGTTCCCAAACTTTTTGTGCCAGAGGCCTGACCATGGCCACTGGACAGCTGAGCTGGCCGATCACGTGGTGTGAGCCCCAAAATTAGCTAAGATGAATTATTAAGACATTTTCCCTTTGCAAAATAAGCATGCAGTTAATGAAGCTTGAATAATAATTCTAGGATCATAGTGTGGCCTGAAGAAAGCCATTTTTAAGAGAGTTACACAAAAAGTACTGAGTCATTTATCTAAGAGGAGCAGACTTGCCTGACTGTACATTTCTGAACATTCTAAATGAATATGTAATGTCAAGCTAGAATATGAAACGCCTTCTGCCCATCAGCCTCATATGGGCTGAGAACATGTATGTATAGTTTATCAAAAGGTATATAAGTCTGATTAAATTGTTAATAGGTGTTCTTGGATCTATATGGAACAAAAAACCACATATGCATATGTTGTTATAACTGATTTTGTTGATAAAATCTTTTTCCTTCAAAACCTCTCTGTTTCATTTTTGTGTAGAGTTTTCAGGTAACAATGGTTCCTCCAGCTGTAAATGCTGCCATATATGCACCCACGGCAATGTTTACAGGAGGCACAAGCATGTTTACGCATGCATGGGTGTGTTTTACAGCTGTTGTAAATGCACCCGCTTCTGCTTCTGGGAGCATCATGGGCCACATGAAATGGTGCTGCAGGCCAGGTCTGACCCACAGGCCGTAGTTTGGCCACCCCTGATTTAAAATCTGTGTTTGATATTCAGTGCTTTGTTCTGTAAAAAGTGATCATGATTAGTAAGGGGAAAATCCTCAGGGTATAAGTAACAGCAACAAATACAACATACGCATTTGGTAATAAGTTAAATACCCTTAACTTTACCTTTGAAGCCTTGTTCTATAAAAAGTGGCAGTGGTTAGTTGGGAAAAAAAACCTTGTCTATGAAAGGTAACAGCAGACAACAAAAGCACTATAGCATTTCACATTTGGCAATTACTGTATATACTCAAGTATAAGCCTAGTTTTTCAGTCCTAAAAATGAGGTCAAAAAAGTGCACTCAGCTTATACTTGGGTCATTGAGTGTGATGGAAAGAGGTGTTGGTGTCTAATAGCCTTCACCACCCACTTCTCCCGTTCTGTTGTCTGCGCATCTCAATCGCAATGGAGAAAACTCCTTTTTGTTGCATCTTATTTTCATGTACCGTATTTTGATTATTGAAACTCACTAAGCAGATGCTGCATTTGCCGCCCTCAGCTTATATTCCAGTCAATCTATTTTCCTGGTTTCTCAGGTCAAAATTAGGTACCTCGGCTTATATCCGGGTTGGCTTATACTCAAGTATATATGGTACTTAAGAACATTCAACTAATATTTAATCATTTGAGATGCTGCAGTAGACCTGCCCTATCTTCGGGGGATTGGTACAAAGCCTCTATGTCAGGGCTAGATTTGGCTCGTGGCATCAAATCATCCAGCCCTCGCTCAAGTCACTTCTGCCGCTTCTGCCGTTTCCTCAATCCTTGTCCCCTCTGCTTGGCTTGGCGTGTCCCTAAAAGCACTCCATAGCAGGGCGGATGTTGTAAGGCTTACAACATCTGCCCTGCTATGGAGTGCCCTTAGGGACATGCCAAACCAAGAAGTGGGGACAAGGATTGAGGCAGTGGTAGAATTGTGTGTGGTTTTCCTGGCGGTTGCTGACATGTTTCCTTCACCCACGTCACACAGTTCCTCCAGGCTGGTAAGCAAGGGAGCGGTGTGTGGGAGCTTTTTGGGGTGTAGTGAGTTCAGAGTGGGGGTATCACTAGTCCAGCTCCTCAACAGTCTGAGAGAGCGTGACCCGGCCCTTGGCTTAAAAAAGTTGAGGACCCCTGCTCAATGTGGATGAAAGAATTCATGGGTGGTACTGCACCTGATAAACAATATGGTTTCTAGCTCCCTCTAGTGCCCACTCCTGGTAATGGACTTTAGAAATACATGCGCAGCATTATTATTATTATTATTATTATTATTATTATTATTATTATTATTATTATTATTATTATTATTATTATTATTATTATTATTATTATTATTAATTAATTAATTAATTAATTAATTAAATTTAATACCCTGCCCCAATCGGGGGGACCCGACTCTGGGCGGCTTACATCCCAATAAAAACAGAAATAAAACCCAACTCAATATCACTAAAAACATCAGAATTAAAAACATCAGAATTAAAAAATTATCACAGATTTAAGACAACGCAGGACTACACATCAGTATTCCCATATTCCAACCCAGGGAGGCAGTTCTTATGTAAGCCACTTGGTGTGGGAACCCACATTCCCAGGTCCCCAAACCTGTCCTGCCAGCCAGGTTTTCACGCCTTTCCGGAATGGTAAGAGCTCCGTCTGAAGGTGCAATTCGGTGGGCAGGAGGTTCCAGAGGGTCGGGGCGGACACGGAGAAGGCTCTCCTCCTAGTACAGGCAAGGCGCGCCTCTCTCGCCGAAGGGATAACAAGGGAGCCTCTCCGATCCGCCCTGGTGGGACGGACAGAAGTTCTTGGGATGACGCGGTCTCTTAGGTATCCTGGCCCACTACCATGTAGGGCTTTAAAGGTAATAACCAGCACCTTGAATTGCACCCGGAGAAATACTGGCAACCAGTGCAGCTCCCGGAGCAGCGGCGAAGCATGAGCATAACGCCCACGCCCCACCACTACCCGGGCCGCCGCGTTCTGGACCAGCTGGAGTCTCCGGATGGTCGTCAGGGGCAGCCCCATGTAGAGCGCGTTACAATAATCAAGTCTGGAGGTGACCAACGCATGTGTGACCATAAGCAGGGCATTACATATCCCTAGAATTTTTTATTTAATTCAGTAGAACCCCGTGTAATGAAAAAACTCAGTTCCACGGGACTCTTCACTATATAGGTTTTTTTGTTATACAAAACACTATTAGCGATTTATTTATTTATTTAGATTTCGCCGCCCACTCGCCATGGCAACTTAGGGCGGCTTACAATCAACAAAACAACACACCACAAAAAAAATAATAATACATTTTTCTAAATCAATAATAGATTTCTCTCCCTGCTCCGGCTGTTGGTGGGTGCCCAGAGCATCTTGAAAAGTTGTGAGAATCATATTACTACTCTTGCGCTTTCTCACTCTTTCTAGGGTCTTCTGAGGGGAGTAGCCTGTGGAAAGAAGGTTCTACGCCTCAGCCCTTGGGAGGAGTGGGGCAAGAAAATCATCCCTCCCTCAACTCCTCCCTTTCTAGGTTGTTCTGTGTGTGTGGGCAGGGCAAGGACAAGGAGGGAGAACACCCTCCACCTCCGTTGATTATGTCATTGTACCACTCTCAAAAATCTCTCCCTCATCCCGCCTTGAAGAGGGGCTAAAGTCCACAGAAGAATGACCTGGGGGGGAAGGGGAAACCTAGGAGAGCGCTTGCAGACTCTGTCTTGACTTCCGAATCCTGTGAAGTGTGTTCAGGGTAGTTTGAAATACTGTATTCTAAAACAGGTTTCTGTGTAATGCCATTCCTCTTATCCATTTGTGTCCATTAATTCTTTTGCGCAGTGTCCCGTTTGTCCTACGTAGATTGCAGAGGGGCATAATTGGCAAAACATGGCACACATCACATTGGCAAAGGAACAAGTAAAAGTACCCTTGATGTTGTGTGACATTGTTGGGTCTTATAGTTGTGTTGCCAGAGTAAATATGGGTCAGAGCTGGGATATGTGTTTGAAGCAGGGTTTAGTCCCCATCTCTATATTAATATTGTGTAGGACATTGTATTTTAATAGTTTGATATTTGAAGGCGTCTGTAAGTATAGACCCATCACCAAAGGTTTGAGAGTATTCTTGCCAAGAATGGTTTGGAGATCATTTGTGATGTGTGTGTGAAGTTTTCAGATGCAGCCTAAGAGTGATAACTAGTGATGTAATTTCCTCTTCTGCATTTCTCTTGTCAATATATTGTTTCTGGGTATTTGTCTTGCCAATAAATTTATTCCTTAACATTATTGAATGGGCATTGTAGTCTTAGAAATGTTTATTATAGATCCTGTATTTAGTAGGTCCATACAGATGTGATTGAACCCAAGGGCTTGGTTGTACATGATAGATTTTGTAGTGTTTTTGGGATGGAAGCCAACATATGTATACAGTGGTACCTTGCTTAAAGAACATAATGCATTCCACGGGATTGCTCTTTAAGCGACTTTGCTTTTTAAGCGAAACACAATTGTGACCAATTGTGAATTCTTGGGGGGGGGGGGGAGATTGTGAACCCCAATTTATTTGTTAAGCGAGTTTTTGGTTTGTTTTAGTTGTTAAGTGAGGCAACCAGAGAAAATTTTGCTCTTTACCCGAGTTAATCTCTAAGCGAGGAGCTCTTTGTGAGGTTTTACTGCATACAAACAGTACACCTATTGACCAGTGGACTTTCAGTACAGCATGGTGTTAAGATGTCCACATTGTAGCTTCACGGTGTCCTGCTTGTGACTCATTGTGACCCCAATAGGTTTTTGAGGTGTGTGATACTAGCTGTTTCATGTAGCTATTGATTCAGGAACCTTCCTTTAAAAATATAAACAACCAATCTAGTGCTGAAATGATTTAGCAGCCTATCAGTATCAGTATAACTCAAATGAACCAGACCAATCACATAAACCCAACAGTTTGGGAGATATGGATTTACTTGGGTTTTTCCCCCCTCTGCAATCATCTCAATTTCTGTTGCATATATTAGTTAATTCAGCATCCTTTTAAAAATAAACAAAGCTATAGTGTTAAAATGGTTTAGTAGCATATTAACTGAGTACAAACTGAAATGTTTTCAGACATGGCCAGAAAATTTTGTTGTATTTCCTGCTTCCCTTGCATGCAGTTGCTGTTTTAGTTGTTGTTTTTTAAGACATGATTGTAAAAAAGAGATACTGTGGGCTGAACATTATATATTGGATACTTATCAAAAAAGATCACATTGATGCAGGTTTAGCAGTAACATTGTTTTGTAGTTGGGAGAAAATGTTGAAATTATTAGTAAGGAACACAAGGCAAGCAAAAGGACACGTTCTGTCTGGTTGTGTCCTGAATCATGTCTGGTTGTGTCCTGAATCAAGAGACAAACACAGAATGATGAATGGTCTTTGAAACAAAGTATTATGAAGAACAGGTGGGAAAGCTGGGTATGTTAAACATGGAAGAAAAAAGATGAAGAGACATAACCATTTTTAAAAACTGGAAGAGCTGCTGTGCAGACATTCAAGGAGTTAGATTCTATCGTTCTATTCCTTCATGACAAGACTAAAACTAGTAAGTAGCAATTATCAAGACAATGTTTGCTGCTAAACATTATGAAAAACTTGCAAGAGCTGTTTAGGAGTTGAAGGGACTAACTTTCGTTTTATTCAGCAGTCACAATGTAAGATTTTGTCTCTGTTGTAATTCTCAAGGAACCACCCTTCTGTTCCCCCCTCCCATCAATCCCATCACTATTTCAAACCAGTTCCTTCTCCATCTCAAAACCTTGGCACTCCAGATGTTCTTGGACTTCAATTCCCAGAAGCCCAAGCTCTGGTGAATCCACACGAATGGGTTTGCTGCGATTCATCCGGCCAGCGCCGCCCTCATCACTCCCAGAAGCGGAAGTAAAACGCTGCCTTGGCAAAACAGGAAGATCAATCAGATCAGGAGTTTAAACCTCCTGGCATTCTGGTTGACTTCCTACAGCCAGTGGTAATTTTGAGTAATTTGATAAGGTGTAAAAGTAAAAAAAAAGATAAATGAAATAGAAAACCTTCACTTCTTTCCTTTGTTTATATTAATTCTTTATTTCAGAGCCGTTTCAGGAATGGAAGACCATAAAAATGAAAATAAGGGCCTATTCTGTGTCTTCCCCATTCATGTTAACCCAAAGGTTCCATCCTTACTAGACATCTGCTGCACCCTCAGAGGACTTCATTTTCCAGATCCTTTACCACTTTGGTAGCCCTACTTATTAACACATACATCTGTGAGGCTAATTCACTGCCACCACAGGAGTGAATGTATAATACAAGTTAAATGAGTTCATGTCCGGGAGAACTCATGTAAGCCCATTGTAGACATACTGTACTAAAAGTATAGAGGATAAAATGTATGAGATGGAATGGAATTAACACATAGCAGATGAGGGCATTTGGCAGACAGGACATAATTTCACTGTTTGTAAAGCAGAAAATAAAACAGAAACTAATACAGTTGTACCTCGCTTAAAGAGCATAATGCATTCCACAGGATTGCTCTTTAAGCGAGTTTGCTCTATAAGTGAAACACCTTTGTAAATGACCAATTGTGGGGGGATTGCAAACCCCGATTTATTTGTTAAGTGAGTTTTTGGTTGGTTTTATTTGTTAAGCAAAGCGAACATTCAGAGAAAATTCTGCTCTTTAAGCGAGTTACTCTTTAAATGAGGCACTCTTTATGCGAAGTTTGACTGTACTTGATTCAGTGGTATTGATAGCTGTTCTGATGCTTCCTTGTTTTACCTCAGTTTCAGCAGTTTCACTTTATTTCCTTTTTGCAAGACAGCGTCTTAAATAAAATATCTATTCAATGGCATGCATACATAATTTGTAAAATATATTTTAGTCAATTATGTGAGTACATTCTTTATCTCACATTCAACAGGGGATCATGTTTCTCTCAATATTTACAATTGCTGGGTTTTGAAAGGAAATATTAGTTTAATAGCTAACCATTGCAGCTTGAATCACTTGGTCTTATTATTTCAAAAGATTATCCATTGTAGTAGCTGAAAATAGAGCATTGTACTTTGATTCATCAAGAGAATTTTAAAAAATACCATGCACCCTAGTCAAGCTTTGTTTTCAATTAATTTATGTCAGAACACACATAGTTATTCTGATACTTAATGGTTATAAAACTATGCACTAAAAACGGACGAGTGTAATTATCTCTAGTACCTATTGCTACTACTTCTGTTCTACTTTGCTACGTATGATCTTGTCAGCCAATCAGGAACTTTTGCAAGCTTTTTAAAGGGTCAATGCTGTCCTCCATGTCTCTACCCAATGTGTGGGACCCTACCTGCATCCCCTGCAATGTTAGACTTGCAATTTCTTGTAGTCTGTTATAACAATTATCACTCTTGCTCTTTCTGTTAATTTCAGAAATTAAGGAGCTACTTCCTCAATCAGTTATTTTTATTAAAGTACAATAAATGAGAGTGATTTCATGATTTATATGCAAAATTATTATTTCCTGAATTTATATATATTTAATGTCCAGAATCCAGCTGGCAACTTAGTGCTGAGCAGCCAGAAACATAGTGGCGGCTGCTCTTTAACAAGCAACAATTTGCCACTTAAGACTCACATGATCTAATAGAAGTGTAAAATGCCTATAGAATTTTGCCTTAAGTATTTAAAACAAATAAATTTAATGGTTTAAAATAAACATATTTGATGGACACAGAGCTGAGCGAGTTGAGGGGGATGGTGGAGGACAGGAGTGACTGGCGCACAGTGGTCCATGGGGTCGCAAAGGGTCGGAACCGACTGTGCGACTGAACAAAAAGAAAGAAAGAAATATATTTAATGCACTACATATAACATTTACTTAATGGGTTTGATTTAAACATTTAACAAAACCATTACCAAAAAAGTCAATTTCACTTTTTGGTTTCATTTTCACTTTGGTCATACTCCCTTCAGGAATGGGGTTCTTGAGCACTGCTTAAGCTGAAATGCCTCTAATCCTACAGAACGTGCTCAGCCTTGCCATACAGCAACAAAGTGCTTTTTCCTATATACAAGATAGGTTCAAAGCAATCTTAAAAGTCAAAGCAATTTTAAAAGAATTGCATTTAAACAGGAATGAATCATATTTAGAAAAGGCTAAATGGGATTCCATTTGAAAAAAGGCACAATGAGATGCTGCATAGTACAGTAATACCTCAGATAACGTTTGCCTCGGATAACGTTAAAATCGCATAACGTTAAGTAATCTGGGGAGGAGAATTGGATCGAATAACGTTAAGGTCCTATGGGATGTATTGGAAAACAACCGCTAAAGCCTGTGCGGTTACAATGTATCTCTATGGAGCTTTAACGTTATCTGATCCATCCCATAGGATTTTAACATGCATCGGATAACACTAAAAATCGGATAACACCAAGACTTGTAGAACCAAGTCTTAGCGTTATCCAAGGTATTACTGTACTATAATAGTTTATAAAGCTGTTGATGATGCTTTTTATTTCCATTTATGAGCCTCAAAAGTAATATAAGCCAGGTTTGGGGGGGGGACCACAGACAGACCCCATCCAGATTCTATGGAAAGGCTCCCTTTTAGGGAAATGTGAATAGAAAACAAAAGAAAATGAGGAAGTTGAGATCACAGAATCAGCGACAGGCATGCATACAAAATGCAGTAATATTTAATTAAATGTACACAACAGTTTCGGTTAAAATTTGTAAGACCATTGTCAGGAGCCCACTGGATCATCCTAAGGAACAATACTTTGCAGCATCTTATTTCCACAAGTGGGTAGTGAGAGGTGTCTGAATAACCTTCAAGCAGGACATCTACAAACTAGTTTCCCTTCTACTTGAAAATAAAAGCATGCTCCCTCTCATTAGATATGTAAGAGTCATGTATGGGTTAAAATGCTATGCTAAGCAAGCAAAAACAGATCCTAGCCACTAGTTCCAAAGAGATGGTTTAATAGGAATGGGAAACATGGAACTCTGCAGACATTGCTCCAATCAGAAAGAGGGCCCTCGGGTCCTCCAGATGATACAGGACTACAATTCCCGTTGTCTGACACTGGCCATGATGATTGCGGCTGAGAAGGCCTAGGAGTCTAATATAGGGAGGTAAAGAGTTTGCAGGTTTACTGCCCTTAATAAAGATGTTGTCAATGCCTGAAGCCATGGAATAAGGATGTTTCATATGCTACTGACTCTTGCCATGACTAGCAAGATGTAAATTACATACTCTATTGAAATTTAACAGTGCATAACTGTATGTATTAAATACATTTGTAACAAATTTCTTAATCAGACTTGAAGAATCACAATTTTGCAAAGGAAGCCAAATATCAAGTAAATTTGGTTGATTTGCTTATTGAATTTATTTTACTTAGAATCTGAAATTTTCTTGAACATACGCAGTTCTAGCCGGTAGAGACAAGAAGTCCATCTTCACTGCAACATTTGCTTTCAGGAATTGTACTTTACAGATTAAAACTAGATTAAGATACCTTTACTCCTGGTACAGCAATATCCATCTATAGAAAATTGGTAAGATGAGAACATCATGAACAATTGTCCATGTAGAATCACTGATGTCTTCAAGGCAATTTGTGTTGGTCAGTCCTTTATTAGCTGAAGAGAGGCATCATTCAGGGCACTGTAATCTCTCCCACATCACACATTGGCAAACTATAGCTTGTAATTGTATTCTAAAAGCACTCAGAATGCCATAATAAACTCCTTCATGTGCCATCTTATATGATAATGCATGTTTTCTGAAATTTACACCATTCCCAAGCTTAAGTATATAGTTTAACAGTTCCATGAGGCATTAGACCTGCTGTTCTCAAATGGCAGCCCCACAAGCCACATGGACTTTCAGGCACCTGTTGGCTACTATAAACTATTTAAATTTAAGAACTACAAGTCAATGAAAGCCAGATTCTGTAGGGAGACAACATGGTAAAAAAATATCAGTACAGATGATATTTTAATACAAAATATTTTTACATAAGTCAGTCTTTTTAAAATATAGAACCTTAAAAAAGAACAAGTTGCTATCAACACACTATAAACACGAGTCTCTGTGCCAAGTTTGATAGCATTATCAGAACAAATTTTAAATACCAGTCCATACTTTTAACACTGCCTTTCAGTTTCTAAGAAATGCTAGCCACACTTAGCATGACCAATGTTATGTCCACTGTGAAGCACTTCCATTCAGGTCTAATCTGACAGACTGCTCAGAGTCTTTGCACAATGATTTTCACATTCAGCTCCACATCACAGTTCAGTGGCGCACCATATGGTCAGTCCCATTAATTAAACAGAATGTCAGTTACATGTACTGAAGTACATTGTGTAGTTACAGGTTCTTCGTCTGAAAAGGAAAACTTGCTGAGGTTTAATAGATGACCCTGATCATCCAACCAAATTTAACAGCACTCGAGTGTTTATTTTGATTTCTCAAAGTTGAATAAAGTAATCTGTAAGCTTTTTATTAAGAGATGAACTATATAGCATGTACATCTCGGGAATGTTTTGGAATTGTCTGCTTTTGAACTCCTATGAAAATAAAAGAATACCAGAGCTTGCAAACTCTTGTTTTAATGGTAAATCATCCATGACATGGTGGCTAGTTAGCCAGGGAGATTTAAGATGATTTACTTGCAATGGAATAATTTACACAATTGAACTTATGCATACAGTACAGAACTATGAATGAAAAGTAAAGCAAACTTTATTTATATTCAGGTAAAAACATTAACCTGATGAAATTAATTATTGCAGATTTGAGAAATCAGCACATAAAACACATTGGACAGAGCATTGCTTACAGGTGCTTTATCTGTGTCAAAAAATTATGTTGAACTGTTTTGATCCACACCAGTACTGGGGCAGGTGGGCAAAGTAGCAGGAAAAAAACAGAGGGGAGGGACAAAAAAAAATACAGAACAAAAAATCCATAAACTTAAAAAACAGGAGGAAAGGATTGAACAGGAAAGGGAAATACTAATTTGACTTTATATAAAAAACTTTACATCAATTCAAAATGCTCTGGCCACACCATAAATACTGGCCAGACCAATCAGTTGTTTTTAAACTACACAAAAAGGATCGATTCTTCCCACCCCTGGTAAGAGGCTGCTGCCTAAATCACTGTGTGAACAGATCTAGAGTTCTTCTGGTAAAGAATGTAGCCAATATATCCTACAACTACATTAAAACTAAGCTATAAGAAAGATTCTACCTACTTACAAAGGCGGAATTGACAATATATTTAATAAAATTAAATTATTTCTTAATTTGAGAAAACATGGAACAGTAAATGCCCATGTCCAAAACATAACAATTGTTGTAAGTGTTGCACACAAAGAGAGCCATGTGGATTGCACATCAGACAATACATGGGAAGGGAGGGGAATCAGGGCCAAGTGATGGTACACAGAACTAGTCTACTTAACTAGATGTGCCAATACGTGTTTTTAATTTCTGTACTTATGTACAAGTTGTCTTTGGGAGGAAAAAATTGCAGACTTGGCTAGATGGATACACACAGCCCAGTATTAAACTGCACAGCAACATTTATTGTTCCAGCCTGAAAAAACATCCCTTTTTAAATTTCACACAGCAAAGCAAGTTAAACTTCACTCATTGATAAATGATAATTTAAAACAAGAACTTGCTAAAGAAACCTTGTCACAACAACTTTAGGGCCTGATCACTTTTCAGTCCATGGGGCCTTTAATGAGTATCAACCTAGTGTCTTGTTTATAATCTGCAAGCCGCTTTCTACAACAAGGCGTAATGTTTCCTCGACTCAGATGATACATTTGGAAAAGAATCATGATTCTCTTTTTGCTGTAACAGGCAGACATTGCATTTTTCATTGTGATCAGGAAAGATGGAATGACTGCTGCCCTTCTCTTGCAGCTATCAAGAGTTTTTCACGCATTATCTCAATACTCGAATAGTCTGGCAATTTGAGATAGTTTACACAGGTCATTACTGAAGGTAAGAAGTCATCTGGGTTTTCTGTAGACTCAAATGTCTTGCGTACAATTGTAAGGGGAGGATTCAAGCTTCTAAAACCTAAGGAAAAGGAAAAGAAACAATGTGTTCTATAGGTTTAATTAGAGAATTCAAAGAGCCTTAAGCTATCAGAACTAGAAAAGTAGTGCATTCTTCATGCTGATTTTGATATCACTACAGCAGACTAACAGAACCACGGGACAGATGACCTCCTCCCTGCTGCAGTTTTCAGGCAAAATCAGCTGTTCTTCTCTTTCCAGTGTTTAAAGGAATACAAGCTCTACCATGAGAAATAGTACACGTCAGCTTCAACATTACTCTCATCTGAGTGGCGCAACTAGTGACTTCTAATACTGGAATCTTATAATTATTATAATTATAATCTTATAATGTTATACTAACGGGGTGGTATATACACTGAATTAATGTAATTCTGAAAGAGGTCTTCATAACAATTATCACAGAGCAGCTTTGTAATTTCCATTTCTACTATGTTGGCAAAATTCCTGTAATGTGTAACAACTAGCGTAGGCTCATTGCACCAATAGAATGTACAGACTCACAAAATCTTCACTGATTCAATAATCCTACCTCTAGTTGGAATTTACTACTAGATCCCAGCAATTAAAGGATAAAAGAAAAGGATATACAGCCACACAAGCATGATAGTTTAGCACGTCTAGCTTTCCCCCATGGCTAGTAATTGAGGTTCTGAATTGCCATGGTTAAGTATATAAACTACAAGCATTGTTAGTTTAAAAACAGCTGCAACATTTATACAAGATGGAAGCATTTGCCTTCAGGCATTAACTACTTACTCTAAGTAGGAAGCATGACTATAATGTTAACACTCTTTTATTTCTTTAGCAAGCATACAGTTCTCCTACCGTTATAGGTTTTGACAGATCACACAAGGAGGCATATCTGGTGCATACTTACTTAAAAATAATCCCTATTCAATTTAGTAGGCTTTCCTTGTATGTTATTTCATTTTAAATCCAAACTTTCATATTCATTCATATTTCAAAAACCTGTTAAGGTTTTCATTTTAAGACATAATGATGTTACTGTGGAGCAGATGTTGGTTGACTACATTCAAATATAATGAAGATAGCTTTCAAAGACACAAATGTGGCTCTTCATGTTTGCACTAATTTTATTCAGTTCTTACTTTAGCAATACTCACCTCCAACTGGCAGTCTAGGGCTACCAGTCACAAACTGGAGAAATAATCTTTGCTGCTCACTATCAAAACTACTGAGAATTTCGAACAGGAACTTCACAGCACGACTAAGATTTAAAAAAAAGTTCAGTTAGAAGTTACCAAAAGGCACGTTCCTTAAGGAACAGATAAGACTATTTTTATAAGTACAAACAGCTGTTTGAAACATCACCTGAATTATTGATCACCACCACTTATCAGATAATTCAAATTACCTGTCATGTGTATAACCATGATCTGGTCTGCAACATTCCATTAGTGTCTTTGCATCCCATGTATCTGTTTTGCTTCCACACAGCAACTGATCCAGCTTTAACAATGTGGATAAAAAGCATTGGAATAGAAAGAAACGGAAAGAGGAAAACGTTTAGGGGAAGAAGTCAATTCATTGCTGCAGAATGATACATGATTCACGAAGCTGTTAGTACATAAGCTGAAGTACTATGACCTAAAGCAGTGGTGGTGAACCTATGGCACATGTGCCAGAGGGGGAACTCAGAGCCCTCTCTGTGGGCACATGCACCATCACCCCAGCACAGAGTTTTCCTCACCCCTCTGCCCAGAAGCCCAATGGGAGAGCTTCTACCTCCCCCAGCACAGTTTGCCCCATCCCCTTGCGGCACAGACAGCAGCCTGTTGAGTTTGGGCACTCTAAAAGGTTCGCCATCACTGACCTAAACTAAATGTGCGCAACCTTTGCAGAATCAAAAGGGATGGGCTTATAATTTTTTATTATACAGTTGTACCTCGCTTAAAGAGCATAATGCGTTACACAGGATTGCTCTTTAAGTGAGTTTGCTCTTTAAGCAAAACATCATTGTAAATGACCAATTTTGGGGGTGGGATTGTGAACCTCTGATTTATTTGTTAAGCGAGTTTTTGGTTGGTTTTATTTGTTAAGCGAAGCAAACATTCAGAGAAAATTCTGCTCTTTAAGCGAGTTATTCTTTAAGTGAGTTATTCTTTAAGCGAGGCGTTCTTTATGTGAGGTTTGACTGTAGTTATATGCCATGATAATAAAACTTCACCATTTTCTCTCCAAACCCACTGGTATTTAAAGTTTAATTAAAATCCAGTATATATTACACTTAGTACAACATAAGATTTTATTTTAGAATGCTTTAAATCAACTTTGAGAACACATTTTAACCTTGCTCACTAAAACAGAAAGAACTGCAGCTGCAACTACTGTACTTCAAGTCTACAAAGAGGCTGTGAAAGACCGAGGAGGGGTTTCAATGTCTAGATACCTTTACCTCCCAAGTTCTAACTTCTGAAGCCTCTTTCCTTTCAACTTAGACCTTTCTGTTGCTTTTTTCCGATCAACATTATGTAATATTGTGTAAGAGCAACATACTATCCACCCATGCACTTATTCCCCCATTTGATACACAGCAGTATCTGAACAATACAGATAAACATACACTTGGTTTAAAATTTCATGACATCACCTGAAATACTTTTGACATTGTAGCATTTTGAGTGTGCTCTAATTTGAATCACATTAAAGAAACCTAGATCACATACAGAGTTACAATTCCTTATCATTAATATTAATGCATTTAGGTATACAAGTCCAAATAATAAGTAATGAAATGCGGCATGAACATGCTAACCTCTTCTGGATAGAAGTACTGAAGGTGGCTGAGGGGAAAGACAGATTCAAATCCATCTCTGAAAGAATCAAATTGCCTGGAAACACCTTCATTTAGTGCCCAAAATATAACCAGCTAGGAGGAAACACACATAAGATGACATCATTACCACACTATTCGTTAATGTATCAGACATTTTTAGAGAAAGGATGAAAAGGAGACTTGAACTGTAGCACAGAAAATGGCTAAAAGGTTGAGAATTCTCCAGTCAAGAAGAACTTGGTCGCTTTTAATCTTCAGTTCCTGAGAGCAATGAAGTAGGAAGAGTCACCAAGTTCTCCAGGACTAGCTAGTCAATATAATTTCCTCCTCTATGAACCTATCCTATCCTGAAGATCTTCATCATGACCCTTTCTCTGAGTGCTTTAACCAAATGAAGTAAGGTATATATTAGTAGCCCATCACCTATAGCAAAATTTCACCAGACAAGCTTGCTTTATTTTTTTTCCTGACAGAAAAAGAACTTTTACATGTTTCACTGAGTTTTATTCTTCTAAAATTATTTATGTCACATAGAAAATATTTCTTATTGTATAACAATGGAACTTAAAACGCCTCTAGCGTAGCCTCACCTTATTAAAGTTAAGAGGAATTCTGCCACCTTGTCATAATAATAATTTTGTGTCAGAAATTATTATGGGTTGAAAGGATTTTTGTGGAAGAAACTCTGCTCAGGGAATGCCCAAATGAGGCTCCTTTCGTGTCCCCAAGAGCTGGGACATCATGACGTACCCGGTCTCGAACTGCCGACTTGCCAGGTAACAAGGCGAGTTTCTTAACCACTGAGTCACCGCAACCCCTACCACCTTATCATGATTTACAGTTAATGACAAAAACAACATTTATGTGTCCACTAAGACCTTCCAAAAAATCCTGGGTTACTTACTCGGAGATATTCTTCTAGGTTGTGGATGGTGACAGGTATATCTTTCCCACCTTTTTTAAGCTCTATATTTGGGAACCCTGGTAACGTAAAATCCAGGCCAAGATCTTCTACTGAACAACCATTCATGGTCAGTGTTTCCAATGCATACTGCAGAGTCTCTTTGGTCTAAAAATAAACATGAGCAATCATGACTATTTGAAAAACGTTATATTTAGACTTCTGTATTATGAAATCAATATTCAATTCCACAGACTTTTAGGTTTTCTTTAAATGATATCACACATCTTTCACATGTTTAACCCTAAATGATTTGAAGGATTCAAGAAGACTGAGCTGCCTTTAAGCATTCTATTTTGTCATACAGGGCAAAAGATTTCTATGCACCTATTCATTAAGCATTGAAGCAAAGTGTACTGCACATTCATACAAGGGCCTCTTTATATGCAAAGCTGTAAAAGATAGTATGAGAAAAAATGTCCATCTGATATACATACAAATTAATAACAACAACAACAACAACAACAACACAACCAAAAAGGGCAGATTCATAGTAATGAATCTTTCTCCTACACTTTATATGCTGCTCTTAAACTAATTGCCATATAGAAGAAAAAGGTAAAGGGCGCCCTTGCTCAAAAGCCTGTCATATCCGACTCTAGGATTCAGTGTTCATCTCTGTTTATAGCCAGAGAGCCAGTGCTGTCTACGTCTGCAGACATTTCCATGGACATATGGCAGCCATGATTAGATGATGTTGGAGTGCATGGAACACTATTCACTTTCCCACTGAAGTGGTACCTATTTATCTACTTGCAATTTCTTGCTTTCTAACTGCTAGACTGGCAGGAGCTGGGACAGAGATGGAAGCTCACTCCATCATACAGCACTCAGGTCTAAAACTGCTGACCTGCCAACCTTCAGCATCTTAATCACTAAGCCACCGCAGTCCCCATATAGAAGTATCTTCAGTTTAATGAAGAAATTTCAAGCCACAGGTCAGCTCATGCACCTCAAAATATGGGCACATTGTGGCACCTTTGGTTATGGTTGGGTCCACCCCAACTGTATAATCATTATAGCGTCATCCTATTTAACATCTCACTCCCTCTACAGCACATGACTAGTGGTATGGAACAGTTGAAAAGATCCATCACCTACATGGTTACATAGTCCACACCAAATGATCCTTATTTTAGATGAGAAAGCTTCAGTGTGTTTAACTGGCTTATATCTGGCATTATCAGAGGGTGTTTTTTTCTCTTTCAGGAATTAAAAAAGCCCATGATTTTGGGTAGAGGTTAAAGGGCAAGAAGGATGAATCATTGTGCCCATTATCTGATGAGAGATAGTAGATCTGTGGGCTGAATTTCTTTGCTTTTGAGCATGAAGCTTCAACTTTTCTGCTTTAAACCAAATGACTTTTGGAATGTCCCTACAGTATTTGTGGAACACAGAAGTACTGTACATAGAAATAAATATAGAAAAAGAGGAGTCAACATTGGTGTAAAATATATCAAAAATTTAAGATAAGCTAATGATACCATCTTACTGGTAGAACGTAGAAGGACTTGAAAATGACTTCTGATGAAAGTGAAAGAAAGTGGCAAAGCAGGGTTGCAGCTGAACATCAATAAGATAAAAATCAAGACTACAGAAGAACCACACAACTTTAATGTTGACAATGAAGAAACTGAAATAATGAAGTTGTACAGCACTTGCTTCGGCCATCAATCCAAATGGAGACTGCAGCCAAGAAATTAAAAGATTGAGACTTGAAAGGGCAGAAATGAAAGAATTAGAACATCAAGTGTAAGGTTGTGTCTGTGAAGAAATTGGTACTAAAGGGTTAACAACCTAACAAAAGTGACCGGGAAGACCAGCTGGCCTCAAAGGTACAAACTGCTACACTACTGGGAGTTATAGCACTGCCTTATCTCTTCCTGCTCAAGGCTAGCTTAGGAGATAGTCCGGCAACAAAGAGTGACTTCTGATCTGCACCTGGGCTAAACAAGAGATCTGTACCTAGTGGGAATTTCCCTCCTTCATTGGTCTCCTAGCTGTGATTGGCCAGGTAAAATCAGGCAAAGGGAAAATGGGTATAAGAATAATCATTATCAGCAAGCATGGTGAATAGTTTTGGCTATACTGATTGAAGTGCTGTGTCACAGATCTGGCTAACTGGTCTATTCTGGACTGGGGCTCTATGCAGGCCAGCACCTGTGGCATTCAGGGTAGGTTAGATTCTGTTAATGGGGGAAAGCCTGGCTCGGTGGTTTAGCAGACAAATCAGCCTTAGAATTTGAGAGGTTTCACACTTTTGATTCCTTCTTACTTTGGCTGATTTTATGCAACCAAGAAGGTTAGTTCCATATTTGGTTTTGATTTAATTGGAGATTTTTTTTTTACTTTCCCACCCAGAGTCCTAGATGGCTAGATGGTATTGTGGACACAATAGCCATAATGTAAGCGGTCATCTTTTGATTTTTCTCTCATCCATTTCCCCTTATTGTTCCACTCTTTGATTATTGTTATTTTACTGTTTTGTTGTTGTTGTTCAGTCGCACAGTCGATTCCGACCCTTTGCGACCCCATGGACCATTGTCTGCCAGGCACTCCTGTCCTCCACCATCCCCCTCAACTCACTCAGCTCTGTGCCCATTGTCTCCACAATACCATCTAGCCATCTCATCTTGGGCCGTCCCCTTCTTCTTTTGCCCTCGACCCTTCCAAGCATCAAGGCTTTCTCAAGTGAATCCTCTCTTCTCATTTGATGTCCAAAGTACTTCAGCTTCATCTTTACTATTTGCCCTTCTAAGGAGCAGTCAGGGTTGATTTCTTCTAAGATTGACCTATTTGTTCTCCTTGCTGTCCAGGGGACTCTCAAAACTCTCCTCCAACACCACATCTCAAAGAGATCTATTCTTCTGCGTTCAGCTTTCCTAATGGTCCAGCTCTCACAATCATACATTGCCACAGGGAATACCATTTCTTTGACTATACAAATTTTTGTTTTGCAATTTGATGTCTCTACTTTTCACTATGCTCCCCAGGTTTCTCATAGCTTGTCTCCCAAGAATCAGTCGCCTTTTTATTTCATGACTGCAATCACTATTTTTTTAAAAAGCCAGCTGAGAGTTGTTAGGTTCACTGAGCGTCCCGTGGTGGCTAAATCTAGACCTTGGCTCTGAGGCTTAGAGGGAGTGTTTGTAGAGCAAGTAACTGCTCAGGTCAGTTACCAAGAAGGGAATGTGCGTGAAAGACCTTGCCCGGGAAAACCTTCCTTTCTGTGGAGAGCGCTTCAGCCAAGGAGCAGAATGTATGGGAGGTGCAGAAAGATAGTCCCATGGCCAAGGCACCTTGGTAGCCTGAAAACTAATCCAAGCAACAGAAGCTGTACAGCTTTGAAGTCACCATGGATCCTCCTCACTACCTTCAGACCTCCAGGGCAGTCTCTTGACAGCATCGTTAGAGACCAAGATCAGGATTGCCCAAACTCTTCTATTCCCATTTGGCCATCAACATGGGAAGATGATCTATTGCACACCATTTCTTTACTACATACGATTTCAAGTATGTCTGCTGCTTGATTTTGTTCACCCTGTCACTATTTATGAACAGTGTTTCCATTCTTAACAATTGTTACAATTCTAATTACCACAGAAAAAAGGACAAGCATTTCCTCTTGTTATAAGTCATCAAATTACCTTTAACTTACAGGGATCCGATGTAAGAGTAAACTCAAACATGTCCTGCCCTCAACAGCCCTGCTCAGCTCTTGTAAACACAAGGCTGTGGCTCCCCTTACAGCAGGGGTGCCCTAACCTTTTTTGGTTGTGCCAGTCCCGGCCTGACACATAGCTGTGGGGGCCAGAGGCGGGTTGCTCCCATTGCTTACCATTTTGGTATCATCTACGGTGGCAGCGGCGGCAAGTCACACTTTATCCCTGCTGTCCTTAACAGGCTCCGCTTGTCCCCAGGGCAGCAGAGGTCTTTACCAAGGAGGATCATAGCCTTCTAAAAAAATTTCACTGTGTCCCACTTTAAAATCCATGGCATTAGGAGGTCCCTTGCATGGCGATAACTACATCCCCGAGACTCCCTCAGTGCCGCACACTAAGGCTGATATCATCAATGCGTGTCAAGCCTGACATCATCACTGCGCACAAAGGTACAGTAATACCCCGGATAACGATTGCACCGGATAACGCTAAAATTGCATAACGACGACAAATTTGGGGGGAAGATTTGCACCGGATAATGTTCATTTTAACGTTATCTGATACATCGTATTAAAGAAGTAAATTAGGCCACAGCTCCTCTCCCTGCCACTTTCTTCCTTCCTTAACCCCCACCCCACCCCCAGTTTGGGGACTCCCCACACCCCACCCCACTGCCTGCTCTGAGAGAATCCAGCTCAGCTTACCTTTCCCTTGCTTTGCAGCTCCGACATGCAGCCGATCGCTCTTTCTCTTTCACTTCCTGTATTGACAATACAGGGAGGGGGAAAGAGAGAAAGTTGATTGGTTCTCTAGAGATCCAATCACATTTCTCTCTTTCCCCCTGCCCTGTAGTTAAATGTACAGGGAGGGAAATAAAGAGAGACAGAGACTTCGGACGGAAAAAAAAAGCCTCGATCGGAGTGTGCAGGTAAGCACGGAGGGAAAAGACTGCAGTAGAATGGGGGGAAAGGTGCTTTTCCCCGATCCTACTGCAGTCACAGCGGTGGGGGGGTGGCTTTAAAGGCACCCCACTGCCTGCTCAGTTTGTCCCTGACGTCAGGGCTTTTTTTTTTAAGCATTGTTTGATGTATGCATCGGACAACGCTAAAAACCGGATAACGTCATGACTTGTGAAACCAAGTCATAACGTTATCTGGGGTATTACTGTACCTCTCCTAGCACCACGGATTTCAAAGTGGGGACGCAGTGAATTTTTTTTTAATGCAGTGATCCACCTTGGCAAAGACGTCTGCTCCCCTGGGGACAAGCAGAACCTGTTCAGGACAGCAGGGAGAAAGCGCGGCCACCACCGTGAAGTATTGTGACGTGAGGCGGATGGGGGCAAGTGGGGGGGGTGTCTAGAAGTGCCCAGGTACTCACTGCGGGCCTGATTAATGATATGCACAGGCCTAATTGAGCCCGCAGGCTGTAGTTTGGGTGTCCCTACTTTACAGAGTCAACCTATCCCTTATTTGGTCTTCCTCTTTTCCTGCTGCCTTCAACTTTTCCCAGAATTACTGTCCTTTTTAATATAGAATCTTGCCTTCTTGTAATGAGCACAACCCTCAACTTTATCATTTTTGCTTCCATCAGGCTTGATATACACTAGAGACATTTCCTACCTTATAATTAAACCTACCTGAGATTTATCCTGTTCAATTCTTTTTTTCTGCCTCACAATTTCTTCAAGATGGTACACTGATCTGGCTACTACAGGGTCAATACTGAACAAGTCATGAGAGGTCAGAGATGTTTCTTGTCGTAGCATCCATTTGTAAAAAGGAAGGCCAAGGGGAAGGTCCACCTAAAAGGAAAAGCATAATTTTTCACTGATGCAAAACAAACTGAAGAAAATGAGTAAACCTCCTCCTTGCTGACCCCAGAATAACTACCGAAAAACAAATAATTGTTCTTCCCTAAGTCTACAATTCATATTATTAAATGGTATTTACACCCATATTACCGATGACCCTGTTCAGCTTCAATGGATATACTATTTCATTACAGAGGCAGCATAAGATTGTGACCTTGAGTTACATATTGCATTTCTACATCAGAGAAATATCACTAGATATAGTTAATATGGTGATCAAAATATGTACTAGTCATTCAAATTCAGAAGTTTCTCATTCTGAATATAACTTTGAAAACTTAGCACCTAGAAAGAATGCTTCTTAAACCATAACTTCAGCATTAAGACTATATGACGTTGAAGAAAGTACTTTAAATTTAAAACCATTCCATTCTTACCAATCTAAAATCCATGATTGCTTTTGCCATTAGTTTTCCTAGAAAACGGAACTTCATTTTAACCTTAGCAATATGAGCAGGTTTTGCTGTTCTGCCAAAGGGAAGTGCAAACAGGCCTTGAAGATTATGTATATATTTGGTCCCTTCTTGGCTTCCTGTGTAAAAACAAATAGTTGTGCAAATACTAAAATTATATGCTAAACAAATTACAACATTTTCTATTTTACTATGGAAATGTTTTAAAATGTTGCTATTTTTTAAAAACCTGACTGAACATAATACCTAAAGCACAACTATCATATAAATTGAATTTAATAATAATTAATAATAATAAATCCTTCAAACTGAGCCCAAGGCTAATGAAATGACACACTAATTATTGTCACAATGCTTTCTTTTAATTTCTAAGTAAAGCTTATGAAATTATGTGTATAGGACTGTACCTGAAAGACTTTTCATTTGCAAATATTACTTTCAAAAGTGTAGCATGAAATCTGGAAATTTATGTGATTTTTTTTTTAAAAGTAGCAGTGTTACTCTGTGTTTCAAACATATCAGAGTAAACAAAACAAAACGTTGCAGCACTTTAAAGACTAACTGCTGCATTTGAATGTTGGCTTTCGTGGATCAAGTCTGACAAAGTAGACTTGATCCACAAAAGCCAACATTAAAATACAGCAGTTAGTCTTTAAAGTGCTACAACATTTTTATTTTATGTGGGGAACAATCCTAACCCTGGGATTTGTGGTTGGAAGTATTAAGACCCTGGAGAGCTGCCCCTGTATTGAAAAAGATGAGCTCTACAGGGGAAGTAACCCCATCATTCCTCCTGGAGGGCCCATTTATCCTCAAAGAAATCTAAGCTAGTGTGAGTTTACTGTCAGTGATACTAATTCTAGTGGCAGGTCCTCAAAAGGAGTGTTCACAGCAGGGACTAAGATAGCTTCTACCTAACAGAATTTACCATTTTATTAAAGCATCCCTCAATGATAATTTTAGTTTTGAATTCTATCTGGGTTCAGTGGGTCACTGGGGTACACAGAAAAAGCCTCCTTGAAGATTATGGTATTTTTGCACCAAAAACCGGCATACCGCAGAGAACAGCCACCCTGTGCTGGCTAATATTTCTCACACTAGGTCAGGCAAAAGGAGCTACAAAATAAATTCACCAAAAGGTGGCTTCTTTTTGGCAGTTTCACATCTGGCCTAGACATGGAGAAAGAAGAAGCGAGGCACTAAAAAGATAACTGAGCTCCAAAGTTGGCTGAAGTTATTCCCACCTCGTTTCTTCAACATAGGACAGCAGTCCCAGGCCACTCAAGACTATCCTCCTAACTTACCTTTAGGGTTGGCAAGAGTAACTTCTTCACCTCTCCACAGGCCCAAGTCTGATCTCTGTAGTTCCTGAGATACAAGTGCATAAAACTCCAGTGTAGGTCCTAAACCTGTACCAACCTAATGAAACAAGAACACTACCATAAGAGGTTAAGATTTTTTGCTTTTGGAACCCTGTAACTGTAGCATCACATTACCAAAATTCCACCCTACACCATTAACAAATGTCTTTATAGAATAATACAGCATTTTACCCAAATAAGTCCAGCAGTCCCACTGGTAGGAAGCCTGGCTCAAGGCATTTTGTTGCCTTTCAGAAGCAAAGGGCAAGCTGCTTCCCCTCTCCTCCATTTCCTTTACAGAAGTAACACAATTTACTTCAATATTTACAATGGATTCTCTGCCACACCTGAGGGTAGAAGGCCACTCTAAGAGTAGGCTATATGATACACACAGCTCAGTCTTCCAAAAGATAATAATTGCCAGGGGCTTTAAAGCAGTAGCTAAGGGCCAGTCTCTACTGATTGCATCAATCTGCTTAATCATAGCCATCCTTGATTAGCAGATAAGACAAAAAAAAATAGAAGCTTGATGCCTTAGAAAAAGAGACAGTCTAAGAACACAAGCTGTGTAACAAAATACGCTGATGGTTACTTACTATTTGGTAAAACTGGAAGACGCATAATTATTACTGCATGTAGTGACTGTATTCTTGTCAACTTACTTCATTCTCATACTGGATTTCCAACATAGCCCTTGAACTGCCCAAGTCTTGCATCACTGACTCAGCTTGTTTCAATAGTTCATCTCTGTTCACAGTGCGCTGTGTATAAAAGCAAAGTACAGATTATTATTTTTCAGCCTTCACACCCAGTTGTAACACTGAAAGCTAAGGTGAGAATACAAATGAAATGAGTTCATCACCTACCTAATATATTTAACTTACATTAGAGGAAGCTGGTCATTGTGTTGTAATTATATTAGATATTAATGCATTTGTCTACAGTAGCGTTTCCCAAACTATGAACACTGGTGGACTTCAATTCTCAGAAGTCTAAGTCATTACATTGGCTGAACAGTACTTGGGGAATTGACAGGCTTCTGGGAATTGAAGTCCACCAGTGTTCTTTGGAACATAGTTTGGAAAATGCTGGTCCAAAGCAAGTGAGATGTCAGGTGACAAGGTCAACTTGCTTCCTAAATGGCTTCTATATTTCTTGACCTGGATTTTCAAATATACTGCTATAAATATCCTGATATTTGTCTAAGGTGTGTATAACTTGTTATGGCTATAAGGAGGCAACTGATTAAGTGCCAGGGGATGTCCCAGGTACATATCTGGCAAATGAGATGCCTCTCAGTACTTGATCAGTTAGCCAAAATCAGGTGTGGCAAGCTATACAAAGCTTATGCAAATACTAATATGATCCTATCCAACAGCTCCTAGTCAGAAACACATCTAAAGTCTGAAATCCTAATAGTTAATTGCAGGCTACATATCAAGTACTAGAAGGCACTAACTGCTCTAGTATTCTTTAGAACTAAAGTGAACACTGTTTATACAACAGAATAAACTTATAAATTCTATAATTGTTGTTATGAAACGTCTTCAGTAATTCTGCCCAGCTTGAATTTAGGGAGAAAATTGCAACTGGATACTTGTTAAGAAGTTGGCCCAATTGAAATAAAATACACCAAACCTAACCAATTTCTTCTTAAATGTTAACATAATTTTGTTCTAGAGATCTATTCAAAATATTCCAGAGAGACTGTTCCTACCCATGCCTATCCCAACATATTCACCTTCTTCCTATCCAGTCGTGGTGCCACCCTGCTGTCCTGAGAATCAGATTGGTTGATTTCTGGATTGGTGTCCAGCAGTCTCTGCATGGCTCGATCTCGGTCAAATGCAGTTACATAGAACAACATTTGCCGTGTATCAAATGGAAAGAAAAAGGGGCTGCAAAAAGAAATCAGTTTTTTGCTATATTTGTATTGTCTGGCAGTCAAAGAAGGTTTAACATAATTACAGTAGTTAACATCAGGTTTTGGGGGAAATCGCGCGCATATACGATGCATCAGAGTATAAGACACACTCCATTTTTTTAGTGTATTTTAAGGGGGGGAGGGAAGTGTGTCTATATTCCATTTGCTAGTATAAATTCTCATGGCAGCTTATGACATTACATTATACAAATACATAAAACAGCAAACAGAAAAATACTCCATTATCTTAAAGGACATTAAACATATAGGTAATCTATTAGGGACCATGAAACGTCCAGGTAAACCATTTTTTGTTGTACAGTCTCACAGTCAAGTCCAACCTTTTGTAGCCCCATGGACCACAGCACTCCAGGCTTATCTGTCAACTGCCATCCTCTGGAGTCCCACCATGTCAACAATATTGTCTAACCAACTCATCCTCTGCCACCCCCTTCTCCTTTTGTCTTCAATCATTCCTAGCATCACGGCCTTCTCCAGTCTCATTTTGTACCCAAATAATTTAAACTTCAGCTTCAGTATTTGTCCTTCCAAGGAGCAGTCAGGATTTATTTTCTTTAAGATTGACTGGTTTGATCTCCTTACCATCCAAGGAACTCTCAAAAGTCTTCTCAGTACGATTAGAGGCCATTAAACGCACAGATAATCAAGATAATTGTTGACAAAGGGAAGTCATTAAAATTAGCCTAGGGTACCACCTCAAGAAAGTATAAGCAAAACTTATCCCCATCTGTCACTAATAATCTCTAAAAAGCTACCAATCACTGTGTGAATGCACACATGTGTATGAGTTCACACACACAATCACATACAGTATGTTTATATACATGTGTGTGAGGGCTCCCAGCACATAACTCTTACAAACCTTAAGCCCAAAAGGATGATGCATCTCTGTTTTATAACTTTGAAGACTTGGGAAAGAAGAAATTCTGATTGAAATTCACATAACACTGCAATGGTTTAAATTCAAATCTAAAAACAAATTAACATACCATGACTTTCCAAGTTCTGTAAGCCAGGTTGGTATGTTTCCTGTCATTATCACCAAAGGATCTTGAAGCTGTCTGTTGGCTTTTGCTGTAAGTTTGCTGTTGATGAATTCTGTAGTTGAGATAATCTCTTTACAGCTTGCATTCTACAACATCAGAGCAAATGATTTTTATTTAGAAGAATGGATCCACTAGAAAGCTGGTTATCATTTCACTAAAAATAAACAAGTATAACATGCCCTTCTAACCACACTGCCTCCCTTCCAATCTGGGTTTACAAAATCAGTAACTAACAAAAACATGAACATTCCATTCCCCCTCCAGATTATTTTTCCTTCCAGGGATTTACAAAGATGCACATACGGTACAGAACTGCTTTTTAAGACATGATGAACCCAAGCTATGGTTTCCCCCACAAACTAGATACTGAAACCATGCCTTGAAAGGAATTTGCAAAGCAAGCTGATGGTAACCCAGGTTTGCCTTATGCATGCATTAGGGTGAAGCCATGATTTAAGACAAGAAGGAAAGGAAAGCAATCTTAGATAAGACCTGGGAACAATTGCTGTTAGAAAGAGGAAATGTTTACTCTACAAGGGACTGCATCTAGAAATTATAGCTAGATTGCTAACCGAAACTGGTTACAGAGGCATATGCATGCATGAGGCTACTAGATGGACCAAGACCCTGACCCTGTATGTGTTAGGCTTTCAATTGTGTATTACCATCTTCTAAACGAACTGTGCTTGGTTATAGCAGCAATTGTGTTATTAATATATATAATATATATACAGTGGTACCTCAGATAACGAATGCCTCAGATAATGCTAGAATCGGATAACATTGGGGAATTGGAGGCAAACATTTGCAACGTTAAGATAACGTTGTGTGATGCAAATGTTTGCCTCAAATCCCCCAATGTTGATCTCTGCCCCAAAGCCTTTGGGGCAGAATCTCCGCTCAGATAGGAGGTTTGGTTGAGTAGGGAGGGCGCACACACCCGTTCTCCCCCCCCCCCACAACCAAACCAGC
The DNA here is from genome assembly GCA_030440675.1 of Furcifer pardalis. Taxonomy (NCBI): domain Eukaryota; kingdom Metazoa; phylum Chordata; class Lepidosauria; order Squamata; family Chamaeleonidae; genus Furcifer; species Furcifer pardalis. The sequence continues at coordinate 261,704,311 of CP126890.1, forward strand.
GATCTGATCGCATGCTGGGACTGCAGGGGTGTGTGGGGAGAAACCGTGGGGGGGGGGGCGGATCGCTCCCCAAACACCCCGGCAGTCCAAGCGTGCGATCGCTAGGGCTGCCAGGGTATGTGGGGAGAAACCGTGCGGGCTCACGGATAGCTCCCCGAACACCTTGCAGCCCCAGGGTGCAATCATTGGGGCTGCCAGGGTATGTGGGAAGAAACCACGCAGGTGCGGAGATCGCTCCCCAAACACCCCGGCAGCCCCAGCATGCGATTTCTCCCCAACCCAGCCAGCGCTTGACTTGATCCGCCTGCCTCTTTGGAAAGGGCAGTGGGGATTCCACACATGGAATCCCCGCTGCCCTTTCCAAAGAGGCAGGCAAATCAACCCCATGTTCCCTGTCCGCTACTGAATGGGAACCAGGTTTTTTTAACGTTGTGCAATGTATGCATTGCACGGTTAAAAACTAGGTAACGCTAAGATTTATGGAACCAAGTCTTAGCATTATCCGAGGTACTAGTGTACATGTATTTTATACATGTACCGTAAAACCTCGCATAAAGAGCACCTTGCTTAAAGACTAACTCACTTAAAGAGCAGAATTTTATCTGAATGGTCGCCTTGCTTAACAACTAAAACCAACCAAAAAATCGCTTAACAACTAAATCAGCGTTCACAATCCCCACCGCCAGAAGTCACAGTTGGTCACTTACACTGGTGTTTTGCTTAAAGAGCAATCCCATGGAATGCATTATGCTCTTTAAGCGAGGTACCACGTATACATAATGGCAAGATTAAGTCAGATACACCATCATCTATTACAGAGGTTCTCAACCATTTTAAGCCAGGGCCCGGATCACACCTACTCAGACTGTTTGCAGGGCCCAACTGGTGCCCCCCCTGCTGCCGCCATTGCTGCCTTTGGTGGTAGGGGCAACAGGGGGACCACCAGTCCAGTCAGCCAACACTCCCCCCATGCCGCCCACCAACACTCCCCCCCAACACTGACAGCACTCTCTCCCCACTGCCAACACACACACCCCAACACCAAGAGTCCGGCCCACAAACACCCACACACACTGCCACTTCCCTGCTTACCAGCCTGTTAGTGAAAGAGGGGGTACTGACTCCTTTCCCCTGCTCAGCCAGAGCAGCCCCCAGGAAAGACATGGCTGGCTGCGTGTGTTCCACCGTCGCCACCTCAATCCTTGTCTCCTCCACTTGGCTTAGTGTGTCCCTAACACCACTCCGTAGCAGGGCAAATGTTGTAAGCCTTCTTGAAACATCCACCCTGCTATGGAGTGACGTTAGGAACACACCAAGCCAAGCGAAGGAGACAAGGATAGTGGCAGCAAGGGTGTGGGCCAGATGGAGTGGTGCCACAAGCCGTAGGTTGAGAATCCCTGATCTATATCATCAACCGAAGTAACTATTAACTTTTGGAATAGTTTTTAAACTAGAATTTTTGCATTAGTGTCAGAGAAGTATTGCATTCAGGGTAACTGTTACTCACATCATACAAGTAATACCAGTAACGACTGATAGCGTGCAAAACTCTCAAAAGAATAACAACATCTAATGAAGGATCTTCAAATGTTATATTTTCAGGTGGTGAAGATATAAGATAAACTTCCAAAGGATTTGAGACAGATGGACATATTCCATCTAAAAAAAGACAAATTCTGTTAAGTAAGTAAAAATGATTTAATCCATTTCCTTTTTTATTTTTACATACTAGTTCACAGACAGGATGTATTATTATTATTATTATTATTATTATTATTATTATTATTATTATTATTATTATTATTATTATTATTATTATTATTATTATTATTATTATTATTATATGCCGCCCCACTCACAAAGCATCTCTGGGCAGCTAACAAAGATACAAAATATACAGTTAGTTACAATTACAAGGTTTTACCACATTATCATAATACAAAAACATTTCAACATATCTTAATGTAAATTAATTTGCAATGTAACTAATATACAGTAGTACCCCACATAACAAAAAAGCTCCGTTCCACAGAGCTCTTCGTTATGGGGTTTTTTTCATTATGCAGATCAAATTGGTGATACCCTGCATAACCGGGAAAGGGGGTTCATTGTACAGATTTTTCATTATATGAAGCATTCGTTATGTGGGGTACCACTGTATTGAAAAAAAAATTACAATCTTGACTCCATTCCTTCAAATTACCATAATGCTTACCATGCCACAATTCATCATGTTTTTTTGCATTTCTAGGGGATGTTTTTGTAGGAGCAGTTTGTGCCCTTCCTCTTTTCCCACCAACACAGTCTTTATTACTATCCTCATCTTCTCGCACTGGTTTGTACCTGAAAAGAAATATCTTATGATTTACTGACCAGACATTGGAACCTAGTACATAAGCTTCTACTTGTGACAAATCTGAACACATAGAAAAAGTGTGTCAATCTGAAACTAAACAATATTTATGTCAATACGGTAAAATTGAAATAGTGAGCAAGAGAGAGCACCAACAAAGAGTTCCCTACATTCATATGGCAGGGAGAAGATGCTACAGTTTGGATTTGTAGAAATAAAGTATTAAATGAGTAAGGGTATAATTGTAACCGTAGAAATGTGAAAGGTAATTATAACATGGAATCTGAATAACAATGAACTGCTTAGTAGAGGTTACTTCAGGACAAAGAGATGTAACCATGGAAATTGAAAGAAAAAGGGAAATAAACGTTTTAAGTAGCAATATAATGAATGTCCATTAGAGGCCACTGTGAGCAATTACAATCATCTATTCATTTCCATGTAAATCTGTTTGAATAGCAGAGCCTATAGAAAATTCTATTAGGTCCACGACTGTAACAATTCCCTTTGAGAATGCATGGTGTTTGCTAACAAAGCAGTCACTAAGATTTCACATTGACTCTGCTAGCTTAGGACAAAATGAAGATAAGAGAAAATGGTTTTGTTTCCCTTAATGCGTGACATACAAATTCAATCAATCAATCAATCAATCACTCTTTCAGGAATAAATGTTAGCTGTGAAGGGCCACCACAGACTTAAACTACCAAGGGGTATTATAAAATTCTATATTGCTCCAACAGTATTGTTCAATTATCAAACTTTTGACCATGACACCTATAATATCAAGATCTTAAAAGAAAAACCAAACTTCACATTACATTACATTACATTACATTACATTACATTACACATCTGCAGTAGTTTTCCCAACTTTTCCCTGTACAGAAGTATAATTCTAGATGGACTGCTGATTTCTTTGGGACAGCATGAGGAGATTCAACATTTTCCCTGTCAATACACTTCCAGGTAAAAATCAAAGCCCAATAAAGTCAAGAACCATGTTCTTCGTTTTTTCCTTATAGTAGTCTCTCCCTACCATAAGCAAACCCTACATGCTTTCACATAGTTTGCTTTTCTTTTTTGTTCTTCAGGTTTGATTCAGTTACTGTTCCTGTAGCAAATACCTTACAGTACAGTACTTCACTTCAAGGTTAGCCTTTGCCAATTTATGCTTCAAGTCCATTATTTTCCAAAATGTCATGAATAGCCTCCTTAACCTTTTCCATTAACAAATGAAAACTGAATAAAAACTATGATTAATTAGTCAATTAACTAATGAGTTAATTAATGCCAGCCATAGTCTTAATGCTTGAGTGCCCACTACCTTCAGCTGCAAGACTGCCAATGAACAGAGACTGATATAACCAGCTTTCATTTGAAACACAATTGATTCAGTCACAAATTACTGGAACACTTCATGAAAAATATTCTTCATGTCCATGTTTTTCAGTCACTAGATCACTCATGACATATATATTTACTAAGCAAAAACATCATTTGGAACACTTATATAAACAACCGTAACAATGTTTTTCCACTTACCAAATGGTGTGAGTCTTAGTCCAAATGCCTGCTCTTCCTAACGGGTTGCTTTCATCATCTGTAGATTCCCTTTCCTCTTCTGCCTGTAAACTGAACTGTCTGACCGCTTGATACACTGTCATGTTATATGGCAGGAGATGATCTCCAATGTAGAATTGAAGCCTATGCCTCACATTCCCTGAATTTAAGAACTGAGCAGCCTACAAAACAGAGAGGGTCAACAGTTAACAACAATATCTAGATTCTTTGCGAACATAAGTCAATACTGAATAGCACATTACCAGAGATTCATCTATTTCTTCATCTGATCCATCATCATCACTATCTTCATCATCTTCTCGCACTCTACCATAACCTAAAACAATTAATAGAATAAGCTTTGTAATATTTAGGATAAGAATAATAAGAGGATAAGAATACACTTACGAAATATTTATGCAAGCTGCAAGAAACATCTCTCATGCTATATTTCCAGGCAGAAAAAAGCAGATATTTAAGAGTACAGTTGTACCTCGCTTAAAGAACACAATGTGTTCCACAGGACTGCTCTTTAAGCGAGTTTGCTCTTTAAGTGAAACACCATTGTAAGTGACTAATTGTGACTTCTGGCAGGGGGATTGAGAACTCCAATTTATTTGTTAAGCGAGTTTTTGGTTGGTTTTAGTCATTAAGTGAAGCGATTATTTAGAGAAAATTCTGCTCTTTAAGTGAGTTACTCTTTAAACGAGGCACTGTTTATGTGAGGTTTTACTGTAGTTTCAAATGGGTCATACCAATAGTATAGTCTGCCAAATGTGTAGAATGAATTTAATTCTAAATACAGAGCTGAAGAGTAAAACATAACAAAGAACCCTGTAGATCTGTGGTTCCCAATGTAGGGGCACACACCGCAATGTGATTTTTTTTTTTTTGGGAGGGGGGGTGTTTGAGCTTTTTTAGACAAGGTTAACCTTTTAGGCTTCTTCCACATGAATAGGAGTTCGCTTCATCCCTCAAAACAACAAAGATGGGCAGCTAACACTGAATACTTAACTCCAGTCTCTATAATAGTGATGGTGAACCTTGGCACTCTAGGCGTTCTTGAACTTCATTTCTCAGAAGCCCAATAACACCTAGAGTGCCAAAGTTAGCCACCAGGGCGATATACTATAGGGGTGCCCAAACTACGGCCCAGGGGCTGGATCCGCCCCCGGATGCCAATTCATCTGGCCAGCGAAGCCCTCGTCACTCCTGAAAGCGGAAGTAAAATGCGCCCATACGGGCACGTTTTACTTCCACTTCCGGGAGCAACAAGGGCTCCATGGACCAGATGAATTGGCATCAGGGGTTGGATCTGACTGCCGGGCCATAGTGATTAGCCCCCTGAATTACGTGACAGACCTGTGGCCTGAAAAGTTTGGGCACCTCCTGTTCTATAGCCTACTGCAAGTCCATTATTATTTTTTATTATTTTTTATTTATTTGCATTTAATATCCCGCCCCAATCGGGCGAACCCGACTCTGGGCGGCTTACAGCATAGCTCATAATATATATGACCTTAAAATTCATAAAATTCATAAAAAATTTAAAACAATGAACAGTGAAAACGGATAAAAACCCAAATAACAGCTACCAGATGGGGGCGGATGGCTGCTCTTAAATTAGCCATCCTGGATGGGAACCTACATTGCTATGTCCCCACACTTGACCCGCCAGCCATGTCTTCAGGCCCTTTCGAAAGGGCACAGTCTGCCATCCCTAAACACACTACCTCATCAAGATCTTCCTTCTGTGGAAAGTAGTTTTTTATGCAAAAAGTCTGAGGATATTTAACATGCTTCTTTTTAATTAACTACTTCATAAAATGTAGAAGATGTACAACAGAAACCTTAAAACACAGCAACAGTGTGAATGCAAGGCTATTCCCACACCTTTCCAGAACATTTCATAACAAGGAAAAACGTACCTCTTACTACAAGGTATCTTTCAATGGCTTGCACCAATGCCAGCGGATCTATCTTCACAGGTCCACCTTTCCACTGTTTCACATTAGCACAATCTGGATGCCTTTGTAACTGACATTTTAATTGATGCGTGTTGAAAAATTTTAAAGCTTGGGATCCTCTGTTAAGAGAAAAACTCAAGATAATTTATGAAAAATGTTGCTACAGTTATTCTATTTGCCAGATGTATATAAACAATACATTACAGTAATTAAGCAGTCCCCCCCCCCTTTGCAATGACTTTACAAACTAGATTGTTGAGAAAACATGCATTTTATTTTAGTTTTCTAACTTGGAGCTGCAATGATAGCCCTAAGCAATAGATTAAGACTAAATAAAACTATTACAATAAACGCGGCTCATGCCACTTTAGTTGACTAAAGTAACTATCCTATTTTTGCATACCTAAGATAAGCATAATAGAAGGCAGTGGCCTAAATCCAACTGCTTGTCCCAATTACAGTAAACCCACTGAAGCAATGGGATTTTAAGCACTGATTCACTATGCAGTAGGTGATTTACTGGCTCTCCCATAAGTGGGACTAGCAATCAAATTAACCAACAGGCCTTCTTCAAAGTAAACACACAAATGATTCCACATACGGTATTAATGAGAAGAACAGTAGTCAAATATAAAGCTATTAGTTCATATTTCCTACTTGTCTGACTCTAAATTAGGGTGACCAAATTCAGTGGATCCAGGAATGAATGAATGTTCTATCTCTGGAAAACTCCAGAGACCACCAATATCAGAACCATAATCATCCTCACAAAATGAAACAAAGTTGCAAAAAAAAAATCTCAATATGGATATTTGGTTAGGTTTGGGCTTGGATTGCCTTGGAATATTTTGGTGTGGAGGGTGTGTGTGTGTGTGTGAGAGAGAGAGAGAGAGAGAGACCTATTTAAAATATTTTTTTGGAATAATCAGCATAGATCTAAGAAGAGCAATTTACTTTTGCAGGGAAAAGCTATTTTGGCTGAAGGGTGGATGGGCTCAAAGGAATCTGAGGTGTAAAGGCCACAAAAACATCCTGAAATCTGGCATGCCTTCCTCTAGGTCAGTGGTGCACAAACTAAGGCCCGGGGACCGAGTGCGGCCCCCGACGCCAATTCATCCAGCCCGCGAAGCCCTCATCGCTCCTGGAAGCGGAAGTAAAACGTGCCCATATGGGCACGTTTTACTTCCGCTTCCAGGAGCGATGAGGGCCTTGCGGGCCGGATGAATTGGCGTTGGAGGTCGCACCCGGCCCTCGGGCCTTAGTAACCGGCCCCCTGAACCACATGATCAGCCCATGGCGCAAAAAGTTTGGGCACCCCTGCTCTAGGTCTTCCAATTCGTCTATGTAGGTGGCAGGAGAAACATATTTAGTTTTCAGAAAACAAGGTAATAACCTTCATTTGACATGTTCAGTTTGAACCACTTTACATGATACAAAAGACTTTACAAAAAAATTACAAAAAGTATACAAATACATTTAATGAGCATTTCTGAATGAGAAAAAAATACTTTAATATTTTTATTATTACATTTTGACAAATACATTTCTGTATATCAAGTGCATTTTTATACTTTACATAAAGTTTCCTCTACATTGACGACACAAGGTGAAGGTCATCATCCTATTATTTTAGACTTCATGCAGGTCTTTTACTACTTTATAAAGGCTTTGGTTAATTTAGCTCAAGTTCTGCAAAAATAATCCTAGTCACATCATTTTCCATTAAGGTAGTATTAAGAACAATATTATCTTGCACTTCTTCAGAATTCTACAGATGCAGATTAAAAGATATAGGATCAAATAACTGGACCCAAACAATGCCCACAACTTTTATTTTTTTAAAAATCAGGATTTCCTCAAATATTTATTGCTTAAGTCTGGGGAAAGGGTAACATAAAAATGAAACAAATTGCTGCACATTATTTGCTGAAATGGTCAGAGAAATGACTATACAATTCCTCTTCCATCCCAATACTGCTTGCAAATGTCAGGCTAAAATATGTCTTCAATTTTACGCATGAGAAGCGAAACATACTATACTTAATAGCTATACCACACAGACACTTTACTGCTCAAATGTAGTGGTACTCTGAAGAGAGAAAGATCAGAAATCCTGAACTAAGTCTTGAGACTGTGAGAGGGATGCCATCAGCCAGTGACAAGGGTCAACCTCAATCACCAAATCCTTCAAGCATTAGTCTGAGAAAGTGTTGTGTGTGTCATCTTTCACCTGAGACAGGAGGAGCTCTCTCTCTGGGGGACTGCCTCTGAGGCCACACAGAATCTAGGACTGCCCAAAGGGAAAGTGCAACTGTTGAGGGAGATGACAGCACAGAGGCAAAGAAAAGGAGGACATTTTGGCCAGAGTGGCAAGAGCATCCCCAGCATGTTGAGGTCCTCTTCTATTAAGGATATACAACCTCTCCAAAGAGTGCACTTTCACGGGTCCTAGTACTCAGCAGAGCCACTACAACTGGGCCAATGACTGCTAAGTCGGCAGTGGGACTTCTGCTACCTACTTTCCTACTGCAGACCTCTGGCACTCTAAAAAAGGTTTCAAGAGAACTGCAGCAGGGTGAGAGAACTGCCTGGTCCCATGTAATCTATGTTAGTGGACAGTGAAGGGAATCTAGCGGGCTATTTTAACTGTACACATTCATAGTAATATGACTATTCTGGAAACAGTTTACCTGAGTATTAATCCTTACCTGCTCCCTGTTCCATTTCCACTTGGAAAGTCATGGACTTTGACTGGAAATTGCTCCATCTGACTAAGACAGTTATTCATTTTGTGGACCAGTGCCAACAAAGGTGCATTTTCTAATGGCTCTAATCTTCCAAGGGACTCTTCTCCGGGAAGCTGGAATCAGAAGTTTTGTATCCTTTAAAGTTAACAACTTGCCTGAGTGGTCATTTAATAAATTAAGGGTGAATACTAGCAAGCACACAAGCAAACTATAACCTAAGGTAGTTTTTTTTTCAACCCAATGATCTTTAATTGACTGGATTATATGTCCTCAAATTAGCATGGCCATCGGCCATACTGGTTGAGCGTGATAAACTCTGTCTATCTGGAGTACACTGAGTTGGGGAAGGCTGTTCTTAAAGCTCTTAGCAACCTGGCTCCAGAAGAAGGAGCACTGCAAATGTTACAATGAAAAATCACTTCCACAAATGTGCTACATCAATTTAAACTATAGCTCCGAATAATATAAAACCATATCTGGACATAACACTTATTATGACAATCAATATGTGTGATAACGTTTTATTAAGTTCTCACTGGGAAAAGAAAGCAAGTCGCACATAGTTGCTGGTCAGATAAATCTTTAAAAATAATAGATACTAAGACAAAGTGGTCTCCAAAATGCTGGATTTACAAGTACTTACAGGAGCAGAGAGAAACACGTGAAGAAACCTTTTCAATCTGACATCTCTGCTTACGGCATCTTTTTCACTCTTAGACGTCAAATAAAGCAGGAGCTGCTTCATAAATCCACTATGCTGGATTTCAAATGAAGAGACATCTGACTCAGAGACTATGCTACGGATTTCTACAAGGCACTCAACTCCACCATCCACCTGTAATAAAATCTCTGTTATAGAACATGGTTCAGGAGTTCTGTAACTATTTCACAAACAGAAGTGCTAGTTTTATAAAAGCCACTTCAAATCCAGAGAGATTCATACCAGTTTTCTACATACAAACAACAGTGTCTTACTGAGTTTGGTGTTACTTAAACTAATGTGCATTAAAAAGTCAATGCTAATGCACTGGTGAAAATTTTATGATAGCATATTCACTTAGAATACTAAATTCTTAAGGCCTTACAATTTCATCCAAAACATTTCTCAAAAAAGCCATGCAAAAAGATCTCTACCAACAACCTAGTCAGAGAGATTTTATGTGTTTTTCTGAAACAGTTAAGATTTGAGGATCTGATCCATGAAACCTCATATTAAAACATAATAGTTAGTCTTCTTGATTGTTTTTATTTTTGTGTTTTTTCCCTTGTCTGATATGGTTTATTAAGTTGAGAAAATGAATCATGTCCACGTGTTCCCCATTCCCCTGCCCTGGCTGCCGGATGAATGGCTTAATGGCTATCTTTTAGAACTGATAAAACACTTTTTCTTGAAAATATCAGTAAACATTCAAACCCAGGCAACGATCCATTGTAATAACAGAGTTTGACAAAGTTATCTGGCTCTATCCCTCCCATAACAGAACTTTAGAACACTACTGTGAATGGGAACTTTCAAATGTGGTATTGGTTCATACATGTACAAGTGGAACCTCATACAACAATCGCCCCATATAGCAACAAAATCGTATAGCAACTAGGTTTTTGGGGGGAAATGGGTGTCTCACATAACAATTTTCCCTATGGAAAAAACCATACAATTTTTCAATGGGAAAAACCACTTAGTGAAAAAAATTGTTGTATGATGCATCCCATAGGGAAAATTGCTATACGATGCATGTACAGTATAGCAATTGTTGCGTACAACAACGAGCCCCATGGAGCAGATTAAAATTGTTGTATGAGGTACCACTGTATGTGTCTTTTGCTTGTTTAGTAAGGTATTTCCAACTGCCAGTTCTGTGTATCGGAAAATAGTACGACAGAGCATAATCAACAAAATCATATTGAAACAATCTAAAACAATATATTTAAAGTATTTAATGCAAAACTACTTAAGTGACTGTATTTACATTTGCAGTCTCCTCAAAGAATTTCTTTCCAAAATAGGTAAATATATCCTAACCTGAAGGTTGAGTTGTTCGGTGGCAGCACAAAGTCTCTGTAACACATTTAGTGCAGGGTTGCTTCCATCCATATTCTCAGAACTAAAGTAACGCTCAACAAATTTGTGGGCTTGCTCTTTAATCCAACCTTTGATTTTCTCTCTGTAAGGCATGAACATTTAATATATCGTAACACTCAATATCTGCACACTATGTCTAATGCTCTTGTACAATTTTTGAAGTATAACTGAACTATAAACAAACTTGGTGGATGCAGTGAAAAATTAAGATGCTCAATATTTTTCTTTCTATGACACTCAAACTCTCAGTCCAGCTCAATTAGACTCCTTCTGGTCCCTCATTTTCTCTCCATCTCCCTCCACCCTTTAATGGTTTGAAGAGTTTCTCCTCTGCCTTTCATATATTCCCTACAATACCTTGGTAATTAAAATTAATCTGAGCATGGTACATTCCGTCCCAACTGAAATTCCTCTTCCTCCTTTCCCCCATCTCCCTCATGGACCTCCAAGTAGAGATGCTATGAAGATTGCCAAAACATGTCAAATGATCCATCACACCATCAGCTTTATAAAATGGAGGTTTGCATAAACTTGATATACCTGTTATTGGATATTGTGTCTTTTGAGGCTGCTCTTGCCAGACCACTCACACCTGCAGTACGTGCTGGTTCAATATTGTTGCTATTGGACTGTGTGCTTAATCTTCCCCAAGTTTTTGGATTTAAACTTGCCAAGAAAGAAGATTTAGGAGACTGAGTAGCTGTAGGGCTTTTGGCTTTTAAAAAATGGAGAAAAAAATATAAATGTAAGTGAGATGAAAGAATATATGGACATTTTTCTTCCTCTGGCTTGTATTAGGTAAAGTATTAAAATAAAAACCAAAAGCATTTCTTCTCTATCTTTTCACTATTCAAAGTTGAAAGCTATTGATACCCATATTTGATATGGTTTTTCACATACATGTGATTTACATAGGAATTCTGTATTTATTTCATTTTGTGTTGTTTTTGACCTGCAAAGCTACAAACTTTGGGACAGGATCTCTGAAAGGCCACATTCTCCTGTATGAGTCTGTTTGGAATCCAAGACTTCCAAAATAAGCCCTTTTGAATGTTTCACCATCCCAATGAATTAAGCTAAAGAATTCATGGGACAGGACTTCCTCTAATCTCTTCTATCCCAAAGAAAGTCAAACTGGCACAATTTCTGTTGTACTTTGCACAGGCAGCCAAAATTACATTACAGTACGAAATAAATAAAACCTCACCATACTGTCCATACTAGAAATCCTGCCATGGTGCTCCATTTACAAGGCAGGAGTGTAAGTCAGGGCTTACTTACTAATCTATAAATGCTGACTTGTAGTGAAACAACAATCCAAGATCTCTGCTTTGAGCAACAAAATAAACAATGCTTCCTCAAATTCATGACTATGCAACTAAAGAGCAAAAATGGGGGCAAGAATGCTTTGTATCTAAGTCACAATAAGCAAGGCTTTGCTGGAACTCTGGCATATTGTTCCTATTTGAACACAGGCAATGTATATGTACAGTAAAACACCATATAACGCTAAAACTTGGTTCCACAAGTCTTGGTGTTATCCGATTTTTAGTGTTATCCGATCCATGTTAAAATCCTATGGGATGGATCGGATAACATTAAAGCTCCATAGAGATACATTGTAACCGCACAGGCTTTAGCGGTTGTTACCAATCCATCCCATAGGACCTTAACTTTATTTGATCCAATTTTCCTCCCCAGATTACTTAACATTATGCGATTTTAGCGTTATCCGATCCAATCATTATCTGGTGTTTTACTGCATTGTTTTTTCAGCTCCATATGTGTACATTCAGAAACAGTATCTTAAAATCACACTTCAAACATTAAAAAAATTACTATGCTGAGATAAAAATGAACCATTAATTTTTCAGTATACATCTTAGCTCTTTACAGCTGTATTTTAATGGCACACAAATTTCTTCAACAAAATTTGAACACAAACCTTGATTGTCTACTTTGTCATCATCTCGGGGAGGTGAATACTTTGGCCGTCGGGGTCCACGTTTTGGCAATCTTTTCCTCTTCAAAACATCACTTAATCGGCTATCAAATTAAAAAGACTCACATTTTACACATCAGACTGCTAACTGCTGTGATGTACCTGAACAAATTCTGATTATAAGCTAGAACTGACTTTGTTTTCTGCAGTGTAAACCCAAAACAGTATAATTGCTGTTTGTAATCTTCTGGCTGGCTAGTAAATGCTCTAACGTACCAAGGTTATACACAGTTGTATACCTGGGCATATGACAGGTGGACAGAAAATCATTAAAACCACTTGCACAATTTCCTGTATGCAAACTTTATTTTTAGAAAAAGTTCTGGTTACTGGTTTTAAAGTTATATGTTGTTTAAAACTATTCTATTGGCAACTCTGCCACCAACAGTCTTTTAGTTTGACAAGATGTATACAGTGATATGAGATAATATGTCACCATAAAGATTAATGCAAGCAGGAAATGGACAACACAGCCTAAATTTTTATGATTGGAAGAAAAATCTTCTATTATTCTCAACAAATAAAAATAACACTGCAGTATGCCAACATTTTTTCAGATTATAGGTACAGTAAAACATCGGATAACGCTAAAACTTGGTTCCACAAGTCTTGGTGTTATCTGATTTTTAGTGTTATCCGATCCATGTTAAAATCCTATGGGATGGATCGGATAACGTTAAAGCTCCATAGAGATACATTGTAACCACACAGGATTTAGCGGTTGTTATCAGATACATCCCATAGGACCTTAACGTTATTCGATCAAATTCTCCTCCCCAGATTACTTAACGTTATGCGATTTTAGTGTTATCCAATCCAATCATTATCTGGTGTTTCACTGTATTACTTTTACTGAAAAACATCTTCTTGCTGATTACTTCACTGTATCCTAAAGAATCCTAGCTTTTAATAGGCAGAACAGCTTGGGGTCAGAGAGCAAGTCAAGCATACTTACCCCTGTGGACTCAGGTCCAGAGAGTCTTCCCTGCTGTGCTGTAAGCTGGGAGAGCCTAAATCTGCTGCTGCATTGCTAGCAGCAGTGGCTATGCCGGTGCTGATTGTTGTTGTAGCACCCAGCATTCCTGAGCCATTAGTGCATGCTTTGGGGGGACTTGTCAGCAAAGTTTCAGATTCTGCTAGATTTTTCACCTGGTGCATCACACCTGCAAAAAAAGGGGGAAGGGGGAGAGGAATTTAATGGATTTAACACTTCAGGGTGGTAAAGCTGCTCATTTTGAATGGCCAGAATCCAAAGGTGTGCCTCTGCAGCCAGCGTGAGGTGGTGGTAGGGTATGAAATTGTGAAACTCTCTGGATCAGAATTTTAGTGTTGTAGAAGTCAGAAAAGTACAGAACATCCCAATGCTAATAAGAGCATGTCAAATCTACTCCAATATAACATAGGGATTGGTCAAAATATACGGACTACACAGTTTATTATATCAGACATGGTTTGGCATGTGAAACTCTTTAACAGACAGGAGGCCAATATGTGGCGCATTGGTGGGAGGGATTTCTTTTTTCAGATTTGTTTCTTTGTACCAAGCCCTGTAGGATCGGCATGGGAAGATTAAGGATGATACTAGAACAATGCTTTAGGTTTAGGAACTGGATGGATATAAAGATACTTCATAACAACTACTTTTTTACTTATTATCAATAGCAAGATTAATTCTTGTTGTTTTAAAAACAAATTACAAAACTGACAGATGGTTTAGGAAGAACAGCTAAATATCTGTTAAATCTCCCTCTTACTTTAACTTGGGGAAACATCCACTGTCACTTCTGGAAATATATCTCATTGAATAGAAGGCAATCTGCTTACAGCCTCACAGTAACTTAAGAACTGTTCTAGACACAACAAGCACTGAACAGAACTACAAGTATTTTAAGTCAGACATACAGTACCATCTTGACTGATGTAAGTTTTCAGAAACTTTGTACCTCAAACTGTTGCTTCCCTCTATCCAGCACTATTGCAGTGAACAAGGCATATCAGTTATATCATCTGAAAGGCCAGAATCAAATAAAATTACCATTACCTTCTCTCCTGAAGTAAACACTAAAAATATCAGGTAACTTTTGCATTAAGATCTCTGCCATTTGAAGGGCGCCAACCACTATCTTAAGATCTTGACTTGACAGCATAGAGGCAATATGACTGGAAGAGAAAAAATAAGGACATTCTAAAAACTTGGTTTAGCAAGATTAAAGTTACTCCCTTATATTTTCTGAATACAAAAAAAATTACAAGATTTTTAGTACAGGACACAGTACAGATAATGGCTAGGAGGACAGGTTACTTGAGTGGCCAATTGTTAATTCACGCACTGGTTTTTGCCAGTGTTGCCATCTCTAGAAACCCCTGGAGGTTAATGACACCAAAGAGCTCCACTGTCTCCCCTCAACAAGCATGTAACATCACGGGGGACCCTTAGTGCCCCTCCCAATCTTTCAGTGAACAAGTAGAGTAACAAGATGAACTGAGGGAAGGCAGAAGGAAATGTGTCTATTCACAGATGACAATTTAAAAAATATATATAGTTACCTATAGGTAGCCTGTATTTCTTCATCATGGTCTCTGTGAATCAAATACTGGGTGAGTAACAAGCTGAGAAAATGGCAGGAAAGAAGAGGACATTCAAAATGCCCTTCCAAAGGAGGCATCCAGCTTAGCCTGGACATCAAGTTGATAATACTTCACGGAGATGAGGGACTGCAGCTATGCACCTCCTCTATAATTGTCTGGTAAATGAACACCTCTGAGAAAAGCTGTGGAGGCTGCAGCTGCCCTTGCAGAGTGGCCATGAAGACTATCCAGCAGTGGCCTGTCAATCAACTTGTAAGGAAGCGTAATTATACCCACCAGTCATTCAGACAATCACCGCCTTGAGTCCTGGTAGCATCTAAACAGCTTACTAGCTTCTTAAAATGTTTGGTTCTAGGAGCGCAAAATGCCAAAGCCCAACATTTTTTGTTGTTCAGTCGCACAGTCGATTCTGACCCTCTGCAACCCCATGGACCACTGTCCGCCAGGCACTCCTGTCCTCTACCATCCCCCTCAACTCACTCAGCTCTGTGCCCATTGTCTCTACAATACCATCTAGCCATATCATCTTGGGCCGTCCCCTTCTTCTTTTGCCCTCGACCCAAGCATCAAGGCTTTCTCAAGTGAATCCTCTCTTCTCATTTGATGTCCAAAGTACTTTAGCTTCATCTTTATTATTTGACCTTCTAAGCAGCAGTCAGGGTTGATTTCTTCTAGGATTGACCTATTTGTTCTCCTCGCTGTCCAGGGGACTCTCAAAACTCTCCTCCAACACCACATCTCAAAAGGCATCTATTCTTCTGCGCTCAGCTTTCCTAATGGTCCAGCTCTCACAACCATACATTGCCACAGGGAATACCATTGCTTTGATTATGCGAATTTTTGTTTGCAATGTGATGTCTCTACTTTTCACTATGCTCCCCAGGTTTCTCATTGCTTGCCTCCCAAGAATCAGTCACCTTTTTATTTCATGGCTGCAATCACCATCTGCAGTGAGCTTTGATCCTAGGAAAGTAAAATCTGTCACTGCTTCTACTTCTTCCCCATCTATTTTCCAGGGACTGATAGGGCCTGTTGCCATTATCTTGGTTTTCTTGATATTGAGTCTCAAGCCAGCTTTTTCACTTTCTTCTTTCAACCTAATCAGGAGCTTCTTTAGGTCCTCCTCACTTTCTGCCATTAGGGTGGTATCATCTGCATATCTCAAATTGTTGATGTTTCTTCCAGCAATTTTGATCCCAAATTGTGATTCCTCCATCCCTGCATTGTGCATTATCCGTTCTGTGTATAAGTTGAATAAGCAGGGTGACAAAACGCAGCCTTGTCTTACTGCTTTTCCTATTCCAAACCACTCCGTCATTCCATTTTCTGTCCTAACTGTTGCCTCTTGATTCATGTACAGATTTCTCATGAGGCCTATAAGGTACTCTGGTATTCCCATGTCTTTAATTACTTGCCACATTTTGTTGTGGTCGACACAGTCAAAAGCCTTAGTGTAATCAATGAAACAGAAGTAGACTTGTTTTTGATATTCCTTTGTTTTTTCCATGATCCATCTTATGTTGGCGATGTGGTCTCTAGTCCCCCTGCCTCTTCTGAAACCCGCCTGCACTTCTGGTAATTCTCTCTCCACATACTGTTGCAGTCTATCCTGTATTATCTTGAGCATCACCTTGCTAGCGTGAGGGATGAGCGCAATTGTTCAATAATTTGAACATTTTTTGGCATTACCCTTTTTGGGGAGTGGAACGTATACAGATCTTTTCCAATCCTGTGGCCATTGTTGTGTTTTCCAAATCTGCTGGCATATAAAATGCAATAATTTGATTCCATCATCTTGCAGGGCTTTGAAAAGTTCAACTTGGATACCATCAACTCCACTGGCTTTGTTGTTTGCAGTGTTTTTTAGGGCCTTTCTGACTTCACTCTCTAGAATGTCTGGCTCATGTTCAATGTTCTCATCATTGTGATTATCAGGGGTGTTGAGGTCCTTTTTGTAGAGTTCCTCTGTGTACTCTTTCCATCTTTTCTTAATCTCTTCTGCATCTGCTACCTCCTTGCCATATTTGTCTTTTATCGTGGTCACTTTTGCTTTAAATATTCCCTTGAGTTCCCCAATTTTTTAAAAAAGATCTCTAGTCCTAACCCTGATATTGTTTTCCTCTATTTCTTTGCACTGTTCGTTCAGGTAGGTTTCCTTATCTTTCCTTGCTTTTCTTTGAAATTCTGTATTCAAGTGACTGTATTTTTTCCTTTCTCCTTGGCATTTTGCATTCTTTCTGTCCTCTGCTATTTTAAGAGCCTCCTCGGACAACCACTTAGCTTTCTTACGCTTCTTTTCTTTTGGTATGGTTTTCCTTGCTGTGTCCCGCATCTCTGTCCACAATTCTTCTGGCACTCTATCTGGTCCAAGCCATTAAATCTGTTCCACACCTCCACTGTCTATTCCCAAGGAATGTGTCTAGGTCATATCTGTCTGGCCTAATTGTTTTTCCTATTTTCTTTAGTCTAAGCCTGAATTTTGCAATCAGTAGGTTGTGATCTGAGCCACAATCTGCTCCTGGTCTTGTTTTGCTGACTGTATGGAGGTTCTCCATCTTTGGCTGCAGAGTATGTAATCAATCTGGTTTCAATGTTGGCCATCTGGTGATGTCCATGTGTAAAGTCTCCTCTTGTGTTTCTGGAAGAGTGTGTTTGCTATGACCAGTGCGTTATCTTGGCAGAACTCTATCAGTCTTTGGCCTGCTTCATTCTGTGTCCCAAGACCAAACTTGCCTGTTATTCCATTTACTTTTTGATTTCCTACTTTGGCATTCCAGTCTCCTATGATAATGTGGACATCATTTCTTGGTGTCTGTTCTATGAGGTGTTCTAAGTCTTCATAGAACTGGTCAATTGTGGCTTCATCTGCACTAGTGGTTGGTGCGTATATTTGGATTACAGTGATATTTAATGGCTTGCCTTGTATTCTGACTGACATCATTCTATCATTTTTGAGATTATATCCCATTACTGCTTTTCTCACCCTTTTATTGACAATTATGGCTACTCCGTTTTTTCTGAGCTTTTCTTGTCCACAGTAGTAGATATGATGGTTTCCAGAGCTGAATTCACCCATCCCTGACCATTTTAACTCACTGATTCCCAAGATGTCAATGCTAATTCTTTCCATTTCCTTTACCACTTCCAGTTTTCCTTGATTCATAGATCTTACATTCCATGTCCCTATACAGTATTGTTCCTTGCAACACTGTATTTCTCCTCCCCCTTTCCTGTCCCTCCCCTTCTTTTGATCTGCTGTGCTAAGCATCCTGTTTCAGCTCAATTGCCCCATTTGTTTTGCCTTTTGTTTTGGTTCATAGGGTTCTCCTGGCAAAATTCCTGACGTTGGTTTGCCGGTTTCTACACCAGTATCCTCTCATCATACATGTTATCACCATACATCAACATACATCCAATGAATGTAGGGCCCTTTCTAGACCAGGTGATGGGAATAAGGTGAGAAGGATTCATGGCTAGTTCACATGAAAATCTGGCACCACCATGGGCAGAAATGACAAGCGCACATTCAACAGAACCTTGTCCCTGGAAAACTGCAAGAACAGTGTGTCGTAGTAGAGTACATATAGTTCACTGGCTCTCTCAACTAAAGTAATGGCCACAAGAAAAAGTCTTGAATCTCTCTTTGTTTGTTTACGTAGAACATAGTGATAAAATGATCCCTTGCCACTTGTACTACTTTTCCCCATAGAAGGAACTCAAATGCCTCCATGGCCCTGGTGACTTCCAACATCTCCAGGTTGTTAATATGCAATTGGTTCCCACAGTCCATCCCACAGGGCATGAATGCTACACTGCAGCATACCTCCCAACCCGTAAAGAAGGAATTATCACTGCACCATCTCAGCACTGAAGTAAGATATAAAATATAATCACCTAATTGCCCTAAAGAAGTAAGGTGGGGTATATGAAGTGTGGAAAGTTGAAAGCAACCTTCCTGCTAGCAGAGGTCACCACCAATGGCTGGATGAACCCCCTGAAACACAAAGGCAACTTGCTCTTGTGGCTATGACCCAATGGTGATTAAGAACGAGCAGTCAAAACTGGCTACAATGCACCCTACGTAAAGATGAATGACCCAGTTTTAGGTCCCTAGAAGTCCAAATGCAGTCAAATTTAGGGGACTCTCAGGGTCAAGACAAGGACCTCTGAGATGTGGTACTGGGTAAACTTTCCCCCAAGGGTGATAATCAGGTAAATGGGAGATGACTGCGGATTTCTAGGTAGCAGTGTAGATATCAATAGAACCAAGACAAATGATATCTGCTGCTTAATCTGTATGGTCCCTGGGTGGCACAGCTGGAGAAATTGTAGCTGAAGGAGGCTTTGGCTTATCCTTCTCCTTAGACTTCTTAGCTTTAAATGACTCAGAACCTGAACTCTTCCTTTTCTTTGCCCATATTAATGCCAATGTCTTCTTTTGAAGAAGATTTGAAATTCAATACCTTCATCACTCTTCAGTTTGTCCCAAAGCCAAAAAACAATTACAGCTTGGAAAACCTGCCACATTGGCTAGCAGATTCTGAGAGACAATAGTCTACAAAGTAGACCCTTTTCCCAGCAATGCAGCAAATCCTAGTATTATTCAAGCAAGAATTCTTTATCAACCTCTATATGTACTCACACACAAAAAAATAAAAGTTAATTATAAATATTCATTGATAGAACACAACAGCTGTGCGTTATGTCAGGACCTTGTATTTTTTAAAAGAGAACACAAAACCTATACTTCTCAAACACAAAAATAATAATCAGATTTAAATAGCAGCATGAAACTTGGGCTTTAACCGACGTGAACTGGTGCTTAAAAATCCA
This sequence comes from Furcifer pardalis, assembly GCA_030440675.1. Classification (NCBI taxonomy): domain Eukaryota; kingdom Metazoa; phylum Chordata; class Lepidosauria; order Squamata; family Chamaeleonidae; genus Furcifer; species Furcifer pardalis. The sequence goes on from CP126890.1 coordinate 261,724,446, forward strand.
GACCCTTCACAACTCACTCTTGATAGGATTTGCACAGAAGTGGATGTTAATAATTACCTCGATACTGCATGATTCTTCAGCACATCCTTCAGAAGTTCAGCATCCGCAAAATAAATTATCCTAAGAATTGCTCTAAGGCACTTGTGTCTAACAGCAGGACCAGCTGAAGAACTGTACACTTCATAGAGAACACCAAATAAGGTTTTAATGAAAGATTTAGCTAGTTCTGGGTCTTCTTTCATTAACTGTGCTCGAGCGTCATCCTTCTTTGATTCTGGATGTCCACCTATAGCAGAAGAAGTTTATGGCTGAATATCAAATAAATTCTTCTATGTAAGACAATTCACCCCAAGTATGAGAGGTATATCAATGTCAGAAGGCAGAATGTGTAGTCAAAATGTATCACACAATATTCACTTAGGATTAAACAATTAGGTCAAGTAGAGCAGGGGTCCCCAACGTGTAGTCCCTGAGCCCTTTTTGTTTGGCACTCCTACCTACTTGTTTACTGCTATCACCCTCAAGTCATTTCCCCTCAGACCTACACTGTTCTTCCTGCTCAAGCCACACCATCTATTGCTGTTTTTCCTATCTTCTTACCAAAAAAATCACCAGAGCAACATTTTTTCTTTTGGTCTCTGTGGTTCCTTCTGTCAGTCACTGTATTGTCTTATCCTCCATACTAGCATTTTGGCCATGCTGTGTGTTTTGCTACCCAGCAGAGCTCAGGTACATATAACTTTATTGATTTCTGAATGTTTAGTTTTGATCTAAATCAAAAGGTTGATACAGTAATACCCCGGATAACATTATGACTTGGTTCCACAAGTCATGGCGTTATCCGATTTTTAGTGTTGTCCGATGCATGCATCGAACAACGCTAAAAAAAAAAAAGCCCTGACTTCAGGGACAAACCGAGAAGGCAGTGGGGTGCCTTTAAAGCCACCCCCCACCGCTGTGACTTCAGTAGGATCGGCGAAAGCACCTTTTTCCCCAACTCTACTGCAGTCTTCCCTCCGTGCTTACCTTCTCTTGCTGACCTGCACGCTCCGATTGCTCGAGGCTTGTAGTTTTTTCCCCCCGTTCCTTTCATTCCCTTCCCTCCCTGTATTTAAACTACAGGGAAGGGGGAAAGAGAGAAATTGGTTCTCTAGAGAACCAATCACCTCTCTCTCTTTCCCCCTCCCTGTATTGTCAATACAGGAAGTGAAAGAGAAAAACACAAGCCTCGAGCGATCGTCGGAGCGTGCAGCTCAGCAAGAGAAGCTTGCTGGTGGCTTGAAGGTAAACAGGGCCAGGGCTGAGCTGGATTCTCCCGAGCAGGCAGTGGGGTGGGGGTGGGGAGTTCCTAAACTGCTAGGGGTGGGGGGGGGAGGGAAGTGGCAGGGAGACGAACTTTGGCCTCCTTTACTTCTTTAATATGATGGATCAGATAACACTAAAATGAACGTTTTCCAGTGCAAATCTTCCCCCCAAATTTGTTGTTGTTGTGCGGTCTTAGCGTTATCCGGTGCAATCGTTATCAGGGATATTACTGTAATTCTGTTATACTTTAAGATGTGGCCCTCTTTAGGCATTGGGAAATCTAAAGTGCTCCCCTCCCAATATCCCAGAAAGTTGGGAGACCACTGATGTAATAATGCTCTTATAGAAAACTATAGCTTGAAGTCAAACCAAGTCACCCAAGTCTACTAATTCAATGCAAATGACATCATAACTTGTTCAGCTTGTTTTGTTGAACTTAAGGACAACTTTGTCTTTATAGATGCATATAGACAGATACATGTGTACATGTACAGAGCATTTTCCTATGTGTTCAGTAGACAGAGAATATAAAGGAACACAGACTAGAATTAAAGAAAGAGATGGCAACTGAGCCACAGTCATCACTTTCACCAAAAGGGGGGAGCAAAGGCAACTCGAGATTATGATTCCGTGTCTAGGCCAGATGTGTAAACTGTCAAAATGAACAGGCATATCAGAAAACAAAACAAAATAAACAAAACAAAACAAAAATAAAATAAAAACACTGTAGCACTTTAAAGACTAATTGCTATATTTTTATTGTCAGCTTTCGTGGATCAAGTCCACTTCTTCAGACAAAGAGTGAAACTTACAGGCATGGTTTTTATATACCAAATTCAGGGGGTCAAAGGGAGAAGGCACCTTTCTGTGAGTTCATTGTGCAGTTCCTTTTGCCTGACCTAGAGATACAGCCACTGTTTGAAGGATTCCTTTCAACTACCATCCGAAACAAAACAGGCAATAGCAGGCAACACTAACACGTGACTTGACCAGTGCCTGAAGGAACTTCTCTTTCAAACATTGGTCCAATGCCTTTCTCCATGCAGATAGATATTAAGCTCCCAACCTCTCTTTACACACACACACACAAAACAATCTAGATCAGGGGTTCTCAAACTTTTAAAGCCAAGGCTGGGTCATGCTCCCCCAGACAGCTTCAGCGGCTGGACAACCATTTTGGCCTGCCTGGCACACATGGCACTTCCAGGTGTGGTAGAGGCAGAGCCACCTGAAATGATGTCACGAGCTACATCGAGGCCCCGGGGCATAGGTTGAGAACCCCGATCTAATGATGTCAGGGGAGGCTTCCAGAGAAAGGTCCTATCATCCAATGTCATCTGATCTCAACAACCTGTCCTATTTGTCTTCCCTGCATTAAAATCTCCTTGTTACATACTGGAACACATGCGGGCCAAAATATGATATCCTTCCCAATGACAAGAATCTGAATTATGAGACTGTACATGATAAGTATCCTTTAGAGACAGAAACAAAGTATTTTAATAAAAAGTACTTACCAGTGTTGGTATTGGCTAGAGGATTAGGCTTTCTCTGAATGGCACGTGCTGTTCCAGTATCCTCATTGATCTGCTGCATAGAGTTGAAGTCAATTGTATAAACACGCCCCAGTGTGGACAGACTTATTTCATCTTCACCAACCTGATGAGCTGCCTGAGACCAAATATGAAAGTTTAGAATCAGGCATTGATTGATCTAAAATGATCTCTTCTCTCTATGCTGTAATGAATGTTTGAGTTTGCATAAATGAAAGTATGTTGTACTCAGAGTACATTAAACTGACTTGAAACATCAACAGATAGGTTGACAGGGGGGAAAGACATCTGCTTCTTAAGAAAATCAAAGCATAAACAAAACAAAACACGAAAGCTAACATTAAAATACAGGAGTTAGTCTTTAAGGTGTCACAATGTTTTTTGTCTTTTTTTCTTTTTCTTTTCTCTTTTTTTGGTTTATTCTCTGATATGATTGCACAAATTAACATGGATACTTCAAAAATTTCTGTTAAGAAAATCATTTATTCTTACATACACACTAAATGTAAGCAGAGAAATGTCATGCAAGAGCACACTGATCATGTCACAAAAATGTTTTAAGAATTTTGTTGTTTTTAGCTTATTTGAATATTTATTTTTGTTACCCTGAACCTTTCTAAATGTTGTGATTTCTACATGACCAATACCAGTGCACAAAATAATTTAATCATTGCATTACTCAGATCCAGTAGTCCATTAGTAGGTATCACTACTTATCTACTAGTCCTTGCCCCAAACTGATGCTTTCAACTCATAGTTAAGTTTGTTTAGTACTTATGAGAATGGCCAAGAAGCAATGTCGCCTCTAAACTCTTTATAAAAGTTGAAGCTGCTATAGATAATACCTCAATTATCCGACTATCAATTCTGTTATAGGGATGCCAGAGACCTCTGTCATCTCGCCACTGCCATATTGCACCATCTGTGTTTTGTGTGTTTCCTTTCTTCAGCATAGTATCAACAGCAAAAATTCCTTCTTTAGGTAGGCATGGCATCAATTCACTGGGGTGGGGGAGAACAATTCAAAATAGTTAATGTGAGTAAAGTTAAACTACATTTAAGTAGTTAAATGGAAATCGAAAATCACAGTTAACTTACCAGATAAGTGAAGTAAGTTCATATAATTCTTGAGGACTTCTTGGAACAAGATCTATTTGTTCTTGACAACCTCCATTTGAAGCTCCACAAAGAAGGAAGTGAAGAGTTTCTGCTATATCTTTAACAAATAAAAAATTAAAACCACAAAGTTACTCTGCAGTGTCATTTCACTCTTGTGGTATAGCCATGGATTTTGATAACTGCTTGTATATACAACCAAGATAGATCCTTAAGATCTTATCAAGCCTTTGGCTTCATGAAAATATGCTATCATTAAAACAATAACTGTGAGCCATCAAGTCAATTCTGATTCATGGCGATCCTCTCCAGGGTTTTCTAGGCAAAGAACACACAGAAGTGCTTTACCATTCCTTTATTCTGGACTATCCTGGGAGTGTGCAGCTTGCCTGCAGCTAGATAACTAAATCAGCCAGCTATCCAATCAGCTTCCATTAGGGTAAATGGCTCATAAATGACTACTTCTACAAGGCAGCGGAAGCGGCAGGTAACTATAGATTAGATTTGATTGATTGATTGATTGATTTGTATTTATATTGCCGCCCACTTGCCAAGGCGACTCAGGGCGGCTTACAGTCGAAACAGCAACAGTACAGTAAAAATTATAAAATACAAATGCATGTTCATAAGCATTAAGAATTGCTTTTTTAAAAAAAGGTAGCCTGGCTTAAGGCAAACCAAACTAGTCTCTGGAGTTACCAATTTAAGAAGCAACATTCTGGGCGGTAAACAGGGCATTATAAGGGAGGGCAATCAATAAGAAGATGAAAGGAATACTAATAAATCTTTATTCTTTCCTTTTTAAAAAAATTAAGGAACAACTATCATTTTAGCTACTGCTTCACCTATGGCTTTGAAATCTACCAGAAGTACCTGACATTCAGTTAGAAAACAAAGCTTCCCATAAACCAGTGATAGCGAACCTTGGCATTCCAGCTGTTCTTGGACTTCAATTCCCAAAGCCCAAGATGCAGTCTTTCCCAACATATGTTCCGTGGAACACTGGTGGACTTCAATTCCCAGAAGCCTAAGTCATTACATTGACTGATCAGTGCTTTGGGGAATTGACTTAAAACTTCTGGGAATTGAAGTCCAAAAAACAAAGGTTAGGTAACACTGGATTAGAGGACCCTTTCAGTGTTGATGCCCATTATTTGTGAAATACGTATACTCACCAAAAGAGCTCCCTGATACCACCCTCTTGTCATTCATGCATCAGACAAACAGCTGTTTTCAGAACATTTATCTTTTGAAATCTTTTAATCTGTTTTAATATTTCGCTGTTTCTACTTTCAACTACTGTTTTTATGGTGACATTTTTGATCATCAAAGCAAAAAGCAAAGCAATCATGTACCTTATTATCCCCTATAACTATCAGAAGAAAATAATAGTGAAACAAGCAAGCAATGTTCCTCCCGTCCTTTATAGCAGTGGTTCCCAACATGGGGCCCATGCCCCACGGGAGTATTTCAATTCCCAGAAGCCTAAGTCAGTGCACTGGCTAATCAGTGCTTTGGGGAATTGACTTGGGCTTCTGGGAATTGAAGTCCAAAACCAAAGGTTTGGAAACACTGCTTTAATGGGTCACATAAAATACATATTACTGTCACTTCATTGATCCTTTGCAAGCATTTTATGTGGCAATCCGGGAGATGCTAGAATGTGGCAAGCTGGCTACCAAGAGAAACAATACACAGATATACTTACTTTGCTTCATAAGCTGAACTGCTAGTGTAGGGCAGTTGGAACACATTAGGGAAAACATGCGCACCACCATGATGAACATCCCTGAGCTTAAAATTGGAGGAGTCACTACAAGGAGCTGCTGAATATTTGTAAGCAAGTCCTTTGAGGCAACCTGCTGAAGCAAATTCTTTTAAAAAAGAAAAAATGGAAAAAGTTTGTATATCATCTTAACATAACCTTTTAAACACTATGTTATGGGGCGGAGGGGGGAGAGGAACTGGTATTACCTCTTCATGCTGGAAGTTGTCCACTAGGCGTGCAAAACAGAGGCAAGTGCTTTCTACTGACTTTTTATCCTGTGAAGTTTCAATACAAACACTAGTTTTAATGAATAGGCTTTGACACATCAGGCACATCAAGAATTGCAATCCTGAAGTCCACCAGACAATACTGTGAGAAAATCACAAAAGCACTTGGGAAAGACTTGCCATGGATTCCAATCAAAAGTCACAGCCCAAGAAACTGGGAAGAAACTCTGCTTCACATCAGCTCATAAAACTACTCTAATAAACTTCATGATCATGAAGGGAAAATGGAAACCCTTCAGCACTCATCCAAGTCCCTCTAAAGAGCAATATAATACAAAACATGAGACAACAGCCACATTCTAAACAGTTTCTGACCTGGTGGGTTAGCCTTTGTGTAAGCAAGGGTAGAGAATCTGCAACAAAGTGAAACTCATCAGGAGTGATGCTCTGGCAGCAGTTGGCAGCTATAGCTAGTGCATTCCTCTGGGCATTTATGCTGAAAAATTCCAGATACAGCAAACAGTCTGCCAAACCTCCCTATAACAGGATGAAAAAACACAGTTCAATCAAAAAAAGGTTTTATGTCATCAAGAGAGATAAATACTTTTTGTGTGGTAACTGCTCTTTGGGGAAGAAATTAAGATAAAAATATTCTTTTTTTTTAATATAAAGAAATACTTACTGCTTGTAGAATAGCTTTACTGTGTCTACGTGATAACATCTCCAAGGCAGTTAGTGCCTGCTCTGCCACATCAATACACTGAATAACTTGCAGCTAGAATTAAAGTGATTCACTTAGTTTGTTTTCAAAGTACTATGAAACAATATTAGAAGACGACCTCTACTGTCAACTATTTTCAAATGCTCAGTCTCCCAATGGTAAATTCTGTTATTTCTAAATGGGTGCACTTCAATATTGCTTAATGTTATTTTTTCAATATTACTTAACATTCAGTAGCACTTAATATTTATTTCCCCTTCTAGCTCATACCATTTTCCTTTCACATCTGTGTCTATGTTTTCTTTAAAGTTTTAGAATAACTTCAAACAAGGATATTGAAATCCACAAGGAACAGACTATATGTTCAGCTCTGGTACTAAAACAAGTCCCTGGACAGAGGATGTATTTATTTATTCATTCATTCATATTTATCCAACGCCCTCCTCACCCAGGTGACTCAGGACAGGGAAAGTAGCCCATGTTATAAATCCACTTCACTTCAGCACTACTAGTTTTGAGGACAGATGCCAATAGCAGAATGGTTTCTAATAAAAATACTCGCATTTCACCACATTTCACCTCCATACTTCACAATCCTCAAAAATGATTCTGTATCAATTGATAAACATTTTCCACTACCAAAAAATCCCAATAAAATGCTTAATTAGCTTGTAAACTGATGAAGACTTCTATGTGCACTGGATTACTGCTTTTAGGAGGCTCTTGTTCCTGTACAAATTTGCATATGGCTCTTTTGCTTCTCAAGTTAACATTAGAAATCTCTTAAACTCAGCAGTGAGGAAGAACATGAAACTAAATGCTTAGATTGACTGATTGATTGATTGATTGATTGATTGATTGATTGATTGATTTAGTCACACTTCTATGCTGCCCTCCTCATGAATGACTCAGGGGGGCGAACAACAGTTAAAAACACAATCAACAATAAAACCAATGATAAAATACGCATCCATCTCCGACAGATAAACTTTAAAGGTTAAACATTAAAGAGATTAAAAGTTGTGGAAAATATCTTTCAACAGAAACCAGAGAAATTTTACAACTCTGAAACCACAAGCATAGTACTTCAGAGACTTTCAACTGTAATCAATTCTATATTCATAATGTTGGTAACAGTTTTACCTTTTCCAAAAAAACAGGGATTGCATCTACCACAACAGCAGATGATCTGGGAAGTGCTTCCATCATATAGGTTAAGGCCCGACAAGCATGATTCATCTATACAGAAAAGAACAAACAAGCTTTGTTGAAACAGACCAAAGACCAATTTAGTCCAACATCTTGTATCTCGCATCAGCAAGCTACAGTACAAACCTTACCCATGATTATTTCCCACTTAAAGGTATACTCTATATACTCAACTGTAAGTCGTCCCGAATACAAGTCAAGGTACCTAATTTGGACCTCTAAAACTAGGAAAATAGATTGACCCAAGTATAAGTTGGGAGTGGGAAATGCAGCACCTGCTAGTGAGTTTCAATAATTAAAATACATGAAAATAGGGTAAAATTATTTTAATTTAGACATTTGTGTGTGTATGTTTTTGAGTGTTTACGGTAGTGTTGTTCCCACGTGTTGTTGAAATAAAGGATTTTCTCCATGCCGGTTTGAAATGCACCCAGTTCCCATCTTGTTATTGGTTGCCGCGTCTCAATCCAGCAGAGTTTTGGGACCCTCAGGGTCACTGACCTGAGTATAAGTTGAGACTCTTTTTTGGACCTCATTTAGGGGGCAAAAAAACTAGACTTATACTCAAGTATGTAGGGTACTTCATTTGACACTAAAGATAACATAACACACAGTAATAATGACCATTAGCCATTGATAGATAATTTCCAGGATTACCTAGATTCTGGAATAGGTGAACCTGCAATGCTAGCTATAATATTTATATGAAAATACATTTAACAATATATATATATATATATATATAATACTTACGATGTCAAAATTATGTTCCATCTGTAGCAATGTTATCTATAAACAATATAAAAAGAACTGGTCATTTCTCTACATACAAGAAAAGATTTCTTTATGTTCTAGCAATTTCTAAGCCTGTTAGGAGGTTACTTTCAATTGTTTAATACTGAACAAACTGGATTTTATTATTTTATATACTCAAGTATCTACAAACACAAAAAGTTTTAAAGTAAAGAAAGACTCTTGTTTTCAATCTTCAAGTGACACTCTGCATTCAAGATCCTGCCTAAGAAGTAATCAGATGAAGTTATGCCTTGCTTATCCTGTTAGGCTGATAAAGGAGTCTCAATGTTTAGTTACAAGGTCATGGATGGCAAAAAAATCACACACACACACACACACACACACACACACACACACACACACACACACACACACACACACACACACACACACACACACACACACACACACACACACACACACACACACACACACACACACACACCAAAATCAGGCAAACTTACACTTGAAAGCACTAGAAGAAATACAGTGGTACCTCGGATAAGGCTAAAATCGGATAACGTTGGGGAATTTGAGGCAAACATTTGCATCACACAAACTGGAGAAAGGGGCGGGATGCCAGCATTAGGCAGGCTGGGACTAAGCTCCTTTTTAGAGCTAGCTTTTTAGAACTAGCATGTGAGAGAGTAACCCACAGTATGCATGCTCACGGACGATGACAGAGAACTACAATTTACTATGCTGAAATAAGAGTAGACCCATCTGAATCAATGGCACTTATGGACAGGGCTGCGGAGTCGGAGCCGGAAGTCGGAGTCTAAGGGAATTTCGGGCACCTGGAGTCGGCAAACAATGCACCGACTCCTACTAAATTTAGATTGGAATTTTTAAAAAAGCAAGTTTAAATATCCCAATTCACAAAAAGTTATAATTACTGTAATGAGTTCTCTACTGTAAGAATAAAGACCAATGCATGTAGTGCCTCACGTAACTGCAAAACGAACACATTAAGTGACCGTGAAAAGCATGCTTTTCATGTGCTTCACTATATGGCACGCAACACACAATTCGGAGCACCAATACTTATACAATAGTACCCCGGATAACGTTATGACTTGGTTCCACAAGTCTCGTCGTTATCCGATTTTTAACGTTGTGCGATACATTGATCGCACAATGTTTAAAAAAGCCCCGTTTCCTTGGAGGCTGCAGCAAGCCAGAACATCGGGATTTGAATCCTGACATTTTGGCTTGCTGCAGCCTCCAGGGAGGTGGGGGAACTTTGGAAACAGCTTGGATCGGGTCTCCCCACCTCCCTGGACCAAGCCGGGGGGGGGGGTGTCCAGAGACCCCAAAATTGGTAAAAAAAAAATTCCTTAAAAAAAAAACCAATTTTGGGGTCTCTGACCCCCCTGCCGGGTCCAGGGAGGTGGGGAGACCCGATCCAAGCTGTTTCTGGGCTTCCCGACGTCCTCAGCCAGTGCAGCAAGCCAGAATGTCGGGATTCGAACTCTGACATTCTGGCTTGCTGCACTGGCTGTCGGGGAAGCCCAGTAACATCTGTAGATCGTGTTTCCTGCTTGCTCCAGAGAGATCAGAGGACCCGATCTACAGCTGCAGGGTGGCTGGGGAAGCTGACGGGGACTCCCCGTCGGCTTCCCTAGCCACCCGCCCTTGCCTCCACAGCTGTAGGGTGGCTGGGGAAGCCGACGGGGGAGCCCCCCGTCAGCTTTCCAGCCTCCCCACCCCTGCCTCCATAGCTGCAGGGTGGCTGGGAAGCTGAACGGAGATCCCCGTTCAGCTTTCCAGCCACCCTGCTTCTAAGAACGACTGTATCGGATAACGTTAAAATCGTGTTATTCGATACAAGATTTTTCCGAAAATCTTGTAACGTTATGCGGTTTTAGCGCTATCCGATACTCGCGTTATCCGGGGTATTACTGTAAATTTATTTTCCCTTGTTGTTTACAACTTCTTTCCAATACTCAACAAGGTTTTCAATACCTCGTTGGTAGAAATCACCTGGTGTAGACTCGAAAAATTCATCCAACCAAGCTCTCCCACCATACGAACAAGCAAACCAGTGGAGATTGTGGCTCATTTATTTTTGTTGTCGTCACTTAAAGCATGCGGAACTCATGCTCCACACTTCTGAACCATAGTTGTCAACCTAATACTTTCTATAGTGTTGTGTTCTGCTGTTGCAGGGAACACAGCACCCATGGGTAACCTAGCCTCTCACTGATAAGGGATTAAGTAAATATGTTTTTTGCAGGACTTGAGACACTTGTATAAGGGAAGGAAATGGAGGGTCAATAGTTCCAAGACTGAAGCTGTAAACCATTGGAAAAACTGCTGTCATTCAGCTAAGACTATAAAAACTTGTCAGTTCTGATTGTTAGCTTAAACTTTAAACATGACTATGGGATTCTACTAGGGAAATCATCTTTTATAATAAATGCCCTTTCCTAGATTCTCCCACTGCCCTATCTTCAGCTTCTCCCCAACTACCTCTCTGCTAGAAGAACTTAGAAGTGTGCTGGAAAATAGAAAAATATAAAACCAAAGAGACCCCATCTTTGCCCTCCCAATAACCTACAAAGTGGCATGACTGTGATTCAGTTAAAACTTGCCTGCCTGTTGTTCAGGCTGAGGCAATAAAACCTTTCCTCATTAGAATAGAGGGCTTAGAAGAGTACCCAATGGTAGAGGATAGATAAGTGTTAAGTTTTGTTTTGGCCATCAGCCAATGTTAGTGTGTAGTTTGAATTACTTTGTCCCTGGGACCAATACCAAGGTGTCAAGATTGTAACACCATCGCATGGTCGAGGTGCCATGCATTTCCTGTTTCCTACTGGGTATATAAACGCTTGTTTTTGAATCCTCAAGGTTCTCAGATTTTGAGTAGCTATACTATCTGTGAACCTTTCTTTCCTTCAATGAATGTATAAAATACATTCACATATTAATACAGAGGACTCGGGAGTCAGAGTCGGAGTAAACAAACTGAGGAGCCGGAGCCGGAGTCGGAGTCGGAACATTTATCTACCGACTCCGTAGCCCTGCTTATGGAAATAGTTGATTCACTAAATCCCCAAAGATTCAATGTGCCTATTCTAGTGCAATTTACAATGTTAAGCAATGCTATATTGGCCGATTGCTTTTTACTGTGTGCTAATCCTTAATTAGAATTAACACAGTAAAAATCAATTTAGAATTGGTCAATAAATTGCTTTTATAGTAGACAATGGAAAAAATTCTAGTTTGCAATAAATGATCGCCATCTATCCTCTTTTGTCTTTACATGCATTAATTTGACCATAAAGGCCAAATCCTACATTAAATGAAACTAAATTTTAATGGAAATGCTAAGGCCAATTCTTAGAGCAAAATAGTTTAACCACAAAGATCATGTAACAATAGCCATGCCTCTTGTGCCCTATAATCCTATACATTGTTAAGAAAAAAGCTGAATTTAAGGGAAATACATTTTAACATATTTTCTTTAATCTCAACATGTTTCAAGCTAGTTGATTAACACCATGAGTGATAGAAGTTCCTTTTGCAGCAATTTCAGTGATCATTTTCTATTTTGGTCTTCAGCATCCTTTAAAGTTATTTACATCCTAGTACACCCACATACACTTGAACAATGTATAAGATGAAACCATACATTATTATAAGGAACAAAAATCAGATGGCTGTCTTATATAAGTTTCTAGTTGTGAAAAAATGTAACAAGCAAATATTTTCACTTATTTACTGGAGAAGTTCAACAGCATATACCCTATTTGCTGGCATATAAGACACACTAGAGTATAAGATGCATCCCATTATTACCAAAATAGCCCACTATAGTCCACTATATACATTACAAGACACACTCCATTTCCCCAGTGTATTTTTTTGGTGGGTGGGTGGGTATGATATGCCAGCAAATACGGTAATTAGCACACAAAGGGGCTTTTATAAAATAAGTATTGCCAAAAAACAAAATAAAATCTATTGCAATAGTAGCTATTCTTGCTTCAGACAGAACCCTTTACTGACATTAACTCACACAAATGAATATCAGCATTTTTTGAGAGATGAAAAGGGAGCTTACAATTCACTGGCCAAATCTAGTCTACCAGGACTGCCCATCTTCCTTCCAACTTCTTCAGAAAACAGATGGGTAAGAAAGATAACGGACACACAGCCCTGAAACTACAGCTTCGTAACTCCTCCTTCATCTTTCTAACAGAGACAAGATGCAGGAAGAACAAACCAAGCTACACAGTCAGCTAGCACTTTCAAATGTCAAGTCTTACACTGGCGTCTCATCTGGAGCTTCAAAATGCTGCCCACCCTGCTTTTCTGGTGTACAAGGAAGGAAAAGTGAAACTAGCTGAACAGTGAATAATAATAATAATAATAATAATAATAATAATAATAATAATAATAATAATAATAATAATAATAATAATAATTATTATTATTATTATTATTATTATTATTATTATTATTATTATTATTATTATTATTATTATTATTATTATTATTATTATTATTATTATTATTATTATTTGGGGGGGGGGATCAACCTCAGGGAATAATCTAGTACATAAGAGTCTCCAGGGAGAGGAGCAGGCATGATCCTAAGGGAGTCTCAAATCCAAGCTGGTTATGACCTGAAAACCCAGAAAACATCACATCCTGTTTGGCACGGTAGATAATTGGCAACCAATACAACTTCTGGAAAATTAACAAAGTATTTCTGCAGGTATGAAACTGCTTGATGATGTTTCCAAGCTGCCTTCTAGATCAGGAGTTCCCAACTTTTTTATGCCACAGGCCTGACCACGTCCCCAGACAGCTGAGAGGGCTGGACCACGCCCCCAGAAGTGGGAGTAAATGCACCTGCTTCCACATTTACAACACACTGCAGGGACATTTACGGCTGACATAACCATGTTTACCCATGCACATTTTATGGCTGTTGTAAACGCATCTGCTTCCACTTCTGGGTACAGCGGCAGTGGGCCACATGAAATGGTGCCACGGGCCATAGGTTGGGAACCCCTGTTCTAGATCAGCTGCAGGTAAAAATATTTCAGCAAACAAGTCAAGATATAACTAGGCATGTAGGACTGTGGAGTTTAGTTTAATGTTATACAGAAGACAAAATGAAGAGATACACACTGTCACATTATAAACCTATTTTGATTTAAATGAAAAGAAATAGAACTGAAGATGTGACACATTTATTCTGTATGGTAAGACAATTAAGCACCTCCTCCTCCCCCCCCCAAAAAAAATCCTAACAGGCTAGGTTACTGAAGACATTGACCAAAATTCTACTGCCAAATATCACATGAGCCACGGTGCAGTTTACACAATATGCCAGAAGACATTTGTATGACTAACTGTATGACCAATTGTTTGCCCCACTTCCTAACTAGAATACTATGGGGCATGTAAGAGCCAGACAGCAAATGGTCTCCTATTGATGCAAATATACAACTATATAATGCAATTAGATTTTGGACAATGAAGGCATCCCACATGTACATTAAACACATAGGATGAAAACAAATCAATGTATTGCCTAGTTACAAAATACAATAAAATTTACTTCAAAGCCTAATACGATATCCCATCAACAAATCAGCCGCTATGTACTCAAAACACAGCTAGTTCTGTCTATTGGCCTGCAAGCCAACCACCTACTCCCGTGATGGTGAAGCTAGGCACTCCAGATGTTCTTGGACTTCAATTCCCAGAAGCCCAAGCCCCCGTGAATCCACATGAATGTGTTTGCTGCAATTCATCTGGCCCACACCGCCCTCTTTGATTCCGAGAGCGACGAGGGTGGCACGGGCCAGATGAATCGCAGCAAACCCATTTGTGTGGATTCACGACGGCTTGGGGTTCTGAGAACTGAAGTCCAAGAACATTTGGAGTGCCAAGGTTCACCATCACAGACCTCCTCCATTTTTCCACCCTTGACTTTAGATTTATCACATCAAGTAATACCTAAAAAGACATTTAGGAAAGTAAAAAGCTGCTTCACTTTCCACATTAAATCCATAAGCTAACTAGCCAAACCTTTCTCTAACATATTTATCAAGGCAATGCAATGCTGAACCATTTACATCTTAATGGGAACACAGTAGAAAAGGCAGGAAAATGTCAAATAATGTAGATTACTATTGATTCTTACCAGAGCTGGCACAACACTTTTTACTGGAAATCCTCCCAACGTTTCTTCATTTCCCATAACCAACAACTGACACATTTCTATCACAGACTGTAACTGCTGGCTTTCATCAGTAGCCTGGAGCCCCTGAAGAAGTTGTTGAGCTTTAGAACCTACAAAAATACAGGTACAATACTTAGAACCAGAAATATTTTGCATTTCTATATACATGTTTGATCACAAAGTTACCCAAGGCATAAACAAGAAACTGTCACTTGCTGTCCATCACAAATTTGTATAAAGAAACAATACAATCTTTATTGATTTGTAAACATTACAACACAGTTGCCAGGCACACTAGCTTACAGCCAGCAAGATGTACAACAAATATGCAACAAATACTTCATAAAGATTCTATCCAAGTAAGATGGAAACAGAAATAACATCATTTAAAATCAGGTGCAAAAATATTCCCAGGCATGGTTGTAGAATTACAGTGGTACCTCATACAACGATTTTAATCTGTTCCACGGGGCTCGTTGTTGTACAAAACAACTGCTATACGATGCATGCATCGCATAGCCATTTTCCCTATGAGATGCATCGTACAATGATATTTTTTTTTTGCTAAGTGGTTTTTCCCATTGAAAAATTGTTGCATTTTTTCCATAGGAAAAATTGTTATGGGGGACACCATCCCCACCCCCACCCCCCATTTTTCACCCATTTTGGGCTCCCTGACCCCCCCTGCCGTCTCCGGGGGGGTGCTCGGGGGACCCAATCTGCGCTATTTCTGAAGTTTCCACACCTCTCTGGCTGCTTCAGGGAGCACAAAATGGGTGAAAATGTGACTTTTTTTCACCCTTTTCGGGCTCTTTGACCCCCTTGGAAAGGGCAGGGGGGATTTCACTCATGCAATCCCCACTGTCCTTTCCAAAGAGGTAGGCTGATCGCCCCCCTCTTCCCTTTCCTCTTCAGAAAGGGAACAGGGCTTTTTTTTAATGTTGTGCGATCAATGCATCGCACAACGTTAAAAACCGGATAACGACAAGACTTGTGGAACCAAGTCTCATCGTTATCCAAGGTACTAGTGTATATGCATTTTCTTTTCATGCCTATACTGCCCAATACTAATACTCTGTACCTGAGATAATCTGGTGATTAATTAAGAGCTCAGTAAAGGATGCTTCCCCAGAGGTCATTATACTAAGTAGTTTAATGACTCTATGCTAGGCATGGCTATATACCTATAGTACAGAGTTATTGTGTTTTTTATTGGGCTGTACTTATTCGGTTATAATGCCAGAGAAAAAGGAGATTAAACAATCAGTAGTGCATTTCAAAAACATTAAGACAGACCCAGGACCATGTTTTAAATACAGTAAACCTATCTGTTCTCCCATTCCATTCTCTCTTTATAGTGAAATACCATGAACAAATTATAGCCAGAATTCTGTTAAGGAAACATGAAGCATAACTACTTGTAGGCACAGAGTGATCTGCAACATGTGCATCTCCCCTTTGAAAACAAGGGGTCATCTATATGCACAATTATTGTGTAAATGCTGATGTACAAATGTACGTAACAAAAAAAAGTTGCATACAAAGTTAGACAAAGGGGTTCTGCCTCTTATGTTGAAATTCAAGAGGTATTAGAGATCAATATGAGTCATTGTGCTTCTACATCACTACTGCAAATAAATCTAAATGCAACTAAGCCATTTGTTAGAGAGCCTGTGTAAAGCATACAGTACTTGGCTAAAATATAAACACATTTAAAAACACAAGGCAAAATGTGAGTTTGGTAAATACAGTACAATAGTACCTTATTTATTTATTTATTTAGATTTATTATCCCACCCCAAACAGGCGAACCTGACTCTAGGCGGCTTACAGAAAAGGGGAAAGACTATACACAATACAGTAATACCCCTGATAACGATTGCATCAGATAACGCTAGAATCGGATAACGATGCAAGTTTTTTGGAAAAAACTTGCATCGGATAACGATTCTGGATAATGATTCTTAGCGTTATGCGGGGCAATGGTCTGCGGGTGTGGGGTGGTTTGGGTAGAACTACCCAATCCACCCCTCACCCGCAGCGGTCTCTGCGACTGCAGTAGGGCGGAAAAGCATGCGCCTTTCCCTCAACCCTACTGCAGTCGCAGAGACTGCTTGTGTCTCTTTCCCTCCCTGTATTTAAACGAGAGGGAGGGGGAAAGAGAGACACGTGATTGGGTCTCTAGAGAACTAATCACGTCTCTCTCTTTCCCCCTCCCTCTCATTTAAATACAGGGAGGGAAAGAGACACAAGCAGTCGCAGAGACCGCTGCGGGTGGGGGGTGGCTTTAAAGGCAGGGAGGAAAAGAGAGACCCAATCGGGTCTCTTTCTTTCCCTGCCTGCCTTTAAAGTGGTTTGTCCCTGAAGTTAGGGCTTTTTTTAGCGTTGTTTGATGCATGCATCGGACAACACTAAAAATCGGATAACATCATGACTTGTGGAACCAAGTCATAACGTTATCCGGGGTATTACTGTAAATGCAAAACAATTAAACAATCCCCCTACAAATTCATAAATTAAAACCTTAAGGTTCAAAATCACTTTAAAAAATCAATTAAAAATTTAAACTATAAATTTACAAAAATCTAAAAGATTTAAAAGGTTAAAAGGTTAAAAAAGGTTTAGAAAGTTTAAAAGAGCGAGAGAGGGGTGGCTGTCCCATCAGATCAACCACCCAACATGGGACCCCATATTACTGGAGCCCCACACCTGCCCTGCCAGCCAGGTTTTTAGGCCCTTCTGAAAGGGCAGGAGCAATGTCTGTAGACGTAACTCAGTTGGCAGGAGGTTCCAAAGGGCCGGGGTGGACGGAGAAAGCCCTCCTTCTGTTGCTAGAGAGATGCACCTCTCTAGCTGATGGAATGATAAGAGAGCCTCTCCGATCCGCCCTGGTGGGACGGACAGATGTTCTTGGGGTGATGCGGTCTCTTAAGTATCCTGGCCCACTACCATGTAGGGCTTTAAAGGTAATGACCAGCACCTTCAATTGCACCCGGAGACATACTGGCAACCAGTGCAGCTCCTGAAGCAGCAGTGAGGCACGAGCATAACGCCCGTACCCCATCGCTACCCGAGCAGCCGCATTCTGGACCAGCTGCAGCCTCCGAATGGTCACCAAGGGCAGCCCCATGTAGAGCACATTACAGTAATCAAGTCTAGAGGTGCCCAAAGCATGTGTGATAATGAGCAAGGAGTCCCGAACTAGGAGCGGACGTAGCTGGCGTATTACACAAAGTTGTGCAAAAGCCCTCCTGGCCACAACTGCCACCTGCTCTTTGAGCAGTAGTCGCGAGTCCAAGAGGACCCCCAGATTACGCATCGGGTCTGTTTGGGGCAAAGCTGCCCCATCCAGAACCAAAGATGGCAACTCCTGAGATAATGCAGGACCCCTTACCCATAGCCACTCAGTCTTGCCGGGATTCAATTGCAGCCCATTGTCCCCCATCCAGAGCCTGACAGCCTCCAGGCACCTGGATAGGACTTCTACTGCATCAATTGGATCTCCACGGGCTGAGATATACAGCTGGGTGTCATCTGTATACTGGTGATACCTCACCCCGTGGGAACAGATGATCTCACCCAGTGGCTTCATGTAGATGTTAAATAGGAGAGGTGAGAGTACTGAGCCCTGAGGCACCCCATATTGCAGGGGCCTAGGGCTGGACCTCTTGCCTTCCAGCCACACCGACTGGGTCCAGCCCCTCAGAAATGAGGAAAACCAGGCCAACACAGTGCCCTGGATCACCAATTCTTGGAGCCTTCCCAGAAGGATACCGTGGTTCCACAAGTCATTACGTTATCCGGTTTTTAACGTTGTGCGATTCATTGATCATACGTTTAAAAAAAAGCCCTGTTTCTCAATCCGAAGAGGAAAGGGAACAGAGGGGCGATCCGGTTTGCTTGGGGAGGGAACATGCATTCCCTCCCCAAGCAAACTGGCAGTCCCAGCATGGGATCACCCTTTGCTTGCAATTGGCACCCCAACCCGAGAGCTGGACCCACGCTGGCATTGGTGCTGGGGTTGGGGAAAAGGACAGGCATACGCCCCCATTATTTCCCCCAACCCAAGTGCTGATCCCACGCTGTCATCAGCGCTGGGGTTGGGGAAAAGAACAGGCTTAGCCATCCAGCTTCTTTTCCCAGCTTCATTTCCGAAACCTCCGTCTAGGATTGCTAAGGGACTTAATGATGGGGGGGGGCATTCTGAAGATAGGCTTGGGACTCTTTCCCCAGCCTCTCTTCAGAAGCCCCCCCCCCCCCGATGGCTAAGCCCCTTAGCAAGCCAGGCCCCCAGGGGGGTGTTCCTGAAAAAAAGCTGGGAAAAAAATTCAGAAACCTCCATCTGGATCAATATGGGGGGGGGGGGCGTTCTGAAGAGAGGCTTGGGACCCTGGCTAAATCCCTTAGCAATCCAGGTGGGGGGTTCCCGAACTCCTCCACAGCCCCAGCGATTAACTGCTGGGGCGGTGGGGAAGTTCAGGTAGGAACTGCACGAGTGGGTGCATGTCTCCCCGAAAGTCATGCCACCTCCCCACACACACACACCTGGGGCAAGAGCAGGAAGGAGGTGGAGATCAAGATTCCAACTGCCATTTGACATCGCAGAAGCCCAGGGGGAGCTAGGTTTGAACCAGGGTTTAAGAGTAATTATATGATTCCCACAACTTTTCAAGATACTCTGGGCACCCACCAACAGCCAGAGGGGAGAGAGAAATCTATTATTGATTTAGAAAAATGTATTACTTTTTTTTGTGCTGCGTTGTTTTGCTGATTGTAAACCACCCTGAGTCGCCATGCCGAGTGGGCAGCGATATAAATCTAAATAAATAAATAAACTCCCCCACAGCCCCAGCAATCAATCACTGGGGTTGTGGGGAAGTTCAGGGACAAACCGCATGGGTGAGCACATGCCTCCCCAAACTCCCTGGGCTGCCTGCTTTAGGATTGGGGTGGCTGGAGGTCCCTTCCACCCCCACCTACTCTGATCCTAAAGCAGGCAGCCAGGAGCGCCTGTTTGGCGGGGGGACAGGCACGCCCGATCTCTCCCCCCCCAACCAAACCAGTGATCTAAGACCATAGGGCTGGTCTCTAGCCCTGCAGGCTTTGGGACAGAGATCAACATCGGGGAATTTGAGGCAAACAATTGCATCACACAATGTTATTTTAATGTTGTGCGATGCAAATCTTTGCCTCAAATTCCCTAACATCATCCGAGTTTAGCGTTATCCGAGGAAATCGTTATCCGAGGTATTACTGTATTCAGATTTAACTAAATGTTTAGA
Source organism: Furcifer pardalis (assembly GCA_030440675.1). Lineage (NCBI taxonomy): Eukaryota > Metazoa > Chordata > Lepidosauria > Squamata > Chamaeleonidae > Furcifer > Furcifer pardalis. The sequence goes on from CP126890.1 coordinate 261,744,624, forward strand.
ATCGCTTAGAAAGTTTACATCTCTGTTGCAATCAGCAGAGGCAAAATAATTACATTCACATAGTCTTTCTCTCTGTCAAGACTAGAAAGAAGCAGTTTCGAAAATAGAGAACTTACATTGTATAACCTACTACCGTACACTGAAGTAAAATGACATTTAAGTAATTAGAAGCATGTCTAAAATCTTAAAATCTGCATTTAATAAAAACATTTTACTAAAATATTAATTTACGATCACAAAAACTGTTTATTCCCTGGATTTAGTATTTTAAAACAGTCCTACAAAATAAAAGATCAGGGAAACCGAAATACAAGAATTTTAAATGATGCCCAAAAGTTTTCTTACTAGCTCCACTTCCAATTGTCCGATGAAAAAGTTGTGACATTCGAGGACCAAGAGGACCGAACAGATGAGAAGGAAGCCCTCTAGCTTCCAACAGAGCTAGATTAAAAAAAAAGTTAACCTATATGTATTAAATAGTTACACAACACCGTAACTGAGATAAAAAGTCTTTTCAATTTTATAGCATACAGTCTGAGTAAATCCTATGTTACAAGTCAATTTTACAAAACCAATACATTACTAATTGACACAAATATAGACTTTATACGTTTGTTTTTAGCAGGAGCTAAATTTATGGCAATTTTCATCTGAATATCTCTAAACCACTACTCCCTATGATGGTTTTAACAATCTGGGCTAAGAGCTAAGACGGAAGCAATATTTAATAAATATTTCAGTTTTTACAAATATTGTTACCTGTTCCCAAATCCAGGATTTTTTTAATGGTTACACATTAAATCAGTGTTTCCCAACCTTTGGTTTTTGGACTTCAATTCCCAGAAGCCTGTGTCAATTCCCCAAAGCACTGATCAGCCAATGTACTGACTTAGGCTTCTGGGAATTGAAGTCCCCACATTGGGGACCACTGCAATAAATATATCTGACTTCAACTAATGATACATAAACACCAGGGTAAGCTATACAAAACACAAGAAATCCCCTTTTCCCCCCAACTGGGAAATGGAAACTTGGGTAGTGTATCTGTAAATGGTATTGCCTTGCTAAGCTAAAGGAAGACATCCATTAAGAAGAAATAAGATTTAAATTCTCTCTGTTCTTGCAAAGAAAAGACTTTAAGAATGCATGAAGTACATTCTGCCACCTAGGAGACAAGTAACTTAAATGAGGTTATCATTTACAGTAGATGAACATCCAATGTTGTGTAGGAAAGATTTTCTTCCAAAATTTCCTTCCTTGGAATAAAGTTGATTTTGTAGCTACAGATATAACATTCCTGAAATAATGCCATTTCTAATCTATTCAACTGGACTGATCTTTTTTCTTTTTAAGACTGAAGACTGTTGATAAGCCATCAGCTGCACAACTTAACCAGGAAGAGACAAATGAATACTTAATGTAACCCTGTAAATCAGGGGTGCCCAAACTATGGCCCGGGGGGCTGGATCCGGGCCCCGACACCAATTCATCCAGCCCATGCCCGTATGGGTGCATTTTACTTCTGCTTCTGAGAGCAACAAGGAAGGCGTGGGCCGGATGAATTGGCGTCGGGGCCCGGGCTGGTCCGTGGCTTGAAAAGTTTGGGCACCTCTACTGTAAATGGACAATTACATTTAAATGCTTTCCTCAAAATATAAAGGCAAAACATTAAAAAGCTTTCTGACAGATCTCAGCTTTTTAAGCAGTATTCTAATGACTATTAATTACGGTCACCCTGAGAGTAATGGAATAAGCCTCTCAGTACCTTGCAATCTTCCCATTTCAGAATCATCTGATTCACTCTCACCAGAGGTGGTCATACCTACAGCTCCAGCAACAGAACTAGAAGCTATAAGAGAAGAAAATGCAGTGCTATATTAATATGCCACACAGTATACATACATGTCACCCTCTTCAGAAAATTCTCCTTCAAAGTAGCAAAAGAAAACCTTTAATGACTCCAGTAGGAATAGGAACGAGCATACCAAAAAGGCTGGTTTATTTTTAGTCCTGACCTACATAGTATGTAAAGACTGCAGTTGAACACACAAGGTCAGTTTAAACTTCCAATGGCACTTGTAACTAAAACTTCTTAAATTTTGGTGAAATAAACAATACATTTAAACCAGACAATTGAGTTATCAGATGTAAGAAAATGTCCAAAAGAAGTAAAAAAAACCCTCATAAACATGATTGGAATTGGGTGTCATGATCAGGTCTGTGTGGTTTTTTACACCCTGTAACAAGGCTGTCAAGCAGATTTGCATTAACCCCTAGATTTCTAGTTTAGGAGCTTTATAGCGATGAAAACCCATACAAAATGATGGTAGATCCCCCCAAATTGGGTAACAGTCAGACATTTATCCACAACTCTCATTTTAAACATGTCTGTTTACAAGAAATGTTGTTAAGATGGCATTCCTATGAGTAACTGTTCAGAAATAAGTTCCACCAATTTCAAAAAAACCTTGCTTCCTGTGACTGGAGCTGTAATCAGAATAGGAACTGCAGAGAGCTAAAATGCTTAGACCAGCAGTCAGTCAAAACTACAGGGTAACTGAGCCAAGTTAAGTCACATGTAAGAAGGAATAAGATAAAGCCTTTATTTATAATTCAAGAATACTTCTTTCCAAATTAAAGCTGGTAGTTCTATGGTCAAGAGCTATGATGGCTTAGTAGTTAAGACGCCGAGCTTGATGACAGGAAGCTCAGCAGCTCAGCAGTTTGAGACCCAAGTGCTGCGCAGCAGAATGAGCTCCTGTCATCTGTCCCAGCTCCTGCCAAATTAGCAGTTTAAAAGGAAGAAATTGCAAGTAGATAACTAGGTACTGCTTCAGCAGGAAATAGTGTTCTATTGACCACAGAAATGTCTGACTCTTTGGCTCTAAACGGAGATGAGCACACACACACCCAAGAGTCGGATGTGACTGGCTTTCAAGCAAGGAAGACCTTTGCAGGTTCTATGGTCAGGTACAGGACAAGCTGAACTGGAGTCAGTGCAAACTCCTTTTAAACTACAGTAAAGCTATCAAAAAGCCATTATAAGTCTCTCTTGGAAACTATTCTCTGCTCTGCCCAGACTCCTTCATTACACTTAAAGTGAAACATCATCATTAACCTTAAACTAGTCAATGCTAACTAGGGATCCAGTTTTAACTAGGATCTGTACTAAACACTGAACCTCAGTTACATGTTACACATTTTTAGAAGGTAATTTTAAATTTCTAGAATTTAACTCCCCAGAATGGAAAGGACCCAAGATTAAATAAACTTGTTAGAAAGAAATCACATCTTGATTTTGGAATCAGAAAAATTACTGGTACAACTAAAGTTTTTCTCTTTTGAAAAAGCTGCGTGCCATGACAGAAAAAGCTTTATTTCCTTCATGTATTTGTTTTTATAATTTTTCTTAAATAATTTTTGAAAAAATATGGAATAGAACAATAATATAATCTAGGTTGCTACTTGATCACTAAATGTTTTACCTCCCGCTACTATAACCAAAAGCAGGTAACCTGGGACTTCTATGTAATAAAAGGTTGGTACTAATGTTAGCATTTCCAGCCAAAGCAAATAGAACTACAGTAATACCTCGGATAACGTTTACCTCGGATAACGCTAAAATCGCATAACGTTAAGTAATCTGGGGAGGAGAATTGGATCGAATAACGTAAAGGTCCTATGGGATAGATCGGATAATAACCGCTAAAGCCTGTGCAGTTACAATGTATCTCTATGGAGCTTTAACGTTATCCAATCCATCCCACAGGATTTTAACATGCATTGGATAACACTAAAAATCGGGTAACACCAAGACTTGTGGAACCAAGTCTTAATGTTATCCAAGGTATTACTGTACAGTAAAACCTCATATAACACTAAAACCTGGTTCCACAAGTCTTCGTGTTATATGATTTTTCGTGTTATCTGATCCTCTATGGGATCCATAGAGATACATTGTAACCACACAGGCTTTCGCGGTTGTTATTTGAAGCATCCCATAGGATCTTAATGTTATCTGATGCAATTCTTCCCCCCAGATTCCTTGATGTTATGCGATTTTCGTGTTATTCGATACTAATGTTATATGAGGTATTACTGTACTTTCAAAACAAAATAACCATTTTTTATCCTATAAACTTAAATTAGCAAAATTCTACTCTGTATTATAAACAAATGTTTAAAATCTACATAGAATTCCCTTGTCATTTCTATTTCTTTCTTTTTTACCTGCAGCTCCTTGTGGAGCCTCATCAGTTCGGGCAGCTGAAGAATTGACACCATCCTGGTTGTTATCAGGATCAGCCATTTTCTCCTGCCGGCGAGCTTCAGCTGCTCCTCTTTTGCCCAGGACAGAGCCTCGCCGACTAAAAACAGAAGTATAATCAGAAATCTTCCAAATGTAACACCAACTCTCCAAAAGTAAACCAAACAGATATGGAATCATAAGCAAACTGCACGTTTATTTTTCTGGACATTTGACTCACATGCAAAAAACCTTTGCCACATATACAAATAAACCAGATAATGATAAGTACGTTATGCAAAAAAAGGATTGAATGAATACCACCACAGAATTGGTTAGCTAATTAATAACTCCTGCACTTTAAGCACTTTACCCGATTGGGGCGGGATATCAAGTATGAACAATAAATAAATAAATAAATAAAAGAAACTTTAAAAGTATTTTTTGGAATTTTTAAAAAGCATTTCTTCTCATTCTGATAATTTTTATGGAACAAATGAATTCCATTATTACTCATAATAGGTGATGAGTCAGAATGTATCTTTACTGCCTTCACAAGGCTGAGTGATTATATACTAGAATCCCTAAGTAAAATACACAGCATTCTAAAGCTGAATGTTGCCCTTTGGTCCCATCTGTATCATCTTTCCTTCCTTCTTATAACAGTGGGCGGGGGAGGGGGGAAATACTTGTATTAATACAGAGAATGGTTTGGTACTACAGTATATTGTTACCACTGCACCGAATATTCCATCCCACATTTATACTTTAACTCTTCTGAATCACCTGGAAATTTACAGTGTCATCAAAAATGGTATCCTTCTGGATTGACTAGTTGGATTGGGGTACTGTAGTGCAATATTTACAATCCTTTGTGTTAGATCATACTCAGAAAGTGAGCCTAGAGATCTTCCTTCGACGCCAAGACTTATTTATGTGGTCTCCCAGAATAAGTCTCCCCAGTGAAGGACATAAACTGTGAGGGGTCATCAAAGCTTTGGAAAGAAACATTACCAATAAAGACAATGTGGCTCTACTGCCAAATACCAAGAATGCAAAACATTCCTTTGAACACTACCTAGGCTCAATCATGCTGAGATGACAGCAAAAAAGCAAATTAAACCCAGACAACAGAGATGATGTTGGTAAACAGAAAGGAGGGAACTAGAATCCCATATTTTAGAGGATCTCTCTTCACAGGGAACTCAGATTCATAGCCTGGGAGCACTCCTTGACTTTCTACTCTCTCTTTGACACTCTGCTGTCCCTGCCCTTTCATGTTGTAAGAGTAGCAAAAGTGTTTTTGCACAACTTGACTTAAGTGTGCCAACTGCATTATTTCTTAAGTCAATTTGCCTTAGCAAAAGTTACCCACAACTTTACTACATTGTGTCTTGGCTACCACAATATGCTCTGTATCGGTGGTGGTGAATCTACGGCACTTGTGCCAGAGGGGGCACTCAGAGCCCTCTCTGTAGCCTTCGCCGCAGCACAGAGTTCACCCTGCCCCCACGCATGGGCTGGCCCAGTAGGACACCAGGAGTTGCCCAGGTGCGCCCTCGCCTCTAGGGGGCAAATAATATTTTTATTTTATTTTATTTTCATTTTTTTTTAAATTAAGAGACAGGCCTGAGGAGCTCTTCACTAGAGAAGGGTGGGCATTCCCAGGTGCCATGTTACGTTGGTTGGTTGCGTGCGCACTCCCGCCCTTCTCCTGCCCTCCCTCCCACCTTGGAGCCAATGGCCGCCATCACAAGGCAGGCTGGTAGGAAAGGGAAGGCAGTTCTACAGCTGGCTCCTTCCCCTCTGCCTGCCATCCTCCTCGGGCGACCCCCTCCTCCTCTTTCTCTTCCGCAGCCACCACCCCATTCACCCTTTCCTTCTGGGCGGCTTCTTCCCAGCGTGGTTCCAAGCCAGGCCAGGCCAAACCATCAGGCTGCCCTTCCTTGGGCTTCTGGGGCTCCGCTTGGCCCACCTCCTCTGCCCATGTGCAGGGAGCGGGCCAGAGGGGGACATGGGAGCCGCCACTCTCCTCCCAAAACCCACCACCACCCACTCCCCCTGCAAGAGAGCAGTGATAAACGAGGCGAGGGTGCAGAAAAAGGCCTCCCCTGGCAGGCAGAGTGGACAGCAGCGACTTTTGGGAGGAGAGCGGCGGAAGAGAGAGAGGAGGGAGGGGGTCGCCCAAGAAGGGCTGGTAGGCAGAGGGGAGGCAGCCAGCTGTAGAGCTGCCCTTCCTTTCCTGCCAGCCTGCCTTGCAACGGCAGCCATTGGCTCCTAGGCAGAGCCCTGTGACAATGCCATAATCATTACCTATCCCCCGCCTTCTCATGGTGTCCAGCATACCCCTGCCTGCCTCTCTGCCCGGCAGCCCAATGGAAGCACTTCCTCCCTCCTCCCAGTAAAGAGTTCGTCCCACTCCTCTGCCCAGCAACCCAATGGGAATGCTTTTTCCCTCCCCCAGCAGAGCTCGCCTGGCCCCTCTGCTCACAGAAAAAGTAGAACACTCTCAGAACTGTGATCAGTTTCCACTCTCACTGATTTTAGGAAGGGTATGAATAACCTCATAATTAGGCTTTTAAATAAAAAATAAATAGGCAAGAAATTTTTCTCAAAGGCAATCATTAACAGTTAATTCTGATCTTGTTCATAATGCCAAACAGCCAATCTTAACATCAACTATGTCAACTTTTAATTCTAATTCACTCAATGGTACTGTCACCAAAATCTCTCAGATAACACGATTCTAAGTCTCTATAAATACTGCAAAGCTGTCCTCTTTTGTCAAAATAGTTATTTGTATCCATAACTGAGGCACTCAGCACAAAAATCTATTTTCTACTTATTATAGTACTTCACAGTAATTTTAGCATCGCAATAAATCCAAAAACATCAGTAATACCTGGTACTAGCACAGGAGCCCGTGGTCTTTTGCCGTGTGCTCCGCCTCAAACTGGGGAGCTCAGCAGGTGGTGATTCACTACGCTTTTTTGTTGATTTTCTTAAACCTATATAGACAAGAAGACAGTCAACACCAGGCAACTGAAATCTTTTGCAAACGCTGCACAAAACAAAGTGTGTGGAGAAACTGCAACAAAGGTTATTCCAACACAAGCTACCCTTCCCTCTTTTCTTCCAACCTCACCACTAGCAAGTTTTTTTTTAACTCAAAGAGAGTTTAAAGGAAAAGAATAAGAGTCACAAACTGCAATTATTTTATATCATGCATAATAACACTGCCTGCTCATTCTTTGAATTTCTTTTCTTATTTTCCTCTATTGCAGTGTTCCCCAACCTTTGGTGTTTGGACTTCAATTCCCAGAAGCCTAAGTCAGTACATTGGCTGATCAGTGCTTTGGGGGACTGACTTACACTGCTGGGAATTGAAGTCCAAACACCAAAGGTTGGGGAACACTGCTCTACACTGTGGTGGTAATAGTAGGGAACAAACCTGTTACCTCCCTCATGAAGAACAACTTCAAATGATGTATCAGGCAGCTGCTAGCTTGTGGAATTTCTCTTTATTAAGGACAAAAATGGCTAGCTGTATGCCACCAAGATGTTTTAGGCTGTAATTTCCATTTAGCTACTAGGACCAGGGCTGATGGGAGCTGGAAACGAAAAACATCAGGAAGCCCATCCCTGTTTTAGAGAAAGTACCTTCATGACAACCTATACAACAGGAGCTGTGGTTAGGGCTTGTTCCCAAGAAAGCATCTTAATTAAGATGTTATAAAAGTGCAAGAAATGGCAAACTATTTCTACCTTCTATTCTTATTTCAAAACACATCTCAAAAACTATTTCTAGTTAAATGTGTCAAAAAAATCTATTGTACAAGAGAAATGTGGATGGTATTATGTTAGAATTTTCAAAGACCGAAAAACATGACAGACCAAGCGGATCCAAGAAAGCGAACATTAAAATACAGCAGTTAGTCTTTAAAATGGCTCAAGTCTTTTGTCTTTTTGTTTTGTTTACTATCTGATATGCTTAAAAATCAGACTAACATGGTTACCATTTCAAAAGGGAACTTTAAAACTTCACAAATGTTTCTTCCAATACTTTTCCTGGATAACACTGTGGAGAAACAGCACTGGCAGCTAACTTCTGTGACTAAGTCTTTTGATTTGGATAGCATAATACTATAGATTAAGATAAGGGTGCCCAAACTATGGCTGGATCCAGCCCCCGATACCAATTCATCTGGCCTGCACCACCATCGCCAACCCCAGAAGCAGAAGTAAAATGTGCCCATGCAAAACACTGCCTTAAATGCGCCTGCAGCTGTAGTAACTACATTTACGACAGCCACAGGTGCATTTACGGCAGCGTTCTGCACATACACGTTTCACATCCGATTCCAGTGTGAGGAACCATGTGACCAGCCTGACCCGCTGTCCGGAGGCATGGTCAGGCCCGCAGCCCAAAAGTTTTGGGCACCCCTGGATTAAGAGAAGGGGAATCAGTAATAAACTGGATCTTTTGTTATTTGATAACCATTTTAAGCTCTAAGCTACAGAATGAATCCAGGATTTCCTACAGATTACCCACATGTAATATGAATGACTCATTGCTTTGATGGATTCTGATCAAAATGATTGTGCTTCTAATAATACCTGAATACACTAGAACCCCGGACAACGTTATGACATGGTTCCACAAGTCATGACGTTGTCCGGTTTTTAACGTTGTTCAATACATTGATCCAACAACGCTAAAAATAACCTGAGAAGAGGCGCTCGCACGCGCACGAAAAGGCGCGCCAGCAGGAGCCTCTTCTACCAAACAGGGGAGGGGGGAATTCGGAAAAGCCGACCCTTGCCCAGGCGGGCGAAACGGGGATCCCACGTTAAGGTAAGGGATCAAAGTGGGGGGTGGGGGGTGGCACCCTCCGCTTTGATACCTTGCCTTGACGTGTGATGCCGTTTTGTTTAGGCGCTTTGCGATGGGAGTTTGGGTGCCCAAACTCCCATCGCAAAGCGCCTAAACAAGGGTCGGCATTTCCGAATTTCCCCCTCCCCCGGGGGAGGGGAGAATTCGGAAAAGCCGACCCTTGTTTAGGCGAGCGAAACGGGGATCCCACGTCAAGGCAATTGTGTTGACGTGCGATCCACGTTGCTATAGCGTGCCCGGGAAAGAGGCGGCTTGGTCGAAATTCCATCCCCCTGCACGGGGGTGAGGATTTCGACCAAGCCGTCTCTTTCCCGGGCACGCTATAGCAACGCGGATCGCACGTCAAGGCAATTGCCTTGACGTGGGATCCCCGTTTTGCTCGCTTACGTGAAAATAATGTGAAAATCGCGTTATTCGATACAAGATTTTTCCGAAAATCTTGTCACGTTATGCGTTTTTCACGCTATATGGTACTCGCGTTACCCGGGGTATTACTGTATAACAAATAAAAGCTACCCAGTACAGCATAGTGAATAGAATGTTGGTCTAGGCCTCAGGAGGCTTTGGTTGAAATCCCCTCAGCTGTGGAAGTTCACTGGGGTGTGTGTGTGTCTGAAACTGGTAAAAACCTTCCTTAAATATTTCACTTACTCTCAAAGCCCTATTTGGGTTGCTATAATTTGGTTCTTACTTGATGGTACATAACAAATAACACATGCACTAAATCTTCTAGGTATCCTTAAAACACTTCATTATCCTTTATTAGTTATACTGCAGTAAAAAAACATGAACAAATGCATGAACTAAATGGGAGCCTTGTCTAATGTACAGTAGCGTAGCCGGGGGGGGGGCAGCCTGCCCCAGGGGGCAGCAAAATGTCCCAGCAGGAGGGAAGCCGCTGCATCCCCAGAGAAGGCAGAGGAGGAGGTGGGCACAGGCGCGCATAAGAGTGTGTGTGTGTGTGTGTGTGTGTGTGTGTGTGTGTGAGAGTGAGAGAGAGAGAGAGAGAGAGAGAGAGAGAGAGAGAGAGGAGCAGGTGCAGCCTTTTGGGAATCCCTTCTGCTGGACACCAGAGCAAACAGGACACTGTTTACCTTCCCACCGAAGTGGTCCCTATTTATCTCCTTTTAATTTCGTGCTTTCGAACTGCTAGGTTGGCAGGAACTGCAACAGAGACAGGAGCTCATTCCGTCCTGCAGTACTCAGAAATCGAACTGCTGACCTCCCACCTTCCAGTGTCTTAGCCACATGAGCTAGAGAGAGGCGCAAAAACTGGTTCCTCGTGCCACTCGCAAGTCCCAATTGCCAGGCAGAGGAGTGGAGCCCAGCTCAGCTTGGCTCCCTTAGTTCAGTTCCCCACCCCACCCCTCCCCACTTTATCCCCACCGTCCCTCCCCGCTATAAATAACAATTTCATGTCAGAAATTATTCTGGGTTGAAATGTCCCCAAAAGCTGGGACAGAAACTAAGGGGCACTCAATCTGTCATGCAGGACCCTGGGTCTTGGAAGTGCCAACTTTGCAGCTCACAAGGCGAGTGTCTTAACCCCTTGGCCACCACAACTCCTTCCTGCTTAATACAATGGTTTGCAAAATAAATGAAGTGGGGCTCATGGTGCCTTTCCATTCAGGGGTCTGGGCCAGTTTTAATTTACTTTGCACTTCGAGGAGAGGCCTCTTAAGTGTGAACAAGCAACACCTGCCGCCTATTTTCCTGCCCCCCCCCTCATTGTTTACATTTCTGGGTGCACGGGATTAAAGGAAAATGCTGCCTCTTAAGTGGCTGCCCAAGGTTTGCAAAAGGAGATAGAGATCCATCCTGCTCCTCTTGGGGGGGGGGGGGGAGGGGCGTTTTTGCACGAGGCTTTTTTCTCCCATTTGTTTTAAAGGCCACACCCTCCCTCTGCCCTCCCTGAAGGAGGGAAGACAAGGCTCAGGTATCAATCTCCTGCGCCCAGCACAGCATTTTTGGATGATTGGCTGGCCATGGCTTTCCCAGCCCTGGTGAGTGAATGACTGGCACTTGGAGAGATCAGGGAAATGGAGCAGGAGTGCAAGCCAAGGGCGGCAGTGATGGCGGTAGGGCCCCTGAGAGCATAGCTTCCCTTTCATGGCGGCTCCTTACCCGTACCCTCCTTACCCTTGCTTTGAGTTTCCCAGGAAAGGGTTTCTCTCAGTGACTAGAGTGGGGGGAGCACGCAGGGTGGCCCTTTTGGGGGTGTCAAAATTTCACAATGCCAGCATCCTGGGCCCCATCCAGGGGGCGACAAATTTGGCCTCTGCCCCGGGCGGCTGAAACCCACATGACACCAGTGCTAATGTAGCATGGCTCTTCTTACATTCTATTTTAAGGACAGGTCTATGGCCACAACATGACTTCTGAAGTTCAGGAATATAAATGGCACAATGGATCATGAGTTTTACTTAATGTAAAAAAATTACTATTAAAAAGAAAACAAAATAGCATAATTTTCCATATTATGGAAAAACAGAATTATGTGAAACAATTACTAGTCCTTCTGTTGGGAACGTTCTGACAAGTACAGTCAATTATCATATTATTTATACATTTTAAGGCAAACAACTGTTGCTGTTTTAAGCAGACAAATCTGAAGTGGAAAAAATTTACAGCATACATGAGCAAAGATTATGGATTATGCTCCTTAGTAGAATGTTTGATTCCACATGAACATTATTACTAGGTGTGATTGTATAGAAAATATATGTATTTCAAACTTAGAAATTTGCTTTAAATCATGAGTTGTATTTATTATTGTAAAAATAAAGCTATTAAAAAGAGAACTAACTACCATAATTCTTTCCATGTTGTGGAAAAAGTAATTTTGGCAAGAATTCTAACTTTAAAAAAAAGATAATTTGATTTAAAACAATAAACTGAACAGCAAAGCATAGGCTGAACCTAAATCATTCTAGCTTTCTTTACCCATTCAATCAAGTTAAAAGAATAATCTTGTAGCAGCCAATGATACAAAATAACTCATTCATATCATCATAAAATGTACACATTTGAGGAAGCCAATATTCTAAAAATTATATTCTACACCACCTCCTAAGATTGCGTTCTCCCATGCAACAGACCAAGAAGTAAATCATTACTACTCTGCCATTACAGATGTAACATATGAAATAAAGAAACTAAATTGATTTAGTACAATAGTTTCAGTAGACAAAGAAAGCTTATGAGATCTAGAGAAAATATATAGGGGGGGAATCAATGACATGGTGTTAAAATGGCTCAGTCCTTATTAATCTAAATATATCCAATATCTAGATCAGAAATCAGAAAAGTATGTCCTTCCTAATGCCACTGAGCTACAATTACCATCATCTCACATCAATGAGTGGTGTGGCTAGAACCAATAAGGGTTGAAATTCAACAATTCCTGAATAGTCACATGTTGCCCACACCGCATTTAACATTGTACAGTAAAAGAAATCAACTAAAAAACCAGAAAATGCAAAGGAGAGTTCTTTTCAAAAATCATCTTTTACATCAAAAACATTTAGAACAAAGAAGTTATAGACTGAATGGTCTCTCTCAAGATTAGAGTTCTCCTACCACAATGTGGAAGTTTTCAGTTACACCATCTCCCTCCTACAACCTCAATAGTATAGCTCTTTGGATATACTAACTATACCAATCAGCTCCTATAGTTTAGGTCTGAAAGACTACATGCGAGTCAATACAAATTCTGTAAATCATGTACATTTAGGATATTACAAAATGCCATTATTTTTTTCACATTTTTAGGAACTCACTTGCTAGTTTGGCCTGTAATCCTGAAGGCCCAGGTTTCGATGCCTCTGGCTTAGAAGAGCCTGGCAGAGACAGTTTTGTTTTAGGCAGACTAACTTTCGGACTGAAACGAGCAGCCCAATCAAACTTTGAAGAGCCACCAATTTTACTTTGTTCTTTATCCCTGCTACTTCTCCGTGGGCTGGGGCTGGATGCAGATCTGGAACGCCTGGCCTTGCTCTGGTCTTTCCCCTGTTTCACTCTGGCACCCTGAGGAACAGCAGAAGAGGCAGAAGCAACAACAGAAGAAGAGGAGGATGTGGAGGCTGAAGAAGAGGAATCTGTGATGGTGCTACACCCAGCTTTGGCTGAGCTCGCTGATTTTGAAGCCAGCTTGGTAGGTTTTGCTGGTCTCTCTTCAATACCAGTCGATTCAGCTGCTGGATTATTCTTTACACTGGTCGAGGTCTCTGTCCTTTTCCGTTTCTGGTTTCGGGAGCTACCAGTAGCTCCACCCTTTCTGGTATGGGCTTTGCTTGTGGATGGCAATTGTGAAGGCTTTGACTCCTGCTCTTGATGCAAGTGTCTTTTCTTAGACTTTGTTTGTGGCTTGTTTCTTTCCAAGTCTGAGGAAGAATCAGTGTGCTGAAGTGCTTTGGTTTTTTTGGCAGGGCTAGGTGAATTTGTCTGGTTGTAATCTGGGCTAGCACTGCGTTTCACTCCTCGAGGACTGTCTTTTTTAGGTACCTGCCCTGATTTTGGTCGCTCCAAAGTACTGTCTGTGTCCGGAGCCTCTTGTTGCGGAATTATAATAGCAGATGAACTACAGCCTCTGAGAAGGTAAAAGAAGTACACTATTGTTACTAAGAGAAAAAATACATTTTTAAAAGAACTCTATAGAACAGTGATGGCGAACCTTGGCACTCCATGAGTTCTTGAACTTCAATTCCCAGAAGCCTAGATCAGCAGGAGTGCTGACTTGGGCTTCAAGTAATTGAAGTCCAAGAACACATGAAGTGCCAAGGTTCACCATCACTGCAATAGTATAATCCAAGGAAATGTGGACAAATACTACTTTGCTATTGCAAGATCAAGCTTCACAATAAAACTTTAAACCAGATTTAAATAAACTTTGAAGGAAACTTTTAAGCAATAAGTATTGCTTACAGAAACGTCTACTGCTGTCACATCTGATTTTCAGACACATAAATACTAATACTAGTTAATATTAAATGATGACCAAGCCACAACTGCATTTAATTTTTGAAAATTCGTTGGAGAATACAGTACTCAGAAATGCACATAGTTAGGAAAACCCCACCACCACCCACCTTGAAGACAATTAGAGCTTTATTAATAGCAGATCTTTCAAATCCAGAACTAAAAAGTAACAGCTGTATACAACTTTTGAAAAAACAAGTGTGGTAACCTTAAATGGGCTCCCAGGCCAGCAAACAGGAGTAGACATCCTGGTACCTGTCAGATGTTTTAACAACAGTGCACATCGGACTCATCTAACACAGCCTATCATAAGATATCATGGGGTACACAGAGCCTCCTCAAATAATGTGGTATTTCTGAACCAAAATCAGGTGTACCCTGGTAACAGCAACTTTGTGTTGCCGACTAATCTTTCTCACACTGGGTCAGGCAAAAGGAACTGCAGAATGAACTCAACAAAAGATGCCTTCATTTTGGCAGTTTCATGTCTGGCATAGACACGGAAGAAGAAAAGGTATCACAAGAATTTTAATCCAAGACAATTTAGAAGATTTAGGATTACCTACCTGTGCCACAGAGACTAGATTCTGTACTACTGCCATTTTGAAAAAGCTTTTGAGATAGAGTAAGCTACTTAAGACTTATAGTTCAGAAGCAAGCATGGTTTCTTGCCAGGTAGAGAAAATGTTTACATAATGCCAACTCTTCTGCATCTAGAGCAGCTACACCCACACATACATTCCTGGAGTAGAGTTCTGAAGCGCACACAGAGATATGTCTACTGATTTGCTCCCAATGTTGCTCTTATTAGTAGCCTAACAAATAAATACCCAAGAGGAACATTCATCCAATTCCTTTGCTAAGTACTTTATTAATAGGTACTTCAGTTTGAATTCTGCCAATTGTCAGCAATTGAATAGACAAATATGAATCACTTTTTTCCAAAATAAAGATATAAAAAAGAACTCCAGCTCTCGCTCTCACCCGCCCTGGACCAGGGAGAGCAGGAACAGTTGCGTCGGGGCTGGCAGCGTAAAAGAAGAGCCTGCCACCACCCCACTGGACTCCAACACTCGCTCTCGCCCAGTCCTGGACTGGGGAGAGCAGGAACAGCTGTGTGAGTCTTCTTCCTTCCACCGCCAATATGGATGCTCTCTCAGCCAGCTTGGCTGAGGGGGAAAGGAGTAGCAGGAAATGGATTTAGTGAGTGGGGTTGAGTTGCGAGTTTATTGTGTTCTGTTTCGGAGTGTTTTTGAAGTGTTCCTGAAATGTTTTTATGATGTCTTGATTTTGTAATTGTGATAGGGGATATCTTGAAATGTTTTTGATATGTGATATTTTGATATGTGTTATTTTGTGATATGATATTTGTAGTTTGTGACACACTGTTTTGTTGTGAGCCGCCCAGAGTCGCTATTAGCGAGTGGGGCGGCATATAAGTCAAACAATACAAGTAATATAAAGTATATTAAGTAATAAAGGCAAGTAATAATTAAGTATCATTTAAGTAATTAACTATGAAGAATGTAATATAAATTACTGATATTACATATTTGTTTTTTGTTTTGTTTTTTTGTTCAGTCGCACAGTCAATTCCAACCCTTTGCGACCCCATGGACCACTGTCCGCCAGGACAAATGCATAAATATAAAAATATAAAACTTATTACCTTTTAGAAAAGTGTCCCTTGGACTGTTCAGAAGTAGTACTGGGCTGCACTTTGGGTGCCTTTGATATAGATTTTCTACTTTCAGAAGGGCTATGTGCCTTATGTTTTGCCTGCCCTAAATGTGACCTGTCAATAGAAAGTTAAAATAGTTATTTAAAAAAGTAGAATACAAACAAATATGTACAAGGAATACATACAAAGTGGATTTGAATATAATGCTATTATATTAGAGCCTAGATTGGAAAGAGTCAAAATGTTAGCTAGGGCTTAGCCGCATCAATTAATTCAACTTAAATTAAGTCAAGACCATAGTTCTTAAATACTTCTTGGTCTTCCCGATATTCAATAATTTATATTAAACAGAGTTCTTTTACCTTTAGATAGTTACTCATTCAACTATTTAGGAATTAGCTAACCTCTTTGGCCAGAGGTTGTCAATCTTTTTAAGTCACGCTCCCTCAGGCACCGGGGGGGGGGAGGCAGACAGACTGGTGGTCCCCCCACCATAAACGCTGCCGTAAACGTTTCTGTGGGGGCTGGAGCAAGGGCAGCCGGCTGGACGATTTGGCCATGTGGGCCATAGTTTGCCAACCCATGTCTTGGGCACTTATATTACTTCATAACAGCCAAGACTCATACTGTTACAATACTATACTAGATCAGTTTCATCGAGATTTGCACCATGTGGTAGCCTTAAAATGTAATGACCAAACATACAACAAAAATCACCTTATCAGGGACAAAGCAGCATGTGCCATCACACTGTCTCATTCCTGATAAGCCAAAAAATTGAAAAGATGATGGCTGACTGTTGCATGTAAATGCACCCCATCTTTCAAGAAAAAACATCAACTAAGAATAAAATAGACAACTACATAATTTAGTCTGTATTCTGATCACTAAGAACTAATTGTTTTCCTTTCTGAAGTTGGAGGATGGGAAGAGATCAGTCATTGTTCCCCTCCTATACAGAAATTATCAAGATCGCAAACTAAACTGAGGTACAAGCTGCTTTATGTTCTACTCGCCTAATGCTGATTAAGATAAGCCCAACCACATTTAGGTATTATGATTAGCTACCAGAGGTCACTTCCCACTCAGTTCTGCAGACCATTTCTTCCTTGGCATAACCTGGCCATCTTGGCACATTTATTCAAAAATTTTGCTGATACATACCAGTACCTGGATTATTTCTTTCTTTCTTTTTTATTTTATTATACTTTTATACACCCATCTCACAAATTGCTACTCTAGATGGTGTACAAGAAGTATAAATACATTTGATAATAAATTCAAAATGAACCTAATATATAATGAAAACATTAAACAATTTTGCGAAGAATAAGTGGTAATATAGCAGTACAGTAATACCCCAGATAACGCGAGTACCGTATAGCGTGAAAACCGCATAACGTTACAAGATTTTTGGAAAAATCTTGTATCGAATAATGCGATTGTTAACGTTATCCGATACAGTCGTTCTTAGCAGCAGGGTGGCTGGAAAGCTGAACGGGATTCTCCATTCAGCTTCCCAGCCACCCTGCAGCTACGGAGGCAGGGGTGGGGAGACTGGAAAGCTGACGGGGGGGTCCCCCGTCGGCTTCCCCAGCCACCCCACAGCTGTCGAGGCAAGGGCGGGTGGCTAGGGAAGCCGACAGGGAGTCCCCGTCAGCTTCCCCAGCCACCCTGCAGCTGTAGATCGGGTCCTCTGATCTCTATGGAGCAGGCAGGGGACCCGATCCAAGCTGTTTCTGGGCTCCCCCAACGTCCTCAGCCAGTGCAGCAAGCCAGAATGTCGGGATTCGAACCCTGACATTCTGGCTTGCTGCACTGGCTGAGGATGTCGGGGAAGCCCAGAAACAGCTTGGATCGGGTCTCCACACCTCCCTGGACCCGGTGGGGGGGGGGGGGGTCAGAGACCCCAAAATTGGTAAAAAAAAACTGGATTCTTTTTTTACCAATTTTAGGGTCTCTGACCCCCCCCCCCGGGCCGGGTCCAGGAAGGTGGGGAGACCCGATCCAAGCTGTTTTCAAAGTTCCCCCACCTCCCTGGAGGCTACAGCAAGCCAAAATGTCAGGATTCAAATCCCGACGTTCTGGCATGCTGCAGCCTCCAGGGAAACAGGGCTTTTTTTAACATTGTGTGATCAATGTATCGCACAACGTTAAAAACCGGATAACGACGGGTCTTGTGGAACCAAGTCATAACGTTCAGCCCAGTCAGCCCATGATCTGAATATGTGAAGGAGTTTCTCCACAAAATTTGAGGTAAACTGCCTTTCCCTATTTTCACCATTAATATCTGTGCTCTGCAATTACTGTTTAATCAACACTTATTGAAAAACAAATACATTTGGGTATCCTTCCTGGGACTGAACATGTAAGTGAAATTCCCCACCTAAAAAGTAATGCATATAAAAAATTACATGATCCAATGGATACTACATATACAGAGGCATAGCATAAAGTTATTCAACAATAGCCTAATGATGTCATTAGCAGCAGCCCTATTTTCTTGATAAAAGGTTTCCTCCTCCATTCTAGGTTCTGAAGCTCTGAACCATCAATTCTAAATTTATCCCCAATCCCACTGTCATCAAAGGTTTCCCCAGGACCATAGAAATCCTAAGTAAGCCTAGTAACCTTGAGAGGGAGGAGAGGAAACTTTTTAAATGAAAACATTATGACCATGTGTGTGATGTCTTCAGGCTTATGCAGTGTAACTTTACACTAGTGGATTTCAACTACAGTAATACCTCTGATAACGTTTACTTCAGATAACGCTAAAATCGCATAACGTTAAGTAATCTGGGAAGGAGAATTGGATCGAATAACGTTAAGGTCCTATGGGATGTATCGGATAACAACCGCTAAAGCCTGTGCGGTTACAATGTATCTCTATGGAGCTTTAACGTTATCCGATCAATCCCATAGGATTTTAACATGCATCGGATAACACTAAAAATCGGATAACACCAAGACTTGTGGAACCAAGTCTTAGCGTTATCTGAGGTATTACTGTATTTTTATCCATCTAACAGGGTGTGCAACTGCCGCTAAAACCTTTATACTACTCCAAGATATTGTTTCTGAAAGGCAGTGGGCTCTCTGGAGACAATATTGTATGAAGGGTTACAGTTAGACTGTAATAACAGCAACATTTCTTTTTTTCTTTTTTTTGTTCATACATGGACATGATAGATACCAGCCTAATAATACAAGAGGCAAATAATTGCCTAATTTAAATTGATGTAAGATATTCCGATGAAAGCTATACATCCAAGTATGAACAAAAACTGTTAGGAAAAGATTTATTCACTTGTGCAGGTGACATAATGAAACTGAATTTAACTTTGCTTTAGCAATATAATATATAGATTATGAAAGTACAGTAAAACATCGGATAACGCTAAAACTTGGTTCCACAAGTCTTTGTGTTATCCGATTTTTAATGTTATCCGATCCATGTTAAAACTCTATGGGATGGATCAGATAACGTTAAAGCTCCATAGAGATACAATAGAACCCCGGACAACGTGATGACATGGTTCCACGAGTCATGACGTTGTCCGGTTTTTCACGTTGTTCGATACATTGATTGAACAATGCTTTAAAAAACCCCTGACGTCAGGGACAAACCACGCCGAGGCAAGGCTCGGCTTGTCTGAAATCCCCCCCCCCCCGGGTAGGCATGCGATCGCGTGTCATTCGGGGATAGGGCAAGGTACGGGAAATACCCCCGTATCCTGCCCTAACCCCGAACGACACGCGCGCACGCTCGAAGTTGTGAAAGTCTAAGGATCTTTACCCTTTCACAACTTCGGGCGGCTTGGAGGCTTGTGCGCCGCCGCCGCGGTTCGGCGAGGATGCAGGGGTCTTTCCAGCATCCTCGCCTAACCGCCGCCACGGCGCGCGTGCACGTCCGCGGTTCTGAAGGGGTACCCTCTCGGATCATCGGGCGGCTTGGAGACTTGCGTGCCGCGGCGGCGGTTAGGCAAGGATGCGGAAAAGACCCCCGCATCCTTGCCTAACCGTCGCCGCGGCGCGCGTGCACGCCCGCAGTTCCGAAGGGGTACCCTCTCGGAACTTCGAGCGGCTTGGAGGCTTGCGCGCCTAACCGCCGCGGCGGCGCGCAAAAGCCTCCAAGCCGCCCGAAGTTCCGAAAGGGTAACCCTTTGGAACCGCGGGCGTGCATGCGCGCCACGGCGGCGGTTGGGCAAGAATATGGGAAAGACCCCCGCATCCGCGCCTAACCGCAAGGCGCACAAGCCTCCATGCCGCCCGAAGTTGCGAAAGGGTAAAGATCCTTACACTTTCGCAACTCGAAGTTTCGAAAGGGTAAGGATCCCCGTACCCTTTCCAAACATCGTGGGGGCGGGCGCTGGGGGGGTTGGATTGGGTAGATGTTCAACCCAATCCAACTCCCCCCCCACGCATACGCTTGTTCCGAATAACGTGAAAATCGCGTTATTCGATACAAGATTTTCCCAAAAATCTTGTCACGTTATGCGGTTTTCACGCTATACAGTACTCGCGTTACCCAGGGTATTACTGTACATCGTAACCGCACAGGCTTTAGCAGTTGTTATCCAATCCATCCCATAGGACCTTAATATTACTCGGATCTAATTCTCCTCCTCAGATTACTTAACATTATGCGATGTTAGCGTTATCCGATCCAATCGTTATCCGGTGTTTTACTGTAATAAACTCTGCAATATAGTAACTTTAAGGATTTAAAAAAAAACAAGTCACAATAATAAACGTTCTATGGTAAATTTAATTGTATTTTACTTTTGCAAGAACTGTAAAATCATTCAGTCTTAAATTTCAGAGGTTTTAAACTGGTGTTTTTTGAAAATCATATTAGAATAAGAATATAGACATGAATGTGCATGAAGAAAACTTCACATTTCTTTGGGTTACAGAATTTCATTATTAAGTATTAATATTTTGACCATTAAGAGTAGTAGAAAGGAGCCAATAAAAGTCTGTGATTACTGCTACATGCTATTTGAAGATAGTCTATGTCTCAAAATGTTCTGCTTTTAATTAAACAGGAAATATTTCAAATCAAATCTGCTAACCAAATAATATCCAAGAGTGGACTTGTCCCTTTGGATCTATCCAATGCACTCTGTGCATCATGCTACACACAATTCGTTGACAACAAGATCAATTAGAAACTTATTTTAGAGGCTTACAAGGTCATGCATTGTAATTGTAATCTCATTTTAATTTTAGCTGCTACGTTCAAAGTGTTCAGAAATACTAACTAATACACTGAGGACAACTAATTATCTGGCCTAAATAAATTATAAAAATATGACTCTGCCAATTAGAAAAAGTCCTATTTTATCATTTGTTTAGGCCAGGTAATTAATTGTCATCAGTGTACAATGACACTTTTTAAAATTAGCCACTGATAAGATCTTATACATAATTACCCATACCTTCCTCCTACTGCGTCGTCTTGTGGTTGGGCCCCGACAGTGTTTCTTTGTGAACGTCGCAGTGACCCCCCTGGACTGTTATTAGGCCGGTTGGACATTGGCGCCTCTCTCCTGAAGGGACATACCCTTTCTAGACACTACCATTCACTGGAAGACAAAAAAAATTATTTTGTTTAATCCAAATGCAAGTGACAGGCCAACATATATCCTTATGTACAATAGAAAGCTGTTTTTCATAGAGTGTCAAAAGTGACTAGAATGGTTAAACAATCACCTAAATGTCAGAAGCTGACAGACCTATGTGACCTCTGTTGACACATTTTGGGGTATTTTAATGACACAATTTTTTAAATTCAGAAATAATCCTAGCTGTGATACACAGAGGAGTTGAGTTTTGCTGGACCCAAAATAATTCCATCTTTTGTTAGTCTATCTACCTCAGAAACATATAAAATGTTTCACAATCTTGTGTGTTTTCCAGACAGTCTTTTTACAACATGGAGGTTAGGACAGAAAAAATGAAAAGGTCAAACTGGGATCCAGTTTATTTGTCAATCAACAATTATCCTAAAGGAAACAGAAATGCTTTACATATATGGAAACAAAAATAGAAAAGTGCAAGATAGCTTACAGTAAAGAACAAAGGAAAATAAAACTCTAATTCTCTTAAAAACAGTAAGATTAAGGTTTGTACAAGCTCCATTATTTAAGGCAAAATAATTACTACTGAATAACTACTATTTTTTTTTACAAATTTACCCACTAGAGCAGCTGCCTTCTCAGCTGCTTGTCCTGCTCACATAAGATGAAGATAATAAAGGTTCATCGGAATACCTTTGGAAAAACAGAAGTTACTTTAGTCCAAGAGGAGAGCCAATTAATTAATGTCATAATTAGTTGAAAGTTTAACTGGTTTTTAAGTAAGAGTACAATGTATTTCAGTGTTTACAAATCCCACAATAGATTCTATCACATGACTATACCTAAGCGCTTTTGTAAACAATGTTACTTGTCAGCCATTAAATACAGAAGGACGTTTCCTTCAACAAATTTCCTTAGGCAAATTGCCAATATGAACCAACTTTAATGTTAACTAAAGTTACTATCATACATTTGAAGCTGGCTTCAAATCCTTAATAGCAAGCCTTCTTTAAGATAATTTCCAATATATTAAAGAGGAAGTTTGATTATTTCAAGCTGGAAAAAAATCTTTTCAAGTAAATTACCCAACAAAGACTTTTATAAAACAACATGAATCTCTTCCTGTAAAACAATTCATATTGAAATCTGCCATTGTGACAAGCCCAGAGTAATCTCTGACATGAAAAGGAAGGAGTAACTGCAGAACAGATTTTAAACTACTGGTAACTATATTTGAAAGCCTTAAATTTATCTGTGAAGTTTGCTGCAATGCGATGTGTAAATAACTTAATGACTTCAAGTTTTAAAGGAGCAACTTCAATTTAATCAATTTACAATGAGCAGAACACATAAAATAACTATTTAGCAGTTTTCAAGAGGAACAAATCCTCCTGAGACAAAATTACAATTATCAAGGGAAAATAAGTATATCATTTACTTGTTCCTTCCAGACTTTCTCCACCTCAGACATCTAATCTCATATTTTATATAATGTTCTACCATTAATTAATTATGGACATATAGCACAACAAATTTCTTACTTTGCAACCAGCAGGCAACAGTAAACAATTAAAAAGGCTGACTGACCAAGAGGGAAGCACGCTATCTGACCAGAAAAAAATAAAAAAGTGGGTACAGTGACCTATATAAAACAAATAAAAGGGTGACAGTGAAAGCTGCTCTAAAAGTACTACAAAGAAAGAAATCACCAGAAGCAGATGGGATACCAATACAATTACAGTAAAACCTCAGATAACACTAAAACCTGGTTCCACAAGTCTTGGTGTTATACGATTTTTAGTGTTATCCGATGCATGTTAAAATCCTATGGGATCCATAGAGATACATTGTAACCACACAGGCTTTAGCGGTTGTTATCTGATGCATCCCATAGGATCTTAATGTTATCCGATGCAATTCTTCCCTCCAGATTGCTTAATGTTATGCGATTTTAGTGTTATTCGATACTAATGTTATCTGAGGTATTACTGTATTTCATGAAATAGAGGATATGTCAAAATCTAACAAGAATATGCCAACAAATCTGGAAAATAAAACAATGTTCCACAAACTTCCAAAACTCATACACAATGCCTGATGTTGAACCTGGGTTCCGAAAAGGAAGAGACACGCAAAATCGTATTGTAAATATCCATAGGATACTGCAGTTCAACAAAGAATTTCAGAAGCAGATACTGTGCATCCTTAGACTTCTTTTCCAACACTGACTGAAATTTCCCCTGGAGTTTTCTTGTGCTTTCAAATTTATTTGCAAGTGGCAATGATTCCTTCAGATTGGCAATTGCAGTTGCTGACCCTCTCAACTTGGAACAGACTAAGATAAATAATTTTTTAATAATTTCAGTCAATCTAAAATTATGCACTTCAGAGCAGATTTGGATTTAATAATGTGATTTCATCCTGTATTCACCAACACATCCAATGTTTGAAAAGCACACTGGGGAAATTCAGTCTTGGCAGAAGTTGTGAGATATACTGTACATCTTGTAGAAGAAATGAAGTTAAAGAAAACAAGAGAGCTCCTTTTGGGGAAGATATAATGTAATTAAATCAAGACTAAATAGTGATTTTAATAACTATTTAAATCAATGGTTTGAATTCTCTTTCTTTAGTGTACTAAGTTGCACTATAGCAGGCCCAATGATCCAATGGTCTTACTCTAATGCAATGATTCCTAACTTGTTGGCCACAAATGTTCTTGGACTACAGCTCTCTGAAATCATGACCAGCACAACCAATGGTGAAGGCTTCAGGAAGCTATAGTCTAAAAAACATCTGGGGCTTCAAAACTGGGAACCTCTCTTCTAAACTAAGCACCAGGATTTAGACAATTGTTTTTAAGTCTAATTTAACTTTTTCTGCACTTGCTCAGCAGTTAAGGTTACACAACAGAGAACAGCTGCAAAATCTTTTCTCTTTCACATACCCCTTACAGCTAATAAAAACATAATAGAAACACAGGAGCCCACTGTACTCTGCCAAGCCATGTACACTGGGTCCTAAGTAATATATAGTAAGATCATGATACAAGAAATTAGTTTATAGACTGAACCCAGTTCAAATATAGCCAAAGGGTAATTTCATATGACTCTGTTCAAATTATGTGCATTCAATCCCCTCCCCCCCAATTACTCTCAGATTCCCTCCGTTCTACTCCATTACACTTCACAATAAGAGGCAACAAATCTGACTGGTTTCACTAGTTTATAAATTGAAATTAACAGTCCACTTTTAACAAAATATTTCATTTGAAAATTATAAAATGATTGAATATAAAAGCTTCATTGTATTAAACAGTTGTGTTTAAACCTTGAGTTTTTAATCCTTGAAAGCAGTACTTTTGGTAAGATTACAGATGCAGTAGTTAGCTGCCAAATACACTGAGGGTGCAATCAGGGGCATAAATACTAAACTTAGGGTCAGTTTTTCAGAGAAACTTATTCATAAATACAGTACCTAATTATTCTATTTATACACAAGTATATTACAGTTATTCTCCTGCCAACCTAGCAGTTCGAAAGCAAGAAATTGCAAATAGATAAATAGGGACCACTTTGGTGGGAAGGTAACAGCGTTCTGTGCGCCTGCCACATGACCATGGAAACGTCTGCAGAAGCAGTCAGCGCTGGCTCTTCGGCTGAAACAGAGATGAGCACTGACCCCTAGAGTCGGATATGACTGGCTTTCGAGCAAGGGAAACCTTTACCTTTAACCTTATATTACAGTTGGATACGACTGGCTTTCGAGCAAGGGAAACCTTTACCTTTAACCTTATATTACAGTTGGATACGACTGGCTTTCGAGCAAGGGAAACCTTTACCTTTACTATATTACAGTTAAATTAGCAAAGCAAATACAGTCAAGCCTCGTATAAAGAGTGCATCGCTAAAAGAGTAACTTGCTTAAAGAGCAGAATTTTCTCTGAATGTTCGCTTTGCTTAACAAATAAAACCAACCAAAAACTCACTTAACAAATAAATCGGGGTTCACAATCCGCCCACCAGAAGCCACAACTGGCCACAACTGGCCACTTACAATGGTGTTTCGCTTAAAGAACAATCCTGTGGAACACATTATGCTCTTTAAGCGAGGTACAACTGTATGATACCAATGACATGTGCCTATGTCTGTTATCATAGATGAGGTATTTGAGCAGAAGAGATAAACACGAAAGTGTATTTTAGGTGAGCAGAAGGCAGTTTCAAGTACACCCAATGTAACTTTTGAGCTGTGTGCACATGGAGCTACCCATTTAAATAACGCGTACAGGTATGCATGGCTTATGTCAAGGTACACAAATTATTTCGGGTTACAAGATTTTTGTTACCAAAGAAAGGAAAAGGAAGTTTTCTTTGTAGTTATTTAGAAATGAGGAAAAACTATTTTCCCCTTCATTTGTGGTCCTTTAAAAATAGAAAATATAATTCTATGCTACTTTTGAAGCAAGTGGGCAGTTTTCGCTCAGCCAAGGGTCATACTCCAGTTTGGAAGGCATTCCTAGGCCAGACCCCAAGGAAACACAATTAAAACCTCTATGGTACAATCTGCTGCCAAAAACAAATAGCAGAAGAGTTTCCAGCCACCCTGCCAGCTCATCAGCAGCTATTTTATACTTAATCCATCTGTTGAGAGGAGAAGGACAGGTTTCACTTACCAGTAACTGTCGTTCTCCGAGTATGTTGTTTGGGGATTCACACTGATGGGTTCTGCGCCTGCGCTGAATCCGGAGCGGAGCTGGAAAGCTGATTGGATAAAGAGTTTTGAATGTGGGACCGCCCACCATGCCCAACCCCTTTAGGCGCCATTTCGCGCTCTCCCCTCAGTTTGATATTAAAGCTGCCCGCTAAGCCTAAGGCCATCTCAGGCCGGCAGCCCTGAGGGGAGGCAGGGTTGGGTTGTGTGAATCCCCAAACAACATACTCGGAGAACGACAGTTACTGGTAAGTGAAACCTGTCCTTCTCCTTCGTGTTGTTTGGGGATGCACACTGATGGGTGACTAACAAGCTCACTTACTTGGATGGTGGGCAGCCGGCGTCCTGAGATGTAGGAGAGCGCGATGGCATCATGGATGGGCGGTCATCAGCGAAGAGGATCGGAGACCAGCCGTCAGGATGGACCTGCCCCGTCTGACATCAGGGGCGGACCTTGTATCAACCCGGTAGTGGGTGATGAAGGTGGAGGACCTGGACCAAGTGGCAGCCTTGCAGATATCCTCCATCGGGATGCCCTCTAGGAATGCAGTGGAGGAAGCCAGTGTCCTGGTGGAGTGAGCCCGGACATGAGGCGGAGGTGGCAGGGATGACATCTGATAGGCCAGGTAAATGGTACCTGAGATCCATTTAGATAGTCTCTGGGCAGACAGAGGCTGTCCCTTAGTCTTGCCACCATAAGCCACAAACAGTTGTTTTGCTCTCCTGAAGGACGCAGTCCTCTGGGTGTAAAACAGCAAAGCCCTCCTGACATCCAACGAGTGCCACACTCTCTCTTGTGGAGACGAGGGATTCAGGAAGAATGCTGGAAGCGTGATGGCTTGGGCCAGGTGAAATTCAGTCAGGACCTTGGGCAGGAATGTCAGATCTGGGTGCAATACTGCCCTGTCAGGGTAGAACTTGAGAAAAGGAGGGTCAGACCGAAGGGCTGCCAGCTCCCCTGCCCGTCGGGCAGAAGTGATAGCTACAAGGAAAGCAGTCTTGTAGGAGACAAATTTAATGTCCACCGAAGCCATGGGTTCAAAGGGTGCCTTCGTGAGTGCGGTGAGCACTGTAGTGAGGGACCACTGAGGGGGTGGTATCTTCACTGGAGGATAGGCGTTGCGTAGCCCTTGAAGGAACCTTTTAACAGTTTTGTCTCTGAAGGCGGAGGACAATACTGAAGAAGGTGGGGCCTTGGCGACCACAGCAGCTAGGTGGACCTTTAATGATGAATGTGCGGATCCCAACTCGGCGAGGTGCAGGAGGTAGGACATGACATCCTGCAGGGATGCGGAGTCCACGGTGCGGTCGCTGGATGCTAGGAAGTCAGTGAAGCGACGGTACTTGGCATCGTAGGACTTCCGTGTGGAAGGTTTCCTTGACAGATCAAGGATCCGTGCTATGTTGGGCGGATAAGCCAGGCCGTCAGGTGTAGGCTCGGCAGATCCGAGTGAAGGATCCGACCGTCTTCCATGCGGAGGAGATTCGGATCGGTGGGTAGGCGGAGACGATCGCAAGCCAGGGTTTGGAGTAGTGGGAACCACGGCTGGCGCGGCCAGGACGGGGCAACCAGGATCGTCCAGGCGTTCTCCGCACGGATCCGTATCAGGACCCGTTGGATGAGAGGGATCGGTGGAAACATGTACAGCAGTTCCTGGTGCCACGGCACCATGAAGGCATCGCCCTCCGATCCGTGGCCGATCCCTGCTCGGGAGCAGTAACGGCGGCACTTGGAGTTGGTCTGTGACGCGAAAACGTCGAGGGTCGGTGTGCCCCACCGTCGGCACAGGCGGTCGAACACCGATTCGTCCAGTTCCCACTCGTGCATTGCCGTCCCCTTGCGGCTCAGGGAGTCTGCATCGGAGTTCAGGGTGCCCTGGATGTGGACACCTATGGGGAACACATGTACCTTCAGGCACCACTCCCACATCTGGACGGTCAGGTAGAGGAGGGAGAGAGACTTGGTCCCTCCTTGCCGGTTGAGATAGGCTAGTGTCGTGGTGTTGTCCGAGGCGATCTGCACCACACTGCCCGCGATCGACGGTCTGAAGGACCTCATCGCCTTCCACACCGCTAGCAGCTCGAGGAAGTTGATATGGTGGTCGGCTTCCTCGGGTGTCCATATGCCGTGAATCCGTAGTCCGCGGCAGCACGCACCCCATCCGTGGGTGCTCGCGTCGGTGGTGACTTGGATGGACGGTGCGGGAAGGGTGAAGAGTCTCCCCGCGGTCACATTCTGGTCCATTGTCCACCAGTTTAACTGGTCTCGGAGTTCGGGAGTCGGTGTGAGCCACTTCCCGAGGTTGTCGTGGGTGCCGTTGAAGGAGGAGAGGAACCACGACTGGAGGGAGCGCATCTTGAGTTTGGCGTGCGAGACCACCGCCGTGGTCGACGCCATGAGTCCTAGCAAACGGAGGGCGTCCCTCGCACGGACCCGACGTCTGCCCTGGATCCGTGCCACCACTGTGCGGATGTCGAGCAGACGTTTGGTTGGGGCGTAGGCTCTTAGAGCCAGAGAGTCTAGAACGGCTCCGATGTATTCTATTCGTTGAGTGGGGGTCAACTGGGATTTCTTGAAGTTGACCCGCAGACCGAGGCTCTGCATAAGGGCGAGGCAATGTGCAACGTCGTCCTTGGCTTTTTGTTGGGTCGGGGAGCAGATCAACCAATCGTCTATGTACGGGAACACTTGGACGCCTTGCAGTCGCAGATGAGCAGCCACCGGTGCCATGCACTTCGTGAATACCCTCGGAGCGGTGGAGAGGCCGAAGGGTAGGCATGTGTACTGGTAGATGTTGCCGCCCACCTGGAATCGGAGGAAACGACGATGTTCCCTCCTGATGGACACGTGAAAGTAGGCGTCCTTCAGGTCGATGACGGTGAACCAGTCCCCGTGGTTGATCAGCGGGAGGATGGAGTGAAGGGTTACCATCCGGAACTTCCTCGCGTCGATATGGTTGTTGAGAAGACGGAGGTCCAGGATGGGACGTGCCCCCCCGTCTTTTTTGTCCACAAGGAAGTATCGGGAGAAGAACCCTTCGTGAGACTCCGACGCTGCGACCGGCTCTATGGCGCCCTTCTCTAGGAGAGCTGTTAGTTCCTCCTGGAGCGGTGGGGATGGATCGGTGATGCGGATCCGTCCGACAGTAGGGCATCTCTCGAACTCGATCGCGTAGCCAGAGTCTAAGATGGTTAAAACCCATCGGTCTGTGGTGATGGCAGACCACGCCGATAGGTAGTCGGAAAGGGGGCGGTAGGGTAGAGTCTCGGTCACGGAAGAGTCAAACACGTTGTTTGCCCTTCCGTTCCGTAAGCTTGCCAGTCTGAGGCCGTTGCTGGTAGCGTGGACGGTTGGGTTGTTGGCGCTGCCGGTAGGGCTGGTACCGGGAGTAGTCCCCTTGTCTCTGTGGCGGGCGAGGTTGATAGGATGGGCCCGCCTGAGACGTCGACGGCTGGTCCTGATGGTAACGGCCGGACCCACGGTGTGGAGGGCGGAGCTGTTTTATTGTGGCGTAGTCCCCTTTCAGCTCTCCCAAGGAGGTGTCGGTCTCCTTGGCGAAGAGGCCCTCGCCATCGAAGGGGAGCTCCTCCACGAGCCGCTTGACATCGTCCTGCAGGTTAGCCGAACGGAGCCAGGCGTGGCGACGGAGCTGGATGGCGGAGGCCAAGTTTTTTGCCTCCGACTCGGTGACGTGGCGGCCGGTGCGGATTTGCTGGAGGGAGAGGTGGTTGCCCTCCATGCAGAGTTTTTCAAAGTCCGCTTGTCGATCAGGTGGCAGCAGGGACTTGAACGACTCCGCTTGCTCCCAGAGTCGACACTGGTAGCCTCCCATGGCCGTCGCGTAGTTGGACGCACGGAAGGACAAGGAGGCATTGGCGTAGAACCTCCTGCCCAGTGCGTCCAGCTTCTTCCCCTCTTGGGTCGACGGGATGGGAGTGCTGCTGATCGGCGTCCGGTGTTGGGAGCCCTTGACCACTCGGGAGTTCGGTGCCGGGTGAATGTGCAGAAAGTTGGAATCGTCCAGCAGTCTGTACATAGAGTCCACTCTGTTGGATACGGAGTGCGAAGAAACCGGCTTCTTCCACACCTCCTTGGCCGCTTTCGCAATCTTAGGGAGCAGTCCGAGGCGGACGGGGACCAACTCCTTGCGGTCGGCCAAGCCGCAGACGACATCCTCACAGTCGTCCGGGGGAGCCTCCGCCCGAATCCCAAGGGTGGATCCGAGGCGAGTGATCAGTCCGGTGTAGGTCTTCAAATCCTCCGGCTGGGATCCGTGGACGGCGCCGATGTTGTCGTCCGGGGACTTGTCGACCGCAACCGGCGGTGGCTGATGCTGCTCCTCCTCCTGATCCGACGAGTCGGAGTCTCCTGACCGCGCCGAGACGCTGGGCGGTGGCAGGTAGACCTCGGGGTCCGAGTCCGACCAGTACGGCCTGGCGGATCTCGGATCGCTCCCCGGCAAAGGCAGCTGGTACGGAGGGAGAGAGGCCTCCGACCGCGCCTGTTCCACCCTCTGCCGCTTCGGTGCGGGGCCCTCCTCACGGAGCGGTGGTGCTTCCGTGGCTGGTGGTGAGGGCAGAGGGCGCTCCCACGGTGTCGTCTGCGGGCCGTAGAGCTCGGTGTGCAGTTTCCGCACCATCGCCTCGATGTACGGGGCGATGAGGCTCAACTGGGGCGGCGGTTCGGTAGCCGGACCAGGAACCACGGAAGGACTGCGGAGGGAGGAAGACCTGTGCGGTGGTACAGGTGGAGGAGTCTCCGGCGGCGGTGGAGGGCTGTGGGCCCTCTCCGGCGTGGCGTCCCGGGCCTCGGTCGACATCCTACCCGGCGTAGGTGGAGCTGCGACCGGGGCGGATGCTAGGGAGCGTGGCGGCGAAAGTTGAGCCGGTGCCGGGGTCGGAGGAAGAGAAGACGAAGAGCTACGGCGCTTCTTTTTCTCTTTTTTGTCTTTCTTCTTCTTCTCCTGCTCCTTCTTCCGCCTGAACAGTTCAGAGGCCGAGGGCCTGGAAGAAGAAGCGGAGGTTGAAGGAGCAGACGTGGAAGCGGCCTGCTCTGGAGCTGGGGGAGCCGGTGGTGCCAGTGCGGCCTCCATGAGGTAGGCTTGAAGGCGGTACTGGCGGTTCTTGATGGCGGCCTTCGAGAAGCCGCGACAGACTTCGCAGGTCTGGACCTGGTGACTCTCCCCGAGGCAGCGAAGACAACGCACGTGCCCGTCCGAGCTAGGGAACTTTCTCTTGCAGGACGGACACTGCTTGAACGCTGCCGCTGAGGCCATCCACCGAAGTAGATGGCCGAAGAGAAAAAATTATCCCGGCCGGGAGGCCCCGACACGAGATGTTGGTCTTTTTTTTTTTTTTTTAAACGGCGGCTGAGGGCGAGCCCCAGCCACACGAGGACCAAGGGAACAAGTCCCCTAGTCCGAGAAAAATTGTAAAGTAGGAAAAATTGGAAGATTCTGAGACAATCTCAGCAAAGTACTCACAGCTTTTTTTCCAGGCTCCTGCTTGCGCAGCGGAAAAAAGCAAACTGAGGGGAGAGCGCGAAATGGCGCCTAAAGGGGTTGGGCATGGTGGGCGGTCCCACATTCAAAACTCTTTATCCAATCAGCTTTCCAGCTCCGCTCCGGATTCAGCGCAGGCGCAGAACCCATCAGTGTGCATCCCCAAACAACACGAAGGAGAACCCAGGTTTGTGGTCTGTCACCTCCCTCCCCATAGTTCACCCAAATTTTGGGGTACTGAGGACTCAGAAGGTACCAGGGGCTTCCCTAGAGAGAAAGGGGATAAGGAGACAGAAGGGAGAGTGACTAAGACAGAGAACATCAGTGAAGACAGACATGGGGAAGGAATGGTGGGGTTAAATAGAGCCCTTGCTGAGGTGGCAGAAGAATGGTTAGGGAACTCTAGGGCAAGAAAGAGAAGCTAACAAACTAGAAGGGGAAGAGAAATCATAGGAAAAATTAGAAGAGGAAGAATCAGTCAGGGATAAAATAGCAAGGTAAACAGGAGATGGACAGGTTACTTACCTGTAAGTGTAGTTCTTCTTTGTGGTTACCTGTACATACACACTAATGCAGGAGTTCTCAACTTTTTAAAGCTGGGGGCCGGGTCACGCTCCCTCCTGGTGTGGTGGAGGCGGTGGGGGCCACATGAAATGGAGCTACGGACGGCATCTGGCCAACGGGCTACAGGTTGAGATCCCTGTGGTAATGGGTTATTTATGCACAGAGACCACGAAGAATAAGTCAAGGAATAGAACTCTCTGCCGCAATTTGGACTTTCCTCTTCAAAGAGGACCCCTGGACAGGAGAAGTGGTCTGCTTGCAGGTGCCTCTGGAAGAGACCAAGCAGCAATTGTGGGAAGACCAACCCTTCTAATGGAGAAACACCAATGGCAACCACAACAACACGTGCAGAGCACCGGGGTGTTTCTGGGGAATGCACCCACTGAGAGACTTGTGAATCACCACCCTCATTATAAACAGCAGGTGACTCTGACATTGGGACTGGAGAGCAAGAGGACTTAGAGCAAAGCCTTTGGAGAATAAGCCTGTGAATGATAGGTCCCTATAGGGAACAGGAAACTACAGTTTCTGATTTATTGTAAGGCTATAGTGTTTCAGTCACATCATACATATCACATACCCACAATATATCACCGAAAAGAAAAAAGCCAACCATCCAGGAACTACCTTAGACAAGCTTGTAATAAGAATCAGCAGATCAGGAAAAGTGTTAATGGGTGAAAAGAACTGCCCAATTTCTTTAGGTAACAAACTCTTCCTTTCATATGATTGAAACCCCATCTCTTCTTCAAGTGCCGTATCTGATTCCATATACTGGTGATCAGCCATGAAGATTGTCCTGAGAATATAATGCAGTGGACTTCCATTTGCCTTCCGCATCACAGTGTGATACCTGTACCAATGATCCAGTCCTCAAATCACTTTCTGGTCCTGAGGCTTTTTGGCACACAAAGCCCTCCTCAGCCCTAGGAAAGGATTGATGTAGCTACTGCCCTCCATTAAGATGGATTCAAGTGGGACTTAATCTACTAGGAAACCATCACTCTTCCCTGTTGACATTTCCACCCAAGGCTCTTCATTAATATGGTACCATCAATGACTTCAGGATACAGTAATTCCACAGCAGAGCAGATATTGCAGGGAAACTGCTGGATAAAACATATGACAGAAATGGAGGAATGTGCAACAGCTCTAGAGGGTAAAATTGTTAACCTAAGTCTTGATGGGTGAAGCAATGTCCACAATGATTCTGTTGTTTGTGATTGTATAACAGAAGGGAATGTTCTTCTTGCAGAAAAAATTGATGCAACAGGAAAAACTAATCCAGAAGCAGCCAACAGAACATGAGAAACAAAAATCATCATCAGACCTATTTTTGTTGTTCAGTCGCACAGTCGATTCCGACCCTCTGCGACCCCATGGACCACTGTCCGCCAGGCACTCCTGTCCTCCACCATCCCCCTCAACTCACTCAGCTCTGTGCCCATTGTCTCCATGATACCATCTAGCCATCTCATCTTGGGGCGTCCCCTTCTTCTTTTGCCCTCGACCCTTCCAAGCATCAAAGCTTTCTCAAGTGAATCCTCTCTTCTCATTTGATGTCCAAAGTACTTTAGCCTCATCTTTATTATTTGACCTTCTAAGGAACAGTCAGGGATGATTTCTTCTAAGATTGACCTATTTGTTCTCCTCGCTGTCCATGGGACTCTCAAAACTCTCCTCCAACACCACATCTCAAAGGCGTCTATTCTTCTGCGTTCAGCTTTCCTAATGGTCCAACTCTCGCAACCATACATTGCCACAGGGAATACCATTGCCTTGACTATGCGAATTTTTGTTTTCAATGTGATGTCTCTACTATACTATCAGACCTATAGGGGCATACATTTATATTATCACATTTGCAAAGTCCAGTGATACACTGGCACAGTCACACAAGTCTTCTCCTGACCTACAGTCCCCACTCCATAGAAAGTAAATAACACACTCCCCAAAACCCATAAAAATATACATCTTTAATACAATAAAGGATAAATTGACCAAGTAATAAGCTTTAAGAAATCAAACAGAGAAAGCATCCCCCTCCCCTAACACTGGGTGGAAAAAACAGCAAAATGAACACACATAGCCACTCTCTCAAAAACAAGCAAACAAGAAAAGTAAAAACTATAATGACAGCTGCTCTCACGCCAAAATTAATAGAATACAGGGAGACTTCTCCTATCACTTGATGCGTTCTCTTCTTTGAGTGGAGGCAGCAACAGATAGGTCATGTATGTAAAAACAAAAATAACCCAAGAAAGAGGTAAAACAAAAGTCAAAGGCAGAGAAAAACCATATACTGTACACACAACCCCAAATCAAGAGGAGAATCCAAAAAACAGCTGGGACAAGAAGGCTGTCTGGTATCTCCCAAAGTAATCCAACGAAGTGAAAAAACCTCCCCCAAATCAAGGGAAAAGGTCAAAAGTGGAAAGGATCCAAGATGGAGGCCCAAGCAGGTACGCAAGGGAAAGAGTATGCATACAGTAACACAGTACAGTATTTTCCAGCAGTTTTCAATCTGTGCTCCTGGAAGTATTTCAGATTTTAAACAGGGAAAAGCAGTATTTAATATTTTTAAAAAATATATTTTTGCATATGTAAACTATGCAAACCTTGGAAATGTGCATGGTTCTCAGGCAAAGGGGTCTCTGACCTGGGAGGGTATTCAGTTGCTTAATGTAAAAGGTCGTCTAACTCACCAGAGTTCATTTCCATTCCTACTTTTGAGATCCTTACCTATTTCCCATATTACAATCCATTTTGCTTCAACATATAGAATTGAAAGCAGCACAACCTTATCTGAATAGCTCCAGAGTGGGCTTTTTTCCCCTTCACTAGTATAAGTGTTGCTAATCAGCTATTTCAACAGAAAAATTACCAAAAAAACCCCATCATTACAGGAAAGCACATACAGACAATGCAGTTCAAAAGGCCAAGAAGAAACCTTACATATAATCCCCCCCCCCCATCAGTGAAAGCTAGACAACCCACCCAGTGCAATTATGTGTAAGTTTAATAGCTTCACTTCTTTCAAGAACTCCCTCATAAAATTCTACTTCCTGATTTCATCACTTGGGGGTGAATATCAGAACACTGGGCTTTTAAGGAGTACTAGGACAATTAATTTACTGAACTGAAGTTGGTTGACATTCTAATCCCTTCACAAACATTAGCCTATATCAGCTTTCGTAACTAAGGTATAATTTCCTGTCTGATATAAATGCATAATTAATTTTATTTTATTTTTCAAAGTCAGACTTCCCTTTGGGGTGGGAGGGGGAACACAACATAGATCTTTAAAAAAATAAAGCCTATTATCTCCAAATTGTGGAAAATACATACCAATACAGTAATACCTCAGATAACGATTGCATCGGATAACGTTGAAATCGCCCAGTTCAACCCCCAACCCAAGCAGCCGATCCCACGCTGCGATCCGCCTGCCTCTTTGGAAAGGGCATGGAATCCCCACTGCCCTTTCCAAAGAGGCAGGTGGATCGCCACCCTGTTCCCTTTCCTCTTCAGAAAGGGAGCAATACAGTAATACCCCACATAACATTAAAGCTTGGTTCCATGAGCCTTAATGTTATACGGTTTTTAACGTTGTGCAATACATGTATCGCACAACATTAAATCAAAGCCCACAGTGGCAGTTTTGACTTGGGAAGGGTCGGGGAGAACCCCTAGAGGCTGCCCTGGCTGGCACTGTGTTTACCCTGGCCCTTCCTAAATCAAAGCAACCCGCTTGTCTGCCTCCTCGAAAAGGGAACCGGACACTCCGATGGCCGGTTCCCTTTCCAAAGAGGCAGGCGACCCGCAGGCTTTGGGGCTTGGATCTCCTGAGATGCCCTTCCTGTTTCGAGGCTTGCTTCAAAAAAGCCAGGGCACCTCCGCAGATCTTTTCCCCAGAGCCCATAGGGCTGCTTTCCGCCTTGCAGACTATGTAACTGAGTTTAGCAAATCATTGTTCTAACGTTAATAATTTTCACGGCCTTTAAACTCAAGATCAGTCCTAAAACTAGAGAAGTAGCAGAGGAATTATAGATGAAGTTTAGATATTTAGATCTCACCCTAGATCTGGAGATTTCATTTCAAGAGAAAGGCAATGATAGAATTATATGTTGACACATGTAACTTCGCCAATAGCAAAACTGGATGATTCACTAAATGCATAAAGAAACAAGATATGCCACATCAAGTAAAGCAAAGCAATCATACTTATATACCACCCCATCGCACTTAGTACACTCTCTAGGCAGTTCACAAGTTAATTAGCATTTTGCCCCCAACATGCTGGATACTCATTTTACCGACATCAAAAGGATGGAAGGCTGAGTCAACCCTGAGCCTTGCTCAATATCACTGAGTAAATTATCAGCTACATTTTTATTTCAAATAAAACCTTGTCTCTAGTTACCACTCACCTGATGGTGAAGGTAATGTCTATTAAAGTACCAGGGCAGATTCATGTCAAAACTGACAGACTCATAAATTATCTGGGCAAAAGCTACTAAAGATTTCATACATTAAAACAATTACTTTTTGCTTTGTGTCAAAATTAAACAAAAAGTCAGCAATAGTGCTTTGCAATTGGCCAAATGTTCCAACCAATCACACTCTTATAATCTTCCAGTTGTATCTAAACCCCAATGAAGTATGTATAGTCTTCAAAAACAGTCTCAAATACAATTTATTTCAGCAATCTCATCTAAATGTTGCCAACACATAGGTAAAAGATCAAGCTCTCTATCAAGTTTAAGGTAGAAAACTATACCACTGAAACCACCTAAGTATTTAAAGTCAGGGTTGGATCTAAGAGTAGCCACAATATCTGGACATGGTTCTTTTGCAGAAATAAAATATTTTCCCTACACTATTTTCCAGAACAGATGAATACCCACATTTTTATTAGATAAGCTACTCATCAATTAGAAGACAATAAACCCATATTGAGGACTCCTTCAGTGGTTGATTAGCTTTCTGAATGTATGTATGTCAGAATCTTTCCATCTCTAGACATCTGAATAATACCTACCATCTACTCATAGTTCACTATTAAAAAGGTCCCTCTTGTTTTAGTAAAAATCCAGTGGTACGATATAAAATAATTCTATCATACCACATTTTAGGTTTAGATCTTTGTAGCAGATTTGTTCAATAATCTGAATGCACAAATGATCTGATTCTCCTATACTGATTTGAAGCTGTCTTCCAAAAACCATAACTAGGTAAGATAACATCAGGTTCACAGTTACCAGTACCTCTGATGGAAAGCTGACACCAGCTTATTCAGTCGTAAACAGAGGTGGCAGAGTTTCAATCTTTTTTCTTTATTCACATCCCAGCTCTATATACTTTACAATTATGAATTTATTTATTTATTTATTTATATTTGTTTATCGCCCTCCTCCCCGAAGGGACCTAGGGCGATTTCCAACAATTTTAAAAACACTTTAAAAATTAAAAACTTTAAAAAGCTTAAAAACTTAATTAAAAACTAGGTATAACTTGGACATACTGGGGGTCAAACCATCCAACTCGCTGGGGAAATTGAACCATCCATTCCCCAGACCAGACCTGCCAGCCAGATTTTCACTCCTTTTCTAAAGGACAGCAACTCCGTCTGCAGGCGTAGCTCTATCAGGAAGAGGTTCCACAGGGCCAGAGTGGACACCGAGAAGGCCCTCCTTCTAATGCCAGAGAGATGCACCTCTGGCTGATGGCACAACCAGAGAAATGTACATAAAATCCAAACAAATTAAAACAATTAGATTATTTTTGTCCAAGAGCAAACTACTTCAACAGTGTTATTTCGGCTGTTTACTAGATCCTATATTACATGGATTATTGTGGGGGTTTATGTTCTTGTGAGCCACTCAAAGCAGTTCTTGCACTATTTATTTATCTATCTATCTACACTACAGTAATACCTCGGATAACGCTAAAATTGCATAACGTTAAGTAATCTGGGGAGGAGAATTGGATTGAATAACGTTAAGGTCCTATGGGATGGATTGGATAACAACCGCTAAAGCCTGTGCAGTTACAATGTATCTCTATGGAGCTTTAACGTTATCCGATCAATCCCATAGGATTTTAACATGGATCAGATAACACTAAAAATCGGATAACACCAAGACTTGTGGAACCAAGTCTTAGCATTATCTGAGGTATTACTGTATTTATTAATCACATTTATAGCCTGCCCTCATCCAGACTCAGGGCGGCTTACAAAATAAAAAAACACACAATTAAAACTAATTGAATACATTAAAGGGTAAAAAAATTAAAGTTAAAAGGGTTAAAAAGTTAAAAAGATAACTCGGAGAGAGGTGGGGGTCAAAAGAGCCAGCCAGGTTAGCTGACCATCTGGCCCGCACCCCACACATGGCCCGCTAGCCAGGTTTTTACCTCCTTTCTGAAGGACAGCAGCTCTGTCTGGAGGCACAACTCACTTGGCAGGCGATTCCATAGGGCCAGGGCAGACACAGAAAAGGCTCTCCTTTCTAGTGCTAGAGAAGTGGGCCTCTCTAGCTAATGGCACGACCAGAGAGCCTCTCTGGTCCGCTTTGGTGGGACGGACAGATACTCTTGGGGTGATGCGGTCCCTTAAGTATCCTGGCCCACTACCATGTAGGGCTTTAAAGGTCATCACCAGCACCTTGAATTGCACTCAGAGGCAAACTGGCAACCAGTGCAACTCCTGGAGCAATGGTAAAGCACAAGCATAATGCCAGCACCCCTTCACAACCCGAGCAGCCACATTCTGGACGAGCTGCAGGATCCGAATGGTCACCAAGGGCAGCCGCATGTAGAGCACATTACAGTAATCAAGTCTAGAGGTGACCAAAGCGTGTGTGATTGTGAGCAAGGAGTCCTGGTCAAGGAGCGGGCGTAAATGGCATACAACACAAATAAAATTGTGGAGTCTTTGTTCAAAAAGGGTGGCCGTTGCCAACAGAGGCTCCTGGAGCCGGCCCGGCTTGCTGATGATGATGAGGAACACATGGGTGGCAGGGCGGGAGCTTTAAAACTCGGGACAGTTTCATCGCCCTCGCCACTGCTGCCAACAGAGACTCCTGGAGCCGACCCAAACAGATAGATATTGTCAAATCGATTACTGTGTAATTTTTGTTTTGGGTAGTGATTGTATTGTGATTATATTGTGATTATATTGTTTATTGTCTATTCTGTACTGAGTATTGTTTATGGATGGTATTCTGATTATATGTTTATATTTATTTTATTGTACTATATTTTATGATACTATGATATTGTACTATTGAACGGTTACATTGTATTTTATTGTATGTTGTGAGTCACCCTGAGTTGGTTTTCACCAAGTAGGGCAGCATATAAATCGAAATGAATGAATGAATACAAAGTTGTGCAAAGGCCTACCTAGCCACGGCTGCCACCTGCTCTTCGAGCATGAGTCGTGAGTCCAGGAGGACCTCCAGGTTACACACCGGGTCTGTTTGGGGCAAAACTGCCCCAACTAGAACCAAAGATGGTAGCTCTCATGATAATGCAGGACCCCTGATCCACAGCCACTCAGTCTTGCCAGGATTCAGTTGTAGCCCATTGTCCCCCATCCAGACCCTAAGAGCTTCCAGGCACCTGGAAAGGACTTCCACTGCATCGCTAGGGTCCTCACAGGCCGAGATATACAGCTGGGTATCATCTGCATATTGATGATACCTCACCCAGTGGGAACAGATGATCTCACTTAGCAGTTTCATGTAGATGTTAAATAGGATTGGTGAGAGCACCGAGCCATGGGGCACCCCATATTGGAGAAGCCTAAGGCTGGATTTCTCACTCTCCAACCACACCAACTGGGTCCAACTCCTCAGAAATGAGGAAAACCAGGACTACACAGTGCCTTGGATCCCCAATCCTCGGAGCCTTTCCAGAAGGATACTGTGGTTGACGGCATTGAATGTCACGGAGAGGTCAAGAAGAGCCAGGACGGATGGATGTCTGCCATCCCGCTCTCTCCAGAGATAATCCACCAGCACGACCAATGCAGTTTCCATACCATATCCGGGCCTGAATCCTGACTGGAAGGGGTCCAGATAATCCATTTCATCCAGGATCTCCTGTAACCGCCATGGCACTGCCTTCTCCAAAATCTTACCCAGAAAGGGCAGGTTCAACACAGGCTGATAATTTGCCATTATTGTAGGGTCAAGGGATGGTTTCTTCAGGAGGGGGTGCACCAGGACATGTTTTAAAGGTGCTGGGATGGAAACCCTCCCGCAGTGAAGAATTGATAATTGCCTCGACCCAACCCAGTCACCATCCTGGTAGATTTATTTAGCCAGGCGGGGCACGGATCTAACGCACAGGCAGTGGCATAGACAGGTACTAGGAGCCTATTGGGGCAGTATATAATTTTTTTTAAAAAAAAATTCTAGACACAATAACTGCATGCACCTAAATACTGCTTTGAATCTCTCCACGTTCACAGAAAATGTGTCTCTCTGTTCAAGATTACTCAATCCTTCTTTGATCTACCTACTTTGTTTCAAAATCTAAATGACCTCCAGATGGTCACGCCAGAATATTTAGGTCCCAGAATACAGGAATATTTAGACGTTGAGAGGTATGCAGAAAACTTCCCTTGACTTTAGCTGTGATCTAGAACAGGGGTCGGCAAACTTGGCTCTCCAGGTGTTCTTGGACTTCAATTACCAGAAGCCCAAGTCAGTTCACTGCTGATTGGGGTTTCTGGGAATTGAAGTCCAAGAACATCTGGAAAGTCAAATTTGCTGACCCCTGATCTAGAAGGTTGGTGTCCATGAAGTGGATGGGTTTGGTCATATATTATCTTATTCCATTCGTTATTGATTAGCATCTCTTGACATATTTCCAGAGGGGAAATGCCACCCAAATAGACTTTTTCAATGAGAATAGGATTCAGACAGCTAATAATAATCCTGCCTAATTCATTAAGATCTACATCTACTTGTCTGGCATATGCTGATGCTAGGGCATTCACATATTCTGGGATGGTGCTGCTATTATTTGTAGATGTTCAGCCTCGGTATTTTTCAAGCAATTTCCTAAGTATGTTATTTCTGACAGCAACTTTGTTTGTTGCTCAGACATTTTTTTTAAAATCAGGGTTCATTTCAGAGAGACTGAAAACAAGCCATCAATACCATATTGCTGAGATAAAACTAGCCTTTGCCTCCAACAACTTTCACAGCCTGGATTTTCAAGCAAAAGCACAGGACAGTCTATATAAGGGATTCTCAACCTGCAGCCCGCAATGACATTTCATGTGGTCCCCCACCACCTCCACCACACCAAGAAGTGCCATGTGGTGGAGGAAAGACAAAATGGTGTCTGAGGGAGCATAACCCAGCCCCTGGCTTTAAAAAGTTAGGAATTCCTGGTCTACATAACCAAGCATATACTCAACAAAAATAACTCAAAAATGTTTGAAAAGTACCAGCACTTAACACCTCAAACGCAGATGTGCCACTTAAGTTTTATATTTTGGGACACTACCCCACTCCCCAAGACTTATCTAACTCCCTAGGCCTAGGTTTTTCTAGGTATATTTCCTTGGATATGCCTTATAGTGAGCTTAA
This sequence comes from Furcifer pardalis, assembly GCA_030440675.1. Taxonomy (NCBI): domain Eukaryota; kingdom Metazoa; phylum Chordata; class Lepidosauria; order Squamata; family Chamaeleonidae; genus Furcifer; species Furcifer pardalis. The sequence continues at coordinate 261,786,390 of CP126890.1, forward strand.
TGGGAGCAAGACTACATCTCCCACGAAGACCAAGACTTCCCAGAAAGCACTGGGCAGTTTCTTTTTCTTTTTCTTTTATTTACAGGAAATAGATATGAAAAAGCCTGGAAGACAGCCCTTGTTTTAGGTCAGCGATGGTGGCCCTCTGCACTCCAGTTGTTTTTGGACTTCAATTACCAGATGCCCAAATCAGCACTCCTGATCAGGGCTTCTGGGAACTGAAGTTCAAGAATATCTGGAGTGTCAAGGTTCACCATCACTATTTTAGGTAAATGAAATTTATGTGTATCTCTGTGTCTGCCTGTAGGCAGAAACTCCAAGAGTTCTGCCTAAGAAATTCTTGGGAGAATTCTTGCTGGAGTTTTTTAAATGGCTCACAACTAATTTGAAACTATGAATACAGTTAAAACAAGGAAGTCCCCATCCCACCCCCACCCTCGTAAAGCCAGATAGGCAATAGCACAAAATGTGCAATCTTCATGCAGGTCATTCATCTCCACAAGGTGAACAGATAGCAACCACTCTGATGTCACTGCTAACCCTCTTTGTTGCCTCAATTTGACAAAGCACGAGGAAACAATATCAATGCTCAAGAGCTGTTTAGGTAAATCATGGAGCCACGACCTGTCTTCATGGACATATAAAAGAAAAGTAAAAAAAATCCATCTGGCTCTATATATCTCTGGCAGCCAGACAATAAGAATGATGAATTTTAGTGATCAGTTTAATTATGTACAGAATAATGAAGAAAATCAACAAATAAAAAAGTATATATTGTTGGGTCATTCCTTTGTTTTGTTGCACTTATTTCTCACCTGGCCTCCTGTGAACAAAAGTCAAGTATACACAACTCTACTCTTCCACACTTTATCTTCACAAATGGGTGTAAGCCAAGCTAAGCAACAGTATGAATGGCACAAAGTCACCAGTAGATTTCAAGGCTCAGTGGACCACAAGCAGAATCCCAATCAAACAATCTAACCACTGCACCAGACTGGCTCTTTGTCAGATCAAGTGGCTATAATGAAAACCAAAGCATATTTAAACCTGTTAAGCACCTAATGCTACTATAAAAGTTAAACGGTCCATAATTTTAGATCTTTTGTGGGATTTCATCACAATTTCCTAAAATCAGATACAGTATTTGGAATGTCTATGTAGAAACTGAGCAATAAATCCTTACTGCATCCCAGGTATCAGCCCAACAACATTCCACAATTAACAACAGACATGAGGCTTCTTCTTCTTCTTCTGCCATATCCGAATATTGGCGATCATCATGGCAATCAGCCATGAAGACTGTCCTGAGAATATAATGCAGAGACCTTTCATCTGCCTTCCACATTGCAGCATGACACCCATACCACTGATCCAGTTCCATGAGTCACTTTCTGATACCAAGCCCTTTTGGCATGCAAAGTTCTCATCAGCCACAGGCCAGTACTGATGAAGCTGCTACCCTCTATCAAGAATGGATTCAAGTGGGATTTAATCCACTTGGGGACCATTACCCTTCCCTGTGGACCTCGGCACCCAAAGCCATTAGTCTTTAGGGTTGTCAGGTTAGTTAAATGCAGCCTGACACTCAGTGTTGAGTCACTGGCAGTATGTCCTACTCCAAGGACTCCCAACCTGTGGCCCATGGGCCGGATGCGGCCCATCTAACGTGCCCTTTGAAACCAAAATCTATCAGAAGTCTGAACTGAATCACATAGAAAAGCAAACAATAGCACAATTAGGGAGCAATAAACCTATACATGGTGTCCCTACTTCCTCTCCCAGCTTCCTTGCTAGTAGCTGGCCTTGAGTTAGGCATCTGGCTGCCGAGTCAGAGACTAGGAGTTCAATTCTCCATTGTGCATCCCAGAAGAGTTAGTCTCTTTGGCCCTAAGCAAGCAATGCACAGAATGCTCCCAGAAAAAAAAATGGTAAACCACTTCTCTGTATTCTCTACTTGGCAAACCCTAAAAAGGATCCCCATGAGTCAAAGTTCACTTGCTGTATGATGATGATTGGATTTCCAACAAGGTCACAAACCAGAAAGGCATGGGATTGAATCCATCATTCCACTAAATTTAGTTAGAGATCCTCATTAAAAAGTAAAGCTAGAAGCCAATTCAATAGATAAGGGACTAATATTAACTAGAAATATGCAAAACTTACTTTGACACATTTATAGGTCTTTGGATCTGAAGCAAAGCTAAACAAACAGATGAAGTAAGCATTACTGAGGAAACAAGAGCATGCCACCAAAGAAGAACTGTGAGAGCATCACAAGCAACCAAGCAACATTAGTTCAGAAAGAGAGAAATATTAAAGCTGCCTCCCATAAGGATTTTAAGACTAATGCAAATTATTGTGTCCAAAGTTTTTATGAACTTACTATCAACTTGGCCAGAAGTATTGTGCATAGTTTTCAGCAGCTCCAAACAGGAATATAATTAATGATCACTGCAAAGGCCAAAGTAGAGCAGAATAATCCAATTAGAACAAAGAAGCTAAAATAAAATTTTCATGCACTCATAATCAAGATTAGGTGACATTAGGCCACCCACAATTAGCCTGATCTACCTCGCAAAGATGTTCTAGGGATACAGTGATGAAAATATGTAGAGCACTGTGAGCTCCCTCACAGTGAAATAATAAACTTTAAAAGGAATTTACGCTCTTTTTGGACCAACAAATGTTTAACACTATTTTGCTGGTCAAACATCCAGCCTCAGCTAGAATCTTGCCAAGGATATTAATCAGGTGGCCAATGAGTGAAATGCAACTCCACTGCAGTTGGTGGCCTGCAGAGCTCCCCTTACAAGAAAAAACCCTACCAATTTTCCTCCTTAGAACATGACTCAGAACATGATTCTACTCTAGAACAAGTTATGTCTCTCCAAACCTTTCCCTTTTTTGATGAAGAAGAATGAAAAAAATCAGGGCATTTTTTTAAAAAATGCACAAGTAACCTTTCAGTCTTGTGCAGAATATGGAGCTTAGTCACCCAGTACAGTACTTTGGAATTCACAGGTATCAAAAGTATATATATGCAAGTAGTATAAGAACTACAACTAGAGGGATATGGAAACAAAAAAGCAATTCTTTACTATTTCACACTTACTCTAAAAAGGTTGTCATTTAAGATACAGGCCCTGTGAAAACTCAGTAAAATTGTTGTAACTTTGTCGGAAGATGGGACAGTTAACCAGAGCTAAAATAATATTCCTGGGCACCAGCTTGCAAAATGTTGCATATAAGTCTGAGGGAGGCCCAGGTTTTTAGACAAAAATCAACAGAATAGTCCTGAAAGTGTGACATTTGAGGTTCAACCCAATTCATGGCACTCGTTTCATGTATCCAGACATAACTAGAATCAGTTGTGTATTAGCAACACAATACAATGCAGCAACTTAAGTGCTCACTTAATTCAGTAACAGTCAGGGAGAATGGAATAAGCTCAAATCAAAGTACTGTAACTATCTGGTGCCCTTTCACAGAGCTCCACTAGTGAAGAGGGAAATAACATCATTTCTCTTTACTTTAAAAGCTCAGTTGCAAGGTCATGATTCACATAGCTTCACCTCATTGGATGAATACTGCATGCACCCTGGAATTTTTATTAAACCTATTTCACGTCAATTTGCCATTGCCCTGACATTATTCCTTCTATATTGGTAGAGTACCCCAAGGCAATACTGGCCACAGTCATCTTAAGACTTATATGCACTAAAACACTGGTTCCAGAAGTCAAGGTATAACCCAACCTTTCAAAGTCAATCATCTTCCAGGTATATCAAGACTACAGCTTCCATAATCCTGACTCATAGGCTATGCTGGCTGGTTGACAGAAATGAAAATATAACTAATCTAGAAGATATTAACCAAGACACATAGAATCCAACTATCATATACAAAGAATTACTGCACCAGGATTTCTTAGGAAAAGGGAAATGAGTATGAAAATAGTTTAAGTGTGTAACATACAAAGGTTTTTACTCTCAAAGATCAAGTACTAAGTGCTCTACAACATCTTATAAGGCTTCGTAGTCCCAGCTATACTACAGGCACACTTAATAGTTTTTCAAGGTTAGACATCTTGACATTTGCTGCATATTCAAACTACAAGTAGCTTCACCCAGCTAAAGAAACAGCAAGCTTATATATGAGAATGGTCTTTTTGTTCATGTCTTTGATCTTTAAGAGCCTTAGTAGAAGTCATTAATTTCAGCGCATCCTTTTGTTTTAAGCCCCAAAGAGAAATAAATAGGTATATCTAACATAATATTCCTGGGCATTAGGAACGAGATCAGCATTCCATTTAAGCCTTTTCCCAACCTTCTTTGTGTCAGTCCTTCTTCACTTCAGACAGACTTATCTCCTCACTATACAGCAGAAGATTCATGCTCATGGGTGCCAGCATCAACTTTACATAGTGGGTACCTAGAATACTTCCAAGCTTCAAATACAACCTACTACATTTGCATATATTAAAATCCAAAAATGTAAACATGGTTTACTAATATAACCCTTTGTTATTCTTCCTGTAATTACCAAACTATCTATTTATAAATCTTTTTCTTTGACCTTATCTATCTCACAAAATTCTTAGCCATTCCTTACCCACCTATAATTTCAATTACACTCTTATTGTTTTGTAAGATTAGAAAATGAGGCCTCCCACGTGAAGAGCTAAACCATAGTGACGACATACATGGCCTTCTGGTTGACTGCAGTTCTTTGCATACAGAAAGGAACAATACCCAGAGAAATGATAGCCGGGGGACCTAGAAGAAAAGACATAGAACACTTCAAAAATGCAAAAGCAATAGCATATCTATTGACACACAAAAGGAAGTCCTGCACCAAATGACTGCACTAGGAACCAAGAATGAGTACCTCCTTCAGTCATCACTCTGAACATATTTTATCATCTTTGTTTCCAAGTGATAAAGCTGTCTTCATTTGAGTAAAGCAAGTGTGATTAAGATTTTGAAAGCTGAACTTAGCAATAGCATAAGACAACAGCATGATCCTAACAGGAAATACCTACCACTGGTTTCCACAGGATCACTTCCCCAAATGCACAGAAGTGAGGCCTTGATGTATAAATGAGATAAGCTACCCTCGTGTTATTTAAAAAAGGTACAGTTAAACCATCTTTAATTTCTTTAAGTAAACTGATGGATTGAATATATATGATGCACAAGTTAAATCTATAAATAATAATCTAATACTACTATTAAGCCTGAATATTTTCACAATTCATGTCTTGGTTGTCTTGCATCTGAAATATTGATGATGATCCAGAAAGATGAGATATTACACAATAAAACCATGACCTGAAATACATTTTCCTAGAAATAAACTAACAGAAATCACACCCTTTCCTTTTTTCAAACACATTTCTAGTACCATATGTTTATTATACATATTCACCAATGAGAAAAATGAGATTTGCCAAGTTTTGCTGCGAAGAGACTTTCAAAATGGACTGCTATGTAAAGTTCTTCCCTTTCCTAAAAAAAGACTTAACTCCTTTTCCTATCAACACCACTGTAAAATACTGATAGGCCTGACAGTATCACAATAAATATACAGTAAAACACCGGATAACACTAAGACTTGGTTCCACAAGTCTTGGTGTTATCCGATTTTTAGTGTTATCCGATCCATGTTAAAATCCTATGGGATGGATTGGATAACGTTAAAGCTCCATAGAGATACACTGTAACCACACAGGCTTTAGCGGTTGTTATCCGACCCATCCCATAGGACCCTAATGTTATTTGATGCAAACCCCCCCCCCCCGATTACTTAACGTTATGCGATTTTAGCGTTATCCAATCTAATCGTTATCCGGTGTTTTACTGTATATCTAAAGCCATAGGTGTGGAAATTATTCAGTCTGCAACTACATGGTCAAAGACCATGGAAAACAGGTGAATTCAAAGTATTTTTACCAACTACACGATTCAGAGATTCTAACTGGACTTGTCCTTTTTACTCCCAAAGCTGCTTTTTTCCCCTCTGCCACTGGAGTTCTTCTATTTTTTTCAAGCCAGAATGAATCAAATGGGCTTCTTCCCTTATAGTTAGTTATGATACATTCTTGTAAAGATGGTAATGTGTCGGTACATGGTGTTTCGGGGTCAAAAACAGTTGGGGGCATGATCTTTAGGACTGGGGAAGCACACACATACACCCTGCATTCTTTCTACTACTCTGATTGTTTAAAAATAATTTATTCCATCTATGAGATTAGCACTAGATCATCTTATCACCTTTTCACTGTTATTAATATAAGGATCAGCAGAGGCAAGACCAAAGAAAGGAAGATGGGAGAGTGAGCTGGAATATGTCTCACATCACAGCAAGTATAAATGGTGAACTCCTGAATCAATCCAGAAACCCTGTGCGAGTACTGAGTAATATAGGCTGCAAAGTAAACTGCAGCTAAACCAAATCACTTCAATTCAGCTTTCGGATGCAGTTGCACCCTCAGTTAAAAGCTAGTGGGATGTCGCCTTTAATATTATACACCAAACCAGTAACCCTGCTGACAAAAAGGACTGCTTGCAAGAAAACCTAAAATGAAATATTAAGATTGCATGAACAAAACAATCCTGTAATTTAACTAAACTGCATTCTGGAAAGACCTGCCAGGCGTTTGAAAACATTTAAACCAACACCACTCTCTCATTCCTTTCCTCTGTGTAAATGCGACATACTCAGGCCTACTGCATAGGCCTCTATACTACAGGCAGGACCTTTGTTCCATACATCGATGTTTTTCCCCCTAAAGCGCTTGATAAAACTTTCCACTCTACCCGCCCTAACGCTTCCTTGTTCCTAATCTAAACTTTTCTTTCCAAATGATCCCTACTGCCTAAAAATCCTACAGCAAAGAATATTCCCACACACCCCGACAGGGCCCAGGCCTTCGGAGAAAGGAACAATACAAAGTTGTCCAGGGAGGCAGCTTGGCCTGCAGGGCTGGCAAAAGCCCCGGGATCCGTTTGAACGTGAGCCCCCCGTCCTCGTCAACAAATCCCTCCCCACCCCCAAAAAAAGCTGTCGTGCGGGAAGGAGGCGGAAAAATGTGAATTATCTCAATATGACGCGTTATGCAAACAAGCTCGGCTGGTTTCTTCTCGAAGGCACCAGCAATGCCGATGAGCTCTAAAATTACAGGGGCAAAAACAACCTCATTCCCGGTGTGGAGGATTCAGTACAGATTAACAAACCCCACTTTTTTCCCCCTGTTAGGTAACCTACGATTTTTTCCCTTTTTTTCCCCTCGTCCCGGCCCCAAAAGCCAGGCCAATATGGAGGCAAATTATCATTGAGGTTGTTTTTTTTTTATTGTTGTCGTCGCTTTTGTTTTGCCGAAGATGACGGTTTTCTTCCCTTCCCCGAATGGATTCCCGGGGAGTCGGTGACTCCCTTTCAAGAAAATAAAAAGAAAAGCACCCCCCCCCCAATGGGAAAGTGGCCGGAGAAAAGGATTGGGATAAGGGAGGGGGGACGCGAACCAGGGCCAAAAACAACCCGGAGGATTCATGTCAACCCTGACAATGTCCTTTTGTATGTTTTTTCCCCCCCCAACCACTCCACGTAGAAACCCAAGGAGGAGGAGGCGAGTCCGGATAGGCCCGATCCGAAAAAAGCGAAGAAAGGTGGTCGGCTTGTCAGTTCCTTACCCCCCCCCCCACCACCACCACCACCCCTTTCTCAGAGGAATACAGGGTTCAAATCTCACCCACCAACCCCAAGTCAGAGAGCGGTGACGGCAGGAGAGGAGGAGGAGGAGGCCTGGATCACTTCAAGGAGCCATTTGGCCATTTTGTCCGCTCCATTCCTGCCTCCTTTCTCGCCCCTCTGGGAAGAAGGGGGGGGGGAATCTCCCTCGTCACCGCTCCACAGTCCAGGAGAGACTAGGAAAGTGCCTCGCCGCTCTTAGGGAGCCACTTCCTCAAAATCTAGGCAAGGCCTCAGGCCGTCTTATAACCGTCCCCTTCGCTTCTCTTCCCCCCCCCCCGCCTCGAGTCCACCTCACCAACACCCCCAGGCCCCTGTCACGAGGGACCGAGCAGCGACCGCTTTTCCTTCCTCCCCCCTTCTAGCCTGAGGTTTAACAGAAGGAGAGAGAAATAAAAGGATGATAAATAAATAAGAGTCTTCCTTCCTTCACCACCTCCTCCCAAAAAAGGGCCTCCCACGCCGACATCTTCTTCTCGCCCGTACCTAGTTTTGTCCCGACACGGCCTCCGCCAAAGCCGCTCTGCGCCTCCCCGCTGGCTCTCCGGCTCCTTCTCTGTCCAACCCGCCGCCGCCGCCGCCGCTTCCCTTCAATTATCAGCTGAAGCCGCAGCACCGATCAGTGCGCCGCCTGCCGCCTCCGCCGTCCCCCCCTCCAGCAGCGCGTAGGGGGAGACCCGGGACTACTTTACCCCCAAAGGGGCCCGGGGCCCCCCCGCTCTCCCCCCTCCCTCCTCGCCGACAGCGCTTCTCCTCCTCCTCTCCTCCTCCCCCGCCCGCCCCCAAGGATCAGCTGCGGTTCGATCCTGCCCTGGTCCCCTTCCGCTGGTCTCAGGCGTTCCTTGGCTGGGCGAAAAAAAAAAAGAGATATCCCTCCGCCGGGGTCGTCACCCTTGGGGTGCGCGCAGGCGTTATTCCTCTCCCCCCCACCACCACCCTCAGGGTCAGGGAGATTATTTGCGTTTCCACCCACCCAGCCCAGGCCTGTCGACGCTTCAGACGTTAGCAAACACCAAAGGTGGTTTTCCGTTTGGATCGTTGTGGAGCTTCCCCCAGTCGAGTTCGACTTTCTCAGAGGTGTTGCGGCTCCTTTAAGAGGGGGGGGGGAGGGAGGGCTTTCTCGTGACCTTTCCTGGCGCCCGCCCCTTCCTGGTTGCCACGGCGACCGGCGGTCGGCGTCCTAAAATGGCGTCTCTCCTGCCGGATAATTTGTTCGAGACGCGAGGGCAGGCCCCTGCGCCTAGTAAGGACTTCTACCAACTTATCGTCACTCGGAAAGAAGTGAGTAAAGTGGCCGTCTGCCTTCTTTCTCCCTGTAATAGTTGATTGTGTTTTTATCTTGTCGAGGCAAGCGGTGATCTTAAGTAAAGAATGAAGAAGAAGGAAAAGGAGACAAAATTAGTTCTTTATCTTTCCCCAGGAAGGATATGTCAGGCGCAAGTGAGAAGAAATGGGCAGTTTGGAGGGGAGAGAAAATGGGTCGCCTTCCTGATTCAAGAAAGGAATAGGAAAGTAATTAAAACAAGGCCTTCATGAAAAGTAAAGAACGGTGCTGAATTTATTTATTTATTTATTTAATCGTTTTGGGGTGTGTTTTTTAAATACCGCCCATTTAGTTATTGGAGCCACTGTGGGCGGTTTACAAAACATATAACTGAGTAGGGCGGTATAAAAATTGGAAAAATAAATAAAATAAATAAATAAACACAAACCCCACCTTGTGGCGGCATAATAGAGAGTCATACATACACAGTCTCGAAATTTTTGAAATGGTAGCCTGTGTTTCTCAAAAGAATTTCCCCTTCCCCCACCACCACTACTCCAGAGCAGGTAAATATCTCTCTCCTGAAAGATCAAGCCTTTTTAGAAGTCATTTTCTCTGAATTGATAATTTGATTCTCCTTATCTCTTATTCTTGTTCTGATTCAAAGTATATTAGTTCCAATACACATATTTTGTATTGCTTAACAGTGTTTTAATTGTTGTGAGTCACCTTGGGGATAAAAGCAGCATATAAATAATATAAATAAATAAAATAAGTAACCCTTTTTAGAATTTGGATTTAATGCTGAAACATGTTACCAGATTAAAATGTAATGAACTCAAATTAAGTCTCGGACAACTACATGTACTGTATTTCTGAAGTTTAACAAGGCAAAAAAGAAGAACTTAGACCTTCACGATGGACAGCTAAAACATCCACATAGACATATCGAACTTCTGAACATTTTTCAAGATACAGGTACAGTAAAACCTCATATAACACTAAAACCTGGTTCCACAAGTCTTGGTGTTATATGATTTTTAGTGTTATCTGATCCTCTATGGGATCCATAGAGATACATTGTAACCACACAGGCTTTAGCGGTTGTTATCTGAAGCATCCTATAGGATCTTAATGTTATCCGATGCAATTCTTCCCCCCAGATTCCTTAATGTTATGCGATTTTAGTGTTATTCGATACTAATGTTATATGAGGTATTACTGTATGTGAAATTGTGGGCCTTTAAACTATGTAACTTGTTTCAAACAACAGTTTCTGGTCAGTGCACACTGTGAAGGATATTGTAGAACTGGAAACTAAATTATAACTGCTGCTTTTTGTCAAATTAACTAAACTTCATAATAAACTTCATAATTCGACTTACTCATGTTGAAAAATCAAGAATTTGCCTCAAGACTAGAGTTCCTTTTCCATGTATAAAAAAGAGTTTACTGATTAAAAAATCAGAGTGTATGGCAGTGGCCTAGAGGAGCTTTTAATTGTTTAGAGTTAGGGAAATTGTAAAGAAAATCAAAATCAAAACCAAAATTTAAAATCTTCAGTTTTGTAGCAAAGAAACAGAAGGCTACATTGCATTTATTATTTTTCTGTACCACCAACCTAGCAGTTCAAAAACAAGAAATTGCAAGTAGATAAATAGGGACCACCTCGGTGGGAAGGTAACAGCGTTCCATGCGCTCCGGTGTCTAGTCATGCCTGTAACATGACCATGGAAACATCTGCAGAAGCAGGCAGGGCTGGCTCTTCAGCTTAGAAACAGAGATGAGCACTGACCCCTAGAGTCGGATACGACTGGCTTTCGAGCAAGGGAAACCTTTACCTTTACCTATACCGCCCTAGTGAAAATACAAAATAACAAACTTAACTGTACTTATTTTTTTTATTCCTGAAATAACATTCCTGAGAATAATGACATATATAATAGCTCCCCTTCTACCTTGGTTTAGAAAACAAGCTGCTCCTGTGAAGGAATTAGCATCAAAAAGATTCATAACTTCTTATATTAAATTTTCATTTTGAGCTTCCTGGGATTCAAAACTTAACATTTTGCACAGACTGAAACAGCAAACATTTCCATGTGCTAAAAATGTCATCAGGGCTTTTTTTATTTTGCCATTTTAGAACCTGAAGCAGTTGAGAGGCAGCTGAAGTTGGTGTTATGTTCCATAAAAGTCTTAAACCAGTTTTCAGAAGCCATTAAATGTTGCAAACCTCCTGATTGCCTTTTTGCACCAAACACCTAAAGATTTATTCTGCAAATATTATCTTATAGCCCAGTGATAGTTCCAATGAATTGAGTTTAGTAGTAGGGCTAAAGTTTGTCCTAATTGTATAGAGTTGTTTTTTTTGTTTTTTGTTTTTTGTCCTAGTACAGTACATTCACTGGCTAATGGGGTGGGTGGGAGTGTTACAGTGGCAAGAAACAATAGTTTTACTGCAATAATGTTTGTTCTAGCTGGTTTTTCTCTAAAAACAAACAACCGTATATGGCAGGTGGGTTGAAACTAGGACAGTGAGTGTAGCTCTTTAGGTGACAGTGGTGTAAAATGTCTTTTTGTAAGTCTAGATCTGTGTAAAATTTGCGATAAAATAAAACTCTGGGGTGCAAAAGTCTATTTTATTTATACATCAGTTCTCATGGAATCCAAGGTACCGTTTAAAAAAAGCTACTACCTGTATTACTTTTTGAAAATTGGCCAGAATCCTGTTGAAGTTTGGGTAAGGTTTGCATAATTTTCCACAGTTAATTGCATGTAACTGACAAGGTGTCTGAGTATATCTTAGTTGTGCTTGGCTGTGCACCATCTTGTGCAATCTAGCTTTACCCCACACCTCTTCACTTTTCTGCAATTAGGTGTGGCAAGTTATGCAAACATAAGATTCTGGACAGTAAAACATAATTAAATTGCAATATTGACAAACTCCAGTTAAAAACACATGTAAAATATCTAAAATTATTTATTTATTTATTTATTTATTGTTCATATTTGTATGCCACCCTATTTGCAGAGCAACTCAGGGCAGCTAACACAGTAGAACAAAGTCTCAAAACACAGCAATCTCAACAAAATTAATAACTTTACTTTTAAAAGGAAAGAAATTAGCACACATATTTAAAGCTTTTGTCCTCAGAAGTCAATGAGTTGACAAAGGTCTACCTTAATAGAAAAATATTTCCTTGCTGGTAAAAGTACAGCAGGAAAGAAGTTTGAAAGTCTGGGAGCCAGCACCAAGAAGGCCCTCTCTTATGCCTTTACCAAATGAGCCTATGGTGATGAAAAGCCTGTATTCAGCCTGCTCCAGGTTTTGAATAATCACTGCTGTGCCTCCTGTGCTACTCCTTTCATCAGTTAGCTCCCTAGTAAGCAGAAGCCTAGTTTGACTCCCCTCAGTGAGAACAAATGTTTGGGAGTACAGTACTGTAATTGTGTCAAATACCACAGCCATTTCACTTTCACATGGAAAGTTCCCTAAGAGCTGTCAGGAAACCGTTTGGATCCATCATCCTTATCATTCCTGCGGAGAATGCAAGTCTTGGGGAGCCTAAATCTCTCAAAGCAGTGATTTGTCCATGACAATAGAACTACAGAGAGTGACCCAGATCAGCATAGAAGTGTGTGTCCTGTAGCATGAGAGCCAGGTACCAATTAGAATGGGCCTATTTTTGTCCTCGAAGACATTAACTCCACAGCCACTCCTAACTAGAGACTTTCAGCATAGAGGTGAATCTGACATTATTTTGCTCTGTTTTCAGAATTGTATCAAAATCTTTCCTGACCAACATTTGTTTCCAGTACCATTTCAGGCTTTCATTTAAATAAAAGCAGCAAGAATCAGTAAGCACAGCTGATTTAAGGTACATTAAAAAGGTTTAATTCCACTATACTAAGCTACATTCATTGCAAATGCTGTTTTTGAGGTTTAGGGTTGATTAGTGTTCTAATCCTGACAACCACCAAGTTTAATCTGGCAAAGATATACAGTAAAACCTCATATAACACTAAAACCTGGTTCCACAAGTCTTGGTGTTATATGATTTTTAGTGTTATCTGATGCATGTTAAAATCCTATGGGATCCATAGAGATACATTGTAACCACACAGGCTTTAGTGGTTGTTATCTGAAGCATCCCATAGGATCTTAATGTTATCTGATGCAATTCTTCCCCCCAGATTCCTTAATGTTATGCGATTTTAGTGTTATTCGATACTAATGTTATATGAGGTATTACTGTATCTGTATGTCTTTCTCACAGGAATACTATTTAAGCAAGCTATAATATTTAGGTTTTAGGCTTTCACCATTTATGTAAAAGCCTTATGCCTGGAATCCTTTACTTGATAAGGCAAATTTATTTTCATATATAAAACAGAGTAGGAGAACAATATCCTCATAGATTGATAAGGAGGATACCTGTAATGCTTCTCATTGTCCTTTTCCTTCTATGCACCACCACCTTGGAATTTTTGTAAAAATGAGGATATTATTAATATTAATACCGGTATATAATAATTTGACATCACAGAAGCCCAGGGGGATGTCAATGAAACATCATGCCACCTCCCCCCCCCAACCTGGGGCAAGAGCAGGAAGGAGGTGGAAACCAAGATCCCAACTGGCATTTGACATCGTAGAAGCCCATGGTTTAAGAGTAATTATATGATTCTCACAACTTTTCAAGATACTCCAGGCACCCACCCACAGCTGGAGGGGAGAGAGAAATCTATTATTGATTTAGAAAAATGTATTAATTTTTTTGTGCTGTATTGTTTTGCTGATTGTATGCCGCCCTGAGTCGCCATGGTGAGTGGGCGGCGATATAAATCTAAATAAATAAACAATATACTTTAATATAATAGTTTGTTACAATGTAACTACATAATATGGAAACATGGATATTACTGATCTATTTCTGGAAACACAGAAAGAGAGGTAAAGAGTAAGGTTACATTTTTTTTCGTCTCTGATCACTTTTCATGGCATCTTAAACAATAGCCCTCATGTGTGAGTCATATAATCTGTTTCCATGGAGGAACAGAGACAGAGAAGGTACCAATTCTTCTGGAAGTTATCTCAGTTAGAAGATTTGGGAAACTGCAGCCTCCATAAGTGAAGGAGGAACAGTATGACTTTAATTTGGATAATGTGAGCCTCCTGAAAGACTCAGCACTTGCCTCTAAAGCAGTGGTTCTCAAAGTGGGACAGCACATGCCCCACAGGGGGACTTCAATTCCCAGAAGCCCAAGTCAGCACATTGGCTGATTGGGGGATTGACTTAGACTTCTGGGAATTGAAGTCCAAAACCAAAGGTTGGGAAACACTGCTCTAAAATGAACTTCGCATGCCATCATAGCCTGGACAACATGATGTCAGACTTCTGCGCATCCCTTCTCATCCTAATGAAAAGATATGGCATAGACCCGTGATGGTGAACCTTGGCACTCCAGCTCTTCTTGAACTTCAATTCCCAGAAGCCCAAGTACATGCAGTAAACCCATTCATGTGGATTCACAGAGACATGGGCTTCTGGAAATTGAAGTCCAAGAACAGCTGGAGTACCAAGGTTTGCCATCACTGGCATAGACTACCTGTGAAATCAGCATTCATACTGCCTCTTTATGTAAAGCAAGTTGGAAGTTGAAATTTCCTGGAATAGCATTAACCATTGGATGACATAGAGCACTGCTTTTGGCTACAATTCCATGAAAAAGCAATTTCTGTCAGGAATTGTCACACATTTAAGAGACACCATCTGCCAAAATCAGAAAACGTCCCTAAGAAGCAAACAGGCTTTTGGCAATTGATCTTGCTTGCAGCAGAAGGGAATTTTAAGGGGATGGCTGCTATGTTTGGGGACCCCTCCCTTTACTGATGTGTTTTAGACAGATTTTAAAAATAATATTATACTTTTATTTCATATAGTTGTACTATTTTCTTGTAAACTGCCTTGTGTTCATTTGCAGAAGAAATACACATTTTAGCAATGTGAAATGCTGAAACACTCAGGCAGTTACTTGTTCATTTCCCTTCATTTTTCTCTCATAATTTAAATTTTCAGTGTAAACAATGTACAATATTTTGTATGGAGAGAGTGACAAATTGATTTGAAACAAGAAGGAGGATAGTACAGTTGAGGTAAAACAAGGAAATTAAGTTATTTCTATGAGCATGTAACACTGTATTGCATTCCCAGGTTTGTCTCTGTAAATGCTGAGTTTAAACATTCTGAAGTCCGATGGTGGGTCCAGAATATCATTCCAAATGTTTGGTTGTTCAAATTGCCGTCTTCTTTAAAGACTCTCTTCCTCTGCATTCTCCATATACACACAAATATTCTTTCCCCGCTCTTGAGGATCCCCACTCAACTAGATATACAAAATCTAGATCGGTCCTTCCCCAACTTCTTTCTGCTTCAGGAGCAACTCCTTTGAAATATTCAGACTTTTTTGTTCTGGTCTCTTCAGACTAAGTGTAGTTCATGCAGCAGTATGAGAATAAAACTGCAGCCAATCCAAATTGAGGCCTAATATGAGGAGAGAAAGAGCTTTAACCAGTGATAGGATGACAAAAATTCTACTACCACGCCATGACGTCACGGACGTCATGAGCGTGGCCAATGTCATGATGTCATGACGTCATGGGCGGAGCCGACGTCATCACGTTGTGGGCGGGGCCAAAAATAAAAATAAATAAAATAAAAATAAACACACACACACACACACACACACCTCAGCCCACCCACCCACCCAGACAGCTACAACACAAACCCGTAAATAACTTAAATAAAAGAAATAAATAAAATAAAAATTAAATAAAAATACAACCACCCACCCAAAACACAAATAAATTACCCACCCACCCCAAATAAAAACCCCTCACTTGCTTACCTTCCTTGGGACGACGAACCCCCATGGCCCGGGGCCACCCGGCAAGGCACGCCGCCCCCGACTGCGGCCTCCTCCTCCTCCGAAGGCCACGGCCACAGGAGCCACCACCTACAGCCGCCGTCCACAGCTGCTGCCCGCCGCTGCCGCCGGACCTGCCTCTGCCTGCAGCCCTGTGGCCTCCTCCTCCTCCTTGGGCCAGTGCCTTTTTGGCCCGGCTCCGGCTGCAGCCACGGCCAGGGGCGGCGCGCAGCAGTGGCTCTGGCGGTGGCTCCGGCCGCGGACGCCGAGCCTCCCTGGGCCGTTCGCTGCAGACAAGCCCCCATGCCCAGGGGACGCCCGGCGGGGCGCACCGCCACCGCCTGCAGCCTCCTCCTCCACTGGGCGCCGCAGCCAGAGCCGGGCCAAAAAGGCACCGGCCCAAGGAGGAGGAGGAGGCGGCTGCAGGTGGCAGCGGTGCGCCCCACCGGGTGTCCCCAGGGCATGGGGGCTTGTCCGCAGCAGACGCTCCGCCGGGCGTCCCCAGGGCATGGGGGCTTGTCGGCAGGCCTCAACGTGCCCCGGGGGAGGTGCCCTCCTCTGAGGGCTGGTGCCGCCACCGCCGCCACCCTGAAAGCTCCAAAATAAAAAAAAATTAAAATCGGACAAAAATGGCTCCAATTGACTGCGCATGCACAGAAACTCAATCTGACGCATCCACAATGCGTCAGATTGAGTTTCTGGGTATGCGCAGTCAATTGGAGCCATTTTTGCTCCGATTTTTTTTAAAAAAATTCTTTCGGTGAGGCGTCCGGAACCGGACGCCTCAAAAGTTGTCTACCCTCCCAGAGAACCCTCTGGGATTGGTCCTACCGGTTCCAGGGAACCGTATGGAACCGGGGACATCCCATCACTGGCTTTAACCTTTTGGCCCGCACTTGAAATTTGCATTGTATAGGCAAAATAATTGCAAAAATAAAAGGGCCCCTGTTTTCAATGCAGATTGCAGATGTGGGATGCCTGATCCAGATCTCATGCTGGGATCTCCAGTTGGGTTGGGGAGATGCGCACCAACATTCTCTCCCCAACCCAGCTGGCAATCGCATGCTGGGACCGCAGGCTGGGTTGGGGAGACGCGTGTGCACGTTCTCTCCCCAACCCAGTCAGTGCTTGGCTCAATCCACCTGTCTCTTTGGAAAGGGTAGCAGGGATTCCACATATGGAATCTCTGCTGCCCTTTCCAAAGAGTCAGGCGGATCAACCCTCTGTTCCCTTTCCTTTTCAGAAAGGGAACAGGGCTTTTTTTAACACTGTGCAATCAATGCGCCGCACGTTAAAAACGATAACGCTAAGACTTGTGGAACCAAGTCTTAGCGTTATCCAAGGTATTAGTGTACAGTGTGCACTATTATGTATATCACACCCGATGAGTTACTCCAGTGCCTGAATATTGCATCATTGGCAAGCACAGCATTGATACCCAGTTGGTCATTGACTGAAACTCTGCAGCCTCGGCTAACAGAAGTGTAGTAGAAAGGAAGCATAAAAATGGCATTTGCAGAAATACACTGAATTAAAAGGAGCAGGGTGGCACAGAGGAGTACCATATATTTACACTGTGTCTTTCTCCCATTTCAATGTGGGTAAGAGGAGAAACCCCAGGACTGGGGATAAGGCTAGAAGATAGGAACAGTAAGTAGCCTTGTGCTCCAGAAGGCAAGCGGCTCAGGTGGATTTCGTTTAAATCAAATGATTTAAATCACTACTTAGAAAGATTAAGCATGTTGTTGTTATTATTGTTTTTAAAAAAGTTCACTCTTGCTTTTTAGGATCTTTGTGCTTTTCACAATAAATATTTTTCTGTTTCCTTGCCTAAATTTATTCTACCCAATTTCAGTCAGCCTCTACTTTAGGGCCTTAAACATTCTAAAAGCTTAATATAATTTTTTTTGACTTCAGATTCTGTGCCAAATCAGTCTATCCCATTCTGTGGTTTTACCACATCTACTACTTTTACCTTTTAACAAAGCAATTCTGAATCTCCTGCTGATCTACAAAAACGTGTAGGTATTGCTCTATTACAAATACAGTAATACTTCGGATAACGCTAAGACTTGGTTCCACAAGTCTTGGTGTTATCTGATTTTTAGTGTTATCCGATGCATGTTAAAATCCTATGGGATGGATCGGATAACGTTAAAGCTCCATAGAGATACATTGTAACTGCACAGGCTTTAGCGGTTGTTATCCAATCTATCCCATAGGACCTTAACGTTATTCGATCCAATTCTCCTCCCCAGATTACTTAACGTTATGCGATTTTAGCGTTATCCGATCCAATCGTTATCCGAGGTATTACTGTACTGTACAATATCATTAACAAAAGAAGTGCCCAGTAGTGCATAGGGGAACATAATGACAATATCATTTCTGTCTGTTCAGTCACAAGTAAGCCTACTTTCTAGTTGGTTCATAACCACACACACTCTCTCAAATTTACAAATTTAATTTCTGGAAATTATGTTGATATTGTATGATTCACAGTCTTTCCTGTCCTAGGGAAGATGTGTATCACTGGCATGAAAATTTAGGAGCTTGGTGAAGCTGTCTTTTTTCTAGCTCCCCTCACAATATTTGGCCTGACATTGAGTAGTTCTAAAGCAGACCACTCTGACATGCAGTGTTGGTGTGCAAGACACTGAGAGATTGTTGGGACTTTCAGCCTTAGAGAGCTATAAATATGTTGGGACTGGCAAGTAAGGACGAAGGGTGTGTGATTTCTTTACTCCATTAACTATGTAAATTTAGTTACCAATCAATATTATACTGACTATGCACGTGATTTAATCTAGAATGTTGTTGCAATGTTGTTGTAATACCATCATGATGTTATGTGCTGACATAGTTACTGTTGCAACTATACCATAATATAGTCCTTCTATGGTAATAGAGTAGACCATACTGCCAGCGACTCAACACTGATTGTCAGGTGGCAGTTAACTAACCTGACAACCCTGACTAACAGCCTTGGGTGGCAAAGTCTACATGAAAGGGTGATGGTCCCCAAATGGATTAAATCCCACTTGAATCCATCTTGATGGAGGGCAGCAATTTCATCAATACTGGACTGGGACTGAGGAGGACTTTGTGTGCTCAAGACCAGAGATTGAGTCATGGAACTGGATCAGTAATACAGGTGTCACACTGTGATGCAGAAGGCAAATGGAAGGCCACAAGCATTATATTGTCCCCAGGACAATCTTCATGGCTGATTGCCATGAGGATAGCCAATATTTGGAATCAGATATGGCACTCAAACAGAAGGAAGAGGAGGAGGAGAAAAAGAAGAAGAAAGTTGCTATAATACTCCAGTTTAAATACTAACCTGTTCATGCAGTGTCTTGTCTGTAACAAATCTATCATTTTAAATCCTATCATTATTACTCAGGTGAAATCTTTCTTTTGGGCTATAATGAATTACTGTCTCTTGGAGGTAGTCAGAGTATCATTTATGGTGACTTCTGCAAGATTTAATTAATTAATTATTTACAATATATATATATATACAACCTCCACCACAAGGTGAGAGCCTTGTCAGGGCGTGAGGGCTTGAGCAGTCTAACTAGGCACTGTTGCAATTTCTTGTCAATAGTGTTAGGCCAGGAGTAAAATTCACCAAAGCACCCTCCATTCTCTCTCTTGGGCAAGGTGAAAGCAGAGATGGCACAAGTCATGGTCTGCCTAGCCAGCGGGTGAGATGATATCCAAATGGTTAAAAATCCGCATGCAAATGGAATTGATTTCTCAAATCCATTTGCATGTGGAGGATGTCATCGCAGAGATGTCTACCAATGTGTGGACTTCTCGCCGAATAACGACTCCAAGGTATATACGACCTGTCTAGTGCTTATCATTACTCCAGTTTACAAAAGATACTTTGAGAGCATGTGAGAGCTAAAAGCCAGACACTCCTGTAGTGCATTTGTGTAAAAAGTTTAAGCGCAATTGACACCATTTGCATAATTATGGTGATGGTGCAAAATAAAAGCTCCAGCCCTGATACAAAGTCACCTCTTCTCACCAGCAAATGGCCAATGATGGCTTCTGTGCTCTTTCAAGGCATAGGCACAGATACAACAGTCACTTGGAAGTATAAATGAACTCTTAGGGTCGTACCTTTTACAGGCTTAAGTAGATATTGACCTATGATGTCAATAGTGCTTGAGTACCAAAAGGCTGAAAGGTTTATGTTTACTCCTTACAATAGTCTTCTGAATGTTAGGCTGGGTGGTGTTTTAGTACTTAAATATGTCAAAGCTCAGTATAAAAGAGACAGTAATGGAAGGATAAGAGAAAAGAGACAGGGAGAAACTTTATGGTTGCTTTGGTTTCATGCATTTGACTTCAGCCTCAGGTAGTTAGAGCATGAGTCTATCCTGAAAAAGAAGAGGTCAGCTTTAATAAGGATTTGAAAGAAGTATAGAGAATCTCCAGTCAATACCAGATATAAGAATTAACAAGAGACAGAAGGTTGCACTTTACATGTATGAATTAGAAGTTTGTAATGGCAAACCTAGTGTAGGGTTTAAGGATGGGTAAAGGTTTTATGTGAACCAATGGCATTTTTCAAATTTTCAGTTTAGCATACTGGATAGAGTGGAACTAGCACCTTGGAGTCTTGGCCGTAAATCTCTGCTGGGCCATGGAAAATCACTGCAAGGTGGCATTTGTAAACCATGCCTTGGACATCTCACAACCTCAAAAACCCTCTCAGGGTCACAATAATTTAGAGACAATTTGATGGCACCTAACAATATCCATTTTTTTAATTAAAAAGTTCATTTTAGACCTCATAATATCAATCATGTTATCCATGTTTCCATATATTGGCTCAATTTCTTCATCAACCGTATGGTCAACTTCTATACATTGGTTGGAACAGAAAATGAACCAGTTGGTTGTACAGTGGTACCTCGAGATATGAAATTGATCCATTCCGTGGGATTCTTTGTATAGTGAAAAGTTTGTATCTCAAAGCATGGTTTCCCATAGGAATGCATAGAAAACCAAATAATCCGTTCCAGAGTTTAGAAAAAAATTGGAAAACTTTTTTTCCCTGTTCAAAACTCTTCATAAAGTGCACTTTAGATTTTTTTTCCTGCGTTTTTGCCACTTTATAAAGAGATTTGAGCAAATAAAAGAATTTTTTTTTCTCCTGACCTCCGGAAGGGATTACATTGCTTTCAATTTATTCAGCACTTCCGACAGTGGTCTTTAGTGGCCAGGTCTGGTAATCCACCAGACTTATTCCCCACTATCAGCTGTTTGCATCTCCCACACCAGAAAGTGTTCCGGCAGTCAGAAAAAAGCCATTTTGGTGCATTTCAGCAACTTAAAAGTGGCGTTTTTTTACAGCTGATTGTAGGAGATGGGTCTGGCACATTACCAGAGCTGGCCACTAAAGTCCACTGTCTGAAAAACCTAAAAAACATCAGTTCATATGGCAAAAAAAGTTAGTCAAGGCATAATTTTCTCAGGATTTCCTTTCGTATTGTGAGTTTTTCATTAATCGAGGCATTCATAACTCAAGGTTTTACTATACTGATTTGGGTACTGGTACAAACTGCAATCCAAACATGGTATAATAGTGAAAAGGACAAACGGGGATACTTAAGGAATTGAATGGCTAGGTTCTGTGGCAGTGCTTAGGGATCAATATGCTTTTTCAAACTTTGTTGCTATGTAAATTCCTTCAAAGTTTTTAAAGGTTGAACTTCTGAAGCCTTTCTGTCAGGAGGTAAGATCCTGTTACTTCTAGGTAACCACCTTAGAAGCACCCCTGCTAGAAAACCACCACCCAGCAGTGGAGCCATTGATGGAGATTATCTTTCCTAAGAATGCTTGCTAGGTTGCTTCAGTGTTTAGTTTCACATCTTCTTAAGACCTTTTTACATTTACAGTCAAACCTTGCATAAAGAGCGCCTCGCTTAAAGAGTAACTCGCTTAAAGAGCAGAATTTTCTCTGAATGTTCGCTTCGCTTAATAAATAAAACCAACCAAAAACTCGCTTAACAAATAAATCGGGGTTCGCATCCCCCCCCCCCACAACTGGTCATTTACAATGGTGTTTCGCTTAAAGAGCAAACTCGCTTAAAGAGCAATCCTGTGGAACGCATTATGCTCTTTAAGCGAGGTACAACTGTATTTGGGTGTTTAAGTTGAAAACTGTCAATGAAGTGACAATGTGTGATCTTTACACCTTTGGTTTGTCTTTTTAATTTTTACTACTGTTTAATATCTGCAAATCTATTAAGCACCCTTTTTAATAGAAAATTTGCTAATATATACTGTGAACAGTTTAAAGCAGATGCAAAAAGTATTTCATGTAATGTAACTGATTTACTATGTGTTTTATATGATCTACAGAAACAAATTTGTGGTTTTTTTAAAAAGAGTATGAGATCTGAAATGTACTCTACTTACAAACTCTTTCCAAGACATTTGTCAAAACAAGAGAACAGGGCACTGATTTGCTATGAACATCATCAACAAAGTATAAATTGGACTATTATTGTGGGTTTTTTTTTTAAAAAAAACTATTAGCTAATCTAGCAACAGGTGGAGTTATTGTTTCTAGACATTGTGATTTGTGAAACATTAGAGAGGGCTGCAGTGCCTCTGAAACAATTCTGGCTGGCTGACTCTTTTCTTCAGCTTGGCACTGACAGTTGAAGACATATGTTAATTAGTAGACATTAATTATTTCAGCTGCAATGTCATTAGATGGCAGCTTAAGTTTGGGGCTGCCTAACTAATTTATTTTATTTCAGAGCCACAAACAATCCAGTTTAGTTTGTTCTGCTAGGAGAAGCATAAGTAAAATCCTTGCTTAATGGCAGTACTTTTTAATTATTGTTAGTCTTTCGCCATCCTTTTAAAACAACATTCTAAGAACCTCACAGATTTAAAGCTGCAGTGGGCCATTCCATCATTACATGCAGAACAATCAGACACCATAATTTCACAAAGCTGTTGTTATCTTCTTCTTGCTTCCTCTTTTACCCCATTGGGTATCAAGGGAGATGCAAGGTTCTTGTTCTGGCACTTCTAGCAGCCTCCACCAGTGTTATTTGGTGTTCTTGTAATATTTCTTTGCTTTTATCTCTACACCTTCCTCTGGGTCTGCTTCATGGTCTTTGTCATTCTCCTCTTTCAACATAAGATATGGAATTGCAAGACATTCTCTCCAAATGGGCAAACCACTTTATTTGTTGTCTTTGTATGTAGTGCAAAATTGCTTCCCTTATAACTTCATTCCTGATTTTATCAATTCTAGTCACTTAGCAGCATTCCTCAGACATCTAATTTCCATGGTGACCAACTTTTGCTTATGTTTTTGTTGTAAGTGTCCATGTTTGGCTCTAGTAACATAAAGTGGGACTGAATATGCTTTGCATGAGGTGTTTCTCTGTGTTGATCGGTATTGTCTTGTGTTGTAAGAGCAGAGCTAATTGTCCCAATATTTGGTTTGCCTTACTGCACCGTATGTTAATCTCTTTGTCCATTTTGTCATTTTCAGTAAATGTTGTTCTTAGGTCTTTGAACTCTTCCGCTTGTTTTATACTTGTTCCTTCTTGATATCTAGAATATGCTGTTTCCTTCCAATTGATATTATCTCAGTCTTTTCTTTATTAATTCTCATATTATTTATCTTACATTCTTGGTTCATAGATGTAAAGTGTTGTTGCAGTTCCATAGCTGTACTTACTATCGATGCCTGATCATCTGCAAAAAGTAACTCGTTGATACTCTTTCCATTCGGGCTTAGCTTTTTTGCTTATTCTGTCTATGTAGGTCAGAGATTCCCAACCCCCGGCCTGTGGGCCTAATCCGGCCCATGCATATCATTAAATCCACCCCGCGGTGGCCACCTGAGTGCCTCTAGGACCACCCCCACTGCCAGAAGTTGTGATACATCATTTATTATGGTGGCAGGAATCGTGCAGTTTTTCCAGGTTTTTGGACAGCCTCCACCGCTTCCTGGGGCGATGGGAGGCTTTTTGGAGTAATTTTGCTCCAGTTTGGTAATTTTCTAAAGCTCTCCCGCTGTACTTTGGCAGCTGGAGCAGGACGGTGAGCTACATCTGGTGCCAGGTGGAGCTGACGTAGGTGCCTGGGATCCAAGCCCTGAACCAGGAAGTAGCTCACCATCCCACTGTAGCTGCCGAAGCGCAGCAGAGGAGCGTTGGAAAATTACCAAACCGAAACAAAATTGCTCTGAAAACCCTCCAGCTGCCCTGGGAAGCAGCAGAGGTTTCCAAAACCCCAGAAAACTTTGTGATTCCTGCCACCACAGATGATGGTGATGAAAACATAAGTAGCGGGCGCCAACATGCCTCTGGCCCCCAGCTGAGCACAGTGACGGGAACTGGCCCCTGGTGGGAAAACGTTGGGAACCCCTGATGTAGGTGATAAATAATAGTGGTGATAGTATGTATCCCTGCCTTACTCCAGATGTTACTGCAAAGGGTGATATCCCTTGACTTGTTCTAAATACACTATTGCAGTCACTATATAAGATTTAACATAATCTGATAAATGTTCACTTACTTCATATTGGGCCAATGCTTGCCATAGCAGTACACTAGTACCTCCGATAACATTATGACTTGGTTCCACAAGTCATAACGTTATCTGGTTTTTAACGTTGTGCAATGCATTGATCGTACAATGTTAACAGAAAAAGCCCTGTTCCCTTTCTGCCCAACCCCAGGACTGAACGGAAAGAACGGACTTAGTGATCCAGGCGGGGGGGGGGTGTTCTGAAGAGAGGCTGGGGACCCTTTCCCCAGCCTCTCTTCAGAAGTCTCCCCCCCCCCCCCGGCCTGGATGGCTAAGCCCCTTAGCCATCTAGGCCTGGGGGGTCGGGGATTTCTGAAGAGAAGCTAGGAAAAGTTTTTCCTAGTCTCTCTTCAGAAACCTCTGCCTGGCTCGTTGTTACCAGCCGCGCACCCCGTTCTTTCCCCCACCCAGCCGGCCATCCCATGCTGCGATGGCCAGCTGGGTTGGAGAAAGAACGGGCCATCCCCCCCTCCCCGGTTCTTTTCCCAACCCAGCCAACCATTGCATGCTTGGGTTAGGGATTGGTGCTTGGGTTAGGGGAAAGAACCAGGGGGGCACACCCAACCCAAGTGCTGATTGCAGCAGCAGCACATTTGGGAAGCCGAACAGGGGCTCCCTGTTTGGCTTCCCAAATGCGCAACCACTGCCAAGGGTGCAGCAGTGGCATGGCTGGGAAGCCGACCCAGGGAGCCCCTGTTCTGCTTCCAGCCATGCCACTGCTGCAAGCTTTGCTGCACCGGTTTGGTTGGGAGGAGATCGGGCACATGCCCGATCTCCCTCCAACCTAACCAGCGATGTTTGCCTCAGCCATGCAGGCTTTAGGGCAGAGATCAATGTCAGGGAATGTTTGCCTCAAATTCCCTCATGTTATCCTATGTTATCGTTATCGGAGGCAAACGTTATCTGGGGTATTACCAGTGGTGGGTTGTTGCTGGTTCGCCCAAACTGGTAGCAACAATCCCAGGTGGTTCTCCGGGGTGGGGGGTAGTAACCACCCTGGATTGTTATTATTTTTTGAGGCGTCCGGTTCAGACGCCTCACCTGCAAAAAATAATAATTCAAAATTAGAGCCAAAATGGCTCCCGGGAACTGCGCATGCATCAAACCTCCATTTGATGCATGCACACTTCTATTTTTTACTGTGCATGCATCAAATGGAGGTTTGATGCATGCACAGTTCCTGGCAGCCATTTTGGCTGCCGTGAAAGGAAGAGCGCATGCAGCGCCTGAAGAAGCTGTGGCGGCAGCCTTTCCTCGCCGGGCAGCATGCGCTGCACCACCAGGCCGCCGCTCCATTGCGTGTATTTTTATGTAATTTTTATTTTATTTATTTATTTAATTTATTTACAGGTTTGTGTTGTGGGTGGGTGGGTGGGTTGAGAAATGTGTGTGTTTATTTTTATTTTATTTGGCTCCGCCCATGACATCATGATGTCATGGCATTGGCTCCGCCCATTACGTCATGTCATCATGACATCATGTCATTGGTTCAGCCCACACTGTAATGACGTCGCCGTGTGGTAGCAAAAATTTTGACAACCCACCACTGGGTATTACATGTACTGTACTGTATTCTATATTTTTCTCTATTCGTTGTTTAAGTGTAAAAATTGCATCTGTATAGCTTCTGTTTTTTCTGAAGCAGATCTGTTCTTTTGCTGGGTATGGTTCTATAACTGGTCTCAGTCTTGTTTCTATTATCTTGGCATACATTTTCCCTGCATGGCTTAAGAGTGAGATGCCTCGGTATTGTGAGCATTCTCATTTGCTCTTTTTGTTTTTCCACAATTGTATTATTATTGCTTCCTGCCAGTCAGTGGGTGCAGTTAATTGTGTCCGTGCTGCATTGACGATTCTATGTAGCCATCTGATGCTGCTTTCCCCTGCTGCTTGGATTTTTGTAGGTAGTCTTTCTATTCTTGGTGCATTGTGTTTAGGAGATTGCTTAATGACTCTTGCTACTTCTTCAATTAATATATCTGGTTCTAGTGCTGTTGTTCTGTAGTCTTGTGTTGTTTCGCTGTGGCACTCTCCTATGGGGTTGAGGAGTTCTTTAAAGTGTTATCTCCACTTTTCTATAACTTCTGTGCAATCTATTAGTGGTCTTCCATTCTTGATGTTAACTATTTCAGTGGGGTTATAATTCTCCTCTTTTTTCCACATGGTTTTAAGTACCTTGAAAAAAGTTTGTGGGGCTGTTCTCCTGTTATCTGCTAATGATTTTCTAAAGCATTCCCAGAATTCTTGTTGTTGTTGTTTTAGTTATCCTGTTGGTATCTCTACATTGCAACCTATAGTTTATATAGTCTTCTTCCCTCCTTGATTTTATCCAACATTTATTTAATTTGTTTTTCAGCTTTTTGCTTCTTTGACCGCTTCACAATTGAGTTGCATCTCCAGACAGAGCTGCTGCCCCTCAGAAAAGGCATAAAGACTTGGCTGGCGGGGCATGTATGGGGTGCCAGTAACATGGTAACCCCAGCCTGCTGGCTGATTTGATAATTACCCCTCTCTCTCTTAATTCATTTTAATTTTTTAAATTTTTACTGGATTGTTCATGGTTTTATTGTTGAATTTATTATTGGGATTATTGTGTTTTTGATATTTTGTTCTGCGATAGTACATTAGCTGTCCTGAGTCATTCTGCGAGTAGAGTGGCATACAAGTGTGAACAAATAAATAAATAAAACATGTTTTGTTCCCCTTTACTTCAGCAAGAAATTTTCTAAGGAATGGAAAAACCAAAGTGAAAAAAGACATGTTCTTTATACAACCAATTCTTCGTTATAGTCCTTGGGGATGCAGTTAAATAACACAGCTATACAAAAAAAAATTTCCTGGCATGAGTTTTTGCAGTTGTTTTATACTAATTTCAGGCTACTAATTACAACTATGATCTCAGATTTGCTCTATCACATCACATTTTTATGCTATTGGCCAATCCAATTGTCATTCCTGACTGCATGTTGGTGCAAGTCAGTTATAGAATTATAGTGATAAAATTAGTGATTATAATGTGATGTTATGTAGATAACCTTATTTATGTATATATTTTAGTGCAGTTTGTGATATAACAATGGACATAACATCAGAAAGAAGGAAATGCCGTAATGACGCAGATATCTTCTGTTACATCTGTGGCAGCTTCACCTTGCAGGATCAAAGGCGCAACATCACTACCTTTGTCAAGAGGGTGTATCTTGCCTACTTTAAAGTACCACTGGAAGACCAAGACAAACGTTGGGCTCCTCATACAGTGTGCAAAACCTGTGTTGAAACATTGCGGTCATGGTCTAAAGGAATGAATTCTAAGCTGAAGTTTGGTGTGCCGATGGTTTGGAGAGAACCAAGGAACCATGTGGATGACTGCTACTTTTGCCTTGTCAATGTCAAAGGTTTCAATAAAAAGAACAGACACCACATACAATACTCCGATATCCCATCTGCCAAACGACCAGTTGGACACTGTGAGGAAATACCTGTGCCTGTATATACAGAGCTACCAGAGATTGATGTTGAATCCCACAGTTCATCCGGTTCTACTACACATGATGAGGACAATGATGCTCCAACCTATATGCCATCTGATGCAGATTCTGTTAGTCTGTTTAGTCAACCTGAATTGAATGATCTGGTAAGAGATTTGTATTTGCCAGAGCAATTTGCAGAATTGTTGGCTTCCAGGCTGAAAGAGAAAGGACTACTCAGACCTGACACTAGTGTCTCCTTTTATCATAACAGAGAAGCAGCATTGCAAAAGTTCTTCCAATCTGATGGTCCACTTGTTTATTGTAATGATGTTAAAGGGCTTCTTCTCCATATAGGACTGCCCATATATGATTCCAGTGAATGGAGACTTTTTATCGACAGTAGTAAAAGGAGTTTAAAATGTGTGTTGTTGCACAATGGAAATATATTTGGTTCAATCCCAATAGGACACTCCGTACAAATGAAAGAAGAGTATGGCAATATAAAGACAATTCTGGATAGACTGGATTACACACATCATGTGTTGATTTGAAAATGGTAAATGTTTTGCTGGGCCAGCAAGGAGGTTACACCAAATACCCTTGCTTCCTTTGCTATTGGGACAGTAGGGCTACAGTAAAACACTGGGTGGAAAAGACCTGGCCACCAAGAATCAGTTTGACGCCTGGTGACAAGAACATTACGAATGAGCCTCCGGTTGCTAGGAACAAAATTGTATTACCTCCACTGCACATAAAACTTGGGTTAATGAAGCAATTCACCAAAGCCCTGAATCACACTGGAAACTGCTTCAGCTATATATGTACAACCTTTCCAGGTCTCAGCATGGAGAAGAAAAAGACAGGAATATTTGATGGCCCTCAAATTAGAACTCTCATCAGGGATCCACACTTTCTTCCAACAATGACGGCGGCAGAGGCTAGAGCTTGGAATGCATTCACCGATGTTGTTTGGAATTTCCTTGGCAACAAGAAAGCGAACAACTATCGAGAGATTGTGGAGGAGCTGCTTTTGAGTTTCCAAGCACTTGGATGTAGTATGAGCATCAAGATTCGCTATTTACATAGTCACTTGGCCAACTTTCCAGAGAACTTGGGTGATGTGAGCGAAGAGCACAGTGAACGTTTTCATCAAGACATTAAAGTAATGGAAGAACGTTACCAAGGCCAATGGAACACCAACATGATGGCAGATTACTGTTGGTTCTTGATGAGAGACATTACACACGTTGAACGCCGTAGAGCATCCAAGAAAAGGTCATTCAGGGTGATATTGTCAATTTACCTTTTTGTACATATTTTCATATCTTAACGTTTCGATTCTTACATGTTAATATGCTTTCACTCTCAACTTTGTGCTTCAGTTCATAATTATATATGTTTGTTCAATAAAGTATTGCCTATTGGATGTGATTTTATTAGGTCCGTATGTCTGTTTACCTCGACGAATATGATGATAAATTTGCTGTTCGTAGGTATATTGCAATATTTGATATCTCAAAAACCTGATGTGCTATAAAAAAAACGGATGCCAGATTCGGAATCTGCACCTCAAAATTACCTTAGAATCGTTAGAGTACCTCATGCCAGAAAAATTGTGTTGACCAGTGATAACCAATAGAATAGAAATTAACAAGAATGTATACAATGGGTTGAGACTCAGCAGAAAACCAAGATAATGGCAACGGGGCCTGTCAGTCCCAGGAAAATAGATGGGGAAGAAGCAGAAGCAATGACAGACTTTACTTTCTTGGGATTGAAGATCACTGCAGATGGTGATTGCAGCCATGAAATAAAAAGGCAACTGACTCTTGGGAGGCAAGCTATGAGAAACCTGGGGAACATAGTTAAAAGCAGAGACATCACCTTGCAAACTAAAATTCGCATAGTCAAAGCAATGGTATTCCCAGTTGTAATGTATGGCTGTGAGAGCTGGACCATTAGAAAAGCTGAGTGCAGAAGAATAGATGCCTTTCAGATGTGGTGTTGGAGGAGAATTCTGAGAGTCCTCTGGACAGCGAGGAGAACAAATAGGTCAATCTTAGAAGAAATCAACCTTGACTGCTCCTTGTAATGTCAAGTAGTAAAGCTGAAGCTGAAGTACTTTAGACATCAAATGAGAAGAGAGGACTCACTTGAGAAAGCCTTGATGCTGGAAAAGGTGGAGGGCAAAAGAGGAAGCGAGCAGCCAAGAATGAGATGGCTAGATGGTATTGTAGATGCAGTAGGCACAACGCTGGGTGGGTTGAGGAGGATGGTGGAGGACAGAGGTGCCTGGAGGGCAGTCATCCATGAGGTCGCGAAGGGTCGTAATCGACTGTGTGACTGAACAACAATACAATGCCCAGCTGCCTGCCAGCCACACAGTCCAACTTGGGCAGCGAGGCATCACACTGCACACAGGCAGGGGCAGAGCTCTGCCACAAGCAACATGAAGGAGGGATCCAGCCACTGTGTTTGAAGCTTGCACCCCCGGCCCACCCACCAGGCAGACCCAGCAGAGCATGCCAAGGGCAGAAGGCTGCCACTGAGGCTCCCAGCGCCACCCACCTCCTGTGGCCCGATTTGGGTTAGCCCGCAGCCTGGCACCCATCCACGGCCTGGTGTTTGGGGACCCCTGTATTAGAGAATATCAAGAAATTGTGTGTAATACGTTTTCTGTACAGAAAGATGAGAGGTTTTGTCCAGCTCTCATAACACTGGCTCTGAAGATCACCCATTAAAACTGAGTGAGAAATCCAACGCATATAAAATGGAATCATTCTTCTCACACTAGATAGTTTCCTGATTTCTACTGGTTTGGAAAGTCTGCTCTGAATTGGTTGGCTTTATGGTGAAGAGTTCTCCTCTGATTGTTGTCAATGCTCCATTCTCTTTCTATCTATATGAAATAATTAGCTGTTAGGAAAGCTGTATGATTCTGCGGGTTGGAGTACCTGGCCACAAAGCCAGGGGACAGAAGAACCAATTCTTCAATTCATCTCACAGAACAAGGGCACAGTTTCAGAGTGGATTCAGAAGGAAGAATTGGTAAACCACTACTGAGTAGTAGGGTCAACATAAATTAGAACTGTCAACAGCACATTGTTGTTGTTGTTGTTGTTGTTATTAAGCAAGTGGAACTCATAATTTTTTTTTAAAAGTTATCTACAGTACAGTATTTGAGTATTCTGGAATCCTGATTCACAGGAGATTCTATAATTTTACAAATGATATAGAATTCTGCTACTTTTGGATGTTCGTTTGTGGAACTTTTGGGGCACACAAGACTTAAGTGATTGAAGCCTCTTGCCTTTTTAAATCTTCTAAATTGAAGCTTCTCAATTTGAAAAGTCATTTTGTTTCAGGTGTTTCTAAAGGGACTTATTCTGAGGTAAGAGCATCCGGGGCTGAAGCTTTTGGATTTCAAAATATTTGTTAAGAAAAATACTGTATTTGAAAACAGGCATATATAAAATCTTAGTATTGAATTACTTTTAATAGATTATTTCCAATTTTTCTCCATTCGTAGGTAATTTTCAGGTGGTGGAAAATTTCTCTTCGGAGCGAGTTTCGTCAAGCAAGACCAGGAGAACTAAAAGAATCTCATGAAGACTTCCTTGATGACCCCTCTCTCCAAAGTAAGATACAGTAATACCCCGTATAACGCGAGTATCATATAGCGCTAAAACCGTATAACGTGACAAGATTTTCGGAAAAATCTTGTATCAAATAACACAATTTTCACGTTATTCGGAACAAGTGTATGCGTGGGGGGGGGAGTTGGACTGGGTAGAATATCTACCCAATCCACCCACCCCCCCGTGCCTGCCCGCCGCCCGAAGTTCGGAAAGAGGTAAGATCCTTACCCTTTCCGGACCTCAGGCGGCTTGGAGGACAGCGCGGCTCTGCGGGGGTTAGCCGGGCATCCAAGGGATTCCCTTAGATGCCCGGCTAACCCCCGCAGAGCCGCACGTGCACGTCCGAGTTCCGAAAGGGTAAAGATCTTACCTTTACCCTTTCCGGACCTCGGGCGGCTTGGAGGACAGCGCGGCTCTGCGGGGGTTAGCTGGGCATCCAAGGGATTCCCTCGGATGCCCAGCTAACCCCCGCAGAGCCGTGCGTGCACATCCGAGGTCCGGAAAGGTAAGGATCTTACCCTTACCCTTTCCGGACCTCGGGCGGCCTGGAGGACTGCGGGGGTTAGCCGGGCATCCGAGGGATTCCCTCGGATGCCCAGCTAACCCCCACAGAGCCGCGCATGCACGTCCGAGGTCCGGAAGGGTAAGGATCTTACCCTTACCCTTTCCGGACCTCGAGCGGCTTGGAGGACAGCGCGGCTCTGCGGGGGTTAGCCGGGCATCCGAGGGATGCCCGGCTAACCCCCGCAGAGCCGCGCGTGCACGTCCGAGGTCCGGAAAGAGGTATCCCTTCGGAACCACGGGCGTACACACGCGGCGCGGCGGCGGTGAGGGGAGGATGTGAGGGACCTTACCGCATCCTCCTGTCACCGCCGCTGCACCGCGGAAGCCTCCATGCCGCCCGAGGCTGCAAAAGGGTAAAGATCCTTACACTTTTGCAACTTCGGGCGTGCGCGCGTGTGTCATTCGGGGTTAGGGCAGGAGACGGGGGTCTTTCCCGTACCTTGCCCTAACCCCGAACGACACGCAATCGCGTGCCTACCCGGGGGGGGGGAGTGCCGAGCCTTGCCTCGGCGTGGTTTGTCCCTGATGTCAGGGCTTTTTTTTAGTATTGTTCGATCAATGTATCAAACAACGTTAAAAATCGTATAACATGATGACTCGTGGAACCAAGTCATCACGTTATACGGGGTACTCGTGTAAAAGAAATACAATCTTGTATATAACAATCTTAGGAAACAATGTAATCATATTGTTTGGCAGATACTGTATCCTTAATTAATATGTATTATATGATCTATAAAAATAACACTTCAGATTATGGAATGCTACTTTAATTTCCAGATATAAATGGCAGTACAGTACAATATAATACTAATATGACTTTCCACAATTTTTTGGAATTTGAGAGGAAATTTCCGGTAATTCTTAATATGATAATATGAATTATTGTATTGTCAATATTGAGAATTACTATGATTCCCAAAATCTTTTTCAACACATTTTTCAACTACATAAAGTGGCGACTGCCTTTTTTTAAAAGAATGACAAAGCTATATTAACAGTTCAAGAAGATTTTCATTTCAGACATAATTGTTTCCAGATATCTGGAGCTGCTAAATACTTGAAGCATTATTTAAATCTCATTTTAACGTAGTTATGCACATCTTTATAGTTATGATACCTTTATTAGGAGTTAGCAAAAAGCTAAAGAAGGACGCAAGATTTTGAATTCTTTGCAAGTCTTTATCAGATTTAGTGGTACTAAAAATTGGGAACAGGGAGGAAGAGCAACAATATCAACAAATTTAACCAGCTGTACCTGCAATTAAACTCAGTCTCAAGACTGTAGACTGAATGAGTCCCTGGTAGGTGTCCAAGTATCCAATTACATGTAGGGATGGAGAGGAAATAATAATCTCTACTTCTGAAAGCAAAAGGCTTTCATAGTTTTTTGGGTATACAAAGAGTAACCAGATTTATATGCCACTCCTCTGCCTTTTGTGCCTCAGCGTGGTAGTGCTGCTTTTCTTCTAAGCTAGCATGGGCTGCAGATTGTCATTGGAGTATCAGTTTGAGGTGGCTTTACAACCTAATGAGATTATCCATTGCCACTAAATCTATTGGAAAAGTTCTCTTCTCATCTCTGGCATTTGAGGAAAGCTCTCTCTTATTCTTTCTGTTTGCTTTTCTTGCTTCCATTGTTTTTCCTTCTTCAGCACTAGTCAGATCACATCTAAAGTACAGTGGTACCTTGCTTAAAGAGCATAATGTGTTCCACAGGATTGCTCTTTAAGGAAGTTTGCTCTTTAAGCAAAACACCATTGTAAGTGACCAATTGTGAGTTCTGGCGGGGTGGTGGTGTTTGAGAATCTCAATCTAGTTGTTAAGTGAGTTTTTGGTTGGTTTTAGTTGTTAAGTGAGGCGACCATTCAGAGAAAATTCTGCTCTTTAAGCGAGAAAATTCTGTTCTTTAAGCGAGAAAATTCTGTTCTTTAAGCGAGAAAATTCTGCTCTTTAAGCGAGAAAATTCTGCTCTTTAAGCGAGTTAGTCTCTAAGCGAGGCACTCTTTATGTGAGGTTTTACTGTACTGTCTCTACTTTTGGACACCACACTTTAAGAAGGATGCCAACAAACTGGAGCAGGTTCACAGGCGGGCACCAAGAGTGACTGGGGACTGGAAATCAAGCCCTCTTAGAAGATGGAAAGAATTAGGCATATTTAGCCTTGAAAAAAGGAGAGTGAGAGGGGATATAATAGCAATCTTCAAATACTTGAAAGATAGTCATAAACAGGAGGGGCGGCAGTGGTGGGCATCAGCAGATTGACACCAGTTTGCCAGGACCAGTAGCAGAAATTCTGGCTGGCCTCGCCCATCCAAGTTTTGAAATAAAGTAGTCCTAATTTGGGTGCAATGCAGGGCTTTCCCCCTGGCCATGCCTCACCATACCACGCCCACAGTGTGGTAGTTAAACTTTTTAGAGCCCACCACTGAAGAGCAGGATCTGTTCTCTATCATCCCAGAGTTCAAGACACATAATAATGGGCTCAAGTTAGAGGAAGTTAGATATAAGTTGAATATGAAGGAAAACCTCTTAACTGTTAGAGCAGTACAACAATGGAATGAATTAACTCAGGAGATGGTGAATGCTCGAATGCTGGAGGCATTCAAAAGAAAACTGAATAACTAGCTATCATATCTGCTGTGAGCAGGAAGTTGAACTTCATGGCCTTTTGGCCTCATAGGTCCCTTCTAACTCAGTTATTCTTTGATTCTAAAAGAAACCAGAAGGACAGGCAGGGACTAAGATTGAGCTGATCTCTCCACATTTTCTCTGTGCTTCCTTTCCCATTTCTTCTACCTCATTCTCTGTCAACTAAAAGAAATAATCAAAATCCCCAAATAATAACTGCTGTTGTAAATGTTTGTTTGCTTTCTTCAAGCAAAGATAAAATTAAAAAGTCAATAAAAGCATTATGCTATTATATGCAAATGCTCCAGTGTGTTGCAGAAATCTTAGGAAGCATGAATTTTAAATCAGCGAGTTGATAATGGCTTTTAAATGTTTGCATTGGTATATAAACAGCACACAAGAGAAGCAGACATGTTGAATGGCAATTTATTGACTCTTGCCAATTTATATTTAGTTTCAGGGCATAGTCATGCTATTTAATTTGATTCTGTATTTGATCATCTGTCTATAAGTCTTGTGGAATTTTATTTTTCTCTTGGCATCACTATTTCAATAATACAGGAGTTCACTGTGCATTTTTATTAAGGTAACTAAATGTTTAACATTTTAAAATGTGTACATACTCTTTTAACATAAATAAACAAAAATATTGGTTATATCTAAATGTTGCCTTCCTTCAACAGAAGAAAGGTAGTTTAATGAAAGAATGCATTAAACTAACTAAATAAATAAATATTATTGTTGGAAGTTCTTCTGTCAGAAAAAATGGAACTGTCTGATCCAGCAGTGGTTTTTAAGTATCAAATAATAATAATAATTTCATCTCATGGAGAAACTCTGCTCAGGGGACACCCAAATGAGGCTCATTTCATCTCCCCAAGAGCTGGGACAGAGACAGGTGCTCAATCCATCATGCAGTACTCAGGTCTCGAACTGCTGACTTGCCAGCCTTTCAGCTAACAAGGCGAGCTCCTTAACCACTGAGCCAAGTGTAGCATCCTGATGTAATGTTGTTCAGAAAAGTGGATATCAGCTTTATGTTAACTGCTGGAAAACTGAGAATATCAGGAGCAGGGGTAGAACTTTCATATTTAAAGGGCTTCCTTTCTTCCATATAGCACATATGGAGGCAGCTTCTATCAGAATTCATCCTTCCAAGAAGTTTTGCAAATCTCACAATTCACACAGGGCAATGGGACATTTTTCTCCCCACAGAATGGAGGAAAAGCAAGGGAACCAAATATAGTTAAGAGAGGTTGCTGTACCTCATGCTACTATAGGCCTTTCACTGATGTAATTTGGCCTGGCAAGTTTCTGCCAATTTAGGTGGGTAGAAATCCCTTAAACACAAATATCCTTTCCCTGATCAAGAGTTTTATTCCTCACTTGGTTCCACAAGACCCTGTGTAGTTATGGGCAAGCTGCACAATCCCAGACAAAGGGAAATTTAAACCACTTCTGAGTACTGTATACCTAGAAAAACCTGAAGAGGGTTGTCATAAATCAGAATCATCTTCCTGGCACATAATTATTATTAGACATAATTCTCTAGGGCAATTAGGATTATGACATAGAAGTTACTCTTTTTCTCAGTGCAACCATGGGCAGGAACATAAATACGGTATGTCCCTCCCCCCCCCCCAAAAAAAAAAAAAATCTACTAGATCCATTACTTATGTTTCTACCAGCTGTGTTTCCCAAGAGAGGATACTTCAAGAAAGTGTTGGGGCAGAGCAGAAATAGCTATGGATACCAAGCCCATTTGTTCACACAGAAGGCATCACCAAGTACACTAGTAGACCGAGTAGTCCTCAGTAGACTTCTCCCATGTCTAGATCAGACATGAAACTGCCAAAATGAAGGCATATTTTGGTGAGTTCATTCTGTAGTTCCCTTAGCCTGAGCAAGTGTGAGAAAGATTACATAGCAACACAAGGTTGCCGTTACCAGGGTATGCCCGATTGTGGTTAAATAATACCACAATCTTTGAAGAGGCTCTTTCTGTGTACCCCCTCAGTGGACTGATATTTGGAGATCCAACAATCTTTCCAAAGTCCTCTCCATATTACATGCATAGGAACTGCAGGACTGGTTTCTCCGAAAACAAGACTGGCATGTCTCTGTCTCTCTCCCTTTATTTCAGAAGAAGTATAATTAATATGCTAGTGCCAAGTACTGTACTAATATAGATTTGATCCTAGTGCTGCTTTGGAAAGGCTTTGGATTCAGAGACCGTCTCTGCCATATCCTTTGAATGTTCTGCTCTTGAAGCCAAATATTTGCAAAATACCATGACAAAATAGATCTATGCTTCCCGAAATGTCTGTTGTCTTTCTAAGTGCTTCCACAATGGACATTTCCAGTACCACCAATATTCTTTGACAGAAGAGCAATGCTTCACAGCCCATATTAACACTTTTCAGATACCTATCCAAGTGGCTTTAGGATTACATCTATAATTTGTTTCTCTCTTCATTGTACTGCGTTTCAATAAGGTGGAAATGAAAGATCAAGGCTAAGTATTGGCACATGTAGGATATAAGCAAGCACAGTTGATTGTGTTAAACAGTATCATTCCTGGCATAGAGCATATCTATTAAGGCATCAGCTTCCCATTACCTGGCTTTGTATTTTTCTACAAAACACTGTGGAACCTCATACAACAATCACCATGTATAACAACGAAATCGCATAACAATTCGGTTTTGGGGAGAAATGGTGTCCTGCATAACAATTTCCCCTAAGGAAAAAAATCGTGCAACAATTTTTCAATGGGAAAAACCACTTAGCAAAATAATCATTGTACGATGCATCACATAGGGAAAATCGCTATACGATGCATCATCGTATAGCAGTTGTTTCGTACGACGAGCCCCGTGGAATGGATTAAAATTGTTGTATGAGGTACCACTGTATAATCAGTATTACATTTAGAAGAACAGTTGGTATTTTGTAGCATAGTGTAATTCTCCCTGGCTTTTGTTGCAGTTCAAATAGCCATAATTTTTGGAGCAGACAATTTGGAACACACCTTCAATTTGTGTCGGGGTAATTTTGATTACCTGGTACGACTTCCTGACCCATTACTTCTGTATATCGTATCTTATTTGGAACTTGAAGACATTGCCCAACTATCTCGTGTATCTCGCAGATTGGAAAAGGTAAACTTTTTAAAAATTGTTGGTCTGTTCACCTTTGATATTATTTATATTGACTAGGAATCAATGTTTCCATCTTCTAGGTCAGTGGTGGCGAACCTTTTAGAGCCAAGTGCCCAAAAGGGGGGGCGGGATGATGGCAGGCA
Organism: Furcifer pardalis; assembly: GCA_030440675.1. Lineage (NCBI taxonomy): Eukaryota > Metazoa > Chordata > Lepidosauria > Squamata > Chamaeleonidae > Furcifer > Furcifer pardalis. Next base: position 261,824,517 of record CP126890.1, read on the forward strand.
GGCATCATCCATGCCGATGACGTGACATCAATGTATGGTCCTGCCCCACACCCCACCCCTTTCAGCATGAATGCAGGCAAGCCTGCCACACCATGGGCAAGTGTCCCACACACAGACAAACACCCCCCCAACCCTTCCTGCACACCGGCCCCAAGTCCATGAGGACTTTGCACTGCCCTACCTAGCCAGGTGAAGGGTACCCCTCCATGCATGGAAGGGTTTTGCAAAGACCCTGCTAACCTGATGAAAGATAAAACTCCACCCCAGACACCGGAGGCTTTGCAAAGCTCCTGCTAGCCAGGTGGAGGGTAAAATTGGCTTGGGAGGGTGGGGCGAGGTTTGCTGACATGGTTGTGCGTGCCTACAGAGAGGCCTCTACGTGTCTCCTCTGGCACGCTTGCCATGGGTTCACCTTCACTGTTCCAGGCAAAGCAAACCAACTTGTAATGTGGACAATTTTATTATAGCAGCCAGAATTCTATAGGACATTTACTTACTTACTCTCTAGAATAGGGGTGGCCAACCTACAGCCCCGGCCCGGGGCACCATTTCATGTGGCTCACCCCTACCAGAAGCAGACGCATTTACGACAGTCGTAAAACACACCCAGACTTGCATAAACATGCCTGTGCCTGCCATAAACACTGCTGTAAATATACCCGCAGCTGTTGTAAACACATTTGCAACAGCTGTGGATGCGTTTTACAGCAGTGTTTACAGCAGGAGGAAACACATGACCAGCCCACTCTGCTGTCTGGGGGCATGGTCTGGGCCATGACACAAAAAGGTTGGGAATCCCTGCTCTAGAATAAAGGGGATTACATAATTTCATGGCTAACCTTTTGTAGTAAATGAACAGAAGCAGTCTGGCCAGATTATCTTGCTATGGTAAGAGAACAGACCATGCTGCCAGCTACTCGATGCAAATCATCAGGCAGCTGTTAACTGACCTAACAACCCTGAGGACTAACGGCCATGGGTGGCAATGTCCACAGGGAAGGGTGATGGTCCTCAAGTGGATTAAATCCCACTTGAATCCATCTTGATGTACAGCAGCAGCTTCATCAATACAGGCCTGAGGCTGATGAGGACTTTGCATGCCAAAAAGGCTCAGGACCTGAAAGCGAGTCATAGAACTGGAACAGTGGTATGGGTGTCACACTGCGATGCAGAAGGCAAATGAAAGTCCACTGCGTTATATTTTACCCAAGACAATCTTCATGGCTGATCACCACACAAATGTTGAATTAGACAAAGTGCCACCAGAGGGAGCTAATACCTAAAGAAAACCTGAAAGATTCAATGTTCTTTGCAGCCATATAACCCAATAGCATTAGCTACTACTGAATTAGTGTAGTTAGGACAAACCTCTCACAGTATAATTGTGATAAAAGTTACTGTAGATTTACAGTGCAGTTCTTTAAATGCCTGCTCAAAAACAACTCATATTAATTACAATGGGGATTACTCTCAAGTAAGCAAATGTAGCATTGCCTCTTCAGAGATATCCCTCCGAGGCTGGAATTCAACTTATTTCAGCATGATACCATTTTATTTACCTTGATAAACTATAATTACATTTTCAAAACAGTAATACAGGTATCTTTGGTTTTCTGACATCACTCTAACAGAATGCAGAGTTGATTAATTTAAATAAAAGCAACAGTTCAAATATTTGTTTTAAATGATCAATGTAGTCTTCATCTAAACAAAAATAGATGCTTATTGCTTAGCATTCACTGCTCAAGAGTTAAAGTGCCCTTTTAAGTAGAATATTTCTTGTATTTTGGATGGGGGGATATATTCTTATTACTACATGTATTATTTTGGAAAATTAAATTAAATGTGATTTTTAGAAACCAAACAGCCAGACGAAATCATGTTGGCATTTCAGTTTTCCTCATATGGGGAATGGCTATTTTATCTTGTTAATACCTGTTTCTTTTATAAACAGTTATGCAACTCTGATAAACTATGGGAGATGATTGTGCAAAACTTAGCAGGAAAAATTACTCCAGAAATGAGATCACTGGCACAAGATGTTGGCTGGAAGCAATTCTTCTTTACTAACAAGATTCAGCTACAGCTTCAGCTCCGAAGGAGGAGGGAGAAGAAATCCGATTCATCAGACAGCCAGTCAGATTAAAGGAGTATTCTTCCTAGCTGGTGCCAACTTTCATGAAGCATAGGTTTAATCAGATCTTCTTGGCTTCCTCTTTTACCCCATCGGGTGTAGAGGTTTAATCAAATACCCACCTTATTTTCTAGAGAGATCCATCTGTTTACCATGGAAAATTTACTTTTGGACTACAGCTACAAAATGCCTCTAACCAGAAATGTGAGCTCCAGGATTCTGGAAGTCATAGTCCAAAGAATTACTTTCCCAAACTCTGCAACTCTGGTTGCCCAGTTTAAATGAGCATAATGCCTCTCTTGCCTGAAACCCTGAATCACAACTAGAGTAGGCTGATTGAATCAATGAAACTCACAAAGATGTTAACTCACCATATCTCCTTCAGTGGACATGCTCTAGTTGTGACTTGCTATGCTAAGCAAAAGGGTTTAACCTTTTTATTTAAGGACATGTGGGAAAGTTTCTTTGTCTGTATTCCACATAATTTCATTGAGTAAGAACATAAATTTGCACTAAATTTTGTTCATTTGTTTGAATCTCTACTGAATTCCACAGTGTAAAACATTTGTAATTTTTATGTGTGTCACGTACAAAAACAAATTTTTATATATGTATACTCAAATGAAAATAGAAATTCCAACACCTAATCATCAAAGAAAATTATAACTTATCAGACGGAAAGTTAGAAATATGTTAACTCTTAGTAGGTTGATACTATATGGTTTAAGAGACATCTAAGTAGCAGTATTGGTTTTAGTCTTTTAATTGACTAACAGGCAGTGTATATTCAATAGCCAGTCTACAAATGTACACTAGACACTATGGAACATTACCTATTTCTTCCATACCTCAGGAACATCACAGCTATGCAAAAGGCCATGCCCCCCCCCCCCAAAAAAAAATGCCTGCACAAACTACATCTACAGTTGTCAAGCTGTCAAAAATATTTTCATTAGCAAACATTATTTAGACTAACTTTCCTGTGTTTGCATGGGACACTTAGGGTTATAATTTCAAAACTGTTACTGTTCTGGGATAACCTATAACTGAAAATTATTTTTGTTGTTTCAGCGCCAGTATATATTTTTACCCCAACAAACCGGAAGTACAGTAATACCCCAGATAACGTTATGACTTGGTTCCACAAGTCATGACGTTATCCAATTTTTAGCGTTGTCCGATGCATGCATCGAACAACGCTAAAAAAAAAAAGCCCTGACTTCAGGGACAAACCGCTTTAAAGGCAGGCAGGGAAAGAACTTTTCCTCCCTGCCTTTAAAGCCACCCCCCACCCACAGCGGTTAAATTTAAACTACAGGAAGAGAGAGGGTTGTGTGTTTTTCTTCCCCTCCCTGTATTTAAAAGACAAGCCTCTCTCTTCCTGTAGTTTAAATACAGGGAGGAAAAAAGACGCGATCGTGCCATCGCGTCTTTTTTCCTCCCTGTATTTAAACTACAGGGGGGAGGGAGAGAGGCTTGTCTTTTAAATACAGGGAGGGGAAGAAAAAAACACAACCCTCTCTCTTCCTGTAGTTTAAATTCAGGGAGGAAAAAAGAACTGCTTCCGTCTTTCTCTCCCTCCCTTTCCCTCCCTGTATTTAAACTACAGGGAAGGGGAAAGAGAGAGTTGTGATTGGTTCTCTAGAGAACCAATCACGTCTCTCTATTTCCCCCTTCCCTGTAGTTTAAATACAGGGAGAGAAAGAGACAAGGAGGCTTTGCGACTGCAGTAGGGTCGGGGAAAGGCAGGTGCTACCCAAACCACCCCACACCCGCAGGCTATTGCATCAGACAACGCTAAAAGAATCGTTATCCGATGCAAGTTTTTTCCAAAAAACTTGCATCGTTATCAGATTTTAGCGTTATCCGATGCAATCGTTATCCGGGGTATTACTGTAGTGATATATGTTTAGTAGATTTGTTGTTGATATGTCTGAGCTATTTAGAATTTAGGTTTTTTTCTTCCTCTATAGGTATATAATTTCAGGTTTCCATTTAAATAATTTTTTTTGTAAAACTGTTTACAATTTCTTATGTCATTCACAGTACAGTACAGTAAAACCTCATATAACACTAAAACCTGGTTCCACAAGTCTTGGTGTTATATGATTTTTAGTGTTATCTGATCCTCTATGGGATCCATAGAGATACATTGTAACCACACAGGCTTTAGCGGCTGTTATCTGAAGCATCCCATAGGATCTTAATGTTATCTGATGCAATTCTTCCCCCCAGATTCCTTAATGTTATGCGATTTTAGTGTTATTCGATATTAATGTTATATGAGGTATTACTGTATATAAAAGCTAGACGATACTATCTGGTTGTCTTATTTCTTGAAATAGTTGAATATTCAATATCTTTTTTTAAAATTGCTCTCTGTAATTTTCCCCCTCAAATGGAAAATAGTGTTTTTATAAATTATTTTGTTAACAGATTAAAATATTTCCTGTGTGTTTACTGTATTTTCTGAAATTAGTAATTTTTTTATACTAATGTAGATTCTGCTATTACATTTCTGATTAACTGCCAGCAATTATGAGAATATAAAACTAAATTTATTTACTCTGATTGTAACTAATATGTAATCAGTAAATCAATGATGAGGAAATTGAACTTGAGCCAGACATCCTAGAGAGTGAAGTCAGAAAGGCCCTAAAAAGCACTGCAAACAACAAAGCCAGTGGAGATGATGGTATCCAAGTTGAACTTTTCAAAGCCCTAAAAGATGATGGAATCAAATTATTACATTCTATATGCCAGCAGATTTGGAAAACACAACAATGGCCACAGGATTGGAAAAGATCAGTATACGTTCCAATCCCCAAAAAGGGTAATCCCAAATAATGTTCAAATTATCGAACAATTGCGCTCAATCCACACGCTAGCAAGGTGAGGCACAAGATAATACAGGATAGACTGCAGCAGCACGTGGAGAGAGAATTACCAGAAGTGCAGGCGGGGTTCAGAAGAGGCAGGGGAACTAGAGACCACATTGCCAACATACGTTGGATCATGGAAAAAACAAAGGAATATCAGAAACAAGTCTACTTCTATTTCATTGATTACACTAAGGCCTTTGACTGTGTAGACCACTACAAAATGTGGCAAGTAATTAAAAATATAGGAATACCAGAACACCTTATATGCCTCATGAGAAATCTGTACATGAATCAAGAAGCAACAGTTAGGACAGAATATGGAATGACGAAGTGGTTTGGAATAGGAAAAGCAGTAAGACAAGGCTGCATTTTGTCACCCTGCTTATTCAACTTATACACAGAGCACATAATGCACAATGCAGGGATGGAGGAATCACAATTTGGGATCAAAATTGCTGGGAGAAACATCAATAATTTGAGATATGCAGATGATACCACCCTAACGGCAGAAAGTGAGGAGGACCTAAAGCTCCTGATTAGGTTGAAAGAAGAAAGTGGGGGGCGGAGTTAAGATAGCGTAGGGAGAGCAGCGAATCTTCCTCCCTCTGCCGAAGAATGCGCGAATGCGATGCGATTTAAGTGCTTTGGAGAGAAATAAAGAGAGCTATTGATAACAGAATACCTGCGATTTCGAAATTGCTTTTTGAAAAAAGGAGAAGTCTTGTCAAGAGACGGAGAGACGGAGAGCTGTCCCGGGAGAGCGCACTCCGGACGGCGCGGTAGATCGGACCCTCGGAAGAGGATCGCGATCTCGAAAGCCGTCTGTTGAGCCGGTCGGGGGCAGGAGATTCGGGAAGACTGGAGGAGTCGCGGCACCGGAGTCACCCCAAACGAGGACTTTTAAAGTGGTGAGCAAAAAGCGAGCTGGAGTTGAGGACGGGGGGGTAGACGGGGTGCCTGCGAAAAAGGAGTTTGTTGAGAGGCCCCTGCTGAGACGGAGAACGGCGGGGGAGGCTTCGGAGGACTTTGGAGGGTCTGAGTGATATCTCGGAGCAAGAGTGGAAGAGGCTTTTTTTTTCTTTTTTCTCTATTAAAAAGAGAAGAATAAACGGACACTGGGATTGAAGTGGTGCGTTGAGGAGGGAAACGGAGGGCAGGAGCGATCGAAGCTGGATTACAAAGTTGGAGAGGAGATTGGAGCTTATATTTTTGTGGTTTTAACAGGAGGATTTTGATGAGAGACTATGGACACTTGATTAATGAGGGTTTGCTGATCGCTTACATAACCGGTCGATTGCCTGGGCAGTAATGGCGGATGAAAAAGTTTTTTAGGGGGCGGAGACGAAGCGCTTTTCTTTGTTTGGCGAGACGCGCATAAAGAAATACTGTGTAAAGCTACCTTGGGAGGACGATCGGCAGATTCGTCTCTTTGATTTGCTTCCGGCTTTTGGCTTCGATACTGTTCGCAACTTCTCCTTGCCAACCCACCCTTATAATTTCTGACTGGGACGATTTGAATAAAGACGCTGGGGTGCTGGTTGGGCAGGGAGGGGGAGGAGATGGAGGAAGTTGTTAAACCGAAGGGCCGGAAAGGGAAGAAGGGTAAAGAACAAGAAGAGGAAGAGAGGCATACTCCATCACCGAATCTGGAGCCTCAAATGACAGCAGAGACTTCCACAGCTACGGAGCAAGGGAGCTCGAGCTCCCTCGACCTGGCCCAAAGAATGGACAATATGACAACAATTCTCCAACAAATGGCCAAAAATTTGACTGACACTCAGGCAACATTGCAAAAGCTGGACAAAACCGTAGAGGCCAACAGTGAGGAAATGAAAAAAGACAGGGAACTTGCCAGGTTACAGTATGAAAACCTGGCTAAGGCCCTTACAGATGTGAAGAAAGATGTGGCAGTGAATACACAAAGGATAGATGAGATTTCAAAGACAATGCAAAAAGAAGTTAAACAGGCCATTATAACAGTAAATGAGGTGTACATTCAAGAGCATATATTGGAAAGTAAAATGGCGGAGCAAGAGAGAAGGGTGATGATGATGGAGGAGGGGTGGAGAAAATTTAATATTCTGATCCGTCATGTGCCTGAAAGGACGCCAGACAAGCTGAAGGAGAGAGTTCTGGAATGGCTGAACTCACTCAAGATGGGTAAAGATTTTGGATCAGATGATATTGGCGCTGTGTATAGGGTGGGTGGAAGGAGAGATAAGAAGACACCTAGGAATGTTCTAGTTAAATTTGCAAATTGGGCTGATAAATTGAAAGTTATGTCTTTTATTAGACAAGATGGGTCTGGCGTCCTAAAAATAGAAGGGCTGGATGTGGAGGTCTACAATGATATTGCGCCCATGGAGAGAAAGTGGAAGTTTACAATGAAACCGGTAACAAGATTGCTGATGGCAAAGGGCATTAAATATGTTTGGCGATTTCCACAACAGCTAAGATTTTTCCACGATAAAAAATGGCATGTGCTTGATGTGAATACAGATGCATTGATGTACTTAACACAAATTGGCCTGATCAAGGAGGCGGATACCGAGTGGATTCTACTGCGAACAGAATTGTTTAAGGCGGGAGTGATGGGACCACTGTTGGGCCGGGAGGAGGAGGGTGCAGTGGGAGGTGCAGCGGGAGGTGCAGATGCTCCAGGGACAAGCGCGGAGTAGGTGGGTTGAATATTCTCAGTAACCAAAGATTAATTTTAATTAGGCAGAGGGAGGGAGATTTCTTTGGAGGGTTTATATGCCGTTTTTCTCCGGTCCCCCCCTCCCCTCTTTGGAGAACAAAGGTAGCATTAGAAAGGAAGATGCGGGGAGGGATGAAGAAGGGGAAAGAATAGGTAAGTTTTCTTTTTTCTTTTCTCTCTTTTTTCTTTTGTATGGTTATGATTTTTTACTTAATGTATTCTGTATGCTTATTATTTTACGTTATTTTTTTAGTAGAGGGAAGGTTGGGGATTTAGTAGGGGACACGTCCGGGGAGACAAGTGAACAATGGGATATGGTTTTGGTTATAAATGGCTAAGTCATTGAAATTAATATCATGGAATGTGAAGGGAACAGGGAACGCCCTGAAGAGAAACAGGTTGCAAATGTTGCTCAACAAAGATAGGGCCGATATAATTTTTTTGCAAGAGACCCATCAAAAATCTGCGGAAGTGAACAATTTGAAGGTGAGGGGAATTGAAATATATGAGAAGGCATATGGGACGTCTAAAGCCAGGGGAGTTGCAACTCTGATCTCGGAGAAGTTGGGGTTTACTGTGAATAAAACTATAGCTGACCCAGAAGGGAGATATTTAATGATTAAAGGGAAAATTGAGGATGAAGAGATAATGTTGGTTAACATCTATGCCCCAAATGACAAACAGCAATAATTTCTTGATAGAGTGGGAAAAATTTTGCAAAGGGAAGGGACTAAGAGCATGGTCCTAGGTGGGGATTTCAACATGATGTGTTCGGATATAGACAGCACAAGTGTAAAAAAGAAAGGCAAAAGATACATTTTAGAAGAGTGGAGGAAGTCTATGGGAATAAAAGATGCTTGGAGAGAGGTTAAAGCTCAGGAAAGAGAGTACTCTTATTTTTCACATGTGCATGATATGTATTCAAGGATAGACTATATCTTCGTAACAGAGGATCTAGTTAAAACAATTGAGGATATAAAGATTGGGACATTTAGGGAATCCGACCATGCAAAGATAATTGTAGATATAAATCTTAAAGAGATTGAAAAAGGAGGGTACACATGGAGGTATGATGGGAAATTATATCGTGAGGAATCAATGAGAAAGCAAATTATGGAAAAATGGGAGGAAAGTTGGAAATTTAATGAAAATAAAGAGGTCAGCCGGGGGGGAGTTTGGGATACAATGAAGGCAATTTTCAGAGGGGAGTCGATTAAGTTAAATAGTATCAGAAACAGGCAAATTCGAGATAGGAACCAAGAGCTGGAAAACCAGTTAAAAAATCTTCATACGGAATATGCAAAAAACAAGAAACAGGAAATATTTCAGGAGATAAAAAAAGTCAAGAAAGAGCTAGTTGGGAAGGATATGGAAAAAGTAAAGAGAGATTTGATATTTCTTAAAAGAGAATATTTTGAATTTGGCAATAAAAATTCCAAGTTATTGGCAAAAGCAGCAAGAGATAAAAAGGATAAAAGACAAGTAGGAGTATTGGTAGATAAAAACGGGAGAAGATGTAATAAAAGGAAAGAAAAAGCACTCCTAATTGAAAATTTTTATAAAAATTTGTATTCAAAAAAAGAGATAAATTGGGATAAAATGCAAGATTTCATTGAAAAGCAACAAATTAAAAAAATTACAGAGGAACATAGGAATAAAATGGAGCAAGGAATATCTATTAAAGAAATTGAAGAAGTAATAAAAAAATTAAAAAGGGAAAAAGCACCAGGGGAGGATGGTCTACCAGCCGAATTTTATAAAGATTTTATGCCTTGGATTGCCCCGAGATTACATGAGTTATATAATGGGATTTTAGAGGGAGATGCAACTCCGAACTCCTGGAATAGATCGATAATAGTTTTGATCCCCAAGCCTGGAAAAAACCTAGAAAATATCGAATCATACAGACCAATTTCCCTGATCAATCAAGATGCGAAAATTTTTACATCGATCTTAGTAAATAGATTAAACGGTTTCATAGCCAATTATATTAAGGAGGATCAAGCGGGATTTGTCAAAAATAGACATATGGCGGACCTTATAAGAAGAGTTGTGGATATTCTGGATTTAGCAGAAAAAAGAAATGAAAAGTCGGGTTTTTTAGCATTAGACATTTTTAAAGCTTTTGACTCTTTACAATGGGTTACGATTCATGAGATGATCAGAAGTTATGGATTTGGAACAAAATTTCAAGGGGTAATAGGAAAGTTATACAAACAAGGGTCGGCAAGAGTCAAATTTAACGAAAGTTATACGAACGATATTAGGTTAGAGGCGGGAACGAGACAGGGCTGTCCATTGTCACCTCTGTTGTTTATATTGGCTATGGAACTGTTGGCAAACACAATTCGGCAAGATGAGGAAATAATAGGGATCGAAGATACCAAAGTCAGTCTCTACGCGGACGATACATTGATAACGGTAAAGCATCCAACAAATAATTTGGCTAAGATAAATAAACACCTGAAAGATTTTGAGGAAGTAACGGGATTGAAAGTTAACTGGGATAAGACAGAAATGATTTTAGTAAATGGAAATAAAGAAGATGAAGAGCTAATTAAAAAGAAATATAGTGTGCAGATCACACAGAAAATGAGATATTTGGGAGTGATGTTATCATGTAAAATTGGAGAACTTAAAGAGTTGAACTATGGCAGACAAAAAAAGGAAATGGAGAGGAAAATAGTACAGTACAACAAATTAAATCTGTCATGGTTCGGCAGAATAGCTATGTGTAAAATGAAGTTGATTCCTAAGCTGAATTTCTTGTTTGATGCTTTACCGCTAGGACACACTGATAAGGAGCTGAAAGTGTATCAAAACATGATCAACAGGTATTGTAATGGAAACCGCGGGGCAAGAATTGTTAAGTCACTGTGGTATGTCTCACAAAAAGAGGGGGGACTAGGAATTCCTAATGTTAGTAAATATTATAGGGCCTTTCAAATAAGAAATGTTATAAAGATTTTAAATAGACAAGAAACACTTTGGGAAAAAATTGAAAGAAAAGGTTTTACGAAGATGGGTAGAGCACAACTTCTATGGGATGGAAAAGAAAAAGAGAAAAAGAAGACACAGGCTCTAATGCTAAAATCAACATTAGAGACATGGAATAGAGTGAGGAAAGAGCTTACTTCAGGAATTTCACCAATCTTAGAGGTGGAAGATTTTCAGGATTTCCCAATCAAAATTGATAAAAGGACCAGGGATATATTGGCTGAAAAGAAGATAAAACTATTGAAAGATTGGGTCAATACTTGCAGAGATCAGGTGAAAAGGGATGAGCTGTACACACAATTACAATTAGATTGGTTCAAGATCCTCCAGATAAATAATTGGAATAAAAAATTTGTTGGAGAAAATGGTTTAAATAGAGATTGTACAGAGTTTGAGATACTTCTTGCCAAGGTCAGAAATGAAGAAATGGGTATTAAAGGACTCGTTAGTAAAATCTATAAAATTTTGAATAAAAGTCAAAGTATACAAGAGGTCTTAAGAGAGAGTTGGGAGCAGGAGCTAGACATAAAGATAACAACAGAAAAATGGAAGAAGATGTGGGAAAGAAGGATAATGAGGACAATGTCGGTCAGAAACGAAGAGCACAATTACAAAATAGTATGGAGATGGTACAGGACCCCGGTTAACCTGCACAGAATGTATAGCAATTTGAGTGATAAATGTTGGAGGTGTAAAAAAATGAAGGGAACATATGAACATATGTGGTGTAGTTGTGAGAGGTTAAAAGATTTCTGGGAAAGAATAGAAAAAGAAGTAGAGAATATTTTAAAGGTGCAGGTTGGACTGGGGTCAGGTACAATCTTGCTAACAGATATAGAAGGTTATGTTATGAAGAAGGATAATAAAGAGTTATTTGCAATAATGATGACCGTGGCAAGACAATGTATAGCTAAAAAGTGGAAGTGTAACGAACAAATAACTATTCAAGAATGGTATACACAAATGTGGGATTTGGCTTTAAACGAAAAATTAACCTGGGAATTAAATTGCAGGAAAGGAAAAGTGCAAAGTAACAATTTCTGGAGGATCTGGGAACCTTTCATAAGTTACACCTTGGAGGAAAAAAAGGGCATACCCCCTGTGCAAGATCAGAATGACTTCTGGAAAGAGTAAAGGAACAGAAGTCCCCGGACATTGTACATAGCACATGGTGATGTTAGGAAGTAATAGACAAGAACATGTAGGAGATTATGTCAAAAATGTGTTATAAGTAATATTGTAATGTATAAAGAGAGGATACATGATCTACACAAGCTTACATATTTTCTAAGTTTTACTTTGTATTTTTTGTACTATTGTATTTTTGTATTGTCTTTTTTCTGTTTTTCTGTTTTCCTTTTAAAATACCTAATAAAAAATTATAATTTTTAAAAAAGAAAAAAAGAAAAAAAAAGAAAGAAGAAAGTGAAAAAGCTGGTTTGAGACTCAATATTAAAAAAAACCAAGATCATGGCAACAGATCCTATCAGTCCCTGGAAATAGATGGGGAAGAAGTATAAGCAGTGACAGATTTTACTTTCTTAGGATCAAAGCTAAGATGATGATTGCAGCCATGAAATAAAAAGGCGACTGATACCTGGGAGACAAGCTATGAGAAACCTGGGGAGCATAGTGAAAAGTAGAGACATCAAATTGCAAACAAAAATTTGTATAGTCAAAGCAATGGTATTCCCGGTGGCAGTGTATGGTTGTGAGAGCTGGACCATTAGGAAAGCTGAGTGCAGAAGAATAGATGCCTTTGAGATGTGGTACTGGAGGAGAGTTTTGAGCGTCCCCTGGACAGCAAGAACAAATAGGTCAATCTTAGAAGAAATCAACCCTAACTGCTCCTTAGAAGGGCAAATAGTAAAGATGAAGCTAAAGTACTTTGGACATCAAATGAGAAGAGAAGACTCACTTGAGAAAGCCTTGATGCTTGGAAAGGTCGAGGGCAATAGAGGAAGGAAGCGGCCTAGAATGAGATGGCTAGATGGTATTGTGGACACAATGGACACAGAGCTGAGCGAGTTGAGGGGGATGGTGGAGGACAGGAGTGCCTGGCGGACGGTGGTCCATGGGGTCGCAAAGGGTCGGAATCGACTGTGCGACTGAACAACAACAAAATCAGCCTAAGAAAGATAGTTAATTCAATTAAATACAAAATTTGACATGTGGATTTACTGCAGGATACTAAGAACGTCTAATGAAGGCTAATGATGTACCAAAGTGATTACAGACCAGGAAATCATAAAAAAGAAAGCAAGTTTGAATCACACAATGCGAAATGAAAATTTAAGATTGTTACTGATAGTTATTCAAGCAAAAATAAATGGGAAAATACAGAAAATAAAACCCTTTTTAAAGAGGCTTTTAAGAATATATTGCCAACGGCCAAGCGTTAAGTATTTTATTTATTTCTGTCACCAACAGAGTAAGCCGCCCAGTGTGGCATCCCTAGATGGGTGGGATATAAATGTCATTGTCAGCTGCTACTTGTATCTGAGTATACATTTTTTTTCCTAGAGATCATTTTCTCTGCTACCAACGTACCAAAGGTTTCAGTTTCACCCGAAATCTGCCTCCCCCATCCTTATTCCATCGCCATTGGACTTTGAAAGAATGACAAACAGAAAAAATGCCATTGGTGTGAATTTGTTTAAGGTGGATCGCAGCTTGCCATGAAGTGACCTACACACTGTGATCATGGAGCCATCTCCTGTGGCACGTATGTAATGAGACATGCAGGATTTGGCACCAGGACTGCAATGGACTGCCACAGCCTTGAGGATATTGACAAGGTGGGTTTTCACAGCCAGTCTATCTGGCATGGCCTCTTCCACCTCCATGACCATTGGGAATCAGAATACTATAGTGAAGCGGTTCCTCCTCCGCTCATTTTGCCATTGGGTCCAACATGATGGTTTCCAGGGGTATTTCCTCCACTGAGGGGGCCATCATCCCACCTAAAGGGGCTCATCCGCCCATAGCCACTTTAGGGAGTCATGTTATTTACCACTGCCCGACACTCAGCATTGAGTCGCTGGCTGTACGGTCTACTCCATTATCGTAGTGGGATGTCCAGCCAAACTGCAAATGTATAAATGTAATAAATTAATAAATAATTTACTGGCTGAAGAGCCTCAGAGAATGGTTTAGGAACTGCACAACATTACTGCTTAGCATTACTGCATCCAAAGTCAAAGTGACCATGATGATGACAACCCTAATAAGAGCAGTGAGAACAAGCACAAGAACAGTGAGAACAAGCACAAGAACAAGCACAAGAACAGTGAGAACCCTAATAAGAGCAGTGAGAACAAGCAGTGAGAACAAGCATACAGATTTAAAGCAGATGATGTGTATCAGCAGTTCCATACAGGTAACCGACAGGTCTATGTGAGGCTGTGGTTAAAACAAGTATTTATTATTAGCAATCCAGGTTTTTAAAAAAAACAGTATGTGATCAACCACTAAAGAGATGGCTGGTCATGTAGCTTCATGATGTTATATTTTTGTAAAGTTTGCTCATTGCACTCTACCATTAAGCCAACAATTTAGTTTTTGAATTAAAAAAAGGTTAGTTGCATAATTAGAGTTAGGTGCTCTCAAAATATGAGTGATAAAAAATACCAAAAATCAGGCCTCTCAAATATATAATTCTCTTTGTTTTGTCCATAACTGTAATTGTACAACTAACCAAAGCAATGTGATAGGTTTTTTTCATAGAAGTCTGCTCTGCATAAACCTATTCATACTGCCTTCTCTCTCTTTCTGAGAGAGAATTAGGTCAATGCAAGCCTCATGTGGACTGCCTATGTTGTATCTTACCTTAAGTCAGGTGCTTTCAAAGTGAAAAGCAGACTTCACCTGGGAATGGAGAGAGATCTAGAAAGAAGACAACATTCAAAAGAGGCATAGGATTCTGAAGCATGTGGTAACATCCATTTTCAACAGCTGTATTTAATGCATCGTGGCAGGAGGGTTCTTTTGTGTTCTATGCCTTGTGCTCACACACAAATTAAAAAAACTGAATATCTTCCATTTCACAAGCTTCATGTTCTGTCCTCACTTGCCCTTCTATTGCACATTCTACATTATGGCTAAACTTTTTTTTCTGCAACAAATACATGCTTCTGACAAGTTCACCCAATAGAATCATATTCTGTCCCTGTGAAATTGGATCTCTGGGGTTTCACAAATGATTTTAAATTTTTTAAAAATTACATAGCTCTGAAGTACACAATAAGGCAGCCAGAAACTTCAGAACATCTCTGGAAACATTTTGTAGGCTGGGAAAGCTTTCAATTTTCAGAGGCAGTAAACAACATATTTAAGGTTTCTTTCTGGCTGACAGAACTGAGAAATTGCCTTTGACAAGTCATAGGAAAAATTATACAATATATGGGTAAAACAATTCTGAGAAATAAGGCAGTCCTGTAAGACCTAAACTATATTTTTTACATAGATTCATATTGTAGACAAAATATCTTGAGTTGGCGATTTGGCATGAAGAAGTAGAAATGATAGGGATGCTGTAACTCATCCTTGACATTTCTTTTGTTGCTATTCTTTCCATTCCTTGAGTTTATTTGCATAAACATGACATCTCCCAGGAAGAAAAAAAAAAGATCTCCAGAAAGTTCCAGCAGGTGAAAAACTAGTTAACCGCTATTTCCTATTGGGGCACATTTTCTATAAGAAACTGCCCTATAGTAACCTGGCTTGTTTCAAGAAAAATAATCCACCATGAAGTTTTTAAAAAATTGTTTGTCTTTAATGTGTAATTCCGTACATTAGTATATTTCATCATTAAACAATTCATGCCTTATAACCCAGTAGAAGCAGAGAACGAAATCATGTATTGAAGTCTCAAAGACTTCTTATTTTGGTAGTCTTCATCTGGTTTGTCTTCATGTTGGGAGCTGGCTTTGCCCTTTGGTTGCAGAGCTTCAAGAGTTATCTCCAGTGCAGAGGTAGTAACTGCTGGTACCTGCTATAGAACACAGGAGCACTGAGAAAATACTGTTTCACTCCAAGCAGAAAGAGTTTTGTAGGAAATGGAAGACACCCACAAAGCATATTTATCTTTTCAGACATCTTCATGGTCTTCCAGCAAGCTCAGGACATTTCAGAAGAGTGTTTCCCCTAACATTGTTTAGCTATACAACACAGGATACTATTCAGAAATGCTTACTTTGCCCAGAATAGTTACATAAGTGTTATGGCAGAGGCAACATTAGCACATACAATCAGACAAGTTGGGGGGGGGATGATAAGCTTTGAGCCATATAACCATATCTACTAACTTGTATAGCATAGTTCTGGTCTGTTTTTTAAGAAGTCTTGTGAATCAATGTGAACAATTAGTATCCTATTAATCTTTTATGGTGGGCTGCAGCAAAGCTGGAGCTGAACTGTACAGAGGAAGATGTATCCTACCTCTGCAAATCAAGAGTAAAGTCGAGTTGCTGTTGAATTATGCTCTGCTGCCACTGTCAATCTAACCACAACTGACTGCTACTCCTAGTAGTGCATAAGAAATTGGTAGCAACAGATCTTCTAGACTCACAACTGATCCTTTAATCTGAAGAATCAGGACACATCTCTTCATCTGTAATCGCTTAAAGCCTTTAACTCATGTTGCCATTGTGCTACTTTACTATGTAAGTATCACAAGGTTATTTTAGGTAGCTTCAATAGAATAGATTGGTTTGTGGCTGTAGACTTACATTCATACCCGGAGCTATTATTATTAGGAGACTTTAACAAAAAAAAATGTGGTCATGCATTTGTGTAATTTTTACCATAGGTGGGCAGATGGAGTATATTCCACATATCTCACTGGAATAACCAAAAGGAACTATTCTCATACTAATTATTCCTAATGGAACTATTCTCTTCCCCCCCTTAATATAAATTAAGACCAACTGAGTTCCAATCTGTGGCATTATGTCTGTATCAAACATCTCTGAATAACAAAGAATGATCAACTGCTGAGCAACATGCACCATTGTATATCTTTTGAGATTCTCCTCTTTATAACATCTTGCACGTGCTAATAAGATGCCACCTGTTTTCCCCATCAGCCCTTACCAGTGGCAGTGTAAACTTTTTCTAGTATCTAAAGTTTTGTAACTCAGTCCAGCTGATCCCAACAGACATAGAGTTTAGTACTGAGTTCTGAAAGCAAGATGAAGAAATGGCATTCCATTAAATTTAATTCCACTACCAGTCCTATACATTTCCGTTTTCTGTATGTTTCTCCAATGATGGTTTTTGCTTCCCAATGCAAGACTGTACCAGCAAAGTAAGTATTCCTATCGTATAAAGTAAGCCACATATGTAGAAAGAAAAGTCATATTTTTGTGTAAGATCGTAAATCCATCCTGTAAAAATAAAACCAGAGCAGAAATGATCAACAAATCAGTGACAAGTGCAGAATATACATAGAAATATCAGTGGTGGTTCACAGTATAGGTGTGCAGATTTGTGTTCAGAGAAAAAAACTTCCTGAATTCCCTTGGCAGATGTCACTCAGGGAAATCTGGAAGCTGTAGTCCAGAAACATTCATCTGCACACCGCTCAATGAACTGTTTTAGTTTCTTTTTCTGCCTAGCATGATTCTGTGAGAAACCTAATATGTCTGCAATATTACCTTCTTCTGCATGATGATACCTTTTAGTCCCCTGAGTTGCACTATGTTGCAGAATCCACACAGAACTATACCTGCAATGCAGGCCTCCTACAATATTGCTATCTGAAAGGTAAGCAAGAGTTTTAATTGTTGTGGTTTTTTAACTGACAAAAATTATCATTGTGAATGTATTTGGCTGGTAAGATCTTCAAAACAGACCCTCTTGAGAACACCAACAGTTGCACAGGCCCAGTTGACAGATACATTTTCACCTGCATGACTCCCAGATTGTGGAATGCACTGGTTCCAGAGTTATGAACAGTACCCACCTATTCACGTTGCTTTTAGGAAAGACACATCTTTTTAAATTGGCTTAGGAGTTCATCTGATTTACTGTGATGATTTTAACTAGACCTAACTGACTAGATAGTTCAGTGGTTTATGTATCTCACTGTACCTCCTGGCAGAGCCAGTCTATGTAGTCATAAGTGAGCTACAAGGTCCCAGAAGAAGGAAATGGTAAACCATTTCAGTGTATTCTCTACCTAGAAAACCCTGGAAAGAGTCATCATAAGTCAGAATTGACTTAATGGCACATCATCATCATCACCATATTTTGTTTTATCTAACTTTAGTGATTTATGGTTGAATTCATTTTTATTTCCTATATTTGTTAGGTTTTATGATAAGCCACCTTGAGCACCACCTCTCAGTGGAAAGGTGGTGAAGGAATCGTCGTCATCAAGTTAGGACAGCCAACCTTGGCACTCCAGGTGTTCTTGGACTTCAGTTCCCAGACATCCTGATCAGCAGATGTGTTGACTTGGGTTTCTGGGAATTGAAGTCTAAGAACACCTGGAGTGTCAATGTTGGCCATCACTGCGCTAGGACAATCATTGTTCTAATTATGTACTACATTTTGCCATTGAGATAGTTTTAACTTCCCATTTATGTAATATATTGGAACAGAAAAGTGTCCCATGTTAATTCCCCCCCCCCCCAAAAAAATGTAAAGTTAAGATATATAAGTGATACATTCTAGTTGCTATAAGTGGCCTGTGTGTTGATTCCACCCACTTCAAGCCTATTTGTTTTTGTTGCTTGCTTTTTTGCTAATTGCGTGTGTAAAAATAATGTCTTATGACTTTCACCATTGGTTATCAGAACCATTCAGAGATTTCCTGAATGAATAAAGAATTGCTCAGAAAGAAAATAAGGTGGCACACTTTTACTACCTGAAATTGTGACTAATTGAAGGAAAGACTAATAGATCCTTTAAGACTCTTCCTTGGAGGACCAAGATCTGGTTTTAGGGCTGATTGAAACCAAAAGCTTGGTTTTACTGCTCCTAAGACTGTAGGGTTTTAAAAAAAAGCTCAAGAAAGCATATGAAAATTAAAGCTGCATTTCTTATAGCTTGTTGTCAACAAATACTACTAATTTATTTAGAGTGCCATCCTAACTAGCCAAGGGATCCAAAGGCCAGTTTTACCAACATTAGGCCAACCAAATTTGTGCTGAATCCAAACTCCTTCCAGACTCTAGATGTTTGAAATTATTTAGGACTATCCCTGCTGTTGGTATGGTACAACCGGCAGTGATGGACTAGGCCTCAGGAGATCTCCGTTCAAATCCCTGGAAACTCACTAATAGATAGTACTATTAAAATTACTCATTAAATATCTTGCATAACTTAAAAAACCTATTAAGATCTTTGTAACTCAAACACAACTTGATGGCACGTATGAACAATCCTCACCTTAACCAACTGCTGTGCTGACAAAGTGGCTATTTCACTGGACTAGCGGGCATATGGATCTGGCATAACCCAGCTCCTAATTCACTCACCCCTTTGCTCACATCATTTTCTACTCTTCTGCCAACAGATCATAGTCAACAATGCAATACTACCAACAGACCTTTAATTTCAACTGGGAGAAGAGCATTTTTGCTTTACACAAGGCAAAACAGCTACTATCAAAAAATACATTTTCCTAATTCTCTGCAACCATAATTGTTTGAGTTAGGATTGGACTGAAACTGTTTAATTAAAATACTAACAATCTGCCCTACAGTAGGGCCTACACCAATGATGGTGAACCTTGGCACTCCAGGTGTTCTGGAACTTCAGTTCCCAGAAGCCTTGATCAGCAAGAGCGCTGACTTGGGTTTCTGGTAATTGGGAGTCCAAGAACACCTAGAGTGCCAAGGTTCACCATCACTGGACTATACCATAGCATCCCTAGTCTATAACTGTATCTAAGTATAGTATAATGGCCTTGTATATTTCACAAGTTTTTCTTAGGAACAATTTTACTTTAATGAAAACATTTATGCAACTCAAGTTCTTTAAGGATTTTCAGCTGATACTTCATACTAACTAGATTTTTTTTTTTTTGCTTTATACTGTTTAACACAGATATAAACAAAGAGAAAACCCATGTGGGAGGCAAAGGGATAAGCAAATAATCTCAGAAGTAACAAATGACAAATGTCCCTGGCCAGTGCAACAAGCCAAAATGTCAGGGTTCGAACCCTGACGTTTTGGCTAGCTCCACTGGCCGGGAACGTCGGGGAATCCCAGAAACAGCTTGGATTGGGTCCTCCGACCTGCCCTGAGCTGGCAGGGGCGTCAGAGAGCCCAAAATGGGTTAAAAATTGACTTTTTTCACCCATCTCGGGCTCTCTGACGGGTCGGGGGACCCGATCCAAGCTGTTTACAAAGTTCCCCCAACTCCCTGGAGGCTGCAGCAAGCCAAAACGTCGGGATTCAAATCCTGACGTTTTGGCTTGCTGCAGCCTCCAGAGGAACAGGGCTTTTTTAATGTTGAGCGATCAATGCATTGCACAATGTTAAAAACCGGATAATGATGAGACTTGTGGAACCAAGTCTCATCGTTATCCGAGGTACTAGTGTATATTTGAGCCACAGGAAAATAGGAAATTGACTTTATAGCAGTATTTGTCAAGTACATTACATGATATGCATTTGAGAGTCAATGAGAAAAGTACATGTAATCATCAGAGCTAAGTTTTTGGACAATGACTCTGAATTTCCCATCTAGCCTGGTAAGTAGCCATGTTGTCTAATTGATTCTTGGTGTGTAGTCCAAAACAACACAACTTTTTAAAGTTCTGAGAGGGGGGGAGAGAGAGAGGGAGAAAGAAAGAGAGAAGCTATATAATCAGGCAAACAAAATGCTGCTTTTACCTGCAAATGGTGGTCCCAACAGTGCAGATATCCCATTGGCACAGATTATGATTCCATAGGCATTTGCAAGATGTTTCAGCCCTACTAAGTCTTCTGTTACAACAGGCATGAGTGAAAAGTATCCACTGGAAAATCCTATAAGGGCACAAACTACTGCCAATCCAGCATACGTGTGCATTAGTGGCAAAACAAAAATGCAGGCGACAAGGGTAAAGTTAGCTGCTATGAAGACGTTCCAAGCACTGATGCATGGGGAATCAGAGATAATGCCAAGGAAGACCTTCCCAATAATGTGAACAATGGCGATGACTGAGGTCAATGGAAATATATCATTCTGTGCAGATAAGTTATACTGTTTTACTATTTCTGGGAGATGAATAAAAGGGATTACAAAGGTGCTGTATGCAAATAAGGCCCAAAACACAAAGGCTGCAAATGTTCTGTTGGTAAAGAGGGATGCAGCTCCAAAATAACTAGAGCACCATACCCCAAATCCTCTCTGGATTGTAACTGTCGGCTGCCTGATCATTTTCAGAATACAAAGAGTATAGATATTCTTCTCATATCGAGTAACATCCTTGATTTCCAAGGCCAGAAGGCTGCCAAGCTTTTCGCTTTTACCTCCTTTTGTCTCTTTTAACTCTTCTCTATTGACACCATTAGAGGTCAGTGTTTCTGCCGAGCGGGAGGGGTCTTTCTCTGTGAGACTCTTACTTCTTCTCTCTCCACCTTTTCCACCAGCATCCTCCTTGTGATAAATGGGTCTCATAAGTGCTCCACAAACACATAAGTTCAAAGAAACTGCACCCTGGATGAGCACCGCATTCCTCCAGCCAAATTCCAGGCAAAGATACTTGAGCAAAGCTGTCATGAAGAAAGCACCAAACCCTGTTCCTGTTGTGCTGAGTCCTTGAGCAAGTGCCCTTCTCTTCTGAAAGTATTCTCCTACCGTGACCACAGCAGGCAGGTATACCATGCCGCTCCCAATACCTGGGGGGGGGGGGGAAACAGTTCCATAATTAGGTCGTAAACTTTCACTGCTAACAATGGGAGTCGGACACGGTCATGCATTGCAGCAAATTGGAATCTTGTGTGTACGGCATAAGAGGGTAAAGATGTTAAATTGGGAACACCAGCTCATCCTAAACTCAGTTCAAATGCCACATAACAAGTACAGTAAAACACTGGATAACGATTCGATCGGATAATGCTAAAATCGCATAACGTTAAGTAATCTGGGGAGGAGAATTGGATCGAATAACGTTAAGGTCCTATGGGATGGATCGGATAACAACCGCTAAAGCCTGTGTGGTTACAATGTATCTCTATGGAGCTTTAGCATTATCCGATCCATCCCATAGGATTTTAACATGTATCGGATAACACTAAAAATTGGATAACACCAAGACTTGTGGAACCAAGTTTTAGCGTTATCCAGTGTTTTACTGTATTCTGAAGTAAATCTACATATACATTTTCAGGCAGGAACTTCATATATGATTTTCCACCGAACTGTAGATGACATCCAGTGTTCTAAGCAGAGGTTACCTGTCATAGGACATACCTGACACACTCTATGGTTATCTCAGTGTGTCCTCATTTTGTACACTGGATAGCAGACATTTCCAAAGGTATGGCCCCAGATGTGGATACACTGCATTAATTCACTCTAGATTAGTGGTTCCCAACTTTTTATCTGCCCTGCTACAGAGTGCTGTTAGGGACATGCCAAGCCAAGCGGAGGAGACAAGTACTGAGGCGGCAGCAGATGCGGCAGCTGGAGCAAGGGTGCGGACCAGATGATTAGG
Source organism: Furcifer pardalis (assembly GCA_030440675.1). Taxonomy (NCBI): domain Eukaryota; kingdom Metazoa; phylum Chordata; class Lepidosauria; order Squamata; family Chamaeleonidae; genus Furcifer; species Furcifer pardalis. Next base: position 261,846,882 of record CP126890.1, read on the forward strand.
TGCCACGGGCCATAGATTGAGGATTCCTGCACTTAAGAAACAGATACAGTAATACCTCGGATAACGCTAAGACTTGGTTCCACAAGTCTTGGTGTTATCCGATTTTTAGTGTTATCCAATGCATGATTAAAATCCTATGGGATGGATCGGATAACGTTAAAGCTCCATAGAGATACATTGTAACCGCACAGGCCATAGGACCTTAATGTTATTCGGTGCAATTCTCCTCCCCAGATTACTTAACGTTATGCGATTTTAGCATTATCCGAGGTAAACGTTATCCGAGGTATTACTGTAAAGGCATTAGAACTGGCTAAATGTATATTAAAAAACAAACTGTGAAAATACTTAAATACTTAACTAACTTCAGAGGGAGGAGGTTGATAGAAGATAGATATGCCTTTTTTCTCCGGTCTCCCCCTCCCCTCTTTGAAAATCAAAGGCGGCATTATGGAAAAGAATGTGGGGAGGGTAGAAGAAGCGAATAGGATAGGTAAGTTTTTTGTTTGTGGTTGTTGTTATTTCTATGTTCTCAATAATTTGAAAGGTATTTTTGTTTTAATGTTCTTTATTTTGTTTAAATTTCTTGGATGTGGGGAAGTTAGAGGTTGGTCAAGAAACACGTCCGGGGAAGGAAAAGAACGATGGGAAATTGATATATACACAAATGGTTAAGTCATTAAGAGTTGTAACATGGAATGTGAAGGGGACAGGGAACGCCCTGAAAAGAAGGAGGTTGCAAGTATCGCTCAACAAAGATAGAGCTGACGTAATTTTCTTGCAAGAGACCCATCAAAAATCTGCAGTAGTCAATAATTTGGCGGTGAGAGGAATCAGCATATATGAAAAGGCATTTGGGACATCTAAAGCCAGGGGAGTCGCAACTCTGATCTCGGAAAAATTGGGGTTTACGGTGAATAAGACAATAGCTGACCCAGAAGGGAGATATTTAATAATTAAGGGGAAAATTGAAGAGGAGGAGATAACGCTGGCTAATATTTACGCACCAAATGATAAACAGAAAATTTTTTTAGATAAAGTGGGGAAGATATTAAGAGAGGAGGGTTCTAAGAGCATGGTGGTAGGTGGAGATTTTAATATGATGTGTTCAGATATTGATTGCACAAGTGTAAAAAAGAGAGGTAATAAGTACATATTAGAAGAATGGAGGAAATCAATGGGGCTAAAAGATGTGTGGAGAGAGTTGAAAGCTCGGGAAAGAGAATATACATATTACTCACATGTGCATGATATGTACTCAAGAATAGATTATTTTTTTGTAACGGAAGAGTTGCTAAAAAAACTTGAGGATACGGAGATTGGAACATTTAGAGAATCTGACCATGCAAAAATGATAGTAAATATAAATTTGAATGAGGATGAAAAAAGCGGATATATTTGGAGATATGATGGGCAGCTGTATGGGATGGAGGTAATAAGGAAACAAATAATGGAGAAATGGGAGGAAAGTTGGAAATTTAATGAAAATAATGAGATTAATAGGGGAGGAGTTTGGGACACAATGAAGGCAATTTTTAGAGGGGAATCGATAAAGCTAAAAAGTAATAGGAATAGGCAAGTTAGAATTAGGAATCAGGAATTGGAAAAACAGTTAAAACATCTCCATATCGAATATGCTAAAAAGAAGGATCACAGGATATTTCAAGAGATTGAAAAAATTAAAAAAGAATTGGATGGGAAAGATATTGAAAAAGTAAAGAAAGATTTGATTTTTCTTAAAAGGGAATATTATGAGCACGGTAATAAAAGTTCTAAGCTATTAGCAAAAGCAGCTAGGGACAAAAAGAATAAAGGGCAAGTAGGTGTATTAGTAGATGAAAATGGGAAAAGATGTAATAAGAAAAGAGAGAAGGCAGAAGTGATTGAAACTTTCTATAAAAAGTTGTACTCAAAAAAGGAGGTAAATTTAAGTAAATTGCGAGAATATTTCAATCAACAACAAATTAAGAAATTAACAGAGGAGCATAGGAATAAGATGGAGGAAGCAATTTCGGTTGGGGAAATAGAAGAGGTAATAAAAAAACTAAAAAAAGAAAAAACACCTGGGGAAGATGGATTATCAGCGGAGTTTTATAAAGACTTTATGCCGTGGGTTGTCCCGAGACTGTATGAATTATACAATGGAATTTTAGAGGGAGATGCGACTCCAGATTCCTGGAACAGATCGATAATTGCTCTGATTCCCAAGCCGGGTAAAAATTTAGAAAAAATTGAATCTTACAGACCAATATCTCTGATCAACCAGGATGCTAAAATTTTTACTACGATCATAGCAAATAGATTGAATGGTTTCATGGCCGAATATATCAACGAGGATCAAGCGGGATTTGTTAAAAATAGACACATGGCAGATCTTATAAGAAGGGCTGTGGACATTTTAGATATAATGGAAAAAAGAAAGGAAAAAGTGGGGTTTTTGGCTTTGGATATATTTAAGGCATTTGACTCATTACAATGGTCAACGATCCACGAGATGACGAAACTATACGGATTTGGGGGAAAATTTCAAAGTGTTATTGGGAAGCTATATAAAAAAGGCACTGCAAGAGTCAAATTTAATGATAATTATACAAATGATATTAGGCTAGAGGCAGGCACGAGACAGGGTTGTCCTTTGTCGCCATCGTTGTTTATATTGGCCATGGAACTGTTAGCAAACGCAATTAGACAAGATGAGGGAATAGTAGGGATAGGAGGAACCAAAGTAAGCCTTTACGCAGATGATACATTGTTGACGGTGAAGCATCCAGTGGAGGGTTTGGTTAAGATTAACAGACATCTAATAGATTTTGAGGAGGTTACTGGTTTGAAAGTTAACTGGGATAAAACAGAAATGATTTTAATAAATGGCAAGAAAGAAGATGAAAATCTAATAAAGAGGAATTACAATATACAAATTAAACAAAAGATGAGATATTTGGGGGTAATGTTATCAAGCAAAATTGGGGAAATTAAAAGTATGAACTATGACAGACAAAAGAAGGAAATAAAGGAGAAAATAGTAAAATATAATAAATTAAACCTGTCATGGTTCGGAAGAATAGCCATATGTAAGATGATGTTAATGCCTAAACTGAACTTCCTATTTGATGTTTTACCAATAAACCACACTGATAAAGAGTTGAATGAATATCAAAACATGATCAATCAGTTCTGCAATGGGAATAAGGGGGCCAGAATAACTAAATCATTATGGTATGCACCGCAAAAAGAGGGAGGATTGGGGATCCCAAACGTTATAAAATATTATAGGGCATTTCAAATAAGAAATGTTATAAAAATGCTAGATAGGGAAGAAGCAGTTTGGGAAAAATTTGAAAGGAAAGATTTAGCGCAGGTGGGTAAGGCTCAATTTTTATATGAGGGAAAAGAAAAAAGAAAAAAGATGGCCCAGGGCATGATGTTGAAATCAACAATTGAAGCATGGAATAGAACGAGGAAAGAGCTTACTTTGGGAACCTCACCAATTTTAGAGCTAGAGGATTTTCAAGACTTCCCGATAAAAATAGACACAAAGATCAGAGATATATTGGTGGAAAATAGAGTATTATTACTAAAAGACTGGGTCGATGCTTGCAAGGACCAAGAGAAAAGACATGAGCTATACTTGCAGCTTCAATTGGATTGGTTCAAGATCCTCCAGATAAATAATTGGAATAGGAAATTTTTATGCGAGAATGGTTTAAATAGAAAATGTACAGAATTTGAAATACTTGTGACTAAAATTAGAAATGGAGAATTGGGAATTAAAGGGGTAGTTAGCAAGGTTTACAAAATCTTGAATAAAACACAACTCGTACAAGAGGTGCTGAGAGAAAGCTGGGAACAACAACTAGAGACCAGGACAACAGTGACAAAATGGCAGAAGATGTGGAAAAGAAAGATGAGAACTATGTCTGTGAGACTTAAAGAGCACAATTATAAGCTGGTATGGAGATGGTACAGGACCCCAGTCAATCTGCATAAAATGTATAGTAATATGAGTGAAACATGTTGGAGATGTAGAAAAACAAAAGGAACATATGAACATATGTGGTGTAGTTGTGAGGTATTAAAAACTTTTTGGGAAGGAATAAAAAAGGAAATAGAGAACATATTTGATACACAGATTGGGCTGGGGCCAGAAACAATTTTGTTAACAGACATAGAAGACCAGGATATAAGTAAAGATAATAAAGAGTTATTAGCCACAATGTTGACTGTTGCAAGATTGATTATTGCCAAGAGGTGGAAAAGTAATGAACAAGTAAGTTTGCAGGAGTGGTATATACAGATGTGGGAGTTAGCTTTGAATGAAAAACTTACTTGGGAAATTAAATGTAGGAAAGGAAAAGTCAACAATAATAAATTCTGGAGGATCTGGGAACCTTTTATTAATTATACTTTAAAAGAAAAAAAGGGTATACCCCCTGCAACAGATAATAATGACTTCTGGAAAGTGTGAAAGATATAAAACCCCCCCGGACTATGTATATAGCACGTGGGTGTTCTGCTTTTTTTTTTTTTTCTTCTTCTTTTTTCTTTTTTCTGTTTTTTTTTTTTTTTTTAATGTTGAAATAGAAAAGAATGAGAAAAAGATCATGTATGAAGAAAAGAAGAATATGTAACGGTGATGTGTGTAAAATATTTTACATGACCTTTATAAGTCTATATATTTTTATAATGTTTATATTTGTATTGTTGTCTTTTTCTTACTCTTGTACTTCTGTTTTTTATATACCTAATAAAAAATTTATTAAATAAAAATTTTAAAAAAAAAAAAACTGTGCTCACCAGCTATAACTCCAAATGTAATAAAGAGATAATACACGTTTGAGGCATAGGAACTCAATATCCATCCCAAGGCATTCAAGATTCCTCCAGTTATTGCTGTCTTCCGACATCCACAGGTGTTAATGAACAAACCAATAAATGGACCTGCACCACAAAATGAAGAATGAATTATTTTCATTAAAGCTCTGTGTATTATCTTCATACACACGAGATCTGAAACCATTTTATTATTATATTCAAGAAAATCAATAGATGATAAGGCACATGTTCATAATCACTGAAGGCTGGAGATTCACACCCAGAGATCTGGCCATTTATGTCTTATCTATATACGAATTCAAGGAATTTAATGATTTCAGACGGAAATCACAGGTAAAAGTCAAATTGTTTTCTGCCTTAAAAACCATTATTGCTAAGGACATTGATCTATGACAGTGATAGCAAACCTTTTAGAGACTGAGTGCCCAAATTCAACAGGCTGCCATCTGTGCTGCAGAGGGGTGGGACAAACTCTGTGCTGGGAAGAGGGATGAAGTGCTCACATTGGGCTGCTGGGCAAAGGGGGGGGGGGTGAACACTGTGCTGGGGGAAGGGAGGAAGCGCTCCTATTGGGTTGGTAGGCAGAGAAGTGGGGCAAATTCTGCACTGGTGCAATGGCGCACGAGCGCACAGAGGGAGTTCTGAGTGCCCCCTCTGGCACATGTGCCATAGGTTCGCCACCACTGATCTATGGGATATAACTCTGCAGGACTGGACTACACTGTTACACATCTACTCTGAGACACACTTAAAACTATCTGCAACCCATGGAACTCTGGTACCTACCCTTCATGATATGTCACCCAAGAGGTGATCCATTGATCAGTGGAAAACAGGATAATGCTACATTTTTCTGATTTCATCTCAGAAATTCAGGTCTGTCTCCTTACTAAACTCAATTTTATCATGAACCAGAATTATAGAGTGAAACTAAAAAGGTTATCTGGGAAAATGCAAAAACAAAAATTCTGTAGTAAAATGAAAAACCCTGTTGGATAATTGATAAAATTGTTAAATACAAGCCGGGCGGGCTCTCTGCTTTGGGACCGGGGTGGCTGGGGGTGCCTTCCGCCCCTAGTCAACCTGATCCCAAACTGGCAGCCCAGGTGAGCAAACCGGATCGCCCCCATATTCCCTTTCCTCTTCAGAAAGGAAACAGGCCTTTTTTTTAACGTTGTGCAATCAATGCATCACACAATGTTAAAAACCGGATAACGTTATGATTTGTGGAACCAAGTCATAATGTTATCCAAGGTACTAGTGTAATATGTTCCCAACCAAACCAAAAGGGAAACCTTGCTAAAATTTAATCTGCCTATAGAGACGAGTCACACAGCACTGTTTTTTGTTTTATTTTTTAGCTTAGGCTTTACTTATCTGAAAGAAGACCAGGTTGTCATATTTCTAATGTTTTATTCTTCTATATGCAGACAAAAATTTAACAGTAATACCAGCTACTGCGATACAGATCTCTGAATTTATTATTTGTTCACACTTGTATGCCGCCCTACTCGCAGAGTGACTCAGGACGGCTAACATAGTTTCACAGAACAAAATATCAAACACAATAATCCCAACAATAAAACCATGAGCAGTTCGAAAGCAAGAAATTGCAAGTAGATAAATAGGGACCACTTCGGTGAAAAGGTAAAACAGTGTTCCATGCACTCCGGTGTCTAGTCATGCCTGCCACATGACCATGGAAACGTCTGCAGAAGCAGACAGTGCTGGCTCTTCAGCTTAGAAACAGAGATGAGCACTGATCCCTAAAGTCGGATATGACTGGCTTTCGAGCAAGGGAAACCTTTACCTTTACTAATCCAGTAAAAGTTAAAAAAATTAAAAGAATTAAAAGAATTGAGGGGGGGGTAGTTATCAGATCAGCCAGCAGGCCGGAGTTACCGTGTTCCTGGCACCCCATACCGTGTTACTGGCACCCTTCTAGACTAGATTGTTAGAATGCGCTTCCTATACAACTTCCTATACAACTCCCTTTTATGACATTTAAAAAAACAGCTACTGCAGAATCTGTTAGACTGCACATTAATAATTGAACACTAGCTGAGTCTGCTGTATATTGCTCTAAGGGGAAATATCACTGAAGGGTTGCTTGAGGTTTGTATTGCTGCATTTTAATGTAACTCTTGGTAAAACTTGGCCATAAAAAGACTTCTGATCTTTAAATATTTTAAAATAAATTAGTGTTAAGACAACCCCATGGTATCTCTACCATCTGCTATGATGGTATTTGATAGTCTAGGAGCCATTAATATATCAAAACAGTGATCCATGGGCAGATTGGCTCTAAGTTATGTTTCGACACAAGATCCAGAAATAGAACCTATCATAGGCTGTGACTACATAGGTAAGTACAGTAGTACTTGATTTGTTGCAGAGAAAAAATAGATGCATTCAATTTTTTAAACTGACACGAAGGGCTCCAAATTTGAGGTTTTCCCCCATGACATGAAAGCTCTTACTTTTTCAAGCTGGAACAGTCTGAACAGTGTTTCTACCTGTGATCCTTAGTTGCATTCTCCAAAAGGATAGGAGGGTGGCTGTGGTAACATACAAAACTAGGTGTGACATTTTGGACCAAAGGAACGCCCATTCCTGCAGTCTTTCTCCCAATTCACCCCAAAGACTTTTTTTAATTAAACAAACTACTTACAGTACTTTCTTTATTCATGTCTGCTGCACCATCAGCATATAACTACTGATTTTAGTGCTAGATCTCCTTTTGTTGTTCAGTCGCACAGTTGATTCCGACCCTTTGCGACCCCATGGACCATTGCCCTCCAAGCACCCCTGTCCTCCACCATCCTCCTCAACCCGCCCAGCTCTGTGCCCATTGCGTCTACAATACCATCTAGCTATTTCATTTTTTGCCACCCCCTTCTTCTTTTGCCCTCCACCTTTCCCAGTATCAAGGCTTTCTCAAGTGAGTCCTCTCTTCTCATTTGATGTTCAAAGTACTTTAGCTTCATCTTAACTATTTGACCTTCTAAAGAGCAGTCAGGGTTGATTTCCTCTAAGATCGACCTATTTATTCTCCTCGCTGTCTAAGGAACTCTCAAAACTCTCTTCCAACACCACATTTCAAAGGCGTCTATTCTTCTGCACTCAGCTTTCCTAACGGTCCAGCTCTCACAACCATACATTATCACCAGGAATACCATTGCTTTGACTATGCGAATTTTTGTTTTCAGGGTGATGTCTCTATTTTTAACTATGTTCCCCAGGTTTCTCATAGCTTGTCTTCCAAGAATCAGTCTTATCATTGCACTAATATATTAGTTTACTGGTATATCATCTTTGTATGGCCAAAGAAGATAAAAATCAATAAGAAATGCAAATAACTCTGACAAACTACCACAGACTAGTGTTTCGACAGTATGTAGCTATGTGTTTGAAAGTTTTAGAAAACATATGAAAACTGTCTCTTTTACCTAACACTGAGTAAAACTTTAAATAGCCCACTTGCTTTACAAGAAACTATAAAAGGAGAGACAGTGATTGGCAGAAGGTGGATCAAAGAAGAGTTGTGGGCTGTGGTGAGGAGCAACCCACATCATATTAAGAGGCCAATGTGGACACTGGCATCAAAACAACCCAGAGTCTTCCTGTGATCAACCTACTTCAAATAGAAGTGTAAAAGAGGCTGCAAATCAAACCAAAGCAAATCAGAGCAATTCAGTTTGCCAGTGTCATTGCAGCCATAGTTGGAGACAGATGCAGTTGACAGCTTTTGCTTCATCAGCACTGGGCAGGGAGGATATAAAATATAGTATAGGTGGCACATAACCATTTTTATACAGCATTTAAATTCTGCCATATTTACACTGCTAACTAAGCCTGAATTACAGCTGTTGTTGTTATGTGCTGTAAAGTCCTTCTGACTTATGGCAAACCTAACAGGAATTTTGCGGTATACAAGATGTTCAAGGAGTGGTTTGCCATTGTCACACCACCACTACCCCATGCATTTCTTTGGTTGAGCAGAGATCTGAAGCCAAGACTCCTAAATCCTAGTCTGGCAGCCTATCCACTACACCAAAGTTTCTCAAACTATGTTCCACAGAACACTGGTGGACTTTAATTCTCGGAAGTCTCAGTCAGTACATTGGCAGATCAATGCTTTGGGAACCAGAAAGGCTTCTGAGAATTGAAGTCCACCAGCGATCCACAGAACATAGTTTGGGAAATGCTGCACTACACCATACTGGTTCTCTGCTGGTAGTACTTGCAGGAATATGTAAGATTTATAATGTAATCAGAAGTTATGTGCAGAAAAATAAATTATTAATTCCTGCATGAAAAGGCAGAAAAATTCACATATGACTCTATATACCTTTATCCAGCAATTTCCATACCAATTCAGGAACAGAGGCCCTTGCTTGCCATTCTATTTGGTGGCACCACAACAATTTTGATGGGTCCACAACAACAAAAGCATTATTTTCTGTTGCCTCCTCAATGGAAATGATGCCACCCTTAAAGACAAAGAGGTAATAACGGTGCATTTTTGGATGAGGATGGTAGTTTTTACATAGTAACATTAAAATAGGCCCCTACCTACAATCAGAGTAATACCCATACTGAGAGAGCTGACCCACGCTGTCAAGCCTCGACTCTGGCTGAATTCTTCGAGCCATTCCATGTTGAGAACCCCAAGGGCCATCTGTGATCCCATGACCAGAACATGCACCAGGAAGGAAGAAAGAACCACCATCCAAGCCCATCCTCCATCAATGTCTGGATTTGACTGGAGCTTCTTGCCCCTCTCTCTGGAATCATCTTCAAATGCATAGCCAATATCTTCATGGCTGGTATACATTTTCCACAGACAGAATGTTTTCACTCACCTTGGGAGGAAAAGAAACACAATGTTTAGAGCTGCTCCTGTTAAGTGCTTTGTTTCTACATTTTTCATCAAGTTTCCATTTCACAGATTTCCATTTTCCATTTCACAAATGGAACCTTCTCAATCATGTTTCACATTTTCCAGGATATTTCTTTTTTGCATTGCCACAGATAAGAAAAAATATCACAGTAATATAATCAAGGTAAAATCTATCAATATTAAGTCAATCTCAAACCTTTCTTTGGAATTGCCAATCATGGTAAAAGTAACAAAGCCAAGAAATTTAGGAGTTAAATGTTCCTAATATTTGAGACAGATATAATATTTATTTGTTTGTTTGTTTGTTTGTTTGTATTTGTATACCACCCTCTGCACCGAGGTGACCCAGGGAGATTTGACACATTATAAAACATCGACTACAATACAGATTTCAAAATTTTTAAAGTTTTTTTTTTAAAAAAAATCTATAATTAAAACCAATTAAAATTACAGCTAAATCCTAATTTAAAACTTGAGAGAGCAAGTGGGGTCAAACCAATCAGCAGACTGAGGTCGTTGTGCTGCCAGTACCCCAGACCTGACTTGCCAGCCAGGGTTTTACACCCATTCTGAAGGGCAGCAGCTCGGACTGAAGGCGCAGCTCAGTTGGCAGGAGGTTCCAAAGGGCCGGGGCAGAAACAGAGAAGGCCCTCCTTCTGGTGCTAGAGGGATGTGCCTCTCTAGCTAATGGCACAACCAGAGAGCCTCTCCGGACCGTTCTGTTGGGGCGGACAGATGTCCTTGGGGCGATGCAGTCTCTTAGGAATCCTGGCCCACTACCATGTAGGGCTTTAAAGGTAATAACCAGCACCTTGAATTGTACCCGGAGGCACACTGGCAACCAGTGCAGCTCCCGAAGCAATGGTGAAGCGTGAGCATAACGCCCACACCCCATCACCACCCAGGCAGCCAAATTCTGTACCAGTTGCAGCCTCCGAATGATCACCAAAGGCAGCCCCATGTAGAGTGCATTACAATAGTCAAGTCTGGAGGTGACCAAAGAATGTGTGATCATGAGCAAGGAGTCCCAATCTAGGAGTGGGCGTAACTGGCATATCACACGAAGTTGTGCAAAAGCCCTCCTGGCCATGACTGCCACCTGCTCTTCGAGCAGTAGTCGCGAGTCCAGGAGGACCCCCAGATTACGCACCGGGTCTGTTCGGGGCAAAACTCCCCCATCCAGAACAAAAGATGGTAACTCCCATGATAACGCAGGACCCCTGACCCACAGCCACTCAGTCTTGCCGGGATTCAGTTGTAGCCTGTTGTCCCCCATCCAGACCCTAACAGCCTCCAGGCACCTGGAAAGGATTTCCACTGCACCGCTTGGATCTCCATGGGCTAAGATATACAGCTGGGTATCTGCACATTGATGATATCTCACCCCGTGGGAACAGATGACCTCACCCAGCGGTTTCATGTAGATGTTAAATAGGAGAGGTGAGAGCCCTGAGCCCTGAGACACCCCATATTGGAGAAGCCTAGGGCTGGATTTCTCACTCTCCAACCACATCAACTGGATCCAACCCCTCAGAAATGAGGAAAACCAGGACCACAGTACCCTGGATTCCCAATCTTCGGAGACTTTCCAGAAGGATATCGGTCAACGGTATCGAAAGCTGCTGAAAGGTCAAGAATTGCCAGGACGAATGGGTGTCTCCATCCCACTCTCTCCAGAGATCATTCACAAGCATGACCAATGCAGTTTCTGTACCACACCTGGACCTGAATCTTGATTGAAAACGGTTCAGATAATCCGCTTCCTCCATGGTCTCCTGTAACTGCTGTGCCACAGCCTTCTCCAAGACCTTACCCAGGAAAGGTAAGTTGGACACAGGTCAGTAGTTAGTCATTAAAGTGGGGTTGAGATAAACTTTCTTCAGGAAGGGGGTACACCAAAGAGTGTTTTAAGGTGGCTGGAAAAAAACCCTCCTGCAACAATGAATTGATGATAGCCTCGACCCAACCGCCTGTCACCACCTTGGCTGATTTAACTACCCAGGTGGGGCATGGATCCACCGCAAGGCAGTGGCACGAACAAATCCCAGGAGCCTGTCCACTTTCTCAGGAACAACCAGATCAAACCGATCCCAGATAACCTGGTCAGACTGCACTTCGGTCAACCCCAGCTCAACATTTTCCATGCCAGGATTCAAATTTGAGCAAATCAGAGCAATTTTCTCCACCAGATAGTCAGCAAAAGCCTCAGCTGACCCCTGCCAACCGGGGCCCAACCCCCAACCCCCTTTTGAGGAGGGACCTGGTCACCCGGAACAGGGTCGCCGGGCTATTATCCGCAGAGGCAATGAGTATTTACAGTTTTATACATTTCTGTTCTGTATTGGATGAAATCTTCCACTTACGCATCAGGGATGACAACAACAGCAGTGGGAAATCACTATCAATTAAAGGCAAACTCCCACTGACTTAAGTCAATTTCTGGGTATACTTGACTCATACACAGTGTGACAAAATTGCATACACCTTAAATTCACCAAAGGGAGCCTTTAATCAGTGGTGAATTTGCCCCCACTGATAACATTATCCCTGCTGTGCACTCACAGCTGTGCAACAGGATTTCAGCCATTTCATTGTACATGTTTGATAAATTAAATATTTAAAAAAACTTAATTACACCGACACAGACAACTTTGATGACAACCTTGAAGATGTAAAAAACCTGCTCTAGGAAATATATTAATGCAGTAAAAATGGTGAGTAAACAACAACATCCGTTGACTCATGAGCTCTAAAAATAATCAGAGAGCTGTTTAAGATCGCCAAAGAGTTATCTGGTCAGGAACAATTGATTGGGCTCCAACCTAACATAACTAACTGTAATATCTTGACAGCTCATTTTAGATCCAAGGTTGATGTTATCCAAGGGAATCTGGATTCCAAAGTTATGGCAGTTAATTGTTTTGAGATGTCCAGTGCACCATCTGGTCTGCTTTTGCTGGATCAGTTTCAGCAGGAACTGTCTGAGATGCTTGCTAGCTGTAGGGCCTCTACCAATCTGCAGGATCAGGGGTTCCCAACCTAAGGCCCGCAGGCTGGATCTGGGCCCCGGTGCCATTTCATGTGGCTCCCTAACCCTCCAAGGGCATTCAAGAAACAAAATGGCTACCCCTTTGAAGCTATTGGGACAAAATGGCCACCCCCATCATGCAGGCAGGGCAAAATGGCCATCTGGCCCTCAAAGCTGACTGAGATAGCATGACGCAGCCCCCGGCTTCAAAAGGTTAGGAACCCCTGTGCTAGATCCTTTCCCATTCTGGTTAATTAAAGCTGCCGGTGAGGGTGTTTTAGGGTGGGTGCAGGAGATTGTCATGAGGGTATTGTTCCAGTCCAGTTGAAGGGGATGATCACCCAGCTCATCCCGAAAAAACCAAAGTCATTTGGTTGTCAACATTCCCTTTTAAGCTGGTAGAAAAGGTCATGGTAGGGGTATTTCTGGAGAGTTCCGAATGTCTGGGTCCTTTCCTGTCCAGGTTCAAGCCTTGACATGGGACTGAGACAGTATTGGTCACCCTACTGGATAACCTTCAAAGAGAGGCTAACCAAGGTAATATCTCATTGTTTGTTCTCTTGGATATCTCAGCAGCCTTTGATACCATCAACCACAATATCCTCCCAGAGAAGCTTTTGGGGTTGGGCACTTGTGGTATGGCTTTGGCCTGGCTCCAGTCCTTCCTTGAGGAGTGTGTTCTTAGAGTACAGCTGGGGGAAGAGTTGTCAGATCCTTGGGTACAACAATATGGGATACCTCAGGGGTCAGCAATCTCCTCTATGCTGTTTAATATCTATATAAAGCTGTTGAGCGAGGTCTTTAGGAGATTTGGAGTTTACTTTCATCAGTACGCTGATGATAGTTAAAGGTCACCCTTGCTTGAAAGCCAGCCATATCCAATTCTAGGGTTCAGTGCTCTTCTGTGTTTATGATGATACATAGCTCTATTTCTTCTTTTCCAACTCAGTAGTGGATGTTTTTTGAACCCTGGAGAGATAACTAGAGGTGGTTATGGAATGAACAGAGGAAAATAAGCTGAATCCAGATAAAATGGAGGTTATCCTAGTTAAGGATCACTGGTCTCAGGTTGGGAGAATATCCCTTACTCTAGGAGGTATGAAACTTCCTTTTAGAGAGTGTACATAATCTGGGTGTGATACTTGACCCAGATCTATCTATGGAGCATCAAATATCATCTGTGGTCAAGTCTGCTTTTCATTTTCTGTGGTGCATTGCTCAGCTTTGCCACTTCTCAACAGGAAATCTCTGGCTATGCTTTCCTACACACTGATAATTTTTAAGATGGATTAGTGTAAGACTCTCTATGTAGGGCTGCCCTTGAGACTGATACAGAAGCTTCAATGGGTACAAAATGCAGCGGCTAGGCTGGTTACTGGTATTGGTCAATTTGACCATCTCATGGAAGCAGGAGGTATGGAATGGAGGTACTGTATTACCTTTGAAATAGCACACTAGCATTTGTGCAAGGTCTGGGGATGAGATGGATGACCTGAGACACTCAGGTTGTAGTCTGTCCTGGGAAGGAGAAATTATTTTTACAAATGTACAGGCAGAGGCTTTTGCTGAGCTTTCCTATCAGCAGGTGTCTCTGCTCAAGATAGCCACGGGGAAAGGAATGTCTGGGAAAGAGAAACTTAACTGAGGGTGAGAAGGAGATGGGGACGGAAGTGAGGGGTTTGTCCCTAATTGGCATATAGGAATATCATTGGGTGCCAAGACAGATTGGCATGGATAGAACTAGAAGGAAGAGGCCCTTGGAAGATATGTTAAGTCATGCAGTGATAGCTAACTTTGGCATTCCAGGTGTTCTTGAACTTCAATTCCCAGCTCTGATCAGCAGGAGTGCTGACTTGGGCTTCTTGTAATTGAAGTCCAATAACACCTGAAATGCTAAGGTTAGCCATGGGTGGGAGGGGTGAGTAGAGAGAATAGCCATGTAGTAATTGTGGAACCTGCAGCCATAGAGCCGAATAGATCATAGAAACCAGAGAGATGTGAGTGAATTGTCTGCTATAGATTTAGAGCTAATTTAGGGAATTAATGTGTGAGTAACGAGGTACTGCTGAACTGCTTATTTTTATGAACTGCTTATTTTTATTTTTTAACTAACAGCCTTGGGTGCCAAAGTTCACAGGGAAGGGTGATGCTTCCCAAGTGGATTAAATCCCAGTTAAATCCATCTTGATGGAGGGCAGCAGCTTCATCTACTGGCCTGGAGCTAATGGCAGATGAAAGGCCACTATATTATATTCTCAGGACATTCTTCATGGATGATTGCCATGATGATTGCCTACATTCAGATTTGGATATGGCAGAAAAAGGTACCAGGTACTCTTTTCCATGCTGAAAGAGCTGTAGATATAGTTTTGCTATTCTTTCACTGTTATTATTATTTCACTCCAAAACGCAGAATTCTCCAAAAACTGCTCAGACAGAAATTTGGGGATTCCAGTCACAAACCCATACCTGCAAGCTCATACCTTTCTAAGCCTTTGTTTCCTGCTGCAATGCTTCCTGGACTGGCAATCTCATCGCCTTGCTAGTCAACAGAGTGCTCTTTCTCAAAGGCATCCCCATAAAGCACTGGAGCTGTTTCCTCCCAAGAAGCATTGCAACAGGAAATGAAGGCTTAGAATGAAGCCTTGAAGGATACATCAACCTTCTCTAGGTGCTCAAAATGGAGATATCTGCAGGCATATGTTTGTGGGCTGGAACTCACCATTTGGGGAATTCTTGAAGAATTCTGGAGTTTGAGCTCTAGAAAAACAAATGGCACACCCCTTGCTGATACCCAGTGAATTAAGCTAGTGCATGTCATTTTTTAAATTTGGGGTAGGAGGGCACAATCTGATGAATTTCCTCATCCTTACCTCTAACTTCAGAGTGCCACATGTAAAAGCTGGCATTAAGAGAATATATAATGTTTCCATCCACTGCATGCTACTGCCAGGAACAGTCACACCTTTTCAGTTTTCTTTCACAAGGCAGAATGAATACTAGTTGAAATCACAAATGCTTGACAGATAACAATATCTACATTATTGGATGATGAATATTCACAAAATTTTCTTGTTCCTGGCCATTTTGCAAGACTTCTTGTGCTGCTACTTCTTTCTGAGACTTCCTCCTGCATCAGACCTCCCATATTTCCACAGAATGAAGAGTCTGGTGTGCTTTTCACTCCCACTTTTGTTCTGCACAGAAGTTGCAATATTCTACACAGTTTAATGCCCTTTCAAGTGAATCCTGTAATGGGAAAATGTCATTCTGCACAGGAATGTCATAATCCTGTGTAGATTAGAATTTCTTTCGCACACAAAGTGTTACTGTGAAACTTCCAAGAAATCCCTTAAGATTTCTTACAATATTTCTTGAGTCAGGAGGAGGGTTGTAATAAAGGAAATTTAATTGCAGTATATTACCTATAGTAACACGTTCATAGGAACATAGAAAGGCCATGATGACCCAGAACAGATTTGTGGCTTGGCCTTAGTTTAAGACACTAATTATAAAGAGCTGGGAAAACTTCCAAACATTAGTAAGAATTCTAGCTGTCCTTTTGAATGATATATCAAGTATTTGGACCTGTTTACGAAAACCTCTGATAAGTACACTCCAAGAAGAAACACTAAAGATAAGAGTAGCCTAGATTTGAACCTCCACCTAGGTTACCACATTAGGATAAAGAAGTGGCATCTGTAGTCAGGGGTAAGAATCATGTGAACAGGACTAGGCCAATAGACCTCTCCAAGTAGAGTGTAACCTCCTTTAAGGAGGAGGGGTTTTGGTTTTACATTTCCATGTGTAAGAGGATAAAAGGCCAACTTATCTACTGCTAAATTGTGCCTTCTTGATAAGACACCATGAGCTCATTAACAAGCAATAAAATGCTGCTTCATTTACCCTCGGAGTAAAAAACTGTCTCCAATTATTTTAGACAAATCTGTTGATAACAAAAACTTGTTGCATTGGCTGGGAAAATCAATCAGTGAGAGGTGACGGGACGTGGCCGAAGAACGGAAAGGGTGCACCCCCACTGGCTTTTAATGGTTCTGTGTATCGTTGGCTGTGTCCTGGAGCTCCGCCTGTGAGATATCCAGGAAAAAATATTTTAAGAGGGTGCTTGAACCAGCAGGAGGAAAGGCACCAGGAGCACATAGACCAGGTGAACTACCCGAGGTAAGAAATTTTGAGGGAAAAGTACTTCCTCAGTGGTCTACATCCTGGAACTACAGGGTAGTCTAGAATGGGGGATAAGGAATAAGTGGTACCACAGGAGTAAGAGGAAAGTGACAAGGCAGGGCTCAGTCCTGAGAAGCCCTTTTAAGTATGAGGTCACGAGACTGGCAGGATGTGCCAGGGGAAAATATTTATATATAGCTGAAGAACTAGGTGTAAAAAAGTACCCCTTGCTTTCTCTACATGCCTCTGTGCAGTGGTGGGCTCCAAAAAATTTTACTACCACACTGTGGGTGGGGCTAACTTTGTGGGCTTGGCCAAAAAGCCATTTCTTGCTTTCGAACTGCTAAATTGGCAGGAGCTGGGACTGAGATGGGAGTACTCGGGTCTCAAACTGCTGACCTGCTGATCTTCCAGGCATCAAGTTCAGTGGCTTAACCACTTGGGCCACTGCAGTTATTACTAGTTGTAAAAAGCCACACTGATTTGTAAACTTGCCTGTTATGCTAACCAACCATTGTGTGCCCAGTGGATTCGATCCACAAAAGCTTACATTAAAATACAGCAGTTAGTCTTTAAGGTGCCACAATGTTTTTGTCTTTTTGTTTACTTCCTGATATGGTTGAAACACAGACTAACATGGCTACCATATCAGAAAGTAAACAAAACAAAAAGACAAAAATGTTGTGACACCTTAAAGACTACACACACACACACACACACACACACACACACACGACACACACACACACGACACAACCAACACCCACCACACCCACATCACCCAAGACACAACACATCCACACACAGCACACACAGACACAAAGGCTAGAAATAAGACTTACCCAGAAGGGGTAAGAGTCATGGACGCAGCCTGCCTTCACCAGTGTTGCTGCCGCCAAGGCTGCCATCTCCAGGCCTCCCATGCTCCCCTTTGCCTGCCTAGGAGCGCAGGCACCGCTGCGGCTGCCTTGTCCATTGCCACTGCTTCAGCCGCCCACCAATGGAGCATGCACACTGAGCAATGGAGTCGGCAAGTGGGTGTGGCCTGGGGAAATTTCTGCTATCGGTACGCCCGGACCGGGGAGCACTGGGAGCAGCACACCACTGCCTCTGTGTATATGCCAGAAGGCAGGTAAAATAATTGGATTGGATATGCAAAATCTTTTCCTTCTTTGCTGCAAGGCAAAACTTATGCATAGGTAACAAGAATAGAGCTTGTTTCTCTCTCCCTAACTTTGCCATAAGAAAATGCACCGTGCCTGACCAACTGAAGGACAGGAGTGTGTATGGGAATGGATGGTCCTCCAATGTAAACCAGCTGGCTCGTCTCTATTTGAGAAGGGAATTCCTTGGTGAGCGGCCTCCCTCTATCTGGAACAGGGAGAGAGAAAAAGCTTCAGAAAACCAGCTAGCTTAAATTTCTGAAAATGGAAAAGGGGGGGCTGGCTTTATTTTTAGAATGGATGGGGTGGGTGCATGCATGCTTGGTTGAAAAAATCCCAGGCAAAGGAAAACAAAAATAAATTGGTGGATTTTAGCATGCAATTTTGCCAGCGTGCTTCCAGTGAGATGGATTCACCTGCCCACCCTGTTGCTTGAGCAGGGTGGGCAGGCGAATCCATCTTGATAACAGCACTGGTTTGGGAAGCAGAATTTACTTATTTACTTAAGTCATACAAAGACTTCAATCTCATTTCAATTAAAATGCAAGTGCTTCCAGTGATGGTCAACCTTGGCACTCAAGCGATTCTTGAACTTCAATTCCCAGAAGCCCTGCTCAGCAGGAGCGCTGACTTCGACTTCTGGTACTTGGAGTCCAAGAACACCTGGAGTGCCAAGGTTCACCATCACTGGCTTATACCCTTTAAAAGCACATATCTTTAAAAAGTTAAGATTAATATAAGTATAATCACATTTCTTAGCTTTTTATTATATTTAGACTCCCTACATTTTTAAGTGCTCATCCAGCCACTGCCAATTAAAATCTGTGGAGGAAAATTCATTATTCTTTGTTGTGGTCTCCCTGTATCTCACAACAGTTTTGTGTGCCTCCCTGAACAATCACCACAGGATCTTCCCGAACTCTAGCCCTGCGTGTTCTACAGAATTTCATAGATTTTGCTACCAAAGTAAACTCTCTCATAAAAGATATAAAAACAATCTCTATCTACATTCTGTCCTAAACTAGCAGACTCAATGCATTTCCTCATAAAGCTTGCTTTGGTAGAAACTTCAGTTTGCTTAATATTGCTCTTCACATGAGAAGCAAATTTCAGAGTAGGTCTCTGCTATTCACAGATTTACACAGAAATGAATGTGAGATTTGAAATTGTTGTGCAGTGACCTCTAATGGACAATAATTATATTGCTACTTAAATTTTTATTTTATTTTCTATTTTCAAAGTTACATCTATCTGTCCTGAAGTAACCTCTACTAGTACAGTACTGTATTTTGTTACTGTTAAATCCATTATGTTATATTCAAATTTCATATATCCAAGCTTACATGTTCTTATATATTACTCATTTAATACTTAACTTATACAAAATCTAGACTGTGACAGACCTCCATCAGGTTTTCTCACTACTGACAGTACACATAGACATCACCAGATGGCCAATATAAAATCAAATAGACTATGTAATTGGAAGCAGGAGATGGAGAAGCAGTATTCTCTCTACTATAACAAGACAATCAACTGTTAATATCAAATATTAGAGTAAAGCAGAAGAACACTAAAAGAATCATAGTGCCAAACTATAATTTAAACAACATTTGTGATGCATTTAAAGTCCACATAAATAACAAAATCATAGTACAGTACTAATCTCAATTGATTGAGAACCAGAAGAATTATGGATTGAAATGCATTATTAGGAAAGAATGGAAAAAGAAAATTATTTTAATAAAAGAAAAGAAAACCTAGATGGATGGCAGATGAAACACTTCAGACCAGTATTTCCAAACCTTTGGTTTTTGGACTTCAATATCCAGAAGTCTATCAATTCCTCAAAGCACTGTTTAGCCAATGTACTGATTTAGGCTTCTGGGAATTGAAGTCCCCCAGTGGGTCGTGGGCCTTCTGTTGAAAACTCCTGCTTTAGACTGCACAGAACAGGCAAGAAGCAAAACTAAACAGTTGCAGAAGTAGGATGAGAATTCTGAATGGAGTTTTTTCAGTGACTATTATAATGTTTGTAATCCACCCTGAGTCACTCATGCAAGTAGGGCGGAATAGAAATTTGAATAAATAAATAAATAATGGTCAGTGCAAAGAAATAGAGAACAACAACAAAATGAATAACCCAAGAGCACTCTTCCAGAAGATCCAAAAGCAAAGCAATCATACTTATGTACCACCCCATAGAATTTAGTACACTCTCTGGGCAGTTCACCGATTAATTAGCATTTTCTCCCAGCATGCTGGGTACTCATTTTACCTACCTCAGAAGGATGAAAAGCTGGGTCAACCTTGAGCCCTGGCCACAATCAAACTCACAACTTTTTGGTTGCAGTACAACAGTTTAACCACTGCACCACCAGAGCTCCTTTGAGTCAATAAATCAAAGGGAAATTAAGCCTAGATTAGGAATACTGAATGACCAGGGTTGCACACTGTCTGATCAGGAGAAAATAAAGTGGAGAAATGCCCACATACATCAGATTGTGCTGCATAAGCGTGCTGAATGTTGTCAGTCACCTAGGTTAAATTGGGCCAAATCCAAAAACAGCTTATAGTCTCCCATATGGCAGAAAGGGGGAGGGGGGGTACTTCCCTTGAGTTTTCAGTAGACGCCTCTTTTAATTCCAAGAATCCTTCTGGCCACCCTCACAGAAGACTCTTGCTTTGCTTGCTTGCTGTTCTCTGCAGTAATTAACTCAGCCTTAATCCATCTTCTTGTAACAGGTGGACTTTGCATAATATGCCAAATAATAATAATAATTTCGTGTCAGAGATTACTCTGGGTTGAAAGGATTTTTAGGGGGTGCCCGAATGAGGCTCCTTTCATGTTACCAAGTGCAGCTCTCGGGTATTGAAACCTGACCTTCCAGTCTCCAGCTTAGTGCCTTAACTGCTAAGCCACCGGGGGAGCTGCTATACACCAAATAAACCAGATGCTGCAACATATCATGTACTGTACACATATTTTTGCCTACCCACATCTAGCATCCTGACTACAGCTCTGACCATGTTGGCTCCCATGAGGCGTTCTTTTAAAACAGGCAGGAGATGGATAATGATGATGACGATGCAGGACCATAGTGGGGGGGGAGGCAAAAACCCTCCTGAGCTAACAGCCTGCCCACCCCCAACACACCCTGGGATGCCAATGTTATATATGTGTTTGTGACATTGTTGTCCCCCTCATGAAAATTTTTTGCCCCCTCCTGAAAATTTTTTGCCCCCCATCTACGGTCCAGTGACAATGTTAGATAGCATATACAATGTGTAACATATAGTGATGCATGGACTGCGATTCTAGGCTTGCCATTTACCTGGGACTGAGTAGGTCTGAGGAGAAAATCGCATCCCTCACAATCCTGAGCACCTGTTTACATGCATGTAGAGTTGGATATAACTGGCTTTTGAGCATGGGTGACCTTTATCGTTACCTTAAGGTCAAAATGCCTCCAGCACGGAGAGAGAGAGAGATTTTATTGGGGTGAGGCGGGTAAAACAGCTCAAGAATTTCAGTTCTAAACCCACTCCCGATTTAACTGTTAGAACAGGGGTGCCCAAACTTTTCAGGTCATGGATCAGTCACATGGTTCTGGGGACTGGTCACTATGACCCATGGGCAAGATCCACCACCACCCCATGCCAATTCATCCAGCCAGCGACGCTCCCTGAAGTGTAAGTAAAATGTGTCTGTATGGGCCGTTTTACTTCCGCTTCTGGGAGCGTTGTGGGTGTGTTGCAGGCTAGATGAATGGGTGTAGGGGCAGATCCGGCCCACAGGCCGTAGTTTGGGCACCCCTGCGCTAAAAGAAAAGGTAGGAGGGGAAGGGCAAATTTCAGGGGAAAATTCAGGGAACCATCCCTGAATTGAGCTCGTCATCCAGGTTTGTCAGAAAGCAACAGACAGACAGACAGACAGACAGACAGACCCCCCCCCCCTTTGCGGTGTTCCCCACTCCCCAACATTACATTACAGAAGCCATGACAACGGCCCAGGGCAGACGGAGGCGACGAGCCGGGCTCTCACAAGCAGCAGGTAACGACGCGCCGGAGGAGGTCGCGACAGGATCCTGCACGGCGGGGCCACGGCGGGGCGAGTGACCGCGAGTGACTTCCTCGCTATATTGCAGCCGCCGCGGATCTTCCCGCCTCCCGCAGACAAAGCGGCTCAGCCCTGCCGCCTGGCTCGACTCCACTCTCCCTGGCGGGGGTGTGTGAGACGGCGGCGTCTCCTCTCCCCCGGGGGCCACCCAACCCAAGCAGCCCTGCCTTGCCCTGCCCTGCCTCGCCCTGCCCAGACGCAGAACTGAGACGGCTGTGGCACGCACGGCCCTTCGCTCACCCCAGAGAGGGCACCTCTCCGTTGTTGTCCCCGGATGCTTCTCAAGGGCTGGGGGTTCCTCCTGGGTGGTGGCGACCCCGCGGGATCCCCGGCAGCGAGTGGCATCTCCTCAGCCCTGCAGCCCCGGCAGAGGGGAGGGGAGGCAGGGGCCGGAGCTGGTGCTTCTCGCCAGCCTTTGCCCCCGAGCATTGCCCTTTTGTACCCAGGGCAGCTCGCCTCGGCGTGAACCTCTTCCTCCCCCCCCCCTCCGCCGGCCCTTGTCTCTGTCTTGCTTGACCTTTGGAAAGCTCTGCGCCTTTCCCGCGCCGACCGCCTAATTCCGGTTTCAAGGAGGGGAGCGGGGAGCCCATCGTTCGCCGTCGAGACCAAGCCGCGACTGAGCTCTGGAGGAAGACATTGACCCATCATCATCATTATTATTATTATTATTCCCCTCTTTTATTTTTTTAACTCAGCAGGCTGGCCAGTCACCTTCCCGTCGGGGCGAGTACCTGAAAGAAAGCAAAGCAATCGATAAACGTGTTTGCTTTCTTTCAGGTCACTCGCCCTAATCACATTTATATACCGTTCCTTAAGGGACTGTGGTGGCTCAGTGGTTAAGAAGGTTGTCTTGTTGGCTGGAAGGCTGGCAAGTCAGCAGTTCGAGACCCGGGTACGGCATGACGGATTGAGCGCCCGCCTCTATTCCAGCTCTTGGGGACATGAAAGGAGCCTCATTTGGACATTCCCTGAGCAGTTTCTTCCGCAAAAATCCTTTCAACCCAGAATAATTTGTGACACATTATTATTATACCATTTCATAGCGCTTAGTGCACTCTGGGCGGTTCACAGAGTAATTAGCATTTTGCCCCCATGGTTTAGTAATTTAATTTAACCGACCTCAGAAAGATGGAAAGCTGAGTCAATTTTGGGAAGGATCAAACTCATAGCGTTCTGGCTGCAGTACAGCAGTTTAACTATTGCAGCACCACGGGAAAGTTGAGGGCTCTACTTGGAGAAGCCTTGTGTTTTGTTTACAACCCACGTTATTTCGTGGAAACCGGGCAGATGGGGGGAGGAGTGTGAGTCTGAAAAAGAAAAGAGAGAGACAGAAAAACAGCCTCAGGCTTCTTGGTCTTCCAGTTCCAGAAATCATCTCACCAAGAACCCCTGGCCTCTTTTCCAAGCACTGTACCATAGTAGCTTTCAAACTATGGACTCCTGGCTTAGTTTTAAGGTCACATCAGCAAGAAGACTTTCCAGAACTGTGGGCTGCGGTGAAATGTTTCTCACAGTAAAACAAAACAGTCCAAGACAATCTTCACTCTTAAAGCTGCCACTGAATTGAATGAATCCTAAATCTGACTGGACATTCATGGAATGGATCTCTTGTCCTATGAAAGCAGCTCATGTTCATGACAGGCAGCAGTTCAAGACCCAAGTACTGTATGACAGAGTGAGCTCCCCTCTCTGTCCCAGCTCCTGCCAACCTAGCAGTTCAAAAGCAAGAAATTGCAAGTAGATAAATAGAGACCACTTTGGTGGGAAGGTAAACAGCATTCCGGTGTCCAGTCATGCCTGCCACATATCCATGGAAATGTCTGCAGACCCAGACAGCGTTGGCTCTTTGGCTATAAACAGAAATGAGCACTGAACCCTAGAGTCAGATACAACAGGCTTTCAAGGGCAATCTTTACCTTTCCTTACACAGTTCAAAAGCCCCTGTAATGCTATATACTTTTATGGACCAGAGATCAAATATTGCAAAATCAATATATCAGGTTTGATTTGCTTGTTTATAATGTTTCTATCCTGTCCAAGTTAGTGAGGAATACTACTATGGGAAGTCAATTGCAACAGTGATTTTTTAAAAAAAACCCGCAAGCCCTAAATAGACAATAACCCACCCCCATTACCCACAACATAACAATAAATACAAATGAAATGACAGTAATATACCAGCAAAATGGCAGTGTGCAACAAAGGCCAAAAATTGATTAGAACATTTGTTGAGCTCATATTGGGATCATAGTGCCCAGCCCTTTCCATGGGAAGAATGTTTTTATAGTCTTCTTTAAAAAGTATAATTTAAAAACAAAGGAAGGGGAAGTGATGAGTCTCCAGATCTAGCTTGTTTCAGTAACATTTAAAGCACTCGCTAGTCTAGGTAGTTCATGGGTAATTAGGATTTGCCCTGAACATGCTGGGCACTCATTTTACCAAATTCAAAAGGGTGAAAGGCTGAGTCAACCATCAGACTCAGATCACGAAAAGAATTTAGGCTGCAGGTCCAAGCTCCTGCCAACCTTGCAATTAGAACGCAAGAAATTGCAAGTAGATAAATAGGTACCACTTTGGTGGGAAGGGAAACAGCGTTCTGTGCACTGCAGTATATAGTCATGCCTGCCACATGACCACAGAAATGTCTGCAAACGCAGGCAGAGCTGGTTCTCTGGCAATAACCAGAGATCAGCACTGCACCCTAGAGTCTCATGTGAGGCTGATCTGAGGCTTTCGAACAAGGGCGACCTTTCCCTTACCGCAGCTTAACTGCACCCTTAAGGCTCTATTTCCATATCATAACACTTTTTACTGCTCTTGGGGTGAAGATGGGCAGTGTTAAGGCCTGGGAAGACTGGCTCAGATAGATAGATGTTCTTAGGGAGAGGCATTCTGAAAGATAGGTAAAGGTCGACCTTGCTTAAAAGCCAGTCGTATCTGACTGTAGGGTTCAGTGCTCATCTCTATTTATAGCCAAAAAGCCAGCACTGTCTACATCTACAGACATTTCTGTGGACATGTGGCAAGCTTACCTCAACACAGAATGCTGTTTACCTTCCCACCAAAGTAGTACCTATTTATCTACTTGCAATTTCTTGCTTTTGAACTGATAGGTTGGCAGGAGCTGGTACAGAAATGGAAATTCACTCCATTGTGCAGTACCTGGGACTCAAATTCTGACCTTCCAGTCATTGAGTTCAGTATCTTAACCATTTGAGCCACCGCAGTTAAAAAGGTAACAAGGTCCTAAATCATGCAGGGCTTTAAACGTTAATATCAAACAAAACCTTGAACTTGGTACAGTAAGCAAACATAACCAATGCAACCCGACCAGAAATGGGGAGATATAGTCAAATTTATTAACTACTGTGGTTAAATCTTATCAGCCGCATTCTGTATCTTTTGCATCTTCAGTGGTTTAAAGTGCTTTGAATTATCTTCTGGGTTGTACTCATATCATGCTTGTGGATTTTCTATTGGAAACTGGTTGCCTATTGCATAAATAGAATACAGAATACTATACTGTACTGTACTGGGTTAAACAGGTCTGTGGTTTGATCCAGGACTGGTTGTCTTACTTAGTTTTGTTTTGTTTTTTGTTTTTGTTTTTGGCTTTGCTACAATATTTGTTTCAATATGGCAATTACAACATGGCCTAGACCTGTGATGGCGATCCTTGGCACTCCAGATGTTATTGGACTTCAATTCCCAGGCTCCCTGTGAACCCACACGAATGGGTTTACTGCAATTCATCTGGCCCACGCTGCCCTCATCACTCCCAGAAGCGGAAGTAAAACACACCCGGACAGGCGCATTGTACTTCTGCTTCCAGGATCGATGAGGGCAGCATGGGCCAGATGAATCACAGTAAGCCCATTTGTGTGGATTCACAGGGTGCTTGGGCTTCTGGGAATTGAAGTCCAAGAACATCTGGAGTGTCAAGGTTCGCCATCACAGGCCTAGGCCTTCTTCATAGGTGGTAATTACCAACTATTTGGTGTCCCTCTCTGTTTTGGTTTAAACGCCTCTCATTATATAAATGCTATGTGGCATCATTTCAAAAACCCTCTGCAAATTTTCAATTCAAGCATGTGACCCTCTCCCAGCCATATCCCCTGAACAAGCAGGAAAAAATAAAATAAAAAGAAGAAGAAAAAGGATCAAATAAGGAATCAGAAATAGAGAAAGGCAGAAAAGGTATTCATGCAAGTAGAGAAAATACAGTATACCACAAGAAGAGGTGGCGGAATAAAAAAGAGAGTACAATTATACACTTTAAAGGTATTACATATACATAGCAGTTGATGGTGGTGAAATCAATTTTAATTTGCTTGTTTACACAATGCATGTGTAATCTTGCATCATATGCTCCTAACGCAGGTTATCTGAAACTTTTTTGAGGGGGCTGTTTATTCTGAACCAATATTTGTCCTGTGTGAAATTGTACTGATTTTGTACGTGTGTCCAAGTGAATCAGTATATATTTCCCCTTAGTATATTTAGAAAACTGTTTACCAAGGAACAAGTTCATTTTTCAACACCATGTGAATGTATTCATGTACAGTTGTACCTCGCTTAAAGAGCATAATGTGTTCCACAGGATTGCTCTTTAAGCGAGTTTGCTCTTTAAGCGAAACACCATTGTAAGTGACCAGTTGTGGGGCGTTGTGAACCCCGATTTATTTGTTAAGCGAGTTTTTGGTTGGTTTTATTTGTTAAGCGAAGCGAACATTCAGGGAAAATTCTGCTCTTTAAGCGAGTTACTCTTTAAGCGAGACGCTCTTTATGCGAGGTTTGACTGTACCCTTTAAAACTGCTTCTCAGTACAGTACAAGCATAAAGCAAGAACCAAAAGCACGACACATTCAGAATCAGTTTAAAAAGAAACTATTTCCAAAGCAGTGCACTCGTGGGGATCAGTATGTACCTACGATAATAAAGTGATTTACAAGACTTTATAATGGACATGAACATCGATTAACATTCCATGTGACCATAAATCAATCTAAAGAAATACAGCTTTCGAAACTGGATATTTTTTTTTGACATCTAACCACAGCCAGACTCAACTATTTTACATTTCACTTACTTTTGCCTCTGATCCCACCCTGTGTCAGCATGCATCTGTCAACACTACCCCTCTGTGTGGTCCAGTTTTCAATAGAAGAAATTTGTTCAGCCCTGTTGTAACAGAAACATATATACTGTATGCTCCTTGGAATTCTGTGGTGATGGACATATCAAGCTGTATTGTACTGAGCCAAGTGATTCACTGGATCATCTAAGCCAGTGGTTCCCAATGTGGGGCCCAGGCCCCAGGGCCCACAGAGGGACTTCAATTTCCAGAAGCCTAATTCAGTAAGTTGGCTTTGGGGAATTGACTTAAGCATCTGGGAATTGAAGTCCAAAAACCAAAGGTTGGGAAATAGTGATCTAACCCTACGGAGGCTGGCAAAATATTGCCAGAGTGTCTGGGTCAAACAAAATCTCATACAAAACATATCTGTTTAATCTTTATGGTTCAATCAGCTTAGAGTAGACCTGTTTAAATTAAAAGGAACAAGTTAGTATTTACTAACCATTTATTTTAGTGGGTCAACTAGTTCCCACACTAGCACCAAAGTATCCAGGGTTATAAGAAAACCATATGAGGATTCATTCCTCTGAATGAAAAGGACAGCTTTCTACTAATTCTAGAATTATATTATTGTTTAGGAAGCTCATATCTTTGTCCTAAGAAGGAGTTCAGTAGTCAAAAAGTTAGCACAAGGTTAGGAAGGGTATAACACCCCATTCCTTTTTCTACCTTTTGTTGAAAGCTTAGAGGTGTTACTGCAGAAGCAAAGGCTGAAGTGGCTCAGTGGTTAAGAAGCTCATCTTGTTAGCTGGAAGGCTGACAAAAGTCGGCAGCTTGAGACCCAAGTACTACATGATGGATTGAGCACCAGTCTCTGTCCCAGTTCTTGGGGACATGAAAGGAGCCTCACTTGCGTGTCCCCTGAGCGGAGTTTCTCCACCAAAAATCCTTTCAACCCAGAATAATTTCTGACACAAAATTATTATTAGTGTAGAAACTAATGTGTTAGCATGCATGAGTACTACTTTTTTAGAAACCTTTCATCCATGTGGCATCTACACCCAAGCTACTTTATTTGGTTTGCCGAAGTGTCCCTTCTCCCCATCTTTCTGAAAGAAAGCTTTTTATTTTAAAAAAAAATCCAGGTGGTATAGCACACGGCTATCCTAAAACTTTAAAATATTCTTCCTTCTTCTGCCCTTCCAGAGGATGTGTTTCATTTCATAATATTGTGAGGTGGCTAAATTGTATTCTTAGGCCATTTAACAAGAATGTACTCTATTGGGCAACTGAAAGTGGAAAGGAAATTTAAAGAGACGCATGAAGGCACTGGTAAGAATGCTGTGTGGATGGGCTGGTTCATTCTAGCAATTACATTGTCTGATTGCTGGCAAAAGCAGTGAACCAGTTTGTACCTAAAGTAAACCAGACCAAACAGCAGAACAACTGTGTATCTGATTGTACCCTAAGATGTAGCAAGGTTCTCAAGGTAAAGCTAGGAAAGAATTCTGACTAAAACTTTGAGAAGCTAGTGGCAGTCTGAATTATTTATATGGAATTAAAATACAGTAGTCCAATTGGCTGCTTTCTTAAATAAAGTTGTTTTCCCCCCAGCACATTAGTATGTTACTTGGCAGCCCAACTGTTGATATGTAGAATTGATGATGTCTTGTTTCTCAGTGAATAAGTTATGTAATTTCCTTTCTTCAGGGCACTCAAATTACCTAACAGTAACTGTATCCCATAATTCAGGGCTAGATTGGCAGGAGATAGTAAATTTATGATAGTATTACTGTTCATAATTTATAGCCAACTTCAACACAAGCAGCTGAGAGTTCATGCTACAATAAACATGTGCATGTTTATAAGTGCCCCAGGATGCTTTGCTATGTCTGTTGCAAGAGATTAGCATACTTGCTCTTCCAGAAATTATAACACTTCAAAAGTTTCCCCATAACTATGTGCCATTAACTTAATTTGTGCTATGGTGATCCTTTAAATTATGCAGCTAAAAAAGAACACTAGGTTAAGAGGGAAGGGAGCAGAGGAGGAATTTTGTGTCAAAGGATTTGTGCACTTGCTCTGGTTCTGACCAAAATTTTCTGAGCTCAGCATGTGCTTAGAGACACCATGTTCTTTACTTTTTAATACACTACCACCCATTGGGGCTACTATTTTGCATTTAGTGCAATGTTTCCCAACCTTTTCTAGTGCCTTTTCTTTCCATGATGGAAGAGAAATCAAAGCCTTTGGGGCAGTACAATAAAAATTCATAATGAGGTTCCTTCTGCACCAACATTGGTGGCCCTGAAACCAGAGCAACACTGGATGAGAAGAAGCCAAGCCAACTCTGAACATTTGTTAGATTAACTCCATACTAGTGTAGTCAGTGGCAGAAAAGTCAATGGTAGAGTGAGCTTAGTTTGTAATCACTTACAAACACTTGGTTTGTATATGTAGATATGCATTAAAACTGGAGCTGGTTTGTATATTACTGATAAATAAGATAGACACATGCACAAGTATCTAATGTTCATACTTTCCCTTTTGCTCAGTTCTCAGGCTTTTTAAGTTCTCCTGCTTACTGGCCTTGAGGAGCTGCATGGTGTGGGTGGGGTGGGGGAACTCAGCCACTAGGAACACATCTGCAGCCTCTGGAAACATGTCCATGGCTGCCGGAAAAAAACCTACAGCTGCCAGGAATGCAGCCGCAGCTGCCGGAAAAACCCCTGCAGCCACCGGGAACACATCTACAGCCACCAGGAACATGTCTGCAGCTGCCGGGAACATGCCCGTGGCCGCTTACGGTGGCAGTGGAGGAAGCAGCTGCTGGAGGGAGGGCATGGGCTGGATGATTTGGTGCAGCGAGCTGGATCCAGCCCACAGGCCATAGGTTGAGAATCCCTGCTCTAAATGCAACATAATTTCCTAGCTGAAGTGCATGCTATCAATTGAAATATTCCCTTATAGCTTATTATTTCCCATCCTTATTACTTTTCTTTCTTTATAGAAGTGTGCAAGAGGCACAAACTTTCTGAACTTGTATGGTTATTTTAAAAATAAACACACAAAGCAATTTTTACATGCACTGAGTCTTAAAGCGGACATTTAAAGAAGGAATAGTAGCCGTGTTAGTCTGTGGTTCAGGCATCTCAGAAAACAAAACAAAATAAACAAAATAACGTAAAATAAAAATAAAAAACACAGTAGCACTTTAAAGACTAACTGCTATATTTTAACTGTTAGCTTTAATGGATCAAGTCCACTTCATCAGACAAGGAATGAAACTTACAGGCATGTTCTTATATACCAAATTCAGGAGGTCGATGGGAGAAGGGTTGGTGTCAAGCAAGATGACAGACAAGCAAGCACAAGAATGCAGTTTCACACAACAATTAGCAACAATAGATTATTCAGATAAACTCTAAAAGACTCCCTTTCAATCTCAAGGTTGCTGAGTAAGCCCACTATGGTATCTGATCAACTTGTGACCTGCATGTGTGTGTGGGGGGGGGGGGGAGAAAGCAAAAAAAAAAAAACACTCCTGTACCTGGGTTCTTTCTGTTTTACTAAACAGAATTGGCAGGAAAGTTGTAATATAAAATCATATAGCAATCTCTGCTTTGATGCAGAGATTGCTATATCTCTGCATCAAATTGCTATATCTCATCAAGTTTTTCTTGATGAGTACCACAAGTGGTATCAATACTCTTTCCTCTTCTTAATTTCCTGGTTGGGCAGAGCATCAGCACTTCTTGGGAGAGGCAGAGCAAACAGGCCATTTAGAATAGAGACAATAATGTTGCCTTGTTTGCCCAAGCACCAATCTTCTGACCAGATGGAAAGAGGAAAGATCTGTTAATGCAAGTGGAAAGTAGAGAGGTACTGTATCCTCAATCAAGGTTGTACGTAGTGAGACATGTGAAGAACAAGCGGAAAATAACCTGCTATCCTTCAAGCAACTGTTTAACTTCTGCCTAAATGTTGAAGGAATAGAGGATAGAGCTAAACAGTAAATATTTTTTGCACCTGGGGATCAACTGTTAATTATCTCTTAAAATGTGTTAAATAATATTTTAAAATTTAGTGTTGTGTCTTGCAACTTTAAGAAGAAATGGCCCATGTCTACATAGACATCATGACAATAAATGGGAACACAGTTTATGAGTGACGCAAATGTAACAATCAGTTTCCCCCCCACATCCTTTCTTATTCTCTTGGGTCTATAGGAAACACTTTATTTTTCATTTTCCAGACGGACTGCCATGTTAGACTCCACTTTCCCCATATAGTTATCTGGAAGTAAGTTCCATTATACTCGGGGGAGGTTGTTGGCAGATAGCATTGCAATCATGCGGTTGGAATCACAGTTGGCCTTGAATTAAGCTCCTCCTGACCAACATGTCTCATTTGTTTTAATAGAGTGTACTCTAAGTATTACTAAATTTGGGCAAAGCCATTAAACTAACGTAGCAAATAAAATAAAGAATGTTTTGTAAATGAAAGACTAGCTCAGAGCGCAATCAGACCGCCATACAGCTTGCTATTTGCTTCACTTTGGTGTGGTTTAGTTTGTCCTATTTTCTATCAACCACATGTGTTTTCAATAATATCAATCCATCTAACCCATTTTGCAAGTTGTCCCGCTTCATTCTGGAACAGTGCAAGGGCTATAGTTTCTTTGGTGCAATTGAGAGCACTCTGAAATATCCCATTCTGCAGTCTGTGCAGTTGGTTAATCGACTCTAAAATAGAGCAATGTGAAGCAGATGATGTGGTTTGTGACATTAAAGCAGGGGTGCCCAAACTATGGCCAATGGGCCAGATCCGGCTCCTGATGGCATTCATCCGACCTGTGGCACCCTCGCCGCTTCCAGAAGCAGAAGTAAAATGCACCTGTGCATGCACAGAACGCTGCTGCAAATTCACCTGCACTTGTCATAAACTTGTTTATGACAGCCGCAGGTGCATTTAAGGCAGCGTTCTGCACAGGTGCATTTTGCTTCATGTGGGAGGAACCACGTGACCGACCCGCTGAACCATGTGACTGGCCCATGGCTTGAAATGTTTGGGCACCTCTGCATTAAAGGAAACAAAGGGAAACTCCTTCCTCTATTTTTGTCATCTCTAACTTAAAAAAAATATTTCTGGAACTGATGCAGCACAGTTCTAGTAACTTTTGAAGTACCCTTCCGTATCTGAATTGTATCTAGTACAGAGCTGACTAATTGGGAGGGGGAAATTAAGGTGGGAAGGGTAG
Source organism: Furcifer pardalis (assembly GCA_030440675.1). Taxonomy (NCBI): domain Eukaryota; kingdom Metazoa; phylum Chordata; class Lepidosauria; order Squamata; family Chamaeleonidae; genus Furcifer; species Furcifer pardalis. The sequence goes on from CP126890.1 coordinate 261,879,451, forward strand.
GTTACCTACTGTAAAAATAGTTCTCTGAGTGGTCCTGTGAGCATTCATACTAATGGGTTCCATATCCATGCATGCATGGTGGTCAGCTCTTTCAAACTTAGCTTTCAAAGAAAGTCCTATTCCTGCATGCCTAGTGTTGGGCCCCTGCCCCATTCCCTCAGTTTCATTTGCATAGCCGCTGAATGGGCAGTGTTAGATCCGGAGATCAGGGCGCGGGAGTGAGGACACGGAAACCATTAAGGGTGAACCAAACAACACGTCTGTTTATTGTGGTTAGCACAGACAACAACAACAACGGCTGGGTCAGCAGGGGATTAAATACCCTGCTTGACCCAGCCCACTGACCAATGGGTAGCGGCGATTTTCCCGCCGCTAGGACATTTAAATATCTAACACCCCTTCCCCCCAGAATGCCCCAGTCTGCTATTTGCATACAAAATCCTCCAGGTGACGGGGGCGTGTTCTTACTCGATCGGACCTGCGCAGTTCAGTCGGCGCTGGGGCATCGGGCAGGGCGGACCTGTCGCTCTCGCTCTGCCCTGGCTGGGCCGGGAGCGGATCCGGAATACGAGCGTCGGGCTCCGCGGTGACCGGGGGTGAGCCTGTTCCACACGGTAAGCTGGCCGGTGATGGTGCTGCGTGAATGGGGCTGTTTTCTGGCCGAACCGGGTCGGTGACCGGTTCGTCCATCGGGTGCATGTCTGGCTCAGCGCCGGTCTGCACTCCCCGGGGGAGGTTGCTATCCGTGTCGGGACTCGTTCGCCTCCTGAGCTGGTCGACATGGCGTTTCCATGTCCGACCATCAGCGAGGCGAACCTTGTAGGTGTAGGGGCCCAGCATTTCGCTGACGGTTCCCTCTTCCCACGGGTGGCCCGACGCGTAGTTCCTAGCGAAGATTGGTGAGTCAATGGCCAGTGTCCGGCCCTGTGGTTGGTCCCCCCTGAACTTGTCTGGAGAGTACCTAGGGTGTAACCGGTCAAGCTGACAACGGAGTCTCCTACCCATGAGTAACTCTGCGGGGGCCCTTCCCGTGGCAGCGCAGGGAAGGTTGTGTTGGGCCAACAAGAACGTGTCTACGCGTTCCTGCCAGTCCCTGGGTCCTAGCCTTTCCAGGGCCTCCTTTGCGCTGCGCACGAATCTCTCGGCCTGCCCATTCCCTTGCGTCCTGAACGGGGATGTGAGAGCGTGCCTGGTTCCTAGGGATGCCAGGTACTGTTCAAACTCAGTGGCCGTGAACTGAGGCCCGTTGTCAGAGACTAGGGTGTCGGGAATGCCGTGTGTGGCAAAGAGTTGTCTGAGTTCCCGGATCATTGCTCTGGCTGTGGTGCTACTCAGGAGTCGGATCTCCAACCATTTCGAGTAGGCATCCACTACAATCAGGAATGTTTGGCCGTGGAATGGGCCGGCGAGGTCGATGTGAATCCTCTGCCATGGGCCCGAGGGCTGTTCCCATTCTCTGACCGGGGCTGCTGGTGGATTGGGTCGTGATGATTGGCAAGGTGTACATTTGGCCACCCACGACTCTATGTCCTTGTCAATACCAGGCCACCACACGTAACTTCGGGCTAACCCCTTCATCTTTACTATTCCTGGGTGGCTGGCATGCAGTGTTTCTAGGACCTTGGGGCGGATTTTCCTGGGCACCACTACCCGGTCCCCCCACAGCAAGCAACCCCCCACACAGCACAGTTCGTCTTTCTTGTCGAAATATACCTTGAACTCCCCCTCCCCCTTGTCCGGCCACCCCCGCTGAACCCAGCTGGAAAACGGCCCGAAGTTCGGCGTCCCGCGCCGTCGCCCTGGCAACCTCGGCCGACGTAGTGGGGGCAGAGTCCAGGATGTCCAGGGCAAGAACCGATGCTTCCCCCCGTTCCGCGCCTTCCTGGGTCGGGAGGGGGCATCTGCTCAAGGCGTCAGCATTCCCCATGTGTTTCCCGGGCCGGTAGACTAAGGTGTACGAGTACCCCGACAGGAAAATGGCCCACCTTTGCATCCGGGGGGACAAGGCAGAGGGTGTAGGCCGGTCGCCCGCCAGGAGTCCCAATAGGGGCTTATGATCAGTCACAAGTTCGAAGTCCCAGCCGTACAAGTAGTCGTGGAATTTTCTTACCCCTGCCACTGCCGCCAGCGCCTCGTCGATCTGGCCATAGTTCCTCTCCGTCGGCGACATGGTCCTGGAGTAATAGGCGATGGGCGCCTCGAGGCCGTTGGGCAGTCGGTGGGCCAGGACTGCGCCGACGCCGTAGGGAGACGCGTCGCAGGCGAGGACCAGTGGCAGGGTCGCGTTGTATTGTATCAGGAAACTGTCCTGGGAGAGAAGATTTTTGACAGCAGCGAAAGCTGACTTTTGCTCGGGTCCCCACACCCACTCTGCCTTCGCGGCCAACAGTCTGTGTAGGGGCTCAGCCGCGGTGGCCTTTCCTTTCAGGAAGGTCGCGTAGAAATTCAGGAGTCCCAGGAACGCCTGCAGCTCCTGCCTGTTTTTCGGGGCCGGGGCGTTCCGAATCGCTTCCACTTTTCCCTTCGTTGGGTGGATGCCCTTGGCGTCGATGTGGAACCCTAAGAAGTCCACGGAGGGGACCCCCAACAGGCACTTATCCCGTTTCACCCTGAGCCCAGCGGCCCTGAATTTAGCCAGGACAGCGGTGACCCTGTCTTTGAGCTGCCCGGGATCCCCCGCAATTATCAGGACATCATCGAAATAGGGTACCACCCCCGGGAGTCCTTGGAGGAGCCTTTCCATCGTGCTCTGAAACAGTCCCGGAGCTATGCTGACCCCGAACTGTAGCCTCGTGCACTTGAATGCCCCCCCGGTGTGTGACAATGGTCTGGGCTTCGGCCGTAGTGTCATCCACCGGAAGCTGTTGGTACGCTTGGGCCAGGTCCAGCTTGGCAAAGATCTTGCCAGGGCCCAGGGAATGGAGTAAGTGGTCTATGACGGGAACCGGGTACGCGCTCGGCTCTAATGCCTTGTTGATCGTGCATTTGTAATCTGCACAGATGCGCACTGACCCGTCCGGTTTGATGGGGGTCACTATGGGGGTCTCCCACCGAGCGTGGTCTACGGGAACGAGGATTCCCTGGGCGACCAGCTTGTCGAGCTCCTTCTCGACCCTGGGCTTGAGCGCCAGTGGGACTCTCCGGGCCTTAAGTCGGATGGGGGCAACGCTCGGGTTGAGTGCAAATGAAATAGGGGACCCCACATACCTGCCCAATCCTTCCCCGAAAACGTCCTGGAATTCGGCCATCAGGTCGTCCCTCAGCGAGGCGTCCCCGGGCTGGTCAGTCGCAGTGTTGTGGATGCCAGCGATGGACAGTCCCAGGGCGGGGAACCAGTTTGTGCCCAGTAGCGTCGGGATGTTACCGTGGACTACGGTCAGCGGTAGGCTTTCTTCCTTCGGTCCGTACTTGACACGGACCCACTTCTGTCCTGCGACGGGGAGGAACTTGCCTTGGCAGTCCTTGATTCGGATCCTCTGGGTCTGGAGGTCTGATTCTTTTAGGGCCGGGAATGTCTTCTTCATCCACCTCCACGGAATGATGGATATGGCGGCCCCAGAGTCGACCTCCATCGGACACTCTGCCCCGTCGATCGTGACTGTGGCGTGGTACTTCTCTCCCTTCTGTGTGGCGGTGTGGCTTATCGTGAGCGTGTGCGTCTCTGCATCTTCGAATTTGCCGCTGTTGCGTCCCTGGCGCCTCTGATTTGTCCTCTGTTTGGCGGCCATCTTGCCCGGCGGGAGCTTTTGAATCTGCCGGTCCGCTTGGTTCTCCGCTTGCCTTGCCCGGCAGACCCTCCCAATGTGTCCCCGCTTGTCGCAATAGCGGCAGATGGCCTCCCTGAAGCGGCAATGTGCCCGCTGGTGTGGCCCTCCGCAGCTGGCACAGCGCTGGCCGCTCCTGCCCGAGTTTCCCCCGTCGGTCGCGCACACCTCTGCTTCTTCCTCTTCGTCCTCGTCAGAAACGACGTCTTGATGGTGAGCGGAGGCTTGGCGGGGCGCCGACGGGGACCGGTTGAGGGAGGATGCGGTCGACATCGAGAGCTCGAAAGCTCTGGCCTCCTCGATGGCCCCGGCCAGGGTCAGGTCTCTCCGGGCCAACAGCCTCTTCCGGAGCTTGTTGTCGCGGACTCCTCTGATAAGCTGCTCGGTCAGGGAGTCCTCGAGGAATGGCCCGAATATCGCCGGGACGGCTGCTGCCCTTAGGGCGGCCACGTACTCGCCGATGGTTTCCCCTGGCATCTGGTATCGGTCCCGGAACTGGATCCGGAACACGAACTTCGATGGCTCTGGTGCATAGTGGTTCTTGAGGGCCAACTGTAGTGCTTCCCATGAGACGTCCAGGATTGGTGTTGGATCCACCAGGGACTGGGCCACTTCGTAGACCTTGGCTCCGCAGTGGGTGAGGAAGAACGCCTTCTTCCGCTCCGGTGCTATCTCTCCCAGTTCCGCAGCTAGCAGGGAGAACTCAAAACGGTCCATATAGCTCTTCCATCTCTCGTCCTTCGGTTGGAAGGGAGCCGGTGGAACGTAAGCAGCCATGGCGAGGTGCCTTCGTGAGAGGTGGCTCTGGTGTGTGTGATGGTTCTGGTCCGTTCCTCAAAATCCCACCTTCGTCGCCAGTGTTAGATCCGGAGATCAGGGCGCGGGAGTGAGGACACGGAAACCATTAAGGGTGAACCAAACAACACGTCTGTTTATTGTGGTTAGCACAGACAACAACAACAACGGCTGGGTCAGCAGGGGATTAAATACCCTGCTTGACCCAGCCCACTGACCAATGGGTAGCGGCGATTTTCCCGCCGCTAGGACATTTAAATATCTAACAGGCAGTATCTACAATGAAAGAGGGGAGGTAGGCCAGGACGTATGAATGCTCACAGGACCACTCAAAGAACTATCTTTATGGTAGGTAACCTACCTTTTTTCTTCGTGGTCTGTGAGCATCCATACTAATGGATGATTCCCAAGCTGACTTACCAGGACATAGGGCATCATTGGAGAACCGCACCTGGGACTCTTCAGCTAAAGATCGCATGGCGGGATTCCCTTACATCCAACCAGTAATGCCTCACAAAAGTGGAAGGCTGAGCCCACGTCCCTGCCTGACAGATGTCCTGAAGGGCAACACCTTGGGGGAAAGTGATGGATGTCAATAGGGCTCAAGAACAATGGGCATGTGGAGCCATGGGAAGATCCTGATGTGCCAAGTTGTAAGCCAGAGGAATGGTCTCCACAACCCACTTGGAAAGGCATTGAGAGTAGACCTGCAGACCCGTGTTCGGTCTAGTGTGGCAGACTATGAGACGTTGAGTTTTCCTAAAACTTCTAGTCCTGTCTAAATAAAAGGCCAACGCTTTTTTCACATCCAATGTATGAAGCTTTCTCTCTAAGTCCAACGATGGGGATGGGAAGAAAGTAGGCAAAATGATAGGCTGCTGTAAATGAAAAGCTGAGACAACTTTCAGCAGAAAAGAGACATCCTGGTGGAGTACCATTTTGTCAGCAAAGAATTTGATGAATGGTTTATTAGACATGAGGGCTGAGAGTTCACTGATCCTTCTGCCTGAGGTTATTACAAGTGAAAAGGCAGTTTTAGAAGTAAGCAAGTGCAATGGTGAGGTAGCCATCAACTCAAATGTTTTGTCAGTCAGTCTATCAAGCACCAGGGAAAGAGACCACTGAGAAGTTGGCCTATGTACATCAGGATAGGTATTACCTTAACTCTAAGGTTTTGAAATAGCAACCTTGCCTCTGAATGAGAGGGCTGGTAGGAAATAATAGCAGCCAAATAAACTTTGAGGGATGACACAGAAAGACCCAATTGTTTCAAGTGCAGGAGGAATTGAAGTACAGTACAGTAGAAAGACACAGCAGCCTTACCAATCGACAGAATGAATTGCTGAAATTTAGCCCATTTATAAAAGTAAACCTTCTTGGTGGAAGGTTTCGTAGAGTCATTAATAATAGCCATTAAAGCGGGAGAATTCTCCATGCGGTCAAGTGAAGGGCTTCAAGGTCTGGATGGAGAACCTGTTGAGAGCCCAAAAGAAGAAGATCTGGGCATCTGAGTAGCCACTGATACTCTCAGGTTATGTCTTAGAGCATGGGGAACCAGGTTTGTCTGAGTCACCATGAGGCTATCAGTATGGCATCGACCCTCAGGGATGCTAGAAGGGATACTACCCTGTGAAGGAAGGGGATCAGAGAAATGGCATAGACCGTGTCTCAAGTCCAATCCCACATGAACACATCACCTAGGGACTTCCTGTCGAGTACTGCCCTGGATGTGAATAGTGGAAGCTTCGCATACGAATGTGTGGTGAAAAGGTCTATTGCTGGTGTCCCCCAGTGCTGAGTTAAGCTCAGGAACACCTGAGGATGCAGTTCCCACTCATGGGACTGGAAGTGCATTCGACTCAAGGCATCCACCAGAGTGTTGTGAACACCTGCCAGGTGAATGACAATAGTGAAAATTCATCTGGGGATACACCAATCCCAAAGTCTCATAGCCAGGGTGAGGAGATTGTGAGCGAGTTTCACCCTGGTTGTTGATATAATGGACCGTGGTCGTACTGTCTGAAATGACTTGAACAATCTTGTCTGATAGAGAGGTTTGGAAAGCTTTCAAGGCTTTGAACACTGCCAGAAGCTTCAACCAGTTGATATGCCATTGGTGTTCATAGGGGATCCAAAGCCCGTTGATGCACAACAAGCCCGTGTGGGCACCCCAGCCCAGGTTGCTGGTGTCAGTTGTCAGCTACACCTGAGGGCAGGGATCCTGAAAGGGGCAACCCTGACATAAGTTGTTGTTGTCCAACCACCACTGGAGTTGAGATCTCAGGTGTGGAGGGAGACAGAGCCGCTTGGATTGAGGCACCTCTAGTCTGTCGCACATGGACAGAAACCAGCACTGTAGGGGTCTGGAGCACAGTTGGCATGTCTGAGGACTATCATAGTAGAAGTCATTAAGCCCAGGAGGGTTTGGACATGTAAGGCTGTTAGTCACGAGGTGGAAAGCACCTCCATTGTTGTCTTGTAAATATCCTGCTTGCGCTTGGTAGGGAGGAACACTTGCACAGTTTTGGAGTCTAGGTTCGTCCCTATAAACTGGATGGACTGACTTGGAGTGAGGCAGGACTTTTTCTTGTTTCCCCTGAGTCCAAGGTGGTTAAGAAGGGAAAGAACCTGTGAGGTATTTTGTAGTGCCTCCGATCTGGACCTGGATAAGATTATCCAGTTGTCTATGTACAGGTACACATGGATCCCCATGGTGTGCAAATGAGCCACTACTGGGGCCACAGTTTTTGTAAGCACCCTTGGAGCCATGGACAGGCTGAAGAGTAACCTAATGTATTCGTAAGTCCTGCCAGACAGTATGAATCTGAGATATTTCTTGTGACACTCCTGAATTGCACAGTGGAAATACACATCGGTCAAGTCAATGGTGGTAAACCACACCCCAGGGAACAGAAAAGGAAGAATAGACTGGAGGATGACCATTTGAAACCTTCACTTCGCAGTGAAGGAATTTGGGTCTCTTAAGTTCATGATAGGACAAAGGCTTCCATCTTTTGAGGGGACTGTGAAATAGCAGGAATAAAATCCTTTTCGCTGTGATGGGGGGAGACGTCCCTGATCGTGTCCTTGGCGAGGAGGGTGTTGTCCTCCTGTATCAGGACTGGAGTCAGTTGAGTCACTTTGATAAAGCCAAGAGGAGGGTTTTGTGCAAATTCTATTGTGTAACCAACTAAAATAATTTTTAGCACGCAGGAGTCTGTGGTAATCCTGTGCCACTCTTGGAAGTATGGTGCCAGAGGGGTGACAGGATGGAACCTTAACCAGCTTGCTCCTGGACTGTAATTTTCAGAATCGCTTGCCGGACTTTTTTTCTTGATGAAAAGAAAAACATGGCCTCTGTCTCTGAAAAGAATTCCTCTGCATATTGGAACGACCAGTTTGGGGTAGTTGTGTCTGGAAAGAATTGTAAGACTGATATGGTTGGTAGTTCTGCTTTGACCTTGTGAAGCAAAGTGGGAATCATAGTGATTTGGAGATGATGGTCAGTGCCATCCCCCATGGCCTTATCCCATTTGTCCATGTTAGGAGCCTCAGGCTTTGCAACCTCTAAGTTGAGGGCAATTGCCATCCATTTGATCACATCAAAGTACATAGCATGCTCTGTGGCTGCAGTTTGGGACATTGGAGCTTGTGAAGGCTCAACCTCATTCTCAGGGTCTGGCGAGAGGACAGATGGAGCTTCTTCTTGGACCAACTACCGGAGGTAGCGTCTGCTCCAGATCCGTGGCAGTATAAGGAAGCATAGAGTGCTTATGACTCAAAGTAATAGTTGGGGCATGATCAACTTTGGATGTGTGCCGGCGGTCAACAGAGTCAACAGATGTTGGTGGGTCGTCAAAGCGAAGCTGCTGCTCATGGCATCGAGCACCATAGCGAGATACAGGATGAACCAGAGAAACATCCTCCTGCTCATGGATGCAAACACTTTAATGAGATAGAGACTGATCCAGAGAATCAGTGCTGTGGACATGGTCTCAAGCTCCTTAGCGAGATACGGGTGGAGCCAAAGGCATATTGTCCATGCCATGAATGCCAGCCCTGCAATGAGGTGCAGGCTGATCCAAAGAAATGGTGTCATCATGTGCATGGTCTCGAGCTGTGCCAGAGATCCTTCCTTGTGCTCATAGCATGCAGCTCCATAGTGAGATACAGGCTGATGTGAAGAAGCCACATCCGTGTCACATGGGAACTGGCTTTCCAAAGCAGGATCATGGACATCTTTGGAAATAGTGTGTGTTGGAGCCAAATGCCTTGCCAGCTTAGGGATGTGAATCCTGTCTCATCCATGTGCCAGAGAAGGTAGTTCGTTCCTCTGGGCCATGTGCCGGAGAAAGTGGTTCATTCCTCTGGGGGGATTACGCTTGAAATGCTCCGAAAGGATATGTTTGGTTCTCCTGACCGCAATGAGGCTCACTAGCCTGGTTGGAAGCCTTATGATGTGAATGGTGGGACTTACGCATAGGATCATGCTGCTGAGGAACCTGCAACCTAGGTGGAGAAATAGAGAGAGAAGAAGGCATCTTATTTCTAACATTAGATGAACTACCATGTTGAGAATTCATTGCAGACAAATTAGGTAACTCCACATGACATGGCTGGGTGCATGGAATAGGTGCATCTGAGTCCAAATCAATAGGTTGCAATGAAGCCAAAGGCCTCTGAGGAGTGGAGAATTCACCCAAATGTTCTTCTGTAGTATTAGAATCGTTGGGTGCAGCAGCAGATATAACAAGGGAAGTAATCTGTTTAGAGGTTTGCTTAACCTTAGTCTGTTTAAGTTGTTTGGCCTTCTTAACATGTTGCTTGGAGGCCTCCATTTTCTTATGCTTAGAAACAGTTGGAATCAAAATGGCCAACTGCATATAATTTGGCACCTTTTTCTCAGGTGCTAATAAAGAATTGTGACACAAAAACTGAGCAGGTCTAGCAGCTTGGTTCCCAACTCCCCCCCCCCCCAATGTTGACTAAGCAGACTTTTTACAGTGAACACAAGCACTGAGTAAATGAACTTCCCCTAAACAAAAAACACAATTATCATGACCATCAGCTATGGGGATTTTAGAACCACAAGTAACACAGTACTTAAAGGTTTTAAGTGTTCTCTAAGTCATACAGTCAGAGCCACAAGTGACAATAACAGTTCATTAAACAAGCAATTTTTTCTTTATCATTGTAAAACTAATTGTCATAAATGTAAAAAATCCCACAACATCCATTGCGAAAAGCGCGGTATCGGATCTACCCGACGCAAAAGTGAAACTAATATAAAATCACTATCTTGTTATGAAAACTATAGGAATTGTTTCAAAAACAAGCTAAATAAATACTAAACTAATAGGGAACAACTTTATAGAAGTTAAAAGAAAACATCCCAAACAGTTACTGCACGTGGGAGCCTGGAAGAAACATGACCAGTTGAGCGGCAGAATAAATGGAACTGAGGGGATGGGGCAGGGGCCGACGTTAGGCATGCTGGGGCCCGACGTTAGGCATGCAGGGCCAGTGAGAAATGTAGTTAAATCCATTAGAGGGGAACCAGGCTGGGAAAGGTAGGCTTAAAACAGGTGGAATATTTTTTATACATTTTGTTCAATGTCTCATCATTAGTTTCCTTTGATCAGAAATTGATGTCTCTGACCTCTGCCGCCTCCACCTAGCGCAGTGATGACTAACCTTGGCCCTCCAAGTGTTCTTCAATTTCAGTTCCCAGAAGTCCTGATTAGCAGGAGTGCTGACTTGGGCTTCTGGGAATTGAAGTCCAAGGATGCCTGGAGTGCCAGCGTTCACCATCACTGACCTAGGGGGTGGATGACTGGAAGTACCTCTTCATCCACAGGCTCTGTGAATTCCAGACCCTCTAGAATATGTTTTCCATATATTGAGGAAGATGTCCTCAAGATGGTGAATCCACCATCAGCAAGAAGAAAACAAACCAAAATTGTTCACTTCCTGACATTTGGTAACTGTTCTTAAATAATAGGTCAGGATTCTATTGGTGTTTGCTTAATGTCTTGCATAACCTGCTGTAGCTACTTGTTAAATCAGTCTCAGCATGTTGGGTAATGTAAGAGGGAAATAAAAGTAAAATACTGTACTGCAGCATTTTAAACACTAAGAGATTTCAGTATGAGTGTTCAAGAATTAAAATCCACTTCTTCAGACAGAGGGAATACAAATATATGTTTCCTGTACTTATTCAATAGCCAGATTCATATAATCAATGGTGGCAAACCTATACCATGCGTGCCATAGGGGCAGTGGTGGGCTGTAAAAAAAGAGAAGAAGAAGTACTATCACACTGTGGGCGGAGCCAATGTTGTGGGCAGAGCCAACGTCATGATGTCATGACATCGTGGGCGGAGCTGACGTCATGATGTCATGGGTGGAGCCAAGATCATGATGTCATGATGTTGTGGGTGGAGCCAAAGTAAATAAAATAAAAATACAGTACACATAAAAATAGAAATTAAAAAACACATTAAAATACAAATTAAAATAGACATTAAATAGACATAAAAACACACTACATAAAACAAACCTCAACCCACCCACCCACCCACCCACCAACCCCAACCACAAACCCTAGTCAGTCACTTACCCTGGGGTCGGGGAGCAGCAGGCAGGCTTTGGGGAATTGACTTAGGTTTCTGGGAATTGAAGTCCAAAACTCAAAGGTTGGGGACCACTGTCTTAGAGTCTTTGGGACAACCCTTTTGAACCCAGAGTTGCTGTAATCACATTACCATACTATATTTCCTGAGTACTGTATCTGAGAGACCCAGGCAACCAAACTAAGGTGCTGACTATAAACCTCCACAGAAGCCTCAGTTCCAAACACTCAGCCTTACTTTGGCCAAAGAGTGACTCCTGGACCTCCAAAAGCCAGAATACTGTGCCCCTTACTTTGTGTACCCATCCTTTAATGTGCAATTAATGTACAACTGCTGCTGCAACACAAATAAGAACCTAAATACCCCGTAGATAGTTTGGGGGGCATGGTGAGATTTAGTATCAAACCCCTAATCCAGTAGCCAAGTATTTAAGGGAAGTATTTATTCTTATTAACAACAGTAAAAGGCAAAGTACTGAGTAAGGCAGGTTAGAGGGAAGGAAAAGAAGGTCATACAAATAGAAACAAATAAACTAACTTCATTTCTTAACACTTGTTGTTGTTAAGTGTTGTGAAGTTGGAACTAACTTAACCCTAACAGGGCTTTTAAGGTCAGTGAGATACATGAGGAGTGTTTTTATCAGTTCCACTGTGAATTCCCATGGCTGAGTGGGAATTCAAGCCCAGACTTGCTCTGTCATTCGATCAATTATACCACACTGGCTATCACTTAACATTTGCTTAACAGCATTGAAGACTGCATAGCTTCTGAGAAGAAGAAGAGACAAATAAATGCAGAGCACTACTTCTTGCTGTCAGGATAGCCAGGCACACCAAAAGTAACATCTTCATTCCAGTAGTGGGCAGCCAAAAGTTTTACTACCACAATGTGGGCGGAGCCAATGTCATGGGTGGGTGGAGCCAACATCATGACATCATGGGCGGAGCCAATGTCATGATGTCGTGGGCAGAGCCAACATCATGGGCAGAGCCAAAGTAAAAAAACCCATAAAAATAAGTACTGTACACATAAAAATACAAATTAAATAGACGTAAAAATATACAAAAATACACATAAAAACACATAAAATACACATTAAAAATAAATACACATTAAATAGACATAAAAACACATAAAAATATAAATCAAATACACATAAAACACATAAAAATACACATTAAAATAAATACTCATTAAATACACATTAAAATATGTCCACCCACCCCACACCCAAAGGCAAGTCACTTACCCTGGGGAGCAGGCTGTAGGGAGCTTCAGGCTAGCAGTTGCTCTTCCTCCTCCCTGCTTGGGAGGACAGCAAGGAGGCTGCCGAGGGCCTCAGCAGCAGCTACCAGTTCCTCCATGGCTGTGTGTGGCTGCCCAACACTCTGCGCTGCCACACAAATGGCTGCTTGGCTTGGCAGGCAGAGTGCTGTAGGCGCGAATGCTTCCCAAGCGCTGTAGGCGCGCCAAGTGCTGAAGGAGTGCCAAGCGCTGTAGGCGCGCATGCGCATCAAGTGCTTGGTGCACATACGCAGTGGGGGAACTGGTGAAAAGGTATGCCCCTGAGGTGGTTCCCCCCAAAAGCCACTACCGGTTCTCCGGGACACTGGGAAAAGCTACTACCGCTTCTGGTGAACTGGTGCGAACTGGCTGCTGCCCATCACTGCTTCAGTCTCTTTATACCCTAAAATGTTCCCTGCTAACCAATAATAACCAGTCAGACTCATTCCCCTCCCAACATTTGTGATAACAAATCTTTCTAACCGCCTCTCCTCACAGATGAAATTATTTCTTGTAACTAGCCAGACAGATATGACATAGACATCATCCCTAAGGAATACACGGTGGAGGTGTGGAACAGATTCAATGGCTTGGACCAGATAGACAGAGTGTCAGAAGAATTATGGACAGAGATGCGGGACATCATGCAGGAGGCAACAAGGAAAACCATTCCAAATGAAAAGAAGCATAAAAAAGCTAAGTGGGTATCTGACGAGGCTCTTAAAATAGCAGAGGAAAGAAGGAACGCAAAAGGCAAAGGAGAAAGGAAAGAATACAATCACTTGAATACAGAATTTCAAAGAAAAGCAAGGAGAGATAAGGAAACCTACCTAATTGAACAGTGTAAAGAAATAGAGGAAAACAACATAAGAGGCAGGACTAGAGATCTTTTTTAAAAAATGGGGAAATCAAGGGAACATTTAAAGCAAAAATGACCATGATAAGGGAGAAAGAACGCAAGGAGTTAGCTGAGGCAGAAGAAATTAAGAAAATATGGAAAGAATACACAGAGGAACTCTACAAAAAGGACCTCAATACCCCTAATAATCACAATGATGAGAACATTGAACATGAGCCAGACATCCTAGAGAGTGAAGTCAGAAAGGCCCTAAAAAGCACTGCAAATAACAAAGCCAGTGGAAATGATGGTATTCCAGTTGAATTTTTCAAAGTCCTAAAAGACGATGGAATCAAATTATTGCATTCTATATGCCAACAGATTTGGAAAACACAACAATGGCCACAGGACTGGAAAATATCAGTATGCATTCCAATCCCAAAAAAAGGTAATGCCAAAGAATGTTCGAATTATCAAACAATTGTGCTCATCCCACACACTAGCAAGGTGATGCTCAAGATAATACAGGAGAGACTGCAGCAGCACATGGAGAGAGAATTACCAGAAGTGCAGGCGGGGTTCAGAAGAGGCAGGGGAACTAGAGACCACATTGCCAACATACAAAGGAATATCAGAAACAAGTCTACTTCTGTTTCATTGACTATACCAAGGCCTTTGACTGTGTGGACCACAACAAAATGTGGCAAGTAATTAAAGAGATGGGAATACCAGAGCACCTTATATACCTTATGAGAAATCTGTACAAGAGTCAAGAAGCAACAGTTAGGACAGAATACAGAATGAATGAGTGGTTTGGAATAGGAAAAGGAGTCAGACAAGGCTGCATTTTATCACCCTGCTTATTCAACTTATACACAGAGCACATAATGTGCAATGCAGGGATGGAAGAATCAGAATTTGGGATCAAAGTTACTGGGAGAAACGTCAACAACTTGAGATACGCAGATGACACTACCTTAATGGCAGAAACTGAGGAATACCTAAAGAAGCTGCTGCTTGGGTTGAAAGAAGAGAATGCAAAAGCTAGCTTGAGACTCAATATCAAGAAAACCAAGATACAGTAATGGCAACAGGCCCTATCAGTCCCTGGAGAATAGATGGGGAAGAAGTAGAAGTAATGACAGATTTTACTTTCCTAGGATCCAAGATCACTGCAGATGGTGATTGCAGCCATGAAATAAAATGGTGACTGGCTCATGAGAGGCAAGTGATGAGAAACCTGGGGAACATAGTGAAAAGTAGAGACATCACATTGCAAACAAAAATTCGTATAGTCAAAGCAATGGTATTTCCGGTGGCAATTTATTTATGTATGTATTTATTTATTATTCATATTTATCCATTGCCCTCCTCACCGAGGTGACACAGGGCGGCTCACAAATCACAAAAGCACCACAACAAAACACAAACATTCCTTAAACCCTCAGATATAAAACTATGCAAGATTAAAATTTAAAATCTAAAAAGTTTAAAAATACCAAATTACTATGGTACATCTTGAGGGAGGGAGCAGCTTAAATCATCCAGCGGGCTGGGGTCACTATACCTCCTGCACCCCAAACCTGCCCTGCCAGCCATGTTTTTAAATTGTTCCTAAAGGGCAGCAACTCCGTCTGGAGACGTATCTCGGTTGGCAGGACGTTCCACAGGACACAGAGAAGGCCCTCCTCCTAGTGCCAGAGAGATGCGCCTCTCTGGCTGATGGAACAACTAGAGAGCCTCTCAGGTCAACTCTGTAGAGCACATTACAGTAATCAAGTCTGGAGGTGACTAGAGCATGTGTGATCATGAGCAAGGAGTCCCGATCTAGGAGCGGGCGTAACTGGTGCACAACACGAAGTTGTGCAAAAGCCCTCCTGGCCATGATTGCCACCTACTCTTCAAGCAGTAGTTGCGAGTCCAGGAGGACCCACACTGGGTCTGTTTGGGGCAGAACCGCCCCATCCAGAACCAAAGATGGTAGCTCCAGAGATAACGCAGGACTCCCTACCCACAGCCACTCAGTCTTGCCAGGATTCAGCTGAAGCCCGTTGTCCCCCAACCAGCCCCTGACAGCCTCCAGGCACCTGGAAAGGACTTCCACTGCATCGCTAGGGTCCCCACAGGCCGAGATATATAACTGGGTATCATCTGCATATTGATGATACCTCACCCCGTGGGAGCGAATGATCTCACACAGCTGTTTCATGTAGATGTTAAATAGGAGAGGCGAGAGTACCGAGCCCTGTGGCACTCCATAACAGAGGAGCCTCGGGCTGGACACCTCGTCCTCCAGCCACGCCGACTCGGTCTGGCCCCTCAGAAATGAAGAAAACCAGGACAACACAGTGTCCTGGATCCCCAATCCTCAGAGTCTTTCCAGAAGGATACCATGGTTGACGGTATCGAACGCTGCTGAGAGGTCAAGAAGTGCCAGAACAGATGGATGACCTCCATCCCGTTCTCTCCAGAGATCATCTACCAGCCAACCAGTCCAGTTTCCGTACCATATCTGGGCCTGAATCCTGACTGAAAAGGGCCCAGATAATCCACTTCATCCAGTACTCCCTGTAGCTGCCGCATCACTGCCTGCTCCAAAACCTTGCCCAAAAAAGGCAGGTTGGACACAGGCTGGTAATTAGTGAGCACTGCGGGATCGAGTGATGGTTTTTTCAGGAGAGGGCGCACCAAAGCATGCTTTAAATTTACTGGGGAAAACCCCTCCCATTTATGATGGCTTCGACCCAACCGCCTGTCACCACCCTGGAAGTTTTAATCAACCAGGCGAGGCATGAATCTAACGCACAGGCAGTGGCACAAACCCGCCTACACTTCTGGTAATTCTCTCTCTATGTGCTGCTGCACTCGATCCTGTATGGTTGTGAGAGCTGGACCATTAGGAAAGCTGAGCGCAGAAGAATAGAAATGCCTTTGAGATGTGGTGCTGGAGGAGAGTTTTGAGAGTCCCCTGGACAGCGAGAACAAATAGGTCAATCTTAGAAGAAATCAACCCTGACTGCTCCCTAGAAGGTCAAATAGTAAAGATGAAGATGAAGTACTTTGGACATCAAATGAGAAGAGAGGATTCACTTGAGAAGGCCCTGATGCTGGGAAAGGTTGAGGGCAAAAGAAGAAGGGGCGGCCAAAAATGAGATGGCTAGATGGTATTGTGGATCCAGTGGGCACAGAGATGGGTGGGCTGAGGAGGATGGTGGAGGACAGAGGTGCCTGGAGGACAATGGTCCATAGGGTCGCAAAGGAATCGATTGTGCAACTGAACAACAACAACTAGCATGATAACAACCCATCTTCAAACAGGTTCACTTTGGATTTGCTGCTCCTGAGATAAGAAAAGCGCCCCTTTCACAGTTTCCTGGGGAAATTCCAGTAGGAACAGCTATAAAACAGTTTCTCGGCTTCACATAAGTCTCACTAGAGATGAATTCTATCTCCATGTTCTCCAGTTTCTTCACAATCACTTTTACTCCTGTTAGAGAGTAAACAAAACAAAAAAATACACAAAAAATACACTATGGCACTGGCACCTTAAAGACTAAATCCTGTATTTTAATGTTAACTTTTGTGAATCAAGTCTACTTCATCAGGCATAAGAGTCAACTGTCTCTGTCTGTGCTTATCCCATAAAGCTTCCTCAATCAACTCATTAGGAGAGTATAATGTGAGAATGTTTATTTTGCAAACCTAACTCCACAAACTGACTTCCATCAGAGATTCACCACTGTGAAAAGACAAACTGGTTGCTTTTTATTACTGGTCATAACTTACTCATTGATTTGCATACCCATCTCCTGAACCAAACAACTTTGTCCAGCTACTAAGTTTGGGCCTCTATATCAGATGTATAAATGTATACCATGAAAATCCACTTTTAAGTCTGATGAAGTGGACTTTATCCGTGAAAGCTAACATTAAAATACAGGAGTTAATCTTTAAGGTGCCACAGTGATTTTTGTCTTTTTTTTTAACTCTCTGATATGTTTGCACAGACTAACACGATTACCATTTCAAAACCTTCCCTCCTGTTGTTAGCTTCCAATTTCATTCCAAATTCCAAATTCATTCAATACTACCAACCTATTAAGTAGCAAATCCTTGGAAGAGTGAAAGGTCTATCAAATTCTAGACTCAAACATACAGGTAAAAAGGTTGATAATTTTGTTTCCTGGAAAAAGGGAGAGGTTGCAAAAAAATGGGGGGGGGGAGAGAGAAGAAGGAATGTTTAGAGTGGAAACGCCTCTTTGCTCCCTCTAGTGGCTAAACTTTTTTTAAAAGTACTGGAAGTGGTAAAAAAGGAAATGGAAAGAATAAGCATTGACATCTTGGGAATCAGCAAGTTAAAATGGACAGGGATGGGCGAAGAAAACCACAGAAAAAACGGAGTAGCCATAATTATTAATAAAAGAGTGAGAAAAGCAGTAATGGGTTATAATCTCAGAAATGATAGGATGATGTCAGTCAGAATACAAACCAAACCTTTCAATATCACTGTAATCCAAATATACGCACCAACCACTAGTGCAGACGAAACCACAGTTGACCAGTCCTATGAAGACCTAGAACAACTCATAGAACAGACACCAAGAAATGATGTACACATTATCATAGGAGACTGGAATGCCAAAGTAGGAAATCAAAAAGTAAATGGAATAACAGGCAAGTTTGGTCTTGGAACACAGAATGAAGCAGGCCAAAGACTTCTGTCAAGATAAAGCACTGGTCATAGCAAACATTCTCTTCCAGCAACACAAGAGGAGACTTTACACATGGACATCACCAGATGGCCAACATCGAAACCAGATTGATTACATACACTGCAGCCAAAGATGGAGAACCTCCATACGGTCAGCAAAAACAAGACCACGGGCAGATTGTGGCTCAGATCACAACCTACTGATCGCAAAATTCAGGCTTAGAATAAAGAAAATAGGGGAAAACAATTAGGCCAGAGAGATATGACCTAGACAACATCCCTAAGTAATACACGGTGGAGGTATGGAACAGATTCAATGGCTTGGACCAGATAGACAGAGTGCCAGAAGAATTATGGACAGAGATGCAGGACATCAGGCAGGAGGCAACAAGGAAAACCATACCAAAAGAAAAGAAGAGTAAGAAAGCTAAGTGGTTGTCCAATGAGGCTCTTAAAATAGCAGAGGAAAGAAGGGATGCAAAAGGCAAAGGAGAAAGGAAAAATACAACCACTTGAATACAGAATTTCAAAGAAAAGCAAGGAGAGATAAAGAAACTTACCTGAATGAACAGTGCAAAGAAATAGAAGAAAACAACACAAGAGGCAGGACTAGAGATCTTTTCAAAAAAAATTGGGGAAATCAAGGGACCGTTTTAAAGCAAAAATGACCATGATAAGGGACAAAGACGGCAAGGAGTTAGCTGATGCAGAAGAGATTAAGAAAAGATGGAAAGAGTACACAGAGGAACTCTACAAAAAAGACCTCAACACTCCTGATAATAGCAATGATGAAGAAATTGAACTTGAGCCAGACATCCTAGAGAGTGAAGTCAGAAAGGCCCTAAAAAGCACTGCAAACAACAAAGCCAGTGGAGATGATAGTATCCAAGTTGAACTTTTCAACCACATTGAACCACTTTAACAACATACGTTGGATCATGGAAAAAACAAAGGAATATCAGAAACAAGTCTACTTCTGTTTCATTGATTACACTAAGGCCTTTGACTGTGTGGACCACAACAAAATGTGGCAAATAATTAAAGAGATGGGAATACCAGAGCACCTTATATACCTCATGAGAAATCTGTACATGAATCAAGAAGCAACAGTTAAGACAGAATACAGAATGACGGAGTGGTTTGGAATAGGAAAAGGAGTAAGACAAGGCTGCATTTGTCACCCTGCTTATTCAACTTATACACAGAGCACATAATGCGCAATGCAGGGATGGAGGAATCACAATTTGGGATCAAAATTGCTAGGAGAAACATCAACAATTTGAGATATGCAGATGATGCCACCCTAATGGCAGAAAGTGAGGAGCACTTTAAAAAGCTCCTGATTAGGTTGAAAGAAGAAAGTGCAAAAGCTGGCCTGAGACTCAATATAAAGAAAACCAAGATAATGGCAACAGGCCCTATCAGTCCCTGGAAAATAGATGGGGAAGAAGTAGAAGCAGTGACAGATTTTACTTTCTTAGGATCAAAGCTCACTGCAGATGGTGATTGCAGCCATGAAATAAAAAGGCGGCTGATTCTTGGGAGGCAAGTGATGAGAAACCTGGGGACCATAGTGAAAAGTAGAGACATCACATTGCAAACAAAAATTCATATAGTCAAAGCAATGGTATTCCCGGTGGCAATGTATGGTTGTGAGAGCTGGACCATTAGGAAAGCTGAGCGCAGAAGAATAGATGCCTTTGAGATGTGGTGTTGGAGGAGAGTTTTGAGAGTCCCCTGGACGGCAAGGAGAATAAATAGGTCAATCCTAGAAGAAATTAACCCTGACTGCTCCTTAGAAGGTCAAATAGTAAAGATAAAGCTAAAGTACTTTGGACATCAAATGAGAAGAGAGGATTTGCGTGAGAAAGCCTTGATGCTGGGAAAGGTAGAGGGCAAAAGAAGAAGGGGGCGGTCAAAAATGAGATGGCTAGATTGTATTGTAGAGACAATGGGCACAAAGATGAGCGAGTTGAGGAGGATGGTGGAGGACAGAAGTGCCTGGGGGTCAGTGGTCCATGGGGTCACAAAGGGTCGGAATCGACTGTGCGACTGAACAACAAAAAACTACATGAAGTTAGAGAAGGAAACAAATCAGCTAAACCTTATTTCCTTTGATATACAGTACAGTGATACCTCGGATGTTTGCATCAGATAACGTTTGCATCGGATAACGCTGGGGAATTTGAGGTAAACATTTGCATCGGATAACATATGTTAACCATTATGTTAACGTTATCCGATGCATCAGATAACCTAACTATTTCTGATGCTAATGTTTGCCTCAAATTCCCTGAGGTGTGGCTGTGACTCACCAGTTTCTCTTGGGAGAAAGGGAGAGAGCTGCCTGCTCTCTTTATTTCAAGGTTGCAAGATCTCAATAACAATCACACATTACAAAAGCTTGCCAAACCAGTCAGACTAGTTTAGCTGAGCTAAAGCAGACATAGGGGGGAAGGAGGGGACTCTTTCAATGTGTCCTGACTCGAATTTAAAAACTAAGAGGGATAGAAGCCCCAAATGGATGCCAACATTTACCATCATGCAGAGTTGCCATATGGAGCTATGTGCACAGGAATCAGTTTTAAAAGCTAGCGGGAAAGGTGCCCAAACTTTTCAGGCCACGGGCCAATCACGTGGTTCATGGGTGCCCAAACTACAGACTGTGCACAGGAATCAGTTTTAAAAGCTAACAGTAAGGGTGTCCAAACGTTTCAGGTCACGGGCCAGTCACATGGTTCATGGGTGCCCGAACTACTCCCTATGGGCCAGATCTGGCCCTGACACTAATTCGTCCAGCCTGCTTCACCCTTACTTCCAGGAGTGATTAGGGAGGTGTGGGCCAGATGAATTGGTGTCATGGGCCAGATCCGGCCCAGAAGCCTTGCTAACAGCAGGAGTGCCTAAACCTTTCAGACCATGGGCCAGTCACATGGTTCATGTGTGCCCAAGCTACTCCCTGTGGGCCAGATCCAGCCTACAATGCCAATTCATCCAGCCCAGCCCATGCTCATCGATCCCAGAAGCAGAAGTTGGGTGAGTTTTACTCCCACTTCTGGGAGCAACAAGGGTGCAGTGGGCTGAATTGGTGACAGGGTCAGATCTGGCACACAGGCTGTAGTTTGGGTAGTCTTGCCCCTTCCACCCTCATCACTGCCAGAACCTGGGAAAGTTTTACTTCTGCTTCTCGTGTGATTGGCTGGATCCGGCCCATAGGCCATAGTTTGGTGGGGAAGCTAAAATCATTCCATTTAGTCTGCTGTTTAGTCATGCCTACTTTGTGACCACATGGTCACTTGGCAGGCATGTTTTTTAGCTTCCCCACCAAATGGTATCTATTGATCTACACACCAGCACACAGGTGTGTGAAGGCAGCGTGATGGTGCACCTTGGCCCTCCTGCTGTTTTTGCATTTCAGTTTACTGTGTGAGTCTTTTGGGTTTCTGGGAGCTGAAGTGCAAAAACAGCAGGAGGGCCAAGGTGGACCATCACAGGTCTTCTCATAAAGGCTTTACTCCACACCTTTGTGATTGAAAGGGAGTCATTTAAAACTAATAATCTATTGCTACTGATAGCTGTAGGATGGAAGCTGTATTATTATGCTTGCTTGCCTGTATTTCCTCTAAGGTGGAAGTCTGTGCTGTAGCAGAATTGCAGACAAAGAAGCATAACAATACAGTTTCCTACATCTATCAGTAACAGTAGATTATTCAGATTAGTTTTAAATGTCTCCCTTTCAATCTCATAGGTGTGGCATAAAGCCTTTGAGAAACCCAGGTGTGTGTGATTTCTATGGTTTTCAAGCATTATGCCTTGTGTGTGCAATTTCCATGCATTGTGTGTTCCTTCTGGTCAATTTCCATGCATGGTGCGCCTCCTCTGTTATTTGCATGCATTCTGCACCTTTGGTGTGATTTGCAAGCATTATGTGTTCCTTCTGGTCAATTTCCATGCATGGTGCGCCTCCTCTGTGCAGTTTCCATGCATTGTGCCTTCTGTGTGTGTTGCTTTATGTCGAGTCCACACTGCAACTTCTTTTATTTTTAATTCTTGCAGCAGCCCTTAAAAAAAAGACAACCATCTCTCAGTTCTTTCTTCAGTAAGCAACCAAGATTACAAACACCAGCTGAAGAAGGGGTGTTGGATCTTACAGAGGAAGAATCATCCCATGCTTCATCATCTGAATGTGGGGAAGGCAGCAGCAGCAGCTCAATTGCACTAGAAAGTGCCAACGTTGAAGAAAATATTTCAGAATGTTGGACAGAGGCACAATACAACTTTTTAAAACAAAAATATGATGGACTGGTAATTTCTAAAATAAAATTAGGTTATAAGTATTGTGCAAAACATGACTTTTCAAGAGAGAAAGGGGCTCATGTATCAAAAGTACGGAAAAATTGCGAGGTTATGCCGTCAGGGACAGCTAAGGAAGTACAACAGGCATCTCTAAGGAAAAAGATGAATGAACATTTTTTATCAAGAGCTCATCTTATTTGGAAAGAAAACATCAAGGAAGGAGCGAAGGAAGCTCTAAGAAAACCAGTAGATAAGAGCGTAGAATGACATTTGGCGACCACCCGTAACATGTAGCTTACAACATGGCAAAATTAGGTAGACCATTCCAACAAATAGAAGATGACCTACCAGCACATGCTAAAAATATAGTAGATGTTGGAATCGGATTGCATTCACATGGAACTACAGTGAAAATAATAGATTTCATTGCACAAGACCTGAAAGAGACAGTATTTGGTAGAGTGATTGCAAAGAATCTAAAAATCTGCTTGTTGATGAAGCCTCAACAATATCTAGCAAACCAGTTGTGATAGTTTTCGTAAAAGTTGAGTGTGGGTTCAGATGTCTCATCAACCTTTTTTGTGGACCTAGTCGAATTAGAAAAACAAGATGCAGAGACAATATTTGGTTCAGTTATTCAAGTTTAAAAAACGTTGGGTTTTCTAAGCAGTACCTGGCACAAAATTTAATAGGATTTTGCTCTGATGGTGCCAGTGTTATGTTTGGGAGAAAATCTGGAGTGAGCACTAGAATGGCCAAAGAGTTCCCAAACATCGTAATATGGCACTGCTTAAACCATCGCCTCCAACTTGTTTTAGACAATGCAATAAGTCAAGCAAGTAAATCATTTTAAATTTTTTATTGATAAGATATATGCAATTTTCCATCAATCAAACAAAAGCCAAAATGAACTAACAGCCATATCAAAGCAACTTGAGATCGAAATCAAAAGAATTGGCAGAGTTCTTGGGCCCACATGGGCGACCTGTAGCTTGAAATCAACGCTGGCTCTGTGGGGTGCCTATCCAGCCCTGCATCAGTATTTTTCTTCCCATGACAAATTCACAGGCATGGCTGGCCGTCTGGAGAATATTAATTTTTTTAATGATTTGGCACTGATGATAGATATTCTGAAAGAAATCTCTCTTATTTCAGAAGCAATGCATTCTAGGAACATAGATGTCCTAAGAGCGGAAAGATATGTTGTAAGATCCATTAGATCTTTTGAGAGGCTGAAAGAGAAGGGTGTGTATGAAAAAAAGTAGATGGATTGATTAGTTCAGAACTGTTCAAAAATATCACATTTGTAAAAAACCAGCGATTTGTTGCACTTCCTCGCGAAAGGCTTTTGGAAAGTATTATAGTCAATTTGAAAAAGCGACTTATGGACTGCGAGCATTTAAAAACAGGCAGTAGATTGGAAGAAAAGAACAAACTAGACCTCAAATATTTGGATCCACAGCAGTGGGACAGTGGGACATTGTAGAGGTATTCGTTCCTTGGAAAGCAGCTGAGGAACAACTGCTTGGATTCAGTGAAATTTTTCATTATGACATTAATATAAATGATTACAGGGATTTTGTTGAAAATGTCCTAAAAAACCCAACTAATTATTCAAATGAACTTCATATGTAGTGAGAAGAGAAATCGCCTAACTGTTCCAAATATATCAAGTGTAATGACAGTTGGTATAATTAGCCTACCTCTAAATATGTGGGACCCTATTCCTACAGTTAAAAGATGGTTTGGAAGCCAACATCACACAGCTGATGATGCTCGGTCTGTTAAGCACGCTAAAGAACAACCACCGGAGGATGCCCATCAAGCAGTAGTTTGGTCATACTGTTATCTAGAATAAATTTTATTTTTGGTTAGATGTTCAATTCACCTTTAAGTGAGTTTGCTCTTTAAGTGAAACACCGACCAATTGTGACTTCTGATGGGGGGGGGGGAATTGCGAACCCTAATTTTGTTGTTAAGTGAGTTTTTGGTTGAGTTAAGCGAGGCGAGCATTCAGAGAAAGTTCTGCTCTGTAAGCAAGTTAGTCTCTAAGCGAGGTGCTCTTTATGCGAGGTTTTTACTGTACAGCAGTTCTCAAACAGTTCTATAGTTTTTCATTCATATTGTAAAACTCTTGTAGCAAAATCTAGTTTTATGTACCTCTTGTTATTGTTAAAGTATCAAGTATTAAATGCATGTTAACTACATTTTTGAATTTTTTTATACTTAAAACTGCAAGTCACAAAAAGTCAATACATAGAAAATACATAAAAAATAAACATTATTTTTATTGTGAAAAATTATGTGAAAAATTATATTGTTAGTTTTTGTAGTGTTATACTAAAATTTTTATTTATTATTTATTTATTATTATTTTGAAATTAAAAAAATATTTTTAAAAAGTCACATGACCAACTTTGGCCCCACCCACCAGGTTCCATGGTCCCACCCACAACTTTGGCTCTGCCCATGATGTTGGCTCCACCTATGACATTGGCTCCACCCACGACGTGGGCTCCGCTCACACTAAGAAGCTGTAAGTTTGCAAAATCTAAGCAGAACTGTTAATGAGATGAGATTTTCAAGGTCATTAACTCATATATTCCCCATATATAAGAAGTGACTTGATGTCACATTACAACTTTGGAGGTTTTGTTAATTACTAAACAACTGTATAGTGATAAGACTGTTGTAATGGCTGAGACTATGACAAGATATAGGTACCAAAGCTTTGCTAACAGCAAGTAAAAACATTCCCAGCCAAAAAGTGAAAAGTAATTTTACAGTTTAACTGAGTGAGCTTCTGAATATTTGTTCTCTGCTCTTTGTGCAACTATATTAAGGTAGTACAAATGTGGTTCCATATAAGGCATCTTCATATGTTCACATAGTGAAGAATTGAAAGTATGCTGAACTGTACATTTGATGGACACACTTTCAAGTTATATTTAGTTAATACTCTGAATATTCATGTGAATTGAGAACATAATATGAGGAAGATAGGGAGACAGCATATAATAATTTACTGACAAAAATGCAAATTAGCAGTTGTGTCATTTTGTGAGTTTCTCTTCCAGTTTTATACTGAATACTCTTCATATAGGCTTCCCTCTCCTTCTTCTTTTGACATTTCCATAAGCTGCGGTGGGAGAAACAAAAGTAGTATGAATTAATAAGGTAGCAAAAAATAAAATAAAATATAAAGCTACATTTCAAATGCATTACATTTTAAAATAAAAATTGCTTACAGCGTTTCACTCAGGCTGCCGTTAAGACAGAGCTTAAATTATTTTAAAGATATTTTTCTTCTTTTCTAGGAGTAAATAGCAAACTATTCTGAAGATGCTATATTTTAACATGTCATAATGCTTGGCTGTACAAGGTAGTATAAGTGATGTACAAGTCATAGTCTTTAAATTTAGGACCGTGAATCTACTTTTGCAAGGAACTAAAGATTAAAAGGCACAATGTGTGACATGGACTTTTAATAAACTTATTCTTTGTTTAGGACAGACATGAAACTACCAAAATGAAGCCACCTTTCGGTGAGTTCATTCTGCAGTTCCTTTTGCCTGACCTAGCGTGAGAAAGATTAGCCAGCGACACAAGGTTGTGTTACCAGGGTACGCCTGATTGTGGTTCCAAAATACCACAATCTTTGAGGAGGCTCTTTCTGTGAACTCTTTTAATAAACTAATGGAACAAGAACTTAACAAGTTTGCTGTAGTACAAGAGAATCATGACTTGTCTCTACAATGATATCACTGTACTATACTACCCAGCTCAGTTCTAACATCCTAATTGTTTGGGGTTTTTATTTCCTAACCTTGCATATAAAACTGTTCCTAGCCTTCAGACTGTACATGTGTTTTTTAAATTAATATCTGTTTTCATACCTATTTCTCAACATTTCACTGCTTCTCCAAGCTGTTTACTGCTATGAACAACTTAACTATTTACTGGGTACAGGTATATGCATATTGAAGATAGAGGTATCTTTACAAAACAAAAAAGAGGGGAAAATCACATTGTACTGGGCATATTCATTTACTTAAAACATTTTTATCCTACCATTCCTCATAATGCTTTAAGAAAACTATCAAGCATAAGATATTTACTATTTATTGCAGGGGTGCCCAGACTATGGCACACAGGTCAGATCCGGCCCCTGACACCAATTCATCTGGTCCACGACACCCTCGTCACTCCCATACGGGCGCACTTTACTTCCATTTCTGGAAGTGATGAGGGTGTCATGGGCCAGATGAATTGGTGTCGGGGGCTGGATCCGGCTCATGGGCCACAGTGACCAGCCCCCAGAACCATGTGACCAGCCCACAGCCTGAAAAGTTTGGGCACCCCGGATTTATTGACTTAAAAATATTTTAAACTAGTTACAAATACTAGGGACGCATACAAGTATAACCCAATATTACAGTTATACCTCGCTTAAAGAGCATTATGCGTTCCACAGGATTGCTCTTTAAGCGAGTTTGCTCTTTAAGCGAAACACCATTGTAAATGACCAGTTGTGGGTTGTTGTTTTTTTGCAAACCCCGATTTATTTGTTAAGTGAGTTTTTGGTTGGTTTTATTTGTTAAGCGAAGCGAACATTCAGAGAAAATGCTGCTCTTTAAGCAAGTTACTCTTTAAGAGAGGCGCTCTTTATGCGAGGTTTGACTGTATATAATACATAAGTAAAACAATAAAGCATAATCCTTAAATAATAGAACAGGCTGACAAATCTGACTTTAGTTAAACTGTGTGGACAATTAAGAAGCAAAGCAAAGCAATCACACTTATATATCGTCCCATAGTGCTTAGTGCACTCTCTGGGCGGTTCACAATTTAATTAGCATTTTGCCCCCAACATACTGGGTACTCATTTTACCAACCTCAGAGGAACAGAAGGCTGAGTCAACCTTGAGCCATAGTCAGGATTGAAATCATAACCTTTTGGTTTCAGGACAGTTTAACCACTGCGCCACAAGGGGAATTTTGACACAAACCTGAAAAGATTTCAAAGTTGGTATTAGCCAATTTTATAAAGAGGCAATTCATAAATAAAGTAGTAAAACAGAGAACCCTCTCTCCATATGGGAATGGACAAAGGGCATTCTCAGGGGGCACTTCCAAGATGTGGAATGCCCTCTCTGGTCTGTCGCCTCCTGCTTATCCTTCTGACAATAGATGAATGCCATGCTTTAGAGACAGGTTTTAACAACTAAATGGACAGCAAAAAGTTCTGATTTTGGGTGCTGCAGACCATAATTAGTAAAGGTAAAAGTCACTCTTGCTCAAAAGCCAATCGTAGCTGACTCTAGAGTTCAGTGTTCATCTCCATATAGCCAAAGAGCCAGAGCTGTCTGTGTCTGCAGACATTTCTGTGGACATGTGGCAGGCATGAATAGATACTGGAGTTCACGTAACGCTGTTTACTTTCCCACCAAAGCAGTACCTATTTATCTACTTGCCATTTCTTGCTTTCGAACTGCTAGGTTGGCAGGAGCTGGGACAGAGACAGAAGCTCACTAAGTCATGCAGTACTCAGGTCTAGAACTGCTGACCTACCAACCTTCTACTTGTCAAGTTCAGCGTCTTGACCATTAAGCCATCACAGTTCCATTAGATTATAATTATGTGTGTATAAATTTGCTCTGAGGTATTTTCAACTCTTTTGGACACCCAACTTGATGACCCTAGGTTGGATGGGATTGCTCTCTCCCCCTAGGGACCAGGTACGCAACTTAGGGGTCATATGAGATTCTCATTTGACTCTTGAAGCACAAAGTGCATGGTGAACAAAGCCACTTTTCCCCAACTGTATCAAATAGCTGTTATGTCCCTACTTGGACAAGTGGTCTCTCTTAACATTAGTTATTTCACTGGTAGTTTCACATATTGATTACTGTAACACCTCTATGCTAGGCTTCCCGGGTTCCTCATATGAAAGCTTCAACAGGTGCAAAATGCAGTGGCCAGGCTGATTACTGGAGTGAGAAAATTTGAACACATTTCCCTGGCCTTAACAGGGCTGCATTGGCTACCCATTCCTTTCTGTATCAGGTACAAGGTGTTAGTTCTAATCTTTAAGGCCCTAAATAGTTTGGAACCTTCCTACCTAGGAAAATGTCTTCCCTTCAAAACATCAGCCCACATCACCCGTTCCTCCCAGATGGCACAGCTCCAGGTGCTGACCCTGAGATTAACAAGAAAGGCTGTGATTCAGAGAAGAGCCATCTCGGTGGTGGCAGAGTTGTGGAACTCTCTACCAGTTGAGTTGTGCCAGGCTCCATCTCTATCTATTTAGACATTTTATTAGATCAAGTGGTTGTTGTGATCCAGCCCTCCTCCAACTCCAAAGAGGACCTGGATTAGGGGGCACTCCCTATGCCCAGCCCAGTTCTGCCTGCACCCAAGCCCGAGGATGCCCTGAGCTAGGGATCTCAGCCTGCGCCTGGCCCAAGTCTGTTTTCCCCAACAATTGACTTGTCAGATCAGGAGTCTGGCTCTGACAGTGATCAACCCTCAGTCAGGGGAGGTCCAGGAAACAGCTACACCTGAGACGCAGGCAAGCTAGAGCAAAGCACCAGAGAAGGTTCCCAGCTGATACTGATTAGCTGGGAGGCTTATAAGCAAGCTTCTTGCAGGGTTGGTACAACTCTTGTGTAAAGACTGACATCCTGCTTGACTCCAGATTGCCTGCCTAGACCTTAACCTGCCTGCTGTGACCCTGACATCTCTGCCAACCCTGATGACACCCCTGGACACCCTTTGGATTAAACTACTGACTCAGACTACTGGTAAACAGACCTTGGCTTGCCTTTTGGACTTTGATATCTGGACTCAAACAAGACTCTCTGTGTAGTGCCACCATGCCTGTCCAGGTGGGTCAGCACAGTGGTATATAAACACCACAAAGGAAGTAAAACAGAAAAATATCAAGTCATGAGGTTGCAAACCAAAAGCGATAGGTTCTAGAAACAGATGAAATATTTGTGGTGCAGTAAGGCAGCTGCTTCATCCAAACGGCACCCTTACACCTTCACACATTTATATTTCAGCTGCCAGATCCCAATGAGCCTGACTACAGATTTATGGGTTAACTAAAGCGCCATGAACAAAGGCAGACCCATACTGCAGTAGTCAAAATGTGACATAACTAAGACATATGTTACTATAACCAGACGTCTAGATTCCAGGATTGGACATAGTTTGTGCACTAGACTAAACTGTGGATATACCCATCATCTGGCTAGATAAACATTGAGGCTATACAAATTGAATAAATAAATTAATAAATGTTTCTTTATGTGTGTAGTTAGGATTATATTCCACTTGCTTTCAGAAACAGATCCATTAGAGCAGATGTAACTAACCTGTAGCCCTTGGCCTCAATTCAACCTTTGCAAGTGATCAGTCAGATTCCTGCAAGAAGAATCAGTCCCTTTACTAACAGTAGCCATAGATGGAGAAGAAGTGGCTGGGTTGCACAGAGAAGAAAAAACATACAGTATATTGACCCTGTTGCCTGCTGACTTTAGCAGTACTGTACATACTTTTGCTACATGCCCCCCAACAGATTATCTGCAGAGGAATGTAGATATCAAAAGAAAAAAAGATTGTCCATCCCTTCTCTAAAACAAGCCCCTAAGATTCAAAGCTTGACTTCAGTCTTATTACAGCATTTTATCAAATGGATCAAGCCTTTAATTCTCATCTAACAAGCTGCAAGATACAGTACAGTCAAACCTCGCATGAAGAGCATCTCGCTTAAAGAGTAACTCGCTTAAAGAGCAGAATTTTCTCTGAAAGTTCGCTTCACTTAACAAATAAAACCAACCAAAAACTCGCTTAACAAATAAGTCACCATGGCGAGTGGGCGGCAATATAAATTTGAACTAATAAATAAATAAATAAATAAATAAATAGGGGTTCACAATCCCCACATACACACAATTGGTCATTTACAATGGTGTTTCGCTTAAAGAGCAAACTCGCTTAAAGAGCAATCCTGTGGAACGCATTATGCTCTTTAAGCGAGGTACAACTGTATACAGTTTTGAGAAGAAAACTGATATTTCATTGAAGGTTATCTTTTCGTTTATCTGAACTTTACAAAGCTGAACATTTCCTCTGACAGTACTAACAAAGCCAGTGGCTTTATTGCACATGTCAGCTGCTTCCCTTTCCCTTTTGTTTGAGCAGAGATTTTTAAGAAATCAGGATGAGTCACAAAAATATATGCACACTAGTGATTTACTGAATCCAATGAAGTTTATCTGGCTTTTCCATTTATATGTTACAGGCTACATCTTCGTATGCAGAAAAACATTAATTTCTGAAAAACTATTATCTAAACGAGCCTTTCAAAAGTTAGAATTTTCATGAATGTCATGTGATTTTGTGCAACCACTAAACTAACTACACAACAGGAAAAGATGAAATGCTTTGATGGTTTTATAACCTGATAGCTCATTGCGCTGGGTGCCTGGTTGCTGAAGTTAAAAGGTTGAGTTATGTTAGCCTGGTAGCCTTGGCCAAGAAGCCCCCAGAAGAAAGGAAAGATAAAGTACTTCATAATACTCTATAGCTGTAAGACAGAACTGACTTGAAGGCACATAATTAAGAAATTATTAATATTTCTGTAGTTTTCAACTGGAAAAAGGTTAAGTGTTTTTGCTCCCTGCACTTGGATTTCTTTACATCTTAACAAATTCTGTTGCTTAAATGAACATAGATTGGTTTATTAATGGAAGCACATGTCGAAAACACAAATTGCAATACTGATATGAATGGCATGGGAGATGTCAGGGAAAAAGATGGTTTTATTAACAAGGTTGAGAGATGTGGGTGTGGATGTGACCTTTTTGCCAATTCTTGCACAGAAGAGCTGTTTTAAGAGAGCTGATTTTGAGTTTATTTATCTATGTTTTAAAGTTCACTTTACTCAAAGCCTTTTTTTTCCTCTTAAAAACTCAAGGCAAACTTTGGACAGTTTGCAAACTAAACATAACTGAACTAACTATAGTTTGGCAATGAATATGCGATTAATTTTTTACAGCTTTACAAATACCAAAAGACAGATGTTTTTAATGAAAATGTTCTGGCAGCACAGAAAAGCACCTATTGTTTATCTTAATTGTTATTTTTTTGGGGGGGAGGAGACTGGAGAAGTTTCTCTGACAGAGAGAAAACATGCTTACCCAGTGAAAGTGTTGAAAATCCTTCCTGAAGACTGGTCTTAATAGCAAGAAGAGCCCATGTGGCACAGTAGTAAAACTGTTGTAAGGTAAAGGTTTCCCTTGTTCGAAAGCCAGTCGTATCCGACTCTAGGGGTCAGTGCTCATCTGTTTCAAAGCCGAAGAGCCAGTGCTGTCTGCTTCTGCAGAAGTTTCCATGGTCATGTGGCAGGCATGACTAGCGCCCGGAACACTGCTACCTTCCCACCGAAGTGGTCCCTATTTATCTACTTGCAATTTCTTACTTTCGAACTGCTAGGTTGGCAGGAGCTGGGACAAAGATGAGAACTCATTCCATCATGCAGTACTCGGGGATCGAACTGCTGACCTTCCGCCTCCCAGTCAGCGTCTTAGTGACTTTTGTACTGCTGACAAAACTCTGCTCATGATCCGAGTTTCATCCTGATGGGCCTCAAGGTTGACTCAGCCTTCCATTCTTCCCAGATTGGTAAATAAATATCCAGCATTTGGGGGACAAAAATACTACCTTGTGATCTGCCCCAAGAGTGGACAAGCACTATGGGGTTGTATATAAGTGTAATTGCTATTGCTGTTAGTTACTCTGCTGAACTCTTAATTCCCAAGAACCTCAATCATTCTGGCCATTGGTGAGACATAACGGAAAGCTGTTCATTGGTACCTGGAACACTATGAGGTCTTCATTGCTGATGTAAAGCACTCTTTCAAATATCAAACCATAAATCCTTCAGTGCGCCAAAGTAATATAAAGACTGGAGCATTGAACTAAGACCCAGAAGCCTACATTTTAAATATTTACTCCAGAATTAACTCCAGAATTAACAATGACTAGCTATCATTGTAACATCATCTTGGTCATTAATTACCGTACATCACACAATTACAATTTAATGATTGTTCTCAGGAAGTTTTCATTTTAAAAATGGCACAAATGTGGACTAGAGAATCAGTACAAACACGATGAGCATTCACATAAATCTGATGATCTGTAAAGGAAATGTTCCCTATAACTTATACTAAAACCTGAAATGAATAAATATTTGGGACAGCACATTATTATCCCCTTTTAATTCTAAGAACAGAATCCTGTTTGTTCCTTCTCCTTACACAGCAGTTACAGAGTTGACAGTTTCGAAACATCTTTACAGATCTATGCATACCTTCTTGTGCAAGCTTGGAAACTGTCCATCCACTCATTCAGTGGAACTTTTACATGAGTGAAAGGAACAAAATAGGATTCAGTCCTAGAAGGCTCCTTACCACAAAGAGGTCCTAGAATACAGAAAGGGAACTTTTACCAGCTTACCGGTATTAACCAGTTCAGAATAACTTGCCTTATGGCAACTTCACATTCTCTGCAATTAAAATTTATTTACTGTATATCACATTCATCCTCTGCAATAGAGTTGTACCTCGCTTAAAGAGTATAATGCGTTCCACAGGATTGTTCTTTAAGTGAGTTTGCTCTTTAAGTGAAACACCATTGTAAGTGACCAGTTGTGGGAAGGAAAAATAAATAAATAAATAAATAAATTGCGAACCCTGATTTATTTGTTAAGCGAGTTTTTGGTTGGTTTTATTTGTTAAGCGAAGCAAACATTCAGAGAAAATCCTGCTCTTTAAGCGAGTTACTCTTTAAGAGAAACACTCTTTATGCGAGGTTTGACTGTATCAGTATACAGGATAGCACATAATAACTATTCTTCCTCTTCAAATGTGGTATCCGGTTCTGAATACAGTCTTGGCTATTATGGCAATCAGCCATGAAAATTGTCCTGGGGACACTGTAATACAGTGGTTTATGGCAACTATTATTAACTTCTAATGACAAATATTCGAACAATTAATATATAGAGAGGGCATTTACCTGGTTTGGATCATGTACAAACGTATGTCTGATCTTCCGGATGAAATAAAATAGGACCCATGTCAAAGAAATCAGTGCCAAAATTATAAAGGGTATTGCTAAGAAGATAAGAGAGCTGCTACGATCAAAGTAGCTACTAGGGCTGAAGTCTTGGCTTTCCAAGTGAGTCCCAACTCTGATGGACATGAAAACCGTCCTGTTCTTTTCTAAGTGACCCAAGATCTCCTCCACCTTCTGTTGACCGATTATGACAGCGACGATTTCTCCGGTTCCTTGGTGAGACATCGTGATATGACCCTGGCCGGGGACGTTGTTGTAAATGACCACCGCAGAGACATTCTGGGAAGCGGCTCGCAGGACTTTTTGCCTGAAGGTGCAGTTTCCTCGCTCCAGCAGAGCTATCCAGTGCGGGATGTCCGGAGGGACTTGAAACCGAGTCCGGGGATCGCAACCTAAGCGATTCGTAACCCCGTCGATCGGCATCGGCTCCAGCAGCAACCCGGTGACCGGTCGTTTGGGCGACTCGAGTCCATAGCGCCCACGTTCAAGGCTTAGCGAGAGAGAAGCATTAGGAGTCCTGACAGTCACGTTCAAGAGAGCCGTGACATAAGACGGGTTCTTCGCGGCACTGGCACGGAAAGGAGAACAGCGAGGAATGGCCCAAAACGGCGTGGAGCATATAAAGATCCAGGAAGACAAAACCCACTTTTTTAGGATCATGTTCAGCCCTTGAAAAGAAGAAAAAGCTAATCGCCTTCAAAAAAATCAAAGAAAAGAGCTACGTTTTATATTGCGCAAGAATACATATTACTCCATCGTAGCATCAAAAAAAGGATTATTATCATAGGCAGAAAGAGGCGAGAAAGATCTTGATAGGGGACTGGTTTCTCCGTCCATGCTGTCCCTTAAGGAGGCTGAAGATGGTATTTGAGAGGGACATTTAAAAAAAAATGGAAATGGGCTACAGTTTATCTGACGGGGGGAGTCCAGGGAGACCCTCTTCGAAGCAGAAGCCAACCCGCCTTTTCCTTCCAGGTTCTCAAAGGGAGGGCGCTTCTCTAGGCGACCTCTCACGAGTCCCCCCCCCCCAAAAAAAAAAAACTTCAAAGACCCCAAAGACGAAAGAAGCTGGGCAGGGGGTTTAAAAACATACCCAAACCCTCTCAAATAGTGGCGGCGGCCACCACTCTCTGGCTTAATAGATTGTATTTATTTTTCCCCTCCCGGGGGGCCCGCCGAGAGGCAGAAGCGACACACAAGCAGGCAGGAGAGGGGGTTTCTAAGGGGAGGGAAAGGGCGGGCTTTGCCTCCGCCTTTCAAAGCCCACGCAGCGAGAGAGCCGCCAAACGCTCATGTTTCTTCTGTGACTCAGACGGGGCGGCGGTCGGGCGCCGCTGTTTTGATCGCGCCGGAGGCCTGGGCAAGCGGGTAGCCACAACTCTCGCTCCAGTCCCCCGAGCGGAGCCCCATTCTTCACAAGCAGCCTTCACACGCACACGCACACGCACGCCCTTCCTCAGCGCCAAGCGGGCGCTTTGGAGTCCGCCAGACGCCCCCCATCCCCACCCCGCTCTCCCCTCGCTTGCGCCCGGGCTCCGTCCAGAAGCCTTGCCGTCAGTCAGACCTGCCCTCCTTTTGTATCATCGTGGTTTTGAAAGCTGAAGGCACTCAATAAAACTCATATAAGCACCAATACACAATTAGTTACTCTGCACACGCTGCTACGTAAAGTATTTGCTTTAATTCGATAGCTATAGTATTACACAAATAGGTCAATCTTAGAAGAAATCAACCCTGAGTGCTGCTCCTTAGAAGGGCAAATAGTAATAATAAAGTACAGTAAAACCTCGGATAACACTAAAACCTGGTTCCACAAGTCTTGGTGTTATCCGATTTTTAGTGTTATCCGATGCATGTTAAAATCCTATGGGATCCATAGAGATACATTGTAACCACACAGGCTTTAGCGGTTGTTATCCGATGCATCCCATAGGATCTTAATGTTATCCGATGCAATTCTTCCCCCCAGATTGCTTAATGTTATGCGATTTTAGTGTTATTCGATACTAATGTTATCTGAGGTATTACTTGTACTTTGGACATCAAATGAGAAGAGAAGACTCACTTGAGAAAGCCTTGATGCTTGGAAAGGTGGGCGGAGCCAAAGATAAAAATAATAAAATAAAAATAAGCACACACACACCCCTCAACCCACCCATCCACCCACAACACAAACCCGTAAATAAATAAAATAAAAAATACATTAAAATACACCCACCCACCCACCCCAAACACAAATCAACCAGAGCTTTTAAACCAGAGGTTAAAGCTTATTCTGGCTAATCTTTCTCACACTAGGTCAGATGGAAGGAACTACAGAATGAACTCACCACAAGATGGCTTCATTTTGGCACTTTTCAACTTTTCAACAGTTAAAGAGGTTAGGTACTAAGTCTTTGCCTAACCAGTACTCTAGGATAATATGCTTTAATGTAAATGTAAAACAGCTGTACCTCCTTAAGGGTTCTCCAATTGGAACAGCAACTGGAACAGCACAGGTGTAGCTTATTGATGAGGTAACTCCAACACTTTGCTTTAAAACCCCAAGCCAGGCCGCCAGGTCTTCTTAGGAACTGTGGTAGTACGTCAATATAGGTAAAGGTATTCAATACACTTTAGAATACACACAGACACACCACATCCAAAGGTGAGTCACTTACCCTGGGGAGCAGGTTATAGGGAGCTTCAGGCTAGCAGCTTCTCATCCTCCTCCCCGCTTGGGAGGACAACAAGGAGGCCATGCATACACGCCAAGCACTGTAGGCATGCATGCACAACAAGTATTTGGCTCGCATGCACAGTGGGGGAACCAGTGAAAAGGTAAGCCCCAAAGGTGGGGTTCCCCCCCCCCCCCAGCTGCTACCGGTTCTCCGGGACACTGGGGAGAGTTACTACCAGTTCTGGTGAACTGGTGAGAACCTGTTACATCCCATCGCTGCTTAATGAGTATAATGTGTTCCACAGTAAAACCCCGGGTTATAATGGAGGTTCAATCCAACAGTCTCCGTTGTACCCGGGGAAAAATGTAAACTGAAACATCCATAGGGATGCATTGAAAAATAAAAAAAGTGGTCCTGAATTATTCATTGCAAACCAAAAAAAAAAAATACATTAAAAATTTGTAAACCGGGACGGCATTTCCATAGGATTTGCTGTTGTAAACCTCAGCAAACTTAAACCGAGCAGTTGTAACCCAGGGTTTTACTGTATGCTTTTATGTTCCCTTCGTTCAACCAAAGTAATGCTAAAAGTACTGATTTAATAAAAACACTTGTAAAAGCAAGTCTATATTTTATTAATTTCATCTTCATTAGTGCTGTACTGTACTAATAATCAAAATTGTGAGGCAAAACTCCAACATGATGAAAGAAGCCAGATATTTCTTCCTTAGTTATAATATCCTTTGTTCCTCCTTATTCTGCTGCTTTGCCATCGTGTCAAATATAATGTACACATTTGCAGTGCAAATACTCTGGAAATGGACAATTTTTGGAATACAAGCAGCAATTAAAGAATCAGTTTCGGTAACCTTGGCTTTGATATACAGTAGTTAGCAATTTGCTGGCTTTGAGATAGTTGGCAGTTGCTCACTCAGCTAAAAACAAAGTTCCAGATTCTGTTTGGATTGGGACACTATTCAGATCAGTGTGCTTGATACTTACAGAATGTATAGACAAGAATCCAGCTGAAATATTTGCAGCAGAGTTCTTTTGCCCCAGTATTCTGGGTGGCAATTTTTCCAAAATATCAGGAAGTTTTAGTTGAAACGAGAAGAAAAGCATGGCAGGGAAAGGAATGGAAAACGAGTTGTGACCAGCAGAAACTCATTCCTTGGTATTCTGGTCAATTGAGGAATCAAATCAGGAATTGTTCTAATTTCACTTCTTTCAGCTATTATTATACCAACTTCATCTTCCTATGCAAAGAGAGAAAGCCCATTGCTCATTTTAATTGTCCAAATGAGAAAGCCAGGAAAATAATTATTCATGCCTTACATGTTCTTCCATCTTTAATCATCACAGCTATTAGACAAGGAAAGGAACACAGAGCAATAACATTTGGAGCTTTTGTCATTTTCTTATGTGCTCAAAGTTTAGTCTTTTGGGTTATGAACTTCATAGGAAAGAACTGCAGGAGAAGATATGAAGAACAAGAAGTAAACACACACACACACACACACACACACACACACACACAGAGAGAGAGAGAGAGCTTCGAATGATGGAAACTGGACAGCCCACTTCTCAGTATACTACAAAGGTCTGTTAAAGGCAATACTAGGTCAGTTATTTTATATTCTGTGGTTTTAAATAACATCTGAATTAGAAGCCTTGGGGGAAAACAGACTAAATCAAACAGCAAGCCCTAGTGTGACTCACTCAATTGCACATACCAACCTTTTAATTTTTTCAGCCAGATTTAGAATCCTGGAGAGGGAAATATTGGGCACTACCTCTTTATTTTGAATAAAATATAAAGAGTGAAACACCACCACCACCCCAAAAATGGGCTAGGTACTGCATGTTACAAGAAACTATATATTTATCATAAGCAGCCTGTGGTCTGTGGGATTGCTTCACTCCAAAATTGTGAAGTAAAGTGTCTTTCCTGCCACTGACACCACACATTCTGAAGCATCAACAGAAAATCTGTAAGGTTGATGAAAGAAGAAATAGAATACAGTACAGCACAAAAGTACATTCCCTCAACTTAAGCCTAATCATTGGCCACAAAGCAAGCATGTCTCTCTGAAAGAATAACTTTGGATGTTTGTGGGGACCTCTTTGCACACCACAACCCACGCGGAATGCTGCAGGATCAAAAGGAAGCATCCCTTCACTACTGACATTTTTTTCATTCCTTTCCACCACAAGCCTGTTACCTTATTTGTTCTAGTGAAACAGAATCTGTCCTGAATCTGTTTCTTTTTCTACAATGTTCCCTTGTTTCAATAATTCTTCAACCATCACTGTTTCCACACCCATTGATAGGTGTGTTTTTAAATAGCATGCATAAAATTCACATTCTTTTTTTTTTTTGCGCAATTCAATGGGATGAAACTTCACAACAAATCTTCTGCTATTGCCAGTTGTAAAAAGCCACAATGATTTGTATACTTATCTGTTACGCTAACCAACCATTCTGTACCTCTGTACCGGATGTATATAAATTGATGCCATGAATTCTCACTGTTATGTGTGATTAAGTGGACTTGATCGACAAAATATAACATTAAAATACAGCAGTTTGCCTTCAAAGTGCCACATTTTTGTCTTTTTGCTTTGTTTAAAGCAAAGCAATCACCCTTCTATACCGCCCCATAGCGCTTAGTGCACTCTCTGAGCAGTTCTCAAGTTAATTAGCATTTTGCCCCCAACATGCTGGGTACTAATTTTACTGACCTCAGAAGGATGGAAGGCTGAGTCAACCTTGCTCCCTGGTCAGAATCGAACTCACAACACAGACTAACACAGCTAACATTTTTTAAAAGTGTGGTTTTCCTTATTTCCCACAGAGGCTGGTCCATCAAGGCAAGAGGAGAATTGACTCTTCCCAGGTTCAGGCTACCTTGCAGCATTCCTGCCTGCCTGTTTATCTGAGCATGGAGTGTGTTCCCTTCTTGCCATATCCACAACTTCATCACACTTATATGAATACTCATTTTTGCTGCTGGCTCTGTCTGTCAGGCCTAGCTCTACTAACCATTGGCTAATTCACATAAGATACAGCATTGCAAACAGTGTGTAATTGTAAATAATGTCCCTTATATATATGTTTTTGGAGCTTTTAACATCAGTGAATGATGTTAAAACTTTGAAGTTTGTTAAAAGCAATAATTGCATTCCAGTTCTTACTTCAGTTCAGCACTTTAGAGTACAGTGGTACCTTGCTTAAAGAGTATAATGCGTTCCATGGGATTGCTCTTTAAGCGAGTTTGCTCTTCGAGCAAAATACCATTGTAAGTGACTATGTTGCAACCAGTGCCACGTCCAGGCACAGTTACTGACAATATACATGACATATAAGAGTACAGTATTTCCCCCTTCAGGTCTTGCACTACTGCTGAGGGTTGTGAAAGCCTCACAAGCAGTCCATAAGAAATCAGTGTTCCCCTCACCACCATATGACAAACTGGGAGTTCATGTGGGACATTTCCCCTGAAATTCCTATTTAAGTAGAAAGCATTTTACACAGTTGCTTTTTGTTATTTTTGCTTCAGGCAGCAAAATGTTTTGGGTTGGCCTTGAAGGCAGTAGGTATGAGGCAGAAAATTGGTGTTTATAAAAATAAGGTTGTTGTTGTTGATGATGATGATGCCGCCTTTGCTTTAGTTTTATGTTGTATAAGCTGATATGTCCTGTATCTGTCAGCAGGGGGCTCAGAAACACTGTATTGCAGGGAAGAGCCTAGGGTTGCTGCTAGCTAGAATGTGTGGCAAATCTATTTAGGCCTCAGAAGATCTGCATACCATCAATTTGCTTGCTGCCTTCACCAGATGAGTGGCATATGACAAACTGGCAACTCATGAGGGACATGTTTCCTGGAATTCCTATGTAAGTAGAAAGCATTTTAAACAGTTGTTTACGATGTGTTTAACTACCATTGCCTGAAAAAGTAATGATTAAAAAGTAATACATTTTAAATTAATTAATGGAAGATTCCTCAGAATTAGTCATAATCTCAGTGTTGCCCAAACATTGTTAGTTACAGGTTGTGGCAAAACACTTTATTTTGAAAAGTATTTTACTTCTACATTTCTCAAAAGTGGGCTTTGTGTTTACAGAAAAGAAAAAAACAAAACAAACACAGAGCCTCTAAAACATAATGATTCATAACAAAAAAATTCACAAGAGTAGATAAAAGTTTTGTGTTCATTCATGTTCTGTTTTATTTAACCATTCTTTCATCCTTTGTATGTCAAATTGCCTCATCAATTTTTCATCCAATAGTACTATAAGTCTAATTGCAAAGATATGGTAGTTTTATGAAAGAGGGTGGTCAGTAGCCAGGCAGAAAAGGGACCGTTCAAATACACGTGACCATTTTAGGGGGTTGGGGGGGTCAACCAAAAGTCACGGAAAGTCATAAGGATGGGGTTTCGGCATGAAATCATGTGACTCCAAAGTTATCATTTGCTTTTCTCATCCAGCTGGCCATAGATCTATTTTCAAACCACGTGATTTGGGAGGGGGGTCAGTCAAAGGTCATGGAAAGTCACAGATGGGGGAGGGGGGTAAAAAGTGGCCTATTTTAGGTCACATGGTATTTGAAAGAGCCCATATTTGGAGGGGAAGGGGAATGTTAAAACTATAGACAGGCCTGGAACCCAGCAAAGAATGTTGTTTTTCAAGCCATTCCTTATGAGTAGAATTACTACTGTAAGTGTTAAACTCCTCCTGCCCTCCATCTTGTATAGCCTTCCTTCCTGCATATGCTTCATCTTAGAACCATTCCTTGTGAATTATGCTAATTGCCACATTGGACACCAATTTTGTAACACTCTCTGGCTCTATGGAACTATCTATATTTTTATGTATAAAGGAGTATTGCAAACAAACTTTCTCTCTCTCTCTCTCTCTCTCTCACACACACACACACACACACACACACACTTGGGGGGAACCACTTTTGGGGCTTACCTTTTCACTGGTTCCCCCACTGCACATGCGCACCAAGCACTTGGTGTGCATGCACACCTACAGTGCTTTGCGCGTATGCCGTATGCGGCCTCCTTGCTGTCCTCCCAAGTGGGGAGGAGGAAGAGAAGCTGCTAGCCTGAAGCTCCCTATAGCCTGCTCCCCAGGGTAAGTGACTCACCTTTGGATCTATATGAAGCCGCTGGGTGAGATCATCCGTTCCCACGGGGTAAGGTATCATCAGTATGCTGATGATACCCAGTTGTACATCTCAGCCCGTGGGGACCCAGGCGGTGCAGTGGAAGTCCTTTCCAGGTGCCTGGAGGCTGTTAAGGTCTGGATGGGGGAAAACGGGCTACAGCTGAATCCCGGCAAGACTGAGTGGCTATGGGTAAGGGGCCCTGTGCTAACACGGGAGTTACCAGCTTTGGTTCTGGATGGGGCAGTTTTGCCCCAAACAGACCCGGTGCGTAATCTGGGGGTCCTCCTGGACTCACGGCTACTGTTCAATGAGCAGGTGGCAGCCGTGGCCAGGAGGGCTTTTGCACAACTTCGTGTAATACGCCAGTTACGCCCGCTCCTAGACCGGGACGCCTTGCTTATGGTCATGCACGCTTTGGTCACCTCCAGACTTGATTACTGTAATGCGCTCTACATGGGGCTGCCCTTGGTGACCATTCGGAGACTGCAGCTGGTCCAAAATGCGGCAGCCCGGGTAGTGATGGGATGCTGGCGTTATGCTCGGGCCTCGCCACTGCTTCGGGAGCTGCATTGGTTGCCAGTTTGTCTCCGGGTGCAATTCAAGGTGCTGGTTATTACCTTTAAAGCCCTATATGGTAGTGGGCCAGGATACCTAAGAGACCGCGTCACCCTAAGAACATCTGTCCGTCCCACCAGGGCGGACCGGAGGGGCTCTCTTGTTGTTCCATCGGCTAGGGAGGCTCGCCTCGCTAGCACCAGGAAGAGGGCCTTTTCTGTGTTCGCCCCGGCCCTCTGGAACCTCCTTCCAACTGAGCTGCGCATGCAGACAGAGCTCCTGTCCTTCCGGAAGAACTTAAAGACCTGGCTGGCAGGACAGGTGTGGGGTTCCAGGGATGGGGGATCCCATGTGGGGTGGTTAGTCTAGGGATACTACCCTTGACGACACCCCCAGATGCTGTTTTTAGTTTATGAATTTTAAATTTTTATATTGATGTGTTTTATTCTGTGCTGTAAGCCGCCCAGAGTCGGGCTTGCCCGATTGGGGCGGGTTAGCAAGTGTGAGAAATAAATAAATAAATAAATAAATAAATGTGGTGTGTCTGTGTGTAATGTATTTTAATTTTAATGTGTATTTAATACCTTTACCTATATTGACATACTACCACAGTTCCTAAAAAGCCCTGGCAGCTGGCAGTCCGGGCGGCCTGGCTTGGGATTTTAAACAAAGTGTTGGAGTTACCTCATCAATAAAGCTACACCTCTGCTGTTCTAATTGCTGTTCCAATTGGAGAACCCTTAAGGAGGTACAACTGTTTTACATTTACATTAAGGCATATTATCCTAGAGAATTGGTACGATGACCATATCCATCTTGCAACATGGTGCTGCCCAGGCACTTATACTAACAGGTAAGTGACGGGCTTGTGTTTGGGGTGGGTGGGTGGGTATTTATAGGTGTGTGGTGTGGGTGGGTGGGTTGAGGTGTGTGTGTGCTTATTTTTACTTTGTTTATTATTATTATTTATTTTTCTTTGGCCCCGCTCATGACATCACGGTGGGGTAGTAAAAAATTTGACAACCCACCACTCTGTGTGTGTATCTATCTATCTATCTATCTATCTATCTATCTAGATAGATAGATAGATAGATAGATAGATAGATAGATAGATAGATAGATATAGATATATATAGTATTGATTGAACAAAACTGGATGTTACAGTTTGTACACTCCACTTTTTTTCATCAACAAAAGAGCAGTAGCTTGAAGAATTAAAGAAGAATGCAAAGGTATTTTTGAAATCAAAAGAAAAGAAGGTCAAAGATGTATTTATCAAATGAAGTAGAGCATCCACAACAGAGGGGTACTGTATTAGTTTTACATATACAATCTCTAAAACTCTGAAATGTTTTTTTCAACTGAATCTAATTTTCTTTCCACATATTATAGTACTTTTATTATCTTCCATCAAGTTCCTTCCTATTTATGATAACCATATTAATTAGTGAACTCCAAAAGATTTCGTTCAGTAGCCATTCTCCTCAGGGCTTGCAAACTAAAGGCTATGGTTTCTTTTATTGAGTCATTACATCTTTTTACAGGTATACTGTATATCTTTTCCTACTGCTTTCAGTTTTTCCTAGCATTATTGCCTTTTCCCATGAGTCTCATCTACTCATGTTATCTTGAAGAACAATTGCTTCAGTTTCATCATTTATGCATCTAGAAACAGTTCATATTTGAATTAATCTAAAAACCCTTACCTGGTCTTTCTGATCATCCATTATACTTATAAAACATTGCTGCAGATACATATTTCAAATTAATCAATTTTTCTTGTTTTTTAAGAGACAGGCACCTATAAGGGAGCAATTCTGGTAAATATCAGCCTTACCTGACAAAGTCCCCGCTAAGGCAGGTCCCTACGCCCTTCTTCACACTTTATCTAGGCAATATGGAGAGAAGGAGTCACCGCACTGGATGTTCTCACCAAAGACTCATAGCTGCATGCATTTGATAAGTAATTAAATTACCGTAGTTGACTTGATATAATGAACTTTCCTTTTCATACCAAGGTTTTTCTTTTCATATCAAGGTTGATGACTAACAAGATACTTTTTAACTTTTGACTACATATATAACTTCTTGTTTCATATATCCAACATTAATCAACTTAATTTGAGTCTGTTACTTTGTGTTAAATTGTGATAATATGTATGACAGTAAAATACTGGCGTAGAAACCAGCAAACCACATCTTAGAAACCGCCAACCACTGGTGCAGATGAAGCCATAGTTGATCAGTTTTATGAGGACCTACAACACCTCATAGAACAGGCACCAAGAAATGATGTCCACATTATCATAGGAGATTGGAATGGCAAAGTAGGAAATCAAAAAGTAAATGGAGTAACAGGCAAATTTGGTCTTGGAACACAGAATGAAGCAGGGCAAAGACTGATAGAGTTCTAACAAGATAACACACTGGTCATTGCAAACACCGTCTTCCAGCAACACAAGAGGGGACTTTACGCATGAACCTCACCAGATGGCCAAA
Source organism: Furcifer pardalis (assembly GCA_030440675.1). NCBI lineage: Eukaryota > Metazoa > Chordata > Lepidosauria > Squamata > Chamaeleonidae > Furcifer > Furcifer pardalis. The sequence goes on from CP126890.1 coordinate 261,923,813, forward strand.
ATTGCAACCAGATTGATTACATACTCTGCAGCCAAAGATGGAGAACCTCCATACAATCAGCAAAAATGAGACCTGGAGCAGACTATGGCTCAGATAATAATCTACTGATTGCAAACTTCAGGCTTAGAATAAAGAAAATAGGGAAAACAATTAGGCCAGACAGGTATGACCTAGACAACATTCTTAAAGAATACACAGTGGAGGTGTGGAACAGATTTAATGGCTTAGACTTGATAGACAGAGTGCCAGAAGAATTATGGACAAAGGCGTGGGACATCATACAGGAGACAGCAAGGAAAACCATACTAAAAGAAAAGAAGCGTAAGAAAGCAAAGTGGTTGTCTGATGAGGCTCTTAAAATAGCAGAGGAAAGAAGGAATGAAAAAGGCAAAGGAGAAAGGAAGAAATTCAACCAATTGAATACAGAATTAAAAAAAAAAAGCAAGGATTGATAAGGAAACCTACCTAAATGAACAATGCAAAGAAATAGAGGAAAACAACATAAGGGTAGGATGAGAGATCTTTTTTTAAAAAAAAGGGGAAATGAAGGGAACATTTCAAGCAAAAATGACCATGATAAGGGACAAAAATGGCAAGGATTTAGCTGATGCAGAAGAGATTAAGAAAAGATGGCAAGAGTACACAGAGGAACTTTACAAAAAGAAACTCAACACCCCTAATAATCACAATGATGAGAAAATTGAATTTGAGCCAGACATCCTAGAGAGTGAAGTCAGAAAGGCCCTAAAAAGTACTGGAAACAACAAACCCAGTGGAGATGATGGTATCCCAGCGGAATTTTTCAAAGCCCTAAAAGATGATGGAATCAAATTATTGTATTCTATATGTCAGCAGATTTGAAAAACACAACAATGGCCACAGGATTGGAAATGATCCAATCCCCAAAAAGGGTAATGCCAAATAATGTTCAAATTATCAAACAATTCCAATAATTGCAAATTGTCTTCAAGATATAACTTTCAAAATACAAAACATCCACCTTGGCCTATCAGCTAAAAACAGGCTGCAGTTTTTAGCATTGCAGGAAGACATACACTGAAAGAGTTTCAATTTGTCAAAGAATTAGAACTCTTAAATGAGAATTTCAGTTTTGTCTCCTAATGGTAATTTAAGCCGCAAAAGTATCATTTCGAGCAAGTTGCTAGTGGTGTCTACCGCCCATGCCTAGTTTTCTGAGAAGCCACATATCTTGACAGGTGCAGCAAATTTATTTTTTGTAGCCATCAATTCAGGCTGCCAAATGAATTTCAAGACATCTGTTCAAGCAATGCAAGCACACACTATGTGACAGATCTTAGTAAGAGGTGTTAGGTTTATTTTAATGACTATGTTAACACTCTACAGAATTAATGGTGGATTAGAATATTTTATTTGTTCACTTTGAAAAGACCAAGTAGAGCAAAAAGGCTGGGTAGTTATTACAATCCTTTTCCCATATGGTGTGAAACAGCTGGCAGTGTTGATGATCTGGGACAGTTCTGAATGATTAGACATTTATTTCACTCTTGAGAAGACTAATAGCAGTAGAAGACTACAAGATACTTGATTTAACCTGAAACACATATTGCTAAAAGACAATGGCTAGTATCCTGTTCCATAGTTCCATTGGCACAAATCAGAGTGATATCACTGAAAGTGACAAATTGTTCGTTTTGATTTCAGGTTATGTACAATTTCATCTCATTGCGTGTGAGTTACATGTAACCCGAAATAGAAATAGGGACTCCGATTATTATGATGCTGCAATGTTAATTTTATGTGTGATGTAAATGTCACATTAGTAAAACAATATGAAATGTTTGGTTAGGGAAAATTCAGTAAACACTTCAGGATCAGAATCCTGTAGCATGAACAGCACATGTAGGTCACTTGTGCAAGTAGTTTTTGTTTGTCAGGGTAGGATTGCCATAATTATCTCCCAACAAACCGGAACAGCCATGTGACATCATTGCATTTTTCAAACTGTGCATGTGTCACGGAGACAGCAGCTCTAAGATCCCACAGAATCCCCATCCAGAGCGGGCAGCCACCATCAGTTTAAAAAAGGTGTAGTCAAGAGGTTGTTTCCCATATGATTCTTCTTGCAAAATATGATTCTTGGTGGTTCTATTTTTATTTCTTTTCCCATCTCTGCCCCAGCTCCTGCCAAACTAGCAGTTTGAAAGCAAGAAATTGCAAGTACTGTACTATAGATTAATAGGGACCATGTTGGTGGGAAGGTCAATAGCATTTCATGCACTCCGGTGTCTAGGCATGCCTGCCACATGACTATGAAAACATCTGCAGACACAGACATAGCTGGCTCTTCAGCTATGAAGCAGAGATGAGCACTGAACCCTAGAGTTGGATACGACTGGCTTTCAAGCAAAGGTGGCCTTTACCTTTTTAAAATTTCTTAGGCCACTCTTTAAACCACCCTTCCTTCCTCTGAGATCACCCCCTCCCCTTCACACACACACATCCGTTGAAGTAGATTCATCCTCAAACTCCACGGAAGAAAGTGCTAAGGAGGGGCCCAGAAAGGCAATGCAGCCCATGGAGCCTCTGTTTCCCTCCAGAAGGAGAAAAGCAGGAGACAGGAAGAGACCTATTTTGCAATGGACAACTCTTCACTTTCTGTCCTCCCTCTCTAGGAATAGCAACTCTATAAAATTAATCGTTTGTTTCTCGGATTTTTACATGTTTTTTGTTGAACCAGCCAGGATTGCTTCAACCCAGGAAAATCTCGGGAAATCAAGGACATATGGCAACTCTAAATCAGGGCAAAGCTGAACACACATTAATATGCTGACAAAGTAGCACACACTTCTTTTATGATCTGATTGTTTGCATACCACAGATCCAGCAGGAGTCTGGCCCAAATTGCCCTATACTTACAGTATACTGTATTCAAAGAAATCCAGAGTTTTACTTGGACATTGTTAAACTCCAGTACCTGAAAATATTTTGAAACATAACAACTTAATAGAGTGTGTTTCCGCCACCTTGTTAAATGTAAAAGATGAAATCAAAGTTCTGAGCACTGTTTCAGTATCTGCTCAATGACATTAAGCTGGTAGTAGCCAGAGGTAGTGCCATTTCAGTGGTGATTCTGGTTTTTTTCTTTTCATTTTTAAAATGCTCTTGCTTGACAAAGTAAGAGCGTGTTTATATAGGTATTTAGCCCACTCTTAGGAACTGGTGCTGGGGTTGGTCCAGGCTTCATGCATCCACATTTCATAGACACTGAAGTTGCACAACTCCCCTCAGTGCTTCTTTTTGAACCTATGGACACTGGGAATGGCATATAAGTAAGGCTTGCTGCTGTCAAATATTATTTCTAGGGTAAATATTCATTATGCTGAAGAGGATAACAAGTTCCTTCAGTGTACTGGATGGTTATAAATGATCCAGTGCTACAATGACTAGGTTGTTGTTGTTGTTGTGTTTTTTTTTGGGGGGGGATAATTATACTTTCCCTACCTCTCTGTAGAGTAGCAGGGGAAGTGTTTCATTTGCCTGTATGGTAATGTGGCTCATCAGAGCCCCCACATTCAGAGAGCTACTACCCTAATTTTTTGGGTTGCTATATAGGCAAAGAAGCTTGGGGTGTCTGGATGGGTAGAGTGGGCTCCCTTTCCTACAGTAACCCAAAAATGAGTGAGCCCAGATAACTCAATAAATTAAACAACCATACAGTAATATTATAATCTAGCAAATTAAGACCTTGGTTTCTGAAACTTTTGATAGTTCATTGTAAAATTTGATCTTCCAGGTATTTTCTATTTCTGTTATATTTTAGTTTTGCAAAACATAGCAATTACACTATATACCACCCCATCGCACTTAATGCACTCTCTGGGTAGTTCACAAGTTAATTAGCATTTTGCCTCCAACATGCTGGATACTCATTTAACTGATTTCAGAAGAATGGAAAGATGAATCAACCTTGTCTCCATCAGGATCGAATTCACAATATTTTGGCTGCAATTCAGCAGTTTAACCACTATGCTACTAGGGCTCTTTGTTTTGGTATTTAGAGATTCTAATTATTTTTTGTTGTAGCTCAATTTATGTGTTGTCTTTATATATTTTATTATTTTCACTTCTTGTTAACCACTTAAGATACTACAGAAAAACCCCACATAATGAAAAAAAAAGTCTGTTCTACAAGGTGCTTTGCTATACGAATGTTTTTGTTATACAAAGCACTAACCGTGATACCCCACATTACAAATTTTTTCATTATACTGGGTATACCTCGCATAACGAAAACTCTTTATAACGAATATCTATGGGATGCATCATTTATTTATTTATTTATTATTTATTTACTCCAATTTTTATACCGCCCTACTCGGCTGGGCCGACTCAGGGCGGTTCACAAGCACAGAGTAAACAGCAAGTTTATAAACACAACATGTAAATACAAAAAGAGAGAAAAATCAATATCAACACCATAAAACAACTCAACATAGTTACATCATAAAAAATTCAATAGATATCAATTTCAAATAGCAATCAAAAATTACAAAATTCATCAAGTTTACACAAAGATTTGAACATTATTTGAACATACAATGAAAATCTCTAAAAAAAATTGTTGTATGATGCATTCCATAGAGATTTTTGTTATATGGCATTTTCGTTATGCAAAGTATACCCTGTATAATGAAAAAAATTGTGCGAGGTATACCCTGTATAATGAAAAATATTGTAATGCGGGGTATTGCAGTTAGCACCAAAATGCTTCATTATACGAACTTTTCATTATGTGGCCATTCGTTATAAGGGGTTCCACTGTACGTCCAATGGAAAAGCTGCTGAAAACCATTTTGAACAATAGAAACTGTAAATAGGTCAATTTATTGTGTCCGTTTTATTGCACACTTCATATGAGTTAACATTATGCATGTGACATTATTCAAGGAGTTATTACTATTGTATTCTCTCTGGAAGGTTGTGGCTCTTTGAAGACCAGTTTGTGATCATTTAGGCTGTAAATAGGAAGTTTCCTTCCCTGAATTACAGGATTCAATTAACTGTCCATACCCCTTACCGAAAATGATCCTGTCCAATTATGGGACATAATCCAGATTGCCCCTTGTGAGGTGGGTCTGAGATCACTGTTTCAGTGGTCACTGGAGGATGGAGGAGGAGCTAAATCATGTTTAGCCTGGTCTCCGCGCACAACCAAACAATGCAGGTGACCTTTGCTTATACTGTATGGTGAAATGGCTGATGAACTACTTTACCATATGGGCAAATGAAACACTTTCTCTGCTCCTCTGTGGAGGGTCAGGGAAAGTGTAATGATTTCTCCCCTCCTAGCTGATTGTTGTAGTCCTGGATTGGTTAGGAGAGTAAAAAAAAACCCTGTTTTTCCTTTTAGTGTCAATCAGGAAATTGCTCACAACCACAAAAATTGTATGTTACTAACTGATCCAGTACTATGACAATCAGATGGGGGGGGGGATTTTACTTTTCCTGCCCCCCCCCCGAAGAGAAGGGGAGGTGTTTGATGGCAATATCGTGTTAGCACTTTTAGCATACTGCATGTTGACACCAAAAGCAACCTGTGATAGCTGCAGAGCTTCTGTGTACACCAGTGGGTCTCAACCTATGGCATGCAGGCAAGATCCAGCCCACAGCACCAAATAATCCAGCCCCTGACCTCACTCCAGCCATCACCATTACTGGAATTGGTTGCAGACTCATTTATGGCCATTGTAAACATTTTTACTACAGCCGTAAATGAGTCCATAGCCATCATAAATGTGTTTACTACAGCTTTAAGCGAGTCCGCAGCAGTTGTACCATATATACTTGAATATAAGCTGACTCGAATATAAGCCGAAGTACTTAATTTTGACCTGGAAACCCAAGAAAATAGATTGACCCGAGTATAAGACAAGAGTGGGAAATGCAGTAGCTGCTAGTGAGTTTCAGTAATTAAAATACATGAAAATACAGTAAAATTAATTATTTTACTGATTTTTAAAAACTGTATTTTCACCACCCACCAGTGGTGGCGCTGCAGGTAAAGTGGGTGGGCAGGTCAATTGCACCGAGGCAGGAAGTGTTGCTCTAAACTAGTCTCTTGCTCCCCCTGCAAGGGAGGAGAATGACTTCCTCCCTCCATCTTGGCCACATGGAGCAGGCACGAAGGTAAGTGAAATCCTTTCTTTTTCCACACCAGTTTGGAAGGGGAAAACAATTGCATTGTAGAGCTTCTTTCTTCATCTGCAGTTTTCCATAGGAATTAATTGAAAACAAACTTCAGAATAAGAGAACCTCTAGTGGCCAATTGTGTAATTGCGCCTCAACTTCTTTTGCCAGAAGTCCCAAAACTTACTTTTAAAATGCCTGAATCACTCAAAAAACCATATATTTTAGATCCTCGTGGTTGTTGACCTGTGCATAAGCTGATTCCCCTTTTTGGAGCTCATTTTTGTGGTTAAAAAACTTGGCTTATTTTTAAGTATATAATGTAAATGCAGTTGGGCGTGGTCCAGCACACAGCTAAAAAAGGTTGAGAACCCCTGATATACACTAGTGGTTTAGGTATCCGACTGTAGAGCAGGGATTATCAACCTGCGGTCTGTGGGCAGGATGTGGCCCATGGCACCATTTCATGTGGCCCCCCACTACCTACACAACACCAGGAAGTGCCATGTGGTGGAAGAAGGGCAGAATGGTCATCTGGCTCTTGAAGCTGTCTGAGGGAGCGTGACCTGGCCCTCGGCTTAAAAACATTGAGAACTGCTGCTGTAGAGTCAGAGAACCAGCCTGTGTCGCTCAAGATGTCCTCAGAAGAAGGGAATGGTAAACCACTTCTGTGTATTATGCCAGCATGCATCAGAACTTAACAGATCATTGTCATCATCATCATCATCATCTAGTGCAGGGGTTCACAACCTGTGGGCTGGACCCGTCCTGCAGCACCATTTCATGTGGCCCGCCGTCCTAGCTCCCATCGCTGGCACGAGAAGCTGTGCCATGTGTGGTTCCATTTTAATGTAAACAGCAGTTTAAAGCTGTTTACATTAAAAAGAAACCACACATGGCACAGCTTCCAGTGTCGGCAGCAGGAGCAAGGGCAGTGGGCCACATGAAATGGAACCATGTGGGGGAGAACTGTTGGGCTCCTGGTCTTGTCTGACCCCCCCCCCTCCAGGACCCCAGTCCTACAAGGACTAGCCTCGTTAAAAAGCCCCACTCACCCTTTCCCTGAGCAGGCAATTAATCTCATTAGTGTCAGTTGAGGAGGGGGATCCAAAGCCTCAATTGATGGTTGGTGTCTCCTTCCTTCCAGGAAGAACTAAAATGGCCACCTCCTTTGAAGCTATTGGGACAAAATAGCCACCTCAAAATGGCCACCCCCATCGTGTAGGCAAAACAAAAATGGCCATCCGGCCCACTCAGCTGTCTGATGAAGCATGACCTGATCTGCAGCTTGAAAAGGCTGAGAACCCCTGGTCTAGTGTATGTGTGAGTATGTGTGTGCATTATTTATATACCCTTTATGCAGGGGTGTGCAGGGCACTATGGGAAGGCGGTGGACAGGGAGTGGTGGGGGCACCTATTTGGGTGGGGGTTGGGGGTAATCCCATACATTGCTATTGGCGCCCCAGGGTGCCAGAGGCGAGGGCAGGGTGGGACAAAGCTTGATTGCCTGATATACCAGCACACGCCTGCCTTTATGTGAATAATTTTGATCTGCTCCAAACTACCTAGTTTGTCAGATGAACAACAGGACTGCCTTTTAAATGTCATTTATACTGTTTACCTTCTAAATGAATATCTGCATTGCAGGAGATAGGTCAAGTGCAATCCTACAGATGCTGTTGTTGGAGTCCCTTCAAACCTAGCCACTAGACAACATTGCTAGTGCTATGGAACGCTGGCAGTTGCAACCTTAAAATATCTTCTGCTGTGCTGTAATTAAGTGTAATCCATGAATATATGGATTCTACAAGTGTATAACAGTGCAGCCATACGTTAGCATAATCACATGTACCAACTATATTTTTGTATTCAAAGTACAAAGTTGTCATTCATTCCAAAATTCATTTGAATTTTACCACTAGCCACTGTTATATATTTTCTAATATTAGAACATTAACTGAGGATACTACTCTAAGTCTGTGGTTGTCATCATGGCCTTTGGGGTGGGGTGAGGTCTTATTTTGTGATAATACATTACTACCACATCTATCCGGTGCACCTAGTTCCGTCTGCCATTAGCCTCCTTCCGGCTCACGAGCCCCATCTCCAAGGTTTCGGGATGGAAGTGGCGGCACCCGCCACCAGAGCCGCTGCCTGCTACGGCTGCCGGAGCTGCTCCGAAAAGGTGCGGCTCCAGCTAAAATAGGCAGCGAATGGCTGCCTCTTAGTGCGCATGCGCAGAAACTTAATCTGATGCATGTGTGACTCGCAATTGTAGCATGCATGCATCAGATTGATTTCTGCGCATGTGCACTAAATTGGAGCCATTTTGGCTCCATTTTTTTTAAATTCTTTCGGTTAGGCATCGGAACCGGACGCCTCAAAAAATGGACTACCCTCCCGGAGAACCCTCCGGGATTGTTCCTACTGGTTCAGGGGAACTGGTTGGAACCGGCAACATTGCATCACTGGAGACTATGTTTTATTAAAATGCTAGATTTGATTGTCTTTTAGTTCTGAAGCAATAAATCTAATAACATCATGTACAAAGGCTGAAAAACACCTGTAGTTTTAAAAAACAGCAAAATTTACAATTCTGTCTTAAATACGTCCACTTTATTACATTATACCTTACAGCTACTGTCCTTGCTTCTGAATATATATTTGTATTATTATGTTGTAATTGATTTTTAAAGAAGCCACAGACCATGGGACTGACAATCCGAGGAAATGCAATGTGATGATCATAATACTAGTAAAGATTACTTACATGACATTCTGCAGTTATAATAGATAATCATGGATGATTGAGTTGAAATGGTCCTTTGAGGCCATCAAGTCAATCCCCCTGCTCCTTGCAGGAATCCAAAAATAGGGTTGTTATCATTTGCAAGGAATGTCTGCTTAGCTAGTTCAATATGATGAAGATACATCCATGTTTATTATTAAGCACTCCTTCTGAGAGACAGGGACTCTTATGAAAAATGCATTTCTTCATCAAATTAATAACCTTTAAATGGCAAAGACATTTTGAAAGATGTATTAGAGTAATAATATCAGATTCAATAGTTTGGTAACATTTACTGGGAATTTTCAAATTAATTAATTTTGTAAAATTCTAACAGTTTTGTGTGTTGGTTGTGAAGAGAGATGGGGATGAAATAAAGACCCAAGTGCCATGCGGTAGAAAGAGAGAATTTTATCATTGTAAAGGAAGGTGTGTTTTAGATGTTTATTTTTGTTTTAACTTACACTTCAGCTTCAAGGAAATGCAACACTGGTCATATCAATCTGTTCTATTCCTTCTTAACTCCTCCCCTCTTGAGAAACACTGTCATTGGATAGTTTGAAATATATATCTCATCCTACATATTTTTAAAATCATTATTTTCTATTCTGTTTTCTGCATCATTAATATTTTATGCAGTTTATACCTTTTTAAAGAAAAATGTGAAATGTTTCAGAATCTTCTGAAGCAATAAATCTAATGAGACATTGTAAATAATGTTTCAAAATCCTCTGGTATGTGTGTGTGTGTGCGCACGCGGACGTGTGTGCGGAACTAGATATGTTATTAATCTCAATGCAATATGAATGCACATGTTGTTTGCTTTTGGGCACGTTCATTTTAATTTTATGTTTTATAGTTCATTTGGATCTGGTTCATTAAGATAGACTGTACGTGAGTATTTACATTGACCTCCATGATGTCAGAATGTCACTGTGCATACGTATGTAAGAAAATCCTTTGGGATAACAACACCAAGCTAACAGCAAGAAAGAGGCTTTACATCTGATGCTTAACGTACAAAGTGTATGTACAATGTATGTTTGTAATTCTGTGGTGGCGGTTGTGCTTTCCTTATGATTAGACAATCCCTGTTTCATTTTGTTGCTTGGACAGCATGCATGTATCTCTACGACTTAAGTCATCTTAGCATTATTTAGGTCACTACATTTAGGAGCTGTCTTTATGGTCTTTCACTGCTGCACATATAGAGCAATGCAGAGAATTGTGGCATGACGTTTTCAAATATGCATTCATCTTATGAGCTCTTAAGGATGGACGAGCATTTGGTAATGTAATCTGTACAGCAAAATAGCTTCCGTTTATGCCTTGCAGATATATTTAGCTCTAACCTTGCTTGTGGTTAAGCGCGGTGCAGTATAGAGATGCAAACAGCTGATTCTGCAGTCAGGCTCTGTGCTTGTGATTTTGTCAATATGTCAGCTTTTTTGGGGGTAAATAATGCAGAATTTTTAGCCCTAGTGATTTTGTCTTTTACATGCTTAACAACAACAGCAAAAGCAACAACAGTAAAAGCAAATTACATGGGTTCAGCAAATAAGATAATACAACAATAGTATCATGTATCTAGGACCTAATACATACTACGTGAAATTTTCTTTCCTCTAGAAGATATTTCTGCAGATATTCTTTTCATCCCTTCTTCTAGCAGGCAAAAGGAATCTTCTGGTTTTCTCAGTAGAAGGAGACAACCATCTGCGGACAGGTTTTTTTTCTCTCTCTCTACAAAATCTGAAATTCCGAAGTCAGCATCACTGAAGAACACACAGCTTGGTAGAACAGTGCCCAGTAACAGTTCATCTTGAATCATCGATTGATGACTTTTCCCCTGCTTTGTTCCTTCGCATTCCAGTTGCTCAGAGATTCAGTAGCTGATTCTCAATGTCACTTTAACAGCCTTAACCAGACACTGATAATACTGCATTTAAGGTGAGCTGTTCTTACCAGATCTTCTGCTGCTGTAGTGTGTGTGTCTGTGTGTGTGTGTGTCATCCTGCTGCAAGCCTAAAATGGCAGGCAGCAGCAAGAATGCTGCATGTGCGGGATGCCTGCTGTGGATACAGAATTTGTTACATCATGCCTAGTGTTTCTGATGGGAGTATGTAAATGGACTGTGTTCCATCTCGTTCTGTAATAAAGACTTTGAATGCCTGATGGGCAAAGCTTCTTAAGCAGTCACCTTTAGAATGCAGTTTTATTTTCAGCACAGCGAATCCTGAATTTGCTCTCGCATTCTACAGCCAGTATTAGCTATGCATAGGTATACTTAATTTTTAAAAATATTTAATTGGGGGGGGGGGGGTTATAAGCAAGCACTGCTCCCAAGGTGGTGTTACTCTTCTTTCTCTTGCTTTTCTTACTATTTAAATAATGTATGTTGTGTTGTTAATTAATGGCAAGATCAAATTAAACCCTTCGAAACTGACATATTTATTATGCAGGCACATCCAATCTATTTTTAACTCTTACGCAGCCTGACCATGTTGTGCAATGGGCTTTGGTTTCTGACTTTTTTCTATTAAGCCATAGTAGCAGTAGGCTGATTTCAGCAAATGTGACAAGCTGGCCTTTGCAGTGGTCAGCTTCAAGCCATCAACTCACTAAGAGAGACAAGAACCCTTGTGCTACAGCTGACACCTTGAACGAACATGTTGGCAACCCCTCCCTCACCACATTTTTCTCCTGCTCATTGATAAAGTTCTGCTATCTTGATCATAGTCCATTCAAGCAAGCTGTTTTTTGAAAAGAGGCTATGAGAGAGTTTGCTATATTTTGAAGCAACCAAATTCCAGTATCTCTCCATTCTTTTAAATACCAATGGCTGGGTGGAATTGCATACTAAGACTTCGTTGAGACGCATATACAGGTAGGTGGAGAAATGCATGTTTTTGTTTCTGATTTTCTTTCTGTGGTGCAAATACAAATAGGAAACATGGCTGGGATCAATTAAACAAGTTTATTGCTGTTTTCTTTAAATGAGTTAAATCTAAACTAATTCTATTGTAACCTTACATATTGCTTTGATTTGTGGCTTCTGCCAGTCTAAAAACACCTTTATTTTGCAACTGAACATACAATGTTTGCTGAATAATAAGGGCGTGGCACCGCTTATGTAACAAAGAAATTTTTTTGGTTAAAACTCATTGTCCTAGAGGATTTAAAAACTAAACATGAAAATTAATAATAGTCTTTCACAAAAATATAAAACTTTAACTTTGGGGCATAATTATGGGAAAAAATTACAATAATGCCATTGGAAAAGGCCTTTTTCTTTTTGCTACGGAAACATTGGTAACCTTTAATAATGATTGCTGGCAAGAACTAAGGATATATTTAATTTTGGGTGTTTGTATATGTGTATGGTTTTTAAAGATATCAGCTGCTTTAAGGAAAGATACACCACAAGATATCACCTTAAAATTAATATTAATTAACATTTGGTTTATTACCTAACACATTAAAACCAAACATGTGACAGTAAAAGAACCTGAGCGTTATTAATATGGACATAAAATATAGTGTAACACAGCTTTTCCTTGCTAACATTAGGCCAAAAGCTGTTTCCTTGGTAACCAAATCCTGTTAAAGGATCCAGTGGCAGTAGTAATTATTGTTTAATTCCATAATGCAAATTATTTCATATTACATTCATGGGTGTCTATAATTTCTTCTGTATTGTGAGCTTTTAGCACTGCACCTAGCAGATGTCTTCCTCTTGCCTCAAATTTATTCCTTCAGGTAATGCATCCGTATATCTTTGTTGAAAAACTAACCCTATAGCATAGCATGACGTGGCTCCTTAGTGATACAAAAGTACATAATGTTTATTTAAATCAATTATCTGAACATACTATTGTATCAGTATAGCTAAAAGTATACACTGATGCAAGGTGTAAATATTATTTCCCCTTGCCATCATTTAATTTATCAGTTATTAGAGATCTTTCAAGAGACATACAGTATTAGACTAGATCCACCAGCCATCTAAATCCACCAGTCATCTAAATATCTTCTAAAATGACATGGGATGTTGTTTTGTTTGAAATTACTGTACAGTATCTAGTTTGCGGTTTACTGTAACCTTAATGCAAGTTTAAACGTATAACAGTTAAAAGCAGTTGACCTGACATTTATAACAGCATCTGTAAAAATCAACCCTGGAGTAAATGGTATTGCTTATGTAATGTGTAACCATTGTTTCACACTTCATAGAGCTTCTTAAAATATAGGATCTTTTCATCTGTCAAAAGCACATCTCACAGCAAACACGTTTTTCTGCAGGGAAGCCATTTTCTTTTCATATCCTTGATTTCAGAACTAATAAGGGTGATGTAGGAAGGGCAATCGGCTGTAGATCTATAGGCTTAAAGGAAATAGTAAAAGTAAAATTCCATTCACCATTGATTTGTGCAAACAGCAATGCAGTCTGGCAGGTGCAATGCCACCTTTTTCTTTTTACACCTGAAGATCATCATCAGTTCATTAAACCCCCAATAATTGCAGTATTTTTTGAAATAGAAAAAGCCATATTTCATTAGAAATCATTATATTTGGTAAAGGTACTTCCAGGAAAGGTTTTCTCATTCTATTTTTATAGGTTCCTTTAAATATTGTCTTATAGTAAAAGATTCTTGATAACATTGATTAACTTTAGCTGAGTAAATTTGAGGATTTATTTTTGAAAATGCATTTGAAATGTCAGCTTCTTGGTGCTGTCATGAAAATTATTTTTATGCATGGAGGGTTATTTTAAGACAACTCATTATAGCATGTTTAAACCCTTTTATTAAGCTTTCTGCAAGAGATAATGCTAATGATAATTTACAAATGATCTCTTGCCTTAGGTTTCTCTCAATAAAGGGCAGGTTTTGATTTCTTACCTTCTGGCTCATAAAAGTGATGTGTATTTATCTCTTTCACAATACTGAATTTGTATCTGTCTAGTGGTAGAAGGGCATACTATGTTGTTAGAATTGGTTGTATTATCACTATGTTCCCATATTAAGAATATTTTACATGATTGATAACTAATTCATACAACTCAGTGATGGGGGAAATACATTTGTTACCTTTGATTGTAAAGTTTTAGAATACAGTACTGTACTGTCAACAAAATTCATATTGAAAATACTCTAAACCAACCACTCATCCTTCCATCCATCTACCCTTTATTCCTCAGCCATTTTTATACATGAGAATGAATGTCATCCAAAAGCCCAATGAAATGCAGTCTTATCCTTCAAATGATATTGGATATACAGTGCTTTTCTACAAGGCTGTTAGAATTAATTAAAAGGGGATTAGTTTCATACTCAGTGGTCTTTAGAGAGAGAAAGAAAATGTTAAAAAATGCACCGAATGTCCAACTAGTTATGATAATGAACTTGGGAGATTTGAATAGTGTTAAATTGCCCATTTATATTGGTAACTGATTTAAATCAACTGCCTAGTACATTTTCATGTTGGTTTGGAGAGACAATTCCAGCAGAACAATCAACTCCAATATATTTCAATAGCAATTTCAAAAGGCAGATTTTAGCCTCTTTAACTAAAGACTGTGAATAGCATGTGAGATCACAACTTTATATATATGACTTTTATATATACCGTATGACTTTTCCAGCTCTGCAGTTTGAAGAAATCTTAGCCACATTAGCCACATTCTTGTCTCATGCAAAACACTATTCTTTACCTCTATCCTCCACTCACAGTCCATAATAATAATATGATTGTGTGTGCCATCAAGTCAATTCTGACTTATGGTGGCCTTTTCCAGGGTTTTCTAGGTAGAGAAGTGGCTTATTGTTCCGTTCTTCCATCCTGGGACTGTACAGCTTTCCCCTAACTCCAGAGGCTGTCATTTCTCCCTAGAGGTCCAGTGGGTTTTGAACTTCCACTCTCTGGCTTGGTAGCCCCATGCCTAAATCACTGAGCTATTCAGCCAGCTCACAATACTGAGAAAATTATCTTTGTCTGTGTTACCAACTGGTTCACAGATAATTTGCTGTGAATACCCTAGGGAAGAAATAGGTACACAGTTGTGATGACGATTATCATGTGAACGATGTGTGATACAGATGACAGTTTTATATGTTTTGTTCTGCTGCGTTGCTGTATTTTAGCAACTTTTTGGTAGAGAAGAACCTTTGGCCATTTTGAGAAGATTCCTGATAACACCACTGGAAGCATTCAAAGCCCCTTGCATTCAAAACAATACAGTATTCTGGCTGAAGTCCTATATACTGTACATCTACAGAAGAGTAAGCTCCACTGAATATTGAGGACTTTATTTTGAGGAAACGTACGTGGTATTGCACTGTCAGTGTTTTTTCTTTTGCCACTTCCTAGTGCTACTATGTGGGCCTAATTAATTGCATTAATTAAGGCATGGCAAAACAAATGTTACATGAAATACACAAAAAACACTGAATAAATCCAATCTTTGTATATAAAAGAAGCTGAGAATAAAGGGAGCGTATTTTGGCTTTAAAAGGAAACTACGTATTTTAACATCACCTGATTGCTAGGCAACATCTTCAAGGTTTCTGCTCGGTACCCAAGGCAGTTAATTAGCTCTCCTAAGTGACTGTGTAATTGTAACTACTAACTGCTTTGAAAGCCCTTGGAAACCTTAGGTGTTTTGTTTTGTGGAGTAGAATGCCATTGATGCCCCATTTCTTAAGTACTTTGGGTAGTTACCCAATCTATTATAGATCAAGCCCCTGATTTAGTTCATGGTTGATTAGCTGGTTTTAAAACGATTCTAACCTGTATCAGAGCAGGATACAGTTTCCTATGTTTTAGTACCTGTCAATCATCTCATTTCAAACTGATGAAAGAAAAATCTAGGGCATAGTAGAAAATTTTGAACTGGGGGGGGAGCCTGCAAGATCATAATACTGTATGGGAATATCGTTAATTATTAGGAAGATATGTTTGTGGCAATATTGAAGCAGTTATTGTGCTAGAGTGGGAAAAGAGACATGGTGTAGTAGTAGAAGAAATAAACCAGAGATTCTCAACCTGTGGGGGAAATGGTCATCCGGTCCTCTAAGCTGTCTAAGGGAGCATGACCTAACCCTCGGGTTTAAAAGGTTGAGAACTCCTGAAATTTGTTGTTGTTGTTGTTAATTTGACTTGTATGCTGGTCTTCTTGCCAAAGCAACTCAAAGCGGCTAACACAACATGAGCAACATATATTACAATAAATCAGCTACAAATACAACATAATATAAATAGTACAACAAATACAATAGAGTAAATGCAGTTAACAAATCTTACATGAAAATAAAAATACAATTTAGTCAAGAAAATACAATACAGTCAGGAGAGTCCTTATCCCTTCCCAGCAGAGAGTGGATGGCTGCAGAACAGCTGTGGCAGTGGCCAGGTAGATTCCCTCCAGGTGTGTCTGATTACATCAGTCTTAACTAGCCTGAGTATGAAGTTCCCAGGCTGGGGGAAACAGAGTACTTCTTCTTCTGTGTCTAGGCCAGACGTGGAAACTGCCAAACCAAAAGCACCTTTTGGTGAGTTCCTTTTACCTAACCTTGTCTGAGAAAGATTAGCTGTCAACACAAGGTTGCTGTTACCGAGTATGCCCGATTTGGGTTCAAAAATACCACAATCTTCAGGGAGGTTCATTCTGTGTACTCTGGGAAAACAGACTGGGAAGGGAGAAGGGAAAACCAAAAATTGTATAGGTTTTGAGAAAACTGCAATTTGAACAACAATAAAGTTAAGAATATACATCTGAAGATCATGTTTTTTGTGGCCCCATGTCTAGAAAATACTATTCTTAATTCAGTTCTCTGCCTCTAAATTTACTGTTTATTTCCTTGCCTGTTTCTTTCATTGTTCATGTAAAACAAGTCTGTAACCAGTGCATGTATTTAATGCTGAACTCTTAAATATCCATGCAGGAGTAATATATCCAGTTCTATCATTCCTGCAAAGCTTTGTCATTTTTAATTCAGGCAGATTAGTTTAATTTTGGGGCATACAATTCAAATTCCTCAGAATAATACTTTTATTTTACATTACTTACATTCAAATTCACCAGTGTTATGTGCCGTCATATGAATTAGAGAGAAACCTATTGTACAGTATTTGTAAAAAAATTACCTAGAGCAGTGATGGCCAACCTGGGCACTTCAAGTGTTCTTGGACTTCAATTCCCAGAAGCCCAAGTCAGCACTCCGACTGATCAGGGCTTTTGGGAACTGAAGTCCAAGAACACCTGGAATACCAAGGTTGGCCATCACTGACCTAGAGCGTTCACCTGATTAGAGCAGTGATTCCAAGCATTGGACCCCCAGATATTTTTGCAGCTCCTGTCATATTTGACCATAACTGCTCTATCTGAGAGTGATAACAGTTGTAGTCCATTAACATCTGGAGATGTACAGTTAGGAATCAATGAAGCAAATGAATCCTAGACAACTAGGCACGCAAAACAATTTGACATGCAAACAAAAATTTGTCTAGTCAAAGCAATGGTATTCCTAGTAGCAATGTATGGTTGTGAGAGCTGGACTATTAGGAAAGCTGAGCGCAGAAGAATAGATGCCTTTGAGATGTGGTGCTGGAGGAGAGTTTTGAGAGTCCCCTGGACAGCGAGGAGAACAAATAGGTCAAATAGTAAAGATGAAGCTAAAGTACTTTGGACATCAAATGAGAAGAGAGGATTCACTTGAGAAAGCCTTGATGCTGGGAAAGGTGGAGGGCAAAAGAAAAAGGGAGCGGCCAAAAATGAGACGGCTAGATGGTATTGTAGAGACAATGGGCACAGAACTGAGCGAGTTGAGGAGGATGGTGGAGGACAAGTGCCTGGCGAACAGGGGTCCATAGGGTCGCAAAGGGTCGGAATCGACTGTGCGACTGAACAACAAACAATAATGAAACAATGCGTATTTTGACATTTTTCTACACCAGTTGAGAAAAGATATCTTCTTGTTGGTATTGCTCTGCCTAAGATAAGGAGAGAAGTAGCAGGGCACACTTAGAGAGCTAAGCAAGATAATGACTCTTGACATCCTCTGAATTGATATGTTCCTCAAATCTGCCAGCTCAGGTCCAGGAAGAGCTTTGTGGTAAGAATAAACATTCTTGAGGGTGCGAAAAGCAAAATCAAATTAGAAGATGGAGGAAGGTGCTCATTGAAGAAATAATAACATTAAAGGAGGATAAGACTGAGGAACTCAACCTTCCCTATGTCACCAAATGTCCTTGGATAAGCTAGACTATCCCAAGCACTACCAGAAGAGGGAACTTGTGAATAATTTTCAAATACTGTATACTTGTTAGGGCATTTTTATGGGTATTGTAGTAAGATTCCTGCCCCTGTGTTAATGTACCTTTAAGAGACCTTTAGGGGTCTAGACACAGCTGTTAGCTGTTGAGGTATAGACTGCTTACACAGCTGTAACCACTTGGGGATATGATTCAGAACTGTGCACAGCTGTAGCCACTTTGAGGGTGAGTCAGCAGAATTACAGTATAACTATAGCCCACCTGAGATAGTCTACTCTGAGGAGGATCTGATAAGGAGATTCTGACTGAGGAAGAGACTGAGATGACATCTGACAGACAAGGGATGAAGAAGTGCTGCAGGAAGCTCTGCTACTACTAAGAACTATCAGGTACTCTACACTGCTGAGGAGAGCACACTGACTAAGGCCTTGGGCAAACTGCAGTCAGTGTTTGCTGGCAGGACTCTGTGTATGCTCAGTGGATTTGAGCCTTCAGGATTCCAAGCCCTGTCTCTACTGTGGGGCTTGAAGATAGACTGGTATCTGTGTATATAGTACTGTGTCTATTGTTTGAGTGTTTTTCCCTCACCCAGAAGTAAACTGCACTATTCACTGAGACTGTATGTGTGTCTTTGCACCCAAACCTTCCGCTGTCGTATTAGCTAACCGCTAGTCTGCTACATTAACACACATATGGCCAAAAATCCTTGACAATACTTATAGTACAGTACTTGACCTTACACAAAAGGCCCAGAAGCAATACCTAGAAATCTGTGGGAGTGTTCCCTTAAATTAAAATCAATCTGACAGCACATAGTTATAACTATTGAATAGTTCAGTAGAAATCATACCAAAGGATCAAAATAATAATTTTTTTAAAAAAAATTAGTTATACTGTATCTGATAAAGACTGAGTCTTCTATTTGATTGTCTTCTAGACTCTAGAGCAGTGTTTCCCAACCTTTGGTTGTTTTACTTTAATTCCCAGAAACCTAAGTCAATTCTCTAAAATCACTGATCAGCCAATGTACTGACTTAGGCTTCTTGGAACTGAAGTCCCTTTGTGGGGTGTGGGTCCCACGTTGGGAACCACTGGTCTAGAGATTACACTGGTACCTCACTTTACAAATGCTGTGGTTAACATAATTTTCACTTTATGCATGAAAATCCATTGAAAATAATGCTTTGCTTTATGATTTTTTTCTGAATTGATTAATTGGTTTTCATTGCATTTCTAAGGGGAACCATGTTTCAGTTTACATTTTTTGTTGGAATGATTTTCAATGTATTCTTATGGTAAACTGCATTTCGCTTTACAAATGTTTCATAATACAAAATGTCTTGTAGAACACATTAAATGCATAAAACGAGATGCCACTATATGCTGAAAGCATTCTGAATTCAACTATCATGGCTGTAGGTTTGTTCTTATGTTACAGGGTCTCTTAATTGTTTTTGCTTTGGAGAAAACAAGTAGCAGCTTCAGTGGGTTGGAGTCATTCATATTGTAGTAAGAGAGGGTTGATTTTTACTTGCTGCCTACTGTGGAAATTAACAAAGTGGCAGCTGTCCACTGATGCATACATCTTAGCTAGCAGAATACAAAAGTAGCATCTTTGGTTGCCAGAGACTTGAAGTGTGTCAAATAGATGCGTGTGAAAAAGGAATTATTTACAACCATTGTTTCCCTTCGCTGAGAATGAGGCTTAAGACAAATCCACACTAAAAACTGAACCAGTACAAAATATATTGAACTAATTGACACAGTGGCGACAAGCCAGAGATGTTCATAAGGAGTGAAAAGAAATAATAAATTGCAAGCCTAACAAATGATAGAAGTTCATGAAAAGCAAAAAAAGTAGCAATATATGCATTGATTACAATGGTAATACTGTAATGTTAAAAGCAGAGTAAATGAACCAGCTATACGTACTGTGAATAAACAATGATACATCAATACATGAAATATAAAAGCTACAAGTGTAATAGTTTACAAATGGAAAATCAGTGTGTTAGTATTAAATATTAAATCCCAGCCTGGTCCAGCATCTTCTTCAGCCCAGGCAATTTAAGCAGTCTAATTTCTGAAATATAAAAGAAGTGAATGGTTACCACTCCTAAGTCCAGAATTTTTAAAGGACCTCGACAAAATTTCCCAAAACCTAAGAAAAACCTATTTTCAAAAATATTTTCCGCAACAGTGTCACTCTCTGCCAAAAAATAAGTGTTCAAAATTTTATACTTTAATCTCAAGCTCACACAAACGTTGGAGTATTTAAGTTCCACAAAAAGAATGTGCTTACATATCTATAGCCCTTACCAATGTGGTCTTTATTGCTCCATTTATTTTATCCTTGTTAGCTGAAACAATAACCAAATGTTTAGAAAACAATCAGCAGTAGAGAAGTAATAATCACAGTGCATAAATGCAACTTCATAACTGGGAAAAAACCCACTGCAAAGTTGAAAATACTGTAATACTGAAACCTCATCAGCAAAGACCACAAGATCTATTTTCAGCAGTGGAAATGCAGGCCACGTAGATGCTTTTTTTTCCTTGCAGTTGTCAGTGAGTTGGTGAAGTTGTGTGACTTGCTTTGCAGCACAAAGAGTTTGGTTTCCCTGAGACATAATTGTCTGAGCATTGCAACAGAGGAATTTCTGTTATTCAGCACCAAAACATAAAGAAACCATAAAATATTGATTTAGCAGAAATGCCTATAGTTCATGTCCATGGCATGTGTTTGAAAGAAATACAACATAACAGTAAATACTGTTTGTCAAGCCTACCTTCCATGGACTTCTGTCATCCCTAAAAAAAGCGAGAAGATAACCTAACTGATGGTCTTTGTCAGTTTTTGCTTGTCCCATAGGGATGTTGCAGAATGACTTAATGTTCTCCCATTGCATGCAAGGGAGGATTGGTTATTTTTCTACTACTTTGATAACACTCATAGTCTTGTGTATTTTTCTTTATCTACCTAATTAGAAGTTACTTTAGAGAAGTATAATAAGGCAACCTGTCATTCTCTGGTTGCCTTGAAAAAAATTAAGCACAGTTAAGAATAGCTTTTAAAAACATTGATCAAGATCATATTCATGTTTGCTTATGGTTTACATAACATGCTACAGCTAATTGGATCTAATCGTTGAGATTCTGGAGTGCATCCCAAGTGTGTCCCTGGTCATTGCCTGATTAGCACCTCTTCAATTACCAACAGGAAGCTACACAAACTGATGTGAACACCAATAGGATTTTAGCTGTTTATTCTATTTACTTTATGACAAGATACCCATTGATCATTGAATGAAGTTCAACCATTACTTGTCTTTCAGTAAGTTTAGAGTGACAATGCATTAAAGTGTTACAGCTGGTCCTTAGGGGCTTAACTTGACAATATATGAGCTTTTGAATTAAAAAGTGATAAAATATTTTTCTTCCCAAGGTCTGATATTTCAAAGCTTACATGTTTGAAAATGAAGCCTGTTGCTAAACAAAATCAAGCTATTTTAAACTTGTGAATTGAGAAGTCTTACACAGGGGTAATCAAATTATTTTCGATCCTAATGAAGCTCTGCTTCTACTGATAGGATCACTGTAGTGTCTGTTTTGACTCCAATGTACCAGGCCAGCTGCTACCTGGTCCTAATTGTTACATGCAAAAATGAGACCTGGAATATTCTGCAGGCAAGGCATGTGCTCTACCTTTAAGCTACAGTGTCTTCTATAATTTTCTCACTCTCTGAAAGTTGTTCTAGAATTCACATAACCTGCCATCTGTACTTGTTCCAGAATCTGAATCTTAAGAAGCAGAAAAACTGCATTAAATATACACGTTGGTGTCATATATGACTTCCTTTCTTGATATGAAAATGCTATTCAGTTAGCCAGAATGCAAGGTACAGTAATACCTCATATAACATTAGTATCGAATAACATGAAAATCGCATAATATTAAGGAATCTGGGGGGAAGAATTGCATCGGATAACATTAAGATCCTATGGGATGCTTCAGATAACAACCGCTAAAGCCTGTGTGGTTACAATGTATCTCTATGGATCCCATAGGATTTTAACATGCTTCAGATAACACTAAAAATCATATAACACCAAGACTTGTGGAACCAGGTTTTAGTGTTATATGAGGTTTTACTGTACTGTACTTTTTTGCCTTCGTAACTGTGAATGCCTTTTCTTGAATATTAGCAAGTGGAAACATTTTTGAGTAACAACCTGGTTACTGCTGGTGTCAGGCAGGTTCTATGGGCCAGGAGCTAATTCTTATCTTTCCAGTGCCCTTTTCGTGTTTGTTTGTTTCAATGAAAGAAAGAAAGCAGCCATTACACAGCACTGAGTATTCATAACATCATTATAAATGGCTGCAGCAGTTCTGGATGTGATGCTATTGGATTTATTCACAAAGAACAATTGTAGGTCAGCCATTTGCCTTCACAAAAATAATTTTATTGCACAAGTGCAGAAAAAGATGTACAGTAGTTTTAAAATCAACTCTTGTTACCTTATATCCTACCTTCTAAATGCAGCTCATTTTCAAATGTCAGAAAATAATGCAGACTTAAAAGACCATATAAAGTATAGTACAAGAAAAGTACAATTTCCAACTTTTCTGTTGTTCTGGGGGTGAGCCTGGTTTTCCTGTAATATGCATGTTCATTTGATTACTATTATTTCTAGACATTTGAAAATCAGAAGTGACACAAAGCATCATGTAGTCTTACACATTTCTGGCCATTGAGATTTTCATGCAAATGTGCTGTATAGCAGGAGCTAGCAACTTTCAGAGATCCAAGGGCCACACGTGCTTACACTGTGAATCTTGGAGGTATACATCAACTCTCATGACCTGCCTACCTCCAAAATATATATTCAGTTTGAAAGCAAGAAATTGCAAGTAGATAAATAGGGACCACTTTGGTGGGAAGGTAAACAGCGTTCTGTGCACTTCGGTGTGTAGGCATGCCTGCCACATGTCCACGGAAACTATTTGCAGATGCAGACAATGCTTACTCTTTGGCTATAAACAGAGATGAGCACTGAACCCTAGAGTCGGATACAACTAGCTTTTGGGCAAGGGTGACATTTACCTTTAAAAAGGCTTTTAAAAATTAAAACAAATAAACAATAGCAAACCTATCATGCCCTGTAGTGACAACGTTGCTTTAAAAATTACAAACAATTCTGCAAATTGGGGGGCAAAACATGATACCATATATACTCGACTATAAGTTGTCCCGAATATAAGTTGAGGTACCTAATTTGGTCCTCTAAAACTAGGAAAATAGATTGACCCAAGTATAATTTTGGGGTGGAAAATGCAGCAGCTGCTAGTGAGTTTTAGTAATTAAAATACATGAAAATGCAGTACAATTAATTTATTCAGACATTTGTGTGGGTATATTTTTAATTTTTTATGGTAGTGTTAGTGCTTTTTTAAAAAAGTATGTTTGAATTTGCACCACTGTGGTTTTAGGACCTTCGGGATATAAGTCAATTCCCTTTTTTTGGATTTCATTTTGGAGGTTAAAAAACTAGACTTATACTCGAGTATATACAGTAAGTTGCTTCCTATGCTACAGATACGACTGGCTTTTGAGCAAGGGTGACCTGTACCTTATGCTCCCTAGAGGGCATTGTTAGAGGGTTTTTTGTTGTTGTTTTTTTTGCCAAATGCAAGTGAGATGCAGTGAGAGATGATGCCACAGAATGTTTTTATTTCAAAACAAAGGGCTTTTACAGCAAACCATAATAGGAAAGGTGGGTATGTGGGCTGGAATGCCAGTCACAGTGCATTGAGTGTGATCAATGAACTCCCATACATTCCACAGCTCCTGTGTGAACACTGCTTACGATTTCAAATGTAATACAGGCTTTAATTCAAAGCAAAGAAAAGCCAAATAATTCAAACTTGGCCTTCCATCGTAGTCCCACCCTCAGAGGGTTTTTAAGTGCAATTAAATACAGGGCACAGTTCAGCCAGAAAATTAGGAAATCACATTGTTTTCAATGACAGAGATTTAAGCGTGAGCTTAATTCTCTCTGAAAAATAAAATGAAATTTCAAAGTAGTACTGTATTTAATTGGGCCCTGCCCAAGTATTTTAGAGCAGCAGAACAAGTATATACCAAATTCTAAAAGTTAAAGTCTCATTTCCCATGACCTTTCTCTTTGTTGTGTCATCTTGTATGTCATTTTAAATAACTCTGGTTGTTAGTTGTGAAGGATAAGTGTAAAATAACAGCCGGTATACTGCTAACTAACACAAAGGCCCACAGTATTTTTTATGATTAGTATTAGTGTGCAAACCTATACAACTGGCTTCACTGCTGTGCTCTCAGTCCACTAAGAACATGCACAAAAATATGCCTAACATAGCTTTTCATTTCAGTCTAGGATTAATCCCTGCCTCAAAGGGAAAAAACGCACTTACTAACTGCAGAACACTATATTGGTTTGAATAACTTGTGACTAATTTTTAGTAAATACCACCAGTACTTAATTGCATCTGAAATAAGGCCCTGACATAAACTGGCCAAATAGCATTTAGCATAGTCAGGAAATATCTAAATTAAATAACTGAGATGCGTTTTCTACTGGCGTGAGATACATTCAACAAATAAAACATGTTGATATAATTAAGAAACTGTGATTTATTAATCAAAAACGACTAATAGGCCATTTTACCAGCTTATTTATGATCACCTGTTTTACCTTACTGAAGTGAGGAAAGCGACCTTTCTCTTCCTTTAGTGCAGTGATTTTAGCTCGTAGCTCCATCTTGTGGCCAGATATGCAAGATAAGAATATAAGTAGTACAGTATGAGCAACAGAGAGTGGTGCCGTGATTAGTTATGGGGGATACTGTACTGTACTTTAAAAATTATTAGAATACATTCTCTGAGATATGCAGTATTCTAGTAGCAAAGCTGATGTGAAAGCCTAGTCAATGTATTTCGGCCAGACGTACAACCTTCTACCTCATATCTAGCATGGCAGAACTCTCAACTCAAGGATCTTCATGCATAGGTGAAGAAACAGTCATAGTAACAGTGTACCAGAAGGAAAAAAACAACAACTAACTTAAAATTGTGACTTGGAGGTGTGAGAAGAGTCCTGTTATCTGTATTTGGTTGTTGTTTGCCAGAGGATGTTGCTAATGGATACATACCTGAGATAGAGTTAGCTTTTTCTTTAGTTAGAGCAAAAGGACAACCTAGGTCCAGATAAATGTGTGGAACTGTGTTTGTGCTGTGTAGCTTCCCCATCTTTCTCTCCTACTATGGCTTTCCCCCATTTAGCCCTCCCTGAAAAGTTACTTCAGAGAGTTGGGGTACCTTCCACAACAATGGGAAATGTGGCCTCCAGTAAATCAGATAGCAGGTATTAATTGGGGTCTGGTAATTGGGGTCAAAAGCAAAAAATTGCAAGTAAGATAAATAGGGACCACTTTGGTGGGAAGGTAAACAGTGTTCCATGCACGCCAGTGTCTAGACATGCCTGCCACATGTCTACAGAAACGTCTGCAGATGCAGACAGCGCTGGCTCTTTGGCTTATAAACAGAGATGAGCACTGTGAAGTTCTAGAAATAGCAATATTCTCATTGTCTTGTTTCTAATAAGGACAAGCAAAATGGCTGCCTTTGTGGTTGTGTTCCTATCATCTCCCAAACTCTGCTTCCCAGGGTTAAGTCATTGACAGCAGAATAATTGCTTGTAATTTTAATAATTAACATATAAATCTGTTTAGAGCCAGCTAAGCATGTGAGTAGTTAGATGTGGAACTATCCCAATCACATAGAAAATTAAGTGTATTGCTGGGGGTCTCTAAAGGAAAAAAAAAGGAGAAAAATACAAATAAACCAAACCAAACCAAAAATGTATACATGGGCAAACAACACAAAAGCTCCATAGACTTTGCAGCTTTTCTGTCTCCAGCAGCTACTCCCGAGTATTTTTCTTCTTATGTTCATTCTATCAATGAAATTTATTTGGTTAAGTTAAAAATTGTTGTAAGAAGGTGAAAGCCATTAAAAGACCCATGAAGATTTTAGGACTCTGCACCAGCATAAATTTGGAACCAATTCCTTCTTTTTACATGACTGGGACAGGAGCTGTCGACTTCACAATTTATCATTTTCTCAGTGGCGAAAATTAATTGTAGTTTATTCTGTTTATTATTGTAGTTTATTATTGTAGTTTTATTCTGTGCTGTAAGCCGCCCAGAGTCGGGCTTGCCCGATTGGGGCGGGTTAGCAAGTGTGAGAAATAAATAAATAAATAAATAAATAAGTCACAACTAGGGTAGGCCCATTGAATCAGTATGGATTTAATGAATCAGTGGGCCTACTCTGGTTGCAACTTAGTACTGGATTTCAGCCAGTGGCATAGGGTAGGGGGGCAGCCCCCCCCCACCTGGTTGCCACTTTTTGGGCTATGGGTGTTCTTGGACTACAATTCCTAGAAGCCCTAGCGGGAGCAGGCACCAGTCCACCAGGGGGCAGCAAATTTGTCTTAAGCCCCGGGCGGCTGAAATCCACATGACCTTACTGATTTCATGACCTTACTGATTTCAGCCACTGATTCCTAACGGAACAGAAAAGCTGACCCAGGTTGGATCACATGAATTGAGACAATGGTGCCATTCCAAAAGGATTTAGATTGAATTGAAACATTCACTTTATCCCACTGTTACTTGTTGCCCATCTTCTTCTTTCATTTGTATTATATCATGCCCATCTCTTCCTTTTATTCCATGACATTTTCTTTGCAAGTGTCATAATACTGAATTGTTTTAATGTTTATAAAGTGCAGCACTTTATCTAACAGAGGCAAGAGTGAGTTCCTTTTAGTCAGCCAGGCATATTTCAAAGTAGACATACTATTTGCTTTGGATATAGAGTCATAAGTGGTTGTAAAGTCCAAGTGATAGCACCACACAAACAAAAAAGGAACAGAATGCTTGAAAGTGTGTTGAATTCCCTCTCACTGTCCTATCTCATCTCTCCACACCCCACGGTGGCTGTTACCATACTTTTTCTCCTTCCAAGTGTTGAGGCAAGAGTGGCACCAGTTCAGCTTAATAGTTGTGGGGAAGCAAGAATAGATGGGTATTGAAAACACTCATTCCTTCTCTCTTACCTTTTTTTCCTAAGGATTTTGCTGGTGAGAGCTTGACAGTTCCTTGAGTTGTGCATGTGTGATTGTTGTTGTTCAGTTGCACAGTCGATTCCGACCCTTTGCGACCCTATGGACCATTGCCCGCCAGGCACATCTGTCTTCCACCATCCTCAACCTGCCCAGCTTTGTGCCCATTGTGTCTACAATACCATCTAGCCATATCATTTTTGGCTGCCCCCTTCTTTTGCCCTCCACCTTTCCCAACATCAAGGCTTTCTCAAGTGAATCTTCTCTTCTCATTTGATGTCCAAAGTAAAGCTTCATATTTACTATTTGACCTTCTAAGCTTCATCTTTACTATTTGTCCTTCTAAGGAGCAGTCAGGGTTGATTTCTTCTAGAATAAACCTATTTGTTCTCCTCGCTGTCCAGGGGACTCTCAAAACTCTCCTTAAAAGCTCTGGTAACAGCTCTGCACAGGCGCAGATTCCATAAATGTGAATTCACAGAATACATACCCGAAGAATGAAAGTTATTACTGGTAACTACAACTTAACTTTCTGTGTACCTGGACACAGAAGAAGAACCCGGGGGGGGGGGGAGTTCCAAAAATCAAGGACAGATGTGAAACCAGGCTTTTTAAAAAGCAAGTTTCAAAATAAGACTTTATATGAAACAGTGTAAGGGTAAAGATACTGTGTCAAGAAATTCATCAAACTACAGATGCACTTCTTATATCATTGCTACTTCAAGCTGTAAAGGATCTACTCAACTTCTCCGCTTAAACAGTTCTTCTTTTCCTTCTTATTCATGCTCTTTTCCTAATACTGGTTGGATGTCATTGTGGCTTTTTTGACTCTGGAGTCATAGAATCACTGGAGCGGTGGCTCGGTAGGCTCAGAGAGAACATTTTTCATCACAACAATATTTTTTCTGCACAACCTGGGAGTTATCTGCTTATACAGAAATTGTTTTACTTTCCATTAGTCACCTGCTGTTGATCTTCCAGCAGATAGAAGACCACTGGTTTCTCCATTAGATGTACTGTATAAAACAATTTTATTTTCACTAAAGCTCTGCTAATGAACTTACCTGTAGAAAGCCCTGACATGTAGGTCACAAGTTGATCAGAGACCAGAATGGGCTTTCTCAGCAACCTTGAGATTGAAAGGGAGTCATTTAGAGTTTATCTGAGTAATCTATTGTTGCTAATGGCTGTGTGAAGCTGCAATCTTGTGCTTGCATGTCTGTCGTTTTGCCCACACCCCTTCTGTCGTCTTGCCCACACCCCTTCTCCCGTTGAGCCCCTGAATTTGATATATAAAGAACATGACTGTAAGTTCCACTCTTTGTCTGATGAAGTGGACTTGATTCACGAACGCTAACAATAAAAATATAGCAGTTAGTCTTTAAAGTGCTACAGTGTTTTTATTTTGTTTTGTTTTGTTTTGTTTTCTGATATGCCTGTAGAAACCTCAGTGTCTCAAAATGAGGCATTGAATGTTTTCTGATGAGAACATAACATTGCTATTTAAATGTTAACTTCTTGTGTCTCTTATTTTTAACAGATGACCATCATGACCCACTTAAAGGACCTCAAAGATGACTTCCACAGTGAAATAGTTCTCTCCATCTTAAATGAACAACGCATTAGAGGGGTTTTATGTGATGTTACAATAATTGTGGAAGACACCAAATTTAAAGCCCACAGCAATGTTCTGGCTGCTTCAAGCCTTTATTTCAAAAATATATTTTGGAGTCGTGCAATTTGTATTTCTGGACATGTATTGGAACTAGATGACCTCAAAGCAGATGTGTTCACCGAAATACTTAATTATATCTACAATTCCACAGTAATGGTTAAAAGACAGGATATTGTTTTGGACCTCGCAGCTGCAGGGAAAAAACTGGGCATATCATTTCTAGAAGACCTTACAGATAAGAACTTTTCAAATTCACCTTGTCTTTACACATTTTGCAATACTGAAAAGGGTGAGGTGAAAGAAGAAAAAAGACAAGAAGAGTCAGCCATTACAAATGGACCAAGAATCACAAATGCTTATTCAATTTTTGAAACTGAAAACTGTGGTAATTTGTTTTCACCTCTTGACCTGAGGGCAAGTTTCAAAAAACTGCCCGAAACAAATAAAGCACCCAGTGTTTGTCCTGATAAGAATGGTCCTTGCAAAGATATTGAGCGAACCAGTACATTAGCTGAACATTCCTATGCTGTTACTACGGCCTGTGATACTTTTCAACAAAATTCCTCTTATCACATAAATAGCCCACTTTGTAAAACTGGTCAAGGTGATTCTGATGTTGGTCTGTCAGTGCCTACTGTTAAAGCTGCAACACAAATATTTAGTACAGCAAAGGGAATTTGTAATTCCCACACCCCTGATACAACATCAGTTCAGGTATCAACTCACAAAGTAACTAATTCAGAGGGTCATCAGAAAGTAGTCACTGATCAGATGTTTCTGAAAAAATGCCATTCAAATACTGAAAATAGAAATGGCAAAGATGAAAATAAATCTGACCAAGTTTCTGGATCAATTGCTGCGGTCATTCCATCTGTTTATAACTCTAAATGTCATACTAACTCATTTAAAGATGTTGCTCAGTGTAACACACACCTCCAATTTCATTCACAACCTCAAGAATCATTAGTCTGCAAGTACTGTAGTAAACAGTTTGAAAGTGCTACTGGACTAGAAGCACATGAGGATGTGTGCAGAGGATTAGACAGTTGTGAAAATGAGCAGAATCCCTCGGATACTCTTGTTACTGCAAATGAGAATATCAGTTCTTCATATATAAACCAAGAGCCCATGGTGACTGACAATGAACTTACAGATTATTCTGCAACAAACTGTACAATGCCAGAAACGGAACACTTTGTCAAAGTTGTTGATGGGCAAATACTTTACTCTTGCAATGTTTGCAGACGGACCTATGTTACTTTGTCTAGTCTTCGAAGACATTCTAATGTTCATTCGTGGAGAAGAACATACCCATGCCATTACTGCAACAAAGTTTTTGCATTAGCAGAATACCGTACAAGACATGAAATCTGGCACACAGGAGAAAGGCGATATCAGTGTATTTTTTGCCTTGAGACCTTTATGACATATTACATTCTCAAAAACCACCAAAAATCTTTCCATGCAATTGATCACCAACTTGGAGGAAATAAGAAAACAACAAATGGTGGCTTGAAGCCAAGTGTATATCCATACAAACTTTATAGGCTTTTGCCTATGAAATGCAAAAGGTCACCATATAAGACATACGAAACTTCATCGTATGAAAATATACAAGCAAGTGTACAAGTTAATGAAGCGCCTTCTAGTACCTGCACTATTCAGAACACTCTTGCTTCTGAACTCCCACCGCTGGATTTCCCATCCAGTATGCTACCAAACACAAATATTTCCTTGGATATACCATGTAGCGATCCAACATTGTCACCTATGAACCCTACAAATGTTTCTTCCTGGGAAGCTGATACATCAAAAACTGATACTTATACTACAGAGGCACAATTATCCTCTACAGAACTTCACTCTGGTCCTCCTGGATATGATTCCTATCTTCAAAATGTTAGTAGCAGCACCACTACTGAAAACTCAACATCTGTTATTAATTATAATAGTTCAGCACCCTCTGTCATAGTGCACAGTGGTAGAGTTTCGTCTGTAATAATGCACAGTAATGCTGTCAGCACGATAGGTAATACAGAAATCCCTGACATTACGGTCAGTCAGGTAGCAACCAATGACTCCACACATTTTTCAGATGACAGCAAAAGCAATGCTAGGATCAGCAGTAGGGAGAAAAAGAAAGCATTATCATACACCAGTGAAGAGACGTTGGAAGGATTCAAACATATGGGAGATACTGGACTATCTTCCAACACATCTACAGATATGTCAAGTAAAACTGAAACTTACATTGCCAAACCTGCATTGCCAGGAACATCTGCTGACAGAAACATTGCCCCTCTTTGCCAAATAACAGTTAAAATAGGGAATGAAGCCATTGTGAAACGACATATTTTGGGGTCCAAAATATTTTACAAGAAAGGTAGAAGATCAAAACATGAAACTAAAGAAGACTCTACTGTTCAAGTTACAGAACGGGAGACGCGAGAGCGAAGTGTGTCTCAAGTCTCTAGATCAGAGTACCTTGAACTCAATGAAATGTGTGATGATGTCAGTGACCATGACTCAAATGATAAACCATGGCGACCATATTACAATTACAAGCCCAAAAAGAAATCAAAGCAGTTAAGAAAGACAAGAAAGGCAAAATGGAGAGAAAGATACAGCAGCAGAAATTCCAGCAGAGCCAGTGAAAAGACGTATGTCACAAGTTATGCACTGAGGAAAATTCCAGAAGAAAAGATCCCTAATCAAGAGGATGAATGTGAAATGGCAAGGCTTCACTGTGAAGAAGTCCCTTCTGAGGAAAAAAAACAGGACCACTTACACTGGGACACAACTACTTCCAAGTTTTATACTTGTCAGTTATGCCAAAAGCACTTCCAAAGTCCATCTGCTCTAAGAATACATATGCAAAGTCACCCAGGAGAGAAATCCTATCCTTGCAAAACTTGTGGGAAGAGCTTTTCAGTCTCAGGAAACTTACAGAAGCATGAATGCACACATTCAAGTGTAAAAGATTTTATCTGTCAGTACTGTAACAAGGCATTCAGTTTAAAGCAAACACTGAAAATACATGAGAGAATCCATACAGGAGAAAAACGCTACCACTGTCAATTTTGCTTCCAGAGTTTCTTATACCTTTCGACTAAAAGGAATCATGAACAAAAACACAAGTGTGAGCAGAATGGGAAAGGGTTTGCATGTTTCCAATGCCCCAAAGTTTGCAAGACCGCGGCTGCTCTTGGGATGCATCAGAAGAAGCATCTATTCAAAAATCCTAAGCAAGAAAATAAAATGGATTATTTGCTAAATGAAAGCACTAAATCCTTTGAAAGTCAATATTCAGTTGACCCACATGGACAAAAAGAACACAAACCTTTACTAACTCAAAATGTAATTGATGCAGATGGGTATGGACCAAGTACCACATCCATTGTTGGCCTTTGAGTAAGAAGAATTTACAGCATCAGAAAAAATAGAATGAAGACCATAAGTAATAGCAATTAATGAAAAAAGTGCATACCTAAAACTTGAGAGGCATTGTTATTGCATTTAAATACAGTACTCTCCATGTATCACATAAAAAAGTGCCATAAAAGGAAAAAAATGGAAATTCCATGTTATTTCTTGTTCATATGAAGACCCAGTGGAAACTTTTACAAAACTAAATTTAAAACAACATTATGGGCACAGTCCTAACTAGCTAGGCTGCCTTTAGGCTTGCTGAACATACTTATGTTGTATCCAAACCCCTCCCAGCTCAGCTGGCCTAAGGGAAAAATATCACAAAGGGGGGGGGGAATCAAAATCTACAGACCCAGCACAATCACCATAGAAACTGAGTTGACAGCTACCAATCAGCAGCTAGCACAAGAGGCTAAGCTGGCCTAGGGGCACTTGTACTGACAGAAGAGGCTTTTGTCCTATCCAAACCCACCTCAATTGTTCTTAACCTGGGGTTAGGATTGTGCCCTGTGTCTCATAGAAGGAAGTCTATACCTAAAATAAAAATATGCATTAAATGATTTTATGGAAAATATATTGTATGTAATATGTAATTTACTACTGAATGAGATTATAATGTGGATGTTAAGAGCCCAGCCATTTGGGACAAAATGGAAAAATATATATAGACTAACTAACAATATAATGATATTAATAGGTTTGTTCTAGAGATAGTAAAAACCACACACAATATTCTAGTCTAGAATTTAATGTTAATTTCCTCAAAATTCAGTACTGTAGTTTGAAAGTTAATTTAGCCATAGTCTAATGTGTATACTGTATAGCATCTAGTAAAGATTCTTAAGATATTATTTGGAAAGAAAATGCATCCAGCTGTTCTAAAACCTGAATGTGCTGTTACAGAATTAACCTTGGAAAGACTAATTATGAAGAACAGAATGATTCTAATAATAATACCGATTAATAATAAATAAATGTACAGTACATATATAAATATTAGGAGTACACTGCAATGTGGCATCAGCTCATATGTTAATGCAGTCAGATGGACAGCTTGAAAAATAACCAAATTAAGGCAAAATATTGGGAACCTAATCCATTCACCCATGGGCACAGCTGCACACATAGAAAGGAATTAACTGTCTTAATAGGAATAACCTACAGTGACTTGAGGGAGAAAAAGGATAGCTGGATGCATATACAGTATGAGGTTTACTCATGGGCTTTACAATGGAATTCAAAATTGACACGCTAGAATGTATGTATGTTCATATTGAGGAAGGTAGGAAGATGGTTGCATCAAGTCTTTGTGCCAGAGGTGCGCAACTGTTTTGGCCTCATGAACAATGCCCATTGTCAGCAGGACAGCCGGGAGATGGTACATCATCTAGGAATCACTTAGGGAGGTGAAAGTTTCTTCTATCTCCAACCAATCTCTACTGATATTGTTGTTTTCCCACTGCTACCAGTAGCATAAAACTAGTGATTAAACTGAAGTACAGTATTTGACTTTACTGGATTGTGGTTCAGGGTTAAAAACAATGTATACAGTTATTAAGTGCTGAGGCATCATGTGCATAGCATGACAAACTTTCTACATGGGTTCAAATAATTGTCTTTCTAAAGACAATTTCTTTACTATTTGACCTTCTAAGGAGCAGTTAGGGTTGATCTCTTCATTTTTATAATTTACCTCACCTGTAACATTCCATCCCCAACTTTCTTCCCAGTTTTCAACAATTTGTTCTTTAATTTTAATATCTTTGAATAATTTTACACCATATCTCCAATTATTACTTCTCCTTTCCTCTCCCTCCATTTGTAATTCCAACATCACCTTTGTATGATCCAATTCCTTAAAAATCCCTACTTCAACGTCTTCTAAATTTTTAACCAAATTGTCTGTAACAAAGATATAATCTATTCTTGGATATGTATTATGCACCTGAAAAAATATGTATATACTTTCTCCGACTCTCTTAGTTCTCTCCAGGTATCTTTCAATTCCTGTAGTCTGATCCATTTATCCAAAATATTGTGTTTTAAATCCTCTTCTGTAATTTGTCAAATTTGTACACTCTAAATCAGATCGTAATTAAATTAAAATCATTTTTAAAATCTTAACCAATATAAAACTGGGGAAATTATAGAGGTTATTCATCAATCCAGGGACAGTTCAAGGCTTTCTTAATAAATCCCGTTGAGCCCCTGAATTTGGTATATAAAGAACATGCCTGTAAGTTTCATTCTTTGTCTGATGAAGTGGACTTGATCCACGAAAGCTAACAAAAATATAGCAGTTGGTCTTTAAAGTGCTGCAGTGTTTTTTTATTTTATTTTGTTTTCTGAGATGCCTGAACCACAGACTAACACGGCTACTATTCCAATTAATAAGTCTGAAAAACAAATGGAACCTACACATCCTCAGACTACACAGCGCTTCTATCAAAATTCTGATTACCCTGCAAAAGCCTCGATATTGTCTTCCTTAGTACATGATGACATTTGTTATCTATGTATAAAGAATGTATAAGTAGTTTTCATAATTCTAGGGAGCATCAAGTTGATCTTTATCATGGAAGAAACCTGTAGAACTGATTGATCATTCTGATGTTCAGCATAGATCTCCTTGTTACATCATGCCTTGATAGTGCTTATGATTACTCTTCCTGTTCTAGTTGCACACTCTTGATTCCAGAATCATAGGTTCAGACATCTCCATTCATCAACACATCAAAGAAAAGATGATCAACATTAGGAAGTAATTCTTGGAAGATTCTTCAGCAGATAATGAACATTTAATGAAGAATATCTTTGGGCTTTGTTATGCATTTTTATTAGTATTATTCAAGCTAGATGGTGTCACATATTTAGGTACAGGAGGAGGTTTAGTTCTCTATGACTTACCTTCTGAAGGTTTATTTCCTCTGACTTCATATTTATATGCTGAGAGCAACATATCTAATACAGTATTGATGTGGAATTAAAGGAAGCCAAAGTAACGAGAAAAGTCAGAAAAAAGACTTATTAGATATATTGAGAAAATATTAAATCTATGAAAAGGAAAATTAATATAGTTCAATGTTTCAGAAAGAGTAAAAAAGTAGAAGCTTCAGTTTACATTTTATTTTTAGCTTGACATTGCAAGAAAAAATGTCCATAATACTATGTTTGACATTGATTTTCTGCTAAATCCAACATTAGTTCTGCTTAAACTTGTTAAATTACTTGTTACTGACACAGCTCACCCACTTCAATCAGTCCTCTTATAGCAGGACTAACATTGTATTTTACCTCCTTGTATGTTCATGTTTATATTTGATTTAAAATTAATATCCTCAACTGCATTATACAACAAATTAAAGTGTAGTTATCCTCATCTGGTTTTTATTTTGCAAGAAATAACAAAGTAAACACCCCATAACAGATATCAGAACTGTAAAATTTTAATTCTATGCTGAAAACATTTGAGAGTTCTCGAGCTGCTTTGGTTTTGGATTATTTCAGTTTAAAAATATAGCTTAACTTTTATGATGTATTTCAAAAGAAGAAAATAGTGACATTTCCTAAAATTACAAATATGATGATGATTCTAGACCAAAGCCAGTAATATGTAATATTTATACATAGTAATAATTTTACAAGTATTTTCTATAATTGGGTAATTCATATGAAAATATTAGCTTCTGTTATGTTTGAGGGCTTTGTATATTTTGATAAAACACAATAACTTTGTACTGTCTGTGCTACAGATTATAGAAAAGCAGTTTTAAGGTGGCAACATTATGTTTATAATTCATTCTTGGAATTTTATTATATCGTCGGCATAATAGGTAAAGTAACACTGATGAAATTAGAATTCCATCAAGTCTAAATGATAAAACATAATGTTAAGACCTGTGGTATGCTATACAATGGCATATGTATTTTGTTTTAAAAACTATTAAAATCTGTTATTCAGAACAATGGAATGCATGCAATTTATTTTCCAAGATTAATATCAATAATAGATTTCTTTAATTATTTTTTTCTGTTTTAAACTGACAAATCATTGCCATTATTAATGTTTTTCCTTGAATCCTTGATTGACCAGATTATCAAGGGATAAGTTCCTTATGGTCACAACTTGTTTTCCATTCCTTGCTGCCGTGCTCTTCTTCTCCAGATTTGACCAAAACTCTTCATAATTGGGTCTTCCCATCTTTTGCAGGGGTTGGGGCGGTGGGGTGCTGCCAAGGGGTCTTTTTACTCCTCTGGGATATCATTTGGTGACTGCTGCTGTCCAACACCCATCTGTCATTCAAGAGAAATATTGTTACTGTATATTTAATCCACCATCATTATTTTTTAATTTTAACTGAACAACACATATAGGCAATTATTCTGAAGATTTTCTCCAGCTAAACTTGCTAATAACTCTTTTGGCTCCGAGGGTCCTTAGAACTAGGCATTAAACATGTACCAGGATCTGAAGAGCTGCCCACAAGATGTGTACAATGTTTTGTTTCATGCCTGAGAATAGTACAGTGTACACATGTAGAAAGTGTAAGCAAGGAGGACTGTTTGGAAGAAAAAGTGAAAACTGGAGAAGTGAGCAGCCATGCTTAAGATAGTAAGAGAAGATGAAGAGTATTTTATACAGTGGTGGGACGTCAAAATTTTTGGTACCCCACAGTGACATCACAGTGTGGGCGGAGCTGATGTCATGACATCATGGGCGGAGCCAACATGTCACCATGATGTGGGTGGGGCCAAAGAAAAAAAATAAAAAATAAAATAAAAATAAGCACACACACACTCCGAAACCCACCCACCCACCCACAACACAAACCCGTAAATAAATTAAATAAACAAAATAAAAATACATTAAAATATACCCACCCACCCCAAACACAAATCAAACAGAGCTTTTAAACCAGAGCTTAAAGCTTATTCTGGCTAATCTTTCTCACACTAGGTCAGATGGAAGGAACTACAGAATGAACTCACCACAAGATGGCTTCATTTTGGCACTTTTCAACAGTTAAAGAAGTTAGGTACTAAGTCTTTGTCTAACCAGTTCTCTGAGTCTAGGATAATATGCCTTAATGTAAATGTAAAACAGCTGTACTGTACCTCCTTAAGGGTTCTCCAATTGGAACAGCAATTGGAACAGCACAGGTGTAGCTTATTGATGAGATAACTCCAAGACTTTGCTTAAAAATCCCAAGCCAAGCCTTTTTAGGAACTGTTGTAGTACATCAATATAGGTAAAGGTATTAAATACAAATTAAAATGCACACAGACACACCACATCCAAAGGTGAGTCACTTACCCTGGGGAGCAGGCTATAGGGAGCTTCAGGCTAGCAGCTTCTGTTCCTTCTCCCCACTTGGGAGGACATCAAGGAGGCCATGTATACATGCCAAGCACTGTAGGCGTGCATGCACACCAAGTGCTTGGCATGCATGTGCAGTGGGGGAACCAGTGAAAAGATAAGCCCCGAAAGTGTCACAATTAGGAGCAAAAGAAAGAGAAGACACTTTTCATAATGGAACTTCAAAACTGATTTCTGATTCTTGCGAACGAGTCTGAGAGACAAAAAGCAGATAAATATGAGAGAAGCTGAAAGTGAAGAAAGGAGAAACACTGAACCCACACCCTACAAAAAGAAGAGAAGAGTAGTTGCAATATAAGACTACTGTGTGGGATTGGCACATGGACATGTTTTACAGCAGCATTTACAGCGGGGTGAATTGTGTCCAGCCTGCTCAGCTGTCTGAGGGTGTGTGTTTCACCCCCTGGCAGGAAAACATTGATAATCCCTGATCTATCACATATACTTTGATTTGGATACCTGCATTGAGCAAGGGATTGGGCTCAATAGCCTCATAAACTGCTTACAACTCAATTATTCTATAATTTTCTTCTATAATTTTCTGCCTGGCTGGCAGCCCAGTGCCGGCCAGGCAGATGACCACCATCCCCCACAATGCCTGGCTGGTGCTGCTCCGGCTGCTGGGCCGCAATAACTGCTGGCCTTGCTTCCTGCCTTCCTGGGCATTGCTGCCGCCACTGGGCTAGGAGGTGAGGCGGCCGTGCGCCTGGGACCCTGACGGCACGGACGAGGATCTGGGGCGGTGTGGGCCCAGGGGTGAGCCCATCGTCGGCGTCCCAGGCGCACAGCTGTCCTGCCTCTTAGTCTGGCAACGGTGGCTCATCCACCTTCGGCAGCAGCAGCACCCAGAGGGGTGAGGCCGGTGGTCGTTGCGGCTCAGCGCCCGTGGCTGGAGCAGCACCAGTCAGGCTGAGCCCACCCTCAAGGCCTGGCTGGCGCTGCTCCAGCCACGGGCGGTGCTCCGTGGCGACCGCCAGCCTCACTTCCTGCCTTCCTAGGTGCTGCTGCCGCCGAAGGCGGATGAGCTGCCACCGCTGGGCTCGGAGGCAGGGCGCACGCGCGCCTGGGACCCCGACAGTAGGCTCCCCGCTGGGCCCACACCGCACCGCCCCAGACCCTGCGCATCGCCTGCACCATCAGGGTCCCAGGCGTGTGGCCACCCCACCTCCTAGGGCGACGCCCGAAGGAAGGACTTTCCTACCTGAGGGGGCAAGCCTGGGGTGTATGTGTGGCGAGTTTGGCCTCTGGCCCCGGGTGACTCACACCCGCCCTGCGCTACTGGTTTGACCCTCAAATAACCGTGTGGCACTTTCAAGTCCAATAGAGTTATTATAGCATAAGTTTTCTGTGGTGGCTCAAGTGGTTAAGATGCTGAATTTGGCCACTGGAAGTTTGGCAGGTAAGCAGTTCGAGACCCAAGTATTGCATGACAGAATGAGCTCCCATCTCTATTCTGGCTCCTGCCAACCTAGCAGTTTGAAAGCAAGAAATTGCAAGTACAGTAGATAAATAGGTACCACTCCAGTGGGAAGGTAAACAGTGTTACGTGTGCTCCAGTTTCTAGGCATGACTGCCACATCTCCACATAAATGTTTGCAGACGCAGACAGTGCTGTCTCTTTGGCTGTAAACAGATGAGCATTAAATCCTAGAGTTGGATATGACTGGCTTTCAAGATAGGGCGACATTTACCTTTACTTTTCATTTTAATATTTCCTGTATTGAATACCATTTCGAGGTTACCATTCCCAACACCGAGTAGTCTATACCTGAATATCTAAAAGTATTGTACATGCAAGGAGTTTATCTTCTGCTGTATCTGAATCTGAATACAGTAAAACCTCGGGTTACAGCAGAGGTCAGTTTCAACATCCTCCGTCATAACGTGAAAAATCATAAACCAAAGCACATTTCCCCATAGGAATGCATTGAAAATTTAAAAACGCCCAACCAGACTAAAATAATCCAAAAAAAAAAATACAAAAAACCACAAAAACACCCAAAAATGCCACGCGTGATCATTCCACACACACACAAAAGGGAAACAGTCCAGACTAGACCCCCCCAAATAAATAATACAAAACCCCGCCAAAAATGCCAGACGTGATCATCTCCCACCCCCACAAAAATGATGAAGTGATCTACCTTTTCCGTGCTGTTTGGGGACCTTATCCGCTCGGTTCCAACCTGGGGGAGGCACACGTTGAGCCCATTTTCTGCCCCTACTGGGACCGGGAGAGTCTGGGGACCTTACCCGTCTGATTCCCACCTTCCTCTGAGCTCTCTAGGCAGAACTACAGCCAAAGACACGCACCTCCTCCAGGGTGCATTGTGACATTGGGTGGAGGGTGGTGGTGTGCATTTTGAACTCTAATGTGGTCATTTTAGACTCTAAAATGGTGGCAGTGGCCATTTTAGAGTTTATAATAGCACAATTTTTGGTTGTAAACTGAAAAAAGGTGGTAAACTGGGAATTATTTTAATTAAAATTGCCATCATAAGCTGTGATAAATGTAACCCAGGGCACTTGTAACCCGGGGTTTTACTGTATTAGTGATCTCCATAGCAATGTGCCATGAAGACTGTCCTGAGAATATAATGCAGTGGCCTTTTATTTGCCTCCCGCATTGCAGGATGACCCCCCCCCCTTCCCGGTAGCACTGATGTAGTTCTGCGAGTCACTTTCTGCTCCTGAGCCCTTTTGGTACACAACGTCCTCATCGGCCCTGGTCAGTATTGATGAAGCTGCTGCCCTCCATCAAGATGGATTCAAGTGGGATTTAATCCACTTGGGGACCATCACCCTTCTTTGTGGACTTCAGCACCCAAGCCGTTAGTCCTCAGGGTTGTCAGGTTAGTTAATTGTTAACCTAATAATCTGGCCCAAGCCACCCTGGCCATTCCTGGAAGTGGAAGTTAAATGTGCCCCGCATGCACAAAATGCTGCTGTAAAGCACCTATGGCTGTTGTAAATAGGTGCATTTATGGCAGTGTTTTGCGCATACATGGGCGTGTTTTACTTACACTTCCAATGGAACCACATGACTGGCCCACTCAATCACGTAATCAGCCTGTGACCCAAACAGTTTGGGCACCCCTGGTCTACTCTATTCCCATAGCAAGATAACCTGGCCAGACTCTCAAGGTGATTAGAATCCATGAAATCTCATACAATAAATCAACTATTCTTAAAAATACGCTTTATTGTTTTGGTGCAACAGACAAACCTGGCTTTCCTTTTGAAAATTTATATAATAATAATAATAATAATAATAATAATAATAATAATAATAATAATAATAATAATAATAATAATAATAATAATAATAATAATAATAATGTTCTGTCATGTCAACTCCAACTTATGGCCACCCCTTCCAGGGTTTTCTAGGTATAAAATACTCAAAAATGTTTCATCAGTCTCTTCTCTAGAGGTGCCCTAGAACTCCACAACTTGCTTAAGATAACACAAGCTAAATCTTCTCCCTGGAGGTGCAGTGGGGACTTAAACTCCTGATTTCTGGGTCTGCACCAGATCTCTAATCCGTTGAGCTATCGAACATTAAAAATAACCAATTTTGGTATGTTGGATACCTCATACTCTTTGCAATACAGTATTTTAGTTTGCAGTGGCTAAAAAAATAAGAATTACAGTATCATGGATACTGTTGCTCATAAAATACCAAACAAGCATAATCATGTTGAAGTCACACCTGTACTCTTCAATGAATGAAATGAAATTTGCTGAAGCAGCTGCTGCCTCCTAATATCTGGACTAGTCCTAGAAATGGACATGATTTATTGGTATTGGAACTCCCCAAGTGTCCACCCACTGTGATCTTTATTTGGGGTAATCTGGGAGTGGTAGTAAAAAGCTGACAAGAAGAACAGCATTTCTTATCTCTGGAAAAACAAGCCGACTGTGTTGTGTTCCTCCTGATTCTGGGATATACAAAAAGAACCTCCTCAAAGATTATGGCATTTTTGAACCACAATTGGAAGTATCCCAGGCAATGGCCATATTGTTCCGGTAATCTTATTTATTTATTTATTTATTTATTTATTTTATTATTTTTCCAATTTTTATACCGCCCTACTCAGTTGCGCCAACTCAGAGCGGTTTACATACAAAGAAAAACAGCGAGTTCATAAATACAACATATAAATATCAAAAGTAATCAATGTAAATACCAAAAAACATCTCAACATCATTACAGCATCACTACAGCATCAAAAAATTCAGTAAACATCAGTTTTAAACAACAATCCAATTTACAAAGTTATCAAATTCAGAGAAAAATTACAACAGTACCAAAAGACCTGACGCCACTGCGGCTTTTTAAGCCCCGGCCTGGCGGAGCCTCTGGAAGCAGGTGGAAGTGTCCCGGGCTGGATGGGGGGGGGGTGGCCTCCTCCCCGACCCGCAGGTGTTGCTGGCGGCGGCTCCGAAGTCCTGCCACCACTCCGACTTTTAAGCCCCGGCCTGGCGGAGCCTCTGGGAGCAGGTGGAAGCGTCCCGGGCTGGATGGGGGTGTGTGGCCTCCTCCCCGACCCGCAGGTGTTGCTGGCGGCGGCTCTGAAGTCCTGCCACCACTCCGACTTTTAAGCCCCGGCCTGGCGGAGCCTCTGGGAGCAGGTGGAAGCGTCCCGGGCTGGATGGGGGGGTGGCCTCCTCCCCGACCCGCAGGTGTTGCTGGCGGTGGCTCTTTCTTTCTCACATTAGGTCAGGCAAAAGCAGTGATGGGATCCAGCAGGTTCACACCAGTTTGTTAGAACCAGTAGCAGAAATTCCAGCTGGTCCTGCCCATCCAAGTTTTGAAATAAAGTATAGTAGTCCTAATTCAGGTGTAACACAGGGCTTTCCCTCTGGCCACACCCACCATACCGCGCCCACACAGGTGGTAAATTTTTTTGAATCCCACCACTGGGCGAAAGGAAGTACAGAATGAACTCCACAAAGGTGGCTCCTTCTTCTTCTTCCATGTCTAGGCCAGAAGAGAAACTGTCAAAATGAAGCCACCTTTTGGTGAGTTCATTCTGCAGTTTCATTTTGGCAGTTTCATGTCTAGCCTTGATAATGAAAATCAGACAGAATTTTTAAACACTTATGCCCAAAGTCTTCTGTTATTTAGTTTTCTGGATCTCCCTGTTTTCACCAGGACCAACAAATTATTTAGTGACTGCAGTGGCTCAAGTGGCTAAGATGCTGACTGGGAGGCGGAAGGTCAGCAGTTCGATTCCCAAGTACTGCAGGACAGAATGATCTATCTTTGTCCCAGTTCCTGCCAACCTAGCAGTTTGAAAGCAAGAAATTGCAAGTAGATAAATAGGGACCACTTCAGTGAGAAGGTAACAGCTTTCCGTGCGCTCCGGTGTCTAGTCATGCCTGCCACATGACCACGGAAACGACTGCAGAAGCAGACAATGCTGGCTCTTCAGCTTTGAAACAGAGATGAGCACTGACCCCTAGAGTCGGATACGACTGGCTTTCGAGCAAGGGAAACCTTTACCTTACACTCTTTAAAAACAGCTACGAAGGCCTAGTAAACTTTGTCAAGCAGGAGCTTTTAGTATCATGCAGAGCTGCAACAGGAGGGAGTTAAAAAGCATTTCCTGTTCCACTGACCTGGAATCCAAAAGTAAACCACTGGATTTTAAAAATAAATAGCATGAAGTCTTCGTGTGACCCTTGGTCACTACTATCGCCTAAGCATGCAGGTGTTATAAAAATGCTTTAGATGCTGAATATTTCCCTAAATGGGAGAAATTATCTAGACTTTTG
Organism: Furcifer pardalis; assembly: GCA_030440675.1. Classification (NCBI taxonomy): domain Eukaryota; kingdom Metazoa; phylum Chordata; class Lepidosauria; order Squamata; family Chamaeleonidae; genus Furcifer; species Furcifer pardalis. The sequence continues at coordinate 261,967,466 of CP126890.1, forward strand.
TTTGTTTTCTAAGTGGCAGATCCCAGTAAGGCTTATCATTTCAAGACTTTTAGTCTTTCTTCTGATTTATGTTCCTGAAACCTCTATACTCCTGTCCAATTCTTCAGAGCTCATTTATTTTATTCCTAAGTGAAGCAAATTCCTTAATATAATATAGTAATTTATTTGAGAATATATTGCATTAGGAGTGGATATCATTCTTTGTCTTTATACTGGAACTTGGATGGATTTATTTATTTATTTTGCAAAAAAAAGTGATATAATTTAAGCATAAATTCCCACATTTGTCTAGAATTTATTTATTTATTTATTTATTTATTATTTAGATTTATATTGCCGCCCACTCGCCGAGGCGACTCAGGGCGGCTTACAGTCAAAACAACAACAGTACAATAAAAATTATAAAATGCAACCACATAAAACAACCAAACCAGAACACAAACTTGATAAGCATAGCAAAGCAATTATGGCTCATCAAAAGACATTGTTCTCAGATTAAAACTCTGTCTCAGATTCTCCATTTTCTTGTCTCTGTATCACGGCAGCTCCCCCAGTGGCTTAGTGGTTAAGACAGTGAGCTGGAGACAGGAAGGTCGGGTTTTGATACCGGAGGGCTGCACTTGGGGACATGAAAGGCACCTCATTCTGGCAGCCCCCAAGCGGAGTTTCTCCAGCAAAAATTCTTTCAACCCAATATCTGACATGAAATTAGTATTACAGTATTCTGTATCGTAGCTGAAATTTCAGCTGGAAATAGCAGGGAGCCTGCAGTAGCATTATTCATTTAACTAGTTTACAGTCATTTAATGGTGCACATCATACACACATGATTAATAGATATGAGACAAATTATTTTGCTTTCCTGTGCACTGAAGCAATGATTTCAACAGAAATTACACTGGGTACAAAGAGTGGTGTGACTGAAATTTCCTCTGTTCCCATGAAAGCCAAAACCTAAAGGCATGTGACATTTTGAAGAACAGGACAGAAACTGCAGAGGAGGTGTTGTATATGGTATCATGGCACATCAGCTGTTTCTGATCTTTTTTTAAAATTGTAAAATGCTTATCAAGAAAATGGTCCCACAACAATCTAGTAGCAGCTATAGGCAGCCAGTTAATTTTGGTGCTGAATTTAAACAGCAGGCTGATGCTTAATTTATTCACTCAAATAATGTTTTATCCTTTCTACTTTTTATTATTATTATTATTATTATTATTATTATTATTATTATTATTATTATTATTATTATTATTATTATTATTATTATTATTATTATTATTATTATTATTATTATTATTATTATTTCTACTGATAACATACTAAGGTCTCTCTTGTACAACCAGAAAGAAGTGAATTAAGGAAAAACCTGCAAGAGAAGAAACATGCATATAGCAAGAAAGATTTCTAATATTTTGAGATCATAATATTTTCCCTGTAGAAAAGCAATTCATTTCAATTGCAAATGAAGCCCATGTTTTGCCTCCTGATAACCAGTTCCTTAAAAAAATCAAGTTCATTTCCAACATGTGGAGTGAAGCAAGCTTCTGCTAGAATAAACAGGCACCTTTTACATTCTAAGGGAGTTCAGCTTCTGATGGAATACAAATTCAGCCCTCAAAATTGTATTGGTCAGCATAGAGCATTAAGAAACAAGATATGGACCTAAATGACTAGCTGCAGCCTGATGCTTAAAAGTAACGGGAAATAAGCATGGAACCCAATTGTCAAATTAGAAAACATCAAACCACCATTAATCAGAAATTTTTCACTTTCAGAGAACTCACTGAACTCAGATGGACTTTCTTTTGAGTAAGCATATATCCCATGATTGTCCTGTGAAACTTCAGCCACCTGCAGCTTTACCACAAGGGCCAAAATCTTGTTGCTTATTGTAAAAAAGTTCCTAATGTTTAGTCTGTTCCTAGCCGCCAAAGGGACTGTGGTGGCTCAGGTGCTTAAGATGCTGAACTTGATGACCGGAAAGTCAGCAGGTCAGCAGTTTGAGACACGAGTACTGCACAAGCTCCTGTCTCTGTCCTAGCTCCTGCCAACCTAGCAGTTCAAAAACAAGAAATTGCAAGTAGATAAATAGGTATCACTTCAGTGGGAAGGTAAACAGCACTCCGGGCACTCCAGTGTTTAGGCGTGACTGACACATCTCCACAGAAACATCTGCAGACGCAGACAGCACTGGCTCTTTGGCTGTAAAAAGAGATGAGCACTGAACCCTAGAGTTGGATAAAACTGGCTTTCGAGCAAGGGTGACATTTACCTTTACCTAGCTGGCAAACAAAGAATTTATGCCATGATAGATGCCTTTGAGATGTGGTGTTTGAGGAGAGTTTTGAGAGTCCCCTGGACAGCGAGGAGAAAAAATAGGTCGATCTTAGAAGAAATCAACCCTGACTGCTCCTTAGAAGGTCAAATAGTAAAGATGCTAAAGTACTTTGGACATCAAATGAGAAGAGAGGATTCGCTTGAGAAAGCCTTGATGCTGGGAAGGGTGGAGGGCAAAAGAAGAAGAGGGCGGCCAAAAATGAGATGGCTAGATGGTATTGAAGACACAATGGCCACAGAGCTGAGCGAGTTGAGGAGGATGGTGGAGGACAGAAGTGCCTGGCGGACAGTGGTCCATGGGGTCACAAAGGGTCGGAATTGACTGTGCGACTGAACAACAAAAACAAACATACTGTCTTAATGCATGTGTCCCCCAGGAATCATGGTACGGATTTTTATTTGGCAGTTTGACTGAAAGTTACAAATTTTCTTACACCGAGTAACAGGATTTCAGCTAAGGAATCATTGCTGCATATTCAATGTATCTATCATCTATATATGTAAGCGTTTTTGTACCCTCCATCGTTGTACTACATTTATGGGCAGTGTATAAAATAAAATAAAAACAAAACAAGACAACAACAACAAAAGAGGAAAAAATTAGCTATACAACAGGTTAAGATTAGTTCTAATTATATCTGCCAAACATGTTAAAACGCTTGGGGTAAATAAAATGGTTTAATAATAGTAGTAAGATAATAACAGTGCTGGAACCAGGCTATCATTGTTTCTTATTAGAGAAGGGAAGGCTGTCTATTCATAAAGAAGGCATTTAGAGGTTTTGTAATTATATAATAGAATGAATCAGAAAGATTGCATATAACCCAAATTATGTCAACTCTACTTTGTTCATTTGTTTCAAGCCTTTGTTATTATATAGACTAAATTGTGAAATTAACTAGAAGCAATGATGTTGCTCTATTAGGACTGCAACCCTCCCTAATCTTATCTAAATGTAAATCCCACTGAATTTAGTGAGATTTACTTCTAAGTAGACATATATAGGAGTGTGCTGCTAGTCAGTGGTGGGATGTCAAAAATTTTACTACCCCACCATGATGTCATCACAGTGTGGGCGGAGCTAACATCACGATGTCATGACATCATGGGCGGGGCCAAAGAAAAAAAATAAAAAACTGAAAATTATTATTTATAAAATAAAATTATTATAAAATAAAAATAAGCACACACACAACCCTCAACCCACCCACCCCAAACACAAATCAACCCACCCACCCCAAACACAAACCTGTCACTTACCTGTTAGTATAAGTGCCTGGGCAGCACCATGTTGCAAGATGGATATGGTCATCGTACCCATTCTTTAGAATAATATGCCTTAATTTAAATGTAAAACAGCAGTACCTCCTTAAGGGTTCTCCAATTGGAATAGCAATTTGAACAGCACAGGTGTAGCTTATTGATGAGGTAACTCCAAGGCCTTTTTAGGAATGGTGGTAGTACATCAATATACGGTAGGTAAAGGTATTAAATAAACTTATTATTATTATTATTATTATTATTATTATTATTATTATTATTATTATTATTATTATTATTATTATTATTATTATTATTATTATTATTATTACTACTACTACTACTACTACTTAGCAACCACCCTCCTCACCAAGGTGACCCAGGCCGGCTCAAAATTCATTAAAAAAGCAACACAATAAAACATTCCTAAAAAACCCTCAATTTAAAACTTTAAAACCAAAATCTAAAAACTAATTGAGGGCAAGCAGGGCTTAAAAATCAACCAGCGGACTGGGGTCATAGTCCCTCCCGCACCCCAAACCTGCCCTGCCAGCCATGTTTTTAAATTTTTCCTAAAGGGCAGCAACTCCGTCTGGAGACGTAACTCCGTTGGTAGGAGGTTCTATAGGGCTGGGGTGGACACCAAGAAGGCCCTCCATCTTGTGCCAGAGAGACGTGCCTCTCTGGCTGATGGAACAGCTAGAGAGCCTCTCCAATCCACTCTAGTGGGACGGGCAGATGTTCTTGGGGTGAGGCGGTCTCTTAAGTATCCTGGCCCACTACCATGTAGGGCTTTAAAGGTAATAACCAGCACCTTGAATTGCACCCAGAGACATATAGGCAACCAAGGCAGCTCCCGGAGCAGTGGTGAGGCATGTACATACCACCCACACAGACACACCACATCCAAAGGTGAGTCACTTACCCTGGGGAGCAGGCTATAGGGAGCTTCAGGCTAGCAGCTTCTCTTTCTCCTCCCCGCTTGGGAGGACAGCAAGGAGGCCGTGCATATGCGCCAAGTACTGTAGGCGTGCATGCACACCAAGTGCTTGGTGCGCATCCGCAGTGGGGGAACCAGTGAAAAGGTAAGCCCCGAAGGTGGTCCCCCCCCCCCCAAAAAAAAGCTGCTACCGGTTCTCCGGGACACTGGGAAGAGTTACTACTGGTTCTGGCAAACTGGTGTGAACCTGTTGCATCCCATCACTGCCTTTCCTTATATGCTACCCAAGCCTAGAGTGTCTATTGTGGTGGATGAGTAGCACTATATTGTTGTTTCTCTTTTATCATGTACTAGTGACTGCTTTTTAAGAATACTATACATAATTCTGTTACCTTGCCTTTGTTTCTCTTTGAAGTAATTTTAAAGATTATTCAGGGCCTTTGAAGTGCAAGAAAACACAAAGCATGAAATAAATGGGAAACTCAAAAGAGGTTTTCCCTTTTGTGTAAAATGAAAGGATTGTACACACACACAAATGAAAGAGATAGCTGCCAGAACTCAAAATGAGAGAAATACAAAACATTTTACCTCACACATCTTTTGTCGTCGTAGTTGTTAGATATTTAAATGACCTAGCGGCGGGAAAACCGCCGCTACCAATTGGTCAGTGGGCTGGGTCAAGCAGGGTATTTAATCCCCTGCTGACCCAGCCGTTGTTGTTGTTGTCTGTGCTAACCACAATAAACAGACGTGTTGTTTGGTTCACCCTTAATGGCTTCCGTGTCCTCACTCCCGCGCCCGGATCTCCGGATCTAACACTGGCGACGAAGGTGGGATTTTGAGGAACGGACCAGAACCATCACACACACCAGAGCCACCTCTCACGAAGGCACCTCGCCATGGCTGCTTACGTTCCACCGGCTCCCTTCCAACCGAAGGACGAGAGATGGAAGAGCTATATGGACCGTTTTGAGTTCTCCCTGCTAGCTGCGGAACTGGGAGAGATAGCATCGGAGCGGAAGAAGGCGTTCTTCCTCACCCACTGCGGAGCCAAGGTCTACGAAGTGGCCCAGTCCCTGGTGGATCCAACACCAATCCTGGACGTCTCATGGGAAGCACTACAGTTGGCCCTCAAGAACCACTATGCACCGGAGCCATCGAAGTTCGTGTTCCGGATCCAGTTCCGGGACCGATACCAGATGCCAGGGGAAACCATCGGCGAGTACGTGGCCGCCCTAAGGGCAGCAGCCGTCCCGGCGATATTCGGGCCATTCCTCGAGGACTCCCTGACTGAGCAGCTTATCAGAGGAGTCCGCAACAACAAGCTCCGGAAGAGGCTATTGGCCCGGAGAGACCTGACCCTGGCCGGGGCCATCGAGGAGGCCAGAGCTTTCGAGCTCTCGATGTCGACCGCATCCTCCCTCAACCGGTCCCCGTCGGCACCCCGCCAAGCCTCCGCTCACCATCAAGATGTCGTTTCTGACGAGGACGAAGAGGAAGAAGCAGAGGTGTGCGCGACCGACGGGGGAAACTCGGGCAGGAGCGGCCAGCGCTGCGCCAGCTGCGGAGGGCCACACCAGCGGGCACATTGCCGCTTCAGGGAGGCCATCTGCCGCTATTGCGACAAGCGGGGACACATTGGGAGGGTCTGCCGGGCAAGGCAAGCGGAGAACCAAGCTGACCGGCAGATTCAAAAGTTCCCGCCGGGCAAGATGGCCACCAAACAGAGGACAAATCAGAGGCGCCAGGGACGCAACAGCGGCAAATTCGAAGATGCAGAGACGCACACGCTCACGATAAGCCACACCGCCACACAGAAGGGAGAGAAGTACCACGCCACAGTCACGATCGACGGGGCAGAGTGTCCGATGGAGGTCGACTCTGGGGCCGCCATATCCATCATTCCGTGGAGGTGGATGAAGAAGACATTCCCGGCCCTAAAAGAATCAGACCTCCAGACCCAGAGGATCCGAATCAAGGACTGCCAAGGCAAGTTCCTCCCCGTCGCAGGACAGAAGTGGGTCCGTGTCAAGTACGGACCGAAGGAAGAAAGCCTACCGCTGACCGTAGTCCACGGTAACATCCCGACGCTACTGGGCACAAACTGGTTCCCCGCCCTGGGACTGTCCATCGCTGGCATCCACAACACTGCGACTGACCAGCCCGGGGACGCCTCGCTGAGGGACGACCTGATGGCCGAATTCCAGGACGTTTTCGGGGAAGGATTGGGCAGGTATGTGGGGTCCCCTATTTCATTTGCACTCAACCCGAGCGTTGCCCCCATCCGACTTAAGGCCCGGAGAGTCCCACTGGCGCTCAAGCCCAGGGTCGAGAAGGAGCTCGACAAACTGGTCGCCCAGGGAATCCTCGTTCCCGTAGACCACGCTCGGTGGGAGACCCCCATAGTGACCCCCATCAAACCGGACGGGTCAGTGTGCATCTGTGCGGACTACAAATGCACGATCAACAAGGCATTAGAGCCGAGCGCGTACCCGGTTCCCGTCATAGACCACTTACTCCATTCACTGGGCCCTGGCAAGATCTTTGCCAAGCTGGACCTGGCCCAAGCGTACCAACAGCTTCCGGTGGATGACGCTACGGCCGAAGCCCAGACCATTGTCACACACCGGGGGGCATTCAAGTGCACGAGGCTACAGTTCGGGGTCAGCATAGCTCCGGGACTGTTTCAGAGCACGATGGAAAGGCTTCTCCAAGGACTCCCGGGGATGGTACCCTACTTCGATGATGTCCTGATAATTGCGGGGGATCCCGGGCAGCTCAAGGACAGGGTCGCCGCTGTCCTGGCTAAATTCAGGGCCGCTGGGCTCAGGGTGAAACGGGATAAGTGCCTGTTGGGGGTCCCCTCCGTGGATTTCTTAGGGTTCCACATCGACGCCAAGGGCATCCACCCAACGAAGGGAAAAGTGGAAGCGATTCGGAACGCCCCGGCCCCGAAAAACAAGCAGGAGCTGCAGGCGTTCCTGGGACTCCTGAATTTCTACGCGACCTTCCTGAAAGGAAAGGCCACCGCGGCTGAGCCCCTACACAGACTGTTGGCCGCGAAGGCAGAGTGGGTGTGGGGACCCGAGCAAAGGTCAGCTTTCGCTGCTGTAAAAAATCTTCTCTCCCAGGACAGTTTCCTGATACAATACAACGCGACCCTGCCACTGGTCCTCGCCTGCGACGCGTCTCCCTACGGCGTCGGCGCAGTCCTGGCCCACCGACTGCCCAACGGCCTCGAGGCGCCCATCGCCTATTACTCCAGGACCATGTCGCCGACGGAGAGGAACTACGGCCAGATCAACAAGGAGGCGCTGGCGGCAGTGGCAGGGGTAAGAAAATTCCATGACTACTTGTACGGCCGGGACTTCGAACTTGTGACTGATCATAAGCCCCTATTGGGACTCCTGGCGGGCGACCGGCCCACACCCTCTGCCTTGTCCCCCCGGATGCAAAGGTGGGCCATTTTCCTGTCAGGGTACTCGTACACCTTAGTCTACCGGCCCGGGAAACACATGGGAAATGCTGACGCCTTGAGCAGATGCCCCCTCCCGACCCAGGAAGGCGCGGAACGGGGGGAAGCATCGGTTCTTGCCCTGGACATCCTGGACTCTGCCCCCACTACGTCGGCCGAGGTTGCCAGGGCGACGGCGCGGGACGCCGAACTTCGGGCCGTTTACAGCTGGGTTCAGCGGGGGTGGCCGGACAAGGGGGAAGGGGAGTTCAAGGTATATTTCGACAAGAAAGACGAACTGTGCTGTGTGGGGGGTTGCTTGCTGTGGGGGGGACCGGGTAGTGGTGCCCAGGAAAATCCGCCCCAAGGTCCTAGAAACACTGCATGCCAGCCACCCGGGAATAGTAAAGATGAAGGGGTTAGCCCGAAGTTACGTGTGGTGGCCTGGTATTGACAAGGACATAGAGTCGTGGGTGGCCAAATGTACACCTTGCCAATCATCACGACCCAATCCACCAGCAGCCCCGGTCAGAGAATGGGAACAGCCCTCGGGCCCATGGCAGAGGATTCACATCGACCTCGCCGGCCCATTCCACGGCCAAACATTCCTGATCGTAGTGGATGCCTACTCGAAATGGTTGGAGATCCGACTCCTGAGTAGCACCACAGCCAGAGCAATGATCCGGGAACTCAGACAACTCTTTTCCACACACGGCATTCCCGACACCCTAGTCTCTGACAACGGGCCTCAGTTCACGGCCACTGAGTTTGAACAGTACCTGGCATCCCTAGGAACCAGGCACGCTCTCACATCCCCGTTCAGGGCGCAAGGGAATGGGCAGGCCGAGAGATTCGTGCGCAGCACAAAGGAGGCCCTGGAAAGGCTAGGACCCGGGGACTGGCAGGAACGCGTAGACACGTTCTTGTTGGCCCAACACAACCTTCCCTGCGCTGCCACGGGAAGGGCCCCCGCAGAGTTACTCATGGGTAGGAGACTCCGTTGTCAGCTTGACCGGTTACACCCTAGGTACTCTCCAGACAAGTTCAGGGGGGACCAACCACAGGGCCGGACACTGGCCATTGACTCACCAATCTTCGCTAGGAACTACGCGTCGGGCCACCCGTGGGAAGAGGGAACCGTCAGCGAAATGCTGGGCCCCTACACCTACAAGGTTCGCCTCGCTGATGGTCGGACATGGAAACGCCATGTCGACCAGCTCAGGAGGCGAACGAGTCCCGACACGGATAGCAACCTCCCCCGGGGAGTGCAGACCGGTGCTGAGCCAGACATGCACCCGATGGACGAACCGGTCACCGACCCGGTTCGGCCAGAAAACAGCCCCATTCACGCAGCACCATCACCGGCCAGCTTACCGTGTGGAACAGGCTCACCCCCGGTCACCGCGGAGCCCGACGCTCGTATTCCGGATCCGCTCCCGGCCCAGCCAGGGCAGAGCGAGAGCGACAGGTCCGCTCTGCTCGATGCCCCAGCGCCGACTGAACTGCGCAGGTCCGATCGAGTAAGAACACGCCCCCATCACCTGGAGGATTTTGTATGCAAATAGCAGACTGGGGCATTCTGGGGGGAAGGGGTGTTAGATATTTAAATGACCTAGCGGCGGGAAAACCGCCGCTACCAATTGGTCAGTGGGCTGGGTCAAGCAGGGTATTTAATCCCCTGCTGACCCAGCCGTTGTTGTTGTTGTCTGTGCTAACCACAATAAACAGACGTGTTGTTTGGTTCACCCTTAATGGCTTCCGTGTCCTCACTCCCGCGCCCGGATCTCCGGATCTAACAGTAGTCATCTGCAATTCATATCCGAAAATGCATTTTTTCCTGAAGCAGGAAAAATGCCATTGGTGTGGATTTGTTTAAAGTGGACCCCAGCTTGCCATGAAGTGACCCACACACTATGATCACGGAGCCATCTCCTGTGACACATATGAAATGAGACATGCAGGATAGCTTATGCATCCTAGAGACTTTGAGAAGGGTGGCTGTTGTTTTTTAATGCTTACGATAATATTTTTGGGTAGCGACTCTTGAAAATAATAAACTGCAGGGATCTCTGTAAAAACACTAAAGAATAAATAATTAGGGTCCACTTGTAGGTTATATGTAACAAGTCATTAGAAAAGGGAATAGTTTAACTGAAGTAAAGTATCACACATTTTAACCTCAGGACTTTTCTTACCTCCTATCTTACATATCAGTTTGCTTTTTGTCTCCTAAGCATAGTCTTTTTTTTTAAGTACAGTATGCTTTTTGAGACAGGAAGCTTTGCCTAAATCACATGTCTGAAACAACTCTAATGATGGGTTGTCTGCAACATATAGTTTTGTCCTAAGATAGCCAGCTACTAGATGTGCAATAAAGTTGATGAAGCCTAAGCAACTAGTTTTAACTAAATGAGATACTGCACATGAATTTTAGTCAGGTACTGTATAAATAATTTTGGCAGGTCTGTGGCCAACATTCTGCTGTCAGATTTATCACTGAACCACACAGACCACCTAACAAATGAGAAAAGTAAGACCAAAAGTAGATGGAAACCCACTTTATTTTTTAAAATTCCCTTTTTATATGCTAAAAAGGGCAGAGAGGAGCTACAACTCCTGAGTGTTTCTGAAAGCCACAACTCAGTTTGTATGCTTCAGAAAATGTGCTTGGCCAGGGACCATTCAGGGGAGGAGGGGAGGAGAGTATGGCCCCAGGGCCTCACTTTGTCATCTCTGATTTTGCTGTTCATGCAAATCTTGGGTTGTGTGCTCCTCCTTACAGATTATGTTCATGACATGGTGTGCTTGTGGAAATTTATGTTGCTTTTTTAACATAAACAACAAGCATATTTTACCATTTTAGGTGATATACCAGCCTTCCCCCTTTAAAAACAAGATGATTTAGTGTCAAATTTTATTACCATTTTCATATCACTAAAGCAGCGTGTTAATACAAGAAAGCCCTTGAAAAGTTATTACTTCCACAGGTTCAAAACAGGGCACTGAAACTGCTTACTAGGAACTGATGAATGTCGTATTTCATCAACACGGACTTCAATTTGTGGTTTTTTAGCCATCAGCCTTGTTGCCAAGCTAGGATTGTCCCTTAAATCATCTAAGCTCTTTTGAGACTCCAGTTTCCCCAGCTCCTAAATAATAAGTCCACTCTTATGTTTTTATGGGTTTCTTTTGTATTGCCTTTTTATTCTTGCTGTTGTTATTCCTGATTGCAAACCAACAATAAAATTCTTCTTTTGTTGTTCAGCCACATAGTTGAGTCCGACCCTTTGTGATTCCATGGACCATCACATGCCAGGCACCCCATCCTCCACCATCCTCCGCAACCCACGCAGCTCTACACCCATTGCGTCAACAATACTATCTAGCCATCGCATCCTCTGCTGCCGCCTTCTCCTTTTGCCGTCAATCTTTCCCAGCATCAAAGCTTTCTTGAGTGAGTCCTCTCTTCTTATTTGGTGTCCAAAGTACTTTAGCTTCATCTTCAATATTTGTCCTTCCAAGGAACAGTCAGGATTGATTTCCTTCAGGGTCAACTTATTTGTTCTCCTTGCTGTCCAAGGTACAATACTCTCAAAATTTTTCTCCAGCACCACATTTCAAAGGCGTCTATTCTTCTGTGCTCAGCTTTCCTTATGGTCCAGTTCTCTCAGCCATACATTACTACTGGGAATACCATTGCTTTGATTATGCGGACTTTTATTGGCATGGTGATGTCTCTACTTTTTCTTATGTTTCCTAGGTTTCTCATGGCTTGCCTCCCAAGAATTAATCACCTTTTTATTTCATGGCTGCATTCACCCTCTGCAGTGATCTTGGAACCTAAGAATGTAAAGTCCGTCACTGCTTCCGCTGCTTCCCTTTCTATTTGTTAGGGAGCGATAGGGCCTGTTGTCATTACTGTATCTTTGTTTTTTTCATGTTGAGTCTCAGGCCAGCTTTTGCTAACTGGAAAGATAAGGCGTTTATATAGATAGCTTTCCAAAGAGTTCTTCAATCTCCAAATCAGAATGTACAACCTGTACAACCTGGGATTAGTGAAAACCACCTCAATATACATTGTTTATGATCTTTATTTTACATTCCCTAGATAGCAGTTGTTTTGCAGTGCAAAATAAAAATGCTTGAAGACTGCCTTTTAAAATTCATAACAATAAATACATTCTACTAACTGTTCATTGCTAACTAATATTTTCCTCGATTTCAGTTATATCTAATTAAAAGGAATATTTTTCCATTTCTCCTGTGAAACTGCATCCAACAGTTATATATTCATCTGCACTCAATGTTCTGAAACCTTCTGCTTATATCCGCCTACTCCTACCCTGATAAAAATAAATCTTTCTCAAATGGGGATTTAAAAAATGCACTGTATTAATTTGAATTTATAAACTATACTTGCAAATCACTAAAAGCAGACATTTCATATCCTAACACTTATAATACCTCCTTACATTGATCATTAATGCAAATTTAGAAAGATTACTGTAAACCACTGGGAGGCCAGATTTTATATCATTATGCTGTGTCTTTGCTTTAATTTTCACTATGTACATCATAAGATAAGGAAAGAAGAAGCAGCGGACACTGAGAGAACTAAGCAAGAGAATGACCTTTGACATCCCCTGAATGGATATGTGCCTCAGGTCCACCAATTCAGATCCAAGAAGAGCATTATGACAAGAACAAACATTCTTGAGGGTACATAAGAGCAAAACCAAATTAGAAGATGGAGGAACGAGCTCACCTGACAAAGAATAACATTAAAGGAAGATATGGCTGAGGAACTCGACCTCCCCTATGTCTCTTGGAGGACCCTGAACTGGCCGAGGGTCAGATAATGCCTAAATGTAAGACTCAATATAAAGAAAGCCAAGATCATGGCAACAGGCCCTATCAGTCCCTGGAAAATAGATGGGGAAGAAGTAGAAGCAGTGACAGATTTTACTTTCTTAGGATCAAAGCTCACTGCAGATGGTGATTGCAGCCATGAAATATAAAAGGCGACTGATTCTTGGGAGGCAAGCGATGAGAAACCTGGGGAACATAGTGAAAATTAGAGACATCACATTGCACACAAAAATTTGTATAGTCAAAGCAATGATATTTCCGGTGGCAATGTATGGTTGTGAGAGCTGGACCATAAGGAAAGCTGAGCGCAGAAGGATAGATGCCTTTGAGATGTGGTGTTGGAGGAGAATTCTGAGAGTCCCCTGGACAGCGAGGAGAACAAATAGGTCAATCTTAGAAGAAATCAACCCTGACTGATCCTTAGATGGACAAATAGTAAAGATGAAGTTAAAGTACTTTGGACATCAAAAGAGAAGAGAAAATTCGCTTGAGAAAGCCTTGATGCTGGGAAGGGTGGAGGGCAAAAGAAGAAGGGGGTGGCCAAAAATGAGATGGCTAGATGGTATTGTAGACACAATGCATGGGCACAGAGCTGAGTGAGTTGAGGAGGATGGTGGAGGACAGAAGTGCCTGGCAGACAGTGGTCCATGGAGTCGCAAAGGGTCAGAATCGTCTGTGCAACCGAACAACAAAAACATGCTCAAGTGAGGGCTGCTGGCAGATAATGACACACTGTGCGAATGTGGAGAGATACAGAATCCAGCTCGTTTGTTGGTCGTCTCATTTCTGTTGTGTTGTAAATGGTTAGTAACGGTAAAGGTCGCCCTTGCTAGAAAGTCAGTCGCATCCGACTCTAGTAGATGGGTACAAAATAAATATTGTGACATTACACATCTGCTAATGAGTTAATTAAGGTTGGTGTGTGTGTGGCCTATCCTACTTACTTTATCTCAATAAGGGATCTTCATCTTGTTATTCTTTTTTCTTCTTGTGCCGTATCCGATTCCGAATATTGGCGATCATCATGTAGCCTGTGTATATTGTGTTATATTTATATTTATTTTATTTTGTCTTGTTGCACTGTATTTTATTTTTGATTTATTGTAGTACTGCATCTTGATTTATTAGAACGTCCTGATGTTTTGTAATTGCAATTGTTAGCAGAGATATATGTACTGTATATGTGATATTTGTAATTTGCTATGTAATATTTGTAACTGGTTTTTATGCTATGAACGTGCTATGTACTGTAGCTGTTTCTTCTGTAAGCCGCCCAGAGTCGCTATGCGAGTGGGGCGGCATATAAGTCGAAAAATACAATACAAAACAAAAATACAATGAAGACTGTCCTGCAAATATAAAGCTACACAGGGAGGCGACTTTTGCTTCCCCCTCCAGAGGGGCGGGGCCAAGACATCCGCGAGCGGTCTGAGGAGGAAAACTTCCCGTCCAAGAGAAAGAAGAAAAAAGATCGCCTGTGCGCAGGCGCGTTTCTCCTCACCTCTCCTCGCCCACTCCGGCTCCGCCCCGCGGTCCCCTAGCCAATCACAGGAGACGAGGGCGACGAGAGGAGGCGGGTGGGCGTGGCGGAACGGGCTAGTCCTTTTCCTGTTGTCGCCAGGGCCAGTTCCCCTCGGCAGTCTGGATTATAGTTCGGGCGAGGATAGGGAGGCGCGCGCGGGAGCCGTTGGGGCCTTTTCTCCGCGGCCGCGCGCCACGCCGCGGGAAAGCCCCCCTCCCTCCCTCCCTCCCTCCCCCCCTTCCCACTAGGCGGCCATGGCCGCTGGCGAAGGCGGTGACGACGAGGTCCGGGTGCTGCAGACTCTCCGTGGGAAGATTTGTGAGTCACGGGGAGGGGTCGAGGAGGTGTGCGTGTGAATGCGTGGCTGAAAAGAGGGAGAAGCTCGCAGCAGGGGGTGAGTGGGTTGGGGAAGAGCGGAGCGAGCCGCCCTAGTCTGGGGCAGGTGGTCGCCCTTGCTTGAAAGCCAGGCGTACCCGACTCTAGGTTTCGGTGCTCATCTCTGTTTACAGCCGAAGAGCCAGCGCTGTCTGTGTCTGTAGACGTTTCCGTGGACATGTGGCAGGCATTACTAGACACCCGAGTGTTCGGAATGCTGTTTACCTCCCCCGCCGAAGTGGTACCTAGTTATCCACATGCAAATTTCTTGCTTTCCGAACTCCCCAAGGTTGGCAGGAACTGGGACAGAAATGGGAGCTCACTCCGTCGTGCACTACTCGGGTCTCGGAGTCCGAACTTCCAGTCTTCCGAGTTCAGCGTCCTAACCACTAAGATACCGCAACCCCCTCCTCTGGGACAAGGGACAGGGAATTGAACGCCGGAAGAAAGCGGCCTTTGCCTTCGGGGTGGCTTCCCTCCCTGACTCAGTGGCTGTAATCGCGTCCGTTCGTGATGCTGCTGAGGCATTTCCTTTCCGGTCGGGATGGGTTTGCCTCAGGGCAAAGGGCCGTAGCTGGTGGTGGTCTTCTTGGTCCCAGGTAGGCGGTGAGTCATGTGGACAGACAAACACACCTGTGAGAGGCCTCGGGGTAAAGTGGGAGAAGGAAGAAAAGGGTGTTGAGTTGGAAAGGGGAGAAGCTCCCCAGAGTAAATAAATCAGAGAGTAAATAAAACAAGGGGAAAAAAAGGTTGTTGCACTTTAAAGGCTAATTCCTCTATTTTAATGTGACTTTTTGTGGACCAAGTCCACTTTGTCAGACATAAGAGTGAGATGATCCACGAAAGCTAACATTAAAACGCAATGTTTTTGTTTTGTTTTGTTTGTTTATTCTGTGAAATACTTGTAC
This sequence comes from Furcifer pardalis, assembly GCA_030440675.1. NCBI lineage: Eukaryota > Metazoa > Chordata > Lepidosauria > Squamata > Chamaeleonidae > Furcifer > Furcifer pardalis. The sequence continues at coordinate 261,983,134 of CP126890.1, forward strand.
TGACTAACATAGCTACCATTTCAAAAATTTCCTAGAGGAAGGTTTTACGGTGCTCCTAATGATAGCAAACACATGATTTAAGAAGTTGAGGACAGATTGTCTCTTTAAGGGGAGGCACCAAGAACTGTACAGTAATGTGAATTGGGATTCCTGAGAGAGAGTCAGACACCTAGCAAAGCAGTTTAGCTCTGGAGTTCTCCACTTTTTTAAGAGGGGCGGCAGCTGGGTCATGTTCCCTCAGACAGCTTTGGGGGCAGGATGGACATTTTGCCCTTCCTCCACTACATGGCACTTCCTGGTGTGGTGGAGGCAGTGCCCCCCCCCCCCCATGAAATGTGTCGTGGGCCACAGGTTGAGAATCCCTGGTTTAGCTGGTAGGACCCCTTCAGAGGTTTGTGGAGAGGTGTTAGGAATTAGTAAACAAAACAGGATAATTCTTCAAGTGCTGTATCCAGTCCCGAATGTTGGCTATCTTCATGGCAGTTAGCCATGGAGACTGTTCTGGGGTCAATATAATGTTGTGAATGGCCTTCCATTTGCCTTCCGCATCGCAACGTGACACCCGTACCACCGATCCAATTCCACGAGTCATTTTCTGGTCCTGGTCCCTTTTGATACACAAAGTCCTCCTCAGCCCCAGGCCAGTATTGATGAAGCTGCTGCCCTCCAACAAGTGGGATTTAATCTACTTTGATTCCTTGTGGACTTCACCAACCAAGGTTATTAGTCCTCAGGGTTGTCATGTTAGTTAACTGCCGCCTGACAATTGCCATTGAGTTGCTGGCAGTATGGTTTACTCTATTACCATAGCAGGATAACCTGGCCAGAGTTTCAAACAAGATATTACAGCAACAAATCCATCCACTTCATGGATGGAACTAAGTGCCTTGAGTGGTGGTGAGCACTCCAACACTGGAAGCATTCAAGAGAGAATTGGACAACCATCTGTCAGATTTGCTTTGGTTTGGATTCCTACACTGAGTAGGGGTTTGGACCCAATGACATAAAACATTGATGGCAGACCTTGGCACTCCAGCTGTTCTTGAACTTTAATTCCCAGAAGCCCATATCAGCAGGAGTGCTGACTTGGGCTTTTTGTAATTGAAATCTCAAGAACAGCTAGAGTGCCAAAGTTCGCCATCACGGTCCTAAACAGCCCCTTCCAACTCAATGATTCTATGATTCATGGACACTGACCCTCTACGTCAGGAGTTTTCAACCTTTTAAAGCTGGGAGCTGGGTCATGTTCCCTCAGACAGCTTCGAGGTCCGGACAACAATTTTGCCCTTCCTCCACCACATGGCACTTCATGGTGTGGTGGAGGCGGTGTCCCCCAACATGAGATGGTGCAATGGGCCACATCCAGTCCATGAGCCGCATGTTGAGAATCCCTGCTCTTTGTGATGGCTAGATTCAAAGAAAGTTTTTTTACACACCTCTCAGACTATATATATTAAACCAGGAGAGGCTGGGACCACGTTAAACTAGTGGAGAGCAAAAAACAACACATCTTTTCAAATGGATGAATGTTGAAGGGGTGTCTCATTAGGACAAGATTCCAGCTGGGTCATCAGTCAATTAATATATTTTGAAATGAAGGAGAAATATCAAAGAATAATCAAGTAAAATGGTGCTACTTGGACATAGGAGAAATTTTCTGTGGTTGTTGATTGATTGAAATTCAATCAATGCACCATTAATGTGCATTCAGTTTATCCCCTGCCATATATTTAAAAACCTAGTAAATGGCAAAGATAACACTATTGAAGTTGCCCACTTCTGGTCAAAAATAGTTATTTATTTTAACATTTTATTTGTTTTGAATTTTGAAACCTGTGTTTCATATACATTAATAGTTTTAAGTGGCACAACTCTGTTTTCTGCTCTTTCTGTTGGGTGAAGTCTATTGACATTTCCTAACTGTTAACTGGGGAATGGTACTGCATATAAAACTTACCAGAGTCCTTTCTGTACCTGACAGTGTACAGTGCATATGCTTGGAAATGTATGCTTGTTGTGGGTTGTAGTTCACAATCATTTATATCAGATGAAAATTGTTAGACCTTAAGGTGCTACAAGTTGATCAGCGCACAATAAAGCATTTCAAAAGATATGCAAAATACACAATTATCAGGCTCACAAGACTAAGCAGGAACTTTCTGTCAAGAGTGATATGTGATGTCACCTACCGTAAGTAGTTATTTGAGGAACAGCAGAGAATACCAGGACTATAATGTGGAGAGAAAGAACTCTTAAATGGATGACATTCAAGAAAAATCTAGACCCCAAACATACGGAGAATGGATTTATCTGGAAGGCACTTATTGGGCTCTAGGCAGAACCAAGATGAATGGAAGGAAATAGAGTTTTCATATCAACCCAGTCCATTGTGAATACAGAGAAGAGCAGGTACCTTCACACCTGTGCAATTGTAATCTATGTCAGTGTGTGTCCATGGAAGATTTGACTTAGCTGCCCCGGGTGTTTTTTTAATTGAGTGAAAATTATTTGTCTGAACCGCTATAAAATGCTTCTTTTCTGAAACCATCAGTTGAATCAAGTTTTAGTTATGGTCACGGGAGAAGCTGTGTTAATCCATTACTACAAAAATAAACATTTTGTGGCATCTTAAAAACTAAGAAACAGAGTAAGGGGGGAATCATATGTTTGGTCCTTTAGAAGAAATATATGGAAACCTTTTAAAAATAGGAATTGGGACTGAAGTTATTGGAACCTCTAAAAGATTGTTCACTGAACAGATAGTTCTGATATAAAGCTTCAAATATGTTTTCTATACAAAGGCTGACGGAACAGAAGTAGCAACGTGCATTATTATTTACCAGTGAATTGTAGATATAGAACTCACTGGTAAATAACGTGGAACAGTTTGCTTTTAGACCTTTGACTTGAAGAGAAAATAACAATTTTTTGGAATGAAGGCAATATAGGTTGGTTATATTAGCCAATAGAAAAAAAAATCTAGTGCACAAGATTCTTGTGAAACATGGTGTAGCAGGAAGCCTAGAACAGGATGTTTCAGAAGTAATTTTATAACATTTAGCAAGTATTTTAATATGGTTAGAAGGGTAGTTAGTTCCACATTAGCTGGCTTAAACAAACAAACAAACAAAAAACCAAACTTGGAAAAACTCCCTTCCCTCAAATTTAATTGTTTTAAAATAGTGTAAGAGACTAGGAAGTGATGGTGCTTGGGGGACTGACGTAGATTTTAAAACAGCGGCAGCAAACAGGATGTAGTGGTTTTCCTAAGGTTGGGGGGGGGGAATCAAAGTACATTCATGTAAGTCAAATGTAACCCACTTCCTTTCCCATGCCTTTATTCAGGTTTCTAAAGAATGACTTGCAGCGTGAAAAACTTTCGTTTTGATGTAGAACTAGATTTTGTAATCATTCAGTCGAACAATGTTGGTTGTAAAAGATAAATATTCTTATATGCTAAAAGAATGTATTCAGCATTGACATGGCAAATATTACCCATCTGGATTCATTCATTATAAGTTAAATGTTGTAGCAAAATACTTTCTCATAACTCTTGTTATAAATAGAACCCCATATTTTCAAACACCTGGTGAATTTGATCCAGAAATATTGCAATTTATAATTCATTTTATTAACTGGTAAACCTTGCTGTAGTTTAATAGATACCAAATTTATAGTAACTCTATTTTGCACATAAGCCTCTGAACTTTGAGAGAATTTTTTTTTGTTTTATGTCAGTTGCTGGTCATTTGGAATGTTACATATTCTGGACATTGGGATAGCTATGCATCTTGGACATACTGTATATCAATTATACTCAGCCTTTTAAAGATCAACAAAAGAAAAAGCAACACAAAATTTAGAACCACATGAACTAAAATGGGTTTCTAACCTACAACCCATGGGCTGGATTGTCACCAGAAGTGCCAAAAATGCTGCATGTCGAAAATATTCAAAATCAGCACAAAAATGTTCTGCTCATGGGCCCTCCTCCAAGGGAAGCTGCAGAGGTGGGAAAAATGCCTGGAAATGCAGCACAAATGCACGCGCGGCCACTGTGAGGAACCACATGACCCACTCGCTCAGCTGTCTGATGGGGTGTGGTCAGGCCCCTGGTGGGAAAAGGTTGGGAACCCCTGAGCTAGAAGGTATGGTTTCATACCTGCATGTTTGCTTCCCTCCCTACCATAATGCATAAAAATAACAGACAGATAGCTATGATTGAATTGCAGGATACTTAGTTGTTCCAGTTAAGTAGCTACTTCCAATCACCATGTTTTGAGGGAGAGCGCTGTTTAAGGCAGAATCTGTATATACTGTAGGTGGGTGTGCTAAATTTCTTAGCTAATTGCACCATGAATTGTGAGGTATTCTGCTTCTGAAAGAAAATAAATGGTTTCTTAACTATATTAGTGTATAAATGGAGTAGCTATGGACTTTAGTTGCTTTATCCCAGAATCTAGCTGTACATGAAGATAATGGTATGTTCTCTTGAGACCTCTGGGGTCTGTTTTCCTATGTGCTAACAAGGCTAGTGTGTCCCCACAAAGATCCATGAAAACTGGAAGGGTGCTAAATTAGATGTTCTCAAATCATAATATGGATTACTGGAGTTACTTTTGATGGTCTGTTCAGTTTATAGGACAGTAGTATGCATACAGTATAGCTAATGCTTATTTAATTTTTTTTATGATAGAGAGGAAGGCTGTCTTGGGTGGGGCCAGATTATTGAATAAGCTAAGACCTGCCACTTAGGGCAAATGATGGTGCCCTGGTGCAACCTACATATTTTTCCTCAGATTCTTTTATGGAATCAGGGGGGAAATGTCTTTTGATGAGTTAGACCAGTGATGACAAAACTTTGCACTCCAGGTGTTCTTGAACTTCAAGTCCCAGAAGCCCTCATCAGCAGGAGTGTTGACTTGGGCTTCTGGTAATTGAAGTCCAATAACACCTGGAGTGCCAAGGTTTCCCATCACTGAGTTAGACTGTCACTGACTTCAGAAGGTTCTCCATAGTTTCAAATAGGATTTTTTGTACACAAGCTGGCAGTGCCTGGGACTTTCAGAATGAAGTACATTTCCAGATAAATGTCTGTGAAAAAGAAATAGTTAATTTGCAAGAAAAAAAAATACTCACATGAGTCTACTCCTGTTCAGTATATTGTTTTGTGTATCCTTCAAATGACTTAAGTTCTGTAAACTGTACCTGCAGAAGCTTTTACTCAAAAGTTGGAGACTTTGCCTTTCCATTTAGTGGAAGAGCTCACAGTCATGCTTCTCCAGTTAGTGAGTGATCTTATAAAGAAGGGGTTCTCAAACTACAGCCTGTAGTGCCATTTCATGTGGCCTGTTGCCACTGCCCCGCTTCCCCTGCTGGAAACATCTGGATGTATTTCCGGATGTCGTAAGCGACAGCCATGGATGCATTTTACAGCAGCATTTACAGCGGGGGAACCACTAGCTCAGCCCACTCAGCTGTCTGAGGGAGTATGACTCGGCTTGCAGCTTGAAAAGGTTGAGATCCCCTGTTATAAAGATTGTTAGAGTGTGATGTTTATAGTTAGAAATATTTCATATAAAATAATTTCCATGCTTCCTTCCTTCAGGGAACTCTTTCTGTGCAGCTTGCCTGCCAAGTCATTCATGTAGAGCTGTAGTCAAGCTGCCCCACTTGAACTGAAGTGAGAATGTGACTTCAAACACTTCTACTTCTCTCATCCAACTCTATGCTGCAGAATAAGATCGACAATAGTGTACCAATTTTCCTGGTGACATTTGTTATATTTACTGATTGTTTGAGAAATGCTGGGTAAGCTTTTGAAAAAGCTCAAGTTGAAAATTAGTTAATATAAAATCTCTTTCAGAGTAAATATATTTCTTTTACTCTCTAGGAAAGGCATAATAGTCATTTGTATTAATGCCAGCCATAGATCAGAATACCATATTGAGTTAACTTTTTTTTTTTTACAAAGATGTTTTTATTCTGCTAGGAGTTGTTTGAACAGAAAGACCAAAGGCTACTTGGAATGAACTGTTGTAAAGTAGTAACACATTGATGTTGATTTCACTGTGATTGCTTACTTGAAGTACAGTAAAAACCCCTACTTAACACAAAAAGTCCGTTCTGTAGGCTTTTGCTTAAATTGGTTTTTTATGTAACTTGAAGCAAACCCATAGGGAAAAATTTTTATGTAAATCGAAGCAAACCCATTATTTATGCAGACACACTATTAAGCAGACACATTATTTATGCCCCATTTAAAGAAAACTGATGTCTCTGTCCTCTTTTAAAATTGCAGTGCATTTTATTTGAAGGAAATCAAAGCACTTCTCAGCAAGGGTTGTTTAATAATAAAGTTAACCCAGTTAATTTGGAGGCTTATTTTGCATATTTAGTTGACAGAAGGCTTAAACTATCTTTCCACTTTTCAGAAGTCATCTTTGTCATTGAAAACCGATATTAAATGAACATGTACCTACCAACTCAGTGTTTGATAGCATGAGAAATTTATCCAGCTGTTTGCATTGGATTTCACATGGTTTAAATTGAAGTAAAAATGGGTAACCACATGATGTAAACCTGACTGTGGGAAAACCTGGTCTTTCCCCTATTTTTTGACGTGAATTCAGTTAACGTCTTACTTTTCGTTTGGGTGGTTTGACAATATTTGCAATGTAACGAAAATCATGTACTTTTGATAATCTGCAACACCAAAACTAAGGCGCCCATGAAAATAAGGGTTATGTCATTTGAAAGATCGTCTCAGCGACCATAAGAATTGGTAGAAACCAAAAGCCAAAAATGCAAAGCGATGATGTCGTCACTTTCTGAAGTAGTGTTGAAAAAGTGACAGTTTTGCTTGGGGTGGGGGGTTGATTGTCGGAGGTCCAGTGAAAAACTACCTAACCAATTCAGATTATCCAAAGTGTGTTTGAAAGAGGAAAGTGTCTCTCCCCCCCCCCCCTTTGTGGGCACACTTTCAGATTTGGAATTGGACTTCGGAAACATAATCTATGAAGCATTTACAAAAACAAAACACTAAAAAGAGGTCACACAATCTCTCCCCCAAAAAAGGGGGTAACAGTTCACATGCAACATGTGGAGAAAAATGACGCTAAAGCATGAATCCACAAAAAAGATATTGAGGAAAATAATGACTTTTTGAAATGTCGTTTCTGGGGGCGGGGGGTGTTTGGCGGTGATCCAACCAAAAAAAAAAAAACAGATCAACCGATTGAAGTGATCTAAAGTGTGCTTGAAAGAGGACAGAATAACCTTTCTTTTGATACTGATACAATTTGGATCAGACTTCTGAAACATTTTCTATGAAGGTTTAAAACAAAAAAACACTCTTTCTAACCTTCTTTCCTTCAAAAAAAGAATCTCTCAGCTCCAGAATAGATACACTGGTGTGAGAATGAATACACTGTAGGAAGTTTCTCCTTTGAAGTTATAACCAGTTTCCTTTTTGGCTTTTTCCTCTTTTTGAAGAACTGCTTTCAAGGAATCGTGAAGGAAAAACTCTTTTTCTTTGCAGTTTGACTATTGAAATATTTATTAAAAATAGATCCTTTGCAGTTATTCACATGAGGCGAATTGTTGTTTGTATAGTGGGCTGCTAATGGACACGTGTGCATAGCAGGTAGAGTCAGGGAGATTGGAAAATAAAGGTTAGAAGCATCTTTATTGAAAAATAAAATATATAAAAAATAAACAAATGAAATTGGGATTTCTGGTTTTGGGTTAAAACAACATAGCAGTTCAAAAACAAGAAATTGCAAGAAGATAAATAGGAACCACTTTGGTGGGAAGGTAAACAGCGTTTCATGCCTGCCACACGTCCATGAAAATGTCTGCAGACACAGACAGCGCTACTTCTTTGTATATAAACAGAGATGAGCACTGAAACATAGAGTCAGATATGACTGGCTTTCGATCAAGGATGATCTTTACCTTAGCTCAGAAAACCTTAGATTTTATGAACATTTTATGAAAACCTTAATTTTATGAACATAATGTCTTTATTTCCCCCCATTTGAAACATCACCCTTAACTAATGAATGAAATAAAATAAATAAATCAACTAATAAGCATTATTTAACACATCAAATTCACGCACTCAATTCCTGACGGTAGTGTCCTTAGACTCTACCTGCCACTTTTTTTAATGCCAATTCAGATGGCATTTTTCTGCCTTTTTTGATGCATGTGATTGCTTATTCGGATTTAAAAAACCCAGTTGCAGGGAATGTGGGGTGCATTATTAAAGTAGTTCTCATGAACTGTTGCTTCTTTCCTCAAAACAGTTTTTTTTAAATATATATGTTTGTCAAATTTTGTATTGTATTAAATAAGTGCTGTGTGATTTCAAGGGGGGAAAGGTGAAAGGAAGAGAGGAAATAGTGAATCTTAACAAATATTTTTATTTTCATTGCAGTACAGAAAGCCTCACATAACGAGCGCCTTGCTTAGAGACTAACTCGCTTAAAGAGCAGAATTTTCTCTGAATGGTTGCCTTGCTTAACAACTAAAATCAACCAAAAACTCACTTAACAAATAAATCTGGATTCCCCCCTGCCAGAAGTCACAATTGGTCACTTAAAATGGTGTTTCGCTTAAAGAACAAAGTCACTTAAAGAGCTACCATGTGGAACACATTATGTTCTTTAAGCAAGGTACCATTGTATTTTCTTACAGTTTTTGCACACATGTATAATCTCAAAGTTTCAAGCAATGAATAAGAAAAAAAGTGATGGACCAGAAAAAAGGTGCAGCACCAATAAGGTTCTCTGTTGAGATTCCCAGCTAAATTGTATTTTAAGGATCAAATGAGAAAAAAGTCTCTGTGATTCCAGTTTTTGCTTTTTATTATAAATGACAGAAATGTAAGGGAGCAAGTAACAGTGAGAATAGGGTGGCTCTCCTTTGAGCAGCGGTTCTCAACTTTTTAAAGTCAGGAGCCGGGTCACACTCCCTCAGACATTTGAGCGAACCAGACTGGTGTAAAACATGTCCATGGCTGTTGTAAATGTGTTTACTTCAGCTGTGGACATGTTTACAGCTGTTGTAAACATGTCTGCTTCTACTGACGATGTGGGTCAGATGATGTGGTGTTGCTGGCCAGGTCTGGCCCAGGGGCTGTAAGTTGAGAGCCCTTGCCTTTGAGGCAGGCCTGAGAAATGTGGCAATGGACTCTTGCAACAAGATACAGTGGAACCTTGGTTAACATAAACATTGCATAACAAAAGGAAATCCATAGAAAATAGTGGTTCACTTTATGAATTTCCCCCAGAAAGGATTAATTGGTTTTCAATGCATTCCTATGGGAAACCGCATTTCGGTAAATGTGTTTTGGTTTTCAGTGTATTTCTATGGGAAATTACATTCAATGCATTCCTTTTTATAAAATTTCTATTAAATTTTATCAACATAAAACAAAAACAAATGAACATATGACAATACAATATATAAATTAGCTAACCAAAAATTACATAAAAATATAACGAAATAAAACACATAAAAGAAAAAAATAGGGTATTACTTTCTTTTGTTATATTATTGTATTTCTCCCATTCTAATACATGTTTAAATCTACTTAATATATTACTACAGTAATACCTCAGATAACGCTAAGACTTGGTTCCACAAGTCTTGGTGTTATCCGATTTTTAGTGTTATCCGATGCATGTTAAAATCCTATGGGATGGATCGGATAACGTTAAAGCTTCATAGAGATACATTGTAACCACACAGGCTTTAGCAGTTGTTATCCGATCCATCCCATAGGACCTTAATGTTATTCGATCCAATTCTCCTCCCCAGATTACTTAACGTTATGCTATTTTAGCGTTATCTGAGGTAAACGTTATCCGAGGTATTACTGTACTTTATTTGTCAATAACTCTATCATTACCCATATATTGAAAACAAAATTAATATCACCCAATGATATTTACAAAGCCCTGGAGACCGCAATTTTGTCATAGTACTATATTACCACTTCCAAAAACTCTCATGATCTGGTTTACCACCTTTAGATTTCACCAAAGGATGTTCCACAAAAGGTCTCCATATTTCCCAGAACTTATTTTCCTTAATTATAGCTTTCTTTTTGTTCAACTCCCATGTAAGTTTATCATTTAACGCAATTTCCCACATTTCTTTATACCATTCTTCCAATTTTAACATGAAGTCGCACTTCCAATTTCTTGCAATACATAGTCTTGCCACAGTTAACATTATAGATAACAAATCTTTTTTATTCATATCCATATTCATGTTATTTATTTCTGTCAATAAGGCAGTACCCAATTCCAGCCTCTGATTCAAATTCAAAATTTCCAATATCTCTTTCTCTGTTTTTGCCCAAAAAACCATAACCACTTTACAACTCGACCACATGTATTCATATGTCCCCAGGCTATCTTTACATCTCCAACAGTTTCTAGTTTTTGTGTTATCCATTGGATGTAACCGAAATGGTGTCAAGTTCCACCTCCATAACATTTTATAATTACAATATGTTCTTTTATCCTAACAGACAATCTTTTCATAATTCTTCTCTTCCATTTATTATTCCAATTTGTTTCTGAAATTTTTATGTTTAAGTCCTGTTCCTACATTGTTCTTAATGTATCCTGTGGCTTGCCTTCCTTACCCTGACTGCTCCTTAGAAGGTCAAATAGTAAAGATGAAGCTAAAGTACTTTGGACATCAAATGAGAAGAGAGGATTCACTTGAGAAAGCCCTGATGCTGGGAAAGGTGGAGGGCAAAAGAAAAAGGGGTGGCCAAAAATGAGATGGTTAGATGGTATTGTAGAGACAATGGGCGCAGAACTGAGCGAGGTGAGGAGGATGGTGGAGGACAGAAGACCCTGCCGGACAGTGGTCCATGGGGTCGCAAAGGGTCGGAATCGACTGTGCGACTGAACAACAAAAAAGCACTTTATCACCATTTCAGCCTTTCTTATCCTATAAAGTAAAATTCTGTCTTTTCCCTTTCTAAACTGGATTCCTCTTTATATCTAAAACTTGAAACCAGTTCATATTCATCTGTTTATACATTTTTATTCTTTGCTCGTTGTTATCACACAACTTTATCCAATCTTTCAACAGGAACACATTTCTAAAAATATATTTTACCTTTTTATCTATCTTCACTTGAAACATTTTTATATCTTTTATTTCCATAATACATCTGGAGCCAAACTTTTTTCAATTTCCCCCAAACTTCCATGACTGCCTTTATCATCCTATTCTTTACCTTTATTCTCGTATCTTTATCTTAAAAATTGCATTACCTAATCGTTGTAGTTCTTTCATCTCAACCTCTTCCCAAATCATCTCATTTTTCATTAGGATCTTTACAATATTCAATTTCAATTACATTCAATGTATTCCTATGGGAAATTCTGTTAAAGTAATTTTTACTGTAAGAAACATCCCAAAAAACGTATTAATTACATTAACCGAGGTTACACTGTAGTTGATAATTGATAATGTTGATTTCAATAGCTACAGGAATTTCACTAGCAGGGACCCAGTTTGACAAACTTTAGATCAGTCCAGTTTTGTTGTTGTTGTTGTATACTTGTGTCTTTAATCATTTAAAAAAGAAAATACTAGGATTGGGTTAACATTTTAGTAAGATCCTATGTTGCAACTTGTAACTATAGCATGTTCTATTACTGTAAGTATGTCTGATTTAACATGCTGTGTCCAGCCAAACCGGTTGCCGACTTAGAATTCTTCTTTGAGGAAAGTGCAGGTGTTGCAGGAAGTGATGTTAATGAGTGTGGGTGGAACCTTTCCCATCAGGGTCAGTAGTCAACCTAATACAGTCAAACCTCGCATAACGAAAATATTTCGTTCTGCGAGGCTGCTCGCTATGCAAGTTTTTCATTATACAGTAATACCTCGGATAACGCTATGACTTGGTTCCACAAGTCTTGGTGTTATTTGATGTTTAGTGTTATACGATGCATGTCAAAATCCTATGGGATGTATCGGATAACGTTAAAGCTCCAGAGAGATACATTGTAACCGCACAGGCTTTAGCGGTTGTTATCCGATCCATCCCATAGGACCTTAACGTTATTCGATCCAATTCTCCTCCCCAGATTGCTTAACGTTATGCGATTTTAGCGTTATCTGAGGTAAACGTTATCCAAGGTATTACTGTAAAAGTTTTTTCGCATAATGAAAATTCCTATGGAAAAACTCACTTAACAAAAATTTATATGGAAATTTCCATAGGAAATACCGGTTTCGGATAAAGAAAAGTTTTGTTATGCGAGTTTTTCTATAGGATATGCTGGTTACAGATAAAGAAAATTTTCGTTATGTGAGTCGGAAAGGTTTGTGGAATGCCCGCTCATTATGCAAGTTTTTTGCTATGCAAGGCATTCATTATGCAAGGTTTGACTGATATAGCATGTGGCTTATTTTGGAAGAGAGTGTACCTACCTCTAAAAGAGTGAAGTAGTGGTCCCAATTATGACAAGTCCCAGTTAGACAAGTGTGATTACCTAAGCAGACTCAACAAATATTTCTTTTATATCTAAACTTTCTGTTGGACAGAATCTTTCTATATAATTATCTGGTAAAATGTCGTTCCCTCCCACCACCATTATGCAGGCAAGAATGCATTGGACTCTTCAGTATTTAATGGCTTTTATTTCTGAAATGCTTTGTGGTGCTATGGGAAATGCCACATTAACTCTAAACAATTTGCATCTGTAGATATCTATAGTCTGAGGTTTCTGCCATTATGTACCACTGTTGCTGAAACCTATCTCTATTGAAAAGCAACTGAATATCAAACTGTGTCTTAAGTCATCGCAAGGTGGAACATTTCCCACTAATTCACATGAGTTTACAGCCTGTGTCCAACTAATCACTGTCACTGTGGTTAGAGGCAATGTTGAAAATTGATTGCATTATATTTTTGTTTTCACCAGGTCAAGCCAAAAACTTAGTGCCATACTCAGGACCAAACAAAATGAGAGACTCTTTTTGTACAGTCAATTTGGATCAAGAAGAAGTTTACCGCACTCAGGTAGTCGAAAAATCCTTAAGGTGAGCTCTTTATCACTATGGTGGACTTAATAGAGATTTGTTAGTATTCTTTAACAGTTAAAATATCAGCTGAAGTGGTGTGCTCTAGTCCTTGATTTGTTGTTGCTTTACTAATTCTGTTTTAGCATAACATTTGAAATGGATGATCTCTTTCAAAAACACCCCTCAGTTTTTTCTAATCATGTCAGAAGCACACAAAGGTGCTTTCTGGATTGAAAGGATTTTTGCTGGAGGAACTCCGGTCAGAGGATGCTTGAATGAGACTACTTTCATGTCCCCAATGTCTTTCTCCCCCGAAGTGGTCCCTATTTATCTACTTGCAATTTCTTGCTTTAAAACTGCTAGATTGCAGGAGCTGGGACAAAGATGGGTGCTCATTCTGTCATGTAGCACTTGGGTCTTGAACTGCCAACTTGCCAACCTTCCAGCTAACAAGGCAAGCTTCTTAACCACTGAGTGATGCATATGAGCCCAGAATTTTAAGAATGAGCATCAGGCTTGTGTACTGTAATCCCTTTCCACCTTCTGGCATAACTGAAGAAGAAATCAGAAGTTTCCACTTCTGTGGTCTATTCATTTCAGTTGTGGTGTATCATTCAAACATGAAACTATGGGTGGTTGAAAAAACCCAGTTTTGTAAAGTTCAGTTTGACGTCGTCTTGCTTCTATTTATCTATTTATTTATTTATTCATATTTCTCCATCGCCCTTCTCACCAAAGTGACTCAGGGCGGTTTACAAGTAATAAAAAACATCACAATAAAACACAAACACTACCTAAAAACTTCAAATACAAAACTGTTAAAATTTAAATTTAAAATTTAAATCTAAAAAGATTAAAAGCACACCAAATGCTACATCTTACTAATATTACTAATTAAAAAGTAGAGAGAGAGGGGGGCTCAGATCATCCAGTGAGCTGGGGTCATTATACTTCCTGCACCCCATACCTGCTCCGCCAGCCATGTTTTTAGATTCTTCCTAAAGGGCAGCAGCTCCGTCTGGAGACGTAGCTCCATTGTCAGGAGGTTCCATAGGGCAGGAGTGGACACAGAGAATGCCCTCTTTCTAGTGCCAGAGAGATGCGCCTCTCTGGCCAATGGAAAAACTAGAGAGTCTCTCCGGTCCGCTCTGGTGGGACAGACAGATGTTCTTGGGGTGAGGCGGTCTCTTATGTACCCTGACCCACTACCATGTAGGGCTTTAAAGGTAATAACCAGCACCTTGAATTGCAGACATACTGGCAACCAGTGCAACTCCCAAAGCAGCGGTGAGGTATGTGCATACCGCCCACACCCAATCACCACCTGGACCGGTTGAAGCCTCTGAATGGTCGTCAAGGGAAGCTGAGCTAGTTGATAATAATTTCATGTCAGAGATTACTTCGGGTTGAAAGGATTTTTGCTGGAGAAACTCTGCTCAGAGGATGGCATAAAAGATGGGCAGTGTAAAGCCCTAAAAAAGGATATGTGTTGTTTATGCACCATAATTCTCTGTTGTAGAGTCCAATATGTAATTAGGAGGATTATGCAAGATGAAGAGAAATAAGTACTTCCTTGTGAGATGATTCTCTTTTAAATGTTTATTTTTACATTTGTCTTCTGTTCTGAGTTGTGCACATGATCATAATACTTCGTGTTACAGTAAGTCAATTATTTTGTTGAGAAGCTCAGATTTTTTTCTTCCCCAGCCCATTTTTTGGAGAAGAATTCTACTTTGAAATACCAAGGATATTCCAGTGTTTATCATTCTACATTTATGACAAAAATGTTCTACAGAGGGACCTACGTATAGGTAAGAACATGCATAATTAACTCTTCAGTGTAAATGTATACATTCAGGAATAGTGAAATGTATTAATTAAATCATAGGCAGGCATATTACTATTTTATACATATATAAATCAGTCATCCATGTAGGGATGACTTACGAGGACCATTATCATTCTTTTTTTTTTACAATTATCAATCTTCCTGCATCAGATATTCCCAGATGAACTTCTGATCCAAGAGCAGCGAGCAGCCATTCTAATGCTTTGGAGTGGTCCAGAATAAAACACTAATAGTAATGCTCCCTTCCAAATATTAACTGTTACAGCAGTGCATTTAAAGAATATAACTTAGGGGAGGTATTCTCAACCTATGACACGCGGGCCGCATCTAGCCCACAACACAATTTCATGCAGCCCTTACTTCCGCCACCATTGGAAGTGGTGTAAACAGCCGCTGATGCATTTTATGGCAGTGTTTGCAATGGGGGGAACTACCAGTCCAACTCGCTCAGCGTGACCCATCCTACGACTGGAAAAGATCGAGAGCCCCTGATTTAGGGCATCAGTACATTGAGTTTCATGGAATCCTCTCTACAGCTATGAGAGAAAAATAAATACTACAGTAATACCCCGGATAAGGATTGCATCAGATAATGCTAAAACCGCATGATGACGACAAATTTGGGAGGAAGATTTGCACCGGATAACGTTCTTTTTAGCATTATCCGATACAGTCGTTCTTAGCAGCAGGGTGGCTGGAAAGCTGAACGGGGTTCTCCGTTCAGCTTCCCAGCCACCCTGCAGCTATGGAGGTAGGGATGGGGTGGCTGGAAAGCTGGGGGGGGCTCCCCCGTTGGCTTCCCTAGCCACCCCATAGCTGCAGGCAAGAGCGGGTGGCTAGGGAAGTTGACAGGGAGTCCCTGTCAGCTTCCCCAGCCGCCCTGCAGCTGTAGATCGAGTACTCTGATCTCTCTGGAGCAGGCAGGGGACCTGATCTACAGCTGTTACTGGTCTTCCCCGACGTCCCCAGCCAGTGGAGCAAGCCAAAACGTTAGAGTTCGAACCCTGACGTTTTGGCTTGCTGCACTTGCTGAGGACGTCGGGGAAGCCCAGAAACAGCTTAGATCGGGTCTTCCTGACTTTTTTTTACCAATTTTGGGGTCCCTGACCCCCCTGCCGGGTCCAGGGAGGTAGGAAGACCCGATCCAAGCTGTTTCTGGGCTTCCCCGACATCCTCAGCAAGTGCAGCAAGCCAAAACGTCAGGATTCAAACCCTGACGTTCTGGCTTGCTGCAGCCTCCAGGGAAACAGGGCTTTTTTAAACGTTGTGTTATCAATGTATTGCACAACGTTAAAAACCGGATAACAACGAGACTTGTGGAACCAAGTCTCATTGTTATCCGGGGTACTAGTGTATTTGCATTTAAATTAATCTCATTTTAATAAGTCCAGCATTCAAGTAAAGCTTACAGTTACTATTTAAATCAAAGCAATGATTGTATTCACATCTAATTTATTTTCTCTTGCAACTCATTAGGTAAAATAGCTATCAAAAAAGAAGACTTGAGTTTATATTCTGGCAAAGAAACATGGTTTATGCTTCAGCCTGTCGATTCAAATTCAGAGGTTCAGGTAAGTACAACTGAGTGTAAAAATGAATGTTACCTTGGATACCTTGGAGTTGTTATTCAGCGAGGAGTCTGCACATTGATGGATGTCTCTGTGACAGCATTCTGCACATGGAAATGATTCTGAGAAATTAGATCCAATTGCATTCATTTTTTTTAGCCATTTGGATATCGCATCACCCATTGGCTAGGCAGACCATGATGTGTGCCCTCCGCTTTCACCTTGCCCAAGGGATCCAACTGAGGACGCTAAAATGAATGTTACGTAAATTGAAAATCTCCCTCCTCTATTCCCCCTCCTCATATGTTTACGCGGAATTCTTAAGCTTAGTGAAATGAATGTCACTGACTTTGCTATAGATTCTGAAACATGTTGTTCACTTATAAATTGATACTAGTATTTACGGTACCCATTTATGAGATTAATAAGTGGAGCAGCTTTGCTGTCTATCCTGTATTCCAAGTGAGAACGAGGAGCTTAATGTAGTATATAGCTCAGCTGCTTTAAGAATACAGTAATACCTCAGATAACATTTACCTCGGATAACGCTAAAATCGCATAACGTTAAGTAATTTGGGGAGGAGAATTGGATCGAATAACGTTAAGGTCCTATGGGATGTATCGGTTAACAACCGCTAAAGCCTGTGCGGTTACAATGTATCTCTATGGAGCTTTAACGTTATCCGATACATCCCATAGGATTTTAACATGCATTGGATAACACTAAAAATCGGATAACACGAAGACTTGTGGAACCAAGTCTTAGCGTTATCCAAGGTATTACTGTATGCCCAAGAGATCTCCAGCAAGAGTAAACTACATGGTGCCCCAAAAGTAGCCATATATAGGCAAAATTACATAATAACAGATATTGTGAAATGTGTTTGCCATGAGTTGGGGAATTTCAGCAGGTCTAAACATAGCAGCCAGACTGGTTATTGGGATTGATAAGTACAATAATATATCTACAATCCTGGCACACCTTCATTGGCTCCCTGCCAGTTTCTGTATTCAATTCAAAGTGCTGTACTTATCATAAAGCCTTTAATGGTTTAGGACTTTGATGCATGTTTGGACCATCTATCTCAGAAATCAGCTAGTCTCACCTGCTTCTCTCTATCTTGCTAAAAATGTCCAAGTGTGAGAGGCCAAAATATAATGACGTTGGATTAGGCCCTTAGTCTCTCGAATAAGTTAGCACCCAAGATAACACCAGGCTCTTTTCCTCGTCATGTTCAGAAAATTGGTAAAAACAGAATTATTTAAAGTTGCCTTCAACTGCTGGATGCAGCTAATTTTAATTTTTTTAATATTTTTTATTTTAGATCTTGTACATGTCTGTTGTCATATTGTTGTTTATATGTTATTAAATTGAGTCTTGTGGGTTCTAAAGTTTTAATCTTTAAACAATCCACAGTAGTAATTGCACTAATGAGTGATAAATCAAATGAATAAATATCACCTTGTGGACTTTGTTACTGAGTAGAAGGACCACGTTAGCAGGATCAGCATGCGTAACTCTAATAGTTGAAGCTTTTTGTCCAATGACGTCAAATTATGTTCTTCATTGACAGAAATATATACAGTAATACCTCGGATAACGCTAAGACTTGGTTCTACAAGTCTTGGTGTTGTCCGATTTTTAGTGTTATCCAATGCATGTTAAAATCCTATGGGATAGATCGGATAACGTTAAAGCTCCATAAAGATACATTGTAACTGCACAGGCTTTAGCGGTTGTTATCCGATCCATCCCATAGGACCTTAACTTTATTCGATCCAATTCTCCAACCCAGATTGCTTAACGTTATGCGATTTTAGCGTTATCCGAGGTAAACGTTATCCGAGGTATTACTGTAGATGGCTTCCTAACTGTATTAAAAAAAATTCTCTCCATGGAAAGATTTTTGCTAACACTACTTTAACCTGAGGATAATTATCACAAAATATTGTAGAAACATGTGGAACATTATTTGTTGTATACCAGGGATATGATTTGACTATTTCAACTGAAACTTTTTTTTTTTTTGCTAACAGGGGAAAGTTCACCTTGAATTAAAGCTGAATGAGCTGATTACAGATAATGGATCAGTGTGCCAGCAGCTAGTAGTAAAGTAAGAACATTTATCAAGAATTATTCTTGTTCTGGTTGCTAATGAACATTAAAGGATATGATTTAAAATATTTGTGACTGAAACTGCTGTACAAACCTTGTCTACAAAAAAACAACAACCAAAAAACCTGTGAAATCTTTCTAAGAATAATTCTCTTGGTTATTTTTTTGTAATGAGTACTTCTGTTTTTTCTTTAGTCATTGCTTGTTTACTTTCCTGCTGAATATATTTCTGACAGGTCCTAGAAATGTAAGAGATTGTTTTGACTCTTTTTGATAATACAGTAATACCCCGGGTAATGCGAGTACCGTATACCGCGAAAACCGCATAACGTGACAAGATTTTTGGAAAAATCTTGTATCGAATAACGCAATTTTAACGTTATTCGGAACAAGCGTATGTGTGGGGGGGGAGTTGGATTGGGTAGAACATCTACCCAATCCAAACCCCCCAGCGCCCGCCCCCACGATGTTTGGAAAGGGTACGGGGATCCTTACCCTTTTGAAACTTCGGGCGCGTGGCGCGCGTCGGTGGGGGTTAGCACAAGATATGGGGGGAACTCCGTACCCTGCGCTAACCCCCACCGACGCACACGCGCCTGCAAGCCACCCGATGTTCCCAAAGGATAAGGATCTTTACCCTTTCAAAACTTCGGGCGAGCGGCGCGCGTCGGGGGTTAGCGCAGGATACGGGGGGACCTCTGTACCCTGCGCTAACCCCCACCAATGTGCGCGTGCCTGCAAGCCACCCGATGTTCCCAAAGGATAAGGATCTTTACCCTTTCGGAACATCGGGCGCGCGTCGGTGGGGGTTAGCTCAGGATACGGGGTGGGACCTCTGTACCCTGCGCTAACTCCCACCAACGCACGCGCGCCTGCAAGCCACCCGATGTTCCCAGAGGATAAGGATCTTTACCCTTTCGGAACATCAGGCGCACGGTGCGCGTCGGTGGGTGTTAGCGCAGGATACGGGGGGACCTCTGTACCCTGCGCTAACCCCCACCAACGTGTGCGCGCCTGCAAGCCACCCAATGTTCCCAAAGGATAAGGATCTTTACCCTTTCGGAACATGGGGAGATGAGAGGCGCCTCTCCACAGGGTCTCCCCGGCTTGGGAAAGAGGAGGCTTGGCCAAAATTCCCTCCCCCTGCACGGGGGTGAGGATTTCAACGAAACCCGGGGAGGGGGGAATTCGGAAAAGCCAACCCTTGCCCAGGTGCGCGAAACAGGGATCGCACGTTAAGGTAAGCGATCAAAGTGGGGGGTGGCACCCCCCCCCCGCTTTGATCCCTTGCCTTGACGTGCGATCCCCGTTGCTATACCCGTTTGGTAAAAGAGGCTCCCGCTGGCGTGCCTTTTCACGCGCGTGCGAGCGCCTCTTCTCAGGGTTTTTTTAGCATTGATCGGACAACGCGAAAAACCGGACAACGTCATGACTTGTGGAACCATGTCATAACGTTGTCCGGGGTACTAGTGTTCACAAAATTGTTCACAAAACTAAACCAGTGTTGGTTGCTTACAGAGTCAGCTGTGTCAAAGATATAGCAAGGTTCAGGAAGAATGTTTAATTGATGGTAAAAAGTTCGCTTTACGAACTCTTTGGTTAATGTAATTTTCACTTTATGAATGAAAATCCATTGAAAATAATGCCATGCTATATGAATTTTTATCAGAACGGATTAATTGGTTTTCAGTGCATTCCAGTGGGAAACCACATTTCGCTTTATGTATTTTTTCAGAATGATTTTCAATGCATTCCTATGGGAAATGTGTTTTGCTTTACAAATTTTTTGTAATATGAAACGTCCTGTGGAATACATTACATTTGTAAAGAGAGGTACCACTTTATGTCATAATAAGTACAGGTATTAGTCGATTTCTCTCAGCTGAGGCATAAATAATATAAGGGAAGGAGGAAAAATCTGTTTTACTTCCTAACATTGATTTTATTTATATATGCATTTTTATTTCTGCAATGCCTATAAGTAAAGTTAAAAAAAATCAGTAGGCGTGGTACAGCAGTGATGACCTGCCTGGGTTTTCTAGCAGACTACTGGAATATGAAGTTGGTCTGACAATATTTTAACTTAACTTTTAAAATAATTGGTTAACTGTAGTTTCAATTTTTTAACTGATGAAGTGCATTTTAATATGTGTGAGGCACGTAGGAGTGTCATATTGGTTGTATTTATTGCTTGTTTAAGCTATGTCTTTTTCTGATACGTGTTGTAAGCCGCTCAGAGTTGGGTTTACCTAATTGGGGCGGGGTAACAAATTGGAAAAAATAAAATAAATAAATATCTTGTGAAGCTGGGCTTTTAGCTAAACTAGTTGCTAGCTATATCTTCTAGGAAATATCCATTTTCTCAGGAGTACCACTGCATATTTAAATTCATTACCTTTTAAATACTGAAATAGAAGAAGCAAGCACTCACATCTGGTGATGATATACATACAGTCAAACCTCGCATAAAGAGTGCCTCACTTAAAGAGTAACCTGCTTAAAGAGCAGAATTTTCTCTGAATGTTCGCTTCACTTAACAAATAAAACCAACCAAAAACTCGCTTAACAGATAAATCGGGGTTCACATTCCCCCCCCCCGCCAGAAGTCACAATTGGTCATTTACAATGGTGTTTCACTTAAAGAGCAAACTTGCTTAAAGAGCAATCCTGTGGAACACATTATGCTCTTTAAGCGAGGTACAACTGTACTAATATTAAGAGATGTAAATTAAATGACAGTGACTGAACTGTTGTTGGTATAAATGAAGTCACCAGCAGAGGAAATTTTTGGGCACTGAGAGACTTGTCTCTCTCCAATAGCTTTTCCAACTCATAAATAATCTTTTTCATCTTGTGGTAGCTGTAGTACAGATGAAGGAAATATTTTATTACTGAAAATCTCTGCCTGTAACATCTGGTAGCAGCCATTTTCAGTAATGAAAGACTTCCTCTTCTCATCCCACAGCACCCATACAACAAGAGGTATTATTTGCAAATCAAAAGCTGTGGGGAACAAAGAAATTGTCTTTTATTACTGAGATACTTCCCTTGTTGGCGATGTCATATTTAGAGAGATAAGATTTCCAGAAATGTTGAAGCCATGAAAAAAATTGGTTCTCCCCACCCCCCAATTTCTCATATGCTGTTCTTTCTAGAGATTGACGCAGAATGTTAATTCCACGTTTAACTTATTCAATTTTTAAAACCTAAATAACAAAACCAGTCTAAATAAAGGGGTGAATTTTTCCATATGTTCTCTCCAATTACAAGAATAATTTTCAAAGAGTACTCTCTTTCCACTGGTGCCCAGTAGGTAGCTACTAGGAAAAGAACCTCAGTATTGTCCTTCATCAATGGAATGGAATGCCTAGGGCAGGGATTCTCAACCTGAGGCCCATGGGCCAGATGCAGTCTCTGGTGCCATTTCATGTGGCTCCCCACTGCCTCCACCACACCAGGAAGTGCCATGTGGTGGAGGAAGGACAAAATGGCCATCCGCCCCCTGAAGCTGTCTGAGGGAGCATGACCTGGCTTTAAAAGGTAGAGAACTCCTGACTTAGGAAGATTTACCTGGCATCATCAGGTGAATTTAGAGGGATGACTAAGACCTTTCTCTCTTGAAAGACATTTAATAATTAACTTCTTGTTTATATTTTTGGCTTACAACATTTTTGCTGGCTCAGTATTTTTAAACTATTGCTGACTCCATTGACATATTTAATTATGGTTTTATGCAATTTTGTGCTTTTATGTTTGTCACTTCCTGTGAAGGCCTTTGCAAGTTGAACAGGATAAACTTTAATAAATCAAAATGGTTCTTCATAGATAGAGGCACAGTTTGTGTTGCAAGAAATAATCATAAATCTACCCTGTCTTAAAAAATGACAGCTACAGGCACATGTTTCCTTTCTGATAACAAACGAAGTGTAATGTAGGAGATAAAGAAACAAAGATTATTTGTTGAATTTCAAGAGAGGCACAGTTATTGGAGGAATCAAAGGAATGAGCTACAACAAGGCACTGTTGCTTTTTAATATTTACACTAAAGATCAACCAGATCAATACTCCATGAGTTTCAACTATGTTGATGATCTTGCCTGACAGTCCAGGATAAAACCTTTGAGACCGCCAAGCACTAGCTAACCTCTGCATTTAGAAGATCTTTCCTTATATTATAAGAACAACTGCCTGAAACCAATGCAGCATTTACGTACAGGTACATGCAATTTATGCCCTTCTTCTTCCATGTCAAGACCAGTCATGAAACTGCCAAAATGAAGCCACCTTTTACTAAATTCATTCCATAGTTCCTTGTGCCTTACCCTAATGTGAGAGATTAGTCAGCACAACAAGGTTGTCTTTGTCAGTGGTACACTTGACTGTGGTTCAGAAATAAGACAATTTTTGAGGAGGCTCTTTCTGTGTGCTCACCAGGTGTACAAAAGAAGACCTAGAAAATGGCTGAGATAATTCTCTTGCAATTTTGCTTCTGGTCAAAAATAATTAATTATTTTAACATTTAATTTGTTTTGAATTTTATCTATATCTCACATAACTTTAAATTGTGCAACACTTTGGTATGAAATTGGTTGTATGAAGTCTAAAAACTGTCTTTTTCTTTGTATGCTGTCTCACATATCCATTTGAAATAATTTGGTCTGCCTTTTAATGAATATAGCCAATTTAAGTGGGAAAAGTAAGGGGGCATGGGTTTGAATATGAAGTAGTCCCCACTGATAGTTAGAAGGGTTAAAACAGGGATTCTCAACCTGCGACCCGCAGTGTCATTTCATCTGCCCCCTCCACCTCCTCCACCACATGTGGAAGTCCCATGTGATGGAGGAAGGGCAAAATGGTCATCTGGCTCCTGAAGCTGTCTGAAGGAGCGTCACCTGGCCCCTGACTTTAAAAGGTTGAGAACTCCTGGGTTAAAGGCTTTCACAAATCAATGACAGATGCAGAATCAGATAGAAAATATAATTAAGCTTATACTGTACCTCCATAAATCACTTGCAGGAGAAGGCCCTTAGACAATTCAAAAATTAATTAGTATCATTTAAACCAAAGACTAAGGTGGGGGAAATAACTTCACAGAAGGGAGCTGTTTTTAGAATAGGATTTAATATCAATATAGAATTAGTTGACCAAATTCAGAAAATAGAGCTCAGTCCTGTCTGAGAATCATAAGGTGTAAGTGATAATTTACCTTGATGAGTGGGCGGCAATATAAATCTGAATAATAAATAAATAAATAAATATAGTCAAACCTCACATAAAGAGCACCTCGCTTAAAGAGCAGAATTTTCTCTGAATGTTCGCTTCGTTTAACAAATAAAACCAACCAATAACAGATAAATCGGGGTTTGCAATCCCCTCCCCCACAATTGGTCACTTACAATGGTGTTTCGCTTAAAGAGCAGTCCTGTGGAACGCATTGTGCTCTTTAAGTGAGGTACAACTGTATAGGATACTATTTTCAAGCTTCCTTCCAAGAGTTACAGTTTTATACCAGGAGAAATGTCTAGACATTTTTTTAATTCAACAGCTCTAAGGATCAGGCAACAAGTAATTTCTATTTTTTTTTTTTGTTTCATTGCGAAGCATATTAGAGAATTAATTCCTTTTAACAATGCTCTTCCATTAAAGACCCTTGGCACCTATCATATTTGGATGATAATTTGAAATCCTGTTCTTCAATACACTGTATAGAAAAGAATGAACAATATATTGAGTTTTTATGGCTGGCACAACTAATGATCTGGAATAGATACAGCCAAACCCTATGCTTGGTGGCTTGGATTCACATTGGTTATACTGCTAAAGGAGACTGCTAAAGAGGAAAATTGGCAGTAGGATTGCAGAGAAAAGTAGAGATGAAAGGCAACTATTCTGGCATTACTGTATTTTACTTACTGGATGAAGAGCTATTTGGACAGTACATAAGAAAGGGAAATTTTAAAATCTGAACATACTCCAAAGAACAGCTAAATTAGCTTGTTCATTGTGTTGGCAAAAGAAATAAAAGACAAAATATGTAAGCGATTAAAAAACTAGCAGTTTTATTTTAGCATAAACTTTTGCATATGAAAATCACTTCCTCAGACAGGAGGCATACAAATGCTATGTGTTTATTTGTGTAGCCGTAACCAGGTGAGATGTTGTATCCCCTACCTTATTATGAGGTAGGGGACATAGTATTTGCACTCATATCTGAGTCAACTAATGCGGAAATAATCTTTAAATTGCTACAATATTTTGCCTTTATTGCTTCTTTTTCTTTTTCTGCCAGAATGCACTAACATAGCATGTCTTTATCCATTTGACTTAGGTGTTTCTAAGTAAACAAGAGCTATATTATTTTGTATTTTTCTTTTTTCATTTCTAGGTTGAAGGAATGTCATGGGCTGCCTCTTATCAATGGGCAAAACTGTGATCCATATGCTACAGTATCTGTTGTGGGCCCTTCAAGGTAATAATTAGATATATTGAAGAAGTCTGGGTTTAATATAATAAATATGAATTTAATACCTCATACAACGATTTTAATCCATTCCACGGGGCGCGTTGTTGTACGAAACAATTGCTATATGATGTATGCATCATATAGCGATTTTCCCTATGGGATCCATCGTACAACATTTTTTCCCGCTAAGTTGTTTTTCCCATTGAAAAATTATTGTATGATTTTTCCATAGGGAAAATTGTTATGCGGGATGACATTTTTTTCAAAACGTAATTGTTATGCAATTTTGTTGCTATATGGGGCTATTGTTGTATGAGGTTCCACTGTATTTCAAAATAAATGATATGGTATTCCATTTATTAGTATATAGACTTCTCATTAGAAATGGAAATAAGATGGAAGGAACAGTTTTCCTTGACAAACACAGATTTAATTATGGTCCTGCTTATTGTGACACTTTCAGTGTCAGATTTCTAAAGTAATCAAGAATTGGGACTGTTTGAATTGAGACTTTGTTAACTGTTGTCTAGATTAATTTATTTATTTATTTATTTATTTATTTATTTATTGTTCACATTTATTATCACTATGTTAATATTATCATTATTCTTTATTGAATATTGATGCATCTGCAAGGAGAGTACTTTTGACATACAGCTGTGCATTCAAACAGTTCTCAGTTATCCTGGAACTGATTTTTCGGAATGTCAAGTTGTTTAGAAGTTAACATGTATAGCTATACATGGAAAGGGGGTTGTCTACAGTATGTAGGAGGAAGACACTCTGTCACCTCATACATTGATTTAGTGTATCAAAGGATTAACAATGGGTAAAACTGTGGTGAATGTCAAAACGTGTAGTCATATGCTTTATATATAACAAACAAATTTGGATAACAGTCTTCTGTTAACAATTTTAAACCACTTAAAACTGAAATATGCAACAGTTCGTTCATGCATTGTCACAAATATACTGGCTAGAAAATTATTAAATTTGTATTGCACAAACTATAAATTGTATAAATGATATGCGTGATTATGCTGCCTGGATGTTTAATGCTCAGACACAATCCTGTTGAATGTTTTGTTATGCAGAAAGTAAAACAGTTGTGTAAACTGCTTAGGTGCTCTGCCTTGTACATGCAGTATTTCACATGATTTTGGCCATTGATCCTAAAACACTTTTGATATGCTCTTGCATGCATTTCTTTTCTTTCCATCATTCCATATGAATGCATTATAAGTACTTTTTATAATGCCCATTGTAACAAGTTATTATGTTTTCCTTTGCATATCCATAATATTGAAATATAAAGCATGTATGGAGAGGTATTTTTTTACATGTCTGTACCTAGCTGTTCTGTATTTTTGACACTCATTGACTTGTGGGGTCCATGTAGTGCAAATAAATAATGTGCATAACTGAAATGCCATGCTTCTGGATGATCTTGCATTGAAAGCCTAGGACAGTGATGGCAAACCGTTTAGAGACCGAGTTCCCAGTGTGTGGGTGAAATGGACGGCAGGCATCATGCGTGACATCACCAACGCGCATTTGCACCACCCCCACTCTACCAAGCTTCAAAAGAAAATTAGTAAATGGCTGAGAAAACTATTGATGCAACTTGCTTCTTGTCAAAAATTATCTACAGTCAAACCTCGCATAAAGAGCTCCTCGCTTAAAGAGTAACTTGCTAAAAGAGCAGAATTTTCTCCGAATGTTTGCTTTGCTTAACAGATAAAACCAACCAAAAACTCACTTAACAAATAAATCGGAGTTTGTAATCCCCCCAACCAGAAGTCAGCATTGGTCACTTACACTGGTGTTTTGCTTAAAGAGCAAACTCACTTAAAGAGCAGTCCTGTGGAACACATTATGCTGTTTAAGCGAGGTACAACTGTACTTATTTTAACATTTTAATTTGTTTGAATTTTATCTATTTCATATATTTTGAATTGTGCAACATTCTGATATGAACAAAGAAAAGAAAAATGTGTTTAGTTTGCCCTTTTACAAAAATTGTTTAGCTATTAGTGTTTATATTTTCATGTGCTTTTAATAGTGGGTGGTAAATCTCTACTATATTGCTACAGGAATGACCAAAAGAAGACAAAGGTAAAGAAGAAAACAAGCAATCCACAATTTAATGAAACATTTTATTTTCAGGTAATTTTCTGTTAGAATAACCTGTTGATTTGTTGGCTGATTTAGACTTTTAACTTTCTTTTTTGTTAACTACTTCAATCCAAGTAAGGACCCTTTTTTACTGTCTAATTTCTAAAGATTTAAAATAAACAATAAAATTTGAACTAATAAAGAAAAGGAAGAAAACAAAAAAGAGTAAATATGTTAGTTTAATTTTTTGAAATAGTTGCTGTATTAGTCAGTGTTCTAGGCATATCAGAGAATAAACAAAACAATGCTTTAACACTTTAAAGACTTAATTTTTATATTTTAATGTGAACTTTTGTGGATCAAGTCTACTTCATCACTATAATCTGCCATTATATTTTTGCAGTATGAATATAGTTTGTTTGTTTATTAATTAATCAATTAATTAATTACATTTTTATACCACCCATTTGGGAGATTTCCCACTCTGGGCAATGTACAAACAAATATCAGATAATACGACAAAACATAGCCACTATTACAGACATATCAGATTTGTTCCAGATAATCATTCTCTCACTAAGTCAGGCAAATTAGATTACAGAATGAATTCAGCAAAAGGTGAATTCATTTTGGCAGTTTTACATCTGGTCTAGACATGGAAGAAGATTGTGCATATAAACCAGTGTAGGGGTTCCAGATATCCAAGTAAAGGTTCTCATGAAATTGGCATCTATATGATGATTATTCAAATGTAAGTACACTAATAACGTGTGCACCGCACAACGTTACAACCGGATAACATCCGGAAATTTGAGGAAAACTTTTTCACTGCACAACATTAAGTTAATGTTGTGCGATGCAAAAGTTTTTCTCAAATTTCCTGATGTTAATCTCTGCCCCAAAGTCCACAGGGGTGGAGACCAGCCCTGCAGGCTTTAGGGCAGAGATCTCCCGAGGCCTCCTTGCTGTTCCAAGTCTTGTCTCATAACAGCAAGGGGGCCTCCGTAGACCCAAGCATCCAATCCCCGGTTAAGGGAATTGGGCATCAGACACTCGCCTCCCTTCCCCAAAAGGAAGCCGACATTTGGACGTTCCGACCCGGCTTCCTTTGGGGGAATTGAGTCTGCCTTCCCCCAGAGGTTGCTGGTGTTTGGAGCGTCTGAATGCCGGTTTCCTTTGGGGGAAGGGAGTCTGCCTTCCCCCAAAGGAAGCGGGCGTTCAGATGCTCCAAACACCAGCTTCTTCTGGGGGAAGGTGGGAGGGTGGCCTTCCCGCCTTCCCCCAAAGGAAGTCACGGATTAGAGTGCACAATCGCCGGCTTCCCCCAAAGGAAGCCGCAGATCAGAGTGCACGATCCTCAGCTTCCTTTGATGGAAGTCGGGTGAGTGTGCACGCACGCCTTCCCCCAAAGGAAGCCGCCTTTGGTTTAACGTGTGATAAATGTATCACACAATGTTAAAAACCGCATAACATTGAAGATCATGGAACCAATCTTTAACGTTATGCGGGATATTACTGTAGTGCTAGTAGGTCCTCCAACCATTGTATAGTGCATCATTTCCCAAACTTATTCTATTGTGGAACACTTTTTTTTTTTGGTTCAGTCACAGAGTCGATTCCGACCCTTTGCGACCTCATGGACCACTGTCCCCCAGGCACTACTGTCCTCCACCATCCTCCTTAACTCACTCAGCTTTGTGCCCATTGTCTCTACAATACCATCTAGCCATCTCATTTTTGGCTGCCCCCTTCTTTTGCCCTCCACCCTTCCTAGCATCAAGGCTTTCTCAAGCGAATCCTCTCTTCTCATTTGATGTCCAAAGTACTTTAGCTTCACCTTTACTATTTGACCTTCCAAGGAGCAGTCAGGGTTGATTTCTTCTAAGATCGACCTATTTGTTCTCCTTGCTGTCCAGGGGACTCTCAAAACTCTCCTCCAACACCACATCTCAAAAGGCATCTATTCTTCTGTGCTCAGCTTTCCTAATGGTCCAGTTCTCACAACCATACATTGCCAACGGGAATACCATTGCTTTGACTACACAAATTTTTGTTTGCAATGTGATGTCTCTACGTTTCACTATGTTCCCCAGGTTTCTCATAGCTTGCCTCCCAAGAATCAGTCGCCCTTTTATTTCATGGCTGCAATCCCCATCTGCAGTGAGCTTAGATCCTAAGAAAGTAAAATTTGTCACTGCTTCTACTTCTTCCCCATTTATTTTCCAGGGACTGATAGGGCCTGTTGCCATTATCTTGGTTTTCTTTATATTGAGTCTCAAGCCAACTTTTGCACTTTCTTCTTTCAACCTAATCAGGAGCTTTTTTAAGTCTTCCTCACTTTCTGCCATTAGGGTGGTATCATCTGCATATCTCAAATTGTTGATGTTTCTCCCAGCAATTTTGATCCCAAATTGTGATTCCTCCATCCCTGCATTGCACATTATGTGCTCTGTGTATAAGTTGAATAAGCAGGGTGACAAAATGCAGCCTTGTCTTACTCCTTTTCCTATTCCAAACCACTCTGTCATTCCGTATTCTGTCCTAACTGTGCTTCTTGATTCATGTACAGGTTTCTCATGAGGCATATAAGGCGTTCTGGTATTCTCATCTCTTTAATTACTTGCCACATTTTGTTGTGGTCCACACAGTCAAAGACCTTAGTGTATTCAATGAAACAGAAGTAGACTTGTTTCTGATATTCCTTTGTTTTTTTCCATGATCCAACGTATGTTGACAATGTGGTCTCTAGTCCCCCTGCCTCTTCTGAACCCCGCCTGCACTTCTGGTAATTCTCTCTCCATGTGCTGCTGCAGTCTATCCTGTATTATCTTGAGCATCACCTTGCTAGTGTGTGGGATGAGGCAATTGTTCAATAGTTTGAACATTCTTTGGCATTACTCTTTTTGGGGATTGGAACGTATACTGATCTTTTCCAATCTTGTGGTCATTGTTGTTTTTTCCAAATCTGCTGGCATATAGAATGCAATAATTTGATTCCATCATCTTTTAGGGCTTTGAAAAGTTCATCTTGGATACCATCATCTCCACTGGCATTTTAACGGAACACTTTGGTTTTTGTAATACAGTAGAAATATAGGTTTGGTTTTTCAGTTTTAATAACAAGTAATGTAAATAAGTATAAGAGTTTAAAAATAAACACTTATTCCACAATTTTAGTTCAACAAAACTCCTAAAAATAATAAACAAAAACAAAAAATCAATAACATTTTTAATGACTTGGATGTTTTTGTGTCTTTGAATTACACATTCCTGTAACATCCTGCACAATATTAATAATAAACTTACACAATTAAACAAAATACAGTAATACCCCGGACAACGATTGCATCGGATAACGCTAGAATCTGATAACGATGCAAGTTTTTTGGAAAAAACTTGCATTGGATAACAATTCTTTTAGCGTTGTGCGATGCAATGGTCTGCGGGTGTGGGGTGGTTTGGGTAGAACTACCCAATCCAACCCCCACCCGCAGCAGTCTCTGCCACTGCAGTAGGGTTGGGGAAAAGCACCCGCCTTTCCCTGACCCTACTTCAGTCACAAAGCCTCCTTGTATCTTTCCCTCCCTGTATTTAAACTACAGGGAAGGGGGAAAGAGAGAGACGTGATTGGTTCTCTAGATAACCAGTCACATCTCTCTCTTTCCCCCTCCCTGTAGTTTAAATACAGGGAGGGAGAGAAAGACGGAAGCAGTTCTTTTTTCCTCCCTGTATTTAAACTACAGGAAGAGAGAGGGTTGTGTTTTTTTCTTCCCCTCCCTGTATTTAAAAGACAAGCCTCTCTCTCCCTGAAGTTTAAATACAGTAATACCCCGGATAACTATTGCATCAAATAATGCTAAAACCGCATAACGACGACAAATTTGGGGGGAAGATTTGCACCGGAGAATGTTCATTTTAGCGTTATCTGATGCAGTCGTTTAAAAGCAAGAAAATCCGGAGGAAAGAGACGATATCTCTTTCCTCCAGATTTTTTTGTTTTTAATGCTAGCGTGGGGGCGGGGGTGGTTGGGGGGGAATACCCCCCCCCATGCTAGCATTAAAAGAGGACCTAATCCAAGCTGTTTCTGGGCTTCCCCGACGTCCCCGGCCAGTGGAGCAAGCCAAAACGTCAGGGTTCGAACCCTGACATTTTGGCTTGTTTCAATGGCCGGGGACGTCAGGGAAGCCTAGAAACAGCTTGGATCGGCTCCTGTGATCTCCCTGGAGTCAGCAGGGAGATCAAAGAGCCCAAAATGGGTAAAAAAAAGTCCATTTTTTTACCCATTTCGGGCTGTTTGACCCTCCTGCTGGCTCCAGGGAGATCACAGGAGCTGTTCCAAGCTGTTTCCAAAGTTATCCCACTCTGCTGGAGGCTCTAACAAGCCAAAACATCAGGATTTGAATCCTGACGTCTTGACTCATTGCAGCCTCCAGGAAGGAGGGGGAACTTCAAAAATAGCGCGCATCGACTCTAGGGAGGTCGGGAGACCCGATGCGCGCCATTTTTGAAGTTCCCCCTCCTTCCTGGAACCAAGTCATAACGTTATCCGGGGTATTACTGTAGTACCATTATACATATCAAGTGATGGTGGTGCACAGTACAGTGGAAGCCCGGGTTACAGACTCTTTGGGTAACAGAAAACAATCTACGGAAAGAAATCCATTGAAAATAATGCCTTAGCTTATGGATTTTTTTGGAATGGTCCCCCCCCCAATGCATTCCTATGGGAAACCACACTTTGCCTTACGGAATTTTTGTTTTCAAATCATTTTTGTGGGGATCTGTGCAATGCATTCCTCTGGGCACTTCGTGATAAGGAATTTTCACTATGAGGAAAGCCTTGCGGACCAGATTAATTCCATAACCCGGGGTTTTACTGTATTTGTAAAATAATGCAGCTTTTGATTAATAAGTAGGTATTGTATGTACTGAGTCCGTACGAAGCTGTACTTCTGCTAATTTTGAAATTGACAACTGATTTGAGAATTCTTAACTCGACATTAGTACACTATTTTTCAGAACAATACAATTCACACGTTTAAAACACAACTTAACTTAATGTTATTTGGAAGTTCATGTGTATACAGTACTCTGCTGTGGCTTCTGGTATAACTGATATGAAGTATATCAGAGTAAACAAAACAACAAGAAAGACAAAAAAGTTGTGGCACCTTAAAGACTACCTGCTGTACAGTAAAACCTCACATAAAGAGCGCCTCGCTTAGAGACTGACTTGCTTAAAGAGCAGAATTTTCTCTGAATTGTTACCTCACTTAACAACTAAAACCAAGCAAAAAGCTTGCTTAACTAAATTGTGGTTCACAATCTCCCCTGCCAGAAGTCACAATTAGTCACTTACAGTATTTAAATGTGCGCTTTCATGGATCAAATCCACTTCATCAGACATAAAAGTGAGACCAACATGGCATCAATTTTATACTCATCAGGTACACAGGCACACAACGATTGGCTAGCCTAACAGAAAAGTAACATTATAGCTTTTTATAACTGACAGTAATGGAAAATCCCCAGCTGTTATTCAAACCTACTGCAAAGCCTGGCCCTGTTGCAAAGAGTTACAAAACAAACTTCTCTTACAAACAGATGCATCACATCCAAAGGATATGAAGTAGAATTATTTTGGCAGCAGCAACTTCACTCAGGAAAATCATTCGGGAAATGGTTTTGGCTTGGACAATAAGGCAGTATGCGTAATAATTCTGAGCCCAATTCTTACATAGAAAGTTTTCTTGTCCTTCAAAACTGCTAGGGCAAAAGGATAGCGCTACAAGAAGGATCCCATCTTCCTGTTCACAGCTAGTTTAGATACAGCTAACTAGATATACTAATGAGTGAATTTGTTATTTTTTTTATGATTCTGTGCAAGGATAGAGAAAACTGTGCACACCAGATTCTGGAATTGATTAACCGCACTAAGCTCTGAGCATATGTTGTTTAAACACAGAGTAAGGAACTGGTTAGCCCCGCCTTTTTCGTCATTGCTTTGCATATGCAGAAATGATATGTCTGAAGAGGTTGTGCATGGTCTTTTTGTGACAAAGAACATAGGGGGAAATAGCAAAGAGATATAGAGTAAAACCTCGGATAATGTTAAAACTTAGTTCCACAAGTCTTACTGTTATACGATGTTTAATGTTCTTCAATGGATGCATTGGATAACGTTAAAATCCTATGGAATGCATCGGATAACAATACTCCATAAAGATACATTGTCACTGGCACAGGCTTTAACGAACATTATCTGATGCATCCCATAGGATTTTAACATTATGCGATGCAATCCCCCCCCCCCCGATTGCTTAACGTTATGCAGTTTTAGTGTTACAAATGTAAACCAGATCTCTCTCTCTCTCTTCCTCTCTCTCTCTCTCTCTCTCTGCCACCCCGTGGCTTCCTAATATATATATATTGATTGAGTGGGAAATATAATAAGATAAAGAAATGACTGTGAGTTTTACTTACAGGTAACCAGGTCCAGTAGTTACACCAAAAAGTCACAGTTTCAGGTGGAAGAAGAAGATATTGAGAAGCTGGAAGTCAGGTATATTCTTTAGTATACTAGTTATAACTTTGCTGTTTCTTATATTAGTCATAACTTTGCTGTTTTCATACATAACAGCTCAAACTGTTAAAAATTGTCAAGATAGTCTCCAGCATGGTGAGAGGACATCCTCTTTAATATTTAAATTGGCCTTGATAAACACTTCAAACCTAGCGGGCAACTAGTCAATTTATTTTAAATATAAATTGTATCATCATATTCAAATCTTTTTTTACTATAAAGCAAAGTATTGCTTCATATCTCCATTTAGAACTTACATCGTACTCCTGTGCATGTCTACTCAAAGTCTACCGGATTAGGGCAGTATATAAATCTGTTAAATAAATAAATAAATTGCATTCAGTAGACAAAGGATTGCGGTCTAAATGGCATAGCTTGCCTGAGGCTTGTAACATATATTCTTTAGATAGTTTTGCTCCGTGGAAAAGATATTTATATTTGACCTAGGGAGGATTGGACAAACCTATGTCTCACTGTACTAGAATCAGGAGGAGAAACAACTTTTATTTCAGTCAGCTTATTCCTCAATTTAGTTCAATTGATCTTTATCAGTAAATGGCTTGGACCATCAAAATAGATATATCTTTTGAGGCAGCAAAAGGAACATAATTGTGCTGCAACACAATGGATTTTATTTTTCTTCTTCTTAACATATGTGCTGTCTTAACAGAAATATCAGTGAGGTAAGATTCAGTATCCCAAATAGAGTGCATGCATTTGGGTCTTTTGTAGATTTTTAGGTTGTGAGAACTTGAACTGTTTGAGCTAAAAATAAAAGTCAATGCATGTTTCATTGAAGTGTTGTAATACATAGAAGTATTAATAAAATAATAAAATCAAAAGTGAACTGAAAGTGCCTGAAGAGAAAATAGTAATTTCACTTGTCTTTTTCTTTGAGTACATAATGTCCTCCAACATTTGCTTTTATCTTATTGATAAAGCTTTGTTTTAACCACTATGCTGATATTTCTCTGATTGCTTTCTATTAAAATAAGATATTTTATTCCTGTTAACTTGAAAGAGCATTGAATGTGAGATCATAACTTTGTTTGTGTGCATGCTGAATTGATATGATGCTGTGAGTGCTAGTGTTACATCAGATGACTCCTATTAAAAATTGTATAAAAGTAGTATACGGTAATTATGGTAGTAATAATTAACTGTGTCTTAACTTTCAGAGTTGACTTATGGAACAATGGTAACTTGGTGCAGGATCTCTTCCTAGGAGAAATTAAGATTCCTGTCAAAGGGTTAGGAAGTGATTCCTTCCAAGCATGGTAAGAAATCAGGCAAAAGCTTGTCTTACTGTTAAAGTAAATAAGAGATTTGCATTATGTGTGATATTGTAAGAACTTTTAACTATATACCTTGTTTCCCCGAATATAGGACCTCCTCGTATAGTAAGGCACCCTCCCCCTAATTTCCCCCCACTTCAGAAATATAAGGGCCTCCCCCAAAATTAGGCACTCACCTAAATCTTGCCCTGGCGATCCACTGTATCAGCAATAAATGTGTACTGTATTCTTCTTCGTCATGGAAAAATAAGACATCCCCTGAAAATAAGACCTTGTGCATATTTTGGAGTTTTAAAAAATTTAGGACAGTGTTTTATATTTTGGGAAACACGGTAGCTTGATTGGTCATTCTCTCTCTCTCTCTCTCTCTCTCTCTCTCTCTCTCTCTCTCTCTCTCTCTCTCACACACACACACACACACACACACACACACACACACACACACACACACACACACACTTTCTAACCTTCCTTCAAAAAAAGGTCTGGTGGCAGCTGCTATCAAGCTGTTGTTTATCTTCAAAGTAAAAAAAAGTTCACTTTTAAACTGGCTGCAGCCTCCACTAGCCAGGCGAGAGCAAGCCTTCTGACAGGTTTACTCACAAGGAAGCCCATGTCCGGCTAAAGTCCTTTGACCGGACAGAGCAACTGTGATGTTCAGCAACACTGAAGGGGAGGAGAAATTATTTTTCTTTATTGTTTTAAGCTTTTATTTGGCAATTAAAGGGTTAAGTTTTTATCCCCGGCTTGCCTCTGCTCTCTAGACAGAGAGACCAGTTTTTTTTATTATTATTTTAATCCTTATATGGGCATGTGTGTCATGGGCTTTTACTTGATTCCTGGAAGCAGCCTTTGTATGTCTATGGGTCCAGAATAGATACATTGTTGTGAGAGTAGATACACTGTAGCAAGTTTCTCCTTTGAAGTCATAACCACTTTCCCTTTTGGCTTTCCCTTTTATTGAAGAACTGCTTTCAAGGAATCGTGAAGGAAAAACTCTTTGCGGTTTGACTGTTGAAATATTTATTAAAAATAGCTCCTTTGCAGTTATTTACCTGCAAATGTGGTGAATTGTTGTGTGTACAGTGGGCTGCTTTTGGACACGTGTGCATAGTGGTTAGAGTTGGGGGGGAATGGAAAATAAAAGTTAAAAGCATCTTTATTGAAAAATAAAATATAAAAAAATAATAAACACAAATGAAATTGAGATTTTTGGTTTTGGGTTAACACAACGTAGCAGTTCAAAAGCAAGAAATTGAAAGAAGATAAATAGGGACCACTTTGGTGGGAAGGTAAACAGCGTTCCATGCCTTCCACATGTCCACGGAAATGTCTGCAGACACAGACCGCTCTGACTCTTTGGCTATAAACAGAGATGAGCACTGAAACCTAGTGTCGGATATGACTGGCTTTCAATCATTGGTGACCTTTACCTTAGCTCAGAAAACCTTAGATTTTATGAATATTTTATGGACACCTTAATTTTATGAACATAGTGTCTTTATTTTTCCCCATTTGAAACATCACCCTTAACTAATGGATGAAATAAAAGAAATAAATGAACTAATGAGCATAATTCAACACATCGAATTTGTGCACCAAATCCCTGATAGTAGTGTCCTTAGACTCTACCTGCCACTTTTTTTTAGTGTCATGGAACCAATTCACTGTTCCCAGGATGCACCGGTGACCTCACCAGTACTGAAATGAATTGAGACTGTGAATAGCAAAACCAAGTGTTGGAAACTCAATTCTGTTTCCGCTTTTCTGAGTGCAGTTTTAGTGGTTAGGGTAGACAATATTGAGTTGGGAAAGGGTGCAAATGTGGAATACACTTTACCTACCTCTGAACCAGTTTATGTGATAGAAGAGCTTTGTTTACTGTCTGTCATGGCCAGATTGAACTTGTAAGGGCTTGAGGAGTGTTGGATCTTCCATCATAAATTCTAGAAAGCCGGAAACTGGCTAGCTGAGAATCAGAGTGGATATTGTTTATTTTATTCTGCACCTTTTCTTGAGCCTAAATTATAAAATACACTAGATATGTTTGTATTTCAACCAGCTTCATGTCTTTGTACATTTACACCCTGAATGTATAAGGCTATGCCAATTGGATATATTTCAATCCTTTGCAGTAACTTTTTCTTCTTTTAAAGGTACCTTCTGCAACCAAGAGATAACGGAAATAAGTCTACTAAAATGGATGACCTTGGATCACTAAGATTAAATATATGTTATACTGAAGACTATGTACTTCCATCAGAGTATTATGCTTCCCTCAGAGACTTGCTGCTTAAATCATCAGACGTGGAGGTAGTAGGTTGGATGCTTAACAGTTTAAAGGGAAGTGAAGACAGGGTTAGTTCTGCCATATCACATTTGAATGTTGGACAGCATCACAAGATGGCCTTATTTATTTTAAGGTCTTATAAAGAATAACCAGATTATTCATAGTAGTGTAATTCAAAGTAGTAGCCCCTGCATGTCTCATGAGAAAACAGCATCTTTAAAGCAATTTGATGTGGCTAGCATGACAGTTCAAGGAAAATCTCCTATAAAACACATGTCCTTTAGTGCACCTAAAATAGCAGTCTACTTTAGGTTTACTAAAGAATTGGGTAATTTCTAAATGTTCTTGTACACACAGTGGTACCACGCTTAAAGAGCACAATGCGTTCCACAGGATTACTCTTTAAGCGAGTTTGCTCTTTAAGTGAAACACCATTGTAAGTGATCAATTGTGACTTCTGATGGGAGGATTATGAACCCCGATTTAGTTGTTAATTGAGTTTTTGGTTGGTTTAAGTTGTTAAGCAAGGTGACCATTCAGATAAAATTCTGCTCTTTAAGCGAGTTAGTTGCTAAGTGAGGCACTCTTTATGTGAGGTTTTACTGTACAGTAGTACCTCGGATAACGCTATGACTTGGTTCCACATGTCTTATCCAGTTTTTAAGGTGCAATACATTGATTGCACAACGTTAAAAAAAAGCCCTGTTCCCTTTCCGAAGAGGAAAGGGAACGGGGGGTCAATTTGCCTGCCTCTTTGGAAAGGGCAGTAGGGATTCCATGCATGGAATCTCTGCTGTCCTTTCCAAAGAGGCAGGTGGATCGAGCCAAGCCCCAAAGTCCGCAGGACTGGTCTCCAATTTCAGGGCTTGGCTCTCTGGCGGTCTGAGCATCAGAGCGCCGGTTTCCTTGGGTTGAGGGCATGCGTGCACAGTCTCCCCCCAAGGAAACCGGTGCTCTGAGTGTCAGAGCGCCGGTTTCCTTGGGGGGGAGACCGCGTGTGCATGCCCTCACCCCAAGCAAACCAGCGCTCATGCTCATATTGCCAGTTTCCTTGGAGGGAGAACGGGCATGTGTGTGGTCTCCTCCCAAGGGAGCCGACGTTCAGAGTGCCGGTTTCCTTTGGAGAAGAGCGGGCGTGCAATCCAATGTTTGGGTCTATGGAGGACTCCCCCCCCCCCCCAGCAAGGGTGCCTCCAGAGGTCTCTGCCCCAAAGCCTGCAGGGCTGGTCTCCAGCCCTGCGGGCTTTGGAGCAGGGATCAACATTGGGGAATTTGAGGAAAACTTTGCATCGCACAATGTTATCTTAAAGTTGTGTGGTGCAAAGGTTTTCCTCAAATTCCCCAACATTACCTGGTTTTAACGCTGTGCAGTGCAAACGTTAACCAGGGCATTACTGTATTAAGACATGAGTAGTTCTGTGGTGGGAACCTTTGGTTGATTTGTTTTAAATTACAACTCCATAAACTCTTCATGTCATTGTATGAAGTTATGGGAGTTAGAAACATTTGGAAAGCCAAAGCCTTTCACCCTAATGTAATATATTTCCAGTAAATTCTGAAGGATGGCTTTGTACTTCTCTGTCCAAATACGCACTAGCCACTTTGCTAGTCAAGAAGCAACTGCTGTGTTATTAGGCCATTAAGAAAGCAGAGTCAGCACTGCACCCATAGAAAGCAGGTCTAGCAGACCTGATGTCTCATCTTGATAGGAAGATTACCAATTATTTTTCTACTTTTGCTTGCTATTGAAGCACAGAGTCCCCTTACTTTGGATTAGGATTGTATCTAGCACTGATTCAGCCCTAGGCCTGTGAAGCTAACAGTAGCTAGTTACTATGATTTCTCATTTAGTGAAGACGCTATCTAATACATACATAGTTTTGTGATGTAGGGTCTACTACTTTTGGTCATGGCAAGTCTATCTGTCCACCTGGAAACTTTGTCAGAAGTTGTATAGATGCAAGTAATTCCTGTTACCTCTTTCTTGATTCTGAGGATTTTGATTCTTCAAATAGTCATGACCAGTGGTGGGCTCCAAAAAATTTTAGTACCACACTGTGGGTATGGTATGGTGGGTGTGGCCAGGGGGAAAGCCCTACGTTGCACCCAAATTAGGACTATTTTATTTCAAAACCTGGATGGGCAGGGCCAGCCAGAATTTCTGCTGCCAGTTCTAGTGAACTGGTGCAAACCTGCTGGTGCCCATCACTGGTCATGACCAAACTGAATGCAAAACCATAGCTTTGCACAGTATATTAAGACCAGGATAGATTTCCCTCCTGTTATTATTATTATTATTATATTTGGGTTTCTATACCGCCCTACTTGGCAGAGCCAACTCAGGGCGGTTTACACACATGTATAGTTACAGTAATATACAGTCGATCAATAGAGTTCACAATAAAGCAGAAATATACAATATAAAAAATGTAACAATATAATAACAAGATAACATTCCATCCAGCATTACAAATATAATTCAGTGTCATAAATACAAATATCAAATCACAAATACAAATATTGTCAACTTTCGCAAGTATAACGTAGGCCCGCCAGTAGCTGTTCTTAATCAGCTGTCATCTCGTCGCTGCCGCCGCCAGTCTTTTATCGGCCTCCGGGCGAGATGGAAAGAGGTCCCAGAGGGGGGGGGGACGCCTCACCGGTCACA
Source organism: Furcifer pardalis (assembly GCA_030440675.1). Lineage (NCBI taxonomy): Eukaryota > Metazoa > Chordata > Lepidosauria > Squamata > Chamaeleonidae > Furcifer > Furcifer pardalis. The sequence goes on from CP126890.1 coordinate 262,023,144, forward strand.
GCTGTGCCTGCTTGTCCATCCCCGGGCAAGATGGAAAGACCCGGGGAGAAGCGGGAGCGTCCTCTTGGTGCCGCCGCCGCCGCCAGTCTCTTATCAGCCTCCGGGCCGAGATGGAAAGAGGTCCCAGAGGGAGGGCGGGGGGGGGGGGAAACGCCTCACCGGTCACAGCTGTGCCATCCAATATTAAATGTTTTTTAAGAGAACCATTTGCTAATCCTCTCAATTGGAGAATTTGAGGCTAGGAAAGAACTCTCTTGAAACCCTGCAGAAGAGATACTAGTCAGATAATACAGGACTAGCTGTTGTGCCACGAAAGACTGGTATGCCTTATGTCCTCTTGTTTTATATAGATCATTGAAGTTAGTGTAATCTGTCAGCATAGTTTCCCTCTCCTCTTTTTAATACAGTCTCTGGGGCCAAAGATCCACTTTTAACAGAAGTGTCACAAAATGATATGCTTTGTCTTAAAGACCAAAAGCAACATCTCCAGTGTCTATGATTGTTGCCCACCATCCCACAGTTACTTTGACTCTTTTAATATCCTCTACAGCAGGCTTTCTCAAGGTTTTTGGGTCGCGAACCTGACCACGCCTCCTGGGCTGCTAATCAGGCAGGTCATGTGGTTCCTTCCACACAGAAGTGAAAGTAAAATGTATGCTGTGCATGCACAGAACATGTTTTAATTCTGCTTCTGGGATCAGCGAGGGTGTTGGGGGCCAGATGAATTGGTGTTGGGGGTCAGGTTTCGCCCACAGGCTGGAGGTTGAGAATTGCTGCTCTACAGCAGTGTTTCCCAACCTTTGGTTTTTGGACTTCAATTCCCCAAAGCACTGATAAGCCAATGTACTGACTTAGGCTTCTGCGAATTGAAGTTCCCCTGTGAACAGCTAATCAATGTGCAGAATTCCACTTGAAAGGAATATTTTGTTGAAGAAGTTTGTAATTTTATCAGTTTGCAACACTGTTTCTATGTTTTAGAATTTATTCAAATCCTGGTTTCATAGTTTTTCAGTTAGTATCACCAGTACTTATTTTAGTCATATCTTCCTTTTTTGGTAGCCTATTTCTGCTTCTGCTGCTTACATTTTGGCTGAAGTGTGTCGTGATAAATATGATGCCATTTTGCCTCTTGTAAGATTGTTACTACATCATCATACACTAGTACAGTTTGTTACTGCAGTGGCGGAATTAGAATTGAAGGATACACAGTAAGTGCTTGTCTTTTTTTTCTTCGCAAACCCATACCCTAATCTTTCTGTTTATGTCAAGTAGATCTGTACATAAAATTTGTTTTGTGCATTTTTCTGTGTAATTAATTTAAGTAGTAGGCTTGGTAAATCTCCTGTTTTTCCAGGTTATATCCTTCAAGTTATATACATGCCTTTGTGAAAGTTATGTAACTGGTCATTCAGCATCCTGAAGAGAGTAACTAGTTGTTATCACAGCATAGCTTAACAATTGTAGATACATATAAAAGAGCAACAATTATGCCTTCTGAATACTACAGTAAAACCCTGGCATACAACTGCCTTGGGTTACGTTTGCCACGGATTGCGAGTGCAAATCATATTTTAAAAATTGCCTCAGTTATGAGCGATTTTTTGTTTACGACTGAAAATCATACGGTTTTAAAATCTAAGATGGTGGTTGTTGGCATGTTAGAGATCAAAATGGTGCCTGTCCCCTCCGCAGAAAGTCGCTTACTGCTGTCGGTGGCATTGGTATTCCTGCCACTATATTTGGATTGTCCGCTGCCCCTGCTGGCTTCAGGAGGATCAGGGGACTTTTTCAGCACTGTTCTAGCATTGCTCCAAGGTCCCATGTCAGCGCTAGAGCTTAAAATGTGGACCTGATGATGACATTTCTGCCACTATTTTTGTAGTGTCCACTGCCCCTCCCGGGTCTGTGAGGGTGTGGGAACCTTTATCCCTCGGTTCCCGCCTCCCTACAACCACCCTAGTCCACACTACAGCTGAAAATCCACACATGTTTTCCCAAAAAAATGGCAGCCGTGTGCATTTTCAGCTGTAGCACGGCCCAGGGAGGTTGTAGGAAGGCAGGAACCAAGAGGAAAAGGTTCCCACAGCTGACAGGGACAGCAGACACTCGAAAAATAGTGGCAGAAATGGCAGCGGCGGTGGGTCCAGGGTTTCGGCTCCAGTGTTCCCCAGGGACCTCAGAGCAAGGTCAGAACTGAGTGTCATTTTCCAAATGACATGGAAAAGATAGGGAGATCCCTTTGTTGCTTTTATTGGGTTGTGGGATGAGCGTGTCTGGCATTGTTTGGATGTTTTGGTGGGTTTTTGTATTTTTTTAATGATTATTTTTGCTCCGGTTGGGACTTTTTAAAAATTTTCAATGCATCCCTATGGGAAAAAATGCTTTGGGTTATGAGTTTTTTTGGGTTATGAATGAGGCTGTTGGAATGGACCTCACTTGTAACCTGAGGTTTTACTGTATCTGTGTATGAGCAAGAATCAGATAACAGATAGCATTCATTATGATCTACATTATGTTAAAATATTTTAGTATAAAGCAAGAAAAAAGGGAATTTACTTGGGTATACTTTGATTTCTGTTATGAAGTAATGAATATTTTGGAAATAAATAGCAACAAACTCTTCCTTGTGTTTTAATTTTTAAATTCCTCATATTGTATTGCAGGGAAGCAAACACAATCTTTCGAGGGAACTCTTTAACTACTCGATGTCTAGATGAAATGATGAAAATAGTGGGAAAGCACTACCTCAAAGTTACCTTAAAACCAATTCTGGATGAGGTATACAGTAATAAACTTTTGCATTAAAAACCTTGTTTTGATTGCCTAGAGACCTGAGATATTTCTTATTTATTTTATTTATTTATTTATTATATTTATGCCCTGCCCATCTAGGAGATTTTCCTACTCTAACAAAACAAAACAAAACTCACATGTTAAAAACAGTAACACATTTTTAAACATGCATGTGTGTGCATTTGTGCACACACAAAACAAAAAACCCTATTAGCGATGGAGACAAATGAAATATCTAACGCTCAGCCATTGGCAATATATTCTTAAAAGCCTCTTTACTTATTTCATTTAATTTCATTTCTATACTGCCAGATTTAGTGTTAAAACACTACTCATGGTAGTAAACACCAAAATAAATATAACATTGTGAAGTAAAAAAAGATATAATAACAGTTAAAATGTAATCAAAGACAATAAAATTAAACCCCAATGATTACAGTAGCAATATGTGGTATCAGAAATTATGAATACAGTAATACCTCATATAACATTAGTATCGAATAACACGAAAATCGCATAACATCAAGGAATCTGGGGGAAGAATTGCATCAGATAACATTAAGATCCTATGGGATGCTTCAGATAACAACCGCGAAAGCCTGTGTGGTTACAATGTATCTCTATGGATCCCATAGAGGATCAGATAACACGAAAAATCATATAACACGAAGACTTGTGGAACCAGGTTTTAGCGTTATATGAGGTTTTACTGTAATATGAAATCCAACAAAAAGCAGCCAGACTAACTTAAAGCAGCTTTGGGGTGGGGGGGAGGATTCAACCAATGCCATTTGAATAAATTCTTTCTTAACGTTTTCTTGAAATCTGGAGAGATATTGCCTGGTGGGTTTTTGGTGGGGGATCATTCCATGCAAAGGACACCACCTCTTTCTCTGTGTATCACATCTTCTAATCTCTCTGGGGGTGGTTGCCCTCCACAGTATGGTTGTAAGGATCTCATCAGATGGAAGATATTCCTATAGAAGAGTTGCTTTACCATGTAGCAAGGTCCCAAGCTATGTAAGATTTTCTACATTAGTGCAAGTACTTTGAACCTGGCACTGAAAACAATAACCAATTCAGGCCTACCAGAATGAGGGATATATGGCGAGTGGGCAGCAATATAAATCTAAATAAAATAAATAAATAAATAAATATTTACATGTACCCATAATCAGTATGGTGGCCGCATTTTGTACCTGCTGCAGTTTCTGTGCCAGCCTCAAAGGTAGTCCTACATAGAGAGCATTGTAATAATGATTCTTAGAAATTACCAGTGTATGGACCAAAGTAGCTAGGGATCTCATGGGCAGATATATGTGCAGCTGGACAATCCAGTTTAATTGATGGGGTGCAGCCGTCACCATACCTGATCTCTGATGATATCATGAGAGCTAGGTCAAACAGGATGCCCAGATTTTGTACCTTGTCTCTAAGTAGTAGGGTAACATCCAGGCTATAGAGGTTTCCACCCAACTGGCTGGAATTTACTCTCCAACAGGACCTCCATCTTGTAAGGACTCAGCTCCTACCTTATTTTCTTCCATCCAATCTCCATTTCTAAACATTGCTCCAGGACGTGGACAAGCTCTCCATGTTCATTCATGTGAATGTGTGAAACTTTTTAGTACTCTGCAGAAGAATGCAGGTTGCTTTGCTATGTTTTAGTATTGAAAATATGTTAAAAGTTTTATAGTACAAAGAAAGAAAAAAGGGAAAATTTGCTTAAGTTTTCTTCAGTTTCTGTGTTATACAGTAATGAAAGTTTGAAGGATGAATAGCTAACAACACCATTTTAAGTCCTTTATTAGTAAACATTATTAATGTCACAGTCATAATGTCACTTACAGAACAACAATTTACAGAATACATGCTTACTGATACAAGTCAAGTAGTATAGTAAGAGATGGGCCACTTATGCAAAATACTATTTATAATTAAACAGCTTCCTGGAGGTCATTCAGGCCTGCTGGCTCATTTGATTCCCAGAAAAGCGGGGGGGGGGGGGGTATTTTTAGGGTTTTTTTTCTTTTTTGCCTCTTTTAATCTTTTGTTTTTCCTAAATGTTAACTTTTTACTATTTTTTGTGATGGGTGGTTTTTTTTATTGTGGGATTGTATTGTTAATTGTGTTTTATTGGTTGTCAGCCATCCTGAGTCATTCGTGAGGAGGGCGGCATAGAAGTATGATTAAATAAATAAATAAATACCTTCTCTGCATATTAATGAAAGATGAATGTTAAATTGTTTGTAATAACTGACTAGAACTATATTCTATATGCAGTTGGGAGCCTTAATGGGGCTTATTTACAAGTACAGATGCATATTATTCTGATTTTAAACCTTTAATTTTATTTCAGATATGTGAGAATCCTAAGCCTTGTGAAATTGATCCTTTGAAATTGAAAGAAGCAGATAATGTAGAAGTACACAAGGTATGTTTCAGTAATTTTGGTTTTTTATATATTTGAGGGGCAAGTGTGTTGGTATAAGTGCCTGGGCAGCACTGTCCTACTATGTTGCAAGCTGGATATGGCCATTGTAGCTTTAAGGCTATTTGCAGAGAATGGCCAGGTGCTCTTGAGTCAGCCCTACTCAGCTAGCCTCTGAGTATATGAAAGAGGCACATCTGAGTGGAGGTTTGCTTTGCCTTTTTGCCTGCCCTTGGCCGGGCGTGCTGCTGTGTGCATCCAACTGCCAAGATTTATGCTTGAGTCTAGCAGGTGTTCAACTCAAGGACAAACTCGTTGGAACAGCTGAAGACCACTGAGGTAGGAGGAGAATCGCTTCACAGCTTCTTCTAGCTACTCTCAACTGTGGAACTGTTTGTAATCCAACCATCCTCTGCTATCCAAACTTGTCAGTAGTATTTGGGTAAGCAGAGCAGAGAGCTGTGTGCTCTAACTTGGCAAGAGAGAAAAAACTGTGTGTGTTGGACTTTATGAACTTTGTACATATTGCTGAAGTCAAGCTAGTTTTGTTTCTCTGCCTGTAAATATATAGCACTCCTCACGAGTAAAGAGGCTTTTGTTCTTTTCACCAAGAACCTGGCTGCTTCTCTTTGTCTGCAAGCCACATAAGCTGCACAGCCAGCATGTGTGTGGCTCTCAAGGTTGCAGGTGCCGATCCCGTCAAAATTCCTCCATCAAAGTGTCAATAAATTTACATCATCAGCTTTTTATCATAATAGTAAACTGATACTTCATTTCAGCAAAAAGGAAGATTATTGAGAACCTGTCCATGTCTTGTTTCATTCTTTGAATAACTTTCCAATTATCAGTGTGCTCAATTTTTAACTTCATTGCACAGAGCACAGCAGTAAATGCTATTCTACAGCAGTATGTGTACTGAATATGTTCCTTGTATATTTGGATGAAGTGCTGAGTTATTAATAGACTTGCTATATAGTTCTCAAAGTTTCTGTTTAGGTTTCAGGGATCTCTTCAGTAACATGGAAGTATTTGTGTCTTAAAATTGATACAGTTAAACCTCGCTTAAAGAGTAACTCGCTTAAAGAGCAGAATTTTCTCTGAATGTTCATTTCGCTTAACAAATAAAACCAACTAAAAACTCGCTTAACAAATAAATCAGCGTTTGCAATCCCCCCACCCCCACCAGAAGTCACAATTGGTCGCCTACAATGGTGTTTTGCTTAAAGAGCAAACTCGCTTAAAGAGCAATCCTATGGAACACATTATGTTCTTTAAGCGAGGTACCACTGTATATTGTGAACCTGATTATATTCTAAAAATATTAAGGAAATGATTATGAGCTGCACACCTCTGTCAGTAGTAACACATGAGTGCTTTTCTGGGTGAATGTTATCACTCAGAGGATACCTACGAGGATAATGAAAGAAGTTACTACAGATCATTGTTAATGATCCTGTATCATCTTCCATTGGCCTTTAAAGTTCTTCATTTACATTTATCACATGTGCAAAAGGTTGCCCTTGTATGGTCAAATGAACACCATGCATAAGAATTGGTAAATATTTTTTCCCCTTTGGTGGAGGAATAAACTGTTGAGAGGTTTATATTAACATGAAGGATATGGCTGTCTGAAATAATTTGTTTATCCTAACAGGAAAATCTTCGCTACTATGTTGACAAAGTATTCAGAACAATTGTACAGTCAAGTATAAGTTGCCCTACATTAATGTGTGACATGTTTTGTTCCTTGAGGCACTTAGCTGCTGAAAGATTTCCTAGTAAGTATGCCCATTTAGTTTTGTCTTTTTGTTAGAATCATGGTTTAATGCTTAATGTTTATTTGATGTTTTAATAGGTTTGGCAGCATACATGAAGAAGTTGAAAAGCTGAATTAGCAACTAATATTATTTCCTAAATTTAAAAATTGCTTACCTAAACACTTGCTACTCTAGCGCACCAATATGATATGTATGTTGAAATACTGTACTTCTGTTCACTCATTACTGAATGTGCAGTTATGAATAGCAAGACATTCTGTGTTCCATACATAATATACATATACTGTACTGTAAAACATTCCCCCCCCAAAAAAAACACAAAAAAACAGATGGGGTTTAGAAAGTGAGACAGCTATACTCTGAAAAACAATTAGATTTGTATTGTACTTAATATAAAATATAAATATCCTTGTGTGGGGAACTGATGGGGGCTCCCATATTACAGTGACTGCCCACAGGCTCCTGGTATGCTGCCCCTAAAGTTAACCCTTGTACCCTCAGTAAGTTAGCCAGTGCTCATCCCTGATCCAGTTCAAAGGTCTCCTGCTTTTGGGGCTGTGGCCGTCTCAGGTCACAAGATTGCATACGTGGAGGGAAGTTGTTTGTTACACAGTTAAGTCATGAGACTGAATGCTAGGAGGTATGCATAAAGATGTTAGCCAATCAGGTAGAAGCCCACCCTAGAATGACCCAATCATGGCCAATGTACAAGGCCTAAGTAGCCAATGGTGATTTTCTATGTAAGCATTTCCTTATACGATTGTAACAATAAAAGGGCCTCGAACAGGAGTTCGAGGTGGAAGTTGTTCTCTGCTGGATCAGAGTGTTGTGTGTTTCATGACGCGTCATCCCATCCCCCCATCGTTCACCCGCATCCTTGTTAGGATAGAATACAAAATTGTGGTTTAAGATTACGTGAACAAATCTCTAGTCATTGAGCTCAACCGCTTCTTTTTGATGTTTTCCTGTTATTTCAGACTAGCAAAATTTGGGTAAAGGCTTGCTAGCCTTAACTATAGTTTAGGAAAACAAGCCAAAACTGCTTTATGTTTTCTGGTTTGTTTTTGTAACCCATAATTAAGATTAATAATACAGTAGTTTGAGATTTAAACCTAACCATAAACCATGATTGATTCAAATAGAAACACACATTTCTAATGTTCTTCCAGAGCAACAGAGAGGAAGAACAGAGGTTGTAAGCCTAAGGTTTGTACATATAATCTTTAAACCTAAATTAACAGTGTATCCAAGCCATATAAATTTATAATTATTTTGATTCGTTGTTTCACAATCACATCACTATGACATTATGACTAGAGGAGCATATTGCATCATAACCACACACCCATTTCATGCTATTTGCTAGATTTTTATTCTACTGACTATTCTGCTATTTTTCACTGTCTTCATTTCTTACTAAATTTTCATACATGTTACATATCATGATTTTTCTCTGCAGATGACCCTCATGTACAGTATTCTGCAGTGAGCAGCTTTGTGTTTCTTCGTTTCTTTGCTGTAGCTGTAGTATCGCCTCATACTTTCCATTTACGACCTCACCATCCAGTAAGTTTTGCTAACACTATGTTCAAGTTCTGTATGCCAGTTTAGGTATGAGAATGTATAAGGAAATAGATTTCGCATTTGTTAAGTGAAAAGAGAGGTGGATTCAAAGCTTAGAAGCAGCCTGGGTTTTTTTAAAATTCAACTCTAGTCAACTACCTACTCTGAATCACAAAGTGTTCTGAGTTTTTTCAGTGTTTAAGAGCACTTTGAATTAGACAACTCATAGGGATGAAAAGAATCAGGCATATAGAAAATATTTTAACAATTTTTTGGAATAGTAGGTATGTTAGTCTGTGTTCAGGCATATCAGAAAATAAAATAAAATAAAAACACTGTAGCACTTTAAAGACTTACTGCTTTATTTTTATTGTTGGCTTTCATGGATCAAGTCCACTTCTTCAGACAAAGTGAAACTTACAGGCATGGTTTTCATACACCAAATTCAGGGGGTCAAAGGGAGATGGGTGTGGTCAAGCAAGATGACAGACAAGCAAGCACAATAAAACAGCTTCACACAGCCATAAGCAACAATAGATTATTCAGATTAGCTCCAAATGACTTGAATACCCAGGAGTGATCTAGTACAAGACAGGCCCAGAAGGGAAACGAATCTCACACCACTGGTTGTCACCTTCAGCCCTCAACTTAAACCCCTCACACACATAATGAGGGATCTCCAACCCATCTTGGACAAGAGTGCTTCGCTTTCCAAAGCCCTTGGTGACAGACCGCTACTCGCTTATAGACAACCCTCCAATCTCAAACGACTATTGACACACAACAGACTACACAGAGGTGGAGCAGATATGGGAACTAGACCCTGCTGCAAATCCAGATGTCAACTATGCCCCCACATTCACTCTGGAAACAGCATTGCTGAGCCCAACGGCACCACACACAACATTAAAGGCAGTTTTACTTGTGCTTCTGCCAATGTGATTTATGCCATCTCTTGCCAAAAATGTCCGCCCATGCTTTATGTAGGACAAACAGGACAATCTTTATGCAAAAGAATTAATGGACACAAATCAGACATCCGGAATGGCAACACAGAGAAACCTGTCTCAAACCACTTCAGTCTAACTGGACACTCTATCAAAGACCTGAAAGTTACAATTCTGGAACAGAGAAATTACAAAACTAGGATTGAAAGGGAGACAGCAGAAATCAAATGCATCCATCTGTTAGACACCCATCGCAGGGGACTAGATATTGGCGAAGGGTTTCTGGGACATTATCAGATTTGATACACAGATTGCTGTATGATTTTATATATTATATTACAACTTTCCTGCCAATTCTCTTTAGCAAAACAGAAAGTAACCAGGTACAGTGTTTTTGTTTGTTTTCTGACATGCAGGTCAAAAGTTGATCAGAGACCAGAATGGGCTTTCTGAGCCCCCTTGGGATTGAAAGGGAGACATTTAGAGCTAATCTGAATAATCTATTGTTGCTAATGGCTGTGTGAAGCTGTATTGTTGTGCTTGCTTATCTGTCATCTTGCTTGACCACACCCATCTCCCTTTGACCCCCTGAATTTGGTGTATAAAAACCATGCCTGTAAGTTTCACTCTTTGTCTGAAGTGGACTTGATCCACGAAAGCTAACAATAAAAATAAAGCAGTTAGTCTTTAAAGTGCTACAGTGTTTTTTATTTTATTTTGTTTTCTGATATTTTGACAATACAATATATCTTTTAGATGCATTTCATTTTTCCTTAAAAGAATTTCAAAACATTTTGACTGTCTGAAAAGATCAGGTTATACCAAAAGCAAATACGGAGTCTTGACTGGTTAATATTCTGGGAATGAGTTTTCAGAGGATGGTCTTTGTCATATAAAAATTTTTAACTTTAAAAATATCCCAGCATTCTGATACACACTCGTCAGTCATTACTGCTGCATGTAGGAGCACCTAAACAAGTCATGGGCTTTTTATATATGTTTATTTGTTATGAAGCCTGAACCTAGCACTTCTCCCCCTCTCACTTCCCTCTTATTTTCTCTGACAACCCATCAAAACTGCACGTGGTTTTATTCTGTGTTCATGACTCCAGATTGTCAGGAGTAATAAATGAGGCTATTTAGTGCAGTACATGATTTCGCCTGAAACCAGAGTTCTTGTGTTGTCTGTGCAAGATCAGCATAACACAGAGTATTAGCTGGGACTGTTTTAACTTGCTTGTACCTACTGCATTCAGTATGCTGCTTTTCTGACACACAAATGTTTATTGTGTAGGAAAAGCACTAATTGGCCCTTATTGTTCACTTTTGTGCACTTGCATTGTAATTTTTGCTCTGGACACTTGTCAGCCAAAATTGCTATGAAATATTTCAGTGCAAATATACTTGTGTTTATGATCAAATTAAAAATATGTGTTGGGTTAATGCCTTTTTCTTGCTGGATTATTCTTGTATGTTTCTTTGTAATTAGTGTAATTTCTTGGCATAGGAATCTCTCGTAACAGAAAGCCTTTGGGTCCAAGATGTCTTGAGCTCATTTATTTATTAGAGAAGTGAACTTAATTACAGTTTACTCAGCAACATTGACTAGAAGTTATGAAATTTTTGATTGCAAGTTCTTGGCAAAGTGAATGTTTAGTATTTCCCATTCCTCACAAACACACCGTGTATGTACTTTGCTTAGCAGATCATTTTCAGTTGTCTGCTCCACCACCTCTGTTCACTCATGGCTCTCATACCTGTTCAGCTGTCTGATTTTTTTTAGCAAAAGATAAGCAAGCTGTGTCCATAGACAGTTGTTGAATTTGTTGAGATGCCAACCTTCCTAAACATGGCAGTAGTGCAAGTGTCCAGTAACCAATCACTTAATATTTAATGTGTATTTAATAAGTATATAATAAATGTGGGAATGGAAGCCTTAAGAAAAATCCAAGCCACTACCTCTCTTTGAAATACTGTATTAAATCATAATGCTTAAATTCCCAAATAGCAGTTCAGAAATGTTAGATCCTAGCTCTTTATATTTTAAGACTAGCAAAAGGTTAACATACATTTATAAAATATTTAGAACTGTTCTGTAGAAACTTAGCATCTTTTGAGATAAAGGGCAGTAATTGTGTGGTGGGAAATAATGAATACACAAGAGTCTATATGGCATGATAGTTCAATTTATTAAGGATTGGGGCCATGTTTCTTTTCAGAAACATTTTCCCAGTGGGACAATGCTGCATGTTGTTATTAATAGAGAAAATGTGGTATATTCAGCTTATAAAACCTGCACCTCAGATATCTATTCTGAAGAGTTGGGGTACAGTCTAAAACAGTGGCTCCCAACCTTTTTTTGGCTATTCCCCACCTAAGCATCTCTAATATCCTGATCCCCCGTCCTCCTGGCATATAATTTTTATTATTCAAAATGTGAATAGAGGAAAGCCTTAAAAGGCCATTAACTTGATCTAAACAAACTTCGAATTGCCCCCCTTAAAATCAAATTGCACCCCTGTGGCAACCATGGGTCTAAAGCAACATGGGAACTTACAGGTTCATCATGTCATTGGTGAAAGATTGCAGCTCTTGAGCTCAGATAAACTCCTTTTTCATCCTGTATTTTTGAAAAGTATTTCCTTGTCATCTCTGTGCTTGTGTGTTGTGTTGTGTCATCCCATCTCACTGAACTTTATATAACTGGCCTTTGTAAACCAATGCCATGAAGCAATTGTGTAGTGAAGTTCTTGTACACCAAGTTCTCTTGCTGTAATACTTTGACAACAGTTATGGTATATTTTCTGCCTTTATTCTTCAGTCCAGTTTTATTTGGTATTGTATAAAATAACAACCACAATTCTTAAATGTCTCTTTTAGGATGCACAGATATCTAGAACGTTAACTCTTATATCAAAAGCCATCCAGACACTTGGAAGCTGGGGAAGTTTGTCCAAAAGCAAACTAGTAAGTATTCTAATGATTTATTCTAATGCTTTTGATATCTTTCTGTTAAAGTTGACTTATATCACTTTTTTCTCTCTAGTCAAGCTTCAAGGAGACATTTATGTGTGAATTTTTCAAAATGTTTCAGGAAGAGGAGTATATTGAATCTGTCAAAAAGGTATTCTTTTTGCTTATACATAATACTTGGTTTTAAACAAATATGTTGTCTCTGTAAAGAGCTTAGGAAATCATACCTGATTTGATTCTCAGAGAAGTCCTATAAAGTACTGGTAGGTTATTCTTGGAAATGGTAAAAAAAATATCAGCCAGTAAGCTTCATGGCTTAGTTGGGATTTGCATCAAAATCCAGTCCAGATACCATGTTATTCTTTACTCTTTTTTAATTACATTCATTTGGGTGTTGGCAAGTAAGAGCCAGGCTTCTCATGAATGTGTATTCTTAATTTACAATTCATTTTGGAACACGCAATTATTCTAATTGTGTCTCCATCTTCAGTTTTTAGATGAAGTGTCATCTACTGAAAGTAAAGAACCAAGTGTGATGAGTGAACCAGTGCATCTAAAAGAAGGGTAACTGATTTACAAGGTTTTGTATGTAGACAAGTGTTTCTTCTCCTTTGTGTAGTCTGTGAATGTTCCGTTATGCCTGTCTTCCAACTAGTCCCAGTCCAGAAACATTACTTTTCTGTTTTCCAAAGTGCCATTGGTCTATGAAGTAGAAGCTTTCATTTTTAATATCTAGACTAATGCTTATGTAAAAAACGTATATAATATTTTGATCACATTACTATTATTGCTCTTTTCCATTCAATGGAAGAAAAGGCATTACTTGCCCCTTAATCATCTTCATTTCCAAATTACCATATATACTCGAATATAAGCCGATTTTTTAACACAAAAAATGAGAGTTAAAAAGGAGATTCGGCTTATACTCAAGGCACCCACTGCAGGGGTCCCAAGACACCCCCAGATTGAGCTGTGTCGATGAAAAAGATCGGGGAAGCAGGCGCGCCTCAAACCGGCACAGAGAACTTTCTTTCTGCTTCCGGATTGAGACACGCATACTTGGCTACCCCCTTCTCTATAGCAACGGGATTGCAACAACAATGGAGGCAGGCACATTCAAATTGCCGTGGAGAAAAAATACCGTACCCTTGCTGCTCTTGTTTCTCCCTTCTGTTGTTGGGATAGTTTGCTGAAATCACGGAAGAGTCTCTCAAAACAAAAGCAGCAAGGGTCCCCCTGCCCACACACACAGCAATTTGAATATGGCTGCCTTTTCTGTGTGCTGACCGTCAAAAACCATGGAGGAGGTGCTTTCAAACCGCTGTGGAGAAAAGACCCTTTCTTGCTGCTGTCTGGCTTCACTTGCCCATACCTGCTGCTCCATGGGACAGCCAAACCAGAAAGGGGAAGCCACGTTTGCTTGGCTTGAGAGCAAGAGGCTAGAGCAGGGGTGCCCAAACTATGGCCAAGGGGCTCGATGCAGCCCCAGATGCCAATTCATTCGGCCCAAGAAGCCCTTGTTGTTCCCAGAAGCGGAAGTAAAACGCACCCATATGGCTTTTCCAGGAGCAATGAGGGCTTCGTTGGCCAGATGACTTGGCCATAGTGACAGGCTCCCTGAAGCATGTGACTGGCCCACAGCCCAAAAAGTTTGAGCACCCTGGGCTAGAGTGATGTTTTCTGCCTTAGCTCTATTGGCCCACATACCTGTTTACCCTGCAGTGCCCCCAACTGTTGGGTGGTGGTAATTAAAATACAGTAAAAAAATATACTGTACCTGCACATTGCCGTAAACATTCTAAAAGCTGATGTCTCAATTAACTTAATTTTATTTTCATTTAGAAGTGATTATGGAAACTCACTAGCAGCTCCTTCATTTTCCACCCTCGACTTATACTCAGGTCAATCTATTTTCCTAGTTTCTCAGGTAAAAATTAGGTACCTCAGCTTATATTCAGGTTGGCCTATACTCGAGTATATACCAGAAATGATACAATTATTCTGCTTTTTCCTTTCATAAGTATTGAGCATGAGCAGTATAAACACAAGTACAGTGGTACTCCATATAACAAATGCTTTGTATAATGAAAAATCCGTACAGTGAAGCGTTCGTGCACTATTTGCAATGTACCATATAACGGGTTTTTTCATTATACAGATCACTATTGGCGATACCCCTGTACAATGGGGGGGGGGTCATTGTACCAGGTATCGCCAATAGTGATCCGTATAACAATTTTTTTTAATATGGTACATCGCCCATAGCAAACCCATACAGTAATACCTTGGATAATGCTAAGACTTGGTTCCACAAGTCTTGGTGTTATCTGATTTTTAGTGTTATCCGATGCATGTTAAAATCCTATGGGATGGATCGGATAACATTAAAGCTCCATAGAGATACATTGTAACCGCACAGGCTTTAGCAGTTGTTATCCGATCCATCCCATACAACCTTAACGTTATTCGATCCAATTCTCCTCCCCAGATTACCTAACATTATGCGATTTTAGCGTTATCCGAGGTAAACTTTATCTGAGGTATTATTGTATAGTGAAGAGCTTTGTAGAATGGAGTTTTTTCGTTATACGGGGTTTTACTGTATTGCTTTGTACTGAGAAAAATATAGAAAAACTTTGCAAATTAGTTTGGTTGATGTGCTTCCTCTCCCATCTTTACAGGAAGGAAATATAAAAGCACTAATCATAGGTAGTGCAAGAATATATCTTAAGTTGGGGGCCAGATCACGCTCCCTCGGACAATTGAGGGGGCTGGACTGGTGATCCACCCTGCTATAAATGCTGCTGTAAATGCATCCACGTCTGCTATAAACACATCTGGAGTCGCTTCTGGCAGTGGCAGTTGGAGTGAGGGCGGGGCCCTGATTATTTGGCGTAGGTTGCCGACCCCTGCCTTAACAAATGCATCTGGAAATACTTGTGTTGTGAGGTTTCTAACCTGCTTGAGTCCCTTCTTCGGAGAAAGGCACAATTTAAACTGAACAGATAGATAGTAGTGTGTGTGTGTGTGTGTGTGTGTGTGTGTGTGTGTGTGTGTGTGTGTGTGTGTGTGTGTGTGTGTGTGTGTGTGTGTGTGTGTGTGTGTGTGTGTGTGTGTGTGTGTGTGTGTACATACATACACAGTGGTACCTCGCTTAAAGAACATAATGCTTTCCACGGGATTGCTCTTTAAGCAAGTTTGCTCTTTAAGTGAAACGCCATTGTAAGTGACCAATTGTGACTTATGGCGGGAGGCATTGCGAACTCCAATTTAGTTGTTAAGCAAGTTTTTGGTTGGTTTTAGTTGTTAAGTGAGGCGACCATTTAGAGAAAATTCTGCTCTTTAAGCGAGTTAGTCTCTAAGCGAGGCGCTCTTTATGTGAGGTTTTACTATATACAGTAATATCCCTGTTAACGTGTGCACCGCACAGTGTTGAAACGTTAAGATAACGTTGTGCGATGTAAAAGTCTGCCTCAAATTCCCCAACATTGATCTCTGTCTCAAAGCTTGCAATGCTGGAGACAAGCCCTGTGGGCTTTGGGGCAGAGATGTCCGGAGGCCCCCTTGCTGGGGAGCCTCAGTAGACTCAAATGTCAGATTGCCGGTTTCCTCAGGGTGAGAGCACGCGTGCGTTCTCACCCCATGGAAACTGGTGATTGGATGTTCAGAGTGGCGTTTTCGTTGGGGGGAGGGAGGGTGCGCCCATTCGCCCAACCAAACTGCTGCTGTGAGGCTCAGAGCACTGGTTTGGTTGAGGGGAGGGTGCATGTGCCCAGTCTCCCCCCCAACCAAACTGGTGCTCTGATGGTCAGAGTGCCGGTTTGGTTGGGGGGAAGACTAGGCACACAGAGAGCCAAACCCCAAAGTCGGAGACCAGTCCTGCCGACGTTGGGGCTTGGCTCGATCCGCTTGCCTGTTTGGAAAGGGCATGGAATCCCTGCTGCCCTTTCCAAAGAGTCAGACAGATCGACCCCCTTTTTCCTTTCCTCTTTGGAAAGGGAACAGGGCTTTTTTTAACATTGTGCAATCAATGCATCGCACTGCGTTAAAAACGAGATAACACTAAGACTTGTGGAACCAAGTATTAGCATTATCCGGGGTATTAGTGTAATAATCATTTGTTGATTTTACAGGGAAATGTACAAAAGAGCGCAAGGAAGAACTCGTATTGGGAAAAAGAATTTCAAGAAGCGTTGGTTCTGCCTTACAAGTAGAGAGCTGACTTACCATAAGCAACAAGGTACCAGTGGTGCTTATTCGTGACTTGATATATTCAGTAATACCTGTATGCAAAGTGTACTATTCTTTAATGAATTACATGTTTATTAGGACATAGTCCTATTCATGTTTAACAGACTGATTAAAAGGACTTGAATTTTCATATTTTGACAGTTCCATAAAACTCAACTTAAAAATAGTGTTTTGTTTTCAAATGTGTTTTCTGTTCTCCTAGTAGAAGCTGGCCTAGCATATATATGGATTAATTTTTAAAGAGTGAACAAGTATGTATTTTATTGTATTTTCCACTATTGTAAGAAATGGGGGTGGGAAGACTAGAATTTATGGGTTCATTTCCATTTGATGAAACGTGTATTTTATAAAGGAGCTTTCCCCTGCATTCTGATCAGTGATGTTTTTCTCCATTTATACCAATTCAGTTACTTTTATTTGTGCAGATAAGGAACCTCTTTATACCATTCCCATCAAAAACATCCTTGCTGTGGAAAAACTTGATGAAAGTGCATTTAATAAGAAAAATGTAAGTGGATGACACATTTACCATTATGGTCTTATTGTATGAGCTTCTGCAGTTAACCAGAAAGAGATCTAAAATTCCAAAAAGTACAAAAATTAATAAACAGCTTTAATTTCAGGAAGAAAATGCCACATCAAAGGCTTGCTGTATAGATGAAACAGATGGTTAGCTTGAATGGCATTCCCATAATTGTTTGTTTATTTGTTTATAGGTTTCTATCCTGCTCATCTAGTAGAAATTCACTCCTCTGGGCAGCACTGCTTTGGGATAAAAAAATCTAAATCCTTTGTTGCATAATTTACATCATTCTGTACCATGCAGAAACTTTTTCATATAAAATTTAATGACTGAATTTTTCATCAAGATTATTGTTAATGATGTATATTCACTGTATTCTGGTTTCTTAGCTAATCACTTTCTAAGTGATCAATTGAAACTTTTATTCAGAAGAGTTCTCTCTGTGTTCACTGTCCCCTTAAGATAATGCCTTAACTCCATAGAAAAAGTCCTTTGCGTAAGAAAAATGCATAGTTCATATGGGGTTTCATTTTTGGAAAGGTTGTGTAATTAATTTTCTTGTTAAAGATTATTTTATGGAAAGACTAGCTGTTTGAAGCAGAAGAATAACAGATGGCTAACCATATTGAATAGCTGTTTTCTACCTTGGGATGAAAGTAGTGTAGACAAGAAGGTTAAAGGAACAAATAGCTTTGTGGCTAGGTAAAGACTAGAGCAATTCATTGCATCAACATGTCATTCATGATGGAAAATTCTTAAAATTGTTCAATGTAACATGAAGAAAAACATCTACTGTTACAAGTTTGAGTCTTTTATGTGAATTCTGTGGGTTATTGAGTGAAAATATTTGTTCTTTTTCAGATGTTTCAAGTGATACATGTTGAAAAGCCACTTTATGTGCAAGCAAATAACTGTGTGGAGGCTAGTGAGTGGATAGAAGCTCTATGTAGAGTCAGCAGATGCAATCAAAAACGATTGAGTGTTTACCACTCTTCTGCTTTTTTAAATGGGAACTGGCTTTGCTGTAAAGCCACATCAGAGAATTCAATGGGTTGTACTCCATGCACTGCGTAAGTAATTTATATAATGGACTAGTCTTTCACTATGTATGCTATTTATGGCCACACCAGTTTCAAAGGAAACCTCAAATCAGAATTATGTGAGTTTATATGAGCCACTTTTCAGTTCCATTTCTTTATAAAATTATTATCTCTTGTACTGCATTCCTATAAAAAACCTATTAACACTGATTACCACAGGATGATGACATTAATTGATCTTGTATTGCCATTTGGGAAAGGCAGATTTCCTTCTCCAAGTGTAGTCTTTGCTAACATGTAATTCAGTTTCTCATGTCTCCACATTCTACCACACTAAAAATTACCTTGTCAGCAGAGAAGTTACAAAGTGAGAGAAAAGAAAGAACTTGCATGTTTGCCAGTTATGGGAGTAGCACTATGTTGTCTTGAAACATAGCAGCAGAAGTTAAGAAGAAAAAGCAAGAAACAGACCCAAGACATCCAGTGAACTTCAACATCATCTATCAAGGTTGAAATCAAGGAAAAGCTTCCTAAAAACAACAGTACCAAATTCCATCTACAGCTGAGGATTCTTGAACTAATCTGTAGCAACTTGCCTGAACAGTGATATAGAGGATTTATTTGAACCAAATGACAGGGCTATTTCAACTACTGAATATTGGAAAAGTACAATGTAGATATGTAGACACGTAGGTTATGTATGCATCCATTTTAGATGATTATTGGGTTTTTAAAAATTATATTGGTTTTAAATGTTAGTGCATTGGAATCAGATTAATAAATAAATAAATCTTGAAACTAATTATGGTAAACAAAGGAAAATATATCTCAGGTAGATACCTATAATTTATAAATTTTAATTGCAGGGGTGTACCTGCTGATATTCAAATCGAAATTGATGGAGATCGAGAAACAGAGAGGATCTACTCACTTTTTGCTATCAATATGACAAAGCTACAGAAAATGGAAGGTAGTAGAATACTATGTTATTCCTGTAGCACTTGCTTGTTGCAAATAGAAATGAAGGGTGAGATTGAGCAGTTCTGTAATGTAGACCCATATCAGTTGCCTGCAACCAGTTTATGTTAATATGTGAGTTGGAGCCAGACACAAGTGCAGACTTCCTGTACTGAGTAAAATGCCAACCTGCATGGAGATCTCATTCTGAGATCCTGTTTTGTTGCTGTTGTTCAGTCGTACAGTAGAACCTGACCCTTTGCAACTCCATGGACCACAGCACACCAGGCTTCTCTGTCATCTGCCATCCTCTGGAGTCTGCCCAGATCTATGCCCGTCACATCAACGATGCTGTCTAACCATTTTGTCCTTTGCTGCCCCCTTCTCCTTTTCCTATCAATCTTTCCTAGCATCAGGGCCTTCACCAGGAAATCCTCATTTGGTGACCAAAGTATTTCAGCTTCAGTTATCGGTTCTTCCAAGGAGCAGCCAGGGTTAATTTCCTTTAGGATTGATTGATTTGATCTCCTTGCAGTCCAGGGGACTCTGAAAAAGTCTTCTCCAGCACCACAGTTCAAAGATGTCTATTTTTCTGCACTTAACCTTACTTATGGTCCAGCTCTCATAGCCATACATAACTACTGGAAAGACCATCACTTTAACTATGCGGACTTTGGTTGGCAGGGTGATGTATAGTTCTTCTGTGTATTCTTGCACCTCTTCCTGATCTCTTCTGCATTTGTTAGGTCCCTACCAGTTTTGTCCATTATCATAGCCATTTCTGCTTGATGCATTCCCTTAATTTCCCTAATTTTCTTGAAGAGAGCTCTAGTCCTTCCACTTCCGTTGTTTTCCTCTATTACTTTGTACTGTTCATTTAAGAAGGCCTTCTTTATCTCTTTTTGCTGTTCTTAAGAAATCTGCATTCAGTTGAGTGAATCTTTCTCTTTTACCTTTGCTTTTCACTTTCTATCTATCTATCTATCTATCTATCTATCTATCTATCTATCTATCTATCTATCTATCTATCTATCTAATCAAGCATAATCCCTTAAATCTATTCTTCACCCCCACTGTATATTCATAAGGGTTGTGATCTAAGTCATACCTGAATGGCCTAATGACTTTCCCTACTTTCTTCATTCAAAGCCTGAATTTTGCTATCAGTAGCTCATCTGAACAACAGTCAGCTCATTACTACAGCTCATTACTACAGCTTCTCCCTCTCTGGCTGCGAAGTACTTAATCTGATTTTGGTGTCAGCCATCTAATTTTGTCCATGTGTAGAGTTGCCTCTTAGGTTGTTGGAAAAGAGTGTGTGCTATGACCAACACATTCTCTTGACAAAACTCTATTAGCCTTTGCCCTGCTTTATGTTATACTCCAAGGCCAAACTTGCCTGTTATTCCAATTACCATTTGATTTCCTACTTTGGCATTCCAGTCTCCTATGGTGATAAGATCTTTTTTTTTTGGTGTTGATTCTAGAAGGTGTTGTAGATGGAGCTAGTGATTGCAATATACAGCAAAGGTTATTACCATGTAATCTCTTCCTTCATATTGAGCATTAATTTCCTGCATATCAGGAAAGATTTTTACAATAAGTAACCAATATTCTATTCTCTAATACAGTACAGTACTTGTGTTATATATTTCCAGAGGCTTGTGGAAGTATAGCAGTTTATCAAGGTCCACGGAAGGAACCGGATGATTATTCTAATTTCAAAATTGAGGACTCAGTAGCCACTTTTCAAACTCTTCAGCATATAATATCTGTTGTAGAACAGTTGAATGAACATCATGACAGATACCAGAAGAAAAGGTCAACAAGTGCTAAATATGGCAGTGAGTAAGTATTTCAAGTGTTACTCTCAAAATATCTGACACACTTTCTAAAGGGAAGGCTCTGGCCACGTCTGTCTCTTCAATCCATTTTTCTGGTCACTAGTTTATCAAGGTCAGGAACTCAGGGCTGCAAGGTGCAGAGGGTGACAGGCTGCTGGCCTCCCTGGCACAGTACTTTCCAATTCAATGTGCTGGCTATTACCTGTAAAGCCCTATATGATCTGGGTCCAGGCTATCTGAAAGATGGTATGTATCTCCCTATTTGGGCCTTCGTGGTCCTGAAGATCTTCAAAGGAAGCCCTCCTCTCAATCTTATTGCCATCACAGACACATTTGATACTGACACAAGAGATGGCTTGTCTGTGGCTGCTTCCAGATTGTGGAATGCTCTCCCTTAAGAGGTTACGTTGGTCATTACCTTTTATCATTCTGCCAATAGTTGAAGACCTGTATCTTCAGGCAGGCTTTTAATGATGGTAACTGAGTTCTTTAATCCTGGATTTTAGCTAAGTATTTTTTTAAGTTTTAAGAATTTTGAAACATTTAATATATTTTAATTAGCACTATAGTTTAATTGTTTTAATGTATAATTGTGTTTTAAATTTTTATAATTGTGTGCTACCTTGAGTTTCCTCATGGGAATGGGAGTCTATAAATAAGTCATATAATAACAAAAAGTCACTGTTGCTATCAAACAATGTATAATAGCTTGATTTCTCTTTTTTCCCCAGAGAAAATCCAATTATTAGAAAAGTTTCCTAATCGGCAGCATAGATGGATTTTGAAGAACCTGGAGTCGTTTTCACTCTGATTGTTTGTGGACTTAAGAGTACTGAAGAATGTACATTGCCTCGAAAAAGTTGTCACAATCAACGTATTTAATAGGGAAAAGTCCAGCCTAGGAATTTGGTTTCTTCTGGAAGTACAGGAATCGTTTCTGTATTGATTGCTTAAAGAACATACATGTTCTAGAAGATGCAGCTAAATTTCTAGAGCTTCAAGGAACTTTTAAGAAATAAACTTTCTAAGGGAGGAAAAGAACCCCCATCTCAATTTTGTATCTGCCAAGATAATCAGTGGTTTCATTTGAAGAATCATTACTATCTTCTGTGGACAAATGAATCTTGGCAAAAGTAATCCCAAAAGATGACAAAAGATTTTGAAGCTTTACCTTCAGCGCACAGCCACTTTGTATATTATCCTTTCTTAATCTACAATAGATATTTTCTTTTTTTAAAAAGGAAGGTGGTACTTTGAAATCTGCATTGACAATTAATGATGTGTTATTTAAGTGATATTATTGAAGCAGGACAAGTCAGGGAGTCTATACATTTTGTTTACAGTTGGAGTGAGTAGTGAAAGAAGCAACATGGGACCATTTGTTTATATTTTGTCGTCTTAAAAATCAATTACTGGTACTAGCAAAAAAAATAGTAGTTAGGGCTTTTAGAAGTATGATTTCATGCTATTCAGGAAATCATTTGGTTGAACATCAGGTAATATCTAGCTACCTAACAACTAAAAAAAACATCAAAAGACAGGAAATACACACTGGACATGTGTTAATCCAATTGCAATTAGATGGTTTTTGAAATCACTCCAAGCACTTTAGATATCTGGATTGTTCCAGATTATAATTCCAGATACTTTGTAGTATCTAAATGTTATGATCAGTTCAATGATCAGTATTGTGGCTTACAAATGCTTTTGTGAACATTTTTATATCTAGTTTTTTTATTTACTTGCTAGGTGAAGTTTTGGGCTCAGCCTTGCCTTTAGAAACTGTTAATCTTGGCTTATTAATATTTTTCTTGTCATGGGCTGATAAAAATATCTGTAAGTAATGAACAGAAACCTTTTATCACTTGGGAGAAGAAAAGGCTAAGGGTCATTCAACCAGTATTATTGGATATGGTACTAAAAAGCCTCATCTTGGGAGCATTTGGTGGAGCACTATATAAAAATGCATATATTTCCACTGAAGTCACAATCAGAGTATCTGTACATTGCCTTTCTAGTTTACTTTTTCAATTATCTCTTTTAAATATTGTCACAATTGTAGATAAAGTTGTATTGTTTGATAGACATTTGGAATAAGAATATTTAGAAAATAGAAGCTGCTTGAAATAGTACATCAGCTATAATAGTCTACCATTTCTTACAAACATTCAAAGATTCCACAACAGAAGTAAAAAAGTCAGTTCCCAGAGCTTTCTGTATCAGCAATAAATCCATGCATGTAGTGGGGCTTGTTTTGGAATGCCATATTACTGATTACTCTTGATGTCATAATTCATGTGAGGAAAGAGGAGCTACAGTTAATACATACAGGGTTCATAGGCCTAGTTATGCAGTGACTTTGTGTAGACCATAAATAGAAATCAGAATGAGTTAACAACGGAATGAATGCTGCAATCTGTATAGTAAGAGCACTTACAATATTAACAAGTCTAAGCAATTGCAATTGAAATCTAACCTCTAAATATAAAGTCTATTCTATGTGAGATGGAATGAATGTAAGTGAGTCTAAAGTATCAGAATGATTATCCAGGTCAAAGAAGTTATTTTTTCATGTAGTACAATTCGTATTGGACAAGACCACTAGCACTGATGGACATCTTATTCAGCAGCAAATATTTTCTGTCAGAACACTTTTATTGACATTGTTCAATATTTAAAATTTGTAAGTTAGACAATCATTCCCAATTGTTTAGATGACATTTAATCTTCCTCCTTGACAGAATGGCTGACAGCTTGCACATAACTTGTTTCTTCAGTAATGTTAGTCTCATTCCCATTATTGTCATGTTCATCCTGACAATTGATATAACTAGTTGTAACATCTGTATTTAGGGAGACAAAGCTCCATGTTCAATGATCTGCCTACACAGTTTGGAATAATGGAATGTTATTGGAATATTTAACCACACAGAGAGCATCCTTCAGTAGACAAGGCTCCCCAGTGCAGAAATTACAGCTGGATTTCTGAGTGTATTTGCAAGGGCAGAAATTTAGAATATTATCCCATAATACATGTGTGCCCAAACAACAGCCAGTGGACTGGATTCAGCCCACAACACCAGCTGATCCGGCCCGTGCTGTCTTTGTTGCTCCTGGAAGCGGAAGTAAAATGCACCCATATGGTGCATATGGTAAGCTAGATGAATTGATAGCATGGGTCAAATCCAGCCTACGGACCGTAGTTTGGGCACACCTGGTTTAAGCAGAGAAAATGGCAGCTTAAAATCTAATCCTGTTGCAAAACACAGATTGCAAGGCACATTTTTCTTCCGCTTCTGGTGGGAGGAACCACATGACCAGCCCAAGGCCTGAAAAGTTTGGCCACCCCTGCTGTAGTCTGTCTTTTTCTCTTCATTTAATGCAGCAGAAGATTGTTACAGCTGCAGTTGGGCCAATATGAATACTATTTTGTAGAACATGTGAAGCATTGCAAGGTTTTCAGTTTTGCAAAGTAAATGAAGGGCTAACATTTCCGTGTTTTTCTGTGAAAACATTTTATTTCTCAGTGATGTTCCAACATTTTTATTGAACCACATTTTAAGCAGCTAATGTATTCAGGTTGATGGACCATTTCTATACCAAAATATTTATGATTCATCCTTGTCACTTTTAAGACATGGCTATTTCATATACTGTGTGAAGCTAAATCCTTGTTTTCCACAGACTATTCTTTGAGCAAGGAGTCACAGCTAACTAGCTCTCAGACTAAGTCTAACTATGTTTACAGATACGTCTTTTGCATTCATATGGTTAAATATAAACTTTAAAATTGTAGCAGGTGCAGTAACTTTCAGTGACTCAGCTAGGGAGATATATTTTTGCTGAGTTTTTGTGCCATTTTGTCAGCAGGTACAATAAATCTTACAATATTTGTTATGCTCTTGTATGTGTCTTACAGATAGTGACCATTGGCTTTTGACTTGTAGCTACTTCAGTTCGAATGAAAATAACCACATAGTGCTATCTTTGCAGGCCTATTTCAACAACAATAGTTATAATTATTTGAGTGAGACAGCCGTTGGTCTTCACATTAAAGCCTATGAATAAGACATCTTAAACAAGCTGAGTAGCCATGCTTTCTTCCAGGAAATAGCTCCATGTTTCTCTCTCCACCCCAACAATTAGCACCATTCTGTGGTCATGGATCCCTTCAGTACTGATTAACTTGTTTCTAATAACACCTGTCCCCAACCCTTGACATTTGTTTTTGAAAATGTTATATATTTTCCCCAAGCTGGTTCTCCTCCTTTGTGTTTGGAAGGTGCCATAGCTACCAAAAAGCCACCAGTGAAAAAACTGCTTTAACTAATCAACTTGAGTATCTTAGGCCTTCAGTGTTTAAATAGTTACATCTTCCAGACATTTATTCGTATAGTGAATTACAGTTTTAGCTTGCTTTATCCCTCTGCCATTCAATCCAACTTAGCTTTAAGCAAAGTGGGCTTTCCTCATGAAAGCTTAATTTTATACATTTAAAAGATTGTAAGTTTCCAAAATATACTTTGGCATTCCACTCTGTTAACATTTATTTCTAGAACAATGTCTTGATTTAGTTTCAGAATAAAAAGAATTGCATCACTGTCTTGTCCACTTGTGACTGTAGCATGCTACGCACAGGCTGAAATCCTATTGCACAGTTACATAAACAGTTTAACTTTTAGATGCAAAGGCTGTAAGTTACAAAATTTCTGTACGGCACTTTCTATTGCACACTGAGTTGTGTGAGTCAGTAAATAATAGATAATGTTCATGGCAATTTCTTAACTTACAATCATATGCTTCTGAATGTTATACCATTTGCGTAACTGCACTACAGGATTTCAGCCATTATTTACAAAGTACAAAACAAACCAAAGTATTGTGGGACTTATAGCAGATTAGTTTTGTATATTGCAGTCTACTTTCTCAGACACACCTGTGTCTATCATATTTGACTGAGTCCCTTCTGTCTAACCATGTACACCATATATAACTTGTAGCCTAAATATTGCTCCCCATGTGTCTGGAAAAAAAGAATTGTCATCCATAAAAGTTTACTTTGAAAGCTGTTATTCTTAGAGATGCTGCATACTTGTTTTAATTTTTTAAATATAGTTCCTCTATGTAGAACTTTCTTATCTGTGGGTACATCCTATGTACCCATGAAAGATAGGATAAAGACAGAATACTCTTTCAGACTGTATGCTGATTCAGGAATAGGGTACAGCAAGAGTATTTATAACAGGGATGGCCAAACTATGGCCTGTGGGCTGAATCCGGACCGTGGCACCAAATTGTCTGGCCTACACCATTACTGGAAGCGGAAATAAAACGTGCATGCACATAACACTGCCGTAAATGCTCCTGTGACTGTCACAAATGCATTTACGACAGCTGTGGACATGTTTTATGGTGGGAGGAACCATGTGACTGGCCCGCCTAACCACATGACTGGCCCGCTTAACCACGTGACTAGCCCGTGGCACAAAAAGTTTGGCCACTCCTTATCTATAACACTGTCAAATATTGGAAATTTCTATATATATAGTCTTAAGTCACACTTTTTACCTGTTTTCTACAAATGTCAAATGGATCTTTTGAATATTAAGAAAGTTTTTTCAACTATTCATTATATGACTAGTGAAATATTCTTACTAGTAAAGCTTTTTTATTGGCCAAGTCATATATGAACATACACCTGATTTTACTTTGTCATAAATTAAAAATGCACTTACATAAATTAAGTCATATTGTATAGAGTACAATGGAGTTAAATGATTTACATCTTTGAGGAGGACTGAAAATTAATTAACATTTCAACACATAGTATCACTGCTTTTTGGTACTTAGACAACTGTAAGGGATATTTCTCTCCTTGTCCCTTGTAATTTATTTTGACCATAGGATATTTCAAGCAAGATAAATAATGTAGAATTGTGTATTATGTAGTAGCAGTGTAAATGTTCAGAAATGTGTTGGCTCGGATTAGCCTTAAGATAACATTTTGGTTGAAATGTAAATTTTACAATGTATTTTAATTTGTTAGAAAAATGTATTGAATGTATTTTATTTAAAATTTATTTTCTTAAGAGAAATATTAAAGTTCAAAAGTCTAATCAATTATATCATGACTCACCTCTTCTAATAGGCTGAAAATACAATTGGCATAGGATGTATGAATCTATAAATCTTTATTACTGTCCAAGACCAGCATAAATATTGTATAGGAACATGGAATGTAAGGTCTATGAATCAAGGCAAGCTGGAAGTGGTAAAAAAGGAGATGGAAAGAATAAGCATTGACGTCGTGGGAATCAGTGAACTAAAGTGGACAAGGATGGACAAATTCAGCTCTGGAGACCATCATATCTACTACTGTAGCCAAGAAACCCTTAAAAGAAATGGAGTAGCCATAATAGTCAATAAAAGAGTGAGAAAAGCAGTAATGGGATATAATCTAAAAATGACAAAATGATCTCAGTACAGATTTATTTATTTATTTTGTATAGTTGTCCCAATTGACGTGCGACTCTGGGCGGCATACATAAAATCCCCAGTGTTTAAACTAG
Organism: Furcifer pardalis; assembly: GCA_030440675.1. Taxonomy (NCBI): domain Eukaryota; kingdom Metazoa; phylum Chordata; class Lepidosauria; order Squamata; family Chamaeleonidae; genus Furcifer; species Furcifer pardalis. Next base: position 262,050,813 of record CP126890.1, read on the forward strand.
AAACCCTTAAAATTACTAAAAACACTGAAAAACTACTTCTTACCCGCACCAATTAAAAATCTAGTTAAAAACTCTTAAAAGCATGAGTGATCCTCCTCTAAATGAGCCCGGGATGGGTTTGTTCCCTATCCATCTCCCCACACCTGCCCTGCCAGCCAGGTTTTCAGCTCTTTGCTGAAGGGCAAGCCTCTCTAGCACTTGGAATTTTTAAAGAGCCCCTCCGGTCCAAATCCAAGGCAAACCAACATCACTGTATTTCAAGTCTACGCACCAACCACTGGTGCAGATGAGGCCACAGTTGACCTGTTCTATGAAGAATTACAGCACCTTATAAAACTAACACCAAAAAAATGTCTGTTATTTTGAGAGACTGGAATGGCAAAGTAGGAAGTCAAGAAGTAAATGGAGTAACAGGGAAGTTTGGTCTTGGAACACAGAATGAAGCAGAACAAAGGCTATGAGTTTTGCCAAGAGAACGCACTGGTCATAGCAAACACCATATTCCAACAACACAAGAGGTGACTTTACACATGGGCATCACCAGATGGCCAACATCGAAATCAGATTGATTACATACTCTGCAGCCAAAGATGGAGAACCTCCATAAAGTCAGCAAAGACGAGACCTGGAGCGGACTGTGGCTCAGGTCATAATTACTGATTGCCAGATTCAGGCTTAGATTAAAGAAAATAGGGAAAAACAGCAAGATCACACAGGTATGACCTAGACAACATCCCTATGGAATACTAGGTGGAGGTGTGGAACAGATTTAATGGTTTAGACTTGATAGACACAGTACCAGAAAAATTATGGATGGAGGTTTTGGGACATCATATAGGAGGCAGCAAGTAAAACCATTCCAAAAGAAAAGTAAGAAAGCAAAGTAGCTATCTGATGAGACTCTTAAAACTGGAGGAAAGAAAGAATGCAAAAGACAAAGGTGAAAGAGAAAAATTCAACCAATTGAATATAGATTTTCAAAGAAAGGCAAGGAGAGAAGGAAACCTTAAATGAACAGTGCAAAGTAATAGAGAAAAACAACAGAAGGGGAAGAACTAGAGATCTTCTCAAAAAGATTGGGGAAATCAAAGAAATATTTAAAGCAAAAATGGCCATGATAAGGGACAAAAACGGCAGGGATTTAGCCTATGCAGAAGAGATTGCACAGGAACGCTGCACCCCTAATAATCACAGTCATGAGAACATTGAACTTGAGCCAGACATCCTGGAGAGTGAAGTCAGGAGGGCCCTAGAAAACACTGCAAACAACAAAGCTAGTGGAGATGATCGTATCCCAGTTGAATTATTCAAAGCCCTAAAAGATGTAATTAAAATATTGCATTCTATATGCCAGCAGATTTGGAAAACACAGCAATGGCCACAGGATTGGAAAATGTCAGTATACATTCCAATCCCAAAAAAGGGCAATGTCAAAGAATGCTCAAATTACCAAATAATTGTGCTCATCCCACACGCTAGCAAGGTCATGCTCAAGATAATACAGGATAGGCTTCAGCAGCACATTGATAGAGAATTACCAGAAGTGCAGGCTGGGTTCTGAAGAGGTTGGGGAACTAGAGACCACATTGGCAACATACGTTGGACCTTGGAGAAAACAAAGGAATATTAGAAACAGTCGGCACTGGTACCTCGGATAACGTTATTACTTGGTTCCACAAGTCATAACGTTATCCGGTTTTTAACGTGCGATGCATTGATTGCACAATGTTAAAAAAAAAAGCCCTGTTCCCTTTCTGAAGAGGAAAGGAAATGGGGCTTGGGGAGATAAAGCGCCTCGAATAGCCCTTTGTTTGCAAAGGGAATGAGGCTTCCGTCACAAGCAAAGAGCTAGCAAAGAGCTATTCTAGCCTCGAATAGTCCTATGCTTGGAAAGGGAACGAGGCTCCTTTCAGAAAAAAGCAAAAAAAAAAAAAATCCCTATTTTTTCTGTTCAAAACTCTTTATAAAGTGGTAAAAATTCCAATGTACACTTTATGAAGAGTTTTGAATAGAAAAAAATTGGTGGTTGTTGGGTTTTTTTGCTTTTCAGAACAGATGAGATTAGTTTTCAATACATTCCTATGGGAAACTGCTTTGCACCCTCTAGTGGCCAGCTCTGGTAATGACCCAACAGTCAGCTGTTAGTTTCCCCCATCACCCCCGAAGTGCCGAATGCCACTTTTAAGCTGCCGAAACATACCGAATATGCGACAAAAATTCCAGAAATGGAGTAGAAATGCTCCAAAAACACCACCACCCCCGCCTCCATGGAAAGCAGCAAGGGGTGCCCAAGCAGCCCAAAAAAGCTTCATTATGTGAAATAAATCTGTTAACCTAGCCACTATTTTATCTTGATTTCCTTTTGGTAACAGAATATTACATTAACTAAACCATTTGTTAACTGAGGTTTCACTGTAGTGTATTTTCTCCCACATACTGGAATATATAGGACTTTCTTTTATTCAGTGTTACTGTATGTCTTTTTGTCATGGAGCCCTTGGAGCAATACCGAAAGGACTCCCTAGATCAGGAGTTCTCAACCTTTTTAAGCCAGGGGCCGGATCACACTTCCTCAGGCAGCTTTGGGACCCAGACATTTTGCTCTTCCACCAGGTGTGGAAGAAGAGGTGGTGGACCACATGAAATAACACTGTGGGCCGCATCTGGCCTATGGTCCGCAGGTTGAGAATCCCTGCCCTAGATATTTGGAAATTCTGGATAAGTTGGAATTTGACCTACTAACTTTACAAAAATCAACTTTACTAGGAATTGCCTATATATTTAGACATTATCTTAATATTTCTTAGAACCTTTGTTAGGTCTTGAGGGTGGGACTGTGGTGGCTTAATGATTAGGATGCTGAACATGATGACTGGAAGGGCAGCAAGACAGTAGTTTGAGACCCAAATACTGCATGACAGAGTGAGCTTCTTTCTCTGTCCCAGCTCCTGCCAACTTAGCCGTTCAAAAGAAAGAAATTGCATGTAGATAAATAGGTACTATTTCTGTGGGAAGGTAAATAGCATTCCATGCACTCTGGTATCTAGTCATGCCAGCCATATGTCCATGGAAATATCTGCAAACACAGACAGCGTTGGCTCTTTGGCTATAAACAGAGATGAGCACTGAACCCTAGAGTCAGATATGACTGGCTTTCAAGCAAGGACAACCTTTGCTTCACCTAAGTATGCAACTGTTAATTTTATACCATCTTTAATTGTGAATCTAACGGTAGAAGAAGATGGTGATAATAAAAACTGGAATTGACAATAAAGAACAAAATGAACTGACAGTAAATGTAGCCTTTGTTAAGAAATGGATGAAACAGTGTATCACATTATCAGTGTATTAAGTAAGATCACACTGACTGACTACAAAGGATGCCATAACTGAGACACAGCAACATTATATTGGAATGTGTGGAAGAATAACAGAATGTCACCTTCAAAGTACTGGTAGGAACACAAACCTGAAAAGGATAAGACAATTAAGATCTTGTAGGAATTTAAGATCCAAACCGATAAGTTCAAGCACAACACTGCAGACATTACTGTGGTTGACAAAAATACTATGAACTGAAATAAAGAATGTAGTTCCTGCCACTTTAAATAAAACAATCTTGTACTCCTTCTGTTACATGGTTGCTAAGTGATCTGAACACACACCATCTGTATGAAGAACAGAAGTTCAGAGATAAAATGCAGAGGCTAAGAGGAGGAGCACTTAACACTTCTGTGAATTAGTAAAGATTACAAACTATCTTAATACCTGGGCATTGTGAGTTTAAGGTGCTAATATTCAACAGTTTTAAGTACAACTGTAAGTAGCGTTTTTTCTTCCAGTTTGGCTAGCTGGGGTAAGATAAGTGGTCCTTTATCTGCCAGTGGCATATGAACTATTAAGGGTGTGCAAATTTGGATTCTCAGGACAGCTGTCTGCAAAATTCTAGACATTGTGGTCTAAACATCATATTCCTGCACCTCTGTGAGCTGTTAAAACCAACTTAATGCTAGCAACTATACCTTCATTAATTTGATAATGATGGATCCTGTATCAATTCCCTAAGGAACTGTTTAACCTTTGCAATACAGCTAAGTGGCAGCAAGAAGAAGAGATAAATTCCATCAGCAAGAATACTACTGACTCTACAGTGCAAACAAGACTGGAGTAGAACCTCAGAAATTGTATATGTTTATTTTTGTTCTTGTTGTTCAGTTGCACAGTCGATTTCAACCCTTCACGACCCCATGGACCACCACACTCTAGGCTTCTGTTCTCCACCATACTTCTCAACCAGCCCAGCTCTGTGCCTATTGCATCTACAATACCATCTAGCCATCTCATTTTTGGCCACCCCATTCTTCATTTGCCCTCAACTTTTCCCAGCATCAAGCCCTTCTCAAGTGAATCCTCTCTTCTCATTTGATGTCCAAAGTACTTTAACTTCATCTTTACTATTTGACCTTCTAAGGAGCAGTTAGGGTTGATTTCTTCTAAGATCGACTTATTTGTTCTCCTCGCTGTCCAGGGTACTCTCAAAATTCTCCTCCAACACCACATTTCAAAGGCATCTATTCTTCTGCGCTCAGCCATCCTAATGTTCCAGCTCTCACAACCATACATCACCACCAGGAATACCATTGCTTTGACTATGCAAATTTTTGTTTGCAAGGTGATGTCTCTACTTTTCACTATGTTCCCCAGGTTTCTTATAGCTTGTCTCCCAAGAATCAGTCGCCTTTTTATTTCATGGCTGCAATCTCCATCTGCAGTGATCTTTGATCCTAAGAAAGGAAAATCTGTCACTGCTTCTACTTCTTCTCCATCTATTTTCCAGGGACTGATAGGGCCTTTTGCCATTACAGTAATACCTCATATAACATTAGTATCGAATAACACTAAAATCACATAACATTAAGGAATCTGGGGGGAAGAATTGCATCAGATAACATTAAGATCCTATGGGATGCTTCAGATAACAACCGCTAAAGCCTGTGTGGTTACAATGTATCTCTATGAATCCCATAGGATTTTAACATGCATCAGATAACACTAAAAATCATATAACACCAAGACTTGTGGAACCAGGTTTTAGTGTTATATGAGGTTTTACTGTACAGTAAAACCTCATATAACACTAAAACCTGGTTCCACAAGTCTTCGTGTTATATGATTTTTCGTGTTATCTGATCCTCTATGGGATCCATAGAGATACATTGTAACCACACAGGCTTTCGCGGTTGTTATCTGAAGCATCCCATAGGATCTTAATGTTATCTGATGCAATTCTTCCCCCCAGATTCCTTAATGTTATGCGATTTTCGTGTTATTCGATACTAATGTTATATGAGGTATTACTGTATTTGGTTTTCTTGATGTTGAGTCTCAAGCCAGCTTTTGCACTTTCCTCTTTCAACCTAATCAGGAGCTTCTTTAGGTCTTCCTCACTTTCTGCCATTAGGGTAGTATCATCTTCATATTTCAAATTGTTGATGTTTCTCCCAGCAATTTTTATTCCTAATTGTGATTCCTCCATCCTTGCATTGCACATTATGTGCTCTGTATATAAGTTAAATAAGCAAGGTGACAAAATGGAGCCTTGTCTGACTCCTTTTCCTATTCCAAACCACTCCATCATTCTGTATTTGGTCCTAACTGTTGCTTCTTGACTCATGTACACATTTCTCATGAGGCCATAAGGTGTTCTGGTATTCCAATCTCATTAATTATTTGTCACATTTTGTTGTGGTCCACACAGTCAAAGGCCTTGGTGTAGTCAATGAAACAGAAGTAGACTTGTTTCTGATATTCCTTTCTTTTCTCCATGATCCAACATATGTTGGCAATGTGGTCTCTAGTTCCCCTGCCTCTTCGGAACCCAGCCTGCACTTCTGGTAATTCTCTCTCCACATGCTGTTGCAGTCCAGCCTGTATTATCTTGAGCATTACCTTGCTAGCGTGTGGGATTAGCACAATTGTTCAATAATTTGAACATTCTTTGGCATTTCCCTTTTTTGGGATTGGAACATGTACTGATCTTTTCCAATCCTGTGGCCATTGTTTTGTTTTCCAAATCTGCCGACATATAGAATATAATACAGTAATTTGATTCCATCATCTTTTAGGGCTTTGAAAAATTCAACTGGGATACCATCATCTCCACTAGCTTTGTTGTTTGCAGTGCTTTTTAGTGCTTTCTGACTTCACTCTCTAGGATGTATGGTTCAAGTTCAATGTTGTCATCATTGTGATTATCAGGTGTGTTGAGGTCCTTTTTGTATAGTTCCTCTGTGTACTCTTTCCATCTTTTCTTTATCTCTTCTGCATTAGCTAACTCTGTGCCTTCTTTGTCTCTTATCATGTTCATTTTTGCTTTAAATATTCCCTTGATTTCCCCAATTTTTTTTAAGATCTCTAGTCCTACCTCTTATGTTGTTTTCCTCTATTTCTTTGCACTGTTCATTTAGGTAGGTTTCCTTATCTCTCCTTGCTTTTCTTTGAAATTCTGTATTCAATTGACTGAATTTTTTCCTTTCTCCTTTGCCTTTTGTGTTCCTTCTTTCCTCTGCTATTTTAAGGGCCTCATCAGACAACCACTTTGCTTTCTTACCTTTTTTTTCTTTTGAAATGTGTTTTTTTTTACTGCCTCCTGTATGATGTCCCGCACCTCTGTCCATAATTCTTCTGGCACTCTGTCTATCAAGTCCAAACCATTGGATCTGTTCCACACCTCCACTGTGTATTCCTTAGGGATGTTGTCTAGATCATACTTGTCTGGCCTAATTGTTTTCCCTATTTTCTTTAGTCTAAGTCTGAAATTTGCAATAGTAGATTATGATCTGAGCCACAGTCTACTCCAGTTCTTCTTTTTGCTGACTGTATGGAGGTTCTCCGTCTTTGGCTGCAGAGTATGTAATCAATCTGGTTTTGATGTTGGCCATCTGGAGATGTCCATGTGTAAAGTCTCCTCTTGTGTTGCAAGAAAAAGTTGTTTGCTGTGACCAGTGTGTTATCTTGGCAGAACTCTGTTAGTCTTTGCCCTGCTTCATTCTGTGTTCCAAGACCAAACTTGCCTGTTATTCGATTTGCTTTTTGATTTCCTACTTTGGCATTCCAATCTCCTATAATAATGTGGACATCATTTCTTGGTGTCTGTTCTATGAGGTGTTGTAGCTCTTCATAGAACTGGTCAATTGTGGCTTCATCTGCATCAGTGGTTGGTGCGTAGAGTTGTAATACTGTGATATTGAATGGTTTTCCTTGGATTCAGACCGAGATCATTCTGTCATTTTTTAGATTGCATCCCATTACTGCTTCTCTCACTCTTTTATTAACTATTATCGTCACTCCATTTCTTCTGGGATTTTCTTGTCCACAGTAGTAGATATGATGTCTCCAGAGCTGAATTCGCCCATCCCTGTCCATTTTAACTCACTGATTCCCAAGATGTGTTTATTAAGTGTATCCTTTCTGAGGCGCTGACTGGCAAATTACAACCAACTTGCTTCATGATCTCTAATATATCTGGCAGTCGGTTACAAAAATCTACAGATGGTTGCTAAGGATGTCATGGGTTGACCATGTGACTAATGTAGAAGAGTTGCACTGGATGGCTTAAAAATACTTTTAAAGACCATTAATCAAAGAAAGCTCCAAAACCTAGGTCATAACATGAGAAACAACATAAATCAGGCATTCACAACCTCTGGCCCATGGGCCTAATTTGGCCCCTTGCATATAATTAAACTGGCCCATTGTGAGAACCCAAACACCTCTAGACATGCCCACCACCTGCCCTGCCCTGCCCCACCCCCACCCCAGAAGCCGCATTGTGTTACTGGGAGGCTCTTTGTGTGTATTAACCAGTACAATAGTACAATCAGGCTATAACTTTCAAATGCTCATTCATATCCACCCAGAATTGATTGGTCTCACCCAATTCTACACTGCCCACTGCAAACCTCAATATTTTCTTACATTTTGATGACTGGGTGCTGGAGAACTCAAAACATTTCAAAATGCCTCCCCCATGATCCTAGCAGGAACAGGAGATTATGATGATGAAGAGGTCAGGGATGTTGGGAAATGCAAATGCTCCTTTGAAGGTTTCATGAGGTCTGGAGGCTTTACACTCCCTTGCTTCACACAAAAGAGGGCAAGGGGCCAATTTCATACTAGTTAACAAGATAGGAACCTGCCCTGGAGAATGTTTGTCTATTTGTTTTTCTTGCATTCCACTCTTGTCCCTAATTTTGTTATAGAAACTTAACTGAACTTGGGGCAAGTTGTTTCTTCAAGAAAGGTTCACATGATTCTATATGGCAGGGATGGCAAACCTTGGCATTCCAGCTGTTCTTGGACTTCAATTCCCAGAAACCCAAGTCCCTGTGAATCCACACGAATGGGTTTACTGCACATCTGCACAGTAAACCCATTTGTGTGGATCCACAGGGACTGGGCTTCTGGGAATTGAAGTCCAAGAACAGCTGGAGTGCCAAGGTTCGCCATTACTGCTATATGGTATCTATAGCTTTTGCCCTCCTCTTCCTGTCAACTGTTCAGCTGCTACTGAGCCTCCAAAGTGATGGCTGCAACAACTTTCTACATAATAAGTTTAAATTTATTCTCACTCTTTTTTACTTTTCAGATTCTGTGTCCTGTGAGAAATAAAATCTTTAAGGAAAAAAAGTTATGCCAAAATTAAAAGGAAAATCAAAAGAAAAAAACAGTTCAGTTATCTTCACCCTTGAAAAGTTACTGCAAACATATGAAAAGCATTGTATGCTCTCCCAAACTTGTGTTAGTCCAACTGTAAAACAAAGTTTACAGAAATGTATAGAAAATGATATGTTAATCACTAAGGTAAGCCATTTAAAAAAACCAGTTTTGTCTGTAATTAGGAATGAGGAAAGAATGGTCAGAAAGTTCCATCCTATTTGAAATTACTTTTAAATCTAGGACGGACATTTCTATCAGGATAGGGAAGATTTATGGACTAATTTGCCTTCTCTCAAGATCTGTTATTTGCTACCCCAGCCTTGAAACCAAAAGTGACTGAAAGTCTACTTCTTGTTTTCTGAAAACTGGAAGGAGAGGTGTCAAAACAAGGTGCACAAGCAGTGGTGGGCTCCAAAAAAATGTACTGCCACACTGTGGGGGTGGTGCGGTGGGGGTGGCCAGAGGAAAGGCCCTGTGTTGCACCAGAATTAGGACTACAGTACTGTACTTTATTTCAAAACTCGGATGGTCAGGGCCAGCCAGAATTTCTGCGACTGGTTCTGGCGAACTGGTGCGAACCTGCTGATGCCCACCACTGCTCACAGGGGTTGCTTCTTTTTAAAGGAGGCATATGATTCCTAGATTGTAGTGTTTCATTTGCATCTGGACGTCACCTAGTAGACTTCAAAGTAAAGTAGGAAGATCATAGAATAGAGAAATTCATTCAATGTAGCATTTATGTACACGCATTTTATGACTTACTACATGTAGAAAGAAAGATCTTGTAAATGGCCAAGATAATGCTTTTGAAGTAGCCGACTCTGGTCAAAAAATAGTTTAATTATTTTAACATTTTAATTTGTATGAATTTTAACATTTTAATTTGTATGAATTTTAACATTTTAATTTGTATGAATTTTATTCTGATACAAATAAAGAAAGAAGCTTCCTGCCGGCTTTCTCAGTCTAATTTTCCTTTTTCAAAAGCCACAAGACCAGGTGGGGGCTACATAAAAGTTGCAGTGCAAATTGCCCACCCCTCTTTCTGTGCTGATCATCATCATCATCATCATGGAATGAAGAAACACAAAACCACACTTATTCAGTGACAGTTAATTTATATAGAGTACAATTATGGTGCATATAGTTGTGAGATTATCTTGAAATCATTAATTTTGCTAACTGGTCATTTGATATGTTTTTTTAAAAAATATTAAAATAAGAATTATGTGCCATGAAGTTGATTCTGATTTATGGTGGCTTCTCCCTGGAATCTCTAGGTGCAGAGTGCTTACTACTCCTTTCTTCTGCCATTTCTCTGGGACTGTGCAGCTTGCTTAAGGCTAAACAAACTGGCTTTTCTCCTGGAATGTACAGTGGAAAATCGATCACCTAATCTGTGGTCCCATAGCCAGATACCTAGTTCATGGAATTATTCAGTCAATTACTTGACTACAGTATTTTATTATAAAATACATTAATTTGTGTTGTTGTTATTTGGTCTATGTCCAAGATAAACCTGAATAACAAGAGGGAATTCCAGCTCATTTACCTCACTTAGGGTCTATGAGTCATCTCCTGTAGTTAACTGGGTAGTCCTTACATTAATTATTTTGCCATATGCTTTGGCAATATGGTTGTAATTGTTATTAAGCCTTCCGTACTTTTTCCTAGTTTGTACTTACAAATGCAGAAACCTCATCAGGAAACCTCCATCCAGTTTCCCTTACTCCTTTATTAAGGACAATTCGAGATCAACGCTATCGGATGGGGAAAGAGCTGAGTGTCTGGGGAATTAAGACGAGTCCTCAAGATATTGCAAATCTTGTAAGTTTTAAAAAATCAAGTTGATAGTAGAACAATCACTCTGTAAATGAGACACATAATATAATAGTTACAAATTGATTACTAACATTTGAAGCAACATCCTTCTTTCTAGGCCAAAGATACTCCATCATTATACTTTATTATTTATGCCAATGACTTTTAGTTGGTCAACCTTAAAGTAACCAGAGAAATCTGGGAAATAAATTTATCTAAACAAACGATAAGAATGGAACGTTTGAGCAATAATTTTTGCTGCCATTTCACCAGCGTAGCAACGGCACTGGTGTTTGAAACCAGAGATAGAGCCTCCGAATACAGAATTTTACAAAAGTGCCTCAAAATATAACACAAACAGACTCCTTTTGCAAAGAAGTAGCTACCCTTGTGCCTCAGAAGAACTAGGAATAGGGCACAGTCACCCACTTTCCCCAAAACTTATAAACAACATACTGTAATAGTGTCCTCTCATCTTGATAGCTTGAATATTAAAACAGTAGCATCTCGGTCACCAGGGTTCCCAATGTTCTTCCTAATGCCTGTGAATTTTAGGGAAAACATTTATGGGAACCTTGCAATTAGCCCCTCCATCATGCTGGAGGGACTAATGAGCCTCTTTGGCATATCGGATATTGAACACTTCAACAGTAGGGAAAGTCAAATACTGTACAGTACTGTATATATTTTTATGTCTTGTAGATAATTGCTAATGCAACTGTGAGCAGTTTCAATTGGTAATACATACACATATACACAGAGAATATTTTTAAATTAAAGCAATCTCACTTTCACTTACATACCCCCCCCCACTGCTTATATTGCTTTCTGAGCAATTCACAAGGCAATAAGCATTTTGCCCCCAACAAGCATTTTACTGACCTCTGGAGAATGGAAGGCTGAGTCAACCTTGATCCCTGCAGGACTGAATTTAGATCATAAGCAGAGTTTTAGCTGCAATACTGTAGCTTAACTGCTGTGACACAGTGCTAAGTGATGCATTACCCTCAAATAGTTTTTAGATTTTGATTTTAAAGTTTTAAATTGAGGGGTTTTTTTAGGAATGTTTTAAAGAGTGTTTTATTGTTTGTTTGTTTTTTAATGAATTGTGAGCCACCCTGGGTCACCTCGGTGAGGAGGGAGATTGATAAGTATGACTAATAAATAAAATAAATAAATTGCATTAACCATGAGCTAAAAAAAACCCATTTTAAACATTATTTCACTTCCTCTGATCATTCCCAAACAATCAGAGAAAGAGATCAATAAAATTGAAAAAAATGATTCCTGTTTTAACAGATGGAGAGCACTGAAGAGCAAATCACTCTTCTCTGCAAATGGGAACCTATGCTTTTTTTGGCAATCCAGATACCCATTTTGCAAGTAGTCCGCACATGTCCTGGGTTCCTAATATTGATGTCAGGTATTCTGGAAACTATATGTTCCAGGACTCCTCACACTTGTGAAAGCTGTTCCTGGAAAATAACTTGTTCCAGTTAAAAGTCTCATGAATAAAGCCAAGGGGTGCTTATTTATCAGTAGTTTTGGAACCAGCAGAAGATATATTAAAGAACACAGGAAGGAGCAAAGCCCACATGAATCCACTTTTTGGACCCCAGAGAAACAAAAGCTTTAGTCTTCAAACTCTCCCTAGTAAAAGTGCAGGTTGGTGACAGAGGAGGTAAGATTAAGATAACAGTGGGAAATAAGACTACAACAAACAGAAAGAATTAATCCACTCACCAATGTGTATACCTATATGTATACTTGTCATCTCACATGTGATCTAATATGAGGTAGACATGCATGTATTTGAGCAGCAGGCTCAGTCCTATCAATTCTTAGTGATTCCTCCTATAGAGAACTGCAAAAATGTGGCAATTTCTGAACCATTCTTTTGAACTGTCAGAGTTCATGCTTTTCCACTCTGAGAGTTGGCTAGCAGATGCTGGCTGACTAAGGAGCAAAGCAAAAACCCTTTTTGCAAATTGTAGCACAGATTATATATTAATAATAATCTGCTGCCAAGTCAAATCTGATATATAACAACCATTTTCAAGGTTTTTTCAAGTAGAGAATACTTGGAAGTGGTTTACCATTCCCTTCTTCTAGGGCCATGATGGTGAACCTTAGCACTCTAGATGTTCTTGGACTACAATGCCCAGAAGCCCAAGCACCCTATGAATCCACATGAATGGGTTTATTGTGATTCATCTGGCCCATGCTGCCCTCGTTCCTCCCAGCAGCGGAGGTAAAACACACCTGTACGGTAAACCCATTCATGTGGATTCACAGGGTGCTTGGGCTTCTGGGAATTGAAGTCCAAGAACATCTAGAGTGCCAAGGTTCACCATCACGGTATCTCAGAGGAGTAAAAACTGACAGACACCCCCCCCCCCCCCAAGATGGGAAGACCCAATTGTGAACATTTTGGTTGAACCTGGAGAAGAAGAGTGTGGCAGCGAAAGGAACGGAAAGCAAATTGTGACCAGCAGGAACTTATCCCTTGATAGTCTGGTCAATCAAAGAATCGAGGAAACAAGGGATTCCTCTGTATCCAGAGTGAAGAATAGTTCAAGGGATACTGATTTTCCTGCTATTTTAGTCACTGGGTATGTTAAATGTGTTGCTCTTTTGTGCAGTAGAGTTAATAAACAGAAACAATTCATTTCAAGAATTATTTTCTCTGATAAATCTGTTATTTTTATGTATGTCTTTAGGCAATCTTACTTGAGCTAGATGGACGTACTATCTATCCATTTTCAAAATTGGAAATAACTCATCAATTGTTAGATCTGTGGAGCACAGAGAGACTTGGAGTAGCTTTGCCTTACAGCAATCTGAGTTCCCTTGCATTGGATTATTCAAAGTAAGACTTTTTTTCCTCCTTCAGCATGTAGCACTAAAAAAAGATGAGCTGTAATGGAGATATATTGTAGGAGCAGGCTAAATAAAGTTATTTCCATTGCTTTCTTCCTGCTATCTTCCCATGTTTTGCAATGTGTGAAGGGAAGCACTGTATCAGTCATAACATCTCATAATCTTGACTCATTCCCTTGACAATATGGCCAAATGAAGTAATTGTGCAAGTACATAAATGGCTATAGCCACTGACTGAAGGCTCAAGAGCTGTTGCAAGGTTTCAGCATAATGGCATCCAGTTTCACAGCAAAAACTCCACCAGGAGAGAAGAGCATCCCAGTTCCAGGCAAAGTTCTCACAACTGCTGGGACCTTTCTTCTCCCTCCCATTTAATGTGTATCATAGCAGCACTGCAATGGCTTAGTCTTTAGTGGATAAGACACTGGGTTGGAGACTGGAAGTTTTGATACTTGGGTTTTGATACTTGAGTGCTGCATGACGGATCTTGGGGACATGAAAGGAGCCTCATTTGGGCGTCCCCTGAGTGGAGTTTCTTCAGCAAAAATCCCTTCAACCCAGAGTAATTTCTGACATGAAATTTATTATTTAATAATTATTATATTGCCATCATTTAATCATCTACTTGCATTAACAGATAAAATTACAATGTTTAAGAAAACATCTGTATTTTAAAAACATTCTGTTTTAATCCATACACAATACATACTCAATAAAAAGAGAACTGAGCAGACTCTAAAAACATATTTTGCTCATGTTTATTTGGCTTGCTTCTTGCTCTGAAACATTAATTTTGACTGATCACCTATGAGGAGCTATAGTTCAAGGAAATGTGTTGGGTGCCTCATATTATCTTTAGGGGGACTTCCTTCCGGCCCAGAATTTTACATCACGTCACTGTTTTCCCCCCATAAATTTGTATAGCTCAATGGTTTAGGTAAGGGTTGGAAGTTCAGTTCCTCACTGTGCCTCCTTGACATGGGTTATTAGACTCAGTGATCCATAGGGTCCCTTCCAACTCTGTGGTTCTATGATCAGTTGTTATGCTATTAAGAAATAGTGGTTTCAATTCAAATTTACTATTAACTAAAGGAGGGGTGCCCAAACCTTTTGGACCGTGAGCCAGTCACATGGTTCAGGGGGATGGTCACTATGGCCCGGGGCCCAGATCTGGCCCCCAGTGCCAATTCGTCTGGCCCCCAAAGCCCTTGTTGCTCCTGGAAGTGGAAGTAAAGCTGGTGTGTTTTACTTCTGCTTCCGGGAGCAATAAGGGCTTTGTGGGCCAGAAGAATTTGTGTTGGGGGGGGGGCATAACATCTCATAACTAGAGCTCATAACTGAACTAGAGTAAAGTCATTGAAATGAACAGAATTTGTTACTCGATACTGAAGTCAATACTAAACCCACCTTGATGTTATTAGCTCTACTCTGTTGTTGCTGTGTGCTTCTTTAGAATTGCTTCTGGCTTAATGGTGACACTAAGAATTAATGACTTCCCAAAGATCACCTCATTAACCTCTCAGCTCAAGTCTTGCAAAGCAGAAATCTTAGCTTCCTTTATTGAGTTACTACCTTGCAGGATTGGTGTACAAACCAAAAGCATACAGCCTTGGGATTTTATTAAGTTTCTGGAACACTATGCAGTCTAAGGAATCAGAGTGCTAGAGAAGGGCCTGATAGTTCCCCAGTCAGAGCACATTTACCAGCCTAGAATTCACTCACACCAGAAATCTCTTTCGGTAGCGTGGCGAGTGGCTCATGTGGTCCCTTCTGTCCAGGCCAAGTTCTTGACACACTGACAGAGAGTTGAAGTTTTTCACCATACCCCAATATATGCCAATCCCGGCACCTGTGGACACTGGGAACAGACTCTATGGAAACCTTGCAATCATCAAATACTGCTTCCATTGTAAACATCTGGTATGCTGAAGGAGCTGATGAGGGGCAGGGAAGTGCAATTATTTTGCTGGAATTGTGAAGAAGGTCACCAGCTACTTCAGTTAGGTTGCTATTAGTGTTTGACCAAGGAGAGTTGGCTAAACATTATTGAGTTCCTAACCTGTCCTCAAATTACCTCAGCAACCATAATCATAGATTGCATCACAAGGAACAGTCTGGGCAGGGCCTAGTAAAGGATTCCCTTGCTCAAAAGCCAGTTGTATCCGACTCTAGGATTCAGTGCTCATCTCTGTTTCAAAGCCAAAGAGCCAGCGCTGTCTGCTTCTGCAGACGTTTCTGTGGTCATGTGGCAGGCATGACTAGACACCGGAGCGCACGGAACACTGTTTACCTTCCCACAAAGTGGTCCCTATTTATCTACTTGCAATTTCTTGCTTTCAAACTGCTAGGTTGGCAGGAGCTGGGACAAATATGGGGGCTCATTCCATCGTGCAGTACTTAGGAATAGAACTGCTGACCTCCCACCTTCCAGTCAGCATCTGCCCTACATTTTTTCTCTCCAGTTTTCACATTTACAAACAGTAACTGAGAATGCCACAGGATGGAGGTTTTTGGCCATGTTGTCCAGCTATGTACCTCAATATTTCCAAATCTCTGTTAATTTTTTCATAGCTTTTCTTCTGAACTTCTCTTCTTCTGATGTTTGGCTGTATTCTCCATTGGGGCTGGTGACTGAAGTATAGAAAAATCTTGTAGCAATGTTGATGTTTTCATGGTTATTCTTACAATGACTATGTAATACTGTACTGTACTTCTGCCATTATTTTCTCTTAATATTAACCTGTTTTTATATATTTTTTCCTTTAGCTTTCATCAGGTGTCATTTGAAACCATTGTTATTTTCTGCCAGTGAAATGGTTCATCTGTGTATTTTAAATTGTTTATATTTCTTCACCAAGCTACATGTCTCTTTCATCTGAATCTAATTCAACTTTTCCTAAAACACATTCTTTATGTAGTTTGAACAAAGAATGGGACAAAATATACTCTTCTCTGACACCTTTGCCAACTGAAACCATTATGTTTTTCTGTACACTATCATTATAGCCACCTGCACATAACATGTTAGTCAGATATTGCGTCAAACCCATTTCTAGTGATTCATAATGTCATAAGCTTCAGAAATCAAAGGTTTTACTGCAATGTATACAGTCAAACTGATTTCCCCCTGAAATTCCTTACTTACATTCTAGTAGTGAACATAGATTTGGAATATGATTTTTAGCATCCCTTTCTTTACTAAGCTCAGCTTGAACACCTGCAAATTTTTACTCTCTATATATAAAGACCTATGTTGTAAAATGTATTTTACTTACAAGAAAACTTGCAAGTTATCTCAATGGACATATAATTATTGCAATCTTGGCTATTCCCAGGCTTTGAAATAGGACTGTATATTGAATGCTTCCAGTCTGTGGATCATTGCTTTCCCCTATTTATTATCATATTCCTGTGAAGATTTTTATTCAGTCTCTGTAGTTTATGATACTTCTGTTTCTTCTGAATACTTTCATTTCACTTTCTGAAGTAGTAGGTTCTTTGTCAAAGTAGGTTCTTCTTCGATAAAAATGTCACCTTTGCATCTCTTCTATATAGTTTTTAGTACTGTTTATTATTTCCACCTTTATTTTATTCTGGTCAGATTGTGTAATATCCAGCTGATCTTTCAGCATCCCTAATATAGGTTTAAAATTCCCTAGATGGATTTTATGGAAGAGATCTTGGGTCTCTCTCTCTCATTTTTAGGATTCTGACCCTTTTTTCCTGTCACTTTCTACTTTTGTTTTTTGTCTATTGCTAAGAAACTTAAGAATTCCATTAGTCACTCATCAAATGCTTTTGTTTCCACTCTACTAGTTGGGATTAAAATGGCATTGAGCCTAATCTTTTTTGATGGATACACAAATGAGATTAGCAGTCTCCAGATCTAACCTTATAATGTGGTTACATACAAGTTAGATATGGAAAAACTACAAGTATATGTCAGTCCAGATAATTGTCTTTCAGATGTCACCAGGCTTCTCCTATAAATATGTAGTAATGAGATGGCAGCTGTACAGACTAAGCATAATTTTTAAATTGGTAAATTACAGTATCACAATTTAATTCTTTGCTCAGATTCATTTAAAATCCTACAGGAATAGCTAGATAACTGTATGGTGCAACTTCTTTACAGATGTGGAGATGATGGCCTCAACAGACTTACTTCTGGATTAGAAGGGAACAGAAAGCTTATAACTCTGAGTCTTTGCTACTGTGATTTAGGACCTGAAAGTGGAAAAACATTAGCCACTCTTGTAACCCAAACTGCCATTTGGTAAGTTTTGCTGTTCAATTTTTGGCAAGTGGCAATAATGCTGTATGATACACAACATTAAAACATCAATATACCGGTACTCATGGTAGCATTAAACTGTTACATGAATAATCAGCAACCCTGTGGAGGGTGTAAGAAATAGTTACTTCTTGGCGTAAGCTAACCAGAGGACTTCATTTCATCTGAACTTGAAATTTTGCTTAGTTGAAAACACTGTATGTGACTTGTTGAAAGAAGCCAAGTTAAACACAGAAGCATGGTTAAAACCAGCAGCATTATCTTTTTCAGATGTAGAATAAATTGATAAATAGAACCAGAAAATACATTATTTTACTCTCCTTATGTCTGCAATAGAGTGGGGAGAGGACTGTGTGGGAACCTGGTTGGCAGGGCAGGTGTGGGGCTCCAGGAATGTGGAGTCCCATGCTGGGTGGCTGATCTAATGGGACAGCCACCCTTCTCGCTGTTTTAAACTTTTTAACTTTTAAAATCTTTTTTAGTATTTTGTAAATTACAGTTTAATTTCTTTTTAAATTAATTTTAAACCAAATTGCTGAATTTGTAGGGGTATAGTGGGATTATTTAGTTTGTTTTGCACTCATGTGAGATTTTGTATTGTTTAGTTTGTTTTGCACTCATGTTGTAAGCCACCTAGAGTCGGGTTTGCCTGATTGGGGAAGGATAATAAATCTAAATAAAAATAAATAAATAAATAAACCAATAAACCTGAAGCTTGTTTGTGTAGTGCTAAACTATGCTTTTACAATAGGCCTGGATCAGCCTTAAGTTCTTGTATTCAAAATTAATGTATCATTTTCACTGATCCAATGCCTTTTTTTTGTAAAATACTTTTTTAGATTTTGAAGTTTTTACTAATTAGAGGTTGAGTTTCGCTCACTGTGCAGATCAAGAGCTCCCACAGATATCTCTGACTTCTTTGTCCTGCCTTCTAGAGCAGGGTTCCTCAAACTTGGTTCCCCAGATGTTCTTGGACTTCAGTTCCCAAAAGCCCTGATCAGCAGGTGTGCTCATTTGGGCTTCTGGTAATTGAAATCTACGAACACCTGGACAGCCAAGTTTGAGGAACCCTGTTCCAGAGAATATCCTAACAGCCTGCTTGCTACACTAGTGCAGTTTATATTTATAGCTTCTTACTTGAAATCATATACTGTACTGTATATAATGTATTCCATAATACTGTACACAAGTTTTCCTCTTCTATTTTGTGCCTGTGTTAATTTGCATGTAAGGAAGGGTCCTCACAAGCATTTATACTTTTATTTATCCCACTTTCTTACAGCGAAGGGACTCAAGGAATTGTACACATTTTGCTGAAAATGAACATACTATGAGTAACTGAACATTAAGAAATAAAGGAGCATTTATGAAGTAGCTCCAGAAATATCTATACACAGGAATACAGTAGTAGGCTGGCTGGAGTGATCACAGAATACTGTATCCTAAAAGCAGAGGTAGAGAAAATAGGATCCCGCCCCAAGCTGTTCTTATGTTTCTTACTTCCATCAGTCTCCCTTATCCCTGCCAGTAAATGTTCTTCCCTGAGAGAGGAAAGGTGGATTCATCTTTTAAATTGATTGCATTAACATTGTTAATAAACCCTCTGTGCAGTTATTATTGTTGCTTGGGCTATCTCTCTTTCTTCCCGTGGTCCTTGAAAGGTCAGGGAGAGGAGTATCAGACAATTAGCCCACAAACCTCCAAATCTACCCAACCTGTTTTACAGGGAAGAGGGATTTTCTGTGTAGCTCTTACTACACGTCAGGTGTAAACCTCATTTGAGTAAAGGTAGGTAAAGATAAAGGTCACTCTTGCTTGAAAGCCAGTCATAAAACACTATAGGGTTCAGTGCTCATCTCTGTTTATAGCCAAAGAGCCAATGCTGTCTGTGTCTGCAGATGTTTCTGTGGACATGTGACAGGCATGACAAGACACCCAAGCGCACGGAACACTATTACCTTCACACCAAAGTGGTACCTATTTATTTACACCAACGGCCAGGGAAGAAGAAGCCAGGGCAGGTTGAGGACTTCACCACCCCTCCCCCTGCACCCCTCCCCCTGCACCCCTCCACCAACGGCCAGGGAAGAAGCAGCCAGGGCTGGTTGAGGACTTCACTGCCCCTCCCCCTGACCCCCATCAACATATTGTAATGTAATGCAATATTTGTAAGCAACCCTGAGTCACAACGGTGAGTGGGCAGCAATATAAATTTGAACTAATAAATAAATAAATAAATAAATACTTGCAATTTATTGCTTTTGAACTGCTAGGTTGGCAGGAGCTGGGACAGAGACAGGAGCTCACTCCATCATGCAGTACTTGGGGCTCGAATTACTGCCTTGCCTCCCTTCCAGTCATCAAGTTCAACATCTTAACCATTAAGCCACCACAGTCCTTTTGAGTAAAGGTAAGAGATAGCAATTGGGGGAAACAGAGAAAGGAAGGGGGAACATCCTCTTTGATGAGATCTTCTGTGTCTGAGTGGCAACTATTATACAGTAATTACAAACATTTATTTACAGACAATACATTACATTACATTACATTCCAGTCTTGTTGGTCCCACTGATGCATTCCAGATCAAATACTAAAAATATGAGTAACACACAATGTTTTTAAAGTTGAATGATCCAGGATTATGATATATTGTACATTGTCTATAAATTATCATAATCTTCTCTTTAACCAGTCTCTGTGAAATGTTTTTTAAAATTTATTACAGTAACCTGTTCCTTAATGGTAACCGCTTGCAATGTCTGGGTGCCATAGAAATCCTCATACCAATAGCAGAATATGCAGAAAAAAATGGACAAGAAAAGAAAGCAAATGCTTTGGCAAACAGCAATAACACTGCTTGCTACAGTCTTGATGGTAGGACTGCCTTTGTTATTTACTTATTTAAATTAGTCAATTAAATGATAAAATTAAATTTTAAATATTAAAAGCAGAGGCAATAAACACACAGCACAAACTTTCTGGTGTTGGATTCATCTTGGAGCAAATATATGTATACATATCAGCTTATTCATGTCATTTTTCATTTTCATCTTCAACAGCAAACAAAGAAACCACTATTCATTCAAAATCAGTTAGTTCAGTAACTCGTTCCAAAAGAAATAGTTCTTCTGCAATGGAAAACAACAGAAAGAAAAAGAAGAGAAAAGGTACAACTTAACTACCCAAAGGCAAAGTTAACTAGGACCATATAGCTGACGTTCATGCAACATGTCTGCCATCATTTTTCTGAATCCTGTATAGTGTGCTGAGTACTCTACAAAAATAAGTTTGGGCTGTATTACTTAAGACTGTAAATGAAAAGACCTTAATGTTATCCAGGGTCTCAGAGTCTTTCCTAGATATACAAGTTCTGGGGAGACAATTTTGTATTCAATCACATGAGCTCCAGCTGCTTTGGTGACTCTAGATCAGTGGTGGACATCAGCAGGTTTGCACCAGTTCACCAGAACCGATAGAAGAAATTCTGGCTGGCCCCACCTATCCAAGTTTTGATAGCTGCCTCCATGACCACCTCAGGAACATCACAGAATTCTCTTTGCCTGCTGGAGAGGGGGAATGAGGGCCAGCTGTGTGGACCAGCTAGCTCAGCCATAAAGACCTTGCTGCTACTGCTATTGCTGCCTCCATGACCACCTCAGGAACATCACAGAACTCTCTCAGCCTGCTGGAGAGGGGGAATGAGGGCCAGCTGTGTGGACCAGCTAGCTCAGCCATAAAGACCTTGCTGTCTCTCTTGACTGTATTGTATTTTTACACTGTATTTTTATTGTATTGTTTTTTTCTTTTATGTAAAATTTATTGTGTTATCTGTGCTGCATCTGTTGTTATATTTTTATATTATGCTGTATTTATATTTGAGATTGTGATACTGTATATGTTTGTGTTATGTGAGCCCCTCTGAGTCGCCTCAGTGAGGTGAGTAGAGGGGCATATAAATCTAATTTAATAATAATAATAATAATAATAAAGTAGTCCTAATGCAGGTGCAACACAGGGCTTTCCCCCTGGCCATGCCTACCATACCACACCCACAGTGTGGTAGTAATTTTTTTGGAGCCCAGCACTGCTCTAGATCAGGGGTTCTCAATCATTTTATGCCATGGGCCGGACTACTCCCCCTCAGACACATGGTTTTCCCCCATCGTAGACACTGCCATAAACTGCAGTGGTTGTGTTTGTGCATGTGTGGGCTTGTTTGCGGCTGTCGTAAATGTGTCCACTTCTGCTTCTGGGGTTGTTGCCGTGGGCTGGATGATTTGCCATTGCGGGCTGGGTCCAGCCCATGGGCTGTAGGTTGCGAACCCCTACTCTAGACAAATTCATATATATGTATGTATGTATAGTTGTAAGGAAACTCTTCTAGAATATATGGTAAAAGGAGTAGACCACTTCATATTGAAGAATTTTCCCAATATGAAGACAATTTTGTGTCCTTTGTAAAACATTGTTGCATTTCTCAGTAAAATAGGGAGATCACTTGTTCCATTGGCCATCAAACATCTGTCTCTCTAAACTGCTTATCTCAATTGTGCCAGAAATAATTCATATCTGCTTGCACTGTTTTCAGGCTTTAAAAAAAGAAGTAAGCAGCCTGATCCTGATCCTGGTCCATGGCTAACTAAATTGCATTTGGCTGATAATGCCATAGATGGAAGGTTTAACCAAGGAGAGGAGAATCTCTGGAAGTTCATTGTCCTTTTGACTTGGTAAGACAATTTAGAACACTTCATGCACCATTTATTTGACCATCTGTGATATAATGAATGCCCCACTATTCAAATTAAAAATTAGAATAACTATTCCTCACCCATATTCAGCTTCCCAGCCGCCTCAGATGCAACTTTATCAAGATGGTTCTCATCCTGGCAAGGAAAGAAAACTTTGAGATAAATCTGTTGGGAAATGATAGAATTGCATGCTGAAAGAATTTAGGTTCACTCAATCCAGACTACCAGTACTCTTTAAGACCCCATTTTTGCTATTCACTGTATTGCAGAGGAGAAGACATGAGTCTGCATGTACAGTTGGATTGCAACTTCATCAAGACCATTGTTTAGGATGTCTAGGAATTTCTATGTGTTGCACTGCAACATGAATTATATTCTACTTGATATTTTATAGAGCAAGTAGGAGAACTTATTGAAAAAACAGGACTGCATAATAGGACACATAATTAGTTAAAAATTTCAGCCTGGAACTACACACATTCAGAGTGTTCTTTATTGCTGTGGTGTACTATATGTGAATTGTCTTTCCAAAGTTCACATTTTAAGATTTTTTTTAATTAAAAGTTATGCATTTTGTGAAACAGCTGAACTGTCTACCAAACCCCCTAAAACTAGATCTACTAGAATCAATGAAATCGGACAATTACAAACAAATTCTATAAAGAACTAATACACCAACAAAAAAGAGTCTTTCTTCTTACTCTTAGATTTCCATTTTCAGGGCAACTGTTTTTTAGTACTGTATAGAAGAAAATTCAAAAGCAGAATTTTGCACCTGCAATCTGATGAAGTACAATTAATATTACCATTTATTTCTGTTAGCATAGACTACTTAAAGTAGTAAAAAGAAGTGGAGGTTATCTTACTGTCAGAGCACAGTACCGGCAGAGCTCTATAGCTGGTTAGAGCTACAATGGTGGGAAGGGGAGCTTCTCCTTACTTCAGGTTGCAGAAAGAGCAGAGCAGAGTCTTTGTTGCCAGTCCAGAGGTCAGGAGCCAGTGGAGTTGTACTAGAAGTGCAGGGATTGTCCAAGAGAAGTGGCGTAGCGTAGGCGGAGCCAGGGGGCGCCCCGCCCTGGGAGGCATTTTTTGGGCTATGGGTGTTCTTGGACTACAATTCCCAGAAGCCCTAGTGGGAGCGAGCACCAGTGTCCACCAGGGGAGCGGCAAATTTGGCTTAAGCTCCGGGTAGCTGACTGTTCAAGAGGGTAGTCAAGGTCAGAGTCTGATGTTCAGAATCAAGGTCAGGAAGCCAGGAGCACAGTGTCAGGTTCACCAAACTGACAAATTGGCCCAACAAGGGCCTGCTGGCACGCCTCTCCTTTACGTGCAGTCACACCCCACACCTGAGGGTCTGTTCAGGAGGTGTGCCTGGGCCCTCCTCCTTCTCAGCTGCATCTGATGCCTCAATGAAACCCTGTAGCGAGCTGGTCTGCTCCTGAGTAGCCTGCCTGCTGGCACCTGGCCTAGTTGTCAAACTCTGATCCTCTGGCCCAGCTTGACCCTGCTGGGTAGGCTCCAGAGTGACAGCTGGCTGCAAAGCTGGTGCCATGTCCATCTCCTCCAGCTCAACCTCCTGATCTGAGCTGGCCATGGCCTGTGGGACTGGCAAGGGGTCCTCCTCAGGCTCAGATTCCAAGTAAAAGCTGGCAGCAGGCAGCTGGGCAAGCTGAAAGTCCTTCTCCTCACACCCAGGACCCCAGGTCACAACAGTTACACACATGCACACTGTTTTACTGCTATGTTTGGAATCAAGTACCTAACAATTTAAAAAATATTTTAAGTAATCATCATTGTTGGCTGCTACTCATATCCAAGTAAACTTTTTTTGTCTGGAAACAAGACAAAAGCCATGGGCGTGAATTTGTTTAAGGTGGATCCCAGTTTGCCATCAAGTGACCCACATACTGTGATCACAGAGCCATCTCCTGTGGCACATATGGAATGAGACATGCAGGATTTAACTTTGGGACTGCAATGGACTGTTGCAGCCTTGAGGATATTAACAAGATGCACCTTTACAGCCATTTCATCTGGCATGACCTCTTCTGCCTCCATGACTGTTGGGAATCAGAATAGTGAAGTGGTTCCTCCTTTGCTCATTTTGCTATTGGGCCCAATATGATGGTTTCCAGTGGCATTTCCTCCACTGAGGGGCCTATTGCCCCACCTAAAGGGGCTAATCTGCCCATAACCATTGACCGCTTTAGGAAGTCAGACTATTTAACCCCACCCAACACTCTGCGTTGAGTTGCTGGCTGTATGGTCTATTCCATTACCGTAGTGGAATGTCTAGCCAGGCACTTATTTTAAGTAATATAAACATTTTATATGCAGTAATTCTAAGAAGCTTTTTTTTTCATAGTCTAATCATAAATTCTGACCACCTCGTGGAAGCTGATATCAATGGCAATGCCATAGGAGAACAGTGTGCAATCAAGCTATTGGAAGCTCTTCGGGAACGTAAAAAAGGTGTGATGGTTCTAATGAATGGTTTTAAATATGCTTTTTAATACATCCATAAAAGACTGCAATTTTATAAAGGCTTAAGGACCTATCCAGACAGCACTTGTAGTGTGGTCTGGGACTGCAGTTGCTGGGGTCACTTAAGGACACAGAAGGAGCTATATAACATTTAGTCCACTCCCACATCCAAACAGCAACCATGGCTGATGAGCAGGAGCACCATGATTCCAGCAAATTAAACACTTCACTTGCTTTCTGTGAAGAGGCATGGAAAGTATAATTATTTTTTTTACTCCTATTTGCTCACTGTTGCACTGTCAATTAAGAGTGTAAAACTATCTTGTTCCTTTTTATCTGTAGTTCAGATTGAGAAAGTCCCTACAGATGCAATTTTGATTAGTGTTATACTGGGGGGGGGGGGGAGAATACTTTCCGAACGGATGCAACACAACAGTGAACAGATACAAGGGGGAAAATTATTACACTTTCCCCACCTCTAAGCAGAGGAAAGGGGGAAGTCTTTCATTTCAATATCCAATATACTACAGGGGCTTGTTAGCCCAGTGGTGCGCAGCAACAGGTTTACACACACCCCAGCAAGGTTTTTTTTAATAGCAAAATTGGATGGCCTTTGGGTAGGGGGGTGGCAAAATTGGGTGACCTTCAGGCAGGGGGTTTAGCAAAATTGGGTGGCCACACCCACCTCCCTGTCCTGCCCAGCCCAGCCTAACACAGCTACCATTTAAAAAGTCTTATTCTGTGCAAGCATATTAGAGAGTAAACAAAACAAAAAGACAAAAACATTGTGGAGCCTTAAAGACTAACTGCTGTATTTTAATGTGAGCTTTTGTGGATCAAGTCCATTGGCTCTTTGGATATAAACAGAGATAAGCACTGAACCCTAGAGTTGGTAACGACTGGCTTTCGAGCAAGGGCAACCTTTACCTAATAACAGAAGATCCCTGATTGGTATTCAAAGTTGATGTCAGGTTTTGTCCCTGCAAGTGGTTCAAGGTCTCCCTTGCTCAACAGCCAGTGATATCCGACTCTAGGGTGCAGTTCTCATCTCCATTTACACCCAAAGAGCCAGTGCTGTCTGTCTTTGCAGATGTATACATGGCCATATGGCAGGCATGACTAGATCGCCCACGATGTAGGCTCCGCCCATGATGTAGGCTCCACCCACAATGTAGGCTCCACCCACGACATAGGCTCTGCCCACGGTGTGTTAGCGAAACTTTTTGCTGCCCACCACTGTGTTAGCCCCTTCATCATATTAGATGTTTACAGCAGAAGCAGTCTTTGACCACTGCAAGCTCGCTGGGAATGGCCTATATGGGAACCCCAACAGAGGTTCAAAAAGCACATGTTGCAAGTGACTGGGACCACTCAGTTGCCCAACAAGCGTGGACACCATAAAACTGACTCAGCCCACACCCAAAGCCTCCTAGAGAATGGACTGAATGTCATTCTGGACAGGCTCTTATGGATGCATACGGTGGCACTGTGAGATCACTTCTGGCCAGAACAATGCCATCTGAAATTCATTTTAGTTTAACCATATGCTGATCCCTGGAAATTAACAAGTTTGAAGTGGTAGCCATGTTAGTCTGTGCAAGCATATCTGAGAGTAATAAAAGAGAACAACAACAAGAAGAACAAAAGAACGTTGTGGCACCTTAAAGACTAACTCCTGTATTTAACTGTGATGAAGTGGACTTGGTCCACGAAACCTTACAGTTAAATACAGGAGGTAGTCTTTAAGGTGCCACGACGAGTTTTTTTTGTCTTTTTTGTTGTTCTGTTTTATTTACTCTCAGATATGCAATTAACAAGGTTTCAGTTCCAGGTGAGGCAGGTTTAAAAGAGTAAATTCTGTAATACAATGCAACCCATTTAATGTCAAATTGTGTTTTAGGTTAACTGAACAAAATTGAACATGTTCAAAGCATAATCAATTGGAGGGTGGTCTGTGTGGACAAGACTATATTTTAATAGTTTGCCTCAAGGATCATCTCTGGGAAACGGTTAAGATATCACACATTTTCATCTCCTTATGTAAGAAAAGCAATGTGTTTACTGATTATGTCTTTACAGAAGAACTGCCATGCTTAAAAATTAAAGTAACTCACCAGATTTCATCAGTAGTTTTCGAGGCAATTTTCAGGATTTGCTCAAAACCCATTCAAATCAAAAAGAGAAAGAAGGCAAGATATGTGCTTCTTTTACTACAAGAAACCAGTGCATTGGCAATGGTGGGCATTTTATTTTTGTTTAAAACCAGGAGTGTATCCCATTAAATAGGTATTTTGCACTTTTAAAAAACCCAGCCCGAAATGTTGGCTCTGGGAGTTGGAGATATATAGAATAAGTATTCTCTCTTGAATAGATTGTTTGACATATTGACATAGAACAAATATTCTCTTTTAAATAGATTATTTGACATGTTGATGACAATTTATCTGAAACTGCATATTCAACCTGTTTCTGGCCTAAGACTTGCAATTGAGAAAAAAAAATTCTGTATAGCATCCATCTCTTAATATTCTTAAAAGATTAGTCCTTTTTTCTTTGGTATTCAATTAGCTATAGATAGTTTCTTATTGGACTCTGTTGAATTTTTCTTTTCTTTTACAGAAAACCAAGGGATTATGAAACCTGCATAAGCTTTCTGAAGATCCCAGGTTAAAGGCATCTGATAAAATTCAATATTTCTTTACATGTTTTAACTTTTGTAAATATTATATGTCTTCTCAAAGTGCCTTCTCAAGAAAAAAATTAAAATATGAATTGATATATTTAGAACACTTCTTACAACCGTTATTTGTTGGATTAAGGTTATTTAATTGTACCAAAAATAAAATGCTGCATTACAATTTAATGTTTATACAGTATCTGCTTTCTTCTATAGTTTTGTAGTACTGTATGTAGTTTGTCACATGTTGTTTACAAAAGTACTCTTATTACAAAGTTTATATATCCTCATGACTTTTAGCACTTGTTTCCTGCAGAGTTGGAATCTGTTTTCTTTTAGAAGTGGAAAAATTTAAGGGCTGTTCCAATTTATTCCAAAGAAGACAGTGAACTATTGATAATAATTTTTTGGAATAGTAGCTATGTTAGTCTGTGGTTCAGGCATATCAGAAAACAAAAACAAATAAAACAAAACAAAACACTGCAGCACTTTGAAGACTAACTGCTATAATTTTACTGTGAGCTTTCATGGATCAAATCCACTTCTTCAGACAAATTTTAATGTTTTATTGATATTTTATTTATTTATAGATATTTATTTTATTTATTTCATTTATTGATATTTCATTTATTTTATTGATATTAAGATAATGTACTGTTGATTGATTGATTAGATTTTTATCCAAGAACTTTCCATAAAGAACACATTTACAGTGGAAGCTCTTATTTTCCAATAGGTTATGTAGAAATGTAATCCAAAAATAATGATTTTATAACTTTAAATGGTTTTTATTAACAAGAAAACATACACCAAACCTTAGACTAATACAGTACATAGTAATGATATTGGTCTGGGCAGGCAGCCATGAAGGCAACCTATAATTGAAACCTGTAATTTCCCAGTTTACCTAAAGCCCAGGTTGCTACAGGTTACAGTTCATTGAAACTGGGTTCCCTTTAAAGGTAAAGTTTAAGAAAAGAACAATAAAACAGTTAATCTCTTATTTTGGCTCAATTCCTTAAAGAGATAGCAGGAGACTGCTGCATTGTCCTGCAAATACTGAAAGGCACTCTTTCTCTGCACTAGAAGCACACTGTCCAAACATCTGGTGCTATTATTTTAGGATCATTGTTTAAAGGTAAAAGTTAAGGTTTCCCTTGGTCAAAAGCCAGTCATATCCGACTCTAGAGCTCACTGCTCATCTCTGTTTCAAAGCTGAAGAGCCAGCGCTGCCTGCTTCTGCAGATGTTTCTGTTGTCATGTGGCAGGCATGACTAGACACCAGAGTTCACGGAATGCTGTTACCTTCCCACCAAAGTGGTCCCTAATTATCTACTTGCAATCTCTTACTTTCGAACTGCTAGGTTGGCAGGAGCTGGGACAAAGAGGGGAGTTCATTTAGTCCTGCAGTACTCAGGAATCGAACTGCTGACCGTCCGCCTCCCAGTCAGCATCTTAGCTACTTGAGTCACTGCAGTCTCCAGGATCATTGTTTAGCCTGGGGCAAATCACACCTTTTGTGATTACATGAGCTGCAATTGTCCTGAAATATTCTCAGCTATTCTGTACTGTTAATCCGTGTAATAATTACCCCCAAAACATCTATCTCTGTCTGCATGTGTGTCTAGTACTGTATACAGTATAACTGTTTTGTCTGTAGAAAATCCCTCCTTTCCACTTTTAGGAAAGGGTCGTTGCGTCATTGCTGCAGGTTCGAATCCAATGCTCTTCAATAAAGCAACCTGTTCAGCAACTAAAATCGCACTTCAGCCTGATTTATTACCAGGACTTTTCTCAATGGTTTTAATTAATGGTTTTACATATTTAAAGTAACATAAATAATGAAGAGAACATTAACTATGGGTTCTTTTCTCTCATTGGAAAGAATGCATAAAAGTTTTATAACACTAGACTAGACAGAAATTTTTAACCAGCCTTCTTCCTCTTGCAGTTTATTCAATCTGAGCAACTATGTAACTAATCAACGTACAGTACAGCCCAAGTAACAAATGTTGGAGATGCTTGCCTTAGGAAAGAAAGAAAAAGGAAAGTCAATATCCAAGGGGTTCTGCTATTTTTCCTGTTGTTAAAAGTGCAGCAAGTACTGTATCTTGAACTATTACTATAAGACTATTCTGTCAGGAAGGTAGTTCTGTGTGTGAACCCATCGCTATCATGTCTTACTCTTTTCTAATGAGAACAGGAAGTTTAGTTGTGCAACAGTGGAAAAAGGAAATTCTGATGAACATGTAGTGGGGACTTAAATATCTGGCATTAATTACATAATTTAACATGAGCATTAAAGACTGGTTTGGAGACAATTTTGGGAGCAAGGTTGTGTCATATTAAACTCATTAGCTTTTAACAGTGCAATACACCAACTGTAGTGGGTAGTGGGTTTGCAATGGTTGGTTTCATGTCTGCCAGCACGACCTTTGCATTCGCTTTGAGATCAGAGGCTAGAAGAACAAAAAAACCAAAAAACAGTTGTACAATGGAGCAGGAAAGGAATTTCAGCATAAACTAAGATGCCTTAATATCCAGGATGTGAACTAGCTAATTGGAGCATCCACAACAACACATTTGCAAAAGTCTGTCCCTGGACTTTGGCCGCAAACTTTGCCCCCGGACTTTGGCCACGGATTGATATTCAGAAGTAAATCTGAATATCAATCAAGGGTTGAGTGCTTGTCTCTGTTTACAGCCAAAGAGCCAACGCTGTCTGCATCTGCAGATGTTTCCGTGGGCATGTGGCAGGCATAGCTAGACACCGGAGCACATGGAACACTGTTACCTTCCAACTGAAATGGTACCTATTTAACGACTTGCAATTTCTTGTTTCCAAACTGCTAGGTTGGCAGGAGCTGGGACAGAGACAGAAGCTCACTCTGTCATGTGAGCTTTTGTGATTCAAGATCACTTCTTCAGGCATGCAAAGGTAGGAAAATCATCAATGAAAGTCCAAATATATGTGGCATGGTGGTATCTGCCAGGCTCTGTTTTTACAAATAAATGTGAAGGTAGCAGTCAGTGCTGGGCATCAGCAGGTTCAGTTTGCCAGAACAGGTATCAGAAATGCTGGCTGGCCCCGCCCATCCAAGTTTTTAAATAAAGTAATCATAATTTGGGTGCAATGCAGGACTTTCCCCCTAGCCACGCCCACCATAACACACCCACAGTGTGGTAGTAAACTTTTTTGGAGTCCAACACTGGTTTTGTTGTTCAGTTGCACAGTCAATTCTGAATCTTTGTGACCCTATGGACCATTGCCCACCAGGCACCTCTGTCCTCCACCATCTTCTTCAGCCCACCAGGTCTGTGCCCATTGCATCTACAATACCATCTAGCCATCTCATTTTTGGCCATCCCCTTCTTCTTTTGCCCTCCACCTTTCCCAGCATCAAGTGAATCCTCTCTTCTCATTTGGTGTCCAAAGTACTTTAGCTTCATATTTACTATTTGACCTTCTAAGGAGCAGTCAGGGTTGATCTCTTCTAAGATTGACCTATTTGTTCTCCTCGCTGTCCAGGGGACTCTCAACACTCTCCTCAAAGACCACATCCCAAAGGCATCTTTTCTTCTGTGCTCAGCTTTTTGGTAGCAGTCCATTTTATATCCACTGGTAGCAGTCCATTTTATATCCACTAGTTAGTAGCAGTCCATTTTATATCCCTCCTCCCCCATTTAACAGACACAGGAATTGAGGAGGGATATAAAAATGCTGCTTCACATTTATTTTTAAGAACAGAGCCTGGCAGACACCACCCTACCAGTACATTTGGACTTCCATTGATGATTTTTCCCTACCTTTGCAAGCCTGAAGAAGTGATCCTGATTCCTGAATCACAAAAGCTCGCAATGATTTTTTTTTAAATCTAGCAATCCAGAAAAGGTATTGCCTTCTCCTTTCTACACTTTGTTTGTACAAGTAAAACCTCATATAACACTAAAACCTGGTTCCACAAGTCTTCGTGTTATATGATTTTTAGTGTTATCTGATCCTCTATGGGATCCATAGAGATACATTGTAACCACACAGGTTTTAGCGGTTGTTATCTGAAGCATCCCATAGGATCTTAATGTTATCTGATGCAATTCTTCCCCCCAGATTCCTTAATGTTATGCGATTTTCGTGTTATTCGATACTAATGTTATATGAGGTATTACTGTATATGAATCACAGGGCTGATTTGCTTGTTTATTAAAATACAGCGCAGTAGTTAGTCTTTAAGGTGGAACAACGGGTATTTTGTATGATATGTTTGGTCTTTTTTGTTTTGTTTACTCTCTGATAAGACTTGCAGCTGTGCTGTAATTCGTTATAATAACCCCGTGACCAAAATGTTCATTATTTGTCTCTCCCTGCCTAT
This sequence comes from Furcifer pardalis, assembly GCA_030440675.1. NCBI lineage: Eukaryota > Metazoa > Chordata > Lepidosauria > Squamata > Chamaeleonidae > Furcifer > Furcifer pardalis. The sequence continues at coordinate 262,082,805 of CP126890.1, forward strand.
ACCGGATCCCCCCCTGGAAGTCGGTAGAGGCCTCAGTCTCTTGGCTCACCTGCCTTCACCTGCCTCTGGGTGGAGCTGGCGTTCCTCTTGGTCTCCTCTGCCGTTTCTGTGGGGGGAAGCTGGGCGGAGCTGCTGCCTCCGCCGCCTCCCCTCAGCCATGGCCGACGTGGAGGACGGAGACGAGGCGGGTGTCTCGGCGCCTCACACGGGCTCCTCCGGGGCGAAGGCGGGCGGCGTGGACAAGATGTTCTCGCTGAAGAAGTGGAACGCCGTGGCCATGTGGAGCTGGGACGTCGAGTGCGACACCTGCGCCATCTGCCGGGTGCAGGTCATGGGTAAGCCCGGGCAGGCCCCGAAGGGAGGAAGGAAGGGAGGAAGGGCCGCGGCCGGCCGGCCTTGCCCAAGCAATCCTTCCCCGCCTGCTCTTGCCCCCCCGTGGGCGGGGTTGTTGGGCTCCGCAAAGGGTAGGCCGCACCTCCTGCCTGCTAGCCAGGCGCCCCTCGAGTGGTTCCGCCGCCGGAGCCCATTTCTCGCCCCGACTGTGTGTCCAAAGCGGAGCTGCTTTGGGCCCCTGGCGAGGAGAAGAAAGTGGCCCTTTGCCCGCTGCGTCTCAGCAGCCTGAAATGGACCTGCCTCCTCGCCATGTGCTTGTATTTTATATTTTTAACAACAAGTCCTAGTAGATGATCTGAAAACAAAGGGCAGGCTGTACTTTTATTAGGTCTCTGAAATACTCCTTTATTAAGACCAGGGGTGCCCAACCTATGTACGCCCTGTGGGCCGGATGCTCCAGCCCTGATGCCAATTCATCCGGCCCATGAAAGCCCTCGTTGCTCCCGGAAGCGGAAGTAAAATACACCCGTAGGGGCGTGTTTTACTTCCTCTTCCAGAAGCAACGAGGGCTTCATGAGCCAGATGAATTGGCATTGGGGGACAGATCTGCCCTGTAGGCCATAGTGACTGCCCCCCTGAACCATGTGTCCGGCCCGTGGCCCAAAAAGTTTGGGTACACCTGATGAAGACTCATATCTGACAAAGCAGATTTGATCTACAAAAGCTGACATTTAAATAGAGGAGTATTAGTCTGTAAGGTGCCACAATATTTTTTTTGTCTTTTTGTTGTTGTTTTGTTTACTCTTTGATATGCTTGCACAGACTAATATGGCTACTGCTAGAAAAAAATCTTTGTTAAAGGTTGCTCTTGGTCAAGTCAGTCTAGGGTTAAGTGATCATCCTCTTTTACTGCCAAAGAGCCAGCACTGTCTGTGTTTGCATATGTTTCCATGGACACGTGGCAGGCATGACTTAATGCTGGAGCACACAGACACTGTTACCTTCCCACTGAAGTGGAACCTTATAATCTACTTGCAATGTCTTGCTTTCAAACTGCTAGGTTGGTAAAAGCTGGGACGGAAAAAGGGATTTGATTTTTAAAAAAAAATTAAAATCATTTTTTGTTCTGTTAAACTGTTACTTTTCTTCTTAGTATGTCATGTCATTATGTGTTTTGTTGTTTCCTTCCCTTTTAATACTTTCTTTTTGTTAAAAAAAATCTTAATAAAAATAATTTTTAAAAAGGGAGCTTACTCAGTGTGCAGTGCTCAGGTCTTGAATTGCTGACCTGCTCACCTTCAATTCGTCAAGCTCAGTGTCTTAACCAATAAGCCACTGCCGCTCCTACTTCCTTATTAGACCGCTGGAACTACTGGTGATTTAGTAAAGGTAGCTCTTGCCCTGTTCCTCCCCATCCTCAGAGTAATTTTATAAATGTGTCTCTCCTTCCCGCTCCAGTCTCTGAATTACAAATGGCAACCCCCACCCCACCCCCATCTCAACATTGAGAGTCATTAGGAATATACTGTACAGTAAAACCTCATATAACACTAAAACCTGGTTCCACAAGTCTTGGTGTTATATGATTTTTAGTGTTATCTGATGCATGTTAAAATCCTATGGGATCCATAGAGATACATTGTAACCACACAGGCTTTAGCGGTTGTTATCTGAAGCATCCCATAGGATCTTAATGTTATCTGATGCAATTCTTCCCCCCAGATTCCTTAATGTTATGCGATTTTAGTGTTATTCGATACTAATGTTATATGAGGTATTACTGTATTGGCTTTTATAGAGACAGTCCATTAATGATCACTGATTGAAGGTATATATCAGAGGGTAAATAGAAGAAAACAAAAAAGTGCCACCGTAAAGATTAATTTTAATGTAAGCTTTTGCGGATCAAGTCCACTTCATCAGACATAAGAGTGAGACTTCATGGCATTAATTTATACATACCAGGTGTGGGTACAGAGGTACACAGTAGTTGGTTAGTATAACCAATAATATTACAGATCAGTGTGGCTTTTTACATCCAGTAATAACAGGAGATCCCTTATTGGTATTCAGGTTTATGCTTGCACAGACTAACCCAGCTACCACTTCAAAAATTTCAACTATGACTTCTGGCAGAAATGTTTCCTGATTTATGGAGCAGAATTATTTATAATTTCTGTCCTGCCTGAAGATTCCAGGATTTTAGTTTGGGACCTTCTTTCTGCAAAACAAACACTTTGAGAGGGACCAACAGCTTGTGTCAGAGAGTGGATGAGGGATATCATTAGACCAATGCTTGCCTCCTTATTTCTGTTTGAAGGGCAGAAAAAATTAGAATGGGAGCAGAATTCTTCTCTACATGCTTTCTCTCCTAATGCACCCATACGGTTCTTTGGTCTTATTGTGTTTGTCTTACTCAGTTTGAGAAAGGGATTGGGCAATAATCTTGTGCTACTACTAAAAACCCTTAAAATTATTCTAAATAAAATTTGTTAGTCTTTTATATGTCACAAGACTCTTTATTATTTTCCATAATGTTTATTGATCTGTATCTTTACAAGGTCATTAACACTGTTTGTTGGCTAATATAATAGAATTTGCAAACCTTTGTGGAAAAAATATTTGTTATAAGTAGGCACCACATATGAATTAAGGCAGTGGAATTAATTAACATAGTTTAACATAGTTTCTCCCTTAGCAACCAAAAGTCATATCTATTTATTTATTATGCTAAAATATCACAAGGCCAGATACAGTTGCAGTCCCTTTTTGCAGTTATTTGTTATCATTTCTGTGTACTTTGTACCTGCAGCCATTTTGTAATTCAGTCGACAAATAAAAAATGGTTTCTGACTTAGTAAAGTTGGAACATTTTAATGCTGTTTTTATGTCTATGTATTTCTTTCCATTATGACCCACATTTCAATTATTGCCTTCACAGTCCTTTTTTCTTTTCTATTTTAAAGACACATCTTTTTATACAATAGCTGACAAACAACTGGCTCACTAAATGATAACAACATTTTTGAAGTTGTAGTGTGTTAGTCTGTGCAAGCATATCAGAGAGAAAACAAAACAACAAAAAGACAAAAAACATTGTGGTACCTTAAAGACTAACGCTTGTAATTTAATGTTAGCTTTCATAGATCAACTCCACTTACATGATAAATGATATGAATGACCATGTTGTAAGTGCTCGTTTCCACTAACATATATTTTCCATTTTTGGTCGGATATCCCGCTATGGTAATGGAGTAGACCATATAGCCAGTGACTCAATGCCGAGTGTTGGGCAGCGGTAAATAACCTCACTCCCTAAAGGGGCTGACGGCTACAGGCTCATGAGCCCCTTTAGGTGGGGTGATGGTCCCTCTGTGGTTTACTTCATGGCAAGCTGGGATCTACCTTAAACAAATTCATGCCAATGGCTTTTTTCCTGTTAGTCATTCTTCTGTTATCCATCAACTATGAAAATTCTTTTCAGGGGGAGATGTATACTTGGACATGAGTAGCAGCCGATGATATTTTCCATTGGAAACACTTTTCTCCCTTGGTATGTTTTCAGATTATGCAGCTGGATGATAATTATGAGGTCTATGTGCTGTCAGTTTCAGAAACACTTATGAAGCAGGGCTGATTCCAAAATAAAGTAGACCCATTGTCTTAATAGGACATTCATAAATATTGACATCAGCTTTCCATCCATTCAATGTACCTGCTCTATTTGAGACAGTTGGATTTTGACTAAGGATCCATTAGTAACATATTTTGGATGTACTAGTCATAATCCAAAAACTCAAAATCGTTCTGTATTTTCTTTTCAAGGAGAGCTTCTCTTCCTCCAGATTGATTTTTTTAAATTCCAGATGTAAGACTGACCATTAGATATATTGGCTGTTTATGGAAATGGAAACACAAGCACCAGGGAGAGCAAAAGCTGAGAATTATAGGGGCAATTTGGACAGTCAGATTACTTCCTTGTGTAACTGCACTTTATTTTTAACAGCGTTATGCAGAGAGATGTGACTTATGTGGCAGAGATACATGAAGTTTCTCTAATACATTCAGTCATGGCTGGAACAGTAGTGATACAATTACAGGCATTCCTGCACAGTGAATTAATTTACTGCTAGGGTATTATGTGTTCCTATAGGCAAAGTTGTTATGTGCATCCTTTTGTAAAGGTGGGGGGCAGGACGGACAGTTGCTTTTTAACTGTATGAACCTTAATGCTTTTATCTTGCATTGTTCATGACTGATTGGTTCCTTAGTCATAAATCCTCTGTGTTACAACAGTGCTGAATATAACATAGGATCTACTGTTGCCTCAATTGTAATGTTTCAGGTCATGTTAGCTTGTATCAGAGTCATCTCTTGACATATTCTGCTTGGATGCTTTCCCACGCACCCCTTTTTATTATAATATTTAAATTGAAAGAACCAAGAAAGAACCAGACTGTCCCAATTTTTGTGGTATAGATGTGAGTAAAAATTCTGTACGACTAGCTGACATTATACATGCTCTGCAGATGTTTTTCAGTGGTTATAAATAAGTTGGAAAGCATGTTATCAGCACTGCATATAGATACAGTACTCATATTTAATCTTGATCTTGTTTGCATATAGATGCCTGCCTTAGATGTCAAGCTGAAAACAAACAAGAAGATTGTGTTGGTATGTTATTATTTCATTCTCTTGTTTTTCAGCTGAAGGTTGTCTTTTAGTGGGGAGCTTTTAAAAGTTTTAGATAATGATCCACACAGTTATGTTCAGTAAAGCTTCACTAATGTAAAAATGACACTAGCTAAAATTATATTGCTTCACATAGTAAGTTGCAACTAGAGTCTGATCCATGACAGACTGAAAATTTGTCACTGGATAACATTACAGTAGGGAGAGATTTTTAATAATAAAGACTTCTTTCTATCCTGGGGTTTATGTGACTTCCCTAAAAAGAAGGGATTACACAGGAGTCAGCAAAGCCATAGGACAGAAGTAGACAGTTTTTAATTACTGAAAATCATCCTCTGTCTGTGACTTACACCATGCTCCAATTGGTGTAATGCAGTGTTTCCCAACTTTTGGTTTTTGGGCTTCAATTCTCAGAAGCCTAGGTCAATTCCCAAAAGCACTGATCAGCCAATGTACTGGCTTAGGTTTCTGGGAATTGAAGTCCAAAAACCAAAGGTTAGGATACACTGGTGTAATGGGATTTCAGCCATTGTTTTGAAGGACATAACTTGCTATATTATATGATGTGTAGACATATTGAAATCATCAAATTTGTTTGGAAATATTGTAGATGGATAAAGCACAGAATTTGATATTATGTATCTAAAATACAGTACTGTACATGGAAATACAGTAATATCTCGAATAACGTTTGCCTTGGATAATGCTAAAATTGGATAAAGTCGGGGAATTTGAGGCAAATATTTGCATTGCACAACATTAACATAACGTTGTGCAATGTAAATGTATGCCTCAAATTCCCCGATGCTGATCTCTGCCCCAAAGCCTACAGGGCTGGAGACCAGCCCTGCGGGCTTTGAGGCAGAGATCTACTGAGGCAAACATTGCTGGTTTGGTTGGGGAGAGATTGGGTACGCGCCCGATCTCCCCCCAACCAAACTGGCACTACGAGGCTTGCAACAGCGGTGTGCCTGGAAGCAGAATGGGGGCTCTCCAGTTGGCTTCCCAGCCACGCCGCTGCCGCTCGTTTAGGCAGCAGTGGCGTGTTTGGGAATCTGACCAGGGAGCCCCCATTTGGCATCCCAAACGCGCTGCTGCTGCGATCGGTGCTTGGGTTGGATGTGTGTGCCCCGGTTCTTTAGCCCAACCCAAGCGCTGATTGCAGTGTGTGATGGCCGGCTGGGTTGAGGAAAGAACGCCCTGCCCCCCCGGTAACAGTGATCCAGACAGGAGTTTCTGAAAAGAAGGGAGCCTCTCTTTAGAACGCCCCACTTGGATCACTAAGCCCGTTATTTCCTCCAACCCCAGCGCCGATGCCAGCTTGGAATCAGCCCTGGGGTTGGGCGGAAAGGGAACGGCTTTATAAAAAACATGCGATCAATGCATTGCACAGTGTTAAAAACCCAATAACATTATGACTTGTGGAACCAAGTCATAACGTTATCCGAGGTACTAGTGTAATAGAAAAATAAAATCATAGATTAACTGAGTTAGAAGGGGCCTGTAAGACCATCTAGTCCAATCCCTTCCAAACAAACCCAAATCAGTTGCCAGACTAGATTAAGTATGTTTCACTGAAAAGTATATTTTTCTACAGAATGCATTAAAAAAAATTAAAATTGAACATAGAAGAGTATATCCTCCATCTTCTCAGAGGAAATAGTAAGTGTAGGACATGACTGTGGGATTAATAGTTGATTTTACATTTTTATGCCACCTTAGGAATTTGCTAAAGGAGAAAGGTGGGGAAAAAATCAAATGAATAAAAAAAATTGGAGGAAGGGATACTGTAACATTTGAGGAAATATTGCTACAAGCACAGTCTCAGTTATGTGTTATCTGTGGAAGTGCAAGAACCCGTGAAAGGCTATTTATTTGAGCACTGTCAGCCTAATATAGGCATCCTCAACCCGCCCCATAAATCCATTTTATCAGGCCCACAACACCCTCGCCAAACCCAGAAGCGGAAAAAACTGCCACGGATGCGCAGAACACCACTAAATGTATTTGTGCATGCACAGCACAAATTTTACTTTCACTTCGGGGTGGGTGGAACCACATGACTGGCCCGATCAGCTGCCCAGGAGGCGTGGTCAGGCCCGTGACCCGAAAGGGTTGAGATAGCCTGGTCTAATATAAAATCTCAAGACGGGATCTGAGAAGCTACTATCATACATTTGAGCAGTTGCATTTGCCCAGAGAGTATCTTGATTTTCTTGCTTGGAAAAGTTGCAAGACTCTTTAATAACAGAAATCTTGGGCAGCAAGGAAGTTGTTGATAAAGAATCAAAAGTTCAGAGTCTGGTTTTGATTCTTGGAACATAATATGCTTTGGACCATTGCTGGGATTATTTATAAAATTCTCACAGTCTTTTTTACAGCAGTACTAAAGTTCAAAGACGGGAATGCTGGTATAGTATTTTGAGTTAGATCTCTTTTGTCAACTATATACTAAAGTGTGCTCTTCTTTTTCTTTCAGTGGTCTGGGGAGAGTGTAATCATTCCTTTCACAACTGCTGCATGTCACTGTGGGTGAAACAGAACAACCGTTGCCCCCTCTGCCAACAGGACTGGGTAGTTCAAAGAATAGGCAAATAAAACCAGCAGCTTTTCTCCTGTTCAATGTGTCTGAAAAGTTATAAAACGAATGGCATAGTTCCTCTATGAGAGAAGGGAGCCATCCGTGTGGCAAAATCCATTGTATTTATTTAGACGTACAGATTTCTGTGGACTTGCATTTCAAGCCTCCATGTTTATGCTCTATTCAGTCAGGCTTCATAATTGTTCTACAAGGAAACTATGTGCACAATACTTAAGAATATAGCAAAAGATTTACGGTGAACACCCTAGGCCTGCTTGGGAATTTTGAGAAGCCTTAAGAAGCCAACAGTTACCTGTTGTTGAAAACAATTCTAGCATTTTCACCTTTGAAATGTTCAGGTTGGTTGTTTCCATAAGATGATACACTTCAAAACTTAAACTTAAATTCTTATTTGTGTACTTGAGTTCTTTAACAATTAAAACTTTTCACCTATGAGATTTTTCAGGTTGTTTGTTCCTGTAAAACAATATACTGTATTTAAAAATGTACCTGTTACTGGAAATATATGGAAGAAGGAGCAAGGAAGTGCTAACATTTGCTGAATATGCTGCTAAATTACATTTTCATGTACAGATAGCATCAAGATAACTGTGTGAAGAGATGGTACTCCTTAAATATCTCAAATACCTTGAACACATTTTCCCTTTTGACTGCATCAACTCCCAATACCAGAGAGTTGCTGGACTCTTGAAAAGCATTTTGAGAAGAAGAAGAGAGGCTATTGGGGGGTGGGTGGAATCCGGGTATATTTTATATATGGCCTTTTGGTTTGTAACCATAGGATTTGAGAATGATCTTGCAGATGGACTCAACCCTCCACATCCTTAGTAGTCTCAACTAAAATCTAAATCATGAGTTTAAATGAAAGCAGCATGAGTTAACTTGAGATGATGCAAGTAGATTCTAAGCCACTGTAATCATCCCTGACCTAAAGTCTATACAGGTCTGCTACAGAAAAACCAAACACTGCCAAGTGTTGCTGCTTTCAGTGGGGTGTATTTTATTTAGCATTGATTTTATTGTACCTGGAGCATTTAAAATTGCTATACACTAGTACCCTGGATAACGTTATGACTTGGTTCCACAAGTCTTGTCGTTATCCAGTTTTTAACGTCGTGCGATACATTGATCACACAATGTTAAAAAAAGCCCTGTTTCCCTGGAGGCTGCAGCAAGCCAGAATGTCGGGATTTGAATCCTGACATTTTGGCTTGCTGCAGCCTCCAGGGAGGTGGGGGAACTTTGGAAACAGCTTGGGTCGGGTCTCCCCACCTCCCTGGACCTGGCCCGGGGGGGGGGGGGGTCAGAGACCCCAAAATTAGTTTTTAAAAAGTCCGCTTTTTTTTACCAATTTTGGGGTAAAATTTTGGACCGGGTCCAGGGAGGTGGGAAGACCCAATCCAAGCTGTTTCTGTGCTTCCCCGACGTCCTCAGCCAGTGCAGCAAGCCAGAATGTCGGGATTCGAACCCTGACGTTTTGGCTTGCTGCACTGGCTGAGGACGTCGGGGAAGCCCAGAAACAGCTTGGATCGTGTCCCCTGCCTGCTCCAGAGAGGACCCGATCTACAGCTGCAGGGTGGCTGGGGAAGCTGACGGGGACTCCCTGTCGGCTTCCCTAGCCACCCGCCCTTGCCTCCGCAGCTGTGGGGTGGCTGGGGAAGCCGACGGGGGAGCCCCCCGTCAGCTTTTCAGCCTCCCCACCCCTGCCTCCGTAGCTGCAGGGTGGCTGGGAAGCTGAACGGAGAACCCCGTTCAGCTTTTCAGCCACCCTGCTGCTAAGAACTGTATCAGATAACATTAAAAATCGCGTTATTCGATACAAGATTTTCCCGAAAATCTTGTAACGTTATGTGGTTTTAGCGCTATCCGGTACTCGCGTTATCCGGGGTATTACTGTATCCCAGTTTTCCCCTCTGGAGTTTGCTTTTATTACCCTCACCTCACATTCGATGAACCCTTTTACTGTGATGCATCCATTGTTGAAGTATAGTATGTGTGTGTTTAAAGTCTAATGGAATACTGTATTTGAATTTCCTTACACTAAATCACTTTCAAAACCTTTGCTTATACAGTAAAACCTTGCATAAAGAGGGCCTTGCTTAAAGAGCAAACTTGCTTAAAGTGCAATCCCATGGAACGCATTATGCTCTTTAAGCGAGTACCACTGTACTATTCTTGCAGACAGGGTGTGATGGGTATAAAAATGTTGGTTTTTTTGGTGTTCAAGGAGATAAAATATTTAAAAATTTATTCAGTAAATCAGAATTCCACAAGTCATAATCCCTGGGCTCCAAAAAATTTGGAGCCTGCTCCAAATTTGGCCCAGAAATTAGACACTTCAAATAAACTATATAGTAGTAGTCTGGATAGCAGTTTAACCAGTGCATAAACTGCTGGAGAGCCAGTGTGGTCCAGTTGATAGGACTGGACTAGGACTCAAATCCCCACTTGGTTCTATAAATTCATTCTGGGTAGTACTCGTATAACCACTCCTTAAATATCCCACATACCTTGAAAATGCTATTGGGATTGCCATAAATTGGATGTGACTTGATGGCACATAAGAGTAGTTATTGAACTACAGTGGAACCTCTGGTTACGGAATTAATCTGTTCCGGGATGTTTTCTGTAATGCGAAGCACAATTTCCCATAGGAATGTATTGAAAATAAAAAAAGTTTTGGCGGTTAGAAAAGAGCAAAAAAAAAAAAAAAAACCACCTGTAATTTTTCTTTTCAAAACTCTAAAGCGGTGAAAACAGTGAAAAATTCCAAAGTGCACCTCAGAAAGAGTTTGGAACATGAAAAAAACAAGTTTTTTTGGCTTTTTAGTGAGCTTTAGTGGCTCAAGTGGCTGAGATGCTGACTGGGAGGTGGAAGGTCAGCAGTTCGATTCCTGAGTACTGCAGAACGAAATGAGCTCTCATCTTTGTCCCAGCTCCTGCCAACCTAGCAGTTTGAAAGCAAGAAATTGCAAGTAGATAAATAGGGACAACTTCGGTGGGAAGGTAACAGCATTCTGTGCGCTCCGGTGTCTAGTCATGCCTGCCACATGACCACGGAAACGTCTGCAGAAGCAGACAACGCTGTCTCTTCGGCTTTGAAACAGAGATGAGCACTGACCCCTAGAGTCGGATACGACTGGCTTTCGAGCAAGGGAAACCTTTACCTTAGTGAGCTTTGGAGCAGATTTTTTTTATTTTTAAGGCAGATTTGTCACATTTTCGTCAGTGCCATCTAGTGGCCAACCCTAGTAATCGCAGGAAAAGTCCCTGTCTAACAGCTGATGGGGGGGGTTGTTGGATTTTCAGCACATCCTGGTTGTGGGGAGAGCTTGTGCCGGAGCCAGAAAGTGACAAAAATTTTCAAAAACTGAGCAGAAGTGCTCTAAACAACCACCCTGGGAAGTGTCGGAACACCCAAAAAACTTTTCCATATCGCGATCCCCCCCCCCCTAAATTGAGACACCATTTTCTCAGAATTTCCTTCCATACATCAAGTCTTTTGTTACCCGAGGTGTCTGTAACCCGGGGTTTTACTGTACTTTGGTTGGGTTACTTCCTGATCAGGAAAGGCCCACATCTGTTCCTCCTCTCCAACCAATCTTGGTCCCAGGTGCTCATTCATGAAGTCTACCTGGGATTCCAATGACACAGAAGGATCTAAGTATTACCAAGCTCTGGAGGCAAATGTTGGCTCTTCCAAATGGATAAGAAATGAGATGCAATGAGACAAGATTTGTAAACCTCAAATTTGGCCATTTGTGAAGTGTTCTGAGGCTGAAGCTTGGATTTGGTAATCATTTGCTAAAGTTTCAGTGACGTGTGGATTGGTGATTTTGATTTTGTCTTAGCATAACTTCTGTAAACCTAAAAATACACTGATTCACCTGTCAAAATCGTTTTGAATTTATTTAATCACAGAAGAGAAACAAGTCATGTTTAGTCTGCCAACTGATCTTACTTCACACATTGTATGAAATAAGTATTACTTTCGAAAGTATCACAGGACTTGCATATGGTTCCATTTAGTTTGCACTGTCATACTACAACAGATTGACATAGTTGGCTGTGATAATAAACTGCCATATGATGTTTCAATTGAGAAAATATATTGTGTGATCAGGTGTAATAGATCAAATGCTAATACTGTATTTGAAATGGGTTTGTTTTAGAGCAATTTGATATCCAAATTAGCACTGCGGTGGTTAAGACGCTGAACTTGAAGACTAGAAGGTTGGGGTTTGATACCCGAGTGCTGTACAATGGATCTTGGGGACATGAAAGGAGCCTCATTTGGGGGTCCCCTGAGCAGTATTTCTCCAGCAAAAATCCTTTCAACCCAGAGTAATTTCTGAAATGAAATTTTTTAGCAGTCCAAAGGTAAAGCTTTTGCTCTCTGAGAATGCTGTTTGGAGCATATGAAAAACCAGCCTGAATTATACAAAAGTCCCATCTTGTTCAACATTCTATTCCCAACAAGATTTTGAGAGGCCCCATTAACAAGATTTGAGGACTATAGCACACTTCCACTCATTATTGGGAACTGGTTAGTATTCAGTGAAATACTGTCTCTGTTAGTGGAATCTTTGCTGAGACTAATAGATATTGATTGCCTTATCTTCAGTGGTTCCCAACAAGGGGTACACAGCCCACTAGTGGACTTCAGTTCTCAGAAGCCTAAGTCAGTACATTGGCTGATCAGTGCTTTGGGGAAATGACTTAGGCTTCTGGGAATTGAAGTCCAAAAACCAGCATTTGGGAAACTACACATTCGTCTAATCCAGCCTTTCCCAAGTTATGTTCCACGGAACACTGGTGGACTTCAATTCCCCAAAGCCTCCGTCAATACATTGGCTGATCAGTGTTTTAAGGAATTGACTTGGGTTTCTGGGAATTGAAGCCCAAAAATCAAAGTTTGGGAACGACACGGTGGTTAAACTAGTACTGCAGCCAAAACTCTTCACATTGTGAGTTCAGTCCTGATTAGGTCAAGGTTAGCTCAGCTAACTGGAGAGCCCCCATTCTACTGGGTACCCAGTATGTTGGGTACAAACTGCTAATTAAATTCTGAGCCACACAGAGAGAGCTCTAAGCACTATGGGACAGTATATAAAATATAATTGCCATTGCTGTTTTAAATCTTGGCTTCCATGCCTGGAAGCCTAAACCACATTACAGACTAAAGTATACTTTATGGGAAATGTTCTCCTATTGCATACAAATTCAGCTGCTGGCAGTTTTGAAATTAGATTAGAAAATTTGCTAATTGGTGCAAAGTCTCAACAATTAAAAGGAAAATATATTTGAGCAAATACGAGTGTCAGGTTCACTGCCAACACTTGCTCAATGTGTGGTTGTTTTGGAAATGCATTTTCAGTTCCTTAGCTGTTGCCTCAGTTTGCCTTAGAGAAGCAAATAACAGGAAAATGCCTTTGAAAATGTTTTCTTGCCAAAATGGAAATGTAGAAAAGAATGTTCTTATTCTGAGCCTTTCTGCAATAAGCAGAGGGTCACCTGCACCTTCCTGACATTGGAGGTGTGAAAGCCATTAAAGCAAATTACAGCAATTTTTTATAATGAAGTACCAGAATATCTAAATATAGGGGTTGCTATCATTTTCATTTGTTACCTCATCAACTCTGTGAGAACTATTAAGAGCTGAAGAAGAAACTTGGTTTTGATAGGCTTTTTAATTTCAGAGGACAGAGTTATAACATTAAACATACATTTTGGTAATGAGAACTGTAAATAATAGCTTGTGTTATGAACAGATTTGAGTTATTTTTAGCTTAGCCATGTAATGAGGGAAATGGAGGCTCTTGCGGTTGTATGTAGAATTGTTATTTATAATGTAGCAGTCATTTTCCACTTGCTCTTCGTCTAAGCCGGGGGTTCCGGCCCACAGCACCATTTCATGTGCCCCCCCTCCAAGGGCATTCAAGAAACAAAATGCCCACCCTTTGAAGCTGTTGGGACAAAATGGCCACCCCCATCGTGCAGGCAGGGAAAAATTGCTGTCTGGTCCTCGAAGCTGACTGAGAGAGCATGACCTCCCCCCCCTGCTTGAAAAGGTTGGGGACCCCTGGTCTAAGCCAATTTTAATCCCTACAGAAAGAGCTCTGCATGACAGCAGACATGGGTTCTGTGCAGTACCTGTATAAAGATACAGATCGGATCACCTGTATTTCTCTTGAGTGTAATTTCCCAGAAGAAGAAGGTTTGAACTGTAGGGCTTAATGGTTGTTTGTTTGTTTAAACCCAGCCAAACGTAGCCAGACTATTTTACCAATCTGACATTGTTCAACTATGAATAGTCTTCTTTCTAAAAAAATATTTTCTTTTGCAGCACTGCAAAGCACAAGACATTTCAATGTCCTGCTAGAAAGCCCATGTCAGAATAAATTATGGTGACCATGCTAGGCATATCAATGAATTAAGATTTGCTTAGAGCAATGAGCAAGAGATTATTACAGTTCTTTGAACAGAATGAGACCATGTGACTTCTAGAGAAAGGGTAGAGAGATCAGAGTAACATAACATAACTGTGTGCCTAGAAGAACTTGGCATGTTACATGTATTGATAGTGAGACTTGCATTTGAAAGGTGCTTTCCAGGTAGTAGTGATGGTGACAGTGAGGATGTTTTCCTCAGATGTCATCCATTTAGCTATAGATAGCAAACTTAAAGCTCCTTAGAACCTTCTTACCAGCCGCCTTCCATAAATGGTACATATAGCTAAAGGTACTTAGTGAAAATCCTTGAGAGGTATTTAATGCTAAAATAGGCAGACTCCCTCTATTCTCCAAAGCCCACACTTACAACCAGGCAGTGGTGCGGGGAAAGCAGTATCCGGGCAGCTGCCCCAAGGCTTCCTGGCGTTTTTGTTCAAGCTAGGCTCTGCCACCTTAACAGTTCATCAAGATGTGTGACATGGGGGGACTGGATAACCTGATTGCCAACACGGCATATCTACAGGCCAGGAAAAGTGGAGATGTTGATCCCAAGGAGATGCAGAAAAGGCGCAGAGCCCTTGTGCTGCCCAAGATTGAGGAGTGTGCAGCCATCAAGCAATCCTTGACTGTGGACTATGACAGTATTTGTGAACAACAACCCGTTGGTAAGGCTTTTTTCAGGGAATTTCTGGAGACTGTGCCCGAATACCTATTGGCCAGGGAGTTCTTAGATGAAGTGTCTGCTTGGGAATTAGCCGAAGAAAACATAAAGTTTAGCCTCCTCGAAGGTATAGTCAATATGTACCTGAAGAACCCCAGCAACAGTTACCTGAAATTTCTCAGTGGAGACCTGTCCAACAAGTGCCAGTCAGCTGCCAAGGATGATTTTGAAAAAATAATGATGGCAGCCAGGGAAGAGACAAATGTGTACCTTTGTGGAAAACCTTTTCAGGATTTCCAGACTAGTCCATTCTTTGACAAGTACCTGCAATGGAAATGCTTTGAACGGCAACCTGTAACTGAAAAGCTATTCGATGAGTTCCGAGTGTTAGGAAAAGGTGGCTTCGGAGAGGTAAGAAGCAATTAATTGACCCAATTTCTGTGCAAATATTTGGACTAGGCAGTGCAATGAACAACTTGCATCAGGCAACAAGAATTGTGGAACTACATAGAAAACGTATCTAGTGATACATTCTACATGGTGTCCCAAATATTGCCATACATAGGCAAAGTTGCATAACAACAGATATCTTGGAACGTGTTCACCATGAGTGAGGGAGAAGACTGTGTGCGTGTGGAAAGAGATTGGTAACACGTAGAGAATATTTGGTAAATTGTAAAAATGTGGGATGAATATTTTGTACATAAAGGTACATTTATCTATAATTTACCATTTTCCCCATGTCTGGCAACTTTTGGGATACCATTTATTCTTAATTGCTTTCATAACACATAGGCGGCAGCAATGATGGATACTTTTAATATTTCCATTCTGCCTTTCCAGTTCTCAGAATATCTTGTGTGATTTTATTTTATTTTTCATGAATATGTCTTCTCAATGGAAAATACCTGTGATGGTGATTTCTGTTTCATTCACTATGTATCTACATGGTAAAAAAAAACACCCTCAGATATATTGTCACAGCCAAGATGTCTTTTCATAATATGGCGATGGTATATAACAGTGGTAGCCATCACTCCAGCACAGGGTTTGCCCTGCCCCTCTGCCTAGAAGCCCAATGGGAGCTCACCCTCCCTCTCCCCAGAACAGAGTTTGCCCACCCTCCTGCCCAGTAGCCCAATGGAAATGCTTCCTCCCTCTTCCCCCCAGTACAGAGTTCACCTCACCCCTCTGTTTGGGCACTCCTTCACTAAAAGGTTTGCCATCATTGGTATATGAACTCTGGTGCGGTTAAGCTATTATGATTCTAAATATAAAAAGGAGTGTTGGAGATGTAGGGAAGAGATAAGGACATTTTCATTTATTGTGGGATTATAAAATTTTAAAGACAAACATTGTCCTTAAAACTAAAGATGTATCCTAGAACAACATTATCGATGGATTTTGATAATCTAATGCTAGATAGAAATAAAGAAGATTATTATTGTAATAGTAACAGCAATGAGGTTGTTAATAGCTAACAACTGGATGTTTTATAGTGAATTTGTATTGGAGGATTGGTATAAAGAATTCAGGAATATAATGATAAATTGTCTTGTGAATTAAAGTTAAAGAAGGGATGGTTTAAAAATGATTTTAAAGAGATTTGGGGGGTGTTCTTTAATAATGTATTAGTTAAAACTAAAGGGGTAAAACCAGGACAAGAATATATAACTTTTTTGTATATTGTTGTTGTTGTTCAGTTGCGACCCCATAGACCACTGTCCACCAGGCACTTCTGTCCTCCACCATCCTCCTCAAATCGCTCAGTTCTGTGTCCATTGTCTCTACCATCTAGCCATCTCATTTTTGGCCGCCCCCTTTTTCTTTTGCCCTCCACCTTTCCCAGCATCAAGACTTTCTCAAGTGAATCCTCTCTTCTCATTTGATGTCTAAAGTACTTTAGCTTCATCTTTACTATTTGACCTTTGAGGGAGCAGTCAGGGTTAGAAACAAGACGTGTGTTCTCTCCCTTTCTCAATTGTATTGCTTAATTAGAGTTTTCCTTTTCTCTTGGAACTTGCTTGTTTAGGTTTGTGCCATCCAGGTGAAAAATACTGGGAAGATGTATGCCTGCAAGAAGTTGGACAAAAAAAGACTGAAGAAAAAAGGTGGTGAAAAGATGGCTCTGCTAGAGAAGGAGATCCTTGAGAAAGTCAACAGTCGTTTCATCGTCACACTGGCCTATGCTTATCAGAGCAAAGCTGCCCTATGTCTCGTCATGAGCCTCATGAATGGTGGGGATCTAAAATATCACATTTACAATGTGGGTGAAAGAGGCCTGGAAATGGACAGGGTCATCTTCTACTCAGCTCAGATCACTTGTGGGATTCTCCACCTCCATTCCATCAAAATTGTCTATAGGGACATGAAGCCAGAAAATGTCCTGCTAGATGATAATGGCCACTGCCGCTTGTCTGATCTTGGCTTGGCTGTGGAAGTCAAAGAGGGCAAAACCATCACCCAAAGGGTAAGTGAGAGTTCACTGCTGCAAGAGGGTGAGGGGAGGGGGTGCGTATTCTATTTCCAATGCACCCAAGCTCAGGCTTTAATTCTTTAGGATTTATTCCTCACTAAAGATCTTATGTGGTCATTTCATTCTAAGTGACAGATGGTAAGAGGATTTGTTTAATTAACTGTTGGGAGGCACAATGTGGCAACGCAACCGACAGGCCTACTTAGAAAGTAGGCTGGACCTTAGAAAAGGTATCCTTTCTTTTTGAGACGTTATGCAGATCAAAAATTTAAAAAAAAAAACACAGTAGAGACAAAGTTGCTTACAAATCAGTCATAGTGATACACAAGGAAGAGTGAGGAATGATGGTCTTGATGTAAAAATGCCTTTTAAAACCTAAAAATAACAGCAACAGTCCAGTGCTATGTTATGCTAAGTAAGCACAAGTGAAAAAAGAATGGGAACTATTACAAGAAAATTATTGTTGATTTCAGTGAGCTTGCACAGGGAAACTTCATTCTCACTGGCTGCAATCCAGTCGTAAATCACTACTAGAATAGACCTATTGAATCATTAAAACTTGTAGAGGACTCAATCTCCTTTTTATTTCATGGCTGCAATCACCATGTGCAGTGATCTTTGATCCTAGAAAAGTAAAGTCTGTCACTGCTTCTACTACTTCCCCATCTATTTTCCAGGAACTGGATAGGGCCTGTTGCCATTATCTTGGTTTTCTTGATGTTGAGTCTTAAACCAGCTTTTGCACTTTCCTCTTTCAACCTAAGCAGGATTTTCTTTAGGTCTTCCTCACTTTCTGGGTAGTGTCATCTGCATATCTCAAATTGTTGATGCTTCTCCCAGCAATTTTGATCCCAACTTGTGATTCCTCCATCTCTGCATTGCACATTATGTGCTCTGTGTATAAGTTGGATAAGCAGGGTGACAGAATGCAGCCTTGTCCTACTCCTTTTCCTATTCCAAACCACTCCGTCATTCTGTATTCTGTCCTAACTGTTGCTTCTTGATTTATGTACAGGTTTCTCATGAGGCATATAAAGTATTCTGGTATTCCCATCTCTTTAATTACTTGCCACATTTCGTTGTAGTTCACACAGTCAAAGGCCTTGGTATAGTCATTGAAACAGAAATAGACTTGTTTCTGATATTCCTTTGTTTTCTCCATGATCCAACGTATGTTGGCAATGTGGTCTCTAGTTCCCCTGCCTCTTCTGAAACCAGCCTGCACCTCTGGTAGTTCTCTCTCCATGTGCTGCTACAGTCTATCCTGTATTATCTTGAGCATAACCTTGCTAGCACGTGGGATGAGTGCAATTGTTCAATAATTTGAACATTATTTGGCATTGCCCTTTTTTGGGATTGGAACATATACTGATCTTTTCCAATCCTATGGCAATTGTTGTGTTTTCCAAATCTTCTAGCATATAGAATGCAATAATTTGATTCCATCATCTTTTAGGGCTTTGAAAAATTCAGCCGGGATACCATTGTCTCCACTGCCTTTGTTGTTTGCAGTGCTTTTTAGGGCCTTCCTGACTTCAGGATGTCTGGCTCAAATTCAATGTTGTCATCATTGTTATTATCAGGGATGGTGAGGTCCTTTTTGTAGAGTTCCTCTGTGTACTTTTTCCATCTTTTCTTAATCTCTTCTGCATCAGCTGTCTCCTTGCCCGTCTTTGTCCCTTATCATGGTCATTTTCGCTTTAAACGCTCCCTTGATTTCCCCATTTTTTTTTTTTTTTTAAAAAGATCTCTGGTCCTACCCCTTATGTTGTTCTCCTCTCTTTCTTTGCACTGCTCATTTAGGTAGGTTTCCTTATCTCTCCTTGCTTTTCTTTTAAATTCTGTATTCAATTGATTGAATTTTTTCCTTTGCCTTTTGCATTCCTTCTTTCCTCTGCTATTTTAAGGACCTCATCAGACAACCACTTTGCTTTCTTACACTTCTTTTCTTTTGGTATGGTTTTCTTGCTGCCTCCTGTACGATGTCCCGCACCTCTGTCCATAATTCTTCTGGCACTCTATCTATCAAGTCAAAACGACTGGATCTGTTCCACACCTCCACTGTGTATTCCTTAGGAATGTTGTCTAGGTCATACTTGTCTGGCCTAATAGTTTTCCCTATTTTCTTTAGTCTAAGTCTGAATTTTGTAATCAGTAGATTATGTTCTGAGCCACAGTCTACTCCAGTTCTCGTTTTTGCTGACTGTATGGAGGTTCTCCCTCTTTGGGTGCAGAGTATGTAATCAGTCTGGTTTCAATGTTGGCCAGCTGCAGATGTCCAGGTGTAAAGTCTCCTCTTGTGTTGCTAGAAGAGGGTGTTTGCTGTAACCAGTGTGTTATCTTGGCAGAACTCTGTTAGCCTTTGCCCTACTTCATTCTGTGTTCCAAGACCAAACTTGCCTCTTATTCCATTTGCTTTTTGATTTCCTACTTTGGCATTCCAATCTCCTATAATAATACAGACCTCATTTTTGGTGTCATTTCGATGAGATGTTGCAATTCCTTATAGAACTGGTCAATTGTGGCCTCATTTGCACCCGTGGTTGGTGCATACACTTGAATTACAGTGATATTGAAAAGTTTTTCCTGTATTCTGACTGAGATAATTCTGTCATTTTTAAGATTATATCCCATTACTGCTTTTCTCACTCTTTTATTGACTATTATGGCTACTCCATTTCTCCTAAGGCTTTCTTGTCCACAGTAGTTGATGTGATGGTTCCCAGAGCTGAATTTGCCCATCCCTGTCCATTTTAACTCACTTATTCCCAAGATGTCCATTCCCCTCTTCCGACCCGATGGGCTAAAGATCCTGTTTCATCTACTTTGCCCCTTTGTTATGCCTTTTGGTCTTTGCCCATAGGGTTTTCTTGGCAAACTTCCTGATGTGGTTTGCTGGTTTCTACGCCAGTGTTTCCTTATCATACATATTGTAGTTGTGACTTAATACTAGATTTGAGCCCTATGTTCCTTTTTTCTTAAGTCCACAGTTGTTGTTACCATTAACATTAATGTCATAATCAAACTGGGCCACATTTGGACTGACACAACTCCACTTACACATTCCTAGTCAAAATGTGCAGTCACATGTGAGATTTCTATTGATATAAACCATCAATTACTATTCCAAGGATATTTTTGAAGGGTTATGCAATGTTCAGTTGTTGTTTTTTGTGATGGTTCATTCTTGATATGCTAGGGAAGGGTACAAACCCTTCCACATATCAGGCAGCAAACTTCCTAATAAAAGGATATGGCATTTAAAAAATTCCATTTAAAATTAACACTGTATTTAAACACTTGTCTCTGTCTCTTGGCGTTAAAGTGTGAAGAAAATGAGGTGATTATTTTTTTGGGGGGGCAGATGAGGGGCATGTAGTTTTAAGTTTTATATGGTCATTTCATTCTAAATGACAAATGGTAAGAGGATTTGTTTAACTGGATACAAAATGCTGTGTTAGTTTGTACTAGTACATCAGACAAGAAACAAAACAAAACAAAAAGCAAAAATACTGTGGCACCTTGAACATTAACTGCTTTAATGTGACTTTTCATAGATTGCTCAAATTAAAATATAGCAGTTAATCTTTAAGGAGCCACTATGTTTTGTCTTTAATATTTTTTTTTGTATTGCCTTTGCTGATTTCCAACTTACGTCCATTAATTCAACTGAGAAAATGACTTCCAGGGAAAATGTATGCTCGGATACAAGTAGTAGCCGCCACCAACAATGATGAATTCATTTGTACACAGATTGTCTCATTTATCCTATACAGAGTGCAGAAGGGTGTTGTTGGAAAAAGGTGGCATAGATCACAATGGCAGGAACAAGAAAATCATCTTTATTTAATTTTTTACTTATGTTTTGTTTCCTGCTCCATTTGTGAATTGGGTTAAGTGGTTATCTTAGCTTTGTTTATTTTATATAACTGACCAGGCAGAGCTAGATATAGCCTTCTTTAGTGGAGAATATGTCAAATTATTTTCCACATCATCTTTTTCTCTGCTGTTTTTATTATCTGTCTCCTGGCTAACCTATTGTGCTCCTGAGTGAACTTTTTCATGTGGCATGACAAGTGTTTCATAATAAAGACATTATACAAGAATGAGTTCTCTGCATAGGAGAACTCATGTGTCAGTATACGTGTTAGAGAGATCCATTGTTCATTCAGACATTTGCACAGTGTCAAAAAAAGGCAATACAGTTGTACCTCTCTTAAAGAGTATAATGTGTTCCACAGGATTGCTCTTTAAGCGAAGGGATTGTGAACCCTGATTTATTTGTTAAGCGAGTTTTTGGTTGGTTTTATTTGTTAAGCGAAGCGAACATTCAAAGAAAATTCTGCTTTTTAAGCAAGTTACTCTTTAAGCGAGGCGTTCTTTATGCGAAGTTTGACTGTACAGTACAAGCATGCAATATTATGCCAGTCCAGAGACTACTCTAAAATTTTATTTACTTTCTGCTTCCTCTACCTAATTCCTTTTCCTTTTATGTTTTATCTTACTCTTGATCTGTGTAAACTACTATAGAGTCTCTTTGGTCAAAGAGCAGGGCACAAATTCTTGAAATCAAGGAGCAGTCATAATTTCATGAGCAGTAAGAAATGTAAATACAAGTCAAGGGTAAGAGAGGACTGTCATGTAACTCTTGGACCACCATGGACTGCAGCCTTACTTGGTAGCAAAGATACTATACATCCCTGAGTGAAGACTTCTTGGAAAGTAAAAGTTGGTAGCTGTGGCTTCCCAGGCATTGTTGGCTCGTCACCACTCGCAAGCATAGCCAATTGTGAGAACTGCTCATCCAGCAGTTCAATACAAATATTTGTGTAGTCACTTGGTTAAATGGGGTTGTCCCATTTCATTGTGTACATAAGATTGCAACCTTAGCATTGGGAATTCCAAATCTGAATCAGTTTGAAAATAATGCAGTAGATCCTTTGGGTTATCTCAGTTCTGGACTCCTTGTCCCAGCCTTGAAAAGGAAATGAAGGGAGAGGATAAAAGCTATAAATTGTAGGATTTTTTTAAAAAAGGCTATGAAGAAGAAAGATTGAATTTGTCAAACTATTTTGTTTCATCAACCTCTTACATGTTCCCAGTAGTTCCTCGGTTGATTTTCAAATCAAGGGGAAAACACTAGAGAAAATAATGCAGCATTGATGCCCATGAGACTGCTTTGTGTCATTTCTAAACTGATAAATCTCAAAAAGTTGTGAAGTAGAGGTTGGATCCTGCACCTCAGGGATGAACAACAATGGCTCTCCAGAAATTGTTGGAGGGCAACTCTCATGATGCCTCAGACTTGCCTGAGGCTAGTAAGAGTTTTAGTGCAGTACTGTATCTGGAAAGTCACAGGTGTCCAGCCCTATTCTATAATAAACCCTTTATGGCATAAGAGAAATGGATACCTGCACAAAATTTTTTGTGCCACAGTTCTTTTCTGTAAACCGATAACCTATGGCAAACCAATTGTGTACTGTACATTATGTGTACTATTAGTTTCTTGGTATTGGACAAAAAAGTAACTGAAAAACACTTAGGGATAATATTCTTCTCCTTCAAGTGCCGTATACAATTCCAAATATTGGCTATCATCATGGTGATCAGCCATGAAGAGTGTCCTGGGAACAATATAAAGCAGTGGCCTTCCATTTGCCTTCCGCATCGCAGCATGACACCCATACCACTGATCTAGTTCCATGAGTCAATTTCTGGTCCTGAGCCCTTTTGGGACACAAAGTCCTCCTTGGCCCCAGGCAAGAATTGATGAATCTGCTACCCTCCATCAAGATGGATTTAAGTGGGATTTAATCCACTTGGGGACCATCACCCTTTCCTGCAGAGTTCACCACCCAAGGCCGTTAGTACTCAAGGTTGTCAAGTTAGTTAACTGCCACCTGACAATCAGCATTGAGTTGCTGGCAATATGGTCTACTCTATTATCATAGCAGGATTTCCTGACCACACTTTAAGGGATATTATAGACACATATACACTAGTACCTCGGGTAACGTTATAACTTGGTACCACAAGTCATAACATTATCCAGTTTTTAAGGTTGTGTGATGCATTGATCGCACAATGTAAAAAAAAGCCTTGTTCCCTTTCCGCCCAACCCCAGGGCTGATCCCAAGCTGGCATCGGCGCTGGGGTTAGGGAAAAGAATGGGCTTAGTGATCCGAGGGTATGTGTGTTCCCAGCCTCCTTTTCCCAGCCTCTCTTCAGAAGCCCCCCCCCCCGGATGGGGTGGGTTCTGAAGAGGGGCTAGGAAAAGTTTTTCCTAGCCTCTCTTCAGAAACCCCTGCCTGGATCGTTGTTACTTGGGTGTGCCCCGTTCTTTCCCCCATCCAGCCGGCCATTGCACACTGTGATCGACGCTTGGGTTGGGGGAAAGAACCGGGGCATGTGCACCTAACCAAATGCCGATTGCAGCAGCAGCATGTTTGTGAAGCCGAACAGAGGCTTCCCAGATGGCTTCCCAAACGTGCCACCACTGCCAAGGGCGCAGCGGCGGCATGGCTGGGAAGCCAATTGGGGAGCCCTCATTCTGCTTCCAGCCACGATGCTGCTGCAAGCTTCGTAGCGCTGGTTTGGTTGGGGGGAGATTGGGCACATGCCCAATCTCCCCCCAACCAAACCATCGATGTTTGCCTCGGTAGATCTCTGCCCCAAAGCCCACAGGGCTGGTCTCCAGCCCTGCAGGCTTTGGGGCAGAGATCAATGTTGGGGAATTTGAGGCAAACATTTGCATTGCACAACGTTATGTTAACGTTGTGCGATGCAAATGTTTGCCTCAAATTCCCTGATGTTATCCGATTTTAGCGTCATCCGATGCAAACGTTATCCAAGGTATTGCTGTATCTATATCACATATAAAATAAAATTTTATATGTTTGAAGCACATAATCATATTTGAATAAGAAGAAACCTTTTTATGGTAAGTTCATATTCAGAATGTCCCCTTCTCCATCTGACCCACAACATTTGTTTACCTGGGAGTTTCTGTTTTTTAGGTAAACACTGTAGAAGGTACTTTCATGTGCTAGGAATTTGCTCTTTAATTTCAAGAGGAAAGTAAAATGCTGGATAAAGATCATGATTGTGAAATTGCCAAATATTTTTCTTCTAACACAGCAGGTCTTTGGTCATTAGCACATTGCATACCTATTGGTAAAGATTCTGCATGACTCTTTGATCTTTTATAGCTTTTATGCCCCTTCCCATTGAATTAAATATCTCCAGAAAATTCCATCGTTAATAGTTCAATGAAGATCTTGCAAATTAAGCAAGTTTCCTGTCAGTGTGGTTTCCCTTATTGAATTAGCCCATCTCATGTTAGGTATTACCTTATTTTTTTAGTTTCTTCCACTTTTCATTATACTGTTCCTTTTCAGTGAATCTTGTCTTCTTCTGATATTTCCAAAATCTGATAGTCTCAGCATGGACAGGTTAGCTTCTAGTGATGGTTCAGCCTTGATTTCATTCAGAACTAATATGTCATTCTGGGTGTCAATTTTATCCATAAAGCTCCTTTCCAAGACACATTTTAAATTATTTTATCTCTCACTTTTCTTCATTGATTACAGGTACCAGCGGATATAAACACATATCCCCAGTTTCGGACATTTTTTTTACCCATTTCGGGCTCCCTGACCCCCCTGCCGGCTCCAGGGAGGCCGAAAGACCAGATCCAAACTGTTTCCAAAGTTCCCCCACCTCCCTGGAGGCTGCAGCAAGCCAAACGTCAGGATTCAAATCCCGACATTCTGGCTTGCTGCAGCCTCCAGGGAAACAGGGCTTTTTTTAACGTTGTGTGATCAATGCATTACACAACGTTAAAAACTGGATAATGACAAGACTTGTGGAACCAAGTCTCATTGTTATCCGAGGTACTTGTGTATATCTAAACCAGCTTACCACATTATATGATTTCTGTATAGATCTACAGATACAGAGGCAACATTTTATTTATTTATTTATTTATTTGTATTTAATATCCCACCCCAATCGGGCGGACCCAACTCTGGGCGGTTTACAGCATATCATGTCTAATACATTTACTCATAGGAAAGATTCTGTTTTTCAATATTTTCTCTTCTCCATTGCCTCTTCTCCAGAATATCAGGACAATAAAAAGTTAAGATATACTCATTTTGTTTAGTAAGATTCAAAGCTTATCATGAGCCACCCAATTAAAGGCATTACTGACATTTTCTTATGGAATGCTTTGATATACAGTTACATCATTATGCTGCAATATGATTTCCAGTCCCTCTTTTCTGAACCCAGCTCAAACATCTGGCATTTTTAAGTTTGTTGAGATGGTAAAGAGCCATTGTTCTAAAATTTTGAGCATTAATTTGCTTGCATAGAAAATGAATGAAGTGATCCTATAATTTCTCCAATCTTTGACATATTATTTATTTGCCGTAGGCATGTATATTGAATATTTGTAGCATGTGGATCATTGGGGTTTTTTTTTGTATTTGTTGGCGTATTCATTTTAGTATCGTGGCACATTTTTCATGGTACCTTAAAATAGCTCTATTGATAGCCGATCTATTTATTTATTTACTTAAATTTGTATACCACCCTCCTTGCCAGGACAACTCGGGGTGGTTAACATCTCATATAAAACATTGTCATCAATATGAATCAAAATTCTAAAAAATTTAAACTAAACAAGTTTAAAATTTTAAAACTAACTCTTAAAATTACTTTAAAAGGGCATTGAGGGAAAGAGGGAACTCACACTAGCCAGGGCATTGAGGGAGAGAGGGAACTCACACTGTTCCTGATAATTTATTCCTTCCAAGTGGTCTGAGAGCAAATTTCACTTCACTTTCTGAAATTACAGATTACCCATTGAAAATTCTTTCTCAGTGGAATATGCCTTCCTTGCTTCTCTTCTATACAGTTGTACAATATATTGTTTGCATTTTCCCTATATTTTATCCTGACCAGATAATACATTTCCTATTGATATAGGTGCAAGACCACCCACCCCATGCAAGGTCTAGTAAAGATTCCCTCAGCTATCATCTTAAACAGCCAGATGAGACACAATGCAAATTCAATCATTTACTAACATGTGTACTCTTTGAACAACAATCCAGGGATTCTGGGCAACTTCCTTTTACTCAGTCCCTGCCCCACAATCTCAGTGGACTGCTCTGGTTCCCTCAAGTTACTTTCTGCAATTGTGACAATAAACAGAGGACTGGATGACAGCTTCCACTTAAGATCCTGTGACTTTTCAATGAGCATACAATTGGCATTGAGCCTTGGGCTCTACCTCATGGTGATGCTAGTGTTCTTTTTTTTCTTGGTCATCCTCATACGATAGCTTGCATGGAGGATTCTAGGTCAGGAGTCTTTCTGCCTTTGCTGCTGGGACTCAGAGCTACACAAGAAAGCTCATCCAAATGTAGTCCTTGCAGATGTATTCCCAAGAGGACGGTTCCTCTGGTTCTTTCACCTGTACCAGACATCCCTCAACCACTCCTCTGGCCAACTCTCTTTCCTCCAACTCCACTTCTTCCCAGTCTTCAGAAAGGTGATCAGTTTGCACTTCTGTACTTGCTCTCACTTCCACCTCTCTTCTTCGTCCCCAAGGGCCCTCCTTATATCCCCTACCTCCCATGTCCCCCCATTTCCACTAGGGCTCCTCTAGACCACACTCTCTGTTGTCCATTCAGATCTAGGGTCTTGCCTTTGAGTCTGACTGTGTGTAGCTTTCGTCAAAATTGTGATCCTGAGGTCTACCAAGGAACTAGACATGCAGAATTCTGGTTCCTCGGGTCAGGGGTGTCGCCAGTCTTCATTTCACAGTAGGTTTCAATTTTGCTTTGATTTCTTGGATTTTATGAAAGATATTGCTTGTTTTTCTGTTTTATTACTCATTTTTATTTCTTTGCAGTTATTAATTTAATAGTTTCCTTAGTTCTCTTATGTCAATTGCTGAAAAGTTGTATTCAAGATTTGGACCCTGTTTCTGTCACCTTTTGCTTCTCATCTGTCATCAGTATGTTTAACAGTTTTCTCAGTCAGCATTTGAGACTTTTCTTTTCTTTGACAAAAGAGGTAGAGCTTATGCATTGTTCCTTGATAATAACAAACTACAATTTTTCTTTTTTACAATCAACTGTTCTTTACATGGACTTTAAATTTATCAGAAATTTTATTTAAATTATATTTTGACACTATGATTGTACTTGTGTTCTTCAGCTTTATTTTTTTATAATAAATGTCCATTCTTAATCTTATTTTTGCAAAATGAAAAGAGCTACTCCAACTTGTGTTTCTAACTATGTAGTTATTTGATTTCTATGTTGAAAAATAAAGGGACGCCTTAGCAAAATCGAGGAGGATGGTGAAGGACAGAGGTGCCTGGCGGGCAATGGTCCATAGGGTCACAAAGGGTCAGAATGGACTGTGCGACTGAATAACAACAAAGTTGAATCATAAACTTTTACTGTAGTTTCTTAAAACTGCATTAGAAGGCCACTGTAAAAGTTATGAGATGGATCCATACTAACTTTCAGTTTTCCTCCATGTTCTTGTTTTCTTCATTCTTGAGAAGGTATCCAATGGTCACCTGTAACCTTCCAAAACAGGAATAATTCCTCAAGTTTTGTTAGTTCATAAATAAAATGACCAAAGAGGTTTTGAAGGGAAAAGAGATCTATCAACCAAAGAATTTTAACAGAGACATATGCATATGATTGATCATATAAATATGAAGAAATAAATAAATAAATTGAAAAAACAGTAAAGATATGGGAAGATTTCAATACCACCTCCTACAGCCCTGCTCTCTCAACTAGACCTCCCTAACATTGTGTATGAAAGGAAGAAGCTGGAAAATCAAATGACTCTGGACTGTTTTGACTCTAGGGGACTGTTTCCCAACCTTTGGGGTTTTTGGACTTCAATTCCCAGAAGCCTAAGTCAGTTCCCCAAAGCACTGATCAGCCAATGTACTGACTTAGGCTTCTGGGAATTGAAGTCCCCCTGTGGGGTATGGGCCCCACGTTGGGAACCACTGTTCTACGGCTTTCCTGGAAAGGAGTGTTGAATTGATCTACTGCTGGGGCGGGGGGGGGGGGGAGAGCAAATGTCTTGTAGAGTGGAATATTCACAATACAAATTTTATCATGAAATATGGGTGCGTTTTACTTCCGCTTCCAGGAGCGACGAGGGCTTTGTGGGCCGGGTGAATTGGCATCGGGGACCGACCCGGCCCCTAGTTTGGGCCCCATTGTTTTAGAGTTCCATCTTGAAGGATCTCTACCTGACATCCCTCTCACCTGGACTTTCAGCAAGCACTGAAAATATATTTATTCCAGGAAGCTTCCTGATAACTTTATGAATTATATTAGATGTAAAATTTAAATTCACATGAGTACAGGGTAATGTTTATTAACCATGACACTCTTTAAGATATTTTTTTTGTTTTACACGTTATATTACACTTTGAGCAATTTTTAAATTGACAAGAAAATAGAGACACTGAGAAATAAATAAGCATCTTAATCCCTGTCATTTTTCCTTTTTTACAAAGGTCTTATAATTAACTTTTACAAATTATTTTTATATTTTTAACACATCTCTGTCCCATCTTCTACTCAGTAACTTTCAATGTCCCTGACTTTAACCATAAACACAGCCCTAAAGTATTCCTACCATTAATACTCAAAACACTGGAATCCTTATGGATTCAGAAAAATATCAAAGAACATTTTTGAGTCCTAATATATGAAAGTTAAATTAGTAAAGGTAAAGGTTTCCCTTGCTCGAAAGCCAGTCATATCCGACTCTAGGGGTCAGTGCTCATCTCTGTTTCTAAGCCGAAGAGCCAGCGCTGTCTGCTTCTGCAGACGTTTCCATGGTCATGTGGCAGGCATGACTAGACACCGGAGTGCATGGAACTCTGTTACCTTCCCACCGAAGTGGTCCCTATTTATCTACTTGCAATTTCTTGCTTTCGAACTGCTAGGTTGGCAGGAGCTGGGAGAGAGACGGGAACTCATTCCGTCCTGCAGTACTCGGGAATCGAACTGCTGACCTTCCGCCTCCCAGTCAGCGTCTTAGTGACTTGAGCCACTGCAGTTAAATTAAAATGCTATATATTAAACATATCAGAACCACAGGCTAACACGGCTATTATTCCAAAAAAATCATATATTAAACATGTGATTACAGTGATAAACTAAGCAGCAGTTTTGAAAATAATTTCCACCCAGCACTGGAAACTGCTACCAGTCACATAACTATATTCCAAAGCCAAATAGCCATTCCCAAGTTGGTTTTATTTATTTATTATTTATTTGTTCATATTTCTCCACCGCCCTTCTCACCGAAGTGACTCAGGGCGGTTTACAAGTAATAAAAAAGCAAATCTTCCTTTGCCAATCGTTTAGCTTCCAAAAACAGGATCATCTCAGCAAATATGATAATGGATAAGCCTAGAAAAACATTCCCCAGCTAGGCAATGTCTTGATTAAAATCAGCATTTTGACTTGCCCCTGGAAAAATCACAGGAATATAGTGAGCCTGTTTAAAACTTGGTCTTCTTTCGTGTCCTGATCAAATCCTGGACTGCCAAACTGAAGCCATTTTCTTGACTTTGGCGTTGGCCAAATTTAAGTCCTCATTGGTGCATGTTTCTGACTATAAACTTAATGAGAGATACTGTACTGTGCTTATTTGATCCTGTGCTCGTCAGCTGCCATGTTTTGAATCACTTAATTTTTTGAGTAAAACTCAATAAGAAACCCGTTTCAGTAATGTAATAAGTGTAAATATCTCCACAATGATTATCATGTGATAAAGTTACTGGTAGCCCAGTGGTGGGCATCAGCAGGTTCGCACCAGTTCACCAGAACCGATAGCAGAAATTCTGGTTGGCCCCACATCCAAGTTTTGAAATAAAGTAGTCCTAATTTGGGTGCAACGCGGGTCTTTCCCCTGGTCACGACGCCCACTATACCACGCCCACAGTGTGGTAGTAAATGTTTTGGGAGCCCACCACTGAAGTAACCCATCATTAGAAGCTAACTTCTGTCAGTGTTCCAGAAATATGACTCAAGGACAGGGATGCCCAAACTTTTTGGGCCATGGGCCGATCATGTTGTTCAGGGAGCCGGTCGCTAAGGCCCAGGGTCGGGGTGCGGCCCCTGATGCCAATTCATCCAGCCCACGAAGCCCTTGTCGCTCCTGGAAGCGGAAGTAAAACGTGCCCGCACGGGCACGTTTTACTTCCATTTCCAGGAGCGATGAGGGCTTCATGGGCCGGATGAATTGGCATCGGGGGCCGCACCCAGCTCCTGGGCCTGGTTTGGGGACCACTGCTCAAGGAGATCATTATGACTGAGCAACCATATTTACAGACCAAATCTGTGGTCATTTCCCAGTGAGAAAATACAGAAAAGTTCCTGCTTTCAGCTGTTTTCAACTGTTGTGAAATTCCTGTTGGTACACTTTGGCCTTGTATTCAGGATGATTCTTAATTAGGAATGAGGTTTTGTTTCTAAAGAATGGTTAAAAAAAAGTGCCTTTCATCTTTATCAGGAAAAAACCATATATGGTAAGAGGAAGGAGGTAGTGCAAATGTTTAACTTTGCTTGTGACAAGGAGGGATGTTAAAAAAAATTGTTTGCTCAACAATTGTTTCCATTTTGAGCAGAGGAGCAAGTGGAGAGATAGCCTGCCTAGCTAACTAAAATGGTTTTTCGCTGCCACAAGATGGGTTTTGGTCTTTTAAGGAAGTCAGTCTGAACTAATAACTAGAGCTCCTATCATTAACGCAAGGAAGAGTCATAATTGGGTTATAGAGCCCTGGTGTACACTGGTTAAACTGCTGTATTGCAGCCAAAACAGTGTGAGTTTGATCCTGATGAGGTTCAAGGTTGATTCAGCCTTCCATCCTTCCGAGGTTGGTAAAATGAGTACCCAGCATGTTGGGGGCAAAATGCTAATTAACTTGTGAAACACTCAGAGAGTGCACTAAGTGCTATGGGGCAGCATATAAGAATAATTGCTATAATTGGAGTTCACATTTTCCGTGGTTCAGCCTGTATTTGATATGAACTATATTTTCATTCATAATTTATTTTTTATTTTTATTTCTATTTTAAAAAAAGAGGTTTCTTGTCTCATGATAAATAATCTTAACAATCAAAAAACACATACATGTAAAAACAGTTCTGTTTGATGTTTGGTTTTACAACACGTGTTAGGAAGAAAAAAACAAAAAAATCAGTCGTAGATTTTGAAACGTTCTCCCTGTTTATTTAATTGTGAGGTTCTAATTACAGTGGGGAAAGTTGCTAGTGACGGGGTACCAGGAAATATCACTCAGTAGTTGAACAAATGCCAAGCAAATTACTACCAAATAGTTGTAATTGAAAAAGAAGGGCAAGAGATATACTGTACTAGATTTCTGCTATCTTTATGAAGTTCATGGCAAAGCCAATCATAAGTAGAAGAGAATTAGTTCCTGGAACCAAATATATTGGACAGCTTCCCGTGGTTCAATGTTACATTCCTTCAAGGTCTACTAAGGCCACCATTGAAAGAATGAAAAATGGAACAGCTGGAGTGGAGAACAAAGCAGCCAGCAGCACCCCATGAGGGGAGGAAGGAGTGAGCTATTCAAAACAGCTGATAGGGCTAAATTCAGCATGTTTTTTCTCTCCCATTTGTCAGTTCTTGTGCCATTGCAAATAAAGGACGGACACACAGATTTACATCTCTGTTTGGTTTACAAGACTCACAACATTTGTTTTGCAAAGAAGGATGGGGAAAGGTAGATATGTTTGAATCACATTTTCCCTATGCTAATGGATGCCCTCGAGAAATCTGTGTTGTGACCATCACCACTCCTGTTCTCTGAGCTTAAACACTGCAGTTGGGACATTTAGCAGCACAACATACTCAGCAGGACATTTGTTTTTCCACTGCATAAAACAGATTTTCATTCTAAGTGCCTTGTACATCTGATAAAGCTTCTTTAGTGCACTGAAGCATGGTGTATATATAAAAGGAAACCACTTTGTTGATAATAACATTCATATAATTACATTTTGAAAATATAGATGCAGGAAGGAGTCAAGAAGTATGCCATACGTTTGATACATGTGAAAAGCAAACAAGTAGTATGTCAAATAGGTTAGGTAACAGGATTAGCTATACAAGCCTACCAGTTTCTTCTTTTTTCTGTAGCTCTTTATCACATTATAACAGAAATGGGGAAATGGGCAGTGATTGATCACTGCAGGAAACTCATCTTTTTTTTTCCTGATCCAGCCAGTGTTATGTTTATAGTCATTTCTTTTCCCCAGTTCTCGCTTCATCTTCCTGAGAACTCATTGGAAAAGGTTCTAAGGGTGAGGAAAAGGAGTTCTGGATGTTGGAGCCACTTTTGCTTGTCAATATAATGCATCCTTTCTCTTTCAGGTCCATATTGAAAGATGCAGTTTGAGACTCTATTGTCCTTATAGGAGGAATACATAGGTAGCTCTGATACTGCGTCAACAGGTTTAGTCTGGTTTTGGGGCAAAATGAAGCCGCTGTAGAGTGTTAAAACTGGAGAAATTTACTACTTCCTGACTCTTTTATTTATTTTTCAAATTATTACTTCTTCTGCTGTATCTGAATCTGAAAATAGGCATGAAGACTGTCCTGGGAATATAATGTAGTGGCCTTTCATCTGCATCTGCCTTCTGCATCGCAGCATGACCCCCATACCACTGATCCAGTTCCGTGAGTCGCTTTCTGGTCCTAAGCCCTTTTGGCACACAAATTCCTCATCGTCCCCAGGCCAGTATTGATGAAGCTGCTGCTCTCCATCAAGTGGGATTTAATCCACTTGGGGACCATCACCCTTCCCTGTGCACTTTGGCACCCAAGGCCTCTAATCCTCAGGGTTGTCAGGTTAGTTAACCACAGCCTGACACTCTGCGTTGAGTCACTGGCAGTATGGTCTACTCCAGTGATGGTGAACCTATGGCATACATTCCAGAGGTGGCACTTGGAGCCCTCTCTGTGAGTACCCGTGCAGTCACCAGAGCACAGAGTTCACCCTGCCCCTCTGCCCAGCAGCCCAATGGGAGTGCTTCCTCCCTCCCCCTGGCACAGAGTTCGCCCCGCCCCTCTGCCCAGCAGCCCAGTGGGAGCATTTCCTTCATTTGGGTTCCAGTTTGGGCACTCGGTCTGTAAAAGGTTCACCATCACTGGTCTACTCTATAACCATAGCAACAATAACCTGGCCAGACTGAAAATTATTACAAAAACGTAAGTTAAAGAAGGAAGAAAGAAAAAAATAAAGGAATAACTCGTATACATAATAAAAACATAATCTTAACACCATTGTATACTAGTGTGTGCACTGATCACCCTGCGGGATAATATATACCTTTATATGCATTTTTCATTCTATTTTCTATTTTAGACTTATTTAACCTGTGCTTGTCCCCTCTTTCCAAAACAATGTGTATTCTTGCCCTGGTCTTACTCCTTTCCCCTTCACTAGAATGTGTTCAAGAAATTATCCCCACATTTCTCTAAAATCTGACTTTTACTTCCTGACTTTCAGATAAGGTCACTCATATCACTGTAGATTCAGCATGTTACTCTAAAATGAAGCATATCAAAGCAGAAAAGTCCCAAAGTAAACTAATAGGATCTGAGTTGTCAATAACTGACCATGAAAGGCATGTCGAGTTTATGTAGACAACTGGGAATAATAATCTAGCATGTATTTGCTGTAAGTAGAGAGGGAGGGAGGGCAGTTTCCATGTTGGAAATTATTAGAAAAAAGAATTTAAGAAAACAAGCAGTATCACACAGGCTTTATTCAAATCCACAATGTGACTTTAGCTAGAATACCATACAGTTCTGGTCATGGTACATTAAAAAAAAGTTCAGCAGGAAAAAAGTACAAAAAAGGACAGCTCCCTGTGAGGAAAGGTCACAGTGTTTAGGGCTCTTTGGAGTTTATAAAAGTATTTGTGTTGTAGAGAGACTAATGAGAATTTTGTCCTCCTCTTTCATAATCCTAAAACCCAGGGAATCTGAATGGGGAGAGATGCAAGAGAGAGAAAATGAAAGTTATTATCACCCAATGCATAATTAAACTCTGGGATTCAGTGCCACCAGATGTATCCAAGAAAATGGCTATTAGTCAGAACAGTTGTATCTCAACCCCAAAATGCTTCTGTAAAGTCGCATCAGAACATGAGATTGAGGCCATTGCTGGCAGGCTTCCCATGGGCAACTGGCTGTAACAGAATCTTGAACTAGATCAGTGATGGTGAACCTTTTAGAGACTGAGTGCCCAAACAGAGGGGCGAGGTGAACTCTGGGCTGGGGTGACTGCATGGGTGCCCACAGAGAGGGCCCCGAGTGCCATCTCGCACGCCTGCCATAGGTTCGCCACCACTGAACTAGATTGAGCTTTGTTCTGATTAACCCTTGATTTCTGCTTTTGTTGGTTGCTTGATTGCTTGTTACTTTGTTTTAATTCCCATGATGCTTTGAAGAGGTTTGTTGTCTGGAACCAAATGTTGTAGGTCCCAAATGCTTTGTTTTGACAGGTTCTCAGAGCCAGACACTGAGGGCTATGTATCTTGAGCAGTCTTTGATGCCTACCTCTGAGGTTAGCATCTAAGTACTGATCTCCAAAGAATCAATGCTGTGCCTGCATGTCTTCTATCTCATTCCAAGAGCAAGCTCAGAGGATGGGAATAGTAGCAGGCAGATGGGAGAGTGGCATATAAATCGAATATAATAATAATAATAATAATAATAATAATAATAATAATAATAATAATAATAATAATAATAATAATAATAATAATAATAATAATAATAATAATAATAATAATAATAATAATAATAATAATACAGCAAAACCTCGGATAATGCTAAAACTTGGTTCCACAAGTCTTGGTGTTATCCGATTTTTAGTGTTATCCTATGGGATGCATCAGGATAACGTTAAAGCTCCATAGAGATACATTGAGAAAGAGGCTTTAGCGGTTATCTGATGCATCCCATATGACCTTAACGTTATTCGATGCAATTCTCTCCTCCAGATTACTTAACGTTATGCGACTTTAGCGTTATCTGAGGTAAACGTTATCTGAGGTATTACTGTAGCTACAATATATGTTGGAACTACAAAAGCAGTAATGCCAATCTTACAGACTTAAACCAGAATGGCATATATCAGCAAGGATAATTCTCCAGCTGGCTTTGCAGAACAGTACCTACCTGCTTCTGTTTAAAGAGATAGAACAGGGGTTCCCAACCTGGGGGGCACATCTGGCCCATGGCACCATTTCATGTGGCCCCCATTCCTCCAAGGGCATTTGAGAAACAAAATTGCCACCGATTTGAAGCTATTGGGACAAAATAGCCACCCCATTGTGCAGGCAGGGCAAAATAGCCATTTAGCCCTGGAAGCTGGCTAAGAGAGCATGACCTGGCCCCTGGCTTGAAAAGATTGGGAACCCCCGGGATAGAAGCTTGGTTCCAAATGCAGACTGCTGACTTCTGTGTCTAAGCCCACCCAGTCCAAACAAATGAAGCAGGTGGGATTTCAGAAAGACTTGCAGAGCCCTTTAGCCACTCACTTTGAATCTGAATCTGTTAAATTTCATTTGCTCATGCACACAAACTGCAATCTCTGCCAATTTTGCCAAAACAGCCCTGCAGCAAAGAAATAATTGCAAATGTGTACGAGTCTTTTTCCCTTATGAAAGGGCTTGTGCTTAAAGGTCAATGCCAAGATAGCTTAGTTTAGAAGAAGTGGAAGAGCTTTGGGTCTGCATGTTGTGACTGTCTAAGGCCATTAACCCCGAGGGAGAGTGTATTATATTCTGCTAGTGATCCTCATGAAAATGTAAGCCTGGACATGATCCTCATGTAAATGTAAGCCTACAGGATAAACATTATATAGGACAGGGGTGCCCAAACTATGGCCCGGGGGCCGGATCCAGCCCCCAATGGCAACTCATCCAGCCCACGAAGCCCTTGTCACTCCCATATGGGCACGTTTTACTTCCGATTCCAGGAGTGACAAGGGATTCATGGACCAGATGAATTGCCACCGGGGCAGGATCTGGCCCCTGGGCCATAGTGATCAGCCCCCTGAACCATGTGACTGGCCTGCGGCCCAAAAAATTTGGGCATCCCTGATATAGGACGTTGGCCGCTGATGTCTTTGGTCATTTTTTGAAGCAAAGTTTTATGCTACTGGCTTCAAGTGAAATGTATTGTATATACAGTTGTACAGGTAGGCGATATTAGGAGAATTTTAGAAATTATTGCAGTTCTTAACCTATATGCAGGATGTCTATTAGTGGACCTATTACTTTTTAATTTTATTTTTGTTTTGAACATCAGCATTGATATGGCATTAGAAAGAAAGAAAGCTGCAATTTTCTATCTTAGCAGACACATGATCAAGTTCTAAGCACATGACTTAGCACTTATGATTTTTCTGAATGAATAATTAGGACTCCTCACCCACCCACATCATTTAAAAACAATACTCAAGTTCTGAAATGTAGAAACTTATGAAACATATAACAGAAATGGTTCCAAAAATGTTAAAAATATAATAATGGTAAGGTTGCCCTTGCTCAAAAGCCAGTCGTATCCAACTCTAGGGTTCAGTGCTCGTCTCTGTTTATAGCCAAAGAGCCAGTGCTGGACATGTGGCAGGCACGCCTGGACACTGGAGTGCACAGAACACTGTTTACCTTCCCACCGAAGTGATACCTATTTATCTACAGTACTTGCAATTTCGTGCTTTCAAACTGCTAGGTTGGCAGGAGCTGGAACAGAGACGGGAGCTCACTCTATCGTCCAGTACTCAGGAATTGAACTCCGACCTTCCAGTCGTCGAGTTCAGCATCTTAACCACTTGAGCCACTGCAGTCATGATAATAGCAGCTCAGTTTCAAATATTGCCAAACTGAAATCAGTACTGGTTTTAAAAGAAATCACTTTTCCTGCAGTAAAAACAAAAACAGCAGAAGTGTTATTGACCAAGTAGCTTTTCGCTCTTTACAAGTGGAAAGCACTCCCACCCCCAATAGAATATTCAAATAAAATAATTACAATAGCTATGTTGGGTTTTTGCATATTTATTGAGTGGTACATTACATTCTTCTCAACCTACGTACATTAGTCAAGTGAGATTGAAATTGTTACTTTTGCAGTTTAATTTCAACTCTCCTAGTGCCTGATCATTTGCCACTCTAAGAAGCATGCAAAGTTACTTTATTCAACCATTTACCCCAGAATTGTCTGCTTTCATCCTTTGTTAGGGCTTGGATACTTTCTGTGTACAAAGTATAGACTATAATAATAATAATAATAATAATAATAATAATAATAATAATAATAATAATAATAATAATAATAATAATAATAATAATAATAATTGATTTTGTCCCATCTGTGAAACCATTTCAATCCCTTTGCTTACATTCCATCTTCCCAGAGTTTTTCAAAGCCCTCTTCTTTCTTTATTACCACCACTTAAAAACTAAATCTAAAATCATTCTTTTTTGTTTTGACCTAGAAGGGAGTAGCTGGCCTTCTTTAACTTATACTTCCTTGGGAAACTGGTGACTGCATTCTTAATACACTGTCTTTTAGCCATCCAAATCCCATTAACTCTAATGAGACTTATGCCGTTAAAAATGTACTGCTTCAACCTGTGAATGTGACCCCATGGTGCTATCTCTGCCTTCTTAAGCCTGTTCTATTTTGAGAGAAAAGACATGTAGTCTATTTGGACTTTAGTGTGAACACTGAAATCCGACTTCTACTGCTGAAAAGCCAAATCTGAGTTTTTTGGCTTTGCTGCAATGTGATTCACAGCCTTCACTGCATTTCACTTTGTCTGGCTGGACATTCTGCTACGGTAATGGAGTAGACTGTACAGCCAGCGACCCAATGCTGAGTGTTGGGTAGCAGTAAATAACCTCACTCCCTAAAGGGGCCCACAGCTACGGGCGGCTGAGCCCCTTTAGGTAGGGTGATGGTCCCCTCAGTGGAGAAAATGCCAGTGGAAACCATCATATTGGGCTCAACAGCAAAATGAGCAGAGGAGAAACTCTGATTCCCATTGGACATGGAGGCGGAAATGGCCACGCCAAATGGACTGGCTGTGAAGGTGCACCTTGTCCATATCCTCAAGGCTGCAGCAGTCTATTGCAGTCCCGGTGTTAAATCCTTCATGTCTCATTTCAGATGTGCCACAGGAGATGGCTCTGAGATCACAGTATGTGGGTCACTTCATGGCAAGCTGGGATCCACCTTAAGCAAATTCATGCTAATGGCATTTGCCCTGCTTCAGGAAAAAATGCATTCTCAGATATGAGTTGCAGCCACCACTGCAGGTTACGTTTCAAATCACAATCCCTTCTCACATGAGGTTGCAGATTGTTTGGGGCGTTCACCATTCAGTTTTAAGTGCATTGAGATTCAGTCCACTACAGCCCTTTTTTCTCTTCCTTCCTCTGCACCCACCTCTGCTGATCCCATTATGATCCTGGCAGAGAAAAGAAAGAAAAAGAGGGAGGGAGGCAGAGAGAGGTTTCTTTTCCACTCCAATCACTGATAGTAAAGCAATTAGAGGCAGGATTTTTCCTGCTTCCCCTTTTTCAAAATTAGGAACTGGCCAACCTTGGTTCCCTTTTCATGCCAGTTTCTTTCTGCTCTTCCCCACTGCTTTCAGGTCCTGGCATTACTGGTTTCCTTCACCCACCTCAGAGCAGTTTGACTCCAGCTTTTCCCAGGGTTCAAACAAGTTCTACAACTTTTGCTTCTGAAACAGCAGCAGCAGAAATGATGCGAGCCAAAAATTGTATGAGGGAAGGAGAGAGAGGAAGAGAGGAGGACTTTTCACCATACATATCTGCACACAGACACATAAGCAAAAGTTGGAAAACTTGTTGAACACTGGGAAAAGCAGGGGCCTGAACATTGCCATGGTGGCGCAATGGTTAAACTAATTTTACCACCTCAGAAGGATGATAGGTTGAGTCAAACTTGATCCCCGTCAGGATCAAACTCACAGAACATCGCCCCCTCCTCTGGGCCCACAACAACGGCCTGAGGAGAAGACTCCATGGCCTAGCAGTGGCTGAGAACATCGCCCCCTCCTCTGGGCCCACAACAACGGCCAGAGGGGAGTTAGTCTGTGTTCTGGTTTGGTTGTATTTTGTATTTTGTGAGGTTATATTTTATAATTTTTATTGTACTGTTTCTGTTTTGACTGTAAGCCACCCTGAGTCTCCTCGGCGAGTGGGTGGCAATATAAATCTGAATAAATAAATAAATACATACTACTGTACTGTAGCCAAAAATTGTGAGTGGGATCAAGGTTGACTCAGTCTTCCATCCTTCTGAGGTTGTAAAATGAGTATCCAGCATGTTGTGGGTGAAATGCTAATTACCCTGTGAACCACCCAAAGAGTGCACTAAGTGCTATAGTGCAGTATATAAGTGTAAGTGTGATTGTTTTAAGACGGATTTGAGTCTATGCCATATTGCTCACTTTTAGA
Organism: Furcifer pardalis; assembly: GCA_030440675.1. Taxonomy (NCBI): domain Eukaryota; kingdom Metazoa; phylum Chordata; class Lepidosauria; order Squamata; family Chamaeleonidae; genus Furcifer; species Furcifer pardalis. The sequence continues at coordinate 262,122,610 of CP126890.1, forward strand.
ATAGCTACCATAGCAATAGTTAGTAGCCATTTCTTCCACAACTGAAAGTATTCACATGCTACTAATAACTTCCAGGAAGGAGATGCATAACCTTGTTAGCCTAATCCAGGGGTTCCCAACCTTTGTATGCCATGGACCTGACCACGCGTCCAGGACAGCTGAGTGGACCTGACCACACCCCCAAAAGCAGAAGCGGATGTGTTTACAACAGCCGTAAATGCACCCACTTCCGCGTTTAGTACAAGCAGGTGCATTTATGCGGGCATGTGTTGTTGTTTTTTTAATTTTTATTAAATTTTCAAACAACACCACACTACAAATATAATTTGAAAAGGAGTAACTATTTGAGTTTACAATGTCTCATCTATGTGTGTGGCAACAAAAAAAAGGGCATGTTTTATGGCTGATGTAAACACATCCGCTTCCATTTTTGGAAGCGGCGAGGGTGGCTCCAGGCCAGGTATGGCCCATGGGCCGTAGGTTGGAAACCCCTGGCCTATTCCATCAGAGGACTTAAATTTGGCAAATCGTGTTTTATAGCTTTTCACCCTAGTAGGCAGTGTTACAGTGGAGCCAAGTAGCAGGAACTATGACATCACCCACCACCTTGCTGACTCCCGTTCCTTGTGAATTTACCTGCTGTCCTCATAATAGCTGGAAAAGAAATGATTTGTCTGAGGAATGGTTAGTTTAGTAAGCATGTTATAATGGAAGTTAGGTGAGAGTGGTTTAGTCTTTAATGGGACATTAAGAGATAGATATTCACAAAATATCTGCTTTTCCTTGATTGAGGTGGATTGGTTCAGCAACCTACATTTTTTACTCTCCTTTGAGGCAAGGGGTGGCACAAGCATCTACACCTCTAAATGTAACAGTTTATCACAGGCACTCTGATCTTATTAAGACCATTAGGGATAGGGGACCTGTAAACTTTGAAATATTGAACTCCAATTCTGATCAGCCCCAGGAACTGTATACTTGCTAAACTAAATACTATGCAATCTTCTTACTGATGGTGATTGTCTGGCAGTTATCCTGGGATATAATCCTAGTAAGAGAAGTGGTTCCAGTTATCCAGGGGGATCTTTCCTGTTTCATCCTAGATTTTTAGTACTGTTTGGTTGTTATTTCAGAAGATTGAATATCCTTTTTAAACTTCCCCCCATAATATAGACTTGCAGTTTTGTCTATCAGTTTTAATTCATTTCTTTCAGGCAGCGATCCAAGGGTATAAAATAGGCTGCAAACCAGCAGTGCACGTGTGATGAAGTCCATCAACTTAGATGGCTTTAAAAGGGGATTACACATGAAGGATTAAGCTGTCAGAGGCTCTTTGGCTGCACAATACCGCAAGCATCACAGGTGACATATCTTTGAATGCCAGTAGCTTGGGAACAACAGCAAGAGAGGCTCGGTTGTCCTCCCATCCCATCCCATCCCACTTGTGGCCTTCCCATAAACGTGTAGCTGGCCATTATGGGAATCGAGAGTTAGACAAGATAATCCCTTGATCTAGCACAGATCTTCTTATGTACATGTACCATACAGTATCAAGGTGTAAAACATTCTAAAAGCCTTATGTTTCTCTTCCATTTTCTCCCATTAACAAAGGGAACATTTAAAGAGGAGAGCTAATGTGGCACAGTTGCTACACTAGGGCAGGAGTGGAAAATGTGCAGGCTTCATGTGATACTTCTCTCATTGAAGAAGTTCCTTCATCCATTCCCACCCCAGCTCATCCCATTCTTCTGAGTCCTGAGACCCTCTGTGGAACATTTTCAGGTTGAAGAGTCAGATGATGAGGCTATTGCCTATGTAGACTACAATCCTGCACACATTTACCTGGGAATGAGTCCCATTTAACTCAATAATAGACGTAGAAGATTTCATGGGTAAAGTTCTGATATAGGATGTGGCTGCCATCAAATACACTTGCTATGGAATAAGTGTGATCAAACTCAATGGTGAACAAATGACAAGAAAATAAACATAAAATTGAATTCGTATCTGTAAAATGCAAAGTTCTTTTCTTTTATTTTTATTTATTTATTTATTTATTTATTAGTTCAAATTTATATTTTCTTGCTGTTAGAACACAGTGGGTGACTACATCGCTATAAAAGTCAGGAATGGCTCCTCTTATTCACCATGGGTGAATTCAAAGTTTTTCTACCTGACATAAGTTGCTGAACTAATTTCATCCATGGTTTCTTTTTCCAAGGTGGATTTTCCCACATTTGCACTGTGGTGTTGGAGGGCTTCAGCTTTTTTCATTCCAGTACAATTCAATAGTTGTGTCCTCCCCCCCCCCCCCCAATGCAGTTCAGTCTGATGTGCTATGTAGAGAGCAGAAGATGTTAAAATCCTATGAGATGGGTAGGATAATGTTAAAGCTCCATAGAGATACATTGTAACCGCACAGGCTTTAGCAGTTGTTATCCGAGCCATCCCATAGGACCTTAACGTTATTTGATGCAATTCTCCACCTCAGATTACTTAATGTTATGCGATTTTAGCGTTATTCGAGGTAAACATTATCCGAGGTATTACTGTACCATGATACTTTAATCTGAAATCAGCATACAAGAGCTGAAATATCCCCAGCCATCATTTCCCTTTACCTAGTAATCTCATTTCAATAAATCTACCACTCTTCATCCACCTATCTCCAGATACCATTTCCCTCCCTATATTCTCTTAGAGAGACCTGATTCTATGCTATTTCCGTATTCTTAGGGCTATAGCCTAGACCAGGGGTCCTCAAACTTGGCTCTCCAGGTGTTCTTGGACTTCAGTTACCAGAAGTCCAAGTCAGTACACCTGCTGATCAGGACTTCTGGGAATTGAAGTCCAAGAACATCTGGAGAGCCAAGTTTGAGGAACCCTGGCCTACACCTGGGTGAAATCAATGTGGAATGCTGGTCTTGCTTTCTAAGAATGTTACAAAACACTTTCAAACTTATCACTGAAAATCTTTTCTTATGAGTCTATATCCACAGTTTTAAAGAGATGCTTCTGTACATCATACTACCAAGATGGGTGAGAATGTAGGACAAAACTGCTGTGAAGGCATCAAAATATACAGCTTTCACTAAAAGAAGTCTAGAACATCCTATTTTTTGTTCAGTTTTAGGTTGACCAGGAAAACTGTTTCCCCTTTTTTCTGTGTGGCTTTTGATTTCTTTTAAATATAACAACACTACTCTTTTCTTTCTTTCATTTTCTTTCTTGTAATTTAAAATTATTTTTAAATTTTTTGAAACTATTTCATCTTGGTATTTGTAGACAAAAGATGACTATAAAATTACAGAAACAGACATTGTAGAATTATGGGAAACAGTTATTATTATTATTATTATTAAATTAGATTTATATGCCCCTCTACTCACCTCACTGAGGCGACTCAGAGGGGCTCACATAACACAAACATATACAGTATCACAATCTCAAATATAAATACAGTATAATATAAAAATATAACAACAGATGCAGCACAGATAACACAATAAATTTTACATAAAAGAAAAAAAACAATACAATAAAATACAGTGTAAAAATACAATACAGTCAAGAGAGACAGCAAGGTCTTTATGGTTGAGCTAGCTGGTCCACACAGCTGGCCCTCATTCCCCCTCTCCAGCAGGCAGAGAGAGTTCTATGATGTTCCAGAGGTGGTCATGGAGGCAGCAATAGCAGTAGCAGCAAGGTCTTTATGGCTGAGCTAGCTGGTCCACACAGCTGGCCCTCATTCCCCCTCTCCAGCAGGCAGAGAGAGTTCTGTGATGTTCCTGAGGTGGTCATGGAGGCAGCAATAGCAGTAGCAGCAAGGTCTTTATGGCTGAGCTAGCTGGTCCACACAGTTGGCCCTCATTCCCCCTCTCCAGCAGGCAAAGAGAGTTCTATGATGTTCCTGAAGTGGTCATGGAGGCAGCAATAGCAGTAGCAGCAAGGTCTTTATGGCTGAGCTAGCTGGTCCACACAACTGGCCCTCATTCCCCCTCTCCAGCAGTCAGAGAGAGTTCTGTGATGTTCCTGAGGTGGTCATGGAGGCAGCAATAGCAGTAGCAGCAAGGTCTTTATGGCTGAGCTAGCTGGTCCACACAGCTGGCCCTCATTCCCCCTCTCCAGCAGGCAGAGAGAGTTCTGTGATGTTCCTGAGGTGGTCATGGAGGCAGCAATAGCAGTAGCAGCAAGGTCTTTATGGCTGAGCTAGCTGGTCCACACAGTTGGCCTTCATTCCCCCTCTCCAGCAGGCAAAGAGAGTTCTATGAGTAGATCCTGTAAAACTCTACTCCTGTGAGTAGAGTTCAGTTGTAGATCCTGTAAAAGTCTACATAGTTAATTACAGAAATAAACGAATAAATATAATATGATCTCCTTTGATGTAGTGTAGGTCTCTTGTAAGAGTGTGTGTGTACATACACTTTTGTGTTGCAACGTGGAAGTTTAATTTTCCTCCAAATTTGTACACGGTCAGTCCAGTTTTATTTCCATTTCTAGCCGTTTAGTTCTCAGAGTAGATTACAGTTATAAAATAATCAAATTAGACTGCAATTAACTTATATTTAAAATTTAATTTATAATTAATCAGTCAAAATATGAAACATCATATACAGTGGAACCTCGTATAACGAAAATAATTGGTTCCACAAGGCACTTTCATTATACGATTTTTTCCGTTGTCTGTCGTACAATGAAAATCCCTATGGGATGCATCATACAATGAAAATCTCTATGGGAAAATAGTATAAAGAAAAATATTCATTGTACGGTTTTTTCCCCATAGAGATTTTCATTGTACGATGCAACTTTTTCCAAATACTCTTCATTGTACGTTTTTTTCGTTATATGATGCATTCGTTATATGAGGTTCCACTGCATAAGAGAAAGAAGGGAACCCATGCTGAGCATTCATCAATACATCAATAGTTGGTGGTCCAGGCTATAAAGTTTTATGTGTGAAGTACCTGATCTTATGTGATAAGCTAGTTCAAGGGTCAGCAAATGTGGCTCTCCAGGCGTTCTTGGACTTCTGTTACCAGAAGCCCAAATCAGTATACCTGCTGATCAGGACTTCTGGGAATTGAAGTCCAAGAACATCTGGAGAGCCAAGTTTGCTGACCCCAGATTTTCATATGGGTGATATGACTGTGGAGGCAGTCCTGTTTCTAGTCCCAGTCAAATTTAGGATTGTGAAGGTATGGAAATAAAATCTCTCCTTATGGACCTCAAAGTAAAGAGAGGCAGCAGGAAAGAGGTAGGTTTTTTGATAGCAAAGGTTCGAGTTATTTACAATTTTAGAAGTTAAAACCGACATTTTGATCTGTGTTGAGAAATTAACTGACAACGAGTATAGCAGTTTAAGAACTGATAGAGGTAGTAACACTTACCACCTTATCATTGTATTCTGGCCTAGTGGCAGTTTCCAGATACTTTTCAAAAGCAGACTGAAACAGATAATGTTGCATTGATCTAAAGACAGAGCTTGGAAAAGTTACTTTTTCATTTCAACAATTAGAAATTCATATTCAGCATAGACAGCACGCACATTGGCTGGAGGATTCTGAGAAGTGTACTCCAAAAAAACCCAACTTTTTCAAGCTGTGGCTGAGAGATGTAATAGATATACTCTGCTCTCCAGGAGAGGGTGCAATTGGCGTACATAAGAAATCTGGTGTAGCATCAAAGATTCTATTGCCTCATTAGGCTTTACAGAAAATGAAAACCAGGAAATGACGTCAAAGTGTTTCCTCATGTATCTCACCCCAAAATTTATTGTTGTTAGTGGTCATCCCTCAGTCTGGCTAGGTTATTTTGCTGTGGTAATAGAGTAGACTGGGGTGCCCAAACTTTTTGGGCCATGTACCGGTCATTTGATTGAGCATGCTGGTCACATGGTTGAGTGTGTCGGTCACATGGTTCCTCCCACTGGAATAAGAAGTAAAATGTGCACGTGTGGGTGCTGCTGGTCATTTACAGTTGCAGGTCATTTATGGCTGTGTCATGCATGGGCACGTTCTGTGCCTGTGCATGCATGTTCTACTTCCAGAAGCTGTGAGGGCAGCATGGGCTGTATTAATTGGTGGTGTGGGCTGAATCCAGCCCATGGGCATCCATGGGCATCCCCGGAGTAGACCATACTGCCAGCAACTCAACGCATGGAGATCAGTGTGATCGCCTGCTTGTAGATGTGCAAACTGGAGATCAGCTTGTTAAAACCACAGGAGTTCCCACATGTATAAAGGGATTGTGAATTCTCCCTTGTGCAAATGATGGAGAAAAACAACAACCATGCAAGAACAAGTTCAATGTCTGGGCAGGTTATCCTGCTCTGGTAGACCCTACTGCCAGCGACTCAATGCTGAGTGTCAGGCAGCGGTTAACTAACCAGACAACCCTGAGGACTAAAAGCTAGGATACCGAAGTCCACAGGGAAGGGTGACAATCCCCAAGTGGATTAAATCCCAGTTGAATCTATCTTGATGGAGGGCAGCAGCTTCATCAATACTGGCCTGGGGCAGATGAGAACTTTGTGTGCCAAAAGGGCTCAGGACCAGAAAGTGACTTGCAGAACTGGATCAGTGGTACAGGTGTCATGCTGCAATATGGAAGGCAGATGAAAGGCCACTGCATTATATTATCAGAACAGTCTTCATGGCTAATAGCCATGATGATCACTAATATTCGGGTTTATATATTTCAGAAGAAGAAGTTGTTGTGCAAACAACACCAAATTATTGTGCAAGTGGTGAAAACGAAGTGGACCTTTATATTCAAATACATATTTCCCCACAAATATTTGAGTGATTTAAATCACTAAGAACTGCCCCATATTGGAGAGTACAAAATCTAGTTAGCAGCAAAGTCCTTGTTCTTTTGTTCAAGTGGTTCGTATCAGGTCATTCACAAAGACCATCCAGCAGGAGATCTACACAGGTCACAAGCCCTAACCTCTCAATGACATTTTATACTGATCCTTGTGTCTTCCTAGACCTGTGAAGGTGAACCTTGGCACTCCAGGTGTTCTTGGACTTCAGTTACCAGAAGCCCAAGCCAGCACTCCTGCTGATCAGGGGTTCTGGGAATTGTAAGTCCAAGAAAATCTGGAGTGCCAAGGTTCACCATCACTGCCCTAGACTATTTGGCATAACAGGAATAACCACTATCAAGGAAAAGAAAAAAGGCCCCTAGTATTGTCAGTTAACAAGCAGTGTGCAGTTATTCCACTTTTCATTCTTTAACACATTTTATCTGAAAGGAAAACACAAAGAAAGTGGGAGAATATACATTTAGGTATATATTTAAATATGGAGGTTGAGATTTTGAGATCTACAGTTCCACAGATCTTTTCAATGGAACAGGACAGAATTATGAGTAAAAGCATTTGAAAGGGATACAGATTTACCCATATTCAGTCCTATGTATTCAACAATGAAACAAATATACACAATTTAAATGTCTTAATGTTACCTGTATTTTGTTTTGTCTACTAGCATTCCACTGTGAAAAAGTATGTTGTGACTAAGTGTTCCACCGAGATAAAACATTTAGTCTTTTATTATTTACTCATTCCATTTCTATCACATTCCCTTCTGTCCCTCAAATATCAACCTTATAGCTTCACAGAGATTTGGGGAGTATTTTACAGTGTCCTTTGATATGAATGTTCTATTTACAATGTAACATTTGTTTAGTTTGTTAAGTTTTTCTAATCAGTATATTCTCAAAGTAAATTTAAAAATTAAATCTCTTGAGCAATAAAACTGAATCATATTTTCCCTTTAAGTGTCATAAAATATATCTGTATTAAGATATTATTGCTTTCCTGAACAGATATTAAATGTAATGCTAAGTGTCCCATCCAAGGAAATATTTTTCTCGTTTGAAGACATTTTTTGGGATTACTGTTATTTAAAACTACTTGTTTAATTATCACAGGCTGGAACTAATGGATACATGGCTCCTGAAATCCTAAAGGAAGAAGAAAGTTACTCCTATCCAGTGGACTGGTTTGCTATGGGGTGCAGTATTTATGAGATGGTTGCAGGTCGAACTCCATTCAAGGATTACAAAGAAAAGGTCAATAAAGATGAAGTTAGAAGAAGAACCTTAGAAGATGCGGTGAAGTTTGAACATGCTAACTTTGATGAACCAACGAAAGATATCTGTAAATTGTTTCTGGCAAAGAATATAGCAGATCGTTTGGGAAGCAGGTATGGCTTTACTTCCCTTAATTAAAATATAAGTTAAATGTGCCAAGGGGTCAAGGTGCCTTTAAAATTCTTGAAAACTTGTCTTGGTGCCCAGATATATGAACTAAATATCCCATGACATCATGCCTATGTCTTCAGAGTTTCCAATGAGTCATGTCATAAATGCCGCCTTTGTCAGGAGTTGCTTTGTACTGGCAAAGTAGAAGGTGCCCTAGTTTTGAAAAACTCTTTCTACAGAGGCATGTCTGCCTTTTATTTTTCTTCAATCTTCAGAAGTATTTTAATTTATCCTGGCATTTAATTTTTTATATAATGCCTCAGCATTGTTTCTGGGCCTTTATTTTCTTTTATTGTGCTTTGGGGCAACATCTTGTTGGGCCCCATACGCAAAGCTGAAGTTGAGACACGAGCAGTGCCTGTCTGGGAAGGTCCTTGTCACATGCCTCATCACCAGATTGCCATGGTCACTTCTGCAGCTTTAGTCCTGTGTGAAATAATCCCCAACAGGATACCAGCTGCTAATATTATTGTTTCTTTGCTCACTCAGAAAGCTGATCCAATGAAGAACCGTAGACAAATGTTTTAAATACAGAAATCAACATGTCATAAAAGCAGAAAAGAAATGACAAAAATGGAACACATTCTGTTCTATGGATATTTTATATACTTAGTGCAGAATTTGGATTTGCAGAGCAACTGAGATCAGATGAAATGTGTCTAGGGCAGATAAATAATTTTATCCAACTCCTCAGAGGACAATGGACAGTTTGTTTCTGCCCTGCCACCCCTGGAGCACAAAAGATGGAGTGGGTGCAGTTTTATCTCTCCACCTTGATAGTAGGTCTTCAAAATCCACAATGTGACCATGGTCTCATCCTTCCAGAGATGTTATCCACCTAAAATTAATTTGTGAAAGAACCCTAAATATTTCTTTTAACTGGGCTGAAACAAGCTTGGCTTGGATAGTAACCTAGGACAGAAGGCGTGGATATTAGATTAATATTTTAGGCCTTGACTTCTTCCTTTTAACAATTTAATGAAACAGATTGCTAATCTTTTTGTAGTACTGTACTGTGACATTTATATAATGGGAGTAAGAGAACGTTTGTTCTCTTAATGAGGCTGAGAAACTATGGCTAGAAGCCTATTGCTATCCCTAAAAAAAGTAAACATATTAACTCAGGGGATTTAGACAAGTATTGACTTATCATTGAGCAGTTGATTTAATAAATCTACTCTTTAGCTGAGACTTGCAATAGGATACTGATCTATACCTTTTAATTTCTGGCTAGTGGAATATGGAAATACATAAGCCTTTAACAGTGTTTAAGATCCTAGCTTTCCTCCATCACCTGAGGCATATCCCAATGGAGGTTAAACAAACAAAAAACAAAAGGCAGATTGAGATTCCGGCGGCCCGGGTAGTGGTGGGGTGTGGCCGTTATGCTCGTGCTTCTCCGCTGCTCCGGGAGCTGCATTGGTTGCCAGTATGTCTCCGGGTGCAATTCAAGGTGCTGGTTATTACCTTTAAAGCCCTATATGGTAGTGGGCCAGGATACCTAAGAGACCGCGTCACCCCAAGAACATCTGTCCGTCCCACCAGGGCGGATCGGAGAGGCTCCCTTGTTGTTCCTTCGGCGAGAGAGGCACACCTCGCCTGTACTAGGAGGAGAGCCTTCTCTGTGTCCGCCCCGACCCTCTGGAACCTCCTGCCCACCGAGCTGCGCCTTCAGACAGAGCTCCTGCCCTTCCGGAAGGGCTTAAAAACCTGGCTGGCAGGACAAGTCTGGGGACCCGGGAACGTGGGTTCTCATACTAGGTGGTTTATTTAACGGATTGCCACCCCTGGATCTGAATGTGGGATTTGCGGGTTGTTTCTGTATTGTTTTTAACTTTTGATGACTTTTTAACTCTTGTTGATTTTTCTTGAAATAGATTGTTTTATGTTTTTATTTCTTGTAAGCTGCTCAGAGTCGGGTCCTCCCGATTGGGGCGGGGTAACAAATGCAATAAATAAATAAATAAATAAATAAATTCCCAACAGTAGCTGTTGGAGAAAAAAAAATCCAGTATCCATTCAAATCCAATATAGATTTGTCATCACTTATCTAGTAAAGGTAAAGGTTTCCCTTGCTCAAAAGCCAGTCGTATCCGACTCTAGGGGTCAGTGCTCATCTCTGTTTCAAAGCCGAAGAGCCAGCGCTGTCTGCTTCTGCAGACGTTTCCATGGTCACGTGGCAGGCATGACTAGACACCGGAGCGCACGGAACGCTGTTACCTTCCTGCCAAAGTGGTCCCTATTTATCTATTTGCAATTTCTTGCTTTCGAACTGCTAGGTTGGCAGGAGCTGGGACAGAGACCGGAGCTCATTCCGTCCTGTAGTACTCAGGAATCGAACTGCTGACCTTCCGCCTCCCAGTCAGCATCTTAGTGACTTGAGTCATTTAAGCACAAATCAACCAAACTCCAAAATGTTCTATCCTTTGTCTTCTGCTTCCATTTCTGGATGAACAGTTTTACCATCAACTCATCCCATTGTTTTCAGGGTCTGCCTAATGATCTTTTGTGACTGGTATCCTGTCTGTTAGCCGACAGGTCCATCTGTTATCCTTTACCTTTAGGCAGGTAATATGGCTGTCCATCTTCTTTTTGCCACATACAGTTCATTGACCACATCATGAACTCCGGTTCTTTGGCATAATTCCTTATTGCTGACCTTATCCCGGATTGTTACTCCACACATTTGTCTTTCCATTGCTTTGGGTTACCACCAGGTTTTCTTCCTCTGATTTTTTTATTGTCCACGTTTCGGATGCATACAACATTGCTGGTATCACTAAAATATTGAATAAGTTTGCCCTGATATTCATTGGCAGACTGTCATCTGTTAGCACTGTTTGGTTTATATTAAAGGCAAACCAAGCCGCCTTACATCTTCTTATCCACTCACCACGTGGTACATTATCTGGTTGGGTTTGCTGACCGAGGTAGACATAATCAGCTACTTCTTCAATCTACCGCGAGAGTGTCTTGCTAAAATAGCTGAATTTGAAAGATCATATGGGAATAGTCTGCTGGTTCACACCCACATGCTTTTTTTCCATGCCTGTTGCAGGATAGGCATCCTTTCCTGCATTTGAAAACTACAATGACAGGGCAAGCATTGGCATGCTGTTCCTCATGCTTTTTACCACTTATCATTATAATTTATGTAGCTTTGCAGCCTACTTCAACAACTCAGATAGGTGTACTCTTTCATAGAGAAAATGGAGTATATGGAGTGCCCAGTATATGAGGACTGCTGTAGCCTTACATTGTTGTTAAGTTCCCAGTTTCATTAGCACAGTTAGAGAAGGGCATCTATCCAGCCAAATTTTGTTACATGCCATCATGAATATTTTTTTTAAAATCAGCATTACTGATAACATAATATTTAATGTTTGGACTGCATCTCTTTTGTAACAAATTTTCATTAATTTTAATATATATTTCACAAAGCAATGTGCATAAACTGCATCATCATTATACAGATTTTCAGTTGAATATAGCTATGCTTTATATTAAAAATGTTTCTAGTTCTAGTATTCTCATTTTGTTTGAAAAAGTCCTTTTTGCATGCATATTTCCATTATGCTTACTTCAGTGTTGATTACAATGTTGATAAATCAAAGCCTATATTACAGGCTGATTCTAAGAAGGGATTTGAAGGAAGGGAAAGAGGCAGCATTATACAGTATTCTAATGGAAACATATTTTGTAATGGAAATGAGTAGATACTGTTATGAATGTAAATCTATACAATTGCACAAATAAGTAGACAGTGGGGGAGCAAAAAGGGTTACATCATACTTTTAGGTTGTGATGATTTAATTCTTCAAAAGTTCTTGGGTTGATGGCAGTGTGACTGGATCTCATAAATCTGTTTGCTCTACTGGGGATAACTCAACAGCTTAAATGTTTTATATTTTATACATATTTTAATGATGTTGTATTCTGCAATGTCCTCTGAAATAAATAAATAATATCCATTTAGCAGCAGTAAGGCAAAATATGCAACCTCATGTGCTGACAAATTGCCTTACTTTGAATACCCTGTACTCAGTATAGACTATTGTTTCAATTGGTAATTCTAATATGTATGAAAGATGCAGTCCCATTCCCCTACCCCTTTTACAGCATGAGAAACAGATTCTAGTGCTGGAAACAAAGAATTATTACTCAAAACACAAATGGATTAGGCAAATTTTCTTGCTCCTCTTCTGTCCATTAAAAAGAAGAGTCTTCTAACTGAGTATCTCACTTTGCACATAGTACTAATAGTAGGAGCTTGGATATATATATATAAATACTATATATAGTATAGTTACTTCAATTATGTTGTCACCCTAATCTGCTAGGCCCCTTGCCAATATTCATGTTTACTCATACAGTACTACTACATTCAGTATGATACTAAGGCACAGTTAAGAAGGAATAAACCCTATTGAACTGATTAGAGTAAATTTATTTCAGAGTAAATTTACTTGTGAAAAAGCTCCATCCAAGGCAGTAGGATGTACATCTGAGTAAATTCTTTGGGGAAATTCAGTACACTATAAACTTAACATTTTAAATGCATCTTTAAGAGTATTAGATAACTTAACAAGCCCATTTCTTGTCTTTTAGAGAAAATAAGTGAAATACTGTATTAAGTATTGGCTTGAATCCTCATAACTGTTTACTACATGTGTAGCTGGTTTCCACATTGTCAACAATTTCCTTCTTACACATGTAACTTTTTTTGGATTAGCTTTTGGTATATATGTGTATATATGTATATTTATTATTGCTTCCTCTAGTTAATGATGCTTTTACCTATACAGTACCTGTTGTTTTTCTTATTTGTTTTGATTGTAAAATATTTCAAACAGAAGTTATCTACAAAGATGCAAATAAATGAACTTGCACAAAAAGTAGATTAGTAAAATCAGAGATATAATAATCTAATATCCATATCTAATTATCTGCACCCAAAGGGACAATTCTCTCTAGGGTTTAAGCCAGGGGTGGCCAGCCTTTTTCTGTCACGGGCCTGACCATGCCCCCGAACAGTGTCGTGGGCTGGACCACACACCCCAGAAGCAAAAGCAGGCGCATTTACAGCTGATGTAAATGCACCTACTTTCACGTTTACACCAGCCATGTGTGGGTGCATTTTACAGATGGCATAAACGCGCCCACTTCCAGGTGTGGCAGCGGCAGCAATGGGCTAGATGAAATGGCGTCGGGGTCGGCCCATGGGCCATAGGTTGGGGATCCCTGATTTAAACGAATGCCTGGACTGAATTCATAGACTGAAAATGGTAGAATAGCTGTAATGTGTACTTTCATGCCACTTTTCAGTGAATAATGCTCACAAAATATAGGACATGAAATATAAAACAAAAGAATAAACGCCAGTGAATTGTGTCAAGAAGAGCAATAAACAATTGTCAGAACTTAGCAACAAAAGGAATGCAAATTCAGAGGTCTAGAAAAAAATCATGAAAAGCACAATGGAAAAATATGGTTTTGTCCAGGCATTCGAAAGCAAAAATAATTATCTGCTTTTAGAAAAATAAATTTGGTGTCCTTATTCTTATCCTTATTCTTATCCTTAATCAGTTCCCCATATATAATATTTTAATAATTCAGACAAAGAAACTGTTTCCTGTATCTCTCTTCTTGGTACTCTATCATCCTGCTTTGTTCTGCTCCGTATGTTATATTAACCTCTAAGGAATCAGAGAACTGCCTTGTAGTAATTATTTGTGCAGATGTTTTGCCTGCTGCTGTTATTTCGAAATATGTTGCTTTAGCATTCTTTTCTAGTGGTAACACTGGTGTTTGATGGCAGAGAGACTTCAATTCCCTGCTCTAACCCCCTCCACAATGTAGCTATAAAATTGTTAGCAGAGTCCCTCAGAAGCTCTGGATGCAGCTACAGAGGTGGGTTGAAATAACAGAGATGGAAGTGTTGCAACAGTAATAAACAGTATAGAGTCATACGGCAAATTTCTAGTCTTATTTGTTCATTGGGATAAGAACCTGAAAGTACAGTAATACCCCAGATAACGCTAGAACTTGGTTCCACGAGTCTTAGCGTTATCCGATTTTTAATGTTATGCGATATATTTATTGCACAATGTTAAAAAAAAGCCCGGTTTCCTTTCTGAAGAGGAAAGGGAACCTGGGATCAATCCGCCTGCCTCTTTGGAAAGGAATCCCTGCTGCCCTTTCCAAAGAAGCAGGCGGATCGAACCAAGCCCCAAAGTCAGCAGGACTGGTCTCTGCCTGGGAAGTGCCTTCCCAGGAGGAGACCAGCCCTGCTGACTTTGGGCTTGGCTCTCTGGTAAGCGTTGCCTTCCCCGAAAGGAAGTCAGTATCCATAGATTTCTGCCCCACTGCAGGCTTTGGAGTAGAGATCAACATCAGAAAACTTGAGGAAAACTTTTGTATCACACAAAGTTAACGTTGTGCAGTGCAAAAAGTTTTCCTCAAATTCCCCGACGTTATCCAGTTTTAGCATTAACTGATGCATTTGTTACCTGGGTTCCACTGTATGAACATTGCATCAATCGGAAATCCATATGTTACATGTTTGTCAGGTTTTACTTACTATTCTCATGATATTTACATTAGAAAAATTGGGAAGCCATTTATTGTAGACTATAAGAAGCAGAAAGCCTGTCTATGCCTGTTACACCAGAGATACCGTTGAAGAACAGCTCATCGTTATGTAAAGATTAGCTAAAAGATTCTGCTAAGGTCATTGAGACTTCAGGTTATCTGTTTAAATACCCGTTGCATAAGTTAAAGCTTCTCATAGGCAGTTTGTATCTGCAATCTTAACTGTTAAAATGTTCCATTTGTGATCTAGAGACAGTCATATCAAAACAGCAGAGTCACAGAAGATTAACCATTTCATTTATTGGGTCCAAACCACAAGGAATTGTTATAATCATTTTCAGCACTGCTACCATGAAAAGTGAAATAGCTTACTACAAAGAAGAAATTGAAAGAAAACAAATCCTGTGTTTAATATTTTTCTTTAATCATGGCAAGGTAATAATTGTAATATACAGTAATATCTCGGATAACGTTTACCTCGGATAACGCTAAAATCACATAATGTTAAGTAATCTGAGGAGGAGAATTGGATCGAATAACGTTAAGGTCCTATGGGATGGATCGGATAACAACCGCTAAAGCCTGTGCAGTTACAATGTATCTCTATGGAGCTGTAACGTTATCCGATCCATCCCATAGGATTTTAACATGCATCGGAAACACTAAAAATCGGATAACACCAAGACTTGTGGAACCAAGTCTTAGCGTTATCCGAGGTATTACTGTATGTAGGAAACTGAACCTGCTGTTCATACATTGATTCAAAGAGTGGTTAGCCTTTTTAAAAAGATGTTATTATTGAAAATTAATTTGAAAACTTATTTATTTATGAAAATAAACTGTAATGAGCAATAAAGTAAACAAACTAAGTTTTAGAACAATTAACAAGAAATTATCAAACAGTGGCCTCAAGGCTTAAGATAAACAGTTCCAGAGGAAGACCATGTGTTGGGCACTGGCATAGTCATTTATAGGAAAGCATTTCATATTTCTGAGGCAAGCACTAAGTAGACCCTGCTCTCAGCAGAACCGATCTAGCATCAGCAGAACTTTGAAGTAACACGTTACATGTAATATAATGGCTGCTGTTATTATATGCTATCAAGATAATCTCTGACCTGTGGTGGGTGACCTTATGAATGAGAGAGCTCCAAAATGTCCTGTCGTCAGCTATTGTGAACACAAGGCTGTGGGTTACCTCATGGAGTCAATCCATCTCATGTTTTGCCTTCCTCTTGCTATCTTCCACCTTTCCCAGCATGATTGTCTTTTCCAGAAAGTCTTGTCTTCTCATGATTTGCCCATAGTGTTTGCTTCCAGAGACAGTTCGGGCTTGATTTGCTCTAGAACTCACTTGTTATTTTTCTTATTTATTTTTATTTTTTATTTTATTTTCACACTTCTATGTCGCCCTCTTTACAAATGACTCAGGACGGCGAACAACAATTAAAAAACAACAGCAATAAAACCATGATAAAATCCCACCCATCTCAGCCAGTTAAATTCTAAAGGTTAAAATATAAACAATTAAAAGTTAAAATTTACCAACTAAAACTATAGGGGGGGGGGGACAGTCAGATTAGCCAGCCAGCTGGGATAACCGACTGGCCTGAACCCCACACCTGCCCCGCCAGCCAGATCTTCACAGCCTTTCTAAAGGCCAGCAACTCTGTCTGGAGACGCAACTCAGTTGGCAGAAGGTTCCATAGAGCTGGAGCAAATACAGAGAAGGCCCTCCTTCTGGTGCTAGAGAGATGAGCCTCTCTAGCCGATGGCACAACCAGAGAGCCTCTCTGGTGGGATGGACAGATGTTCTTGGGGTGAAGTGGTCTCTTAAGTATCTTGGTACACGACCATGTAGGACTTTAAAGGTAATGACCAGCACCTTGAATTGCACTCAGAGGCAGACCAGCAACCAGTGCAGCTCCCAGAGCAGTGGTGAGAGGCGCAAGCATGGCGAAGCATAGCCATCTGAAGTATCCACAAAGCTCTTCTCCAGCACTTATAACTAGTTTTGTAATCGGATTGTAAATAGTACATGTTGTCTAAAATCCTGTTGCTTAACATAGTTGCTACTGTAGTAGGATCATTTGAATCAATGGACCTACAGAAGAGCTGACTAATGAAATCTCCACTGAGTCAATTGTTCTACTCTAATACAACTTTTAATGCTACACAACAGGATTTCAGCCACTGATTAATGCCACAAGATTCTTTTGAAATTAAATGTCATGCAGAAGGAAATGCACCCTAAGGTAATTTTTGCCCAAGATAGCTTGGTCATTGAGCAATAAGAAAATATACGTTGGGGTTGTTGTTATTCCATCAGTGTAAATGGGATTTTACAGAGTGACTAAAGCACAAAAGTTGACCTCTACCATCAGGGTTAGATAGAGTAAGGTGGTTGCCTGAAACAACACATTTGAGTTATCATGAAAAGACAGTAAATTGTTAGTTAATTTGCAGTTATTGTACTTCTATAGCCAGAAAAGAGATAGAGAGACTTTTAGATTTTCTGCCTCATGTGTCAAAACAACTTGACTGGCTTTTACATATTACTTTATAGTATAACATGCTCAGTCCCATGCAGCAAAACCTCTTTGGCCAATCCTGTCTAATATAAGCTAACTTTTAACAAAGAGGGAAGAACTAAAGAGGGAGGGGAAAATGACAAAACATAGGTAATGAGATGCTATTACAGTAAAACCTCATATAACACTAAAACCTGGTTCCACAAGTCTTCGTGTTATATGATTTTTAGTGTTATCTGATCCTCTATGGGATCCATAGAGATACATTGTAACCACACAGGCTTTCGCGGTTGTTATCTGAAGCATCCCATAGGATCTTAATGTTATCTGATGCAATTCTTCCCCCCAGATTCCTTGATGTTATGCGATTTTCGTGTTATTCGATACTAATGTTATATGAGGTATTACTGTACTTATCTTCATGTTCAGTTTCTGTAGGGATGAGGAATCAAGGTAAGCCAAAAGCTGTAAGGAAAATTCTTTATTTATTTATTAATGTCAGAGACACCTGCAGAATATAATAACATACAAAGCTAAAATTAACATATCTAAAACAAAAAGGAATTAAAGGGTCTATATGACATCTGCCCAATATCGGGCCACATCAACAGCATTTCCTCTTGCCAACATAAGGTCCTTCTCAGAGCACGTTGAAGGGCATTGTGTGCATTGTATCATTTGGGTGATTGTTTGCTCTTCTCTGTATTTAGACAGGTCATCATCTACAGGGAAACCCCACTTTGTCAGATTAGCCCTTGATCTTCCTACCCCAGCATGCAGTCTGTTTAAAGCTTTCCACACATGGTTGTTCTTGGCCAGGTGGTAGAAAATCATGTGGTTCTGCCCAGTTATCTGGGAACATGAAAGGAGCCTCCCCGAAGACTGCTATTTCAGTGATCGGGCGTCCACTTGGCAATGGGAGCAATGGTGATTGTCAGTGGCTAATCCTTTCAACCTGGAAGCACCTCTGCTGAGCAGAAATGTCAAGAAAATATGGGTACATAATAAAACAAGAAATCCAAAATTAAGAACTGTGAAATAATAACAGGGTTCTAATATTAAGTAAAAATGCTAATCCTGAAATATATCAAAATGGCAGTAATTGTAATAAATGCCACTTATATTAAGTCTGCATTAACTGTATACAAAATTATTTAATAATGACGCAGCAATTTAGCAAAAGTTCTGCAAATAACAGGTTAAAATATTAATGGTAACCACCTAATATTGAATGCCATAAATCATTGGCACAAGCAATATCTACTAAGAAATGGGGCGTTATTGACACTATAGCCACCTAGAGTTGGGTTCGCCTGAGTGGAGCAGGATATAAATTTGAGGAAATAAATAAATAAATAAATAAATGTGATGAAACAGCAGACACATTCATGAGAGATAGCAAAATCAATATCAACCTGTCAAACAAGTTGTTAATTCTTTTGAACTTGAATTTTATTTCTGTCAGAATCTGAAATTATTTCTTCTTCTTCTTCTTCTTCTTCTTCTTCTTCTTCTTCTTCTTCTTCTTCTTCTTCTTCTTCTTCTTCTTCTTCTTCTTCTTCTTCTTCTTCTTCTTCTTCTTCTTCTTCTTCTTCTTCTTCAACCTAGGGTTAGTAATCCTAATTGCATGTTTGACTGTTGATATCAAGTAGCTTCAGGGCCCTTATCCAGTGTGACCTATTTCGTTTGACATTAAATATAGCCACTAGAACTAAGAAACAGCAGGCTTGCCTGGCCATTTGAATGAAAAACATCCTCCCAAAGCATTGATGAGTGGCTTCTGTTTTTTATATGGTCTTGGACATTCAACATGATATAGTAGTTGTACAGATGGAAATAGAGGAGAAATTGGACAAATATGGATTCAGACTAAGAGTTCAAGAGACGGCCTTCAGCAAGTCACTTTCTTTCATCCTATCTCATAGTGTTGTTGTCAAGATAAGCATCTGAGCACTATACTGTACTATGAGAAGTCCAAATGTTAGAAATAAAATATGCTTAGCTAGAGGGCATCAGGCAACTGCTGACTGGAGAAACACATTTTGAACGGGATACAGTTTACTAATCCCAAAAGGACTTGGATCCTGTCACAGTGGTAGGCAATTTCTGTTGGTGTAGAACAGTGGTTCCCAACCATGGAGTCCCAGATGTTCTTGGAATAAAATTCCCAGAAGCCTTCACTATTGGTTGTGCTGATCAAGATTTTCCAGAGCTGATAGTCAAAAAATATCTGGGACCTGAAGTTTGGGAACCACTGGTCTAACCAGATGGAGGTCAAGATAGCCACCTGTATATACCAGATACAATTTCTTTTAGATGAGGGATTTCTTTTAGAGGAGAATGACTCTCAACTGAAGCATGATATAGTTCCAAAAGGGTGATTGCTGTACAGTTGTGACATTTTTGGTGTGTCAACAATAACTTTAGCAGATGCTAAGCTGAATACAGTGGGAGATTTGGTTTCCAGATTATGAGCTCTTTATGTGAAAGTGTAAGTCTTCAAGCAGTTTTAATCAGCATCAGAGCTCCATCGCTAATCAGTAGTCTGACAGACAAATTAAAAATGTTCAACAAAAGAGGCCCCCTATAATTACTCTTCCCTACCTACTGTAAGCCCTATTTACAAGGGCCCTATAGCATGTGGAGATTTGATACATGCATAAAGAAGCCTGGAGGTGGTGCTATATTGTCACTTTCAAAGCAGGGTGTAGGACTGATGGGGCTGTATTTACATGTTCGTTCCTCCCACACTTTATTGGCACTGAATGCAGAGAATGGCTTAGGCAGTGAAAGAAGTAACTCTGCATTTGCATCTTATTTGTTCCTGTTAGGTGCATAATAAAAACCAGCCCTTGATAGAAATATGCCCCCTTTTCTTCTTCTTTCATGTCCTGATCAAACCCAAGTCATCAGTGCATACCTCTGGCAGCAATCGGTAGACCAGTAAATGAGATGGACTCTGTGTCTCTCCACATTCACACCATGTGTTGTTGTCCACCAGCAGCCCCCACTGGAACATGTTTAATTTAATTTAATTGCTCATATTTGTATGCTACCCTACTCGCAGAGTGATTTGCATTTAGGGAGTCCAACCTTCAGCCTATTCAGGGTCCTCCAGGTGATGTAGGGGAGGTTGAGAACAGTGGTGTGCTGATCCCGGTACGCCCCGGTATGCACGTACTGGTAGCACCTGGCCAGCGGCCGCCACTGAACACACACCCCCAGCCGGCTTGGGTTTGCGCGCAGAGATCTGCCTCATCACATGCAAGAGAGCATGGGGAGACCCCTCCCTGTGCTCTCATGCATGCGCTGAAGCAGATCTCAGCGGAAATCATGAAAACCCAAACCAGCCAGGGTTTTTTTTGGAGGCTGGGCTCCCTGGTGCCCGACACCGAACCCCCCCCCCCCGCTGGCTTGGGTTTGTGTAGTGCGCTAAGATCTGCCTCCGTGTCTGCGTGAGAGCATGGGGAGGCCCCTATCCATGCTCTCATGCATGCACATCTACAGATCTCCTCGCTCAGGCGCTGAGGCAGATCTCCATGCACACTACACAAACCCAAGCCAGCCGGGGGGTGGGGGTCGGTGGCAGGCGCCTGTGAGCCCGGTGCCAAAAAAATCATGGCAGGCTTGGGTTTGTGCAGCGCACGCTGAAATCTGCTGCTACTCATGCATGAGAGCACAACGAAAGGCCTCCCCATGCTCTTGTGCAGGCGCTTAGGCAGATCTCCGCACGCACCGCAAAAATCCAAGCCAGCCAGGGGGTTTCGGCGCCAGGCTCACTGGGTGAGCTGAGCACCAGGCAGCAGCAGCAAGCAGAGCATGGGAGGCAGGTGCCACCGCCAGAGCGGTGCAGCAGGGCATCCGTTCTGCCTAGAAGGTAGGTACCTAGCTGGCCGGGAGGGCATTTGAGTGACTGCTGTGTTTTAATGTTAGTTTTAATGTATTTAATTTTTAATGTATTTTACTGTATTTATTTTTAATTTACAGTATTTTATTGTATTTAGTTTTAATGTATTTTAGTGTGTTTAACTTTTAATTTATTTTTATGCTGTATTTTAATGTGAGCATTTTTATGCTGTATTTTAATGTGAGCTTTTGTGGATTGAGTCCACTTTGTCAGACCATTAGTTAGCAATTACAGTTCGATGCTCTAATTTTCCTTTAAAGAATAACTGCTATCTAATGGTCTGACGAGGTGGAGTCGATCCACAAAGGCTCACATTAGCAGTTTAACCATGCCCACCCAGTCACCTGGCCATGCCCACAGAGTTGGCCACGCCCATAGTGTGGTAGTAAAAAAAAATCGCCCATCACTGATTGAGATTCTCAGCTATATCCTCCTTTAATGTTATTCCTTGTCCACTGAGCTCCTTCTTCCATCTTCTAATTTGGTTTTGCTCTTGTGTACCCCTCAAGAATGTTTGTTCTTGCCATAAAGCTCTTCCTGGATTTGAGCCTGCGGACTTGTGGCTCATATCTATTCAGAGGATGTTGGGGGTCATTCTCTTGCTTAGTTCCCTTGGTGTCCACTGCTACTTTTCTTCTGATCTTAGGTTGAGCAATACTAACAAGAGGGGATATTTTCTCAACTAGTGTAAGTTTGAGGCATCCTGTCACTATACCCATGACTTCATTAACAGTGATGTCAACTTGTTTTGAGTGTGTGAATGCACTCCATACTGGGGCAGCATACTCTGCTGCAGAGACGCTCAAAGCCAAAGCTAATGTGCGCAGAGTGGATGGTTGAGTTCCCCATTTGTAGTTTGTATGGTTCCTGATGATGTTGTTCCTTGTACTACCTTTGGCTTTGGTATTCAGGCAGTGCCGCTTAAAAGGGAGTGTTTGGTCAAGTGTCACACTGAGATATTTTGGTGCTGAACAATGCTGTAATCAGTTCTCTTGCTGCGTAACGTCCAACTCAACCCTTGCCTTTAGGTTTCAAAGGTGGAAAGCACATACGGTGGAACCTGGGCTAATAAACGGCTCGGTTGACATAAAAATCACATAACAAAAGGAAATCCATAGAAAATAGTGGCTCAGTTTATGGTTAATTGCAGCCTTTGGAAGTTTATTTATTTATTTACTTATTTAATCAGTCTCTTAGCCTGTTCAACTCTCGGCCTGTTTAGGGTCCTCCAAGTGACATATATGAGGTCAGATTCCTCAGCCATATCCTCCTTTAATGTTATTCCTTGTCCAGTGAGCAGTTTCCTCCATCTTATAAATTGATCTTGCTCTTTTGTGTTAAGTTATTTGTAGCAGCTGCATAGCAAAGCGGCCAGGTTTTTATACTGTACCTTTTTAGTTTGAATGCACATCTCCCCAGTTCTCCCCTTTTTAGCTCAGCTAATAATCATACTTGGACTAGATGCTTAGAGAAAGTAAAAATAGTATTTACTCACAAAATGAGGTAAGAAGATACATGTGCTCAGGAGTCTTGATAAAATTACATTAGGTCAATAATGAAGGCAGGCAATTCAAGTAAGTTAGTTTAGAAAAAAGGTACCGTAAATAAAATGTTTTCTCTTCCTAGCCGTATGTCCTGGAAGATGGAGGCACTCAAAAGAGGCACTCAAATGACATGCTGCTCTTCCAAAGGCAGAAACCAACAGAGAGAAAGGCCAGAACAAACAAAGGCCTTTAAGACATGCAAATAGGGTCAGGTAACCCTCTAAGATGGGAAGACCGGAACCTCACTAATTGACTACTTAGAGACAAACAATGTAAACAACTTCCAGTAGGTCAGGCTAGTCTTTCCTGGATCTCTGATTAGTATGTTAGTATTCAGGAATGTTTGTTCTTGCCATAAAGCTCTTCCTGGATCTGAGTCAGTGGACTTGAGGCACATATCCAGTCAGAGGATGTTGAGAGTCATTCTCTTGCTTAGTTCTCTCTGTGTCTGCTGCTACTTTTCGTCTTATCTTAGGTGAAATGATACCAACAAGAGGATATATTTGCTCAACTGGTGTGAGTTTGAGGCATCCTGTCACTATACGCATGGCCCGCATGGCCTCATTAACAGTGATGTCAACTTGTTTTGCGTTTGTGGATGCGTTCCATACTGGAGGAGCATACTCTGCTGCAGAGATGCTCAGGGCAAAAGCTGATGTATGCAGCATGGGTAGTTGAGCAACCCTTGTCAATTTCCTGATGATATTATTCCTCAAACTAACTTTAGCCATGGTATACATGCAGTGCCGCTTTAAAAAGTGTGTCCTGTCAAGTGTCATGCTGTGGTATTTTAGTGCTGAATAATGCTGTAATCAATTCCCTTGCCACGTAACATCCAGCTCAACCCCTGCCTAAAGGCAGAAAATGCACACTTGAGTCTTAGTCAGTTCGGCTTCAAGTGGTTGATGATGTAATACTGTCCTAATTCTTCAAGTACTCCAGTACATTTTCAAGCTATCTTGTCAAAACTTGATCCTTGTACAGCCATTGCTGTGTCTTCTGCATAGTTGAACAAATTTGTATTGTCAGGAACTGGCTAATCCTTCATGAATATATTATACAATGTTGGAGACAATACACTTCCTTGTGGCAGTCCATTCTTCTGCAACCTCCATTTATTGTTCTTTTCATTCATCACCACATAGAATTTACGGTTCTGGAGGAAGCTGCCAATGACCCTAGTAAGCTTGGTACCTCTGGTAAAATTATTTATTTTATGGAAATTCTTTGGTACTTTCTAGTAACCAGTAAATATTTTCAGTATGATTTTGATTGCTGCTTCTTTTTCCCTTTTTCTGAATCCAGCTTGAACATCAGACATTCTTCACCTTCATTGCAATATTTTGCGCTTCACTTTGCTAGCATGAGAAATTAAAACAATGATCCTATAGTTACTACATTCATTTGTGTATTGAATTAGGTGACTAGAGGTGCTTAAATGAGTGGAACAGATATTAGAATACTGATGATGGGAAACCTGGAGTAAATTCAACTGAATATGGGCTACATGTGATTAGAGAGCAGTTGCAGAAAGAAAGTATTATTTGCCACCAGACACATCCTACAGATCTGTTTCGTATGCTCACGGGCCAGCTACACGTTCACCCACAAGATAAAGATGGTGACAATTTAAAAGTCTGCTGTGAACACTTTTGTGCAACCCCCTCCCAGCCATCTCCCTGGGATGCCAGCGAGACCAGGTCCTTGAGAAAAACCATGGGCGCTGGGTTGCTTTCTTTACTTGCTACAGCTTTTATTAAAGGGACAGTGGCTTTTCCCACAATCTCAGAGAGTTGAGTTACAGTCACTAGCATTTTGGGAGTTGCATGTCCCATGCAAGGAAGGCTTATACAGATGGGCAGAAGGGGTCAGCCTAGATGGCTCTTTTCTGTCCAGATGAGCCTTTGAGACACACACACTTCTTATTTTCCTCTCTTGTGCTGTGGCTGCATAGGAACAGGAGTTGCTGCAGATGGAAGGATTAAAACTTAGTCCCAGTTTTTGTTGTATGCTGTAGACAAGCTGGCTGAATGAGATGAGAGAGTGGAGTGTTTTTCTTTCCTTGCCTCTGCCATTGTACAGAAAACAGCATTCCAGTCTTCTCCTGTGTCTTACTATGTGTCCTCTTCCTCTCCAATCAGTGACAATAGTGATCACCCCTTCCCTCTCCTCCTGTCTTATCTCTGAGTCTAACTCCATCCACTGCTTCTCATCAACAAGTTCAGCTGTGTCAGCACATTCTGGAAGGCTTGCTTCCTAGTGGTCCCTTAGCATCTCAGCCTGTGAGTTGGGGCCAGACAACCCATCAGGCACTTGCATGGATGTGTGTACAGCCACTCCCTCCCAATTTTGCACAACATTTTGTAAACAAAGTTGTTTGGCTCATAGTTACTGTAATTGATGCAGATCCTGCAGGTGTAAATATAATTTCTACATTTCTATATGTCCAGTGGTAATAGGTAAGATTCTGTTTCTGTAACTTGGAGTTTTCAGAGTATAAGAGTATACAGGATCCTTGCCCTTCCTGCTTACAAAAGCAGCCAAAGGCAGAGTAAGTGAAGTGGTAGATTCTCCTTGCAGTAAGACAGGGTAAAGACCTAAAGGACGTAACAGTAAGATCATTTTAGAAAAAAAAAAGGTTTTCCTGGAATCCCATTGTACTCGATAATTAACAATCTGTCTCCAGTATTTAGTTTTTGGCCAGGATACCAGACTGAGTGGTGACTTCTTAGTTCCAGGAGGTGCTAGATGAGACAGATTATCTAGATCCATTTCAATCTGGTTCTGCAGAACCCAGTGGTTTTCAGTACCATCAATTATGGTATTCTTTTGCAATGTCTTTTTGGGATAGATGTTGGAGACAATATTTTACAATGGCACCAGTTCCTCTGAAAGGGTTAAGGTCACAAAATTCTGTTGGGAGAATCCTGCCCTTGAACCTATATAGGGTTCCTTAGGACTCTTGGTTTCCGCTTATGCTATTTAACATCTACATGAAAACTAGTGAGAATTTTTTTTGAGGTTTGATGCCACCAATTTGCTGGTGAGACCCAACTCTATCTTCTTTTCCACTTGATTCTGAAGACGATACTTTGGACCTAGACTAGTGTCCAGTGATGACAAGTGATTAGAAGGAGTGACCAAACTGAAGTTTAACACAGATCCCAAAAAAGATGCAGTGGGTCAGTCAAAAGAAATATTAAGGAATGGAAATTCATCTATCACCATCATCAAAGGTTTGTTTGGTGAAGATGTGACAGAGGATCTTCCCAAGCTGTGGAATGCTTTCCTTCTTGTCCTTCTGCCTTCATCCTTCCTTTTTAATACAAGCTTTTACTTAATTTGAACAAATAAATATTATTGTGGGATGTTATGTATACACTTTTTTCTTACTAATCTCAGATGTTTAAGTGTTTCTAAAGAACTTTTAAAAATATCATCTGTGTAATTGTTTTATAATGTTTTATTACATTTGTTTTTATTATTGTTTTAATTGGTTGTGAGATGCTTTGGGTTCCTTCATTGGGGGAAAAAGATCCCCAGTGGCTTAGTGGTTAAGATGCTGAGCTGGAGACTGGAAGGTCAGGTTTCGATACCCAAGGGCTGTATTTCGGGACATGAAAGGAGCCTCATCCAGGCATCCCCTGAGTAGAGTTTCTCCAACAAAAACCCTTTCAACCCAGAGTAATCTCTAATATGAAATTATTATTATTGGGGAAAAGATGACATATGTTTAAAAAAAAAACAACACATAGATGAGTTTATCAAAAGGTCTGAATACACTATACTTTAATATGTCTATCAGGTTAATTTATCCTTATATAACTATGTTTTGTATTATTGCAGGAGCAACGATGATGATCCCAGAAAACATGCTTTCTTCAAGTCGATAAACTTCCATAGGCTGGAGGCAGGTATTATAGATCCTCCCTTTGTGCCAGATCCATCTGTGGTCTATGCCAAAGACGTTGCAGACATTGCCGACTTCTCTGAAGTAAGAGGAATTGAATTTGATGAGAAAGACAAGAAGTTCTTCAAAAAATTTGCAACAGGCGCTATCCCGATACCATGGCAGGAAGAAGTGATAGAAACAGGACTGTTTGAGGAGCTGAACAATCCCAACAGAGTACTTGCTGATGAGACCAAATCTGGCGTGTGTTTGTTATTATAAATATTACACCAGGAACGTTAAGGCAGGAACACAACGCTGAACTTTCCATGATTTCAAAAACTCAAATATGTGTTTAGGAAGAACTCAGTGACATCATAAAGGGAAGCTGAATAAATTGTTTTCTTCTGTACTGGTATTTTGCTGGATATCTTGAGTGAAGAACTGGCTTTCTTTTAAGACAGTGAGAAGATTCCACATAATGATGGTTTTGCAAGTAAAATATATGAGACAGTATCAGTGATTTGAATTCAGTTTTACCTTGAGATTGTCATTGCTTTGTAAGGGTTCTGTATTAACAACCCTGTTTCTTTATATATATATAAAAGTCTCCCTCCAACTGTAATGAAGAGTGACATCATTTAAACTAATTTTACTAAAATAGGAAAATCAGACTATTTATATAAGCCAGGAGTTCCCTATTTATATAGGCCAGGGATCTGGCCTGCAATACTATTTCATGTGGCCCTCCACCGCCGCATCCATAAGTAGAAGTGGATGCGTTCATGACAGCTGTAAAATGTGCCCATGCATGTGTAAACAGTTATGTCAGCCGTAAATGCACCTACAGCTGTTATAAATGTGGAAGTGGGCACATTTACTTCTGCTTATGTGGGGCATGGTTCGGTCAGCTGTCCGGGGTGTGTGGTCAGACCCAAGGTGTAAAAAGTTTGGGAACCCCTGATATAGGGGTTATGTTACTCTGTGCATTAAAAAATCACAAACAACAGTCAACAAACATTTTGCTTGATTTCAACTTCCTATCAGGTTTCCTGGTAATATCTTTTCATTTTGATGAAAGCTGTAGTTTAAATTAAACTACAATTGAATAATGCCAGTTTGTAACTGACATTTAACAAGAGAAATAATGTAAACTGAATGGTTTATTGAGCTGGTGGTACCATCTATTAGCCATTTTACAAGTGCTTTTAATGCTGGAAAATAATGTACATATGTACGTACAGCTTAAATGTGTATTTTTTCTGGTTCTTATACAAAGCTTTGTATTTGTCTCATTTCAAGATTTATTTCTTTTTAAATCTTGAAATTAGTTTGCTCTGGCTTGCAAATGTAGATTTTTTGGTGACCCCGTCAGAATACAAATATCTGAAGTTTCATTTCCTGGGTAACATCTTTGGAGAAAATTCATATAAGTTGTTGTTTACTTGCATAGATATAACTCAGTGAGTTAAAGCATCAGGGACCAGGAGTACAACATCTTCATTTTGCCTCTTAGAGCAGGGCCTAACAGAGATTATTTGGAGTGCACATGGTTAATACAATTATATGTGCTGTCACCTGTGTGAGCTTGAGAAAGCTGCACTTTCCTAGAAAAGCAGCAGCAAGGACTGGTAAACCTCTTCCCAGCACCTCTAGAATATTCATTAACTGCTCTGATGAAAGTGAAAAATGGCACCTTTAATAATACCATGTGAAAAAGAGGCAAATGCCAGCATGTAGTCACCAATGTGTTTCAAGACTGTGATTACCATACACAGTCTCTTTTGTCTTTGTAATGTATGCTTCTGAAACATTTCCAGTAAGGAAGTTGACTGGGAGGCAGAAGGTCAGCAGTTCAAAACCTGAGTACTGCAGGACAGAATGAGCACCCGTCTCGGTCCCATCTCCTGCCAACCTAGCAGTTTGAAAGCAAGGAATTGCAAGTAGATAAATAGGGAGCACTTTGGTGGGAAAGTAAACAGCATTCCGTGCACTTCGGTGTCTAGGCATGCCTGCCACATGACCATGGAAACGTCTGTAAACGCAGACAGTGCTGGCTCTTTGGCTATAAACAGAGATGAGCACTGAACCCTAGAGGTGGATACAACTGGCTTTTGAGCAAGGGTGACCTTTATAACAATCCCTTTTCTTACATTAGTAGGAGAATATACAAAATCACGATATCATGTACAACTTTGAATCACAATATCCCTCTAATACTTTTATTTGAATGGTTGTTTAATTGTATGATTCTACTTCAGATCACAATTAAACATTAAAAATAATTGTGTGGGTCTAATTAAAATCATGGATACCTAGTGTGATGCAATGGACAGAGTCAAAGAACTCAGG
Source organism: Furcifer pardalis (assembly GCA_030440675.1). NCBI lineage: Eukaryota > Metazoa > Chordata > Lepidosauria > Squamata > Chamaeleonidae > Furcifer > Furcifer pardalis. The sequence goes on from CP126890.1 coordinate 262,151,695, forward strand.
AAGCTTGGGTTCAAATGCTGCTCAGCCATGGAAACTCAGTGGGGGAGTGGAGCTGGTCAAACCACTCCTTAAATGTCTCATGTACCTTGAAACAGTGGTGGGCATCAGCAGGTTTGCACCAGTTCACCAGAACTAGTAGCAGAAATTCTGGCTGGCCCCACCCATCCAAGTTTTGAAATAAAGTAGTCCTAATTCAGGTGCAACACAAGGTTTCCCCCTGGCCATGCCCACCATACCACGCCCACAGTGTGGTAGTAAATTTTTTGGGAGCCCACCACTGCCTTGAAAGCCCTATTAGGGTCACTGTATGTTAGTTCTGAATTGACGGCACATAACAACAGTTCAGATCACAATCTGAAATCCATTCATAAAAAATAACCATGTTAGTTATGATATATTAGATGTAGTTGGGATTCAATGTCTTATTTAAAATAAAAATAAAGTTAAGGATAGTTTCATCTTCACTGTTTAACTTTATAGGTTATTGTACTACTGCTCAATTCTTAATTCTTCATACAGTTAAACGCCGCATAACAAAGGGCTCTGATAGTGAAAAACTTGCATAATGAAAGGAAATGGAAAAAACAGCGCCTTGAATAGCAAAAAATTTTGTTATGCGAAAATAGCATTCCTATGGGGAAATTTGCATAATAAACATATTTTCGCCATGTGATTTTCCCCCATAGGAAATTTTTGTTATGTTTTTTGTTGTTGTTGTTATGAGAGTTTCCCCATAGGAATTTTCGTTACCTGAAATATGTTCGCATAGCAAACAACCTTGTGGAGTGGATTATTTTCATTATGCTGGGTTTTACTGTACTTAGAAGTCAAGGAAAAAACCAGATTCAAACAGAGAAGCTAGAGTTATAGAAAATAGCCTGACCAAAAAAATAGATTCCCCCCCCTCCCTGTACATTCCTTCAGCTGAAATGAAACACTTCAACAACATTAGCGCAGGTTGTTTTCAGACATACTGTACTACTTTTTGTGAGGTTCTTAGAATTACATATGTTTGAATTACATGGGTACAAACTACAGAAACACTGCTTATGATAGGAACAGAGTTATGCCAAATTTTACATTTTGCCTAGTCACTTGTATACATTGTATCTTCAGTTCTAGGGTGCTCTTCAGTTTATCTCATAACTAAGTGTTACTTTGCCTCTGAGTAAGCTTCTTAGTCTTCCAGTTCCACAAAAACATTTCCAGTTTCCTCTTTTAGGGAAATATGGTGTACAGTCAAGAAATAATTTTTTCTAGGAGTCAGAGCTGCAATTTTTAAATACAAAAGTATTGGTTTTTTGCAGACAAACTGTCCATGAGCATACTGTGCTCCAGGAGTTTTTTTTTAGGCCTCTGTGATACCCTAAAAGATACCGTACATAGAAACCTCCTGAAACAGCAGTTTTGCAGATAACCCACTCAACAACTTCACCTTCCTAACCTTCCACAAACTGGAAGTAGCCATTCTGGAACTTCCTACTCTGATTTGCTTCTCAGCCCTTTCCCAAATTTGAAGTGATTGTGGTAGCCACCATGAATGCTGAAGAGAGGGAAATTGAGGCCTGGATCCATTGGACTTGCTTCCATATGGAAGAAATGCCTATCAGTTATTACCAGTCATAATGGCAGTACATTACCTACAATAATTGAAATGACAGTTGTTTGGAAACATTTGTGGAAGGTTACTATTGTGCTCATGTAATAAGTACTCAAACAGAGTACTTATTATCTATGTCAGGGGTGTCCAAACTTTTTGTGCTGGGGGCCTGACCACACCCCCCAGAACAGCTAAGAAAGCCTGGCCATGCCCACAGAAGTGGATGCTTCTGCGCATGCACATCTGCATTCACTTCTGGGTTCAGTGCGGACGCCTCTGTGCATGTGCAAAAGCATCCATATTCACTTCTGGGTTTGGTGTGGACGAATTACTGGCACGCTGCAGAAGCAGACAGCGCTGGCTCTTCAGCTTAGAAACAGAGATGAGCACTGACCCCTAGAGTCGGATACGACTGGCTTTCGAGCAAGGGAAACCTTTACCTTATCTACTACAAGGAGGGGAGGGGAGGTTGCCATTTGTTCACAGAATTAAGGCATGCCTAGATCACACTCGTAGGTTGTCAGAAAAGGATTAGTAGTGATTCGGGGGATGAGTGATGTGCCATTTTGCACACCCCTCCTGTCTGAATGAGAAATGACAATTTGAATACTTCCCCGCACATCTGTGAACAGGATAGGGAAGTGAAATAATTTTTATCATCTTCTAATCTTGACCATCAATGGTGTGACATCACATTGTTTAAATTCTTTTAAAAATTGCATGTCTGTGTGGTGTTGACTGAAACCATGCCTACAGCCATGGTTTCAAGTGGCGAACACTCACACACATATCTTTTAAAAAAAAATTAAGATGAATTGATGTATCACATCAGTCGTGATGTAGAAAATATATAAAAAAATAATTTTCATTTCCCCTGATGTTTGTAAATAATGGGAAGTGTTCAATATCCAATATGCTGAAGGGGCTCATTATGGCTATATGCCCTATCTGGTTATGCTCTTATGTTGGGAAAAAACAGGTAGAACAATGGTTATGGGCAAAGCTGTTACAGGTAGCTGTGTAACTGCAAACATAGTCATTATATTGTGTGATATGGAGGACCAAATGACAGAACTACATACGCTTGACAGATGAATTGAATCTTGTTCCAGCCTTAGTGAATAGAGCACATTCCATAGCATTCAAACACAAGCCTATGTTTATTTTTCAATGCCTAATGAGCAAATAAAACACAGTGGAATGAAAAATACAGAGGTAAGAAAAAGCATGTGCACATGTATTTCAATACATTAGGCCACAGTGTTTAAACATGTAAATGTATCATCTGGTCTTTTTCTCATCAACGTATTGCAAACTTCGATTCCAAGACTCTCAGACTCTGCCCTCCCATTTTATGTAAGTTAAGAACAGTTTTATCATTCACCTAGGCATGGTGGCTGTATCATAATCCTATGAATAGAAATAATAAGAAATTAAAATTTACAGTTAATACACAGCAAAAGAACTAAAAATGAAAATACAGAACCATAGTACTGTGTTTTTTTTAAACTGAGTTGTTTAATATTGCATAAACTAGTTTAACTGGGCTTTCCACATACACAGTCTATGTCAGTACAAGAGTTGGCAAGCAGGAACTTAAACTCTGCAGTTGACTTCTCTCATCATAAGGAATCAGAAAGAGGCGACACATCCACAACATCCATCCAGCATGTTTTTACAAAGCCCCACAGAGACAACATAAAAGAACCATCAATTTCAGTTGGTGCTATTTTAAACAGTTAGTCCACTATTGTTAACTCGGTTACACGTTATGACAAGTGACCAGAGTCAGCACTCTGGTATTCCTTGCAAAAACATGAATCCAGGCCTACAGGGTGTGGACAAAGTATACATAATCACACATTTTTTTTTACATTGTGTTTGACAGTGTTGGAAAATCAGGTCTCGTAGGTTCAAACTAGTTTGGGTTTTTTAAAAGGTAGTTTCTCACATGATTTTTCATGTTTTATTGGCTACCATGTCATACCATGTTAATAGAGGACAAGGTTTCCAGAAGGGCTGCAGCCTTTCTGCAGGTTCAGGCAAAACATAAAAGGGCAATAAGTCCATAATAAGCAGCCATATTCAATAGGTGATAAAATGTGAATAAACAAAATGGAGGGAGGTGCTATACAGTGGTGGGCATCAGCAGGTTCGCACCAGTTCGCCAGAACTGGTAGCAGAAATTCTGGCTGGCCCTGCCCATCCAAGTTTTGAAATAAAGTAGAAGCAACAGTTAGGACAGAATATGGAATGATGGAGTGGTTTGGAATAGGAAAAGGAGTAAGACAAGGCTGCATTTTGTCACCCTGCTTATTCAACTTATACACAGAGCACATAATGCGCAATGCAGGGATGTAGGAATTACAATTTGGGATCTAAATTGCTGGGAGAAACATCAATAATTTGAGATATGCAGATGATACCACCCTAATGGCAGAAAGTGAGGAGGACCTAAAGAAGCTCCTGATTAGGTTGAAAGAAGAAAGTGAAAAAGCTGGTTTGAGACTCAATATAAAGAAAACCAAGATAATGGCAACAGCCCCTCTCAGTCCCTGGAAAATAGATGGGGAAGAAGTAGAAGCAGAGACAGATTTTACTTTCTTAGGATCAAAGCTCACTGCAGATGGTGATTGCAGCCATGAAATAAAAAGGCAACTGATTCTTGGGAGACAAGCTATGAGAAACCTGGGGAACATAGTGAAAAGTAGAGACATCAAATTGCAAACAAAAATTCGCATAGTCAAAGCAATGGTATTCCCTGTGGCAATGTATGGTTGTGAGAGCTGGACCATTAGGAAAGCTGAGCGCAGAAGAATAAATACCTTTGAGATGTGATGTTGGAGGAGAGTTTTGAGAGTCCCCTGGACAGTGAGGAGAACAAATAGGTCAATCTTAGAAGAAATCAACCCTGACTGCTCCTTGGAGGGGGAGATAGTAAAGATGAAGCTAAAATACTTTGGATATCAATTGAGAAGAGAAGACTCACTTGAGAAGGCCTTGATGCTTTGAAAGGTGGAGGGTAAAAGAAGAAGGGGCCGACCAAAGATGAGATGGCTAGATGGTATTGTGGACACAATGGGCACAGAGCTGAGCGAGTTGAGGGAGATGGTGGAGGACAGGAGTGCCTGGTGGACAGTGGTCCATGGGGTCGCAAAGGATCGGAATCGACTGTGCAACTGAACAACAACAAAACAAAAAATTGGGTGCAAAGCAGGGCTTTCCCACTGGCCACACACACCATACCACGCCCACCGTGTGGTGGTAGTAAAAAAATTTGGAACCCACCACTGGTGCTATACATAGGGGAATATTGCATGTGCATAAGTGTGAGTGAGGCATAGAAATTGAGGAGGGAGTAAAACAGCACTTTGTGAGTATAAACTGAACCACCTCCAACCCTTGCTTCCCACTTAGATCTCTGTGTCTCCTCTAGGGCTAGGAGAAACTTTTACTACATACATTCAGTGCTAGTGGGCTGTTTATAAGTCTGTTGACTTTCACCCAGTAAGAAACCAGAATTCAGTACTCAAGCTCTTGTGTTTTAAGCAGAGTAGTTCTCAACAGGCATAGTCAATGAATGGTGTTGATTGTGTGGGTGCCCTAGAAAGTTTTACACTAGACTAGATGATGTAAATAATACTTTAAAAGATAAATTTTCATAGCCAGCTATTCTGAGAAGGGCAGTAAATTGTGTGCACCTTTCAAAAATCTAGACACATAGCCAAGTTATTTGGCACCTGAGTAGTCAAGTTATTTGGCACCTGAGAAAGATAGACACACAAAGGCTTCTTCCTTTTTGTGGCAGTAAAAATTCAGCAGTAACAACAAAATAACTACTGGTAATAATCTATTGCCCTTTTTCAAGACTCAAAAACTTTTGCCTGAGGGGACTGATTCATTGTCCCCAGTGGTTGAGATGGTCCTCCCAACTTTCTCCCTCACACTTTGATTTATTTATCCATGTCAGAACATTGCAAAATACAGGAGGATTGTATTAATAGCCTCCTATAAGACATTTTAAAAACAATTAAAAACATTAGATGAGGATACACATAAAATGCAACAATGGCCAAAATCCTCCACAGTACAACACACTAGAGTAGTCCCATAGAATCAATTGGGATTTAGTGAGTCAACTCTTAAGTAAGTTCCATTGATTTAAAAGGACCTATTCTAATGGTGATTTATGTATTTTACTATGCTAACCAACCGGGTTTTTTGGCCAATATATAATTAATTATATATTAAAAGAACTCACTGTGCTGTCTCTATACATACTACAAACTCAAGAGCCTCCTCTCCTTTCTTACTCAACAATGGAGTACTGTATTAAGAAATTTAACAAGATCCGCAGAGAAACAATGGCTGAAATCTAGGAGCGAGCCACAGCTAGAATAGGCCTGCTGAATCAGTGGGGGCGTTGGTAAATTAACATCTCCATAAATTACACTGATTTAATGGGCCTACTCTAGTTAAGACTTGCCACTAGATTTCAGTCAATGTTTGCTTGGGAAATTTTAGTACTGTATGGGAAAATCTGAAAATGTTCTTGAGACATCTGAGGAGGGGAGAATTTTAAAAATAAAACAGCAATTTTTAGAAAATATTATTTAACTTCCATATTTTTAAAACAAGTTACAGTACATAATTATATGCAAATATAACCTGCAATAAATCGAGACAAACTGGGAAGCATATTAACCATTGTCAGTGATGTGGCAGCCACATTATGTATGAGACTAGACCCTCTCCTGATAGTGTCTTGGAATATAACAAGACATTTTCCTTAGAATTTGCTGGCTATTGTCACCTCCTGCAACTTTGTATTCTTTTTCAAACCAAAAATAAATATAAATGAACATAGTGTTTACAAGTCCCTCTTCTTAATATTTAAAATTCTATAAGTCTAACGGCCCAGTTTACCAAACAATAGCTCTATAGAACTTCTATGCCACACTTTTTTCAAATTAATTCCTGTTGCCTTGCCAGCAAAGATTCTAAATTATCATACAGTATGTGACTTCTAGTATAATAATGCAGCAATAATTCACAAATATATGGAAAAATATTTCAAGCACTAATTCCTCTTCTAGTTTTCAATGTTGCAATTTAAGATGCTTTTTGTTATTTATTTGATCAAGAGAATAACAATGTACTTTCATTTCACGGATGGAATAATAACACAATAATTTTACTAATTTACTAATCATAGCATCGTTATAAGTACAGTAATACCTCATATAACATTAGTATCGAATAACACTAAAATCGCATAACATTAAGCAATCTGGGGGGAAGAATTGCATCGGATAACATTAAGATCCTATGGGATGCATCAGATAACAACCGCTAAAGCCTGTGTGGTTACAATGTATCTCTATGGCTCCCATAGGATTTTAACATGCATCGGATAACACTAAAAATCATATAACATCAAGACTTGTGGAACCAGGTTTTAGTGTTATATGAGGTTTGACTGTATCTAAATCCATCTGGTTTTGTTACCCAACAAAGTAGAAACTGAATAACAGAATAATTTCGAAATATCAAGAAAAAACATTGTTCCAGTACAATTTGTCCTTGTCTAATAGGATTCATACGAGAGAAACAATCTAAAAGCTGACAATCCTGATTAATTGAATTATGCTATTTAATTTAATTCAGACTCTGCTAATCTGAATATGAGATTAAACAAAACAGAACAGCAAAAAAAAACCTGCAAAACTGCGTGGCACCTTAAAGATGAACTCCTGTATTTAATGTATTTAATGTGAGCATTTGCTAATCTGAAGACTATGTTAGAAGCAATATTGTGCTGTATTATTTTCTCTCTTGTTCTTGCACAAATTTGTTTATGACTATATGCTAAGAAAAGGATTGTGTAGCAACTTTAATTTATTAGAGCCCTACTGCTTTGACATAATTCTGCTTACTGTACAACTCAAATATCTGTCAGTCAATAACAACATTGAGTGGGTTTCAGAAGCTGTTTGCTCAAAGTCTACTTGTTTTTCAAGATGAAGCTATTCATAAACACATTCAACTGAAATTTCATCCATCCAACATTCTCAGTTAATAATAATTTCATTTAATAAACGAGGAAAAACAAAACATAAAGGTTTTACATCTTTGTATGAAGCTACACTTTCTCTTTAAATTGAATAATATTATTTTTTAAAGACCCATACACATTAAAGCAGGGATTCTCAACCTGCGGTCCATGGGCCAATGTGACCCGTGTCGCCATTTCATGTGCTCCCCACTGCCTCCACCACATTAGGAAGTGCCATGTGGTGTAGGAAGGGCAAAATGGCTGTCTGGTCCCTGAAGCTGTCTGAGGGAACGTGACCCGGCCCCTGGCTTTAAAAGGTTGAGAACTCCTGCATTAAAGGAAAACAAACCCGAGTGAGGTGTGTTAGCAAAAAGGAACAGGAGCAAGGTGGAAAAGGAGCATGGAAATGATCATAGAATCATCATTGGGAAGGGACTATAAGACAGTCACATACAACCTTCTGCTCAACACAAGAATGCAAATCAAAGTACTACACAGTACTGTATATCTAACAAATGGTTGTCTAATTTTCTTTTGAAAGTTTCTATTATTGGTGTGCTCACCATCTACCAAGGTCTTTGTTTCCATTGTTGTTCTGGTCTAGCAGTTGGGAAGGCTTTTCCTGATATTCAACCAAATGTTGGCTTCCTGTAAATTTTGACTTCCTAAGACTGTGATGGCTTAGTGGCTAAGATGCCGAACTTGACAACTAGAAGGTCAGCAGATCATCAGTTCAAGACATGAGTGCTGCATGACTGAGTGAGCTCCCATCTCTGTCCCAGCTCCTGCCAGCCTAACAGTTCAAAAATCAAGAAATTGCAAGTAGATAAATAGGTATCACTTTGGTGGGAAGGTAAGCAGAGTTCTATGCACTCTAGTGCCACATGTCCATGGAAATGTCTGCAGGTGCAGACAGTGCTGGCTCTTTGGCTATAAATGGAGATGATCACCAAACCCTAGAGTTTGATACGACTGGCTTTTGAGCAAGGGAGACCTTTACCTTTACTAATTTGAGACCATTATTACATGCCCTGCACTCCGGAATTATCAAGAACACATCATCATCATCCACATGGCAGTCTTTCAAGTACTGTATTTGAAAAGTGCTATCATATTTCTTCTAAGACAGTCTTCTTTTATCAGTGCTACATATGCCTTTTCTAAGGCTTCAGGGTTCTTTCAGTCTTTCCTCATGGGGTTTGGTTTTCGGTCCCCTGATCATCCTGTCACCCTCCTTTGACCCTGTCCCAATTTGCATCCCAAATCAAATAAGAAGTAGGCAGTTACCATTAGGTAACATGCAGCAATCAGCCCAGACAGCAGATGCTGAGATGTGGGGAGCAACTCTCTTGGTCAGGTCCACAGCCTCATTGCAGAGCATGCGTTATTCACATACTGTATAAGTTCCATGGCTAAATTACTGTGCTCTTCAATTAACATCAACTAAGAGACCAGAGCAGAAAAGAACTCTATGTTTGAGTCCCTTAAGAATGTGAGCAAATTTAAAGTGTGGAGAAAATCCCTTAGGGCTGACCTAGATAATACATGTACTGTTTAACAGAACATTCTAAGCAAAACTCCCTTCAGTGTAAAAGACTGTTTATTCTAAAATGAGTGTGCCTATGAAATACAACTTCCCTGTTGAAGCCCCTTCCTTAGTAGCCAGTCATCTACTGAAATGCTTGACTAAACATTTGCCTGTTGGTAGAAGGACAGCAGGGATGTGGGGGGGCTTTATCTTCTGTGGAAGGGAGTTCTAAGACCAGGGAACAAATTAAGCTGCTTTGGTTTGCAATTGGTCACCAGAAGATAAGCACTGATTTCTCAATGCCTGCAACTTTGGAGAAGTGCAAGCTTGAAGGGATAACATTATAAGAGTAAGAAGTGCATACAGTATTTGCCTTAATGCATGGGCTGTGTCTCATTCTACCACAGACTGTGGCAAATTTCACATATCCTTTTATCTGAGAATGCTCTATTCCTGAATACTTATGATATGCACACACTTATTAAGCTTAACACATTCTTTCAGTGTCAGGTTGGATGAAACAAGAGCATAGCTCATTGGTAGAGCACTGGGGTTCCCAAACTTTTCAAGCCGGGTCATGCTTTCTTGGTCAGCTTCGAGGGCTGGATGGCTATTTTGCCTGCCTGCATAATGGAGAGGCCATTTTGTCCCAACAGCTTCACGTTCGGTGGCAAATTTGTTTCTTTAGTGCTCTTGGAGGGGTGGGGGCTACATGAAAGGGAACTGGGGGCCAGATCTGGCCTGCAGGCCTTAGGTTGGGAACTCCTGGTAGAACACATATGTTTACACGTAGGTGGCTCAAAGTTCGCAGTGGTGGGATGTCAAAAATTTTACTACCCCACCGTGATGTCATCACAGTGTGGGCGGAGCTGACATGACATCATGACATTGTGGACGGAGCCAAAGAAAAAATAAATAAATAATAAAATAAAATAAGCATACACACATACACCCCTCAACCCACCCACCCACCCACAACACAAGGACAGCAAGGAGGACAGCAAGGAGGACGGCAAGGAGGCCATGCATACACCAAGTGCTTGGCGCGCATGCACAGTGGGGGAACCAGTGAAAAGGTAAGCCCTGAAGGTGGTTCCCCCAAAAAGCTGCTACCGGATCTCCGGGACACTGGGGAAAGTTACTACTGGTTCTGGCGAACTGGTGAGAACCTGTTACATCCCATCGCTGGTTCAGTGGCATGGTATCTCCAGTTGAAAAAAGGTTTAGAAGGCAAATGGAGCAGAAGATGCTGGGATAGATTAATTCATTTTTAGTTACTCTTATACGTTTACTGCTTTTCTAGCTATGTGTTTTAAATATTTTAAAAATTGTGCTTAAATTTAAAAAATGTATAATAGAGGGAAGGAAACAAACAGCACTTTCTAGTTTAGCAATGTGTTCTCTTTTCCTAATTTAATAGTCCCAATTTGCATTTCATATCCATTAATTAATTAAAAATATGTATCTATCACCTGTCTACCACTACTCCAGGAGGATTACAAAAGGTTATAAACAATATAATAAAACCATAAAAACCTTAAAAGCAGAACTACAAACAATACAATTTATAAAATAATGGCATATAATAAAATAAATAACATATGAGTAACACCTCTTATATGCCTCATGAGAAATTTGTACATGAAGCAAGAAGCAACAGTTAGGACAGAATATGGAATGACAGAGTGGTTTGGAATAGGAAAAGGAGTAAGACAAGGCTGCATTTTGTCACCCTGCTTATTCAACTTATACACAGAGCACATAATGCGCAATGCAGGGATGGAGGAATCACAATTTGGGATCAAAATTGCTGGGAGAAACATCAACAATTTGAGATATGCAGATGATACCACCCTAATGGCAGAAAGTGAGGAGGACCTAAAGAAGCTCCTGATTAGGTTGAAAGAAGAAAGTGAAAAAGCTGGCTTGAAACTTAATATCAAGAAAACAAAGATAATGGCAACAGGCCCTATTAGTCCCTGGAAAATAGATGGGGAAGAAGTAGAAGCCGTGACAGATTTTACTTTCTTGGGATCAAAACTCACTGCAGATGGGGATTGCAGCCATGAAATAAAAAGGCGATTGATTATTGGGAGGCAAGCAATGAGAAACCTGGGGAGCATAATGAAAAGTAGAGACATCATATTGAAAACAAAAATTCGTATTGTCAAAGCAATGGTATTCCCTGTGGCAATGTATGGTTGTGAGAGCTGGACCATTAGGAAAGCTGAGCGCAGAAGAATAGATGCCTTTGAGATGTGGTGTTGGAGGAGAGTTTTGAGAGTACCCTGGACAGCGAGGAGAACAAATAGGTCAATCTTAGAAGAAATAAACCCAGAATGCTCCTTAGAAAGTCAAATTGTAAAGATGAAGCTAAAGTACTTTGGACATCAAATGAGAAGAGAGGATTCACTTGAGAAAGCCTTGATGCTTGGAAGGGTCGAGGGCAAAAGAAGAAGGGGACGGCCCAAGATGAGATGGTTAGATGGTATTGTGGAGACAATGGGGACAGAGCTCAGTGAGTTGAGGGGGATGGTGGAGAACAGGAGTGCCTGGCGGGCAATGGTCCATGGGGTCGCAGAGGGTCGGAATCGACTGTGCAACTGAACAACAACAAAAAGGTTGCTCTTGCTCGAAAGCCAGTCATATCTGACTCTAGGGTTCAGTGCTCATCTGTTTATACCCAAAGAGCCAGCACTGTCTGTGTATGCAGACGTTTCTGTGGACACGTAGCACTGGGGTGCATGGAATGCTGCTTAACTTCCCACCAATGTGGTACCTATTTATCTTCTTCCAATTTCTTGCTTTCAAACTGCTAGGCTGGCTGGAGCTGGGACAGAGACAGGAGCTCACTCCATCATGCAGTACTCGGGGATTGAACTCCAACCTTCCAGTTGTTGAGTTCAGTGTCTTAACCACTTGAGCCTCTACGGTCCCTCAACATATGAGTAAACTAACACTTAAATAAAAAAACACTTTAGCTTTTCAGTACTAACCTTAAATAATCATATCAAACCCATTAAAGGTATGCATATCTATGTTTACAAAGTGAAGCACTTCTAGGAAACTTAAAAGAGGAAGCACAACCTGAGATGATGCCATCCCATCACAAAGTTGCAGTACCACTTAGTTGCATCTGGTTCACTTCTATATGTGGCATCTGCTGGTAAATATGTGTGCACACTATCTTCTCCTTCCTTATACAGTATGTATATTACAAATTATAACAGTTTGATACCACTTCAACTGCCATTGGTCCCTCCTATAGAATCCTGGGATTCGTAGTTTGGTGGTGCAGGAATCCACTAAGGTGCTCTAGCACATAATTCTAAGATTCCCTACCAAATGTCAAGATTCTAGGAGATTTCATAGGATGGATCCATGGCAGTTAAAGTGATAGCAAGCTGCTATAACCCTATTGCATAGATACACTCTCATTAGGCAGCAAAATGACTTGATTCACTTCTCCATGGCTTGTGAAGAACATTTACACAACCATGGGTTTCACCCTTGGCTACTGCTATATCTATTTCATCCCAAACTTATAATAAAAAGGTTATCTTACCCTTTTGCCTGCTTGTAACAGACTATCAAGCAGAAAAAGGGAAATTCTCAGATAGGTAGTAATCTGACAAGAGAGGTTTCACTTTTTTTAGCCCAAACATTTGAGTATAATACAATATATACATTAGTGTATATTATTGTCACTGGCAAATTAAGAAAATTGTGTATTGGGGGTGGGTGGGTCCTGAAGATTCTTGGTGTTTATAAACAACCATTTTAACAGGTGTCATCATCTGAAACATGCAACCCGATTATCAACTAGTATTCTTGATTCACAAATTGCCACAAACAAGAAACAGGTTTGGGCTAAAAAAAGTGAAACCTCTCTTGTCAGATTATTACCAATCTGAGAATTTCCCTTTTTCTGCTTGATAGTCTGTTACAAGGAGGCAAAAGGGTAAGATAACCTTTTTATTATAAGTTTGGGATGAAATACAGTAATACCTCGGATAACATTAAGACTTGGTTCCACAAGTCTTAACGTTATCTGATTTTTAGCCTTATCCGATGCATGCACCAGATAACGTTAAAATCTTACTCAGATGGATCAGATAACGTTAACTCCATAGAAATAAGCAACAGAGGCTTCAAGGGAAAGTCAAGGAAACATGCTGGAACCTTTGTCTAAAGGGTAAACACATTACAAAAGCTTGCAAAACCAGTCTGACTAGTTCAGCAAAGCAAAGCAAAGCAAAGCCTTGTGCACAGGAATCAGTATTAAAAGCTAACAGCAAGGGTGCCCAAACTTTTCAGGCCACAGGCCAGTCACATGGTTCATGGGTGCCCAAACTACAGCCTGTGTGCCAGATCTGGCCCTGACACCAATTCATCTGGCCTGTTCCACCATTGCCACTCCCAGAATCTGGGTTAGTTTTACTTCCGCTACTGGTGTCAGGGCCAGATCTGGCACACAGGGTGTAGTTTGAGCACCCATGAACCACGTGACTGGCCTGTGGCCTAAAAAGTTTAGGCAACCCTGCTGTTAGCAAGGCTTCTGGGCTGGATCTGGCCCATGACACTAATCCATGTGGCCCACACCACCCTCATCACTCCTGGAAGTGAGGGTGAAGCTGGCTGGATGAATTGGTGTCAGGGCCGGATCTGCCTCATAGGGAGTAGTTGGGGCATTTGGGACTTCTTATTTTTTAAATTGGAGTCAGAACATACTGAAATAGTCCCCACCCCCACCACCCATGTCTGCTTTTGCTTTGCTTTGCTTTGCTTTGCTTTGCTAAACTAGTCAGACTGGTTTGTTATTCAAATGGTGCAAGCTTGAGATAAAGAGAGCAGGCAGCCCCTCCCTTTCTCTCAAGAGGGACCCGGGAACGTGGGTTCTCATACCAGGTGGCTTATTTAATGGATTGCCACCCCTGGGTCTGATCGTGGGATTGTGTATTGCTTTTAACCTCTGATGATTTTTAACTCCTGATGTTTTACTGTTGTAGATTGTTTTATGCTTTTATTTATTTTTTATGTAAGCCGCTCAGAGTCGGGTTCTCCCGATTGGGGCGGGGTAACAAATGTAATAAATAATAAAAAATAAAAAAACTGGTGAGTCACAGCCACACCTCAGGGAAGTTGAGGTAAACATTAGCCTCAGAAATAGTTCGGTTATCTGATGGATCGGATAACGTTAACATAATGGCTAACATAATGGTTAACATAATGTTATCCGATCCAAATGTTTGCCTCAAATTCCCCAACGTTATGCGATTTTAGCGTTATCCAATCCAATCGTTATCCGGTTTTTTACTGTAGATGTATTTTATGCAACATACAAGAATTATTGCATAAAACCAAACATCTTGTACAAAACCAATTTTGTATTTGAAAAAAGTATCAAAATAAAAGATATATATGCACAAAAATATTTTAATTTCATCCAGTGCGAAAACATGTAAAATCATTCTTATCTGCAAAAACGAATAAGCAAGGATTTATATCCTTAGTTTTTAAGTGGCAAAGCTAGGCTTCACCTTTCAAGCTGCATAGCAATATGCTGAGCAGGGATCCAGTTAAACTTAAACCCTGAATCATCTTCAACACATGAAACGTTTTCCCTTCAACTGTTGGGAAGCTAAGAGATTTTCCTCTAACAATAGGCATGGTTGATACAGTGTTCCTACTACACACATCAAAAGATAGCCCCCTGGCTGCTGAATCCAGACTACTTAGTCAGTCTCAAACCACTTCTCAGCCTCTCTGTGTTAAACAAAGGTAGGAATGTGGGAGTTAATACACCACACACAACCCATGGGCTGTAAGCAGCCCAGCAAGGATTGCAGACCTCCCCCATAGCTTTCTCATTACTGAAGATAATGTCATCCTATAAATGGAGAATTGTGCCCCCAGACACTTCCAGAGGTCACAAATCTCTATTTTAAGGCTATGTGGGAGCAAGGGAGGAGGCAAGGGCAAAATTTTTGTTCCCAAAATAGTCTTGTATCTGCTTTTGTGTTTCCATCATCTTTATTTACATGACCATGATATGATTGAATACAACCCACTTTAATGACACTAAAAATACAAATTTACAAAGCTACTGATCTTGAAGTATTGTAATTGATGGTGTATAAGACCCACTTTCCCCCCTTTAAAATGCACTGGAAAATGGAGTGCATCTTTTACTGTATATAGTGGCCTATAGTGGGCTCTTTTGGTAATAATGGGGTGCGTCTT
The DNA here is from genome assembly GCA_030440675.1 of Furcifer pardalis. Classification (NCBI taxonomy): domain Eukaryota; kingdom Metazoa; phylum Chordata; class Lepidosauria; order Squamata; family Chamaeleonidae; genus Furcifer; species Furcifer pardalis. Next base: position 262,167,121 of record CP126890.1, read on the forward strand.
ATACTCCAGTGTGTCTTATATGCCGGCAAATATGATACATATAAAAGCTCAAACAATCTTATATGGTTTGAATAATGGGCCGTATTAGCCGTTTCCTAGACCCTTGATAAAAAGGACACACAAAATACATTCCACTTTGATATTCTTGCATGGATAGATATTCTTGCTGTTGATTGAGATTTTACTGAATCTAAATATAGGAAAAAGTCTTCCTATATTTAGGAATAGTTAATACTTTTGTTACCCCAAATTTGGAAACTGCCCCTTTATTTTTGTTTATATTTTATTTTTAATAAAAATTACTTTTTCCATTCTCCCCCCACCCCCACCCAACTATACCCAATAGTCTTACATGTCCACAAACACCACACTGTACCATGATTCACTTGCAGGTAAGATAACTGCAAGGGTTGATTTTTAATAAATTTATAAAGATCTCAAACCGTTATTTTAATAGCCCATGGTCAAGGGGGGAAGCCTCCTTCTCTCCTTCTGTTTAAAGCTAAGCCTTAGTGCAGTTTGGTTACAATGCATTCTTTCCTTTCTGCCAAATAGACACAGCAGACTTAACCCTTTCACTCCTGATTGATTTTATTTCATTAGTGGTTATACCCGGGATGTCGTAAAAATTAATAAAGATATTTTCTTGTATTTTAAACTGTTAATTTAGTACAGTTTAAATCAGGGGTGCCCAAACTTTTCGGGCTGTGGTCCAGTCACGTGGTTCAGTGGGCCGGTCACATGGTTCCTCCCACCAGAAGCAGAAGTAAAACATGCCTTGCAATCTGTTTTGCAACAGGATGAGATAGCTTTTAAGCTGCCATTTTCTCTGCTTAAACCAGGGGTGTCCAAACTACGGCCCATGGGCCAGATCCAGTCCCTGATGCCAATTCATCTGGCCCACACTGGCCTTGTTGCTCCCAGAAGTGGAAGTAAAATCCGCCCATATGGGCGCATTTTACTTCTGCTTCTGGGAGGAACAAGGCCAGCATGGCCAGGAGGAACAAGTTTGGGCACCCCTCCTTTAAATCCACAAACAGTAGGTAAGAGGATGGTACACACTAAATTACTATTTTTATAGTATAACCTTTAACCAATGTGATTCAAAAGGATCAAACACTGACTTTGAAGTACTGTACAGTAAAACCTTGCATAAAGAGCGCCTCACTTAGAGACTAACTCACTTAAAGAGCAGAATTTTCTCTGAATGGTCGCCTCGCTTAACAACTAAAATTATTATTATTATTATTATTATTATTATTATTATTATTATTATTATTATTATTATTAGTTCAAATTTATATTGCCGCCCACTCGCTGTGGCGACTCAGGGCGGCTTACAGACAATACATTATATTACAATACAATATGTTGGGGTGGGCACAGGGGTAGGGGCGGCAAGGTCCTCATCCTGCCCTGGCTTCTTCTTCCCCTGGCAGTTGGTGCAGGCACAGGGGTAGGGGCGGCAAGGTCCTCATCCTGCCCTGGCTTCTTCTTCCCCTGGCAGTTGGGGTAGGCACAGGGGTAGGGGCGGCAAGGTCCTCAACGTATCCTGGCTTCTTCTTCCCCTGGCAGTTGGTGTAGGCACAAGGGTAGGGGCGGCAAGGTCCTCATCCTGCCCTGGCTTCTTCTTCCCCTGGTAGTTGGTGTAGGCACAGGGGTAGGGGCGGCAAGGTCCTCATCCTGCCCTGGCTTCTTCTTCAACCAAAAACTTGCTTAACAACTAAATTGGCGTCCGCAATCCCCCCCCCCCCCCCGCCAGAAGTCACAATTGGTCACTTACAATGGTGTTTCGCTTAAAGAGCAAACTCACTTAAAGAGCAATCCTGTGGAACACATTATGTTCTTTAAGCGAGATATCATTTGTATATGAGTTGAAAATAAGCATAGAACTGCAACAGAACCAGAAGTAGCTATAATAAACCCACACCTCACAATTGATTGTACCTCTTACAATACTTCTAAAGACCACAAATGTTAATCTTACAAAGATAGTTTGAATTTCTTCCAGCAAACTCTTAAGGCAAGGAAGCCAAATTAGTGTCCCAGAAACATTCTGGAAAGCCATTCTAGCTTTTAGAAATGCTAATAGCTGCTGGAAGAAATTTGGCACCCTTTAGGTAAAAAAAACAAATAACTAAACATAAAATGGATTTGCCTTCCCACACTTTGTTTCCTTTCATTCCCGGCATGTTTTTTCCTGTAAGTTGTGGCTCACACCTTCAAGGAAGCAGATACAGTACTGAAATATTTATATGAATCAAGTTTTTTGATTCTATTATGCCTCATATTTTTTAAAAGGAATAGAAATAAAAGAATAAAAAGCTAGTCTTCCTCCAGACCTAGAGCAAAACAATATTTTGGCATTTCTATAGTTAATTATTAAAAGGTTGCTTTTGCAGTACTCAACAAAACTATTCAATAGTCTCTTAAGACCCAACTGAGAAATCACAACAGCATTGTCAGCACAGAGGGAAATGAAGATCTTTGTGCATCAATCTTAGATGGATGAGATGGAACTTCTATAAAACTGAGAGAAGATCAGCTCTTGAGAAAACAATTGGCTGAAACTCTGTAAGGAATGACAGTACTGGAAAATAGGGTGGGTGTGCCTCCTATATCTTACACAACTGTCCACCCTGATGTAAATGAATGTACTATCTTAAAGTGACAAAAGTTAGTTATGCAAACATAGGGTTTCACATCATTCTAAAAATACAGTATTTTTTAAATTGATGAATGCATAAATTGTTCCTCACCTGTACATTTCTAGTATGGACAGATGTAGCCCATGATACTTTCTCATGTGGATCACAGAAAAGGTGAAAATTACCATGGCCACAGACATGACTTTAGCAGGTGAGGCAGAACATTCCAAAGCAAATCTCCATAGTGGTAAAAATACAAATGATGACTTAGCCATACTCCTGGTAGACTTATTAAAACCAGTGGATGTTAGTTTAGATCCAATGCAATGATAATAAACATCAATACATTCATAACAAACTACGGTACAGTACTTGTTTTCTTTTAATGACAGAAAAACATTCTGTCTAAAGGCAGAGCTGACATTGAGTATGAGGATAATATGGTATTGGTTATTGTACCATTGTGATAGTTTCCAGTGTAATATATGTGACCCACTTTAATGCTTTAATGTGTGCTAGGAGCACGCTAAATCATTATCATTATTTGCAAAAGTCATCCCATAGATTAATATATCTATTAATCAAGTAAACTTTAGAAAAATTTACATTTCATTGTGCCTTGAGATGTCAAAATGCCACTCACTGTTAGGACAAAGGGTTTTTAATTATCTGTTATTCTTAAGAGTTTCCTGTGAAGTCAAAAACAGCAATTATCCAATTGTTTTTAAAAACAATGAAAATATATAATGATAGCAAGAATAATATATTATTGTAAGAAACATTCAGATAATGTCTGCTTTTCTTTTGTGATCCAGAAAAAAAATGAAATCATTTCCTCTGCATGTTAGCTGAAAGTAATTAATGTTGCTATTAGTTTTTGTTTAAATAAAATGAAATTCATATTTAATCCCTCAATGTACTGCAAAATGGTATAGTAAAATAGTTTTTTAATTGGCAGGGCACTCTATGTCTCTCATAATTGACTTTACTGAGTCTGTTGCAGGATCATAGCCAAAATGTGCATTATCATAAAACATTGTAATTACCTGGATGAAGCATTACACTATTTCCAAGGGACAAGTCAGTGCAAGTAAAGGTAGGACTTATTTTAAGGGGAAGGTTAGGAGTTAGAACGACAGTTTCCTTCCATTCAAAAAAGCTTCCCTATCACAATGTTGAGTGCCTTCTCGAAGTTTGAACTCCCTTTAGAATTCTTGTACATATCTCTAAGGTGAATGAAAATTTTTATGGTCTATAACAGAGACTGATTTCAAAATGATTTCATCCCTGGCCAAAGGCATACAGGAACATGAAAATGAGTGTCGTACCACCATATATATGGGAGGGAGAATCCTACAGTGGACCAAACTGTTGAGTACTTCCAACAGTGTTGTGGGCAATTACCTGCTTGGAGAGAAGAATGAATCAAAGTTCTTATTTCAAGAGAAAAGATGGTGTTGAGGGCTTTTAACTTCCCATAATCTACAGAAGATCCCTCAGAAGACTTTTTACCATTTAATGTCATTTCAAATCTAGCAAAGTCAGTATAATCAACAATTTTTCAGTTATAAGGCAATTGTAAACTACCTTCAACAATGAGATAGGTGGAGTGAATAGGGCAGTGATGGCAAATCTTTTAGAGGTTGTGAGTGCCCAAACAGAGGAGCAGGGTGAACTCTGTGTTGAGGAAAGGGAAGAAGTGCACCCATTTGGCTGCTGGGCAGAGGGGCAGGGTGAACTCTATGCTGGTGCAACTCTCTGCGTGCCAACAGAGAGAGGTCCACATGCCCCTTCTGGCATACGTGCCATAAGTCCGCCACGCGCCACCACAGGAAAAAGGAAACTCAGATCAATTTTTATTCAGCTTGTGATTTCTTATCCCTATTAGAAATACATTCTTTCAATAAAATAATCTCTACAAAATGATTTTTCTCAACATTTTAAATTTATGACCAATGATATCACTTTGATTAAGTACAGAAAAATTACTTAACCCCCCACCTCCGCTTGTGTCTGAGCACTGAATTGTACATGTGTGTTTTTGCAGCTCCAACATGAAGAACAAATGCTCATTTTTTTTAGCCTATTTTCAGAATAACCCCTTTAGGAAATTAATAAAAAATGAGAGGTAATGTTAGCATTAAAGAAACCATTAGAGTTGTCACAAGGAGAAAGTGCTTCCAGGAACCAATCTGGAACAAAATACTAATACTGTTTATAAAGATTTTTAGTTCAAGACCATACACATTTACTTTCAGTACTTTGGATAGTAAAATGCATTTTCTGTGGTAATTTCAGTGATGGGATGTAACAGGTTTGCACCAGTTTTCCAGAACCGGCAGTAACTTTTCCCAGTGTCCCGGAGAACTGGTAGCAGCTTTTGTGGGGGAACCACCTTCGGGGCTTACCTTTTCACTGGTTCCCCCACTGCGCATGTGCGCCAAGCACTTGGTGTGCATGCACGCCTACAGTGCTTGGCACCTATGCACGGCCTCCTTGCTGTCCTCCCAAGGAGGGAGGAGGAAGAGAAGCTGCTAGCCTGAAGCTCCCTATAGCCTGCTCCCCAGGGTAAGTGACTCACCTTTGGATGTGGTGTCTGTGTGTGTATTTTAATGTGTATTTAATACCTTTACCTATATTGACGTACTACCACAGTTCCTAAAAAGGCCTGGCAGGCCTAGCGGCCTGGCTTGGGGTTTTTAAGCAAAGTCTTGGAGTTACCTCATCAATAAACTACACCAGTGCTGTTCCAATTGCTGTTCCAATTGGAGGACCTTTAAGGAGGTACAGCTGTTTTACATTTACATTAAGGCATATTATCCTAGAGAACTGGTTAGGCAAAGACTTAGTACCTAACTTCTTTAACTGTTGAAAAGTTGAAAAGTGCCAAAATGAAGCCATCTTGTGATGAGTTCATTCTGTAGTTCCTTCCATCTGACCTAGTGTGAGAAAGATTAGCCAGAATAAGCTTTAAGCTCTGGTTTAAAAGCTCTGGTTGATTTATGTTTGGGGTAGGTGGGTGGGTATATTTTAATGTATTTTTAATGTAATTTAATGTAATTTAATGTAATTTAATGTAATTTAATGTAATTTAATTACGGGTTTGTGTTGTGGATGGGTGGGTGGATGGGTGGTTTGAGGTGTGTGTGTGTGTGTGTGTGTGTGTGTATTTATTTTTATTTTATTATTATTTATTTTTTCTTTGGCCCCACCCACAATGTCATGACATTGGCTTCACCCACAATGTCATGACATCATGATGTTAGCTCTGCCCACACTGTGATGACATCATGGTGGGGTAGTAAAATTTTTGACATCCCACCACTGGGTAATTTCGTACTTTCACCTCATTTGTCTCCCTCAAACTCATGTTGTTTTATAATTTTAATTGTACTATTGCTGTTTTTACTGTAAGCCGCCCTGAGTCGCCTCGGTGAGTGGGCGGCAATATAAATATGAATAAATAAATAAATAAAATAAATGTTGTTAAGTCTATGGAAAGATCTCAAAAACTCCTTGATTACAAACAGATATGCTTTGCTTTTAGTTGTGCAAAAGACCTACCTCAAAAGTTTCAGATTAGGGCTAAAATTCATCCAATTGTTAGTTTCATTGTATCAGTTGCTCAACTGGTTGGGTACTTAAGTGAATTATGTATGGTTGGGAGTTTGCGTCCCCACTATACCTCTAAGATAGGGATTCTCAACTTACGGCCCATGGGCCGGATCCAGCCCATGACACCACCCCTTCGCTTCAGCTGTTGCTTCTCCTGCTGTCAGAAGCGGCTGCAGGTGCGCTCACGGCAGCTGTGGACGTGTTTCCGGCAGCTGCTGGGTGTGTGTGTATGTGTTTCTGGTGGCCGCGCCCATGTTTCTGGTAGCTGCTGACACATTTCCGGCAGCCACTAATGCATTTCCGGAGGCTGCGGTCGCGTTCTTGGTGGCTGCTGTGTTTTTTCTTTCACCCATGCCATGCAGTTCCTCCAGGTTGGTAAGCGGGGGAGGGGGAGTGTGTGAGGGAGTAGGGGGGGCTTTTTGGGGTATGTGGTGGGTTCGGTGCAGTGGTGGTGGGGACACCAGTCTGGCCTGCAAACAATCTGAGGTGGCATCAGTGATGGGATGTCAAAAATTCTACTACCACGCCATGACGTCATGGACGTCATGGGCGTGGCCAATGTCATGACGTCATGACGTCATGGGCGGAGCCAACGTCATGACGTCATGACGTTGTGGGCAAGGCCAAAAATAAAAATAATAATAAAAAAAATAAACATGCACACAGACCCGTAAATAACTTAAAGAAATAAAATAAATAAATAAATAAAATAAAAATTAAATAAAAGTACACCCACCCACCCAAAACACCATAAACCACCCACCCACCCCAAACACAAAACCCTCACTTACCCTTCTTGGGGCCGACGACCCCCATGGCCCAGGGCCACACGGCAAGGCACGCCCCATCGCCGCCGGAACCGAGGAGGAGGCGGGGCGCTCCATGTTGGCTCCAATTTTTAAAAAACCGGACCCGGAGCCACTGCCTGCTGCTGCTACTGTCGCCGCTGCTGCCGCCTCCCGCCATCGCCATCGCCGGGGGGGTGGAAGGAGGAGAGGGAGGGGACTGGAGTGCCGGACCCGGGAGCGTTTCTGTAATTGATCCGGGTAGATGCATTTGCTTTTTTCCCTCCTTCCTTTTCGTTCCGGAGCTGTCTTCCCCGCTTTGCCCGTTGATCGGCTCCCATCCCGTCTTCTTCGTTGCCGCCGCCGCTGCTGGAACCGGAGGAGGAGGAGGCGCGCTCCGCTGGCCTGGGGCGACGGCGGCAACGGCGGCGATGGCGATGGCGGGAGGCGGCAGCAGCGGCGACAGTAGCAGCAGGCAGTGGCTCCGGGTCCGGTTTTTTAAAAATTGGAGCCAACATGGACATGGAGCGCCCCGCCTCCTCCTCGGTTCCGGCGGCGATGGGGACGGCAACGGCAGCAGCGATGGCAGGAGGTGGCAGTGGTGAGAGCACCAGGCAGCAGCAAACGGCGGCAAGCGGCTCCACAGGAGGCTCCAGTCAGGGGCGGCCGGATCCAATTTTTTTTAAATCGGAGAAAAAAATGGCTCCAATTTAGTGCGCATGTGTCAGATTGAGTTTCTGCGCATGCGCACTAAATTGGAGCCATTTTTGCTCCAAATTTTTTTTAAATTTTCCTCCCGGTGAGGTGTCCGATCCGGACGCCTCAAAAACGGTTTTACCCCCACGGAGAGCCCTCCGGAAATCCTTAAAACGGTTCTGTGGATCCGGTCAGAACCGGTGTCATCCCATCACTGGGTGGCATGATCCGGCCCCCAGTTTAAAAAGGTTAAGAACCCCTGCTCTAGGGAGAAGAGCTAGTGTTGTAGCTTTGGGCAAGCTACACAGTCACATGCTTCATCAGAAAAGGGGATGGTAAACCACGTCTAGTGCGCAAGACTTGGAAAACCCTGTAAAGGGTCACCATAAATCTAACGGTACAATCAGACAGCAAAAAAGGTATGTGTCTGATTGCATTGGACAAAGTTTCTTTAATGGATAGCAGAGGAATTTTTAATTACATTTGTTTAGTTTAACAGAACATAAAACACAAAAATCAGCTGCAGCACAGTGAAGAATGTGAAGAATAGCCCAAAATCCATGCTTCTACGCAGCTTTGTCTTTTGTTCTCATGACCACTAACAATTCATGTAGAGAAAAAATCACTCCTGAAGCATCTCGTTTTTTTAAAAAAGGGTATCTTTACATACAATTAAAATGTTCTATTACATTCGGAAGTAAGGAATATCTCCTTACTTTTGAAATATCCTACCTACATATTTTAGCTATTCCTTTGGAAATGTCAGTAATTTTACCTAACAATGTGACAGCTTTATATTTTCTTTATATTTCAGTAGGTACAAATGTACTGTACTACTCTTAGGATAGCTGTTTCTCTTTCTGCTCTCCTTTACCTATTTCTCTTTCATATGCTCCCTATTTGTGAAACACATCATATGGTAGAAGCTCAGAAGCCCCCAGTGGTGGGATGTCAAAAATTTTACTACCCCACTGTGATGTCATCAGTGTGGGTGGAGCTAATGTCATGATGTCATTATGTGAGCGGGGCGAAAGAAAATAATAATAAAATAAAAATAAACACACACACACACACATCCCTCAACCCACCCACCCACAACACAAACCCGTAAATAAATAAATAAATAAAATAAAAATTACATTAAAATACACCCCACCCCAAATACAAATCCGTCACTTACCTGTTAGTATAAGTGCCTGGGCAGTACCATGTTGCAAGATGGATATGGTCATTGTACCGGTTCTCTAGGATAATATGCCTTAATGTAAATGTAAAACAGCTGTACCTCCTTAAGGGTTCTCCAATTGGAACAGCACAGCTGTAGCTTATTGATGAGGTCACTCCAACACTTTGGTTAAAAACCCCAAGCCAGGCCGCCAGGCCTTTTTAGGAACTGTGGTAGTATGTCAATATAGGTAAAGGTATTAAATACACATTAAAATACACACAGATACACCACATCCAAAGGTGAGTCACTTACCCTGGGGAGCAGGCTATAGGGAGCTTCAGGCTAGCAGCTTCTCTTCCTCCTCCCCGCTTGGGAGGACAGCAAGGAGGCTGTGCATAGGTGCCAAGCACTGTAGGCGTGCATGCACACCAAGTGCTTGGTGCGCATGCACAGTTGGGGAACCAGTGAAAAGGTAAGCCCCAAAGGTGGTTCCCCCCAAAAGCTGCTACCGGTTTCTGGGACACTGGGAAAAGTTACTACCGGTTCTGGCGAACTGGTGAGAACCTATTACATCCCATCACTGCCCCTGCAGCATGCAAAGAACAGCTAAAATGTTCAGCATAAGCACATCTCCTTTCAATAAGAAGCATCTGGGTAGCTGAGCTTTGAAAAACTCAAGCTTTTGAACATCCACGTGGCAGTGGTTATTCAGTTATTATACACAGTTAACAATGTGCTATAAAAAATATTCCATGGATGCAGATTGACCACCCAAAGAAACCATATTTCATACCAGTAAACTGGATGTGCATTTTACAGTTAAATGAATAAATCTGATAGAGAACAATTCATGCCAGTGGCATACTCAGTACTCAGTACACTGAACTTCCTTTTGAATTGACATAAAGGCTGACTAAACACTTGTTAGAGACTCTTGTATGCATACAAGGTCTATTAATAGGCCCATATTACTCACAAGCATTCATTTAGGGTTACAGTAGATAAAATTGCAAAACTAAAGCACTGCAAAGAGAGAATATTTAACAATACCAACTTGCATGATGTTTGTTTCAAACTTAATTTTGTAGGGATTCTGTATATTACCATGACGTCTCATTTATTACAGTAAAACCTCGCATAAAGAGCGCCTCCCTTAAAGAGCAACTCACTTAAAGAGCAGAATTTTCTCTGAATGGTCACTTCACTTAACAAATAAAACCAACCAAAAACTCGCTTAACAGTTTGCAAACCCCCCCCCCCCCAAGAAGTCACAATTGGTCATTTACAATGGTGTTTCACTTAAAGAGGAAACTCGCTTAAAGAGCAATCCTTTGGAACACATTATGCTGTTTAAGCGAGGTACAACTGTACTTGTATTTTAACCAACCAAATGAATGGGGCTAAGTATATCATTTTGGAAATCTATCTACTTCCTCCAAATTTTTATTTATCTTTTCAATAAACTCCCAGCATTATTTACTCTAACAATCCTATGAGATACATGCTTTCCATTGACATATCTGCAGTTTTCTACTACAGCAAATATAGATGAGATCAGTATGTTTAGAGAAAAATAATTGTCACGTTTCACTGAATATCTAAGCCAATTATTGTCCCAGATACACAGCTTTCTTACCATTGTCCTGATGCCAAATGTCCTTTTGCCTTAGTGCAGAGGGAGTATTTATGGGAATTTATACAATGCTCTATTTTGTTTTGCACTACTCATCTACGCCAATGGCAGCCAGCCAGACCCTTTACAGTTGTATTTCTTTCATACTGACAGAGAATTCTACATCTTTGCTTTTGGTTTGTAACTAAGACCTTTCTTTCTTTGTGAAATAAAACATGTGGCTGTTTGAAAAAGTTTGGGGACCTGTGATCCTCCAGAGGTTGCCAGACTTCATTATATTTAGGCCAAGATTTTATTCTGATCTTGAATTTAAAAATGTAGTGATTGTAGTGATTTTCTCCTTTGACTTGAGCTTTAAACCTCTGGTATGAGAGTTTATGTGCTGTGGACTATTGTTAACATGTTTATGTACACATCTGTATTTTTATTTTATTTATTTATTACTCGCATTTCTACCACTGCCCCCTCGCCGAGACAACTCCGGGCGGCTCACATCAAACAAAAACTCACAAAAACATCAAGACAGCATTAAAATTGAAGTACTGTATTACAATTAAGAAATTGTCTTTAAAAATCATTTAGTTTATTTACAATATATTAATGTAAGGAGAGGGGGTGTGGTGGCTCAGTGGTTAAGAAGTTCACCTTGTTAGCTGGAAGGCTGGCATGTCTGCAGTTTGAATCCCAGGTACTGCATGATGGTTTGAGCGCCTGTCTCTGTCCCCGATCCTGCCAAACTAGCAGTTCAAAAGCAAGAAATTGCAAGTAGGTAAATAGCGACTACAGTAATACCTCATATAACATTAGTATCGAATAACACTAAAATCGCATAACATTAAGGAATCTGGGGGGAAGAATTGCATCAGATAACATTAAGAGCCTATGGGATGCTTCAGATAACAACCGCTAAAGCCTGTGTGGTTACAATGTATCTCTATGGATCCCATAGAGGATCAGATAACACTAAAAATCATATAACACCAAGACTTGTGGAACCAGGTTTTAGTGTTATATGAGGTTTTACTGTACTTCAGTGGGAAAAGATCTTGGGGGCATGAAAGAAGCCTCATTTGGGCGCCCCCTGAGCAAAGTTTCTCCAGCAAAAATCCTTTCAACCCAGAATAATTTCTTACATGAAATCATTACTATTATTATACTGTAAGGAAATATGGTTTAACATGTTCTTTTACAGGAACTATTTCTAGCTATGTTGCATTATAACTAATTTAATTACAATGTCATTTCCCAGAACTCTGGTTCTTTCACACATTAACATTCTCCTACAGAGAAGATTGTGCCCTTCAAGGGACAGCTGCTATATGTTATACATTTACTTGCCTCACTTTGCCATCTAGATCAGCATTCACTGTGTCATTTTCTCCACCTTGTTTCTAAATATCTTAGGTGAAGCCTAAAAGGGACAACCTGTACAAGAATCCAGTAGATATGTAATTGCTTATTACAAGGAATAAATGTTAAGCTTCTTCAGCATTGTGGTAAAACATGTCCACAAAACTCAAATTTCAAAGATCACTTTGGTAATACTGTCAATGAAAATCTGACTATTGATTCTCTATCTAAAGAGGTAAACAAGTTTAATTAATTAACTATGATGACTTCTAAAGTACCATGCAAAGTGTTACCAAGGGTAATGAGAATTCTGTGCATAAAAGGAAAATTGTCAGACTTCTGTGACAGATAAACTTATACAGTATAATGATATCTAAATGTTAGCATCATCCCTGATGTTTATGCAGCTAACTGATAATAGACATGTACTACCACAGTTTGTACAGACCTAGAGCCTAAATTCTGACTGTGATGTTTGATGGCAGGTGGTGTCCAGACCCATCTTACCACCTTATCATCAGATAAAATATTTTCACCCCCAACTTCATACACAGGCTAATAGGGTTTGAGCTGGAGGTGACTGACCAGGAAAGGGATCTTGAACAGGCACATTTTACTTCTGCTTCCGGGAGCGACGAAGGCAGTGTGGGCCGGATGAATCACAGTAAACCCATTCATGTGGATTCACAGGGTGCTTGGGTTTCTGAGAATTGAAGTTCAAGAACATATGGAGTGCCAAGGTTCACCATCATGGATATAAGGTCTAATCACTGCTAAAAAATAAAGCTGTTAAATATCATAATGCTTTTCTTTAAACCTGTTATGTAACTATATTTTGAAAACTGTAGACCCACTGCACCTCAAAAATTGTATTTTGTAGAGCTGGAAGAGGTCCAGAAAATGGAGTTAAAACTAAGAAAGAGCTGAAAAAAACTCCCTAAAGGAAAAATTACATTTGGGGCTTTTAGGTCTAGAAAAAGAAAACTAGGAAAGGATATGATAGAGGTTCTGAAATAAAATAAAATTGAAGTAAGCACTGGCTCAGTATTTCTGTAGACTGATAGAAAGGGTAGGGCCTTGGAAATGGACCCAATTCACATGTAGAGCCTTTATGGGCTGGAGTTTCCTCATCCTACCTTGACCTAAGTATTTCCCAATAAAATGTTTAAATTTAATAAACACAATTTCCTAAGATACATTTTACTAGCATGAAAACCAGTGATGCTGAGTACCCACCATCCCTACAGTACTCTAAGTTTGAGCTGAATTGACTGGTCAAAAATACTTTTCCTTCATCTTTTAAATAGTTCAAAATTGTATGCTTTAGATGGCCTATATCAGAAGAAATAATTCTTCGAATGATGATAATGTCTCTCATAGCAACAGCTTTACACACTTCTCCAGTTTTCAAATTAGCCTCTTTGTTCTGTGATTCAGGAGGTAAACAAGGCTTTGTTTGCAGATGTGACTCCAAAGGGCAGCTATGAAGGAACTAGAAGAGATAAACAAGTGTAAGGATGTGTCACTGGAAGCCAAGACTAAGATCATCAACATTATTCTGTTTTCAATTATTATGTATAGATGTGAAAACTGGACAATGCAGGAAGCCAGCAGGAAAAAAAATTATGTTTGTTCAAAATATGATTCTGGAGAGCTGATTTGCAGATACTATGGACTGACAGAAAGACAAACAACTGAGTCCTAGATCAAATCAAGTTTGAACTCTTGTAAGAGAAATGATAAAACTGAGGTCATTGGACTTTGAACACATCATGAGAAGAAAATACTCACTTAGAAAAGATAATAATGTTAGGAAAGGTTGATGGCAGTAGAGAAAGATGGGTTGACTCAATAAAGGATGAAAGAACATGTTAGAAATTGCTCATTCATGGAGTCACCAAGGTCAGAAGCTACACAACAGCATGCAACAATGATTGCTAAGTAATCATGGTCTGGCTGTAATATATCAATTGGCCTTAATAAGTACAGGTAAGTATTCCAAATGGCAGTAGCAATGTTCTAGTCAAATATAATTTACTTAAGGTCTTTCCCACAGATTTACTTTCTATATAGCAGGCAGTGAACATCACCCTGTGTATGCTTTTGTCAAAATGAAGATGGTCTTATGTGACATCATCATTTAGAGGTGTCCTTCAGTCACACTTGATGTGTTTCTTTACTTCACATGTAATCCATGCAAATATCTTTATTCTGTTGCTGTCAAATTCCTGATTTGCTTATGATTACAAATCGGTTCCTCTACATCAGGGGTGCCCAAACTTTTTGAGCAGTGGGCCGATCATGTGGTTAAGGGAGTCGGTCACTAAGCTCCGGGGGCCGGGTGCGTTGGGAGCCGCACCCAGCCCCCGGGCCTTAGTTTGGGCACTACTGCTCTACATGAAGCTGTAGTATGAAAGCTGACAGCACTGTCTCTGAGTATTTTCATTCATTGTCTGAAAGAGGAAGGTATCCAATGCATTGTAGCATCTAAAGTTCAGCAAAGGGAAGTGCCTTCTAGAAGGGGACAAGAATTCTCTTGACTAGATTATTAAGAAAGGAGATGGAATCTACCAAACTTATTGAAAACTGCTGACAGCCTCAGTTGCCCAGACATGATTTGAACCCACAAAGGGAAACTCCTAGGTAGTAACTGGAGGGCAGCCAGCGTGTTTCTTCACCGTTTATTATACAAGCTGCATTTCGCAACATCTTCAACTTGGAAAGGCCAACAAACGTGTGCATGAGACAGTGGTTTTTTTTAATTTAAATCATAACCTGGAACAATGAGACAATGTGTTTTTTAGGTTTTTGTTTGCTTTTTAAGCATAACCTGGAACAATGGATATGTCTAAGGTTTTTGTGTACGTGTTGTTTTTAAAGCATAACCTGGGTCAACGAGACAGTGTGTGTTTAAGGTTTTTGTGTATGTGTTGTTTTTTTTAAAAGCATAACCTGGAGCAATTCATTCAATGCCTAATATGGCCATAGTAAGGGAGACGTCCCTCCTCAGCCCTTCTCCCTTCCTTGCCTCTGGCCTACTTAGGGGTCCCTGGAGGCCCCACTCCTGGTGGCCACCCCCTTGCCACCGCGCACCCCTGGCCTCTTGAGAGACCCCCCTCCCCCATTGGACGAAGGAAGGCGAGGGGGCGGGCTCTGAGGCTCGCCTGTCTCCCCCTCGCTCCTCCCCGCAGACCAGACGCGGGTCTTCAGGTGCCGTTATTCAAGCCCAGGCGCCTTGCCAGCGCCGCCTCCCCGCTTTGCCCAGCAGGGGGCGCTGCAAGGGCCGGGGCGGGCAACGGGCGCCGATAGGCTCCCGAGACCATTGACGTCGGAGCCTGGGGCGGGGAGAGCGGCTTGGCTCGGTGCGTGTGAGTGGCCCAGACCTTCTTTCCTTTTCCTCTCTTCTGCTCTCCCGCCGGGCGCCTGAGGGAACAGTTACTTAGCGGTTCTGAGGAGCCGCTTGTGGTCTCGACCAGGAGACGCCGCCGCCGCCCTCAGGAGGAGCCTCCCATCCGCCCGGTCTTATTTCTGCCCCTCCGCTCGCCATGGCCAAAGAAGAGAAGAAGCCCTTCAGCCAGTCCATGACCGAGTGGCGGCACTTCATCTACAACCCCAACAACGGCGAGTTCCTGGGGCGCACGGCCAAGAGCTGGGGTAAGCGGAGGGAAGGTGTGTGTGTGTGTGTGTGTGTGTGTGTGTGTGTGTGTCCCTCGGGGCAGGAGCTGGAAAGGGAAAGGGAAGCGCGGTGTGGCGTGGCGGCCGTTGCTGCTGCCTCGCCCGAGCTCGTGCCACTGAGGCGCCTGCCAAAGCCCCGCCACCCCCACCCACTCTGCCTCAACGGGCGACCACGAGGCGGGCGGGCAACGGTTTTTTTTTTTTTGCGCTTCTGCCTGGCGTCTAAAAATAGACCGAACGTGACAGGAGGCGGAGGTGGGGGGGGCGCATCTTGGAAAAGACCCACCAAAGAGGAGGCTTTCTCTCTTCTCCTGCCCCCCCCCCCCGTGAGAGAATAGGCCGGTCGGCCAGCCAGAGCGAGTCCCCAGCGAGGAGGAGCCCATTATTCGAAGACGGGGAGGAGGAGGAAGGGTTTACTTAAATCTTGTCCCCAGCTGACTCGCCGCCCTGCCTGCCTTCCTCCTCCAGCTGCTGCCTTCCTCTCTCCCCTCCCCTCAGGGTCGGCGTTGCAGAGGAGGGACCACCTCTTCTTACCGCTTTCCAGGGCTCCTCCTCCCCTGGCAAGCTGCGCCGGTGGGAACGGGGCCGGCTCCTCTGTTAGGAAATCCCCCCCTCGTGTCAAGGGACCCGGAGAGGGCAGGATCCCCGCAGTTCGACAACAACACCGTTCCCCCCCATCACGGGCTGCTCTTCGCTTTAAAAAAAAAAAAAAGGGGGGGGGGTAGTGGCCGCCTGCGAGGTCTCTCCCTCCTCCTCCGGCTGCTGAGTGGCTATGCTGGGTGGAGGAAAAACCTTTAAAATAAAACCTCCGACAATGGGTCTGTTTTCTCTTCTCGCTTGCTCTGCCGTCTTCTGGTTGCTTTCATTCCTTCCTTTCCAGGAGGAGGTAACTTCATCCAGCGCAGTGCTCAGCCTGGGTGTTCAGTAATGAAGCTAAAAGGGACCTAGGCGAGTGCCTTCATCTTTACTTTTTAAGCATTTCTGCTTCCCTTAGTTTTTCTTCTCTGGATAATCTTGCTGTCTGTCTATGTTAACAGAGCAAGTAGACCATACGACCAGCGACTCAACCTGACAAACCTGAAGACTAATGGCCTTGGGTGGCAAAAACCACAGGGAAGGGTGATAGTCCCCAAGTGGATTAAATCTCACTTGAATCCATCTTGATGGAGGGCAGCAGCTTCATAAATGCTGGCCTGGAGCTGATGAGAACTTTGCATGCCAAAAAGGCTCAGGACCATGAAGGGACTCGTGGAACTAGACCAGTGGTATAGGTGTCATGCCGTGATGCAGAAGACAAATGGGAGGCCACTGCCAGATATTCTCAGGACAATCTTTATGGCTGATCGTCATGACGATAGCCAATATTCAGAATCAGATACAGCACTTGAAGAAGAAAAAAGATGGTAATCTGGATCTTTGAGTTTTGCAATACTTTGAGAAAGGCTGGATCCAGGCTTCATTGAGATTAGGTGGTTGCCAGTGAGCGAGGACAGAAGTGCCTGGCGGAGAGTGGTCCGTGGGGTCGCAAAGACTGTGCGATTGAACAACAACAGTGGGTGCCCCCCCAAATTTTTTTAAGGGTGGTGTTTCCTTAGGGTTGAGGAAAGTGGGAATTGGGAAGTTGTGGAGACCTGTTAAAATAATGGAAACAAACTTGTGTTCCAGGTGATACACGGTCATTCAGTGTTTTACTGTTGACTTTAAAGTAGCACATGATGTGCTCCTGTCCATTTTGTTGGTATTTGAGCTTGAAATGCTGAGACAGAATCTTGAGTACAATACATATGTGTATTCTCTTGCCAAGATGGTTTGCCTGAAAAGAGCTTCCTAGAATGTGATTTCTTCATTCACAAGGAAGCAAGATCCTCCTACTTTAGTTGCAAGTAAAAGTTTAGAGAAAAATATCCACTTCTCTCATTTTAGCCTGCACTCCAGTCACTAGGTTTCCTTAAAGTGTGTGGGTTGAACAAAAAGGGAAATGGCTGAAAAAGAGTACAGAGGAATGTGATCATGTTGATATGACTCCTACTAATTGTAGAAGTCTTTAATCTGAATTCTTTGAAAGACAAGTAATTTATAGTAAATGGGTGTGTTTTTTCTCCAGCTAGTAGCCTTTTATTTTTTTAGAACTTTAAAAATTCTGACAGATTAAGTATTTGAATGACTTGTTGATATCTCATTTGGTTAAAAAGGTTGTTTTCTGATTTCAAGAATGGATTATATAGGAGTTATTTAAAGTACTGCTTAATTGCTCTTTAGTGGCTACCCTGCTGATAAAAGGTTTTTAATGGGTTTATGAAATGATTGGCTGGATATTGGCAATGACATTAATATTCTTGTAAGAAACAGAGGAAGCCATTGTTTATGCTTCATGCGGATTGTCTGGGTAAACACAAAGTGTGTACAGTATATGGGTTGAGCATCTTGGCATACTGTATTAATATGTCTTTTATATTGTTCTATCAGAAAGTAAACAAAGCAACAAAAAAGTTGTGGCACTTTAAAGACTAATTCCTGTATTTAAATGTGAGCTTTCATGAATCAAGTCCACTTTATCAGACATAAGAGTAAAATCTCTTGGCATCAATTTACACACATCAGATACAGAGGCTAACATTGAAATACAGGAGTTAGTTTTTAAGGTGCCATAACTTTTGTCATTTCGTTTTGTTTACTCTCTGATATGCTTGCACAGACTAACACCGCTACTACTTCAACAATTTATATTATTGTGTTTCTCTATATGGGATACCTTCCCACCAAAGTGGTCCCTATTTATCTACTTGCAATTTCTTGCTTTCGAACTGTTAGGTTGGCAGGAGCTGGAACAAAGATGGGAGCTCATTCTGTCCTGCAGTACTCAGGAATCAAACTGCTGACCTCCCGCCTTCCAGTCAGCATCTTAGCCACTTGAGCCACTGTGGGATAACAATATTTTTGCCAGTATTAGTTAGATTTTATTACTTATTCAAAAACACAGTGTAACAATATGTTCTACCTTGTCAGTTAAATGGAATTTTACAAAGAGATTATTCTTCTTTGCATGATAGAGAAACTGAAGAGTTGGAAGCAATGTAAATGTATATAGGAGAAAAGCTATCTTGTTTAATAATTATCAGGTTTTTCTTTGTGTTACTGCTTATAGTCAGCAGACTGTCCAATAAGACTGTAACTACCTTAAGCCATAGAATCAACCCCTGAAAATTTGATTTCTTTATATAATTTTGAAAATGCTCCTCTTAATATGTGCAATACTCATGAAGCTGTTTATAATATAGCCTTACATATGTAAATATGAAAAATAAAAAATTGGCCCACAGACTGGAAAAATTATATACATTCCAGTCAGCAGGAAAGGTGATCACGAGGAGTACAGTAATATAGGACCATTGCTCTAATTTTCAACACAAGCAAAGTGATGCAAAAAAGATATTGTTCATCATTACATGCCAACAAGTCATTTCTGACATATAGTGACTGCATGAGGAATTGAAAAAAAAGATTTTTATTCCTGATGTTCAAGCTGGATTCAGAAAAAAAAGAGGCACTTGAGATCATCTTGCAAATATCTGCAGGCTAGTGGAGTACACCAAAGATTTTCAGAAGATCAGTCCATGCTTTTATACACTACAGCAAAGCCTTTTACTGTGTACACCAGGGGTGCCCAAAAATTTTGGGTCGTGGGCCGCTCATGTGGTTCAGGGAGCCAGTCACTAAGGCCCGGGGGCCGGGTGCAGCCCCCGGCGCCAATTCGTACAGGCGCATTTAACGTCCGCTTCCAGGAGCGAGGAGGGCTTTGTGGGCTGGATGAATTGGTGTTGGGGGCCGTACCCGGCCCCCGGGCCTTAGTTTGTGCATCACTGGTGTACACAATAAAGAACTATGGGTTATTCTGAAAGAAATGGTGTGCTTTGGCACTTGATTGTCCTGATGTGTAATCTGTGTTAGGACAAGAAGCTTCCATTAGGACAAAATGAGGAGAGAAAATGGTTTTCTGTGGGCAAATGAGTCAAACAAGGGTGTATTTAATTCCCTTATCTGTTCAATCTGTACGCAGAATTTATAACCTCAACTAGATTCAGATGAAGGAGAAATGAAAATTGGTGGAGGAAACAATTAAGCTATGCAGATTATACCTTCTTAAAGAAAACAGCAATGACTTGAAATGACTTTTAGCTAGAGTGAAAGAAGAAACTGCTGAAGCAGGGCTGCAGTTGAACATTAAGAAGACAAAAATCGTGATTACAGAAGAATTTTAAAATTTCCATCGAACACTAAAAAAAAGCTTTGACTTCAGGGAAAAACCACACTGTTTGTCCCTGAAGTCAAGCTGAGTCCAGGATCGCTGCATCTGTGGGCTGGTTTGGGTAGAACATCTACACAGACCACCCCCTGGATGCAGCGATCCATTGCTGCTAGGGGTGGTGGTGTGGTGGATTGGGTAAACATCTACCCAATCCACCTCCCCCCGCAGCGATCAGTCGCTGCGGGGTGTGTGGATTGGGACCCAATCCCCCTCCGCAGCGATAGATCGCTGCGATTGAACTAGGGTTGGGGCAAAAGCTCGGCTATGCTTGGCCGACAACCCCCCCATGTGTGCACTGGGGTTGTTGGCCAAGCCAAGCCTTGCCCAGGTGGTCAATCGCCTGACCAGGCAAGGCTTGGTTTGGCCAGCAACCCGCGTGCACTGGGATTGTTGGCCAAGCCGAGCCCGGGCGGGCGATCGCCCACCTCGGCTCGGCTTGGCTTGGCTGACAACCTGTGTGTGAGGGTGGGGAATTTGTCTGCCAAGCCAAGCCTTGCCCCAGTGGGCGATTGCCCATCTGGGCAAGGCTTGGCCTAGCCGACAACCCACATGCACGGGGGTTGTCGGCCAAACCAAGCCTGTGTGAGCGATCGCCTGCCTGGGGAAAGGCTCGGCTTGGCTGACAACCCGCGTGCATGCGGGTTGTCGGCCAAACCAAGCCTTGCCCGGGTGGTCAATCACCCGACTGGGCTCGGTTTGGCTTGGCTTGGCTGACAACCCCCGCGTGGGGCGGGGGTTGTTGGCCAATGCTTGGTTTGGCCGACAACCCCCCCCCCCCGCACTCCCACATGGGTTGTTGACCAAGCCAAGCTCCAGCTGTCAATCCCCAGTTGGGGCTCGGCTTGACTTGGGGGACAACCCACGCGGTCACGGTGTGTCCCCCAAAGCTTCCCCCGTGCAGCGATCACTAGGTGGGGCTAGGGGATGCTTCAGGGGACAAACCCAACGATCGCCCTCAGCCGCCCCATTGCCTTTCCAGCCCACCCTGCCCCCACAGACGATTGCATCGGATAACGCTAAGAGATCGTTATCCGGTGCAAATCCCCCCCCCCAAGGCATTGTTATCCGATTTTAGTGTTATCCGATGCAATCCTTATCCGAGGTATTTCTATACCTTAGTTCAGTCATCAATCCAAATGGAAACTGAAACCAAAAACTTAGTAGACAACTGAGACTTAGAAGGGTAGCAACAAAATAATTAGAAAAGATAATCAAGGGTAAGAATGTGATCGAGACCCATACTCTTGTATTCCCATCACTGTCCTACTTTGGTTACCTTGACCCCCCTCTGTGACTTTCTGTGACCTTTGCCGGACCCCCCCCCCCCATTACGTGGTTTGAAGATAGTTCTATGGCCAGCTGGATGCAAAAAGCAAATGATAATTTTGGAGTCATGCCGATCCCCCCTCCCTCCATGACTTTCTGTGACTTTTGGTTGACCCCCTCCCCCCTAAAATGATCACGTGGTATTTGAACGTCCCCTAACAGGGTGCATTGTGTTTGACCATGTTTATTTGACTTATTTTTTGTTGTTCAGTTGCTCAGTCGATTCCGACCCTCCGCACCCTCCGCACCCTCCGCGACCCCATGGACCACCGCCCTCCAGGCACCTCTGTCCTCCACCATCCTCCTCAGCCCACCCAGCTCTGTTTCCACTGCATCCACAATACCATCTAACTATCTCATTTTTGGCCACCCCCTTTTTCTTTTGTCCTCCACCTTTCCCAGCATCAAGGCCTTCTCAAGGGAATCCTCTCTTCTCATTTGATGTCCAAAGTACCTTAGCTTCATCTTTACAATTTGACCTTCTAAGGAGCAGTCAGGGTTGATTTCTTTTAAGATTGACCTATTTGTTCTCCTCGCTGTCCAGGGGACTCTCAACACTCTCCTCCAGCACCACATCTCAAATGCATCTATTCTTCTGCGCTAAGCTTTCCTAATGGTCCAGCTCTCACAACCATACATTGCCACAGGGAATACCATTGCTTTGACTATACGAATTTTTGTTTGCAATGTGATGTCTCTACTTTTCACTATGTTACCCTGGTTTCTCATCACTTGCCTCCCAAGAATTAGTCGCCTTTTTTTTCATGGCTGCAATCCCCATCTGCAGTGAGCTTTGATCCCAAGAAAGTAAAATCTGTCACTGCCTCTACTTCTTCCTCGTCTATTTTCCAGGTACTGATAGGGCCTGTTGCCATGATCTTGGTTTTCTTAATATTGAGTCTCAAGCCAGCTTTTTCACTCTCTTCTAATCAGGAGCTTCTTTAGGTCTTCCTCACTTTCTGCCATTAGGGTGGTATCATCTGCATATCTCAAATTGTTGATGTTTACCCAGCAGTTTTTATCCCGAACTGTGATTCCTCCATCCCTGCATTGCGCATTATGTGCTCTGTGTATAAGTTGAATAAGCAGGGTGACAAAATGCAGCCTTGTCTGACTCCTTTTCCTATTCCAAACCACTCCGTCATTCCATATTCTGTCCTAACGGTTGCTTCTTGATTCATGTACAGATTTCTAATGAGACATATAAGGGGTTCTGGTTTTCCCATATCTTTAATTACTTGCCACATTTTGTTGTGGTCTACACAGTCAAAGGCCTTAGTGTAATCAATGAAACAGAAGTAGACTTGTTTCTGATATTCCTTTGTTTTTTCCATGATCCATCTTATGTTGGCGATGTGGTCTCTGGTCCCCCTGCCTCTTCTGAAACCCGCCTGTACTTCTGTAATTCTCTCTGGTAATTTGACTTCTATTTACTAAGAAAAAAATTAATGTTTCAGTTGCTCATATATTAGAACAGAAATACTTGATGTGGTAAAAAGATACTCAGTGTGGCCTAGTCTAGTGTTTAGAGTGGTGGACTAGCACTCAGGAGGTCTGGGTTCAAATTTTTGCTCAGCCACAGAAATTCACTAGTTTGTGGGATTGGTTAAACCATTCATTAAATATCTAACTTACTTTGAAAGCCATGTTAAGGTTGCTATAAGTCAGTTCTGACTTAACAGCATGTAACAACAGCAGCAACTTGATATGTGGTTTAAGCTGTCGGATGAGAGTACAGCTGGGGACTTAGTTCAAATCCACTTTTGCTCATGAGGCCCACTGAGTTGTGGTCCACTCACATTCTCTTAGCCCACTCCTGCTGATCAGGGCTTCTGGGAACTGAAGTCCAAGAACACCTGGAGAGCCAAGTTTGCTGACCACTGTCTTAGCCCAGTGTTTCCCAAATGCTGGTTTCTGGACTTCAATTCCCAGAAGCCTAAGTCATTTACCCAAAGCACTGATCAGCCAATGTACTGACTGAGGCTTCTGGGAATTGAAGTCCACTAGTGGACTGCGTACCCCTTGTTGGGAACCACTGTCTTAGCCACATATTGCTCACAAGAAACCTTAGCATGCCTTTGTTCTTGCTTTGCAAGTCTGAAACAAAATGGTGTGCCAAACAAAATGTTAATTGGAGAACCAATAATGGTGTATTGGTGACAGACTTACAGGGTTGTGGGAATACAGCAGGGGTTTTCTACCTTTTAAAGCCAAGGGCTGGGTCAAGCTCCCACAGACTATTCGGGGAGCTGTTTTTTTTTTAATATAATTTTTATTTATTTGTTTATAAATTTCTCACTCTGGGAGGTGTATACACAATAGCAGATAATACAAAAACACACATACAACAAATCAAAAAGAGAACACTCAAACAAAAACATCCCTTGTGGAAGAAGAACAAGGGAGGCTTTTAAGAAAGCACTTTTTCAAAATTCCAGACCTGCTGAAATCCCTCAGGATTATACAAAAGGCAATACTTCCCAGGAGGCCCAAGAAACACACATTCCAGATCTTTTAATGGCTCCCCTTAAAGGCCAGTAGTATCCCCCCCCCCCGAAACAGGCTGCCTTTTAGCTACAGAAAACGTGGCAAATCATGTGGAGGGCCGGATAGAATGGTGTCGGGGGCCAGGTTTGACCCACGGGCCATAGGTTGTGAATACTTGGACTACAGTTTTTATCGAAAGTGAAACAATAATTAATCACTGTTTTAGTTTTTATTTGATATTTACTGTCAGATGTTCATTTTATTTTGATACTGTTTGGATTACTCTATTTTGTCCCCCCCCCCATCTGTTCATAAATCACAATAACATATAGTACTCTCACATATACTTCTTTGGATAATCAAAATATTTTAATCTAATTACATATAGAGTACAGACATTCTGATTTCTGCTTAAATTTTACTTAGAAACTTAAGACTGACTTCAATGGCTCAGACAACTTTGAAATTATTAACCTTGCTCAATACGGTAAGAGTCTCAATTATATTCAAGGATTATTTGACATTTTTTTAAAATGAAAAATTTGGAGTGTCATAATTAATCACTAAAGTTTTTATATTAATATTTCCATTCAGAATTTCCCCCTTTATGGCAGATTTTGCATCCCACATTACTTTTAAGATTGTGTAAGATCATGGGCTTAAACTTTAGTTCCTCTTATGATTTCATCTGCTGCTTTGAAAATCTGTGTTTAAATCTAACTATTTTTTTATATTTCCAGAAGGGCAGACATGTTAGCCTGTAATTTGTTGTAGCAAAACTAGCAGAGAGATTTCAGAGATTAACAGTTTTATTTCACATCAACTTTTGTAGCTGTTTCTGAAAAAGAGTTATGATTTGTGAAAGCCTACTTCAGAAACAGCTTGTCCTAATTAGCCATCTATTTTGATATGCTTACTGCAACAGTAATGGGGAACCTCAGTGATTAAGTAAATTAAACCTAGAATTACCCTTTGAATAAATCATTTTAGATTGATTCACCATTGGGTTTTGAAGCAGTTTACCATTGGCACTTTCTGCACTTTACTGTCAAGAATTAGCTTGAGTTTTGCTACCATTGTCTATGGAAGATCCTCCATCAGTGTTACCTTCCACTGCAGCTGCCGGGTGGTAGCTGTTCTTCATGAATTTTTCCACCCCATCAGCATTAGAACTGTCATTTCTTCTGCACACGTAAACATTAATTCCTGAAGAGGGCAGAATGAATCTTAGTCTGATGCCTCTGATTCAGACATTTTGCCTTGGGTGACCCTGTTAGGAGTCTATATTCATAACAGAATCTAGCCTTGTAATAGCATTGCTCTCAGCTTCCATGACTCTCTGAGACTCCCTCTTCACATTAAAGTGTACATCCAGTTGGGGGGAAAGAAGGCAGCAAAAATGAAGGAAGATTAAATATGAAATAGATTGACTCAATAAAGGAAGCTATGTTCTGGAGTTTATAAAATCTGACTAGCATTATCAGGGATAGAGCCTTTTTGGAAGTAACTATTACTTGAGTGGCTTAGGGCTGCGATGGCTTAGTAGTTAAGAAGCTGAGCTTGACAACCAGAATGCCGGCAAGTTAGTAGTTAGAGCCCCAAGTGCTGTGTGGTGGAGTGAGCTCCTATCATTGTCCCAGCTCCTGCCAGCCTAGCAGTTTGAAAGCAAAAAATTGCAAGTAGATAAATAGATACTGCTTCCACAGGAAAGGTAACAGTATTCTGTGCACTTTGGCGTCTATTCATGCCTGCCACATGACCATGGAAATGATTGCAGATGCAGACAGTGCTGGTTCTTTGGTTCTAAATGGAGATGATCACCATCCCATAGAGCAGTGATGGAGAACCTTTTAGAGACTGAGTGCCCAAACTGCAATCCAAAACTCACTTATTTTTCGCTAAGTGCCAACAAAGCAACAGGGGAGGAAGGAAATGCTCCCATTGGGCTGCTGGGCAGATGGGCAGGATGAACTCTGTGCTGGGGGAGGGAAGAAGTGCTCCCATTGGGCTGCTGGGCAGAGGGGTGGGATGAAATATGCTGGGGGAGGGATGAAGCGCTCCCGTTGGGCAGAGTGAACTCTGTGCTGGGGTGACTGCATGGGTGCCCACAGAGAGGGCTCAGAGTGCCACCAGTTCGTCATCCTTGAACCTTTATAATCTGGAAGCAACGTGATAGCACTTAATAAAAAACAATAAATATTACTTCCAGAGAGCTTTTTGTTTTGTTTGTGATGTTTAGATGCCACTTAATGGCCATAATTCAATCTAAAAATTAAACCACATGACTTCATCAGCATAAGTTTAAACTGTGAATTGCTGCTTGTTAAGTCACCATAGGCATTTCTGTTATGTCGAGAGTTAGGTAACTGATGTGAGATGGCTCCTACATATGTTGACTTTTTAATTTGCAGCAATTACCAGATAGGATTTGTGCTGATGGAGTTACACTGGCAGATGTAATTGACAGGATTGTGCCCAAAATAACAAAATCTCAGCACAGGTATAGGACTTTACTTTTCTTGGCTGCAGGTGAAGTTTGCTCTCTGTTATCATGAAAGGTTGAGTGGATTTTTAAAATGAGGATGGAAGAAAGCACATTGTACAGTCATATTTAGCAAGGATAGCAGAGAGCCTTTCTTACCAGTCGTACAGTGTACTTGCTTCACTCGTGATAATGGATGTAGGAAAGCAGGAAAATGAGAGCTTCTTCTTCATTTCTCCAATTATTATGTCTCTTATTGATCTTATTGTCATGGGTAAAAAAGGGAAGCTCACCAAACCTGTATGTTTTTCTACAGTAACATTGAGAAAGTTTTGTTTACACATGTCAGCATGTATACTAGATGTATTTGGCAATTACAGTCAAACCTTGCATAAAGAGCACCTCGCTTAAAGAGTAACTTGCTTAAAGAGTAGAATTTTCTCTGAATGTTCGCTTCGCATAACAAATAAAACCAACCAAAAACTCGCTTAACAAATAAATCGAGGTTCACAATCCCCCCCCACCAGAAGTCACAATTGGTCACTTACAATGGTGTTTCACTTAAAGAGCAAACTCGCTTAAAGAGCATCCTGTGGAACAAATTATGCTCTTTAAGCGAGGTACCACTGTACTTCTTTTATTTTGATTGTTGAACCAAGCTCATGGAGTATACTGACAAGGATGTTTTGAAAATATATCCCCCTCTTTGTTTTCCTAATGTGTGTCTTCAGAAGGGACAATGAGAGAAATATCAGCACCTTGTAAAAATGTGACTGTTTGAAGTGGCTAGAGATGATGTAGTATTGTGTTTTCTGTTTGTTTCATATAATTCACAGATGATAAAATATACGGGTCTGGGCAAAGGAGCATTTGTAGTTAGGAGGACAGACACAAAAAGTGTCATATATACTTGAGTATAAGCCGAGTTTATTAGCCCCAAAAATGAGTCCCAAAAAGGGGACTCGGCTTATACTTGGGTAAATGACCACAAGGGTCCCAAGACCACGTCGGATTGAGATGTGCCAACAATTTAATTAATTTTATCATATTTTCATGTATTTTGATTGTTGAAACTCACTAGCAACTGCTGCATTTCCCACCCTCGGCTTATACTCGGGTCAGTCTATTTTCCTGGGTTTTCAGGTCAAAATTAGGTACCTCTGCTTATTTTCGGGTTGGCTTATACTCAAGTATATAAGGTAATGACTACCAATGAAGATTAGGCTTACTTCTGTCTCCAGAGTTCCATTCTGTTTCTTATCTGTGGTAGAATAAGATGGTACTTTATGAATGTTCGTTAGAAAGTTGAGATTTAGCATACTATACTATATAATGAAATATTTACAGTGTGTGATATTGTAAATCCCTCATGTCCTGGTGTTGTTGATGCTTAAACCAATCAATCACATCTTTTGTGCGTCAAAGACAGGCAACTTTCAAGGGTTGTGGTGGCCATTTTTGTTACTTTCTGGTCCTTGGTGGGCTGCATAGCTCCAAACCCACCTTTCCCCCTATCAATTCAGGGGAAAAATGGACCGCCTAAATCAGGGGTTCCCCACCTTTTCATGGCGTGAACCGGACCATGCTCCCAGGCAGCTGAGCAGGCCGGTCACGTGGTTCCTCCCGCTGTAAACACTGCCGTAAAACACATATGTGGATGTTGTAAACACATTATAGCCGCAGGTGCACTTACGTCAGCGTTTACGGCAGGTGTGGGCACGTTTATGCATGTGTTAGGTACATTTTATGGCTGTCGTAAATGCTTCTGCTTCCGCTTCCCAGTAGCGGCGAGAGTGGCAGCGGGCTACATGAAATGGTGCTGTGGGCCATGGGTTGGCCATCCCTGGCTTAAATGCTAACTGTAACTCCCAGATAGCCCTGGGAGTATAATGTGCAACATGTATTTAACTTTGCCTTGTCTGTGCGTTGTTTTAGGAGTTAGGAGCTTTTTTTTAAAGAACAAAAGTGATTTGTTTATGTTTTTTTAAAAAATATATCTAAAACCTAAAACAGATAATAAAATCTAAAACAGCCCTTTGGAGCAAAATCAGTGTACAGTGCACATTGTAGTTTAGGATTTTTAAAGTAGTTCAGGGAGGTCCAGGCAGCTTTACAGAAAACAAATTGTCTAAGTCAAAGATCTAAAAATCTCCATATTTTTTTTTGTAACAGATGTGATACAAAATACATTAATAGAGAACAGTTGTTAGTTGCTGTGGTACAAAGCACTTTCCTAATCAGCTGAACTACTTTCCAGCTCATTCTTCAGAAGCTTAACTGCTAAGATATCTTACTTTATTTTTTCCTTCAAGATTGTCCTAATATTCATTGGCAAGCTGCTCTGTCCTCATTTTCTTGACAGAACTTGAGGTATTATCACAGAATTCCTTGCCTGTGATGACAGATATTTCTGATGATAAAGGTAGGTTCACAGTAGTGTGTTTGTGAATATCCTTTGTTTGCTTTAATACAGACCAGAACCAAGCCATTGCAAAGTAAAATTTCTCTTCCTGCTGAGGAGACTGAAAAAAGATGCAGCATAATTTGATTCATGTTGGAATGTGAGAGAACTGGTAGAACACCATGGGTTGGATAATATTTGCAATCAAATATTGAAAGCTGCTCAATTTTTGGAGTTTTTAAATTAAACCCTTCTTTTAGTTCAGAGACTTCAATTTAGAAGCGAGGAAATAAGTTGGAAATAAAAATTTACATAGCCAGCAGAAATGTTTGATGGAAAATCTGAAATGGAACTTTTTCCACTGCAGAAATCCTTCTGTTTGAAACAAGAATTGTTACGTAAATCTGTCAAATTAATATTTTCAGGTGACTGTGCTGAGAATGCATATATTTATATACAAGTATCCTCAGGCATGCTAAAAATTACTTTGGTGGTAGTTTCCAGTTCTGCCTTTACTCCTTAAATTTAAATGTAACAGGTTTATGCTATTGTATTTCACATTAAAACAAATACTTTTCAATGATTAACTTGCAACCAAAGCTTTAAATTTGTAAGAATATAAAGTTTTACTGAATTAGATATGCTTTTTGAATTGTTTCTCCTCCAGGCAAGTATTTGCAATTTATGCAGTGTGAAAGTTTCTTTAGTGTTTTAAAATAGAAGTAAAACATTCTAGATCAGTAGATATGCTGAGGAATTTGAAGCCAGACATTATCTGTGATATAAATGAAAAATTCTTTTAAAGAGCCATTAACATTTTCAAAATGCAGTCCTTCTCTAGTGTTTTTCTGTCTCTTAGTGTTGCTGCTCTATCATATTTATATTTTGTTTTTCTAATTAGGGTTACATTTTCTCAGAAGGGGTAGAGATGGTACTCTGTGTTCCCTTTTTTGGTAGGTACAAATAACAACTATGTTTGGAGTATTTGATAATAGCTGAACTTAAATTGAAGTATAACAGCCTTCCCATTGTTTCTCATGCCTAAGTGACCCCTTGATTTATTCTATGAGCAGATTCGTTTTCGGTTTACTCTGAAGCATAATTCATTAAGATGGTTTTAACTTAAAAATCCAGTTTTCAGTTACAAAAGTACAGTGGTACCTTGCATAATGAATGCTTCATATAATGAAAAAAATCACACAACGAAGTAGTTGTTAGGCAATGGTGATACCCTGCATAATGATTTTTTTCCCATTTTGCGGGGGGTTTTGGTTACCGGGGTTTACCCAGTCAATGAGAACCCTGGATAACAAACATTTTTGTTCATTATCCAGGACATTTCCCATTAGCTTTACATAACGAAAAAACCCGCATAGCAAAGAACTCCGTGGAATGGAGTGTTTTCATTATGTGGGGTTCTACTGTACTTGAAATAAAAGCCAGTTCCCATGTATCATTATGGCTTTATACTAGTAGTAAATGTTGAAATAAACATATATTCCATTAGAAATCAGAGATGTAAAAATTGTGGCCTAGGGAACCACATTTGATTCCACAAAATGGAGATGGAGTCCTCCATAACTTCCCTGGCATGCATCACAAGCTGATTTCCTGCAAGTGTTATACAAAATTCTGATTCTGTACTGCTGCTAGCAATGATGAAAGGATTGTTAAAAAGAGATTAGGCCAACAAACTTTCAGTTTCATCTGTCAGACATACTCAGCATTGTTCTCAACACCGGAAGAGGTGAGAGAAGTCCTTTCAAACTCTTAGGGCAGAGAGAAAACTGTTATTCTTTCTCCTTTAAAGTTTATAAGAAGCCAATTGTTATATCTGACTTGGTAGTCTTATGTCTGGTAATAAAACAGTTGAAACAGGCTCCTGTAAATGAGATAAGAGTTCTTGCTTCCTGCATACTGGGAGCAGCATCCAACTATTCAGAACAATGAAAATGTGAAAGACCATCAAGAAAAACACTAGTTTGTAAACGGAATGGGAGGGGGAAATAGTGTTGTCCAGAGTCCACAATTGTTGTATCACAACTTCTTTCATGTCCCAATCAAACCTTGGACTGCCAGAATGAAGCCACTTTCTTGGCTTTGTTTTTTGGCTAAACCTAAGTCCTCATTGGTGCGTGTTTCTGGCAGTAATTGGCAGACCAGTAAATGAGCTGCATTCTGTATCTCTCCACATTCATATACCGCGTGTTGTTGTCCGCCAGCAGCCCTCACTTGTATCATTGACAACTGTGAATTTAATTCTAGTGATCAGAAGATCAAGATCAGTTTCTAGGAAGTGTGTTTGCAACTTGCCTTTGCTGTTACATTCTTAAGTAGTCATTGGACTAAGAAAGTACTGTATAGACTGCACTACTTCAGTCTTAGGTTGTCACATTAAGACAATATATTTCCATATGAAAATAAAATATTGTTGGAAGCAGAATTGTCTTTGTGTATGTGGGAAAAAGGGAGTCTGTTCTCTTTGAAGCTGTTCCTGGTGAGTGAGGATACAATTTAGGTAGAGATGATTATTGAAACCTTTCTTTTTACCTAATACTGCTTTAAAACCACAGTACAGTAATACCTCGAATAATGTTTGCATCAGATAATGCTAAAATCGCATAACATTAAGCAATCTGGAGGGGGGGGGGAATTGCATTGTGTAACATTAAATCCTATGGGATGCATCGGATAACATTCGCTAAAGCCTGTGCCGGTTACAATGTATCTCTATGGAGTTTTAACATTATCCGATGCATCCCATAGGATTTTAACGTTATCTGATGCATGCATTGGATAACATTAAAAATCGGATAACACTAAGACTTGTGGAACCAACTACCTCGCTTAAAGAGCATAATGCGTTCCACAGGATTGCTCTTTAAGTGAGTTTGCTATTTAAGCAAAACACCATTGTAAATGACCAATTGTGTGTGTGTGTGTGTGTGGGGAGATTGCAAACTCTGATTTATTTGTTAAGCGAGTTTTTGGATGTTTTTATCTGTTAAGTGAAGTGAACATTCAGAGAAAAGTCTGCTCTTTAAGTGAGTTACTCTTTAAGCGAGATGCTCTTTATACGAGGTTTGACTGTACACTAGTACCCTGGATAACGTTATGACTTGGTTCCACAAGTCTCGTCGTTATCCGGTTTTTAATGTTGTGCGATACATTGATCACACAATGTTAAAAAAAGCCCTGTTTCCCTGGAGGCTGCAGCAAGCCAGAACGTTGGGATTTGAATCCTGACATTTTGGCTTGCTGCAGCCTCCAGGGAGGTGGGGGACCTTTGGAAACAGCTTGGATCGGGTCTCCCCACCTCCCTGGACCTGGCGGGGGTGTCAGAGACCCCAAAATTGGTTTAAAAAGGTCCATTTTTTAAACCAATTTTGGGATCTCTGACCCCCCCCCGGCCGGGTCCAGGGAGGTGGGGAGACCCGATCCAAGCTGTTTCTGGGCTTCCCTGACGTCCTCAGCCAGTGCAGCAAGCCAAAACATCAGGGTTTGAATCCCGACATTCTGGCTTGCTGCAGCCTCAAAGAGGGTGGGGGAACATCAAAAATAGCGCGCATCGGCTCTAGGGAGGTCGGGAGACCCGATGCGCGCTAATTTTGAAGTTCCCCCACCCTCTTTGAGGCTGCAGCAAGCCAGAATGTCGGGATTCGAACCCTGACGTTTTGGCTTGCTGCACTGGCTGAGGATGTCGGGGAAGCCCAGATACAGCTTGGATCGTGTCCCCTGCCTGCTCCAGAGAGATCAGAGGACCCGATCTACAGCTGCAGGGTGGCTGGGGAAGCTGATGGGGACTCCCTGTCGGCTTCCCTAGCCACCCGCCCTTGCCTCCGCAGCTGTGGGGTGGCTGGGGAAGCCAACGGGGGAACCCCCCCGTCAGCTTTCCAGCCTCCTCACCCCTGCCTCCATAGCTGCAGGGTGGCTGGGAAGCTGAACGGAGAACCCCGTTCAGCTTTCCAGCCACCCTGCTGCTAAGAACGACTGTATCGGATAACATTAAAAATCGTGTTATTCGATACAAGATTTTTTCCGAAAATCTTGTAACGTTATGTGGTTTTCACGCTATACGGTACTCGCGTTTTCCGGGGTATTACTGTACTTGAATATTTCTATCTACTTTTCCCCCTTTGAAATGCTACAGTAGAAAGTGCCCTTCCCTCAGGAATTTTAAAATCTTTGAAAGCTGGGGTCAGGTCTAGAAGTAGATTGTATCCTTCAGTGACTCTCAATATCATATCTTGGAGTTGCCTGAACATGATTATAGCTTTTCAAGGCTTCAGAAGAGACAGCGGCATGGGCAGCTTGTTTTGTCTTCATTAATCTGCATGCAATCCCTGGTAAGATAATTAGTCTTTAATTTTGTTTTTGGTCTTGTCTTGTCCTCTTGACTTTTGTTAAATACTTTCCAGCAATTTTACCTTTACTGTATATGCTGGCGTATAAGACTACTTTCCCCCCCTCAAAAATATGCCTCCAAGTTGGGGGGGGGTCGTCTTATACACCACGGGCACTTCAGTTGGGATAGACATAGCTGCCCATAGTGGCCTCCCGATGCCCGCCTGGTGCCCATAGTGGCCTCCCGATGCCCACCCACCTCATTCTACATACCATCCAGTATCACGCGGTATCCAGCATGAGTGTAGCGAGCATCAGCAGCGAGACAGGTGTGCCAGCCTTTTCGGCGTGACCGGCCCGTTCTGCTCAGCGGGAAGCAACAGTGCTCCTCCTCGCCCCTTGTCTACGCAGAGCTCGCACATACGCACTAGTGCCGGCCACAGGGAGATGTTGAAATCAAATCTGATGTTCTTTTATGTTTTATTTATTGTGTGTAAGGTGTGCGGAAGAGGGGGTAGTCTTATAAGGCGAGTATATAACAGAGTATATATGGAAATGTTGGGGGGTCGTCTTATACGCCCAGTCATCTTATATGCCGGCATATACGGTAATTATAATACTGTATGCTGAGATGGTGTTTGAATATATTTTTTTAGTTGTAGGAGCAAGTGATAAAATGATTTAGTTAAACATGGTGTTACTATAAGACTTGATTGAGAAAGTCTATAATAAAGGTTTATAATTTAGTAAACTTGAAGTGGTAGCTGTGTTAGTCTGTGCAAGCATATCTGAGCGTATACAAAACAGAACAGCAAAAAAAAAAAAAGACAAAATTGTAGCACCTTAAAGACTAACTCCTATATTTAAATTGAGTTTTTGTGGACACAAGGTTTTGTGTCTGATGAAGTGGACTTGCTCCATGAAAGCTCACATTTAAATACAGGAGTTTGAATTTAAGGTGCCACAACATTTTTGTCCTTTTTTCTGTTCTGTTTTGTTTACTCTCAGATATGCTTGCATTGATATGTTTCCCATGTATTGCTTAGGGAGCTTTTAAAGAGCTAAATATGTATAATATAGAAGTAGGGTTATTATAGATTCAGAATAAGATAATACTGACCAAAAATCTATTGGCATTTGCATATAGGCAGCCTAACATGCCACAGCTGACTGATGAGATGCTGGGCTATGTTTCAGTCATTTGCTTGACCATGTGCCAGATTGCACTACCAAAATGCTCCCTAGCATCTTGTCAGTTAGCTGCAACTAGAGACTTAAAAAGCTTACACATTCCCAATAGGATTCCCTTTTGTGCTATATAGGTTACCCCCATATCTCTAGGTTTGGTATCTACGGTTTCAGTTATCCACAGGTCTAAACATATTCAATTAAAAATCCCTGAAAAAAATATATGTATTTCTATGGTGTATTGCCAGAGCTAGAGGCTACTGTCTGCAGTGTAATGTTTACAAGGGATAGAAGCAGACATTTTGATGGCTCTCATGTATAACAACAGAGGCATTTAAAACTTCTCCCCTGCTTCTGTGACTCAGATAAATGGGCTTGCTGTTATCTGTGGCTTTAGCTATCCATGGTAGGTCTCAGAACATATTCCTTTCAGATAAGGGGTCAACCTGAATTACAGCCACTGAATTGATGGCTAATACCAATAAACTTGCTGTCTGTAGGGTACCTTAGGAGTCAATCCAGTATCCTTCATGTCTCACAATAAATAAATGGGAGACTTGAGATCAGACATTCTGCCTTTCTATCCCAAGTAAGAAGTGAGTGGTAATGATAATTATGATGGTAGAGTTATCTGTTCCAAACCAGATAGTTTTTAAGTCCATTCCCAGCTATGAGTGCTTAATACAGAAACCAGCTTCTGGACTTGCACATGCTTTCTAATCAATTTTTATTGAAAGGATATGGAGTTGTACATTTAGATTTCTTATACAGAATGTCTTGTGTCTGTTTATTGAAAATGCTGTTTCATTGTTTCTAGCAGATTATGTTCTATTAAGTACATATAGGAGCAGTTTAAACGTATGGAAAGACTAAGTTTTAGAAATATCTGCTTAGTTAACATCTGTGGGTTTTAAAAAAGTATCTCCCTAATTAAACAAAGACAACCTATTGCTGTATATAAAATTAAAATTTTAATTACCCCAAACCATATTTCTGCACATATATTTTTAGTGGGATAGAAGTACATATTAAAAAGGGAACCACATACAATAAAACCTCACATAAAGAGTGCCTCGCTTAGAGACTAATTCGCTTAAAGAGCAGAATTTTCTCTGAATAGTCACCTTGCTTAACAACTAAAACCAACCAAAATCTCTTTTAACAACTAAATTTGGGTTCACAATCCCCTCCGCCAGAAGTCACAATTGATCACTTACAATGGTGTTTCGCTGAAAGAGCAAACCCGCTTAAAGAGCAATCCCGTGGAACACATGTTCTTTAAGTGAGGTACCACTGTACTTTGTTTCTGCAGGGTTATATGTGCAGTACTATGTATCAAAAGTAAAGTTGGAAAGGGTTTTGTCTCTTGCTGTGCCTTTCATGCCAATCATCTGATATATTTTTATAATTTAGATTTTTTAAAGGATCATAATCAGCTATTTTGAGTCATAGGCTGCTTATGGAAGATGAAGACGTTTCTCCAGGTATCCATTAATGACAGTTTCTGTCATGCCTGATTGTTGGCTGCATTTGCTGTGACTAATGAATGTTGAAGTCCAGAGATGTTCGTAAGGTTGTGGACTTCCCAACCCTGTTGTGTTTTGTAGACATATGCATCATGGTGTCTGCAAGTTGTTAGGTCTGATTTCTGTATTTGTGGGTCTTGTTTATTTATTTGCTTGTTTGTAAAACTGCTAATGTATTTCAGTGACGATGTGATATATTTGTGACTGTTTAGATTATGCAAAGTTAGGGCTTGCAATGAGTGAAACTAAAATTTAGGTCTGCATATTAACAGTTGTGTGGCAAAAATATATTTGAGGTATTTATTAGAGTGTGTTGTGGGTCATGAAACTAACTTTTGAACAAATCATAGTTAGGACTCAATCATGGTTAAGGTTTAGACAACATTAAATTCTCATCTCCTTAACCTTCTTCTGCTCCCCTTCTTCCTGCAGATGTTGGCAGTCATTGCTGTTGTCTTGACATGGATGCAGCATAGTTCTAAACAGTTAGGTTGCACCCAAACCAAGCTCCAGGAGTCATACAATAAGTTGTTTTTCTTGCTCTTTCTTGCCTATTTATTCAGTCTTGAATAATTAGCTGTAATAATCTGATTATTTGCATTTTTAAATATTTACTGCCTTAGGTAAACAAAGAACAAACTTTCTTCAAAGATTACCACTTGTACAATGGCAGTGCTTGCCCTGTGGCATGATTCCACATTACTGTCATGCTGGGACTTAAAGCTCGGTTGGTAGTTCAGAACCTTAATGGGATATAGTCCAACGTACTCATATCTATTTGTCATTTGTCAGATGTTGAATTAGTCCATGAATCTGAATATTCATCTTTTTTACTTCTGCAGAAATCCTTTCAACCCAAAGTAATCTTTGACATGAAAACACACACTTCTTCTATTGTACTGTTGGTTTTTCTGGCCTTATATGTGATGTACAGTCTGGAGATTCTGAGCACCCTCTAGCCATCAGAAGCCTGTGTAGGACCAAGGACATGTTAGCATTTTTGTTTATCCATGATAAGTGCTCTTGGCAGATACAATATGTTTTCTATTGCCTTGTCAGTGTTTCTATGGATTCTGATAGCTATCATCCTGCCAGCAGTTTTCTCATGTTGAAACCTGACCTGTCGTCTGTACCTTTTGCCTCCAATTGCCAATAACATTGTTTGCTATTTGGGAATGTGTGTGTGCAGATTAGAGGTGATTTATTTTTTCAAGGCACCACAGGTCTCCTGGTCAAGTTTCTCCGCTTGAGAGCCTTTGGTTTTTCCAAGGGCCAGGTTAATTAACCTCAGTTTAGTAGAGGTATTTGATGATACTACTCATGTACACTGGTCCAAAGGCTGACTGCTCTGCAACACTGTTATGCTTTGATTAATCTAGGTGGAAGCGGTAGCTGCTGGTCTTGCAAAACAGAAGAGATTGTATGTCTAGAGCCGTGGTTCCTATGCCCTACAGGGGGGCAGTCTGATTTTAAAGGCGGCAATTCAAGAATGAATTGAGCTGTTAGGGCCTAAATGTTCTAGCAGTAACTCTATTGGGACTATGTAGAATGGTGGCTTTGGACTATTGCAAGGCAAGTTCCCATTTTTCCTCCCCTAGTGTGGCTGAGAATACAGAAGAAAAGCCTTTCAGCTAAACTATGAAAACAGATAGCTGCAGCATAGGTAGACAGGAATTGCACAGCTAGAATAGAGATTCTTGGAGACAGCTCATGTCTGGAGATATGAGGCAATGCTCTTCCTATTCTGCACAAATCACCAAAATGAACAGCAGTACTCTCCTTGCAAAGTGCCCAGTTGTTAAAGTTCCCTTATCAGCAGTTTTCCATTTGTCTCCTATACATTCTCAGCTTTCTATACAGAGGACAGAATGATACAACAGTCTACTGTAATGTCTTGATAACATAACTGTGATCCCTTGCTAGGGTTCTAAACTCCATATGTTTTTAGTGATTAACTCAAGGGATAACTGTGTGAGCATTTGTTCTGCTATTTGGTCTGCCATGCAAATGGTCTGCTTTGCTCCTTTTACTGGTGGTCAAATGATGTAAGTTAAGTGCCAGCCTGACTACCTGCACCTCTCAGGGACTACTTTTTTCTTAGGTATAGATAGAATTACTACCTGTTTTGGTTAGTTTCTAGCACATACAATCACAGGGATGAAAGAAATTTGAGGAAGAGAGAAGGATGGCATGTGGAACCCTAATATAGTAATGTTTTTATTTCTTCAATGTGTTGATTTTTTGGCAAAATATTATGCTGCTTATTTTTAGATGTACAGTCAAACCTCACATAAAGAACGCCTCGCTTAAAGAGTAACTCACTTAAACAGCAGAATTTTCTCTGAATGTTCGCTTCACTTAACAAATAAAACCAACCAAAAACTCACTTAACAAATAAATCGGGGTTCACAATCCCCCCCAAACACAATTGGTTATTTACAATGGTGTTTCGCTTAAAGAGCAAACTCGCTTAAAGAGCAATCCTGTAGAACGCATTATGCTCTTTAAGTGAGGTACAACTGTACTTTCAGTGGAAGAAATGCCACTGAAAACCATCAAATTGGGCCCAACGGCAAAATGAGTGGAGGAGGAACCATTCTGATTCCCAACAGCCATGGAGGCGGAAAAGGCCATGCCAGATGGACTGGCTATGAAGGTCCACCTTGATAATATCCTCAAGGCTGCAACAGCCTATTGCAATCCCAGTGTCATATTCTGCATGTCTCGTTTCATATGTGCCGCAGGAGATGGCTCTGTGATCATCATGTGTGGGTCACTTCATGGCAAGCTAGGATCCACCTTAAACAAATTCACACCAGTGGCATTTTTCCTGCTCCAGGAAAAAATGCATTCTCAGATATGAGTTGCAGCTAACGATGACAACAACTTTTAGACTGGTGCAGTGGAAGGTAATGTTACCTGGAAGACCATAAGGAACAGCCATGTCTCAGTGGTAGTTTTCAATATGCCTTGCATGAAGGAGTTCAATTCATAACGGTATGAAATACTGGCAAAACTGTTGTGTTGCTGCACAAGCATACCTGTTTTGCTGGCAAATTAAATTTAATCTGTCTCTGTCAAGACGACAGACCTTGAAGATGAGATAACCTGTTCATAACAGCTCTACAGTATTTACATGTTTTTCCCTAGCAAACTGGGATATTTCTACTGCATACATTATAAAATGAATATTTCTTGTTTCTTGTTATAAAATTAAAGTAAACATTGAAATATCAGTTAAGAAATTTGGAAGAAAGAATATCACAATATTTTGTTTCCTGCTGATTTCCATGTGTTTGGTATCAAATTTCAACTGAATATTTGGCTTCCAAATGCTAATAGTAAAAAAAAATAAGTTAAACCTTTTGCTAATTTATTATTATTATTTTTCCTTCCAGGGTTAATTTTGCTATTTTATCTCGTATTTTATGGCTTCTTAGCTGCACTTTTTACATTTACAATGTGGGTTATGCTTCAAACATTGAGTAATGATATACCCAAATATCGTGATCGGATTGCTAGTCCAGGTAAGAATATGTTTTTTTCACTTAAAATATGTACTGTATTCCAAACTTAAATCACTATGATCGTTACACTGAGCTTCTCGATTTTTGTGTGGATTTTTATTGTTTGTTTTACAACATCTATGACAGAGTTGAGAAAGCCAGTGTAAACATTTAAGCTTTTTTAAATATGTAAAATGGCTAAAGAACAGGAGATCTTAATGGACAATTATTGTTTTATAACATTTGACACAAATTAAAGCTGAATACATAGGACATGTTGGTCAGTAAATGCATAGTGTGAGCAAGAATAAGTTGGGCATGTCCTTATGCTATGTAATGCAAATCCTATAATTTTTCATAAATAGACAAGAAATTGTTTTTTTCTGGCTTATTAATGGTTCTCCATCCTTTGTTTGTCTAGTTGAGGCAATTCATAGGTTACTGTTTCTGATGTGGTGGCAAATGTTGTTGTGTAGGTGTCTATAATCCTTCCTTAGCCCAACTAGTTAGCTGAGCCAAAATGTGTTGCTGCCTGATCCTCGTCTTCTGCTCCACTCAAAAGCAAAGGGTCTTATGCTCAGCATTTTCATTGGGAAATTCTGACAGGGAGTATGCAGGTGTTGATGATTTTTTTTGGCAGAGATGCTGAGAAGCTCTCTGCCAAGCAATGGGTGAAGAAATCTCCTTTTATCTCTGTCCTGGGGCAGTGAGAGTTGGGAAGCCTGCTGGCTTCTGCTGTTCTTAAATGCCAGGATCTTTCATTCCCACCAAGCAGCTCTAATCATCCATGTGTGTTCCCAAGCAGGAAACACGGCGAGCTTACTGCTTTTGCTTTGTATGGTCAAAGCATTTCAGGTGTTATGAGGTAATTCCTTTGCATCTCTGTAGTTTTAAAAGTGGAGAGAAATAGTCCTGCTTGTCAAGAGTCACCTTCATGGAAATTTCAGGTGTTTCAGGTCAACCTCATTTCCCTTATAGGTTATGAAGTGTTATTCTGGAAAACTTGCATGTCCTTCATCTTTCCAAATGTTCAAAAGTAGTAAATGTGGTAATCTGGCTTCAACTTGTAAAAATTCTTCAGACGAGTTGAATTGTTAATCTTCCTTAACTCCTATAAAAATTTCACTAATTTGTAGTAAATCTGGATTACAAAACTGTATTAGGAATATGTTATTAAAATATTAAAACCCAGAGGTGCATGCCACACTTTTAATATTTGCATTTCATTTAAAAAAACATAAACATTAGATAAACTCTAGCTCAGGGATTCTCAGCTTGCGGTCTGTGGGCCAGATGTAGCCCACAGCAACACTTCATGTGGCCCCATGTGGCCCCCACTGCCTCCACCACACTAGGAGGTGCTATGTGGTGGAGGAAGGGCAAAATGGCCATCCTGCCTCCGAAGCTGTCTGAGGGAGCGTGACCTGGCTTTAAAAGGTTGAGAATTCCTGCTCTAGCTATTTGAAGGCTCATGCTTATTAGCAAAATAAATTGGTTAGATATCTCTTCATTCTTCTTTAAAAAAGAAAAATACATCAATTAATATAACAAGTGTACAGTATGCTCAAATAAATGCAATTCTGGCATTGGAATCATCTAGATATTTATTAAATATTCATGAATAAATTATTTCATAGTGATTTATATACTATATATATCAAAATTACATGATAGGTTAATTCTTTTGTGATTATATCAAGTTGGAGATGTTGTGAAGTAAGATCTGGCTTTGGGTTTCTTTTGTAGGTCTTATGATTTCACCAAAGCCAGAAAGTGCACTGGAATTTTCAATTATTAAAAATGACTCAGAAACCTATCGTCTTTATGTGGAATCCCTTCACAAATTTCTGGGAGGTATGTATGAATATTTTGTTTTATAAGCAGTTTGTGTAAACTATTAAGGTGGGAGGTCAGCAGTTCGATTCCTGAGTACTGCAGGATGGAATGAGCTCCCATCTTTGTTCCAGCTCCTGCCAAACTAGCAGTTCGAAAGCAAGAAATTGCAAGTAGATAAATAGGGACCACTTTGATGGGAAGGTAAACAGCGTTCCATGCCCTACGGTGTTTAGTCATGCCTGCCACATGACCATGGAAATGTCTGCAGAAGCAGACAGCACTGGCTCTTCGGCTTTGAAACAGAGATGAGGACTGAACCCTAGAGTTAGATATGACTGGCTTTTGAGCAAGGGAAACCTGTACCTTTAAAGACCAGTAGATTTTTCCTCATCTGTATGCAATGTATTATAAATTTATATCTAAATTATTTCAGTTGACCAAAGATTAATAATTTTTTGTGAGTGATAGATAATTTTGTTAAGATTTTTAGAACTAATGCCAGGTTTGAATAACAAACCTTAGTTTCCATTAGTTTTCTGACTTGACATGAGATTCTAATCTTAAATCTTTAGGGTTTTTAATAATAGAATTTTCATTTTTTTCTGATCAGGAATTCTTAAGTAGTTTTGGCAATTTGCCTTGTCACAGTGCATTTCAATCTATTGTGCAAGAATGATAACCAGGGACTGTTGCTTGCATAATAAGTAACAGTAAATTAGCCCCATTAAATCTTGGGGATTTGGTGATTCAATATGTCCATAAGACGTCCATAGAGAGAGAGAGAAGTGGAATTGTGCTGGTTTACTGAGCTCTACATTACCCAACTATCTCCCTACCAAGGCTGGCAGATTTTGTTTTTGCTATGGTGATGAATCTTCCAAGTGCTTGATCATGGGGGATTTCAACATCCATGCTGAGGGATAGTTGACAAAGCAGCCTTGGATTTCAATGGGCACATACTTGAAAATTCAAATAGGGACTTCTCAGTTGCCAGCAAGAAGCTACTGCAAGTTATGCAATTACATTTTACAGGTATATCTAAGTCGTAGGATTTTTGCAATTATCAGAAATGCCATTGCTATATATTTTGAAACGTTAATTAAAATATTTGAAACTAGAATAAAGAAGAAAAGAAAAGGAGCTTATATGAACTTGCTGATGAAAGGGATTGAAGCTAATTTGACCTTTCCTGGGGCAGGCCAAGGGTTGCTCTTTTAATTTGGTAAAATGTTTTATATAAAAGATTGCTGCAAATGTTGGGTGAGATTTTGTAAGGACAACCGTATGCATATTTACTCCTAAGTCTCATTGTGGTCTGCTTTACTTTCAAGTCACTGTGTAGAGATTTGCAGCCTTAATTTTGTCATACGGGACTATATAGAATCATATCCAGGCATCTGTATCAAAGATTACTGCAAAGAGGAAGCATTCCAACCAGCTTCGGTCTGCTTCACATGTTTGGACACCCTCAAGCTTTTTGTAACTTTACATGTTGCAGGCATGTGAAGGTCATAATAGACACAGGAAAGTCAGAGGGCAGATCAGATAACAGAAACTGAAAAAGTGAGAGGAGTTGGCAGACAGAGGAAAAGAGGCAGAAAAACATGAATGAAAGTGACAGAGGCGCTTACAGGATGAAGGTGAGAGGAAAGATGAATAGAACATAAATGTAGGACAAAATGAAATAAAGAAGGAAATAACTGAAGAAAGGGCAGTTACTTAATATGAAAAGAAAGAATGATTTTTTGGAGAACATGGATGCTTTAAAATATTTAAATGCAGCAAGCAAAAAGAATCTACTAATCCTCTTTGTGGTCTCTGACTCACACACATGGATTTTTTTGTCTGTGCAGAGGTAACTTTGGGATATGCCTAGTAGCTGTTCAGATGTACAGTATGCATGTCCAAGCATGCCTAGTGATTGTCTTCCCAGGGTTTTTTTTTGTCAGTGACACCAGCAGTGGCCAGATGGGGATTCCGGAGTGACAAACAATATAGCTCAGTGGTTTATGTATGGGTTCAGAATTTGATTCCGCACTATGTCTCCTTGATAGAAGTTGGATTCAGTGATCCATAAGATACCTTCCAGCTATGCAGTTCTAAGATGATGATGATAATTTGTTTGTTAAGAGTTGCTTTTCAGTACTTCTATTTCTTTTTTTTCTTTTCTCATTCCTTACTAGTACCAATCTTTTTAATATAATAATAATACATAGACTAGTTTTTTAACCTATCCTTGAACAGTTTAGGCCTCAGCATCCTTGTTTAAGAAGTGTATAGTATATAAGCAGACGATAGCCCATTCAGAGAGGTGTGGTCAATGCTTATTCTATTTAGAGGAGGGACATTTGACCCATCACTGCTCCATTTGCTGTGACTTTACTAAGGTTGAGAATCTAAGCTGAAATTATACCTGAGGGAAGATTTACAACAAGCAGCAGACTTGACTTTCAGGGATAAACTAGCTTCAATTTTGTTGTTATTGTCATAAAAAAAGACGCCGATAGCTGCTCTTAGTC
Organism: Furcifer pardalis; assembly: GCA_030440675.1. NCBI lineage: Eukaryota > Metazoa > Chordata > Lepidosauria > Squamata > Chamaeleonidae > Furcifer > Furcifer pardalis. The sequence goes on from CP126890.1 coordinate 262,210,612, forward strand.
CATCAGTTGAGACCCTCAACTTCAGTACTTAAAGGAGCTTAAAACCACAACCCTCAAAGAACAAGATGTCTTTTCCATATCAACAAAACTACCAAAATAAATTTCTAAAATGAGGATAATTCAAAACTGTTCTAACACAAAAGGCATAGGAAAAGCAAAAACTGGCAGATAATCCCACAGTGTGTTTGGTTGTGTTACAACTTGAAACTACACCTCTTATTGTTATGCCTGCTGTGGAGCATACTCTAGGAATCTAGTCAAATGGGAAAGTTGGTACAGGGCCAGGGACTCAAAGACATAATATTTGTAGGCTCATTCTCAGAGTATTTTTATTGTATTTTTTTGCACTTCATTGCATAAGATTTTAAACTCTTATGTTATTGATAAGGTCGTAAGACTAATCAATTAATAAGTATTCATTCATTCATTCATTCATTCATTCATTCTCAGAGAATGGATTACAAAGCACTTTGGTCCATACTTTTGAGGAATATAGTTGCAGAACGAAAGTGGAGCAATTATTAAGCTTTCCTCCAATACTGTACAATCCTTTGGTATCGAGTCTACATAACATATCAACTCCCCCTCAAAACCAAATGGGTTTTCAACCTTGTTGGCACCAAAGGTTACATTGGCATCATCAGCTTTGTTTCAAGATGAGCTGGTAACAGTTTCTGCTCCAACAGTTTTTGCAGGACAAATTCAATCAGATTTGACTTGAGAACAGGCAATTTTGTAACTGATGGCAACATTTGTTTCAAAGGTTATTCTGTAGAGAGAGATTTTAAAATCTAGCACATAGACTCCGACTATTTCTGTACCTGGAGCAATAAAGCTTTCAGAATCCAAAGAAGAGTTAGATACTTTAGAACAGGCTTTCTAAACCTTTTCGGGGTGGGGGCTGGTTCACTCCTCTCAGAATGGCTGTGTGGGCTGGTCACGTGTTTCCGCATGAGTTCTTGTGTGAAAATATGCGATTTTGGTGAGATTTTGGTGAGATCTCGTGAGATTTCACCAAAAACGTGCATTTTTCCAGTTTTCGGTGCTTCCAGGTGGCAGCAGCGGCAATGAGGAGGATGTCGGGGGCCAGATGAAAAGGCTTTGGGGTATGGCCTCCAGGCCGTAGTTTGAGAATGCCTGCTTCAGAAGATTAACAAACTTCATCATCTTCTGTGGTATTTTGCCTGATCCTTTAGTGTGAGAACCTCCTCTTTATCATGCTGTAAATATATCAGATTTTTTAAAACGGACTAATTATTGGAATGGCCAGATTGCTTCAACTGCAAAACCTAAAACTGCTACTACCTGTTTTGGATCTGGTATTTAGCAGGGTTCTGCTGGCATCATGATGTTGTGGGCGGAGCCAAATAAAATAAAAATAAACGCACACACCCCTACCTCTCAACCCACCCACCCACTCACAAAACAAACTCGTAAATAAATAAAATAAATAAAATAAAAATTACATAAAAATACACCCAAACACCCACCCACCCCAACCTCAGATCAACCGACCCACCCACCCCAAACATAAACCCTGGGTCACTTACCCTGGGTCGACTCATCAGGGAGCAGCAGAGGCGGTGGCACGGCAGCAAACCACCGCAACGGCGTGGTGGCCTAGTGGCGCAGTGTGCGGGGCCCAGTGAGGAAAGGCCACCGCTGCCGCTTTTTCAGGCACTGCTTGCACCCTTCCTTTCCTGGCAGCCAAAATGGCTGCTGGGAACTGCGCATGCATCAAACCTCCATTTGATGCATGCACAGTTCCCGGCAGCCATTTTGGCTCCAATTTTGAAACAAACCTTAGCACTTGCCCCCGCGTGGTGGTGGTGGTGAGACGACAAAGCCATGGCCGCTGCTGGGCTCAAGTCATCTTTGGGATCGCCAGAGAAAGGAAGCAAGGAGGCAGTTTAAGAAACGATAGGATCAACTGGCGAGGCAGCAACAGCTTTGGCAGCTTTGGTGAAGTGCGGAGGAGGCGAAAGAGCTGGAGAGCTTCCTTCCCTCTCTCCTTCCTTCCATCCTTCCTTCCTTCCTTCCATCCTTCCCTCCCTACTTCCTTCCTTCCCTCCTTCCTTCCTTCCCTCCCCCTCCCTCCCTCCTTCCTTCCCTCCTTCCTTCCTCCCCCTCTCTCTTTCTCTCCAGCTCTTTTGCCTCCTTCGCACTTCACCAAAGCTGCCAAAGCTGTCGCTGCCTCGCCAGTTGATCCTATCATTTCTTAAACTGCCTCCTTGCTTCCTTTCTTTGGCAATCCCAAAGAAAGGTGACTTGAGCCCAGCGGGGCTCCCCCTGGGTGGGTGTCAGGGTGGCTGAGGAGTGAAGTTGTCAGAGGTGGCTGACGACCGACACTGGCTGTCAGTTCCGCCCATGCCCACCGGGCTTTGTGCTCATGTTGGCGCCTCCCCCCCTAAGGCTCGTGTGCACTGCACTGGCTGCTTACCGCTTGGTGAGGGGGTGGCGGCGGCGACGACTGCGGGGCTTTTCCTTCTGGCCGGATACCTGGTGGCGGGAGGGGGAGGAGGAAGGGGGGAGGCACCAACATGAGCACGAAGTCCGGCGGGCACGGGCGAAACTGACAGCCAGTGTCGGTTGTCAGCCGCTTCCGACAACTTCCCTCCTCAGCCACCCCGACACCTGCCTAGGTGGTGCCCCGCGAACAAGGGGGCCTGCAGGTTCTCCTTCGACCACATGCCCACCCCCCACCCCCAAGAAGGCAGTAGCAGCAGCAGCAGCCTCTTCTCGGCCCCCTTCCCCCGCCTCTGCCTCCTGCATCGCTCGTGGTCCTCGTGGTTCCTGGCCAGGTTCTCGGCCGCTTCGCCTGCCGCCGCGCCGCGTTTTTCTTTGGCGGCAGGGACTCATTTCCGGCAGGCGGGGGTTGCAAAGGAGGCAAAAGGGCCCCCGTCCCCCCTTGCCTCTCCTCACCCGCCAAAACTGGGGGGGAGGGCGGTCGAGTTAAAAGCCTTCTCCTGTCCCAGCTAGCAATCGCTATCCTAGGGTTTGACTTCAGGTACAAACCGCGCCCTGACATCAGGTTTTTTTTTTTTTTAGCATTGTTCGATGTATACTCTGGACAACGCTAAAAACCGGATAACGTCATGACTTGTGGAACTAAGTCATAACGTTATCCGGGGTATTAGTGTACTTAAGCTTCAGCTTCAGTATTTGTCCTTCCAAAGAGCACTCAGGGTTGATTTCCTTTAGGATTGACTCTTCTGCACTCAACCTTCCGTATGGTCCACCTCTCACAGCCATACATCACTACTGGAAAGATCATTGCTTTGACTATGCGGACTTTTGTTGGCAGGATGATGTCTCTACTTTTTATTATGCTGCCTAGGTTTCTCATAGTTTGCCTTCCAAAAAGTAAGCATCTTTTTATTTCAATGGCTGCAGTCACCATCTGCACTGATCTTAGATCCTAAGAAAGTAAAGTCTGTCACTGCTTCCATTTCTTACCCTTCTATTTGCCAGGGAGGGATGGAGCTGCATGCCATGAGCTTGGGTTTTTTGATGTTGAGTTTCAGGCCAGCTTTTGCACTTTCCTCTTTCACCCTCATCAAGAGGCTCTTTACGTCTTCTTCACTTTCTGCCGTTAGGGGAGTGTCATCTGGATATCTCTTTAAATAACCAAGATCACCCGCAAGTCATGCTTAAAAACTCAGATTTGCATGACCTTTTCTAAAAATGATTTTTGAAGTTTCTTTAAAACATGTATACATATATAATACATATTGTCCTTATCTCTCATTCTGAGAACACTGGTGGGACATCCTTTGGAGGTTGCATGTACTGAAGATCCTAAAACTACTGATTTTTAAAACTATTTCTGATAGCAGCTATTTCCACTGAAAGAGTGTTTGAGTTGTGTTTGTTTAGAAGTAATCCACCTTTGCTGGTCCATGGAGACAAAGTAATATTGCACAGAATCATCTTTGCCCAGCCAAAGTTTGTTTCTGATTTCCACTTGAATCATCCAATAATTTTGCTGACTTTTTACACAGTCCCAGTTTCCACAGCAGAAAAAAGATGCTTACTTTAGATGTTCGTCAAAAACTTGTCTTAAACCTGGATAAAACAAATCCTTAGAAATAAACTTTTTTTGTATTTTACCAAGGCCCCCATAAGGGCCAACCAGTTTCCACATAACACTGGCTAAATGGATAGCAACGGCCATAAAATTGGCATACCAAATTCCTTGCAAACTAATGTCAGAGGGAACACACACATTCAACATGAGCTGCAGCTTCTTCAATGTATTTAAAGGGAAGGTTAGTGCTTTTTAAAGGGGATTCTGTTAGAGGTTCTATAGAGAGCAGCTATGCTATGGTCACAGAACCACTAAATTTCATAATCCATTACAGACTTGATACAAAGGCAGAGAAGCTGCCTTTGTGAGAGCAGTCTTCTCAGCCATTTTAACATGACAACCAACCAGCAGTAATGAGCTAATTAATTGCTCATGTATGTGAGTCACAGGGATAATGAAGAAGAACAGATTGGTTGTTTGTATCTGTATCTATGGTTCTTTGAGTGGACATCCTACCTCTCCATAGTCATGTGCTGCTTAGATTTTAATAAAGTGGTGGCCTGAAATTGAGGTGAAGACTGTTAGATGCACTTGGACATGCATGTTGAATGGGACGTGGGCTGTCTGAAAAGCTGCTGGGTATTGAAATGTCCCAAAGACAATTCTGTACAGTCATGGAACCCTGTTCATAGACATCATTGCCAGATGCCATTGAAGAACCACACTTAGAATTGAACAACCTGTTCTTCACATGTTGAACAGTATTTGATTAAATGTGTGCATATTTATAACTGAAAGATCCAGCTTGCTGGTGCCATAAGGCATATGAACATACAGTATTGACATTCCAGCAAATAGATGTTCAAACCATCAAAATTATAGATACCCCTAGCAAGAATGTTACACAACCAGCTTGAGAAAAGCAGGGAAACTACTTACTGAGAGAGTGCACTGAAAACTGATATTCTGTTGGATTGCATTTGGAAAAGAGACTACATAGTTGGAGAAAAGGTTTATTGCCAGATGCCATTGATAATGTATGTACTTTACTGAAGTGTCTGGTATAGTGGTAACTTCAAAGATGATGTTTGGACTTGGGATCAGGCAAATACTGGTAATATTTTTGATTAATTAAGATTGCAATACAGTACAATTAGGTGGACCAACATGTATTTACCTGTTGCCATTGGATCCACACTGTTTCTGGACTGCTTTTTTCTGCAGTGTGACTGACAGTAGACTACATATTTGGATAAGTGGGTATTTGGAATTTGAAAATTGAATGCTATTGAACTTTTGCTGTAAGAGTGTTGACTATTGTTAGTACAGTAGTACCTCAGATAACAATGAGACTTGGTTCCACAAGTCTCGTCGTTATCCGGTTTTTAACGTTGTGCGATGCATTGATCACACAACGTTAAAAAAAGCCCTGTTTCCCTGGAGGCTGCAGCAAGCCAGAACGTCAGGATTTGAATCCTGACGTTTTGGCTTGCTGCACTTGCTGAGGACGTTGGGGAAGCCCAGAAACAGTTTGGATCAGGTCTTCTCACCTCCCTTGACCCGACGGGGGGGGGGGGGGGGTCAGGGAGCCCAAAATTGGTAAAAAAAAAACCAGACTTTTTAAACCAATTTTGGGCTCCCTGACCCCCTGTCGGGTCCAGGGAGGTAGGAAGACCCGATCCAAGCTGTTTCCAAAGTTTCCCCACCCTCCTGGAAGCTGTAACAAGCCAAAATGTCTGGATTTGAATCCTGACATTTTGGTTTGTTGCAACCTCCAGGAGGGTGGGGGAACTTCAAAAATAGCGCGCATCAGCTCTAGGGAGGTCGGGAGACCCGATGCGTGCTAATTTCGAAGTTCCCCCACCCTCCTGGAGGCTGCAACAAACCAAAACGTCAGGATTCGAATCCTGACGTTTTGGCTTGTTACAGCCTCCAGGAGGGTGGGGGAACTTTAGAAAGAGCTTGGATCGGGTCTTCCCATCTCCCTGGACCCGGCAGGGGGGGTCAGGGAACCCAAAATTGGTTTTAAAATGGCCTTTTTTTTTACCCATTTTGGGCTCTCTGACTTCCCTGCTGGGTCCAGGGAGGTGGGAAGACCCAATCCAAGCTGTTTCTGGGCTTCCCCGACGTCCCCAGTCAGTGGAGCAAGCCAAAACGTCAGGGTTCGAGCCCTGATGTTTTGGCTTGCTCCACTGACTGGGGACATCGGGGAAGCCCAGTAACAGCTGTAGGTCGGGTCCCCTGCCTGTTCCAGAGAGATCAGAGGACCCAATCAACAGCTGTAGGGTGGCTGGGGAAGCTGACGGGGAGCTCCCCCATCGGCTTCCCCAGCCACCCCAAAGCTGCGGAGGCAAGGGCGGGTGGCTGGGGAAGCCGATGGGGGAGCCCCCCGTCAGCTTTCCAGCCACCCCACCCCTGCCTCCGTAGCTGTAGGGGGGCTGGGAAGCTGGAAGGAGAACCCCGTTCAACTTTCCAGCCACCCTGCTGCTAAGAACGACTATATCGGATAACATTAAAAATCGCGTTATTCGATACAAGATTTTTCCGAAAATCTTGTAACGTTATGCGGTTTTCACGCTATACGGTACTCGCGTTATCCGGGGTATTACTGTATTACTGTAAATGGAAACACACTATCTCAGTCTCTTCTCTCTTGTCCATTTGTCTTGATGTCATTTATTTCACTTAATCTGTTCTGTCTTTTACCTGAAATTAAGAAGTTTTTTGGCAGTAAATATCGAAAAATATACAGTAAAACCTCGAGTTACTAATAAAATCAGTTCCATGGCCTTGTTCGTTACTCGAATTTGTTTGTAACTTGAGGCATCCCCATAGGGATAAAGAAAAAGCCCCCCCCAAATAATAATAATTTAAAAAAAAGTTCCCCACCCTCCAAAAATCAATCAAACTACCCAAAAACAACAGCAGCATTGAAAGGAAAGCATACATAAGAAAAAACGCTGTTCCTTACCTTAAATTTAGAAGCTTTGAAAATGGTCAGAAAACTCAGAAAACAGCAAGAAACAGCAACAGGCAGCCATTTTGGCGCCGAAACTCCAGACAAAGAAAACACTCAAAATAGTCTACTGCCACCTACAGGGCTCAGAAAGGCTGCATGCATATAAAATATACACTGTCCAGGTGTGCAATGCACTCTGGGGAATCAGATTATGTAACCTGAAGCAAACTCATAAGGAAAATGGCTTTTTTCTCATTGGAGGCAACACAGTGGGAAAATAATTAATTTGTAAATTGGGGCATGTTTGTAACTTGAGGCATAGATTTCAGTGCAGAACCAATTCGTAAGTCAAATTATTTGTAAGTAGGGGTATTCGTAAATTGGGGTTTTACTGTACATCATTATTTTGCCCTGGTGGCGCAGTGGTTAAACTACTATACTGAAGGCAAAACAAAATATTGTGAGTTTGATCTTGATGGGGATCAAGGTTGACTGAGCCTCCCATCCTTTTGTGGTTGGTAAAATGAGTATCCAGCATATTGGGGGTAAAATGCTAATTAGCTTGTGAACCACCCAGAGAAAGCACTAAGCACAGTGGGGCGGTATATAGGTGTAATTGCTATTTTAATTTTTTTTAAAGTTTGAAAATACTTTGTGAAATTATTTTACAGTATGTGAAATTATTTAATGAAATAATGTGATACTTGTTTTTCCTAGCATATAATCAGTCACAGCAAATGAAAAACATTCAGTGTTCTCCAGGAAAACTCTTTGAACAAACATCTGCTAATAAGTCAGCGTGCCAGTTTCCCCGTATTATCCTGGGACCATGCTCTGGACTACAAGATAAAAATTTTGGCTATGACAAAGGAACACCATGTGTTATTGTAAAAATGAATAGAGTAAGTTCAGATACTTATTTCCTGAGACTCCCACATCTTTTTGCTCATAACATTTGTTTGCTTTTCCTGGGTGATTTTTGCAGTCTCACTGTTGTAAGGCAAGTCTTTGTCTATGCTTCTATGCACACACACGCAGTCCCCAAAATGAGCTTCTTCATCAATTTCTATTAGAAGAGTGCTCCCCCAATATAATTCAGAACACGTCTAGAAATGCTGTCACACCTGAAATGGGTGGTAAGGTTTTTGAATACTTATATCATTGGAACACTTGGTTCACTTTGATTGTATTAAAGGTTTATTAAATAAACAGGTATTCTGTCCTATTTTGCCGGTCTATATACAAAATCATGTAACTTCTGCGTTTAAAACTGTAGTAATACCAAGTGTATATTTCTGGGTCATATCTCAATATTGTAACTTTTAAGAGCAAAATCCTACCTGTGTCACAGAAAATAATCTACTGTTTGGCAAAACAAAGTCTTATTTGGAAAGCATATGCAAGCATAGTGTTAATTTTGTCTTTCTAGCAAAAGAAAGATGAAAACATTTGATTTCTTGAAAACTTCGCACTAGACTTTTTTGGTTCAGTATTTCATTTTTTGGCAGTTGACTACATGTTATGTGACATGTTGCTTGCATATGCCATCTGGATTCAGCCATTAATGTTACATGCCTAATTTGAAGTAATGAACTGCTGCTGCTCAAAATGCCAAGCAGGATGGATTACTCACAAGTGCGCTGTAACTTAAGTTTCAAGCTCAGTGACAGCGAAACACTTGAATCTGCAAACTCTTAATTGAATAATTTTTCTTCCTTACTGGGAAACTTTTTTCCTGTCCTGTAACGATTGCAGAGGTAACATAGGTGAGGTACAAATTTCTTTCTGATCATACAAAATTATTATGACCAAGTGAGTTACCATAATAAGATTGCAGTATCTGACTAGCTCTTCTTCTCAGATGTTACTGGCAAGGGAGGTGTGGGGTTTGCATGTGTGTTTAATGTATCAAATTTTATATTTCCAGTAGGCACATGAGTAATTAGTATGTATGGAATTGCACGTCTTTGACATAACTGAGCTTGTGTTGCTCTCCTTTATTATCTTTTTCTTCAAAGTCTAAATATATTGCTTTTAAGTTGGAAACAATAACTTTCATGTAAACTGAAAGTGAGTCAGAGGAATAAAATAGAATATTTCTGGGAGTTCTAGGATATGATACTGTGTAATGTCTGCCGTAAATTTATGAATTTTTTCTAATTCATCCAGAAAGGCAATTCAAGAGATTTCTCCTCTGTATTTTAGATAATTGGATTAAAACCTGAAGGAAACCCACATATACATTGCCATATTAAGGTAAGCATGTTAGAAGAATGTACATATACTCGTGTTCTTAAAGGCAATGAAAAAGCAGTCAGTAAAAAGTATTATCTGTGAATATTATTGGTGCATGGTTTGTTTTTTAAAAAACCCTAATTGTTTGATTAAACAGCTCATCATTTTATAATTTTATGTTTATAATCTCAATGTAGAATAGATAATGTGTTTTGTTCATATTTGTTTTCTAATAAGCATTTTATTTTACCAATCGTTTTTAAATATTCTATTAGTTTTTAATTTAATTTAATTTTTGCTTTGCTTTATTTCATAACCAGCATTTTGTTTGTTTTTCTCCATGCTGCACATGAATCTTACACAATTTATTTATGATGGGTAAGAAAATGAGCACTGGAATACATTAGTATTTGCATTATTTATGTTCTGTGATCAGTAGGCAACTCTACAGTTTTTTATTCTGAAATTTTGCATAGGAGATCTGTTTCTTAGTTATCCCACATGCAAATGAAAACAAAATATCAGGTCATCTTTTGCTAAGAGAAGAATTTAGTGTTGGTGATAGAATGTACAGGCATTGATGCTTGCTCTGAAATTAGGTGCAGTGTTAGTTCACGTATTGCATTGGGCCTTTGGTTTCAATTTATCAAAAATTCTGTTTCATTTGAATAGAGAGCATGTGATTGCTATAGTATTAGAAGACCAAACATCATTGAGATGCCAGAAATTATTATGACTGGGATAGGAAAACCCCTGTCCTATTTTTAGGGTCAAATTGAACATGACGGGGAACTTGTCATTAGAAGAAAGATTTTATTCAGTGCTGAAAATAAGTGATTCTCATAAGAGATATTTTGATCTCTGTTAGTTTGCAAATTAACTTGCTTTGTTTTATGATTGGTCACTGAAGATGAGCATAGGATTCCTTTCAAGTATGGATCCTCAACCATGAAAGTGCCAGAAGTGTCATATTTCCTGGTGTATAAGATGCATTGGAATATAAGACACACCCCGATTTTTATACACATTTTAAAAGGAAAAAAAATTATATTTTTTCATGTATTTGGAAACAATTTACAGTATTTTGATTTAAAAGGCTCACTTTCTCTGCCCCGCTGTCACTAAGCAGTGATGTCATTACATTGGTGTGAAACAATCACCTTTCCGGACACCCGGCTGGAGTAAGGCTGAGTGACATTTTAGCTCCCTTGCTGGGAAAAGCATTCTCCCACACCCCACTCTGAAGGCTCCCTTCACTCATTGCTTGTTAAACCCGTTCTTCATAATCCATCCCCTATCCCATTGAAGAGCTCACCCAAATGGCTCCTGAATTTCTGCTTTGAGGCCAGAAAGCTTCTTAAAGGTGCAACCTGAAATGCCCTTCCCTTTCTCACAAGCCCTCAGAACTACATATTACCAAAACGGCCCACTAGAGGCCACTATATACAGTGAATATGGTATTTCTCCCCACCCCTCCCACAAGACACACTCCATTTTTTGGTGTATTTTAAAGGGGGGAGTGTGTCTTATAAGCTGGCAAATACGGTACTTCTCTGGAACATGAACAGATTTCACCTTTTGATAATGGACTACAGTATTTGCAACATACAGTTTAGGCTTTGAAAGAGAGGTTTCCTATGTGGGAAGAACCAAGAGCAGTAATTGCTGCCCTGACATAACATATATATTTATTATTTATTTGAAGTGTCATGTACTTGCTTGCTTTTACCCATAAATAATTTTTCTTATACTCAGTAATACCTCATATAACATTAGTATCGAATAACACTAAAATCGCATAACATTAAGGAATCTGGGGGGAAGAATTGCATCAGATAACATTAAGATCCTATGGGATGCTTCAGATAACAACAGCTAAAGCCTGTGTGGTTACAATGTATCTCTATGGATCCCATAGGATTTTAACATGCATCAGATAACACTAAAAATCATATATAACACCAAGACTTGTGGAACCAGGTTTTAGTGTTATATGAGGTTTTACTGTACTTAGATATCATTTGATCAGCCTTATCAGGTGGAAACCAACTAGTCAATAGCAAAAACTATAAACTGGTACATCCACTTAAGACAGACTGGTAGCTGACTATATACATTCAGGATTTATTGAGTTCTTGTTTTCTTCTTTTGAAAAGAATTGAATGTGTTATTTATGCAGAAGCCTAAACTTTTCTTTCTACTGCTGTGAGTACTTAATTCATGAAAAGGCATTCAGTTATCATTTATACTTAACAAACATAACTGCATACTTTCATGGGTTTATTTACTTATTCAATTTATAACCATGTTTATGCCAAGAAAACACTCAGTGTAACATTTTACTAAAGTTATAAATTCGCCTAAGACCAAATCAGCATCATGGCTAGTTTAGTCTAAGAATAAAAATCTTAACATTTAATAAAACAGCTAAGGCTCCTGTGAAATTGTTGTACATTTATTTATTTATTTGTTTGTTTGTTCAGATTTATATTGCTGCCCACCCGCCAAGGCGATTCAGGGTGACTTACAGTCAAAACAGCAACAGTACAGTAAAAAACATAAAATACAACCTCACAAAACAACCAAAGCAGAACACAGACTAACTCCCCTCTGGCCGTTGTTGTACATATAAAATAACACCAGTATTTCAGTCAGGCTGTGTGTGATACCCCAGTCCACCCATTAATAGACAGTCATCATTCAATGCTGACTGAGCATGCTCAGTTCTCATTAAACTACGTTGGGGCTTTTTCCTTACATGTTTTGTTGACAAATGACTGCTATGTTTTCTGGTACTTCTGAGAACCATAATGTTCCTTCAAGTCTGCTGAAACTATCCTATTTTGCCTGATGATGCTATCTTGGTTACATTAGATCTCTGCTTTCTTATATATTTTTTTAAATAAAGGGAATTACAGTGAATATCTGTGTTGTCAAACATGGTAGAATGTCTCGCCCTGTTCCTACTGAACATATAATGAATGAAGTCATGTCTAAGATCATGATCTGTTGGATTCTTAGGTTGCGGTTCCAAGTGGTTGGTTATTTGCGATACATGGTGCATGGAGGTCTCTTATCTGCATTCTCAGTTTCTTGGGATGGTTTCCCCCCAAAAGCAGGCTCTTATGCATGTAGGACTTAGCTTTGAAAATAGAACCTACCAGAGCCTGCTTTCAGATCATGAATATCCTTTCCTGTACTGAGATTTGGGGTTTAAACAAATTTAAACTACAGGATTGTGTGCAGAAATAAATGTAAAGCTTGCGACAGAATTTACATTATAAGTTTATTAGTGAATACTCCACAAGCAAATATTGCAAAATGCTATAAACATTTCAAAAGTTTTCTTTCCTAATTTACTTTGTACTATATTTGTGAATTAAATCCAATCCTTTGTTTTTATGTAACCATGGATGAATAAGAGAACATGATTTAAATTAGTTTTACATGACAACTGCAAGTCTTTACTGGTAAGTAAAGACTATAGTCAGTTTATTGTATTTGGAAGCAATATTGGTAGCATAATTCTCAGCTTCTGCATTCCGTCATAAACTAATGCTTGGATATACTCAATTTATAGGAAGAAGGCAAGGCTATGATAACTTATTTTCCTCCTGAGGGAACTATCGATTTGATGTATTTCCCATACTATGGGAAACGCTTACATGTGAGTATTTCTTAACTGTCTTTGTGTTAAATTTTCTGTTTCATAGAGATAACAGTTTGAGCAAACAATAGATTGATTTGCTAAGTGCTGTCATTCAGCTAGCTTAAAATGATTGAAAAGCCAGTCACTTCAACTTATGTTTAAATCTATTACTGATAAAAAAAATTCTGCTTTTTCTGCAAAAGACAAGCCAGTAACAGGCAGGAGCTAGCATTTCAGTTTTTACATTGGATAGGCAAGGAGCCATTGTTGAGTTCATAAGGTGGTGATACCTAGTCTCTGTCAAACCTCAGATCTGTTACTCTGATGTTATGTGAGACCTGAACTGAAGGGTCATTTTCTACGAGGAGTTCTCAACCTTTTAAAGCTGGGAGCCGGGTCATGCTCCCTCCGAAAGCTTCAGGGGCCAGATGGCTATTTTGCCCTTCCTCCACCACATGGCGCTTCCTGGTGTGGTGGAGGCGGTAGGGGGCCACATGAAATGGTGCTGCGGGCCTCATCCAGCCCACGGGCCACAGGTTGAGAATCCTTGTCTTATACCATATGTACCTAACATTTGTCAGGACTAAGGGAGCACATGAAAGCTTAAATATTTTTTAAAAATTTATTGTGTATAGTTGTACCTCGCTTAAAGAGCATAATGTGTTCCACAGGATTGGTCTTTAAGTGAGTTTGCTCTTTAAGCGAAACACCATTGTAAGTGACCAATTGTGGGGGGGATTGCAAACCCCGGTTTATTTGTTAAGCGAGTTTTTGGTTGGTTTTATTTGTTAAGCGAAGCGAACATTCAGAGAAAATTCTGCGCTTTAAGCAAGTTACTCTTTATGTGAGGTTTGACTGTATTGCTATTTATTTAAAACATATACAAAGCATTTTAAAGTTTAAAAAAGTTACTTTAGAAGGTCTTGTTCTGTTCCAAACTGGGTTTATAATCTTGGCCGTGTTTGAACATGGTCACTGTGGGGGGGGGGGGGGTTCTCAAAAGAATTGTGTGCAATCACAGTGCAAATTGGCTACACTAATCTCTTAATTTGGAATAGTTTGGATCTAGGCTTTTAGTCATGTAAGTAAACCCATCGTAGTCATGAAGACTTGATTATAATTTATTAGATCCAACTGAATGAACATGTTTGGACAAAATGATAAAGTAGGAAATAGTGGAAACCCCACTTACTGTCAAGGAAACAAGAATTTGTTTCGTGATTTCTTTATCTTCTCTTGAAGGACTCATCTGTATCTGGCAGTAGGTACAAGCACAGTAAACAAAGCACATGACAAAGCTATTTGAAGGTGCAATTACAGATTCTCAGTCTCATTTATGGTTGTACTGTATTTAGTTTAAGTGATATTATGAAGATCCCTAATTGTTTTGGAATCAGTGTCCATGCTGGCTGTCAATTCAGTACAATTAGATAAGCACCCACAGCCCATGCCCCCTTCTTTACATTGCCCACCTGCAATCCCTGGCTCTGCTTCTATTTTTCCCCTGTGCAGAGGTGATTTAGCACTAATTTAATGAATCTATGGAGTGATAAGGTGGTCTAGTGGTAAATTAATTATTTCTTTTTTTAAAAAAAACTTTGGGACAACTGGGGAAAAATAGCATAGAACTGGGTTTTTCCATTGTCCTAAAACATCATGTTCACTATAACATCACCCAGAGTCACACACATATGTACTTTTGTAGAAAGAAAGAAACTATCACAATGGGAAGGAGAAAAGATCAGTCTGATTTGGTTTAGCCTTTGCATCATGTGATGGGGGCGGGGGGCGGGACAGTTTAAATTCATCCATGCTTGTCGTTGTCGTTGACTGCAACTAGTATCTGAGAATGCATTTCTTTTCCTGAAACAGGAAAAATGTCACTGATGTGAATTTGTTTAAGATGGATCCCAGCTTGCCATGAAGTGACCCACACACTATGATCACAGAACCATCTCCCATGATACGTATGATACGTGACATGCAGGGTTTGACACTGGAACTGCAATGGACTGCCGCAGCCTTGAGGATATGGACAAGGGCGCACCTTCACAGCAAGTCCTTTTGGCATGGCCTTTCCCACCTCCATGACCGTTGGGAATCAGAGTTCCTCCTCTGCTCATTATGATGGTTTCCAGTAGCATTTCCTCCACGGAAGGAAACCATTTATTAAAGGGGCTCATCTGTCCATAGCTGTTGGCCCTTTTAGGGAGTCAGATTAGTTAACTGCCTCCTGATGCTCTGCATTGAGTTGCTGGCTGTATGGTCTACTCCATTACCATAGCAGGATGTCCATTTATTTATTTATTTGAACAAACTTTTATGCTGCCATCCTCACAAGGACACAGGGTGGCTAACAGACTTTAAAAACACTTAAATCACGATAAAAATACATTATAAAAATCAATATTAAAAATTACAGAGATTAAAAAGATTAAAACACACACACACACACAGAGGGAGGGGTCAGATGAGCCAACAGACTGAAGCAACCAACACGGCCCATACCCTATACATGCCCTGCCAGCAAGGTCTTAACCCCCCTCCTAAAGGATAGCAGCTCTGTCTGGAGACGCAACTCACTTGGCAGGAGGTTCCTTAGGGCCAGAGCAGACACAGAGAAGGCCCTCCTTCTAGTGATAGAGAGGTGTGCCTCTCTAGCCAAAGGTACAACCAGAGAGGCTCTGGTCCTCTCTGGTGGGAAAAACAGATGTCCTTAGAGTGATGTGGTCTCTTAAGTATCCTGGCCCACTACCATATAGGGCTTTAAAGGTAATAACCAGCACCTTGAATTGCACCCGGAGGCACACTGGGAACCAGTGCAGTTCCTGAAGCAGAGGCAAGGCGTGTGCATACCACCCACACCCCATCACCCCCCGGGCAGCCGCATTTTGGACCACTTGCAGCCTCCAAATAGTCACTAAGGGCAGCTCCATGTAGAGCGCATTACAATAATCAAGTCTGGAGGTCATCAAAGCGTGTGTGATCATGAGCACGGAGCCCCGGTCTAGGAGCAGGCATAACTGGCGTATTACACAAAGTTGTGCCAAAGCCCTCCTGGCCACAACTGCCACCTGCTCTTCGAGCAGTAGTCGTGAATCCAAGAGGACCCCCAGATTATGCACCAGGTCTGTTTGGGGCAAAACTGCCCCATCCAGAACCAAAGATGGTAGCTCCTAAGTTAATGCAGGACCCCTGACCCACAACTACTCAGTCTTGCCAGGGTAGCCCGTTGTCCCCCATCCAGACCCTAACACCCTCCAGGCACCTGGAAAGGACTTCCACTGCATCACCTGGATCTCCACGGGCTGAGATATCCATCCAGACAGATTCACTCATGCTAATGGCAGAACAACTTCTAAAATAATTGTCACTGAAGTTGCATGCCTGATTTCTTTTCAATGATTAGTCAGTCCTTATGGATACTTCCTATCCTAAGGTACGAATGTTTCCCTGGATTATAGTTTTGTCTAAACATGGTCACCAGGTGTTTCTTTAAAAAACAACAACACCACCTTATTAGACTACAGTAAAACCTGAACTTACATATACCTCAAGTTATATTAAATTTTACTCACATAATGATTTTTGCATTAAAACCATGTCCCGATTTACATAAATGTCCTGATTTATGTAACACAATTTTCTATGAGTTTGCTTTGAGTTACATAAAAAAATTGTTTTTCCTATGGGGTTGCTTTGATTTACATAAATGTCATTTTCCTATGGGTTTGCTTCGAGTTAAGTAAAAAATTCATTTTTCCTATGGGTTTGCTTCAAGTTAATTAAAAATTCATTTTTTCCTATGGGTTTGCTTCGAGTTAAGTAAAAAACCGATTTACATAAAAACCTACGGAACAGACTTTTTACGTAAGTAGGGGTTTTACTGTACAGTCAAACCTCGCTTAAAGAGCGCCTTGCTTAAAGAGTAACTCGCTTAAAGAGCAGAATTTTCTCTGAATGTTCGCTTCGCTTAACAAATAAAACCAACCAAAAACTCGCTTAACAAATAAATCGGGGTTCACAATCCCCCACACAATTGGTCATTTACAATAGTGTTTTGCTTAAAGAGCAAACTCACTTAAAGAGCAATCCTGTGGAACACATTATGCTCTTTAAGCGAGGTACAACTGTATGTACTTCTGCATAAGTACCACAAGTCTTAACGTTATCCGATTTTTAGCCTTATCCGATGCATGCACCAGATAACGTTAAAATCCTATTCAAGTAGATCAGATAACATTAACTCCATAGAGATAAGCAACAGAGGCTTCAAGGGAAAGTCAAGGAAACATGCTGGAAACTTAAAGAACTTTAAGAAATAATTGTCTAAAGGGTAAATACATTACAAAAACATGCCAGACCACCCTGACTTTAGGGGAACAAAGCCATACAGCATTTTTAAATTTTTGAAAATTTTATAAAGTGCTGTTTTAAAAGATCTGAACAGAAGCTAGGAAAATGCTTTCCTTTAGAATCAGCCTACCTACCATTGCTGTAATAAAGGAAGTTCCCTTAGGGCTTTGCAGGGTGTGAAAAGCTTAATTGCTTTGTAGGTGAAAGGTTTCAGTCTGCTTGTTTTCCATTGACAATGCATGAGGCTTGCAGAGCTAGAATCTTGGGTTCAGGCTATTTAGAATTTAAAGGGGAAACTTCATAAAGGTAATTGGGTCAAATTGTCTCTTTGCAATTATTTTTCTGCAAAGTGTTCTGGGTTACACTGGGGAAAGGGTCCTAAGCCTTTGCTTTGCTAAACTAGTCAGACTGATTTTGCAAGCCTTTGTTATTCAAATGCGACAAGCTTGAGAGCAGGCAGCCCCTCCCTTTCTCCCAAGAGAAACTGGCGAGTCACAGCCACACCTCAGGGAATTTGAGGCAAAGGTTATCTGATGGATCAGATAACGTTAACATAATGGTTAACATAATGGTTAACATAATGTTATCCGATCCAAATGTTTGCCTCAAATTCCCCAACGTTATGCGATTTTAGCGTTATCCGATCCAATCGTTATCCGGTGTTTTACTGTACAGGTTTAGATTTTTCTATTAACTACCACTAGTCCATTTCAATGTTGTCTTCTCCTAATATTATCTAGGGCAAGCAAACATTGTGAATAGTTATTACACACTTGAGATAGTCAAGTCTCCCTAATGAAGTGTGGACAGATAACAGGTTCTTTTTGGTGTTATAAAAGACATGTGCCATTATGTATAAAAATTTAATTTTCCTTTTTTCATTTCTTTCTAATCAGCCTGGATACTTACAGCCACTAGTGGCTGTTCAACTAACATTTAACACAACCAGTACCAAAGAAGATGTAACAGTTGAATGCAAGATCATGGGATCAAAAAATTTGAAAAATGAAGATGACCGTGACAAGTTTCTGGGACGTGTTTCCTTCAAATTTGAGATATCTGGATAGAAGTTGCTGTTTATCATCACAAAGTAAACTTTTTTAAATTTCAGCTGGACCTGCCATTTTGGGAAACGAGACCACTTTTGAGAAGCTTTAGGTGGAACTTGTCATCCAGGGTAGCATAATAATGTGCTTCCAAATCATGTTTTGAATTCCTCACAAAGTAATTGCCTGTCATGCTCTTGTCTGCCCTATTGGACCAGTGTACAGACTTAGTTAACTTTAGGGCCCTGTAAATAGCTTCCAAACATGTAATCATGGTGGTCTTTGTCCCGTTCCAAAATATGGGCTTCATCCCTAAGTGAGTGTCTCAAATGTGCTGTGCTGTGCTCTGTATATATTGTATTGGTTTAACACTGGTTTAACTATCATATCAGTACCAACACAATCTTCTAGAAAAGAAAGAAATTTTCACTTCTCCACTCCAATATAGTGAGTTGTGTTTGTGCAAAGATGTCTATGCCTCCTGTATTGGATGGGAGGCTGTGAGAGGTTTTGAGTGGAATTTAAGTGTTACCATTGGTTTTTGACATTATTTAAGTACTGAAATGAGTCTTGTTGTGCTTGTCATTTTGCAAGTATTGTATGTACCTATAATGTTTGCTCTATATTTGATATTTTAGTTGAGAAATTAATTGTTGTCATGTTGTTAATTGCTTGCTGTTTTGTGAAGCACAGATAAAACCAATACAATGCCACTTTTAAATTTTTTTAGTTAAGAACTGTCAGTGTGAAACAATTTCTTTACAGTGTCTATGGTTTAGCACCCTAGTAAAAATTGTACAACAAAACTGCTTGAAAGAAAAGACCTCACTATGTGGGAGGAGACTTACACTTTCCAATAAAACAAATCCATGAATGGAGAAATGTCTGTTAAAATCTTAAAGCTCACTAAGGATTGTCTTTATTAAACATTCCTTTATTTAATTTATACACATCCATATGAACTTTGTCTTATGCAAATAATATATAAAACTGAGTCCTGCTGCTAATTATACTCATCCACACAATTCAAGCATTTTGTATATCACGGTATGTTTTGGAAACTTCATTCTTGAGTATATTCCTGATGTAATGTTTTGTTGAACAGTTGAATGGGGAGGGGAGGAAGTTATATTAGAATAAATCACACTGTACTATAAAATGTAAAAGTTTTTACAGTGCAATCATTAAAAAGAGCTCCAAATAATAAAAACAGAAAAAGAAGTTAAAAGTCCCTCTATAAGAACCTCTACCATATTGGGCAAAAACTAGTTTTCTTGGGAAAGGAGATGGATCACACAGGGACGTTGCTGAAACTGAGGGTTAGCCCTGAAACTTTCTCATACCAGTTGATAGCCACCCCAATTGATGGTGTGAGGACTCGTATAGGAAAGTGTTTCCTGCGGCAGGTGTGCCTAGGTAGGTGGATCAAAACCACCAGCTTAAATTGAACCTAGAGCAATGTGTCTCAATTTTTGCTTTTTGGACTTCAATTCCCAGAAGCCTAAGTCAGTTCCCCAAAGCACTGATCAGCCAATGTACTGACTTAGGCTTCTAGGAATTGAAGTTCCCCGGCAGGACAAGCAATATTATATTGTATTGGAAATTCAGTTATGAATTCCACGGTATTAATTCTAGTTTTTGCATGCATTTTTGTCTCAGTAGAAAGCTTGTTTCTATTGTTTTCTTAAGAAGATGGATTACTTTGCAATACACAGGTTGTCTCTTCCTTCTGTTTCAGTAATAAGGCAAACAGCAACACCTTATGTGTGTTGTTGCTGAGGTTTTTGAGATGGGCATTTTAGTTTATATGTAATATTGTAGCTTGTGCCTTCATGGTACAGTTATGTTTACTTTACAGCCTCACTATTACCTGCTTTGTTCCTTTCTGCTCACCCTTACTACCGTATCAGAGGATGGGTAGTTCAGGCAAAGGCACCATATTATGCTCCATTATGCTGTTCTGTGAATCTATGAGGAAGAGCGAAAATGGTTGCCTGTCAGATGAGTAAAGGCAGCCATGTAGTTCTGTTTGCCAAGCTTTGGATCTGGCTTTGATCAATTAAGTACAAGTCATGGTTTGTTCTTCTGCAGTTATGGAATTCTAGTGCTGAAGCCTTAGATCACTGTAGTGTAAAATGATAATGGAACAGAGCTAATTTGCTTCTCTTAAGATGCTTTGATACAAAGAGGTCTAATTTTGTTCATCTGAGGCATTTTTGAAATTATTCCATTTTGGGGGCATTGTGGATCAGACAGTGGATTGAGATGCTAGTGGAGTGAGAATCAATAGAAGTTGCCCTGTTAGCTGCACCTGAAAAGAATGGGAAATGTGAGTGTATTGTTTGTGCTGGCTGAATGGAGCAGGTGGAAGCTCATCAACTCTGAGAGGCAGGCAGGTGGCTTGATTACTTCCAGTACCTGCAGGAGCTTGGAGTCAGATGGCTGTCTTCAAGGTATAAGTAGGAGGGATGTGCAGATCTACACTGGTAGTGTTTATGTCCTGTGGTTATGGAGTCATTAAAAGTTGGCTCCTGTGGAGCTGCAAGCACCAGGTTAAGGCTAGGTAGGGAGAGGTAAGGATCCTCCTGTAGGTAGGATGCAGGAAGTGAGAGGCTTGGAGCCATGTGTTTTGTAAGGGAAGCATGCAAAATGAAAAGGGGAAATCAGGCAGTGAGAAAAAGGGTAGAACTGTATTAGAGATGCTGGGTTGAGGGAGTAGCAAGGGAGTGACACACACACACACCACTTGTGCACAGTGCAGTTCATCTCAGGATATGTATAGGAGCACCCAATGCAAAGATATTGAGAGCTAGTATTCTTGGGGTTAGAGTGATAGTAGTGGGAGAAGGATTCTAGGCAAGAGAGACAGTAGTAGGAGCAGGATGCCAAAGGGGAGGTGAGAGGAGCAGCAGCAATAAAGTGGTCATTAGGTCAAACAAAAATCATGGAGGAAGGGACATGAGAGAATAAAGAACGTCAGCTATGAAAGTAGTCAGAGGGTGGATGATCTGTAAGCTGCCCTGAGTGGTGCTTTCACCAAAACGGTGGGGTATAAATGTAAATATGTAAGTAAATAAATTTGAGGTTAGAGACAACAGATGGAGCAGTGAGAAAGGTGGCAACATTTAGGTAATCTGGACCAGTCTTCCGTTTCTTGGCCAGATGCGAAACTGCCAAAATGAAGACACGTTTGGTGAGTTCATTCTGCAGCTCCCTTTGCCTGACCTATTGTGAGAAAGATTGGAAAGGTTGCCGATACCAGGGTACACCCAATTGTGGTTCAAGAATACCAGAATCTTTAAGGAGGCTCTTTCTGTGTACCAGTGTTTTGGGTGAATCTGATTGTCTCTGGGTGTTAGGTCCAGGATCTACAATAATACAGTAAACTCTTGAGTGCCTATTTGACAAATTGATTTTTAGCCAATAACCTATTAGATTCACAGCCAGGATGGTGAAAGAATTTCTTCCAAATCTGTGTGTATGGCTGAAGCAAAGGTGCGAATAGTTTGGGCATTTTTCTGAAGCAATAATAGAATCTGTTGTTTCTTGGGGTGGGTTGCTACTATTTTCAGCTGTGTGATAATGTGGGAATATGTCTAAACTCTAAGTAAAACCTTATTCTTCCTCAATGTAGATATACTACTGAATTTTTCTTATTTAGTTGTTAAAATTGTGGATAACAGTAAGGTACTTTCGTGAAAAGTTATTTTTGTTTTTACTGAGGTAAGGCTAGTTTAAAAAAAACATATCCAGTACAAAGAGAAATGTAGGGTGACTTGCATGTTTACATCTGAAATTTAAAGCTCTGTTCATTACTAATTTAAATTTAATTTATTTCAGTGGGTTTGTTGTTATGTACTGACAAGTCATCTCCAATTTATGGCAACTCTATGAATGAGATCCCTCCAAAAGGTCCTATCCTCAACAGCCCTGCTTAGGTCTTGTAATCTTGGGCTTGTAGCTTCCTTTTTCTTTTTTCCTTCTGCCTTCAACCTTTTATGGACTCTTGCTTTCTCGTGATGTGCTGAAAGTAGAGCAGGCTCCATTTTATAATTTTTATCTTCCATAGATCATTCAGGCTTGATTTGTTCTAGGACACACAATTTTTGGCAGTCCATGGTATCTGCAAAGCACTCCGCCAACTCCATATGTGTAATAAATCCCTTTTTTTCTTGCCAGTTTTGCCTACTGTTCAGCTTCATAGTGGTTCATGCCCATTTGCTGTTTTGAAGATGAATGCATCTTATTTTGGTGTCTCAACTGCAACCATTCTACCATGGGTGGATCCTGCTAGGAGTTCAGGCTCATAATGGCGTTTGGCCTCCTGATGGCCTTGCTTTCAGCTTTGTTAACACATGCAAACTCCCTCAGCATATGTTTAGTTTGACTAACCCTGGATCCAACCATGGGTATACTTTTCCTGTGAAAGTTTCTTGGCGATTAAGGTTTTGTTCCATGTGTGTTGGTGTGTCCATTGTCTGCCGAGGTCTTGGGTTCTGTCTTCTTCGTTTTTCAGAGAGAGGTGACTCACACAAAAATTGTGCATGAGTATCATTGCTTTTGATCTGTAATCATTTCAGGTTGCTCGCATAAGTGCTTGTTTGTTTCTGGATTTTGTGTTGCAAATTAGAAGTCCTGTACTGTACCTTTCACTTCCTCGTGGAAACACTATACTTAGTGTAGTCTGCAAGTTTGACATCTGCTTCTAAGGTGGGAATCTGTCAGATTTAAAATGTAGCATCATTCACTTCAAGCAGACTGCACCCACTAATTTTTGGGAGTATGATGTCCAATACAGAGATTAAATGTTTGCATTAAGCAAACTATTTTTATGTAATTTTACTGTATTTCTTCATAATTAAGGCCAGGACTTTGCAGTTACATACAATAGTACCCCGGATAACGTTATGACTTGGTTCCACAAGTCCCGTCGTTATCCGGTTTTTAACGTTGTGCAATACATTGATCACACAATGTTAAAAAAAGCCCTGTTTCCCTGGAGGCTGCAGCAAGCCAGAACGTCGGGATTTGAAGCCTCCAGGGAGGTGGGGGAACTTTGGAAACAGCTTGGATCGGGTCTCCATACCTCCCTGGACCCGGCCGGGGGGGGGGTCAGAGACCCCAAAATTGGTAAAAAAAAGTCCATTTTTAAAACCAATTTTGGGGTCTCTGACCCCCCCCCCCGCCGGGTCCAGGGAGGTGGGGAGACCCGATCCAAGCTGTTTCTGGGCTTCCCCGACGTCCTCAGCCAGTGTAGCAAGCCAGAATGTTAGGGTTCGAATCCCGACATTCTGGCTTGCTCCACTGGCTGAGGACGTCGGGGAAGCCCAGAAACAGCTTGGATCGTGTCCCCTGCCTGCTCCAGAGAGATCAGAGGACCCGATCTACAGCTGCAGGGTGGCTGGGGAAGCTGACGGGGACTCCCTGTCGTCTTCCCTAGCCACCCGCCCTTGCCTCCGCAGCTGTGGGGTGGCTGGGGAAGCCGACGGGGGAGCTCCCTGTCATCTTTCCAGCCTCCCCACCCCTGCCTCCGTAGCTGCAGGGTGGCTGGGAAGCTGAACGGAGAACCCCGTTCAGCTTTCCAGCCACCCTGCTGCTAAGAACGACTGTATCGGATAACGTTAACAATCGCATTATTCGATACAAGATTTTTCCGAAAATCTTGTAACGTTATGCGGTTTTAGCGCTATACGATACTCGCGTTATCCGGGGTATTACTGTATGTCAATGGGATTGCTAGATGTTGAGGTCCAAAAAATTGCTACCTTGATGAATGGCTGTTTGTGTCATGAGCTCTTGTGGAGTAGTTTGTTCTATCAGGTATGTACAGCACTGTCCAGAGTTGAAGAGCTATACTGTACAGTATATGTAATGTCACCAAAAATAAGTGTGAACAGTAATGCTAGAATATGACCAACACCATGGTCTAAATTGACATTGGTTAAAATCATGTTAATTTCATGCCCAAATGTAATCGCAGAAATATAAATTGCATGGGCAAATTGCTACTAATTAAGAAGGCAACACTTTTATATCCCTCATTGCACGCCAAATTGGCTGACACATGGAAAGAAAAATAATTTTTGACTGTTCATTGCTACACTTCATGCTTTACTCTTATGCTGGTAAGTAACAGGATTCTGGTCGGTACAGCTGGAGAAAGAACATAACCATCTTTTGGCTTAAACTAGCAATACTTAATTTTAAGTTCATGTTGGAAATTACTGTTATGATTTCTTTCCTTATATAAATCTGTTGCTTGCTCTTGTTTCCACAGACTAAGAGCCTTCCAAGTATATGAAGTAAAGGAATGCACCAAATAGGTTATGATATATTGCTAGATCATTTCCAGTAGCTACCTAGAGATCAGAAACCTTTGCAAGCAATAGCCACCCTCCCAGTTTTTGATTATTCAGGGAGAGCACTTGGCATTTGTGTATGAAAGGTAGTGTGAGTCTGGTACTATCATAGGCTTCCAGACTGAGCACTCTCTTAGAGGCATTATGTTACATAATTTATTATAAAATTATTATAAAAATTTGCCTATGCTGAAGTGTAATTTTGGGACTAGCTTGGGGTTTTGGATCTTGGGGTTGTAGTAAAGAAAAAGCTAGAACTTACAAGACTGGTCTTTGACCATTCCTGCCTTAAATAGTGACATGGCTATACTGTCTCATGTTGTTACCTGTGGAAGAAAATCAAAAGAGGAAGACAACACTATTTGGCAATTCCCATTTTTATTTTCTATCAGTAATGTTTGCTTGCTACAGTATTTTGCTTATCTTCTTCCATTCTCAGCTATTTTAAAAGAGTAGTATTTTAAAGCAGGGGTGCCCAAACTACAGCCTGGGGCTGGATCTGGCCCCTGACACCAATTCATCTGGCCCGCACCACCCTTGCCACTCCATATGGGCACATTTTACTTCCGTTACCAGAAGCGGCAAGGGTCATCTGGGCCGGGTGAATTGGTTTCGGGGGCCAATTTGGGCCCCCCTGTTTTAAAGCCTGCCTAAGGCCTGTCCTTCTGACTTACTCACTTTTGTTTGTAGAAGAGGAGAGCACTGTTCTTGCTCCCTGATCTTATCCTTGCTTTGAATCCTTTGTCACAGACTGTGGTTGATCTGTAAGCTTTGGAGAGCAAAGCAATGACAATTCTATGCTGCCCCATAGCGCTTAGCGCACCCTCTGGGCGGTTCACATGTTAATTAGCATTTTGCCCCCAACATGATGGGTGCTCATTTTACTGACATAGAAAGGATGGAAGGCTGAGTCATCCTTGATCAAGCTCACAACCTTTTGGTTTCAGTACAGCAGTTTACCCACTGCACCATCAAGGTTCCTCATGGGACTTGTGGCTACAGTTGAAACTTCTCCCAGGAGTAAGAGAACACCACATATTTTATTCCTTTTGCAGCTATAGACATAAGAAGAGTATACAAAAGTGTAAAGCCCTATAGCCTAGGGCAGTGATGGCAAACCTTGTAGAGACTGAGTGCCCAAACTACAGCCCAAAACCCACATATTACCACAAAGTGCCAGCACAGCAACAGGGAAGGAAGGAAACGCTCCCATTGGGCTGCTGAGCAGAAGGGCGGGACAAACTGTGCTAGGGGGAGGGAGCAAGCGCTCCCATTGGGCTGCTGGCAGAGGGGCAGGTGAACTCTATGCTGGGGGAAGGGAGGGAAAGCTCTTATTGGGCTGCTGGGCAAGGCAAACTCTGTGCTAGAATGACTGCACAGGTGCCCACAGAGAGGGCTCTGAGTGCTGCCTCTGGCATGTGTGCCATAGGTTCGCCACCACTGGCCTAGGGCAATGTACTCAGTCAATACATGACTTTGCTTTGATGAAATATTTCTACATACGAAGGGCTGCATCTGAACATACTGCCTAAACATTTGAAAAGTGTGCGAAGAGTTTGATTTGCTTCCCTTTGGGACTTTAGCCCAGAAATGTGATTTCTGTATTATCAGATGTTTTGGTGATGAACTTAAAAGGAGACTGCTTCTAAGACAAGATCTTCACTGACTGTTCCCAAAGGGCATCTCAGGATGATTCCTCTTAATCAAATATAATGACATTTTAAAAGGTAACTTTATTTTAAACAACTTACATAAGAGAGAAAGCAGCTGCAGGTTATTATAACTAAGTTTGTGGAACAGGCTGATCACAATCAGCTTAGAAGTTACATAACATACCATTGCTTGAAACAGCCAAGACCTTCTTTTATGATGTCAGAGATATATTTTGATTAACACACATTTAATCACAGCTAAATCAGAATGAAGCTGAATTTGAGGATAGGAATCTTGGTGGGTTATTGTGCCATTGGTTGCCTGTATTTCCCTAACAGAACAACATTTATGACTGCCTTTGTATCTTGTTCCTTTAGAAAGAGGCTTGCAGTTAAACTATCTTGTGACTGTTGCAGACCCTTGGCTAAATAGTCTTTACTCCCCGTCATTTGACATAGCTACCTCTGGTTGTATTCCTTGAGCAAGAATGTTTTTACCATCTTACAACTGTAGTCGGTGGTGGGCAAGGCCCGGTCTGCACTGGTCTGTATGGACCGGTGGCAACTTTTGGGGGTGTCCAAGCGGACCGGTGGCAAGGTTTTTGGGAGGCCACACCGGGGTGGTGGTATCTTTTTTGGTGGTGGCCACACCAACTTCCGTACCTGCACATGCATGTCTCCAGTGCACATGCGCCAGTTGATACATTAATGCATGCATGCTGAGCCAAGCATCCACCTCCTCCTCCTCTCTGGAGACGAGGTCAAAAGGAGAAGCTGTCATGCAAGCGCTCCTGCCCCCCCCCCCCCGCGGGGACGAAGAAGAAGCCCCTGTGTGAGTGCGCCTGCCTCCCCCCGGGCCCTGGGGGGCAAGGAGGGAGAAGCCCCCCGGGGAGGAGAAAAAGTAGCCGTAGCTAGCTGGCCCCCAGCATGGCTGCGGCACCACTTGGCACTGATGCTCCCCTTGTTGTCCTGAGCAGGGAGTAGGAAGAGCAGCAGCTCCCCCAGGGTAAATGACTTGACTTTGGGTTGGGTATGGAGATGGTGTCCGTCCGTCTCTCTCTCCGTCTGTGTGTGTGCATGTCTATTCCTAGACTCTTTGAATCCTAATTCTTTTATTGTGTGTGCGTACATGTGTCTTTTTGTTTTGTTTACTCTCTGATATGCTTAAAACACAGACTAACATGGCTACCATGGCAAGCATATCAGAGAGTAAACAACAAAAAGACAAAAACATTGTGACACTTTAAAGACTAACTACTGTATTTCAATGTGAACTTTTGTAGATCGAGTCCACTGGCTGTTTGGCTATAAACAGAGATGAGCACTGAACCCTAGAGTTGGTAATGACTGACTTTCAAGAAAAGGCAACCTTTACCTAATAACAGAAGATCCCCAATTGGTATTCAAATTTGATGTCAGGTTTTGTCCCTGCAAGTGGTTCAAGGTGTCCCTTGCTCAAAAGCCAGTCATATCTGACTCTAGGGTGCGGTGCTCATCCCCATTTACAGCCAAAGAGCCAGTGCTGCCAGTGTTTGCAAATGTATACATGGCCATATGGCAGGCATGACTAGACCGCCCACAATGTTGGCTCCACCCATGACATGGTAGTAAAATTTTTAGCTGCCCATCACTGACTAGTATGAACTCATCTGGATTCTGCAAGGACACAGGGATTATTTGTTCTAGAGCTGATGGCGAACCTTGGCACTCCAGATGTTCTTGGACTTCAATTCCCAGAAGCCCAAGCACCCATGAATCCATGGAAGTAAATGGCCGTGTACAGGCACATTTTACTTCTGCTTCCAGGAGCGATGAGGGCAGCACAGCACGGGCCGGATGAATTGCAGCAAGCCCATTTGTGTGGATTCACGGGGCTTGCGCTTCTAGGAATTGAAGTCCAAGAACATCTGGAGTGCCAAGGTTCGCCATCACGGTCTAGAGGGTTTATGTCCCCCCCTTCATGTACATATACAAGGCAGGCACAGCCTTTACTCACAGGAACTGATCACTGTCACCCATTTATCTTAACGATTTCCAGGCTCAGCCACTCTTAAGTGTTCCACATTTTTTTAAAAAACACATGGCATGCTCTGATTTTTTGTTCATGAAAAACGGAGCCTCGCCTTGCACTGTGACCTGTGTAGTCCAGTAGGGCTGGAGAAATGTTGGCCTTTCAAATATTTAGGACTGCAGATCACACAGGCCCATTGGCCATTCTGGCTGAAGCTTCTAGGATGTCAAAAAAGTCTGGTGGACAAATGTTCCTTCATCACTGCTATGTGCGGTGTATATAAAGAACAACTTGTCTCTGTGGCTTTTGTTGTACAAATGACTATTTCCATTTTTAGGCTTGTGTACTTCTAGTTTTGAACAGTGGCAATGTTTGTGCCATAAAACATAGCCCTAAATTTAATGTTTTCCGCAGCTTAAACCTTTCTCCAGAGAGAGTGGCTGGCTGAAGTGTATAGTTTCACAAGGAAAATACATTTAATAGCCTGAAAAAAGAGGAAAGCTGTTGGAACGAATTAGTACACTATAATTATGCCTGAGCACAAAATACAGGATTAAATGTTTATTTAGTAGCTGAAAAAGTTCCAGGAAGTTCCTTTCTCTACAGAAGAAGCAACATGCACTTGGGTATGTAGCTAAACAAATAAGAATTATTTTTAAAATCTGTTCTTCTCAGTTAAGAGCGCCTGAAGCGCCTGTGTATGCCGGATGGAACCTGCCAACATCCTTAATGCCCTTATCTACAGAAATATTGCAGTATCACCTAATGTAAGATGCTATATTTATAGCTGGATTACATTAGATTTCGGATACAACAGTAGCTCAAGATATTTACAACTTTGGTTCCAAATGTTTGCATTGCCTTTGTGCCGCTAATACATTTCAGGCTGTAATGCTACATACATTTGTCTATGGGAGTATGCTCCACTGAACATAATATAACTTATTTTTGAGAAAATGAACAAAGAATCATACTTGTTTATTTTTGCTGCAATATATTAAAACGTCTTGAGGCTGTTTAGACTTTTAGAGCCTTAAAATACATTTGTAAAGAGTTAGGCACCAACCCACAATGCATGGAGAGCTCTCCTTAGAAGGAAAAGGAACCATGATCTCATCCAATGCCTCAACAAAGAGAAGCAAACTTATTTCTCCATGGTATCTTGACAATTTCATGCTGGGATTATTCTTTGAAGTATCTTTCTTAAGTAATTACTTAACAGCAGGATATCATTGGAGATACTGTATTGCTCTTTAGGTGGTTCTTGATATAGCTGTCAGTTTCTAAAATAAAAAAAAATTATCGCTGCTGCAATGACTCGCCAAATTTTGGCACATAAACTTCTAGTACAAAACTGGCGCTATAGAATGGGTCCCCAACTACTGGGCCATGGCCTGGTACCAGGCCATGTGCTGTCCCAAACTGGTCTATGGAGGTGGGTGGTGCTGGGAGCCCCAATGGCAGCCTTCTGCCCTCAACATGCTCCTCTGGGTCGCCTGGTGAAAGGAGTGAGAGAATGGGCTTCAGACAGCAGATTGGCAGGTAGCCAGGCCCCTCCACGTTGCTTAACTACTGGGGGGGGGGGGGCTCTGCTCCCCACCTGTGTGCAGTGTGATACTTTACTGCCCAAGTCAAATGGTGTGGCTGGTAGGTGGCTGGGCCCCTCCTTGTTTTTGAGCTAGTCGGACTCCTCCCCCACCTGTGCATATTGAGGTATCACACTGCCCATGTTCAAGCTGTGGCTGGCAGATGGGAGAGATCACCCCCACTTACTGGTCCGTGGAAATCTTTAGCATGAAACCGATCTGTGGTGCAAAAAAAGTTGGAGACCCCCTGCTATAGAACATATCAGTAAGTTTGATTCTATTTGTTTAGGCCTAAATTGAGGCAGAAGTGTTCTATCTGAGAACAAATGCTAACTATCTTAGCTTTTCTTTGTTAATTAACATGTTTTTCTGCTTTGAATTAATAGTGTATCCATCTTACATATGAATTTGTATAGCACTGTCAAAAACTCTTACATTTCTTTGCTGCACTGTTACATTTTCTTTACCCCCATGTATGTAACATAACTGAGAATAAAGTGATGTCCATATGATGGAATGTCTACATCACAGGAAGCTTGTGCAATAATAAGTCTTTAACATGCCACAATGATTTATTTTTGTCAACATATATGCATCATTGCTACAATTTGACAGTTGTTGCTTTCAGTTTGATACAGTTGGATTACATGCCAGTTGCCACTACCATAAATGTTTATTTATACTCCCTTGTTCTTTTGTGTAGATGTTACAACTCTCCTGAAACCTTTTAGCAAATTTTTTTATAGTACCAAAAAAAAAAAAAAGAAGGATTAGATTCTTGACCTTTACTGTTCAGAGAACAAAGCCAAGCAGTAATAATTGTCATACACGGGAGATGCATCCAATGATTCTTCCCAAACCACAGCAGCCAGATCTGATAACTTCAGGTTTCTGATGCCTAATTCTTGAAGTCCATGCTTTGACTTTTCCAACTCATATACTCACACTGGTCTGTAGGACTGGAGATACTTCCCATGTCAGTGGAGCTGAACATTTCTTTCTCATCAATTTATGCTGTGAAATATCAAGAGTTACTTTGCAGGATAATTTTCCATGTAGAAAGCGCCATCAAAACATTTGTGCAATATTTATAATGGAATTTACACAATACAAAGTCAACTAATTATTATCAATTACACACACAACTTACAAATAAGTCATGTAAAGAATTTTTGCTTGTGCAGTTTCTGCTCTCTATATTACAAATTCAGATTCTATGACATGACCTTGTAATTATGCATTTTCTTTCAGATAGAAACTTTCCAAAGAGAAGACTGTTCATCGATTTTGTTCACTGTTAATAAAGGAAATTAATGGGACTAATTTTGATATTTCAATTTCTCTGCCAACCTGGAAGCTTCTACTAGACTAGTGATGGTATTTTCCTGGATTCCACCTTTGTAATATAGTTCAAATATAAAAAAAACTCTAATGAGGGCTTCCTGGAATAGAGAGGAGGAAAAGAAGAAAGCCTAACATATTCTGTATCTGCAAACAAAACCTAGTCAGAGAACAAGCTAACTCTGGCCTTCTTTTATTGCCAATTTTTTTAGATTGGATTATGAAGTATTAATATGAATCATCGCTCATATAAAAATGTAAGAGCTCTGTTAAATAGAAAAGAAATACCTTTCTAGGCAACTGTCAATGACAATGCAATTTTCTTAACAATTGCAGCATTAGTATAAGAGGCTCTTTACATTGGTTCTGTCTGCATATTACATATTTTGAAACGGAAGCCATCACATCTGAGATCTCCATATTGTGATTTAATAATCTGACTAGTGCTGTTAGATATTAATCATATCAGATAGTAAAAAACACCAAAAGACAAAAAATGTGGCACTTTTTGTCTTTAATGTGCTTGAAACACGGACTAACGTTACCATTTCATCGATACTAAGCCTCACCCCAGCTGTGCCATCATATATCTTCCTGCTATTTACATTTTATATATCTATCTACAAGCTTCTCTTAAGCATCCTTTCTGTCATCACCATGTGTTTCCTATCTAGCCAGTAGTCAACACATCCTCTTTTCTATTGTTGTATCATGCCTTCTCA
The DNA here is from genome assembly GCA_030440675.1 of Furcifer pardalis. Lineage (NCBI taxonomy): Eukaryota > Metazoa > Chordata > Lepidosauria > Squamata > Chamaeleonidae > Furcifer > Furcifer pardalis. The sequence continues at coordinate 262,242,555 of CP126890.1, forward strand.
ACTTCACAAAGATCTGGACCACTAGCTCGATAGACGTAGTATGAATTAGCCACACATCCCAGTAGTATACATGTATAAATCTAAAGAAGCTGGTTTGGGATTTTGTTTCATTTTGTTTTTAGAAATACAGTAATGAGGAAAATAATCATTTATTAGAGAAACAGTTCAATAGATTTTGCTTAAAACAAATATTTAGTACTTGATTTCTCTATTGACTACAATAATACATCTTTTTTGTAATGCAGTAATTTTTGACTTTTTAATTAGCATCTACCAGGATAATTGCAGAGCATTGGATGTCAAATCTATACCTGCAGGTTGGGGCACTGTTCTCTGACATCTGCGTTTAAAGCAGGTCGCAAACTGGTGCTTACTTCAGATATGTTCCAGGAAGTACACACCCTTACTTTAACTACTACTTAATCTATGTAATTATCTTGTCCATGCCAGAGGCAGCAGTAGCTGTCTTGACCTGCCTCTGCCTGTGGTACTGCCTATTATTAAATGGTTCTATCCAAATACATGGCAAAAGATTTCGAAATCTGTTAATTAGATCTAAGTTTCTGACTCGCATCTTGTGTATTCCTAGACCCATGACGGCGAACCTTGGCACTCCAGATGTTTTTGGACTCCAATTCCCAGAAGCCCTTATGGGTGCATTTTACTTCAGCTTCCGGGAACGACAAGGGCGGTGCGGACCAGTTGAATCTCAGCAAACCCATTCGTGTGGATTCACAGGGGCTTGGGCTTCTGGGAATTGAAGTCTAAGAACATCTGGAGTGCCAAGGTTCACCATCATGGCCCTAGACAAGCCTTGTAGGATAGCTGTTCCTGACACCACCCCCACCCCCAAAAATATCCATTTTCCTTCATTTTAAATTAACCAACATGGTACCTATATTCATATATTTATTTTTATCAAAACCTGGTGGAATGTGACCTGATGTGAAGTGGAGGAGGCAGAGATGCAGTCTCATAGGCAAGGTAAATGACAGAGGAGACCCACTTGGAGAACCTTTGTGATGTGATGGGTTCACCTTTGGACTTTCCCCAATAAGACACGAATAGATGCTGAGTCTTTCTGAACTCCCTTTTTCTGCTGATGTAAAACAATAACGTCCGTTTCACATCCAGCATGTGCCATGCCCTTTCTTGATCAGAGGTTGGGTTGGGAAAGAAAGTTGGCAGCAATATCGGTTGTCCCAGATGAAATGGAGAGACAACCTTAGGGAGGAAGGTGATGTCTGGGTGAAGAACCACCTGATCATTGAAGAATTTGATGAAAGGTGCGTCTGCACGAAGTGCTGTGAGTTCATTGGCCCTTCTGGCAGATGTGATAGCCACAAGAAAAGTCGCTTTCCACATGAAGAGATGAATGTCTGTAGTAGCTAGTGGTTTAAAGGGAGCCTTGGTGAGTGCAGTCAGGACAGTGGATAAGGACCACTTTGCAGCTGGTGTTTTCACAGGAGGAAAAGCGTTGCTAAGGCCTTTCAAAAACCATTTCATGGTTTGGTCCTTGAACGCTGTGGAAGCAATGGAACGTGCAGGAGAGTGCGCCACAATGGCCTCCAAATGGACCCATATGGATGCAAGTCCTAAGCCAGTCTCTGCCAGATGGAGTAGGTACTCCATAATGTCCTGGAGGTTGTCGTGGTTCAGGCTCAGATGCTTGGAGACAAGAAAAGAGTGGAACTGTTTGTATTTGGAATCATAGGACCTCCTTGTAGAAGATCTTCTGCTCATACTGAGTATTCTTGCCAGTCTGGGGTTATCCTTCACGCTGTGAGATGCAGGCTGGGCAGATCGGAGTGGAGAATTCAACCGTCCTCCATTTGGAGCAGCGATGAAGAATCCGGCAGCATGAATGACTGCGAGGACAGCCAAAGCACAAGAGGGTACCATGGCTGCCTTGACCAGGCTGGTGCGATAAGAATTACTCGAGCTCAGTGATGGAGCATCCAGATCAAGACCTTCTGGATGAGTGGAAATGGGGGGAATGCATATAGTCCAAGTCCCACCACTTCATGAAGGCATCACCCTCAGAGGCTAGTCTGATCCCAGCTCTGGAGCAGCACCTTGAGCACTTGTGGTTGGTCTCTGAGGCGAAGAGATTGAGCTCCCGAGTCCCCCACTGGCGGCAAATGGAGTTGAACACTTGGTCGTCCAGTTCCCACTCGTGAGTCATGGAGTTTAATCGGCTGAGCTCATCGGCCAGGACATTCAGCTTGCCTTGAATCTGGACCCCAATGGGAAATATGTGTCTCTCCAGGCACCATTCCCACAGCTGTATGGCGAGGTAAAGGAGCGTTGTCAATTTCATGCCTCCTTGCTTGTTCAGATAGGCTATCGCAGTGGTATTGTCCGATGCTATCTGAACTGCCTTGCCAAACACTACCGTTTTGAAAGATCTCAGAGCCTTCCAAATGGCAAGCAGTTCCAGGTAATTGATGTGAGCAACTGCCTCTGTTGGAGTCTACAAGTTGTTCACCATCAGAAACCCGCAAGCAGTGGTGGGATGTCAAAAAATTTACTACCCCACAATAAAGAGTTGATAATTGCCTCAACCCAACTGCCTGTCACCATCCTGGTAGATTTAATTAACCAGGTGGGGCACGGATCTAATGCACAGGCAGTGGCATGGACAGCTCCCAGGAGCCTGTCCAGTTCCTCAGGGACAACTGGATCAAACCGATCCCAGATAACACGACAAAACTGCACTTCAGTCAACCCCAGCTCTACATTTTCCATGCCGGGATTCAACTTTGAGCGAATCCGAGAGATTTTGTCAGATAATCCGCAAGAGCCTCAGCCAATCCCTGCCAACTGGGGCCTGACCCCCCCCCTCTGCCAAGGAGGGACCTGGTCACCCACAACAGGGTCACCAGGTAATTATCTGCAGAGGCAATGATGGCGTTGAAGTACTGGCGTTTCACCGCCTCCATTGCCACTAGGTAGGCTTTAATTGCAGCTCTAACCAGTGTTTGGTCGGACTCACTCTGAGTCTTCACCCAGTAGCGCTCTTGACGTCTCTTTGCCTTTTTGAGCACCCTCAACTCCTCTGTATACCATGGGGATGAACGGTGCCTACGAGCATAGATAAGCCATAGTGGAGCGATTTATTTTAGATTTGCATCTGCAGGGATTAAAAGGAGGCCACAGATCAGGATAATAATTGTAGTTTGCTGATTGGTGCTGCTGCCTCACCCCCCCCCACCCCCCCAAGAAAGAAAGCTGCACCTTGGCATCAGTCACTGTAACTGGAATGCAGTGGTTTGGCAATAAAAACTGGTACTGACAAAGGTCAGAATAAGATTAATGTAAAAAGAATTTGTCACTAGCATTATAAAGCAGGTACTATCACACTTATTAGACAGGATGTGCAAAACTAAGACTGAATAACGTGTATTGATACAATTAAAAATGCATGGAGTCAGTATTCTATTCATCTGCATATAAGAGCCTTGGAATCCCAAAAAACTGGTGCAATCTAGTGGACTCCTCTACCAGCTAGGAAAAAGAGAGGCGTAATAAGCATTTTGCTTTGTTTTAATTTGTGCTGGATTGATGAGGTTTGGTAGGGTAAGAACTGAATTTTTATTTTTGCCTTGTTTGACAGGAGAATGTCTACAAAGTTTTTCAGTCCATGTTACCATATTTCTCAGCACTTCCAAACAATTTGTTTTAATTTTAAAGATAACTAAATTGTTTTAAATCAGAAAGTGGGAAAAATATGAGCTAAAAGCTTCAGAACTCCTGCCATCTCTTCACATTTCAAGATACAGTCAAACCTCGCATAAAGAGCGCCTCGCTTAAAGAGCAGAATTTTCTCTGACTGTTCGCTTCGCTTAACAAATAAAACCAACCAAAAACTCGCTTAACAAATAAATCGGGGTTCGCAATCCCCCCCACAATCGGTCACTCACAGTGGTGTTTCACTTAAAGAGTAAACTTGCTTAAAGAGCAATCTTGTAGAATGCATTATGCTCTTTAAACGAGGTACAGCTGTACTTAACCATTAATCACCTTTATTTTCCTATTACAAACATCTTTATTTATCATTATCAAGAACTTCATACACTTTCAATGTATTCAGGCATACTTTCTCCACAGCACAAGTATCATAAGGGGAAATGAACATACAGTCAAACCTCGCTTAAAGAGTAACTCGCTTAAAGAGCAGAATTTTCTCTGAATGTTCGCTTTGCTTAACAAAACCAACCAAAAACTTGCTTAACAAATAAATCGGGGTACGCAATCCCCCCCACAATTGGTCACTTACAATGGTGTTTTGCTTAAAGAGCAAACTCGCTTAAAGAGCAGTCCCGTGGAACACATTATGCTCTTTAAGCGAGGTACAACTGTACTTAACCATTAATCACCTTTATTTTCCTATTACAAACATCTTTATTTATCATTATCAAGAACTTCATACACTTTCAATGTATTCAGGCATACTTTCTCCACAGCACAAGTATCATAAGGTATCTTATTTGAATTATAGTTTTAGATCATTTGGTAAGATTACTTTGGTTGCAATAATATGCACTCACAAACAACCCATTGATCTCAGCGGAACTTGAATTCCGAGGGAACACATTTAGGTTATGATTGTTGGAAAATATTTTGGGTTTTTTGTATTCCACTTGCCAGCAATATGTAAAATGGACAGCAGAGGGATGGGTGCGAGAGTTCCACAATGTGGTTTAGAAATAAGATAATCAACTGGATGTTGTGTTGAAATTAGTGACACATACGACTAGCTTTTGAGCAAGGGCGACCTTTACCTTTATATTTATTTTGAAAACATCAGTTTGACTTGGTCCTGTTTCCCCTGCAGTTGACTCTGCAAGATGTGTTTTCTGAAATGGAGAACACATGCAATGAAAACTGACCTTTGACAGCCTTCCTTTCTCAGTGTTTTTCTAGAAAACAAGAACAACTCCAGTTGCCTTTAAATTATTTTATTCTGTTCTACAGTTTAATTATACTTCTCAGGTAACAAACAGCAAGATATTGTTTTGCTTTAGCACATGCGTGCTTTTCATTTCAATCAGATGCAAATACTTGCACAAATCCTCACTTGTGACATTTTAAGAAAATACAAGATCATTTCAAAGATACAGAAATAGATTCTTATTACAAAATTTCCATTACAATGGTTTTTTTTTAATAAAGTGTATTTTCTTACATCATAAGACACATATTTCTAGCAGCAGCAATCTCAGAGTAAACATGTTTTTCTTTTCTATGCAAATTCAGTCTTCTATTACAGTTTTTACACTTTTAAGGAGGCATATAAACTGTGGCCAGAATCTTGTTGGCAATTCACAGTTGTGTAAGGGGAACTCTGCAAGTTGCAGCAGCAAAATGCAGCTCATTTGTGCTCCTGGATACAGGCACGAATTAGTGGCAAAGTGTTGCTGAAACTTAAGACTATTTACCTTATGCAAAACATAAACTGCTAATAGGATTTCACCCAACATCTATTATGTGGGTGTAAAAATGCAATAAAATCAGTGATGGGCATTTAAAAATTACTACCACAGTGGGCGGGGCTAACTCTGGGCATGCGGCTTGCTGGGGATAGCCATGTGACTGGGTGGGTGAACTAGTCATACCTGCCACATGGCCATGAAAATCTCTGCACACAGACAGCACTGGCTCTTGGGCAGTAAATGGAGATAAACACTGCACCCTAGAGTCAGAGACGACTAGCTTTTGAGCAAGGGAAAACCTTGAACCACTTGCAGGGACAAAACCTGACGTCAAATTTGAATACCAGTCAGGGATCTGCTGTTAAAGGTAAAGGTTGCCTTTGCTTGAAAGCCAGTCATTACTAATTCTAGGGTTCAGTGCTCATCTGTTCATAGCCAAAGAGCCAGTGGACTTGATCACAAAAGCTCACATTAAAATACAGCAGTTAGTCTTTAAGGTGCCACAACGTTTTTGTCTTTTTGTTTTGTTTATTCTCTAATATGCTTGCACAGAATAAAGCTTTTAAAATAGTAGCTGTGTTAGGCTGTGTTTGAAGCATATCTGAGTAAACAAAACAAAAGGAACCCCCCGTTAGCCTGCTCCAGACCCTCCCCCCATCCCTCTCCACACCCGCCCACCCAAAGTCACCCTGGGGAGCAGGCAGCAGGGCACTTGGGTGGCTGCTCTTTCTCCTCCCCCACACTCAGGACAGCGTCCACACCAAGGGGAGCGCCTGAGCAGCGGCAGCACAGCCATGCTGGGGCCCAGCCGTGGCTGCCCTTTCTCCTCCTCCTCCTGGGGGGGGGAGGGAGGAGAAAGTGCTGCTGGGCCCAGCATGGCTGCGCTGCTGTCGCCTGGATACTCCCCTTGGCGTAGATGCTGCCCCTGCAGCCCTCTTTCTCCTCTTCCGCGCTCGGGACAGCAGCAGAGCCAAGGGGAAAGTCTGGGTGGTAGCAGTGACGGCGCAGCCAAGCTGGGGTACAGATGCGGCTGCTCTTTTTCTTCCTCCTCCTCACAAGGGGCAGCAGTGGAGCAGCTACTGTCTGCTCCCCAGGAGGAGAAAGAGCAGATGCGGCTGGCCCCCAGCATGGTCACGCCACCACCACTACCACCCAGACTTTCCCCTTGGTTCTGCCACTGTCCTGAGCGTGGAGGAGGAGAAAAAAGGCTGTGGGGACAGTGCCCATGCCAAGGGGAGCGCCCAGGTGACAGTGCGGCCATGCTGAGCCCAGCCGTACTTCCTCCTGCTCCTCCCCGCCCCCGGGGAGGAGGGTGAGGCAGGAAGGGGGTGAGGAGCTGGGGTGGCGGCCTTCCCATGGTTCTTTCTCCTCTTTTAGGCTCCAGACCGAATGCACCTGGAGTGTGGGGAGAAGAGGAGGTGGGTGTGTTGCGTTTGTTATGTGAGGTACCACTGTATCATGGAACATATAGTAGTGATAGCTCAAATTATTATTATTATTATTATCATTAGTTCAAAATTATATTTATATAATCTTAATGTTAAGCCTTATTTCATATGTTATTAAATATTAATTATTATAGTAGGTCTGAAAATCACTAATACTAAAATTAGGTTTGAATTAAAGCAGGATCCGTATTTCCCATTTAAAGTAAAGAAAAATCCTTCATATCCAATAATGGCTCCTATTCAAAATACACGAAGACTTCCATCATACATTGTCTTATTTTCTATGCCTTTAATTGCAAAATATTGCAAGACATACAGTGCTAGAAGAAGAAAAAAACATTTGAACAACTATGATGATTGGATTGTCCCATACATTAGTTTTCCAAATGTTAGAACTTATCCCCATTACTGCATACAAGAAGGAACAGTCAAAATAAAGGTCAAGGTCTTCAATTGTATCCACATCACATCAACAGTTTATTTGGCTAAAGTACATTTCGTCTCTTCCCTGACAAGGATGGATTTATCTGACATAATTTAAAGGCTCCATCCAGGCCTACTATTGATGCAGCACTCGTATGTGGATTCTTACAGACATAAGTTATGAGGAAAGAAATATCTGTGTGTGCCATCCATCAGTTTTTCTCTAACACTCAGTGCCTCTTTTCCAATCTTCATGAAAGGCAAAGAGACAAAATATAGAAGAGAAAGACCCAAAGGAATGCAAGCTCATACAAAAATTGCTGAATATCAGTTTTTCACTTGGCTGGTGTGCCTTTATTCTGATGAAGACAAACCATCTTCATCCTCATCTTCTTCACTGATTGAGCAGGGAGTTTCACCAAGTAACTCTGAGCAGTCTGAGGTTGTGCTGCTTGACTTCTGGTTGCCGGGTAATATGAGCTGCCCTGTTGCTAAGGCCATTTCAGTATTCAGACATAGCTCTGGATTTCCACTATCAAAAAAGCAGAAGAGATGTAGGAGAGAAAACTGTTCCCTGTTTTAATAGGCTTTTAGTACTTATTTTATATTATAGCCCACTCAGATTTATATTGCCGCCCACTTGCCAAGGCAACTCAGGGCGGCTTACAGTCAAAACAGCAACAGTACAGTAAAAATTCTAAAATATAACCTCACAAAATACAACCAAACCAGAACACAGACTAACTCCCCTCAGGCCGTTGTTGTGGGCCCAGAGGAGGGGGCGATGTTCTCAGCCACTGCTAGGCCATGGAGTCACATATATATTAATATATATATTAATCTGAATTGGCTACATGACTATGAAAAAATACAGACATATTTTTATGAATAATAGCCTCAAGTGGGCTATGTCGGTCAAACATAATGGCTGAAATCCTACTGCATACATATGTAATACATAATGGTTGAAATCCTATTGTATATATTTATATCATGTATGGCAGATGACATCATCCAGCAATGGGAATCTTTAATTAAATAAAATAATTCCTATTTCAGAAAACTGACAGATAAGTTCTCATCACTGGATTGGTGGCAGTGATTTTCTGATATTAAAGGTTCCCCATTCCCAGGACTCCTTAGGGAGATCTAAAGCAAAAAAGGATCTCTAGGGAGATGGAACATGAAGGTATAGAATGCATACTAGGATTGTACATTTGTATCAACAAGAGTTCAGACAATATTATTTAAGGATGTGACAGTTTTCACATTCTATTGAGTCTCAAGCTATGAATAAATCACTGGATGAAATCATAACCAAGAGATGTTCTATACATGTAGACAAATCTTTCATTAAACTAGGATTCAAGGTTGTAAATAATTTCACTGGTCTCAACTGTCATAATCCATCATGTGATTTATTAAAGTTTAAATCTACATGTGTGTCAAACAAATCCATTCATTATCCTGAGATTAAACTAGAAATGTAACAAAATCTAAAATATTTGTATTGCATCAATTCATTATCTATGCACGAGAGTTCAGTGGTAAATAAAAGACCTGCTCAGGGATTCAGCAGAATGTATGAATAAGTCTATAACAAAACTAGAGATGTAACCCCTCTCCCAATTTCCCCTCCAGAAGTCAGTGAGATCTTTTATGCTGCATTTGAAGGCCTGAAAAGGAGCTTATAAATGTGCTTGGCTGGTAAGGGCAGGGCTCCTAATCACTGGAGTTTTGTAAGAACAGGATTAAAACCTCCCCTTCAGATTCTCATACTCAGTACACAAGAGTTTCACTGACTTTGAGATGGACTAAATATCACCTGCTATGTCTAAAGTCCAGTTCATGTACATGTTCATGTTAAAGATTTTGCACTTGATTGTACTGCTAACATAGAAGCAACTCATTCTTCCAAAGCCTATTTACCTTGATTTTAAAGCAGCAGTATCTTCAGTCATACTCAAAGTAGAACGTATTTGAGATGATTCTAAAACGAAGTCATGCTTTACCCAACAATCTCCTGTAGACATATCTAAAATACAAACATGAAGTAAAATACAAATTAACATGCAGCATCTGTTTACACAACACTCCCTTTAAAAAAAAACAACAGATGCACAGCTTGAACGTACAAATGGATTCATCCCTGAGCCTGGATGCCCAGGTTTCAGAAGTGGCCATGAATGCATTTGCACGGTTAAAGCTAGTGCACCAGCAGTATCCTTTCCTGGAAGGGTCTGTTCTTATCACATGCCTAAGTTCGTGACACATGCCTTAGTTACAGACCAGCTAGATTAGTGTAAAGCCTTTGGAAATGTTCAGAAACTCTAGCGGGTCCGAAATTCTGCAACCAGATTGTTAACTGGGACCACATAACACCTCAATTACAGCAGTTCCAATGATTGTCAATCCTTTTCCAGGCATAATTCAATGTTGATTTTAACCTACAAAGCCCTAAATGACTTTCAGCTAAGCCAGGGGTCCTCAATCTTTTCAAGTTGGGGCCCAGTTCACTTTCTCTCTGACTATTGAGGGGCCAAACTGGTGGTCCCCACCACCACTGATGCCAAAGGTGGTGGCAGAGACACACACACTCCTTACTGGCCTGGAGGAGCTGCATGTTGTGGGTGAAGGAAATGCACCCGCAGCTGCCGGGAAAGTTGCATGCCACCACTTCTGCTGCCACCTCAATCTTTGTCCCCTCCACTTGGCTTGGCATGTCCTTAACAGCGTTCCTTAGCAGGGTGGATGTTGTAAACCTTACAACATTCACTGTGCTATGGAGTATTGTTAGGGACATGCCAAGCCAAGCAGAGGGGACAAGGATTGAGGTGGTGGTGGCTAGAGTGAGGGATTGGGTCGAATGATTTGATGCTGTGGGCTGGATGCGACCCGTGGGCTGCAAGATGAGGATACCTGGTCTAAGCTATCTAAGCTATTAATCTCCCATTAATAACCTGCCCAGATGTTAAGCATGTCAGAGGAGGCCTTTCTCACCACTGTTTTTTGCTTTTATATTGTCTTTTTTTATTATGCATACCACATTGGGTCCTTTATAGGAAGACATGGGAACATACATACACACTTTTAAAAAACCAGGACCACCCAATTTTCTTGATTCCTAGCATCAAACTCTACAATCCTGAAAGAGCTTTGTTTTGAGGTGAATCTGCAGAGACCAGCTTCTGATAAAGTACTTACAGCTGCAGAGAGCTGGGGCACTCAATCTGTCCTCCTCCTCTTCTCTTAACTTCTTTCTTATGTTCTTGCAAAGTATACAAATCTTTCAAATAGGTCGATCTTAGAAGGAGTCAACCCTGACTGCTCCTTAGAACAGGGATGCCCAAACTTTTCAGGTCGTGGGCCAGTCACATGGTTCAGGGGGTGCCCAAACTATGGCCCATGGGCCGGATCCAGCACCTGATGCCAATTCATCTGGCCCACACCACCATCATCACTCCCTGAAGTGGAAGTAAAACACGCAAAGGGTGGTGCAGGCTGGATGAATTGGTATCAGGGCCTGGATCCAGCCCACAGGCTATAGTTTGGGCATCACTGCCTTAGAAGGTCAAATAGTAAAGATAAAGTACTTTGGACATCAAATGACAAGAGAGGATTCACTTGAGAAAGCCTTGATGCTGGGAAAGGTGGAGGGCAAAAGAAGAAGGGAGCAGCAGAGAATGAGATGGCTAGATAGTATTGTAGATGCAGTGGATAGAACTGGGCTGGTTGAGGAGGAGGATGGAGGACAGAGGTGCCTGGAGGGCAATGGTCCATGGGGTCTCAAAGGGTCAAAATCAACTTAGCGACAGAACAATAACAATTTTTTGCATTGTGAGTGTTTGAAACATTTCTTATTTCCTTTAAAGAATCTACGCTCTACCCCATTAAACAAATGTTTATCAATACCCCAGACTGTGATTATTTGTGTAATCATCAGATCTTGGAAAAGTACTGGCTGGCAGATTCTGTTACTTATAGGGAAAAAAGGCAACATTTCCAGACCTTGACAAGTATGCCAATTAAAATTAAATTGTATGAGTTGAGTGGATAAATGACCCACTAACTTTTTATTATGCAAAAGCTAGTTGACATTATGTAATCTTCTCTTCTATACTGTTGGCACCAGCCTCTCTTTTATGCCACAAGAAAAGCCTAGATTTCCCTACATGGGTTTGTTGACTTCATTTTTTCTACTACAGTAATACCTTGGATAACGCTAAGACTTGGTTCCACAAGTCTTGGTGTTATCCGATTTTTAGTGTTATCCGATGCATGTTAAAATCCTATGGGATGGATCGGATAACGTTAAAGCTCCATAGAGATACATTGTAACCGCACAGGCTTTAGCGGTTGTTATCCGATCCATCCCATAGGACCTTAACGTTATTCGATCCAATTCTCCTCCCCAGATTACTTAACGTTATGCGATTTTAGCGTTATCCGAGGTAAACGTTAACCAAGGTATTACTGTATTTCTGTTGAAGAGCAGGTGGCAGTCATGCCCAGGAGAGCTTTTGCACAGCTTCATGTTGTGTGCCAGTTACACCCACTCCTAGATCAGGACTCCTTGGTCATGATCCCACATGCTTTGGTAACCTCTAGACTCGATTACTGTAATGTGCTCTCTACATGGGGCTGCCCTTGGTGACCATTCAGAGGCTGCAACTGGTCCAGAACGTGGCTGCTCGAGTCATGATGGGATGCGGGCTTTATACTCGCGCTTTACCACTGCTCCGGGAGCTGCACTGGTTGCCAGTATGCCTCCGAGTGCAATTCAAGGTGCTGGTTATTACATTTAAAATCCTACATGGTAGTGGACCAGGATTCTTAAGAGACCGCCTCATCCCAAGAACATTTGTCAGTCCCACCAGAGTGGACCGGAAAGGCTCTCTGGTTGTACCTTCGGCTAGATAGGCGCACCTCTCTAGCACCAGACGTAGGACCCTGTGGAACCTTCTGCCAACTGAGCTGCGCCTCCAGACAGAGTTGATGCCCTTTAGGATGGGGGTGAAGACCTGGCTAGCGGGGCAGGTGTGGGGTTCCGGCCAATCGGTTGCCTTGGCCTGCTGGCTTGTTTGACCCTCCCCCTCTCCAGTGAATCTTTTAACATCTTAACCCTTTAATCTTTTTTAATCTTCCAACCTTGAAAATTTTTAGATGGTGTTTTTTTATTGTTAGGTCTTGTTGTTATTGGTTTTAATTGTTGTTAGCCGCCCTGAGTCACTTTGAGGAGGGCGGAATACAAATATGGTTATAAATAAATAAATAGCAATCAAAACATAAGAAATTAACACAATAGAGGTACAGTACATTCATATAATCATGACAGCCACTCAACACCTCCAATATTTATTTACTAAACCTAAGAACTATGTCCTATATTTTAGGTGACATTTATATCCTTACATTTATGATGAAGCCCCAGCTTGTAAAGTCATTTCAATATTGTTGGAATGCAACGTTTATGTAAGCAAAAGTGTCTTGCTTTTCAATTCTAAGAATCTGAGATCTCAGCAACAATCCAATAATTTGTTTATTTTAAAGAGCCCTCTACATCAATGGTTAAAGTGACCAACATAAAAGGCATGTTTATTTATTCATCTGTGCTTTTAAAATGATTCTCTAGATCAGGGGTGGCCAAACTATGGCCCACAGGCCGTACCCAGCCCGTGGCACAATTTCATGTGGCTTGCCGTTACTGGAAACATTTACAACAGCAGTAAAACACACATGTGCATGGATAAACACTGCTGTAAATGCACCCACAGCTTTCATAAATGTGTTTACGACAGCTGTGGACACGTTTTACGGCAATGTTTATGGCAGGAGGAACCACGTGACTGGCCTGATCAGCTGTCCAGGGGCATGGTTAGGCCTGCTGTGCGAAACGTTTGGGAACCCCTGGTCTAGATAAAAGACAAATCCTTTACAATTCAAGCAAAGGCCATTAACATCCCAATTTGACAATAAGTCAAGAACTTAATTAGTCTTGAACAGCATTAAAGCAGCATGCATGCTCTCAACCTATACTTAACCAGCCATGAAAATATAAAAGCAATGATTATGCCAAAGAATAAGAAAAAAGCTAGAGGTTATTGAGAAAGCAGTTAAAGTGCTTTTTCTGAAATGTTTTAGAGCACACATTTAAACTGCCTTGTTTGTTTATGTAAGCCTTAGATTTCAGAAGCTGTATAATCTAGCCTCAACTTCATGTGTTTACAAATGAAGTAAATACAAGCTATGTTGCCTGTATGATAACTTATACAAATGAAACAAGTATTCTGGAAAATTAAATTATGAATGAATATGGAAGAACACTTCCCATATTTTACAACATTAACTGTAATTGCTGGGCCCACTTTAGTAGGACCTACTCAAAGCTATAGCATATTGTAAAAATAATGTGGAATCAAAGCAAGTAGTCTTTCCTTTTTAATAAGATAACATAGCAATATTAGAAAAATCAAAACACTTAAAAATCAAGTATGGAAAAAAGTTCAATAAGCAGAAGAGCATGCAGGGCCCATTCATAAGTTTCTATACGTGAAGGAACAGTGAATTCCTGTTGCACTCCTTGTTTTTTGAATGGTCATCTGTGAGCTCACACAATTGGGCTTGTCCCTAGTCTTAGAAATTGTAAAGACCTCAAGCCAATCCAAACAAATCTTCTGACAAAAAACAAAACAAAACCAAAAATAGAAAAATGAAGGAAAAATAGTTGTTAGTAATCTCAGCTGCTGCAGAGTATCCCTACTGGTGGTGGACAAAAACGAACAAAGAGAATCCAAAGTGCTCGCAGGGTTATGTGCAGTGAAGGGCTGAAAAAGAACTACTGCCAAGACTTTCTCTTCTCTGGAATGTTCCAAACAATCTATGTGCAAGTACAGTATAGAAGCCCATTTGTGTGAGCCACAGATTGCAAAGAATACTTTTCCTTAGCTTTAGAAACTGTAAAGACCTCTAGCCAATCCAAAGAGATCTTCTGACGTTCTCAGTTTCAACAGACTCAAGGTGGAACAGTTATATGAGGAGGCACAAGTATGTCAATCAATTAACTGTAAATGATGCCAGTTGGCTATTTAAGAAAGGTAACATTCATTCAAAACGCCTCAAAACTGTTCTATGCTAGGTTATGCTTTAAGTTGAAAAGGTTACTGTTCCAATCTATTTGTGTTTCTGAACCTTTTCTGCAGTGTAAATACCTACTGATAGTGTGATGAAATGGGACTTCTTTGAGCAGTTATGACAGATATTATTTGTGGCAATAAACCAATAACATTTCAATCAGAGGGCTATGCACATCTTATTTTGTTTTTAACTGTTAACAGGACTACTTGAATGGAGCCCATTCAAGCACCTTGATTCATCTGAACTCCTCAGAAATTCCTAGTCCTACAACTTTAAAGCTAATCGTTAATATTTCAAACCTTCCATCTTTCACAAATCACTCAACAGTGACATATTCATGCAGTCTGACATTGTTAGAAACTTTGCTAAGAAGAAGCAATCCATAGTATGTAAATGTCAAAATTATATTACCTGTGACGTAGTTTTCTAAAGCTTTAGGCACCAGTGATTTAGCAGTTCTCAGGTCTTCTGAAGAGCATTTGCCTGCCTCTAAGCCAAGAGACATTCCCATTCGCTTTAATATGTCAGTGTCATCGTGGATCTCAAAACCATTATCAAAATTAAAAATATATTCAAATCTGTAGAAGGAGAAAAGTGAAGGCAAGACTATTTGTTTTTTTAATGGTATTTTATAAATTTTATGTTGTAAGTGTCCAAATAAAGGTATATTTACCAGATTATTTCATGAGTCAGAATGTATTTAAAACATAGCTGGTTTAACCAAGAACTCTGATTGCATTTGTGTCGTTGCCAAGTTGGGTGGCAATAGAAATTCGATTAACTAACTAACTAACTAACTAACTAACTAACTAACTACAGTCAAACCTCGCATAAAGAGCGCCTTGCTTAAAGAGCGCCTCGCTTAAAGAGCAGAATTTTCTCTGAATGTTCGCTTCGCTTAACAAATAAAACCAACCAAAAACTCGCTTAACAAATAAATTGGGGTTCACAATCCCCCCACAATTGGTCATTTACAATGGTGTTTCGCTTAAAGAGCAAACTCGCTTAAAGAGCAATCCTGTGGAACGCATTATGCTCTTTAAGCGAGGTACAACTGTATTGGGGATCTCCTGATTGGGCAAGGAAAGAAGTCTATTTAAAATGTTAGAGATCCACTTATGCCTGCTGAAACTTACAATAATATAGTACTAGATCAAGAGTTCTCAATCTTTTAAAGCCAGGGGCCGGGTCATACTCCCTCAGACAGCTTTGGGGCCTGGACAGCCATTTTGCCCTTCTTCCAACACATGGCACTTCCTGGTGTGGTGGAGGCAGTGAGGGGCCACATGAAACTGTGCCATGGGCTACATCCGACAAGTTGAGAATCCCTGTACTAGATGGATCAAACGTCTGACTCATTATAAGCCACCTTACTTTGGTACACACATTCCTTTCTTTGTTAAGAAAATCTAGGACCTCTGCAATTTAATCATTCCTTTTCTGTTACTGCAAAATAGACAGCCTCCAGCATGGTTTCATATCATACTCACCTGTTGGAAGAGATACTGCAATCTATAAGATTTTCTTTGCTTGTTTTTATTATTAGAAAAGGCAACCGTACTGAAGGATTCACAGTGGGAGGGTCCCCAATCTTTTGTTCATTGTGCCGATTTCTTTGTACCAAGTTTTTAAAAGCAATTTGCTGTAGAATGAAGTAAAATGACTACGTTTAAACAGAGAGGAAGACTCTTCATAAATTATTGCCTCAATCTGGTAAAAATGTCAAAAATGTGAACCAAAAAGTTCTAATGTTCTAGCAACAGTAGGTGTTAAAGTATGGAATAGTCAACTAATAAATCTAAGTTTAGAAAAATGTTACTTAGCAGAGCTATGGCTCACTTCTGTGTTAAGAAGACTCTGTGACAACACAATATGTGTTCTTAAAACAGTAAAACCCTTAGGTCAGTTCCGAGAGCCTTCATAGTAAGCCAGAAAAATTGTAAACCGAAGAACGTTTTCCCATAGGAATACACTGAGGGAAAAAAGTCCCAAATCTCTGAAAAATAATACAGTAAAACCTCAGATAACACTAAAACCTGGTTCCACAAGTCTTGGTGTTATACGATTTTTAGTGTTATCTGATGCATCTCTATGGGATCCATAGAGATACATTGTAACCACACAGCCTTTAGCGGTTGTTATCTGATGCATCCCATAGGATCTTAATGTTATCTGATGCAATTCTTCCCCCCAGATTCCTTAATGTTATGCGATTTTAGTGTTATTCGATACTAATGTTATATGAGGTATTACTGTACAATTAAATTCTCCCACAAAAAGCAGAAAACACAGTAAAATGGAAAGGAAGATGAAGCTAAACTCCTTACCTTTTCCACTGCTTGAGAAATCCACCACCAGCACCACTTTCCTGGGCTGCCCAAGGCCTGGGCTCTCTTTGGATCATATTTTTTTTAATTTTCAAGGCATATTCGTCACATTTCCAACATCACCATCTATTGGCCAGCCCTGGTAATTGCAGAAAAAATATCCAACCTACAGCTGATTGGGGTGGGGAAAAATTCCAGCGTTTCCAGGTTGCGAGGAGACCTTCTACGGGAGCCAAAAAGCAATTAAAAATTCCAAAAACAGAGCAGAAATGCTCCAAACACCCTTCCACTGCAGTGGGATGAATTGTGACTTCTGTCGGAGGGTGCTGTTTTAGAGTTTAAAATAGCGTGGGTCTGCCATTTTAGATTCTAAAATGGCACTGGTGGTTTAATTCCAGTCGTAAGGCAGAAAAATGTCGTAAAACAGGACATCATTTTATCTGGCTTTCTCATTGTAAGCTGCAGCAAACGTAAGCAAGGGCAGTCGGGAACTGGGGTTTTACTGTATAGGCAGTTTTAAGATAGTGGTATATAAAAAGAAAATGAAAAAGGCAGTAAAATTAAGTGTTGGGCAACAACATTGGACAAACAAGTAGCCCTCTGCTACTTTAGTAATAAATATGCATATAACCAACCCTCCAGATTTACTCATACCAATTAATGAAATGGATTAGAATCAAAGTGGTGTCTTATAGAAAAGCATACCTGCAACAGAAGTTCTTGCAGATGAGACCTTTTCTGCTTTATTCGTTCTATACGTCGCTGCTTTTCTACCTTCAGAATGAATACGAAATTATAGATACAAAATAATAACAAAATGAACATGAAATTAAAGATACAAAATAATATTAATAGGAGTGACTCTCCCTGAACAAAACTACATTTTATGAGGAAAACAATAGTTTTACTGAAATCACAGCACACAGGTCTACGCTGGCATAAATATTCAGAAAGATTTTGGCCATAAGAATTTTTAAAAATCAGAATTCACATAGAGGGGCTTTTTAATAAACAGATTTCTGTACAGTAGCAGAAATCCTGTTCATAGCATAAACCAACATCTAATTTTCTATCCATTCCTCTATAGTAAGCAAACTATCAGTGTTGTGATTCCTGGCAGAGCATGAGCCCTTAAGAATTGTCGTAACGGTGCTTTGTTTGCAGAAAAGTATACTTTTACACTACAAATAAGATTTCAGCCAATGCCCCTAATATTTATGTGCAGTTTACTCACCTCAAGGTTTTGACATTCTTGAGCTGAATTTGTAGGAAGACCTATCCATTTGATTTCTTTTTTCTCCTTTGAAATAATGTTCATTGCCATTAAGACATTGAGGGCATCATAAACTCTCCTTCTAATATTTTTCTGGTCATAAACCTGCTTTTAAAATATAATATTATTAAAATGAAGTCAATTGATTAGAGATATCAAAAATAAAAAATTTAATGGAAAGATGAAGTTCCATATGCTGTATGATAAATACTGTATACAGTATATAATTTTTTCCACTTCAAAATATGCAAGATTAAAATTTAAATTATGATAAACTAGAACAAAGGTTCTCAAATCATCCTTGGAAAGACTGCAGAACAATCAAGGGACTCCAGTATTCTGCTGGTAAACCTATTTTAGACTATTTCAAGTACAGTAATACCTCGGATAACATTTACCTCGGATACCGCTAAAATCGCATAACGTTAAGTAATGGGGGGGGGGAATTGGATCGAATAACCTTAAGGTCCTATGGAATGCATCGGATAACAACCGCTAAAGCCTGTGTGGTTACAATGTATCTCTATGGAGCTTTAACGTTATCCGATCCATCCCATAGGATTTTAACATGCATCGGATAACACTAAAAATAGGATAACACCAAGACTTGTGGAACCAAGTTTAACTTTAGCATTATCTGAGGTTTTACTGTACCTCCATTTTAACTTCTGCTCCCTTTGCTGTTCAATCCTGGTCTTGGACCGTAATAAAGATTTGATTTGAATATTTGAGATCAGCTTTAGAAAAGAACTATTAGTATTATAGTTTGCTAAAGAGCACCTGCCAACTATATCGTATCATTCTCAGTGAACAAAGTGGGGCATTACATTATAGAAAATGGCCTAAACACTGAAAGTTCAAAACATGTCTAGTAATTATCCTTAGTCTGTATTGGCTACCTAAAATTTAGGGCACGAAGTGACTCTGTTTTCTGATCCAACAGGTTTTCAACTATTAATTTTGAATTGTCTGAAAGATTTGACGAATGAAGCCAAGGATGTCATCTCAAAACTTGTGATGCAACAAAGTTCTTCGCATGACACTCAATAGAGTGTCAAGCTGGAGTCATCTGATGAGCTACTAAAATTATTGCTTCTTGCTGTAATGTCAAAAGGCTAATGGTTTCTTCTCTTCAGGCAAGTCCACTATGAGAGAAAACATATCTTCTCAAAAGAAGCATTGATAAGCACCCATAGTGCTTTCGTAGTTATTAATCTGAATAACCAAGCGCAGATGTAGTGTGCGACATTCTGCCAATATCTTCAAACTTCTTGCCTTCTTCTGTAGATGGCACTGACAGAGTTTTGCCTTGTGATTTAGAAAGGTACAATACAGTATATCAATATTCGGTTTGTTAGCCATTGAAGTAGATGCTGACTTGGACTTTTTAGCTGACAGTGGTAAAGTCGAATAATTCATTTTAGGTGAAACCAGTGCCTCATCAGGAGAAGTAGATAAGTTAATCTGTTGATTTATTTGTTCTGAGTTAGTTGTTATTGACTATTTTGTTTAAATTTTGTATCTGATCGCTGTAAAGACATTAGCTTACTCTGTGGGGTGTGGCAACAACCTCCAAGCATGACTGACAATTTTGAATGTTACTCAGCAACATTCTTACAAATTGAACAAAATCTGTACTGTTAAACTATGCCTTGTATTTACATTGTATCCATCTGTATTACTTAGCAAGAGTTCTGAGTATCACCCCACCTAGAGAAGCTCATTTGACCCCCTCCCTCTCTCTCATTGTATGAATTTTTAATCTGTTAACTTGTTCAGTTTTAATATTTAAATAATTTTAAATTGGATTTTATGTATCTTTTAAAGCTTTTGTTAGCCGCCCTGAGTCTCTTTGAGGAGGGCAGCCTATAAGTCTGTAAAATAAATAAATAAATAAATAAAAATAAGCTAGGGTGGGTGACAATACTAAAAATTGGATATAACACAAAATATTTCGTTTCATTAGAGAAAACAATTACAGTCAAACCTTGCATAAAGAGCATCTCACTTAAAGAGTAACTTGCTTAAAGAGCAGAATTTTTTCTGAATGTTTGCTTCGCTTAACAAATAAAACCAACCAAAAACTTGCTTCACAAATAAATCGGGGTTCGCAATCCCCCCTGCCCAGAAGTCACAATTGGTCATGTACAATGGTGTTTCGCTTAAAGAGCAAACTCTAAGAGCAGTCCCGTGGAACGCATTATGCTCTTTAAGCGCGGTACAACTGTACTGCAATAAAGCAGAACAGGCAAAACTAAAGATATATACAAAGAGTAGGCAACTGAGTGTTAATTTCTACTTACTGTATCTAAGTGTCTGTTAGAGGTTGTAAACTCTGATACCAGATCATCTGCAACTTCATTATAAGATGTTGTTCCTTGACGCTGAACCTTTTCACATACTTTCATTGAAAAATGACTCAGACCTTTTCCATTTTTATCTCCTTTTTTACTTCTCTTACTGTGGAAAAAAGATTTTGATAACAAACCAACTGCTGACTTTTCATCTAAGAGTTGCCTGTGTTGCAACAGTATTTGAAAACATCATTTCCAAAAGAAAATGAACAATGAATGAACTTCAGAACATTTTTATTTCAAGTCTTGCACAATACTAGCTAAAATCCTTTTGTTTAGTATAGTAAATCACACTACAGCAAGTTCACTAAATCAATGAGGGTTTGATGAATTAACTCCACAAGTGTGAGTCAAATAAGACTAATATAATATGAGTTATTATGCTCAAATAAGTTGCAGTTAAAGTAGGCCCATTTAAATCAATGTACAGTAATACCTCAGATAACGCTAAGACTTGGTTCCACAAGTCTTGGTGTTATTCGATTTTTAGTGTTATCTGATGCATGTTAAAATCCTATGGGATGGATTGGATAATGTTAAAGCTCCAGAGAGATACATTGTAGCCGCACAGGCTTTAGCAGTTGTTATCCGATCCATCCCATAGGACCTTAACGTTATTCGATCCAATTCTCCTCCCCAGATTACTTAACATTAAGCGATTTTAGCATTATCCGAGGTAAACGTTATCCGAGGTATTACTGTAATGTTCAGAGTTGACTTACCAAATCCCCATTGATTCGATTGGCCTACGCTAGTGCAGTCTACCATGCTGAACAACAGAATTTTGGCCACTATATATTGCTTATATTACTTATGCTATCAGTACGTAACTTAGGGAAAAAAACAACCAAAACTATTTAAATATCTAACCAAAGTTACTAGAATTCTGGAAGTACAGAGACCTTTAATCATATTAGATGAAATTAAGTGAGACACTATTTTTGAAGAAAAAAAATGAAAATAGTTAACACAAAAGTAATTTATCTTGATTCATTTCATGCTTCTGATGTTTTTCTTTGAAGAATATAGTGTGATGTCTTCTCTTAGTTAATTGTAAAATATGAGATTTACAAATCAAGCTGAGTTATCTGTCTTGGCATTTTCTACTATGACTGGCAATGGCTCTTCAAAATCAATTATTAAGGTAAATCCTGTTGGGGTGGACTAATGGTGCATCTGTTTCAAACCATGCTTCCCAGAAACAACCCATGAAGGCAATAGCCTTCTCCTGAAACTATCCCACTAACTTGTAATTAGTGGGATAGTCTCTCATTATGGAGATTTACATAGTTACTACACAGTCTCAAGCAGACCTTTTTGTAAGATCTACAAAACGAGAGGGGAACTAAGTCTGGGACTATATGAACAATAAACTGTACTCCAGCTAATATGACACCATCTATTAAATTTACTTACTAGCAGACTATTGCCCACAATGTACAAATATTAGTTTCAATTGTTTTCTACTTTTTCATAAGTCATCTATAAATGTATTAAGATATTTATGTATTTACAGCTAATTACAAATTTGGTTGGATAGCTCAGTGGTTTATGTATCTGGCTACTGAGCCAGAGGTTGGGAGTTTGATTCCCCACTGTGTCTTTAAGGCAGCTAGGGCAATGTTTCTCAACCTTTGGTTTTTGGACTTCAATTCCCAGAAGCCTAAGTCAATTCCTCAAAGCACTGAACGGCCAATGTACTGACTTAGGCTTCTGAGAATTGATGTCTCCCTGTGGGGCGTGGACCCCAAGTTGGGAACCACTGCTCTAGACAGATGAGTCAGACTGTGTAGCCTAGAGCAAGATGCACAGTCCTAGGAAGCCCCCAGAAGAAGGGAAGATAAACCACTTCTAAGTATTTTCTACATCAAAAACTCTGGAAAGGGTCAGCATATGCTATCATAGACTTGATGGCACACATCTATTTTTACAGTATTACAAATTTGTTAGGACACAGTGGCTGAACTCCAACAGCAAGCCACAACTAGAATAATCCTACTGGATCAGTGAAGATATGGCGAGTCAACTCCTTTATACATTCCACTGATTCAATGGGCAACTCTAGTTGCAACTTAATACTGGATTTCAACCATAGGAAGGATTCATTAATCTGACCTACCCATCTTACAGAAAATATATTATCTTATTTCTTAAAGGAATGTTGCACAAGTCAATCTGTAGGTTCCATCCAGTTGTACCATATCATTATCCAGATCTAAGCATCTGACTGGAAACAACCCTTTTTTCTTTCTTTCTTTTTTACAAAATGTAGCCACATTGCATACCTAGCCATTCTTCTGCTTTAAAAAGGCAACCAAAATACTAGTTTTGAATCATCCATCCTCCTTACTAAGTGTAGGGCAATCTTCCTCCATAAAACTCAGGTCCATTGACAAAACTGTTTGTACAAATATGCTCTCATCCCAAATAACATTTTGGTCTTACCAGAGTGTAACAAGAGAAAGAACAAATTGCATGGCTCCCCCCCCCCCCCCAATTAAAACTGTCTGTACAGTCCCTGGCAAAAACAACAACCACCCAATGTTAAATTTAGATGCTACTCATAAAGTTTAAATATGAGCACAATGTTTTTTAAATGCCAAAAAAAGCAAAAGTATGCAGAAATAATAAGCATCCTAAAAGAATCAAGATCAAAATTTAGTCAAGAGTTCTTCAGTGTTGATCTGTTTTGCTGAAAAAGTGAGACTCTGTAATAATAGTGTTGTTTCCATTTCTACCTGCTTCCAGTGAATGCTGGCTTTGTATTATACGCACTTGGAAAATTCCAGGCATAGTTCAAAGACATTTAATTAAGGAAGAATTTTGTTACATAAGGCTTGTTATTGAGGTCAAGCTACTTCAAGAATGATACAAATATTAGAAAATAACAGAAAAAAAAGTGGGAAGCAAATATTCCTTGGAGTCCAGGATAAATTTTGTTTTCAAGAAACTCCTACCTTTTAATGGATTACAGAGCTTTCTCTTTGAAAAAAGAAACTGTGAAGCTTTTTAGAAGAGAGGGACTTAGAAATAATCAATAATCATTCCCATTCAGAGCTATAATTTCCAGATTCTTTCTTGTAAAAATATTTATATAACTTAATTCAGAAAATTGATAAATATTAAATTGGACAATTTTGTTAACAGCCTATCCTGTAAATGGTATAACCTCCCAGGCTTTAAAGGGCATCATACTTGAAATAATTTGGAACACCTTCTTTTACAACTAAACGTCAAAGAGGAAACTCATGAGATGCAGAACTACAAGCCATTTGCCCTGTCCAGCAGCTATATGAAACTTTACTTTGCACTCTACCAGCTGATTATAACTTTAGAAAAAACTGAGAAGTTTCATGATGAAGTTACAAAACTGGCCAACACAATCTCCAGCAAAACCTCTGATCAGCCTAACAAAAATCAAGAGACTTAAATAATTTTTTTTACTAATTTGAACATATTTTCCTTACATGGAAACAGGCAGTATAGGGGGGGCGTGGCCAAGATGGCGTAGGGTGAAGAACGCTTTCTCCTCGCTCCGCCATTTCAACGTGTTATCAATGCGATTTAAACTGTGTTTTTGGAGATAATTAACTGGCAAAAGAGAGTTGAAAGTCTGCTGACAGAAAGAGAAAGACTGTCTGTGAGTGGGGCACGGAGGTGCGGACTCCGGGTGGCGGTGAGAACGGGGGCCTCGTAAGAGACTCCTGGCTCGCGCCGCTATCCGTTGAGCCGGCCAGAGTGCCGAAGCTGAAGAGATTAAACATCAGAGGGAAGCGCGGCACCGGGGTCTGTCCCAGATCCAAAGTTTGGAGTTTGTCTTACCGGGTGAGAGAAAAGGGAATGTGCAGGGGCAGACGGGGTGCTGCAAACGGTCTGTGAAGGCGGACTTTCTGTACTTTTGAAAGCAAAAACTGATCGAAATTGAGCGGAAAAGGGGAAGGAGCGAAGAGCGGAGAGAAGAGATTGCAAGTAGGGGAGGAGGAGGAGGAAAAAACGGTGAAATAGAAGCAGAGGGATTTAAAGAGGCTGAATTTGCTTGAAAAGAAAGGAAAAAAGGATCTAAGGCATTTGAAAGTTGGACAACAGAAGCGGTTTAAGGAGATTTAATAATTAAAGGACATAGTAGGGCTGGAACTGGAGCGAAAAGCGGGAAGAAGAAACGGAGGGGAGAGTGCTTGATTGTGAGAGTTTAGAAGGGCTGGTACAGAGGAGCATAAAGAGAGAAAGAGGATTTGAAAAGCCCTGTTACGAACAAACTGTGACTCTGTTAGGCTTTTGGATTAAATAATAATAAGGAGCGGAAGTTAGACGAGAGAGTTTGGACTCTTGTATAAAAACTGAGTACTATAAGAGGCGAAAAGATGGAGGACGCGATCGAAACTCAGAACTTTTAAAACGGGACTTTACAGAGCAAAGAAGGTACAGCAAGGGAAACATAGCCTCCAAGTTAAAGAAGCAGATTCGACTCTGGATATATTTTTTTTCTTTTCTTCTCTTTCTCTGCGTGCTGCAGTTATCTTTTGGAACTTACAATAGTTAAACATAGCCTCCGTTGCTGATGCCGATGCCTTAATATATAATCTGATTTTTGCTTTAGTTTTCAACAAGCTGGGATTTTCTCTGTTTGACTTATAGTGAATACAGGCTTTTGTTTCCTGATGACCCTCCCCCTACTCCCCCCTCCTACCTCCTTACTGTGATTACTCAATCCACATGGACATAGCCTCCTTTGATATATAGTTATATAGTTATTTCCTCACCTTCCAATTTAAAAAAATAATAATTATTATAATAATCGAAATAATATTGATTTATTGGGTGAATGATATAACAATTTGATTGTTGTTGCTGATGCCAATGCCTTAATATACAACCTGATTTTTGCTTTAGTTATCAACAAGCTGGGAGTTTCTCTGTTTGACTTATAGTGAATACAGGCTTTTGTTTCCTGACGACCCTCCCCCTACTCCCCCCTCCTATCTCCTTACTGTGATTACTCAATCCACATGGACATAGCCTCCTTTGATATATAGTTATATAGTTATTTCCTCACCTTCCAATTTAAAAAAAATAATAATAATCGAAATAATATTGATTTATTGGGTGAATGATATAACAATTTGATTGTTGTTGCTTATGCCGATGCCTTAATATACAATCTGATTTTTGCTTTAGTTTTCAACAAGCTGGGATTTTCTCTGTTTGACTTATAGTGAATACAGGCTTTTGTTTCCTGACGACCCTCCCCCTACTCCCCTCTCCTATCTCCTTACTGTGATTACTCAATCCACATGGACATAGCCTCCTTTGATATATAGATATATAGTTATTTTCTCACCTTCCAATTTAAATAATAATAATAATAATAATAATAATCGGAATAATATTGATTTATTGGGTGAATGATATAACAATTTGATTGTTGTTGCTTATGCCGATGCCTTAATATACAATCTGATTTTTGCTTTAGTTTTCAACAAGCTGGGATTTTCTCTGTTTGACTTATAGTGAATACAGGCTTTTGTTTCCTGAGGACCCTCCCCCTACTCCCCTCTCCTATCTCCTTACTGTGATTACTCAATCCACATGGACATAGCCTCCTTTGATATATAGATATATAGTTATTTTCTCACCTTCCAATTTAAATAATAATAATAATAATAATAATAATAATAATAATAATAATAATAATAATAATAATAATAATAATCGGAATAATATTGATTTATTGGGTGAATGATATAACAATTTGATTGTGTTAGCAATATAGTTCAAAACAATAAGTATTAGGGGAATTTTGATTAGATTATTTTTGAAGACAGGTTTTTCTTTGTTTGGTTTTCTCTCTCTTTCCTCTCTTTCCTGCTTTTATAACTTCCTAGCTCTCCCTTTCTGTTTCCCTCCTATATCCTACCTCCCATTTGGCATTACTTAATCTGACTATCTAATTTGATTAAATATAAAATATCTTAAGTATATAAATATTTTTCGATCTCCACTAATCAAAATTAATTGTGGTAAATTAATTGTGGTAAATTAATCAGGGTAAATTAATTGGGGTAATATTGTTTGCGATTTTTTGGAATTGTTATAATAGTAAGATCTAGTGAAAAAAAATAATAATAATAGTGATTGGTAAATTTTGAATAATTGATTGAATTAATTTTGTATTGATTTGCAATTAATTTAAGATTTCTGATACCTAAGTGAATATTTTGTGTCATATTGAAAATAACTGAATTGGGGTAAATTAAGTGTGATAATTTAATTAGGGTAAATTAACTGGGGTAATATTGCTTGGAATTTAAGGAACTGTTATAATAGTAAGATTTTTTAAAAAAAGTAATTGGTATATTTTGAATTAACTAATTGAATTGATTTTTATTAATTTAAGACTACTGACAACTGAGTGTGTATTGTATGATATATTGTGTACTATATTGAAAACAATTGATTTTTGGGACATAGATTAAATTAATTAATTGGAGTATATAATATAGATTTGAATAATAATAACATTAATTGATTAACTGATTGATTTAATATATACATATGTGTATATAAATATATACAGATATATAATTGAATTATAGTAAAACATTAGTCCCACAATTCAATTGGATACAAGTCGAAATAATAATATGGAAGGAGGGAAAAGCAAGGAAGAGGAGGAAGCCACGAAACCGAAGACTAGAAGAGAGAAAAAGGAACAGAAGGAGCAGAAAGAGAGACAAGAAGCACAAACACCTCCTCCAGTAGTAGAAATTTCAGCAATGGAAAATGTGCAAATGTTCGTGGAATTTGGGAAATTTATTAAAAAAGTGGACATAATAGAGAGAACGATGTTAGATGGAATGCAAGAAAGGAAAAAGGAATTTCAAGTAATTATGGAAGAGATGAGGAAAAATAGGGAGGAGACAAAAAAAGAAAGGGAGACCGCGAAAAACAATTATCAGACCTTGACAAAAGCGCTAAATGAAGTAACTAAGGAGGTAAAGGATAACACGACAAAGATAAATGCTATGATGGGAGATGTTTATAAGCAATTGAATGATGTAAAAATAGAAGTGACTGGTTTGTATCATGCAGATCAATCAACAAATGTTAAGATAATAGCCCAAGATAAAAGATTGGATCTGTTGGAGGAAGAGAATAGAAAACGGAATATTGTGATCAGAAAGATGGAGGAGAGGACACCAGATAAGCCTAAAGAACGAGTAATTAATTGGCTGAATTCTTTGAAAATGGGTAAAGATTTTGTGTCAGAAGATATAGTAAGTGTATTCAGGTTGGGGAGTAAAAGGGGAAAGAAAGAGAGTAGGAATGTTTTGATCAAATTTGCGAATTGGGGAGACAAATTAAAAATTATGGCATTTATCAAACAAGCGGGTTCTGGTGTCCTAAAGATGGACGATAACGTGGTGGAAGTTTACAACGATATTTC
The DNA here is from genome assembly GCA_030440675.1 of Furcifer pardalis. NCBI lineage: Eukaryota > Metazoa > Chordata > Lepidosauria > Squamata > Chamaeleonidae > Furcifer > Furcifer pardalis. Next base: position 262,270,393 of record CP126890.1, read on the forward strand.
CCCAACAGAAAGGAACTGGAGATGTAAGATGAAACCAGTAACAAGATTATTGATGGCAAAAGGAGTTACATATAGTTGGAGGTTTCCACAAAAGCTTAGATTCTATTTTGATAAGAAAATGCATGAAATTGATGATAAGACTGATGTTTTATATTATTTGACTCAAATTGGCTTGATTAAAGTTGCATCTAGCGATTGGATGGATTTAAAAAAGGGGTTACAGGAGGTGGGTGCTTTGGAGAAGAGTTCAATGTTGGTGGAAGAGTTGGAGGGGGCGGTGGGGGGGGTCGGAATCACTGGATTTGGGGAGCCTGGTATTGTTAGATTAAGCTGAATTTTCTTCAATGGGGAAGGCGGAGAGAGAGGAGGAGAAGGAGAATAAAGAGGAAAAGAAAAAAGAGTTTGTGTACTTATGCCATTTACCACTGACCCCACCCTCCCCTCTTTGGGAACCAAAGGCAACGCTCGGAGAAGAAGAGCGGGGAGGAAGGATTTTGAAGTTTGTGTAGGTATGTTTTTTTGTGCAGCTGTTATTTGTGTTTTTATTTATGTTTTTTTCTGTAGGGTGAAGGTATGCACGTCCAGGAAGAACAGTCTAAAAACTATAATAGTTAGTAATGTCAAGGGTAATTAAAATAGTATCATGGAATGTAAAGGGGACAGGTTGTGTTTTGAAAAGAAAGAAAATTCAATTAGCACTTAAGCAAGATAATTCTGACATCATTTTCTTGCAAGAAACTCATCAAAAATCTCATGAAGTAAATAAATTATATGTTAAAGGAAGGCAAATATATGAAATAGCACCGGGGTCATCCAAGGCTAGAGGAGTGGCAACCTTGATATCAGATAGATTGGGATTTAACCTTATACAAAGTATAGCCGATCCTGATGGAAGGTATTTAGTTATAAAGGGGACTATTGATGATGAAGAAATAACATTAATAAATATTTATGCACCAAACGAACATCAATTGGAATTCTTAAAAAAAATAGCAGAGATAATAAGGAAGGAGAGTGGACAGAATTTGATAGTAGCAGGAGACTTTAATTTAATCCGATCAGAAATTGACAGCACTGGGGTAAGAAGGGATAATAAAAAAGAAATGCTTTCTGACTGGCTTAATTCAACAGGGCTGAAGGATGTCTGGAGGGAAGTCAAAGGTGAAGAGCGAACATACACTTTTTTTTCGCAAGCATATAATATGTATTCCAGACTTGACTACTTCATGGTCACCAAAAATCTAATTGACAAAGTGGAAAAAATTGAAACGGGTATTTTCAAGGAATCAGATCACGCAAAAATAAATATGGAAATAAGAATGGGTGGACCTTGGAAAAAAACTTTTAAATGGAGATACGATCCCAGTTTGTTTAGAAATCAGATTACTAAAGATCAAATGATAAAAGAATGGGAGAAATACTGGGTGTGGAACGATAACGATGAAGTTAGATACAGTACAGTATGGGACACCATGAAGTCAATATTTAGAGGAGAATCTCTAAAATTAGTAAGCATAAGGAAAAAACAACAAACAAAGAGATACCAAGAGTTAGAATTACAATTGAAGGATATTCAAAAGAAACATGTGAGAAGTAAAGATCCGAGATTATTAGTGGAAATGACGAGAATAAGGAAAGAATTGGACGCAAGGGATATAGAAAAAGTCAAGAAAGATATCATTTTTTTAAAGAGGGAATATTTCGAATATGGCAACAGGAATTCCAAATTATTAGCGAGGGCAGCGAAAGAACGGAAAATGAAAAGCCAGATAGGTACATTGGTAGATAATTCAAAGACATTTAATTAAGGAAGAATTTTGTTACATAAGGCTTGTTATTGAGGTCAAGCTACTTCAAGAATGATACAAATATTAGAAAATAACAGAAAAAAAAGTGGGAAGCAAATATTCCTTGGAGTCCAGGATAAATTTTGTTTTCAAGAAACTCCTACCTTTTAATGGATTACAGAGCTTTCTCTTTGAAAAAAGAAACTGTGAAGCTTTTTAGAAGAGAGGGACTTAGAAATAATCAATAATCATTCCCATTCAGAGCTATAATTTCCAGATTCTTTCTTGTAAAAATATTTATATAACTTAATTCAGAAAATTGATAAATATTAAATTGGACAATTTTGTTAACAGCCTATCCTGTAAATGGTATAACCTCCCAGGCTTTAAAGGGCATCATACTTGAAATAATTTGGAACACCTTCTTTTACAACTAAACGTCAAAGAGGAAACTCATGAGATGCAGAACTACAAGCCATTTGCCCTGTCCAGCAGCTATATGAAACTTTACTTTGCACTCTACCAGCTGATTATAACTTTAGAAAAAACTGAGAAGTTTCATGATGAAGTTACAAAACTGGCCAACACAATCTCCAGCAAAACCTCTGATCAGCCTAACAAAAATCAAGAGACTTAAATAATTTTTTTTACTAATTTGAACATATTTTCCTTACATGGAAACAGGCAGTATAACCAATAATTTCCTTTGAATTATTTGGTTTGATCTGGTGTTAAGAAGATTAGCTGGAACGGTTGCCACTCAGGGTACGCCCGGCTGTATTCACAATCTTCAAGGAGGCTCTTTCTGTGTACCCTATGTCACTTGGAGGGCCCTGAATAGGCTCAGGGTTGGAGTCCCTAACATGCTCAAGTGGGGGCTGCTGGCAGACAACAACATGCTGTGTGAATGTGGATACAGAATCCGGCTCATTTACTGGTCTACCAATTACTGCCAGAAACATGCACTGATGAGAACTTAAGTTTGGCCAATAGCAAAGCCAAGAAAGTAGGTTCATTTTGGCAGTACAGGATTTAATCAGGACACAAAAGAAGACCAATAAATTTTCTGACTTCGATTTTTGCAGATTTCACACACACTCATATGATCAGAATATCAATTTGTACAGAATGTAGGCATCTACCTAACAGAGATGAGTCTTTTTTATACAGCAATCTAAACTACTGGAGATGGGAAGGGTCAATTAAAACTGCTACTAGATTCAAATGTTGCTAGTATATTTTATCAAGAAATGTCATTTAGAAACATTACATACCTTTCCGAAAAATCTGATTCCATGTAGTCATGAGTTCGTTTTCTGTCCCTGTGAATACATTTTTAACATCAGACACACAAAACATGTATTGTTTCATTATATATCATATTTTATAACATAAAATAGACTCATTCTGAACATGCTTTATTTATTCATTCATATTCATACTAAGCATGATCTGGTAGGTAACTGTACCAAGTAGAATGGAATTACCTTCAATTAAGTAATCAGTCCAAAATAAATAAATAGACTGGATTTACAATATGTGAAATTTGCTGCATAAGCAATTTCATATAAAAATCAACCTGCTTAACTTTCCCTCTTATCTTTCTCTTCCATTCTAACCGAGGATGTTGCAATATAAGCTCTACTGGAGAACAGAGCTTTAGCAGATGACTATCAAGAAGCATCCTTTTTCAATTTTGGTAGCACCCCTGGTGTAGAATTTAGATTCAGTTTGGTGATAATGCAGCTGGATAAGCATTAACAGATGAAAATTACACATCTTTACCAACAGGGACATCCGATGAGTCAGTACCCAAACTGGTCACCTAATGAGTCAGTGCCTAGACTGCTGGTATCAACTTGGGTTGAAATCACTACTGATCCCACAAGCACTTTATTTATTTATTTAATCATATTTGTATGCTGCCCTCCTCACAAATGACCCAGGGCGGCTAACACGACATAAAAAAACACAGCAATTTTGAGGACTTGTGGTGGTTTATTAATCAGGAGGTACTTTACAGGAGAGTCTGTGGCTGAAATAGCCTTTTCAAGGAAGAAAGACTTATGATTAACCATACAGTTGTGTCGCATTTGGCAAAAAAAATTTGTAAGTTTTACAGATTGAGGTGTTGTGACTCTCTTGTGAACAAACACATTTATTGTATCTGTCCAATCTTCACATTAAAGACAGAAGTCAATTTGGAAAATACCCCAGGGCATGTTTTCTGAGGGGAAGAAGAGTAAGTACAAAATAAATTGTTACAGGTGTCCTACTAGGTGTAGCCACTATGCTGGATGAAGCAGAACTCGGGAGGAACCACTGTCGATAGGGTGGATAGGATACTGACAAAGCTTCACAAAATTTTGAATAATGTTGTTGTTCAGTCGCACAGTCGATTCCAACCCTTTGCGACCCTATGGACCACTGTCCGCCAGGCACTTCTGTCCTCCACCGTCTTCCTCAACTTGCTCAGTTCTATGCCCATTGTCTCTACAATACCATCTTGCCATCTCATTTTTGGCCGCCCCCTTCTTTTTTTGCCCTCCACCTTTCCCAGCATCAAGGCTTTTTCAAGTGAATCCTCTTTTCTCATTTGATGTCCGAATAATGACTCTACAGAAACACAGACCTGAATGTGTAGACACACAGACACCGTGAAGAACAGTTTATTTTAGCTAAACTCATTGATATTATGCACAGAGGGGACAATTGACTGGTATACTCTGCAATCCAAAACGAGTAGAATTTGAACTTCTTCTTTTCTGTCTCTTGCTGTACTTATCCATACCAATATTGTGTTCCAGCAGCTTCCCCAGACAACTAAAGACTACTACAGAGAACATGTTGTGGTCCATAGTCAAATAGCAACATGTATGCTTAGAAAAGACTTATAGTGCACAATGCACTGGTAAGAGGACTAACTGAGCTAAAGGGAAACGATAAAATTTGGAATTAACAAGCAAGATTGAATTTACCCTGAGGTCCAAACAGTGGCTTCTGTTGTGTGTGTTTGTGTGACCATGGCTAGTACCTGGGATGTACTGACTCCCAAACAGAAGATTAACTGATCTGGTCACGTATTTCTGGTACACACATGACCTATGAATTGACAAAGAACAAATGAAACTCTGTAAGTAACACAGCACAGAAAATACAAACTAAATCTCAAAGGAAGGTATTTCAGGCTTAGAATAAACAGAACAAATGTGATAGTAGACAATTCTGTCAGATAATGCTAGTGACTAATGAATACATTTTCTTAAATGCACACCATAGGGACTTCAGAAAGTCATGTAATATTGCATATAGTTTGTATTTGCATTTTACCCGTGTTGGGTAACTATATACAAGGGTGGCCCATAAGTCCCTACCTGGCCTAGAAGTCCCTACCCGTCCTCTCTGTAGGCATCTACACCGCCCCTCTGCCCAGCAGCCTAATGGGAGCAATTCCTCCCTCCTCCAGCAGAGCCATTCTCTTTATGGCTGGGTAGGGGCTTATGGGCCACCCAGTACAAAATAGGCATGTTTTTGTGGGCACATGCAACCCTGTCCTCGCACTCAGAATTGGAAGCAGGCTAGAGAAACAATGATGCTGAGATTTTGCAGGATAATGTGAGAAAATGCTGTTTCAAAATCCCAAAGTCCCAATTTTCCTCATATCTCTGTCCCAAGCCAGATGGTCTATGAATACAGCATGATTTTGCAGTGCTAGCTGCACTCTTGAGAAACTGTTTTGGAATACTGTAAGGTCAAAATGATGTCCACATGATATCAACCAGGTGCTATCCTATTGAAAGCTCACCTTTTCTTTATAAAATTTACAGTCAAAACATACAGAATTTTTTTTTTACTTGCTGGTTCGTGACTATGTTCATACAAGAATAACATGAATTATATAACATACTAATTAATGGTATTGTATGCTTTTTAGATTTTAGCTGTTTAAATGTACAGTTTTTACTTTATATTAATGGTTTTATGATGAGGCTAGTTAAATAATCTTATAATGTTTCATGAAATGTGATTTTATCTGTTTTTATTCTTCCAAGAAGCTTGTAAGTTGCTTTGAATGCTGTCTTTTACTGGAAAGGTGGGGGTATAAATATAATTTTAAAAAATTATAATGAATTCTGTCTACTTTTCAGAAACAGATTTAAATACATTACCAAAATGATAATTAAAAAGAATAAAAATTTTGTTTATAGTAACCTAATATTTACTTAAACCAAAAAATGTGTTCATCGTATAAGTACATTTTACTCTGAACTAAAGAAATATTTAGAATATTTATATAGCAGTTTTCAAAGCATTTTACAAGATTAAAACAGAAGTATGGTCAAACCTCGCATAAAGAGCACCTCGCTTAAAGAGCAGAATTTTCTCTGAATGTTCACTTCACTTAACAAATAAAACCAACAACTCGCTTAACAAATAAATCGGGAGTCGCAATCCCTCCCACAATTGGTCATTTACAATGGTGCTTCGCTTAAAGAGCAAATTCGCTTAAAGAGCAATCCTGTGGAACGCATTATGCTCTTTAAACGAGGTACAACTGTACAAATAAAATGTAGTCCAGCATTAATACAGTATTCATGTAAAAGCAGACTGATACATTTCAAATGGAAGCCTTTTTCATATAATTTTCAGGGGGTATTAACTACAGGACAAGTCCTACCTGACTTAGATATGCATTGCAACATCATTCTCAACAGACTATGCAGATTCTTGCATGAACTGGCACAGGTGGAAAAAGGACCTTTTCCATAATCCTCACCCACACACATTTTCATTACACCCTACATGTCATCCACAAAGGTTAAGGGACACATTAATCATGAATAGCTCTTCTTATAAATTTAACATATAACTTGGTTTAGGACAGAGGTGCCTGGAGGACAATGGTCCATTGGGTCACAAAGGGTTGGAATCAACTGCGACTGAACAACAATAAAATGTATGCTTGCATCTTAACTAGTTCTGTGATAACTTAAATACATGTTGCCCTTCCATATCTGCAGGTTTAGTGTATCTACAGTTCCAGTTATCAATTGATCTAAAAATATTCATTAAAAAATCCCTAAAATACAGAATACATATGTATTTCCATAGTACATTTCTAGAGCTGGCTACTAGAGGCCAAGTCTGCAGTGTAATGTTCACAAGAAATGGAGGCAGAAGTTTTGATAGTTCTCATGAAGAACAACATACTCCAGTATGTATGTTAAATATAGAGTTAACTGTTATCCATCGTTTAAGGTATCCATTGGTGGTCTTGAAACATATCCCTTGTGGATGGGGGGAGGGTGGTAGACCATAATTTCATGTTAACAATTCAAACCTGTTTTATTAAAAGATATATTCCACAAATGAAATGTTATTTTATAATGAGGAAAAGATAACATCAGGAAAGAATCCAGTACAAAGTAAGCTTGTTCAGACAATGGTAGAATCCTGAGGGCAAAAAACTGTCTGAACAAGTCTAATTTGCCACAGTGAAATTCTTCATATGAATGACACCCATAACATTTATGAAAAGACTGTATGCACAATTGTTTTTGAAGATAAAGAGCCTTCATTACAGTTTACTTATCCTACATAGAGAAATCACATATTATTTACAATTATATAAGCACGGGCAAAATACCAAAGCACCAGCTCTCTTGTAAAATATGTGCAAGTCATGTTGAACAATTTGTAGCTGTATGCAGCACACTTACAAATAAATTATCTGGGATCAACAGTTTGCACAGTAGGCCAAGGGGTGTTAATTAGCATTAATATCTTGCATTATTTAACTTAATATAGGCCAGCATCTGAAATTCTAAGAACAAAATACTTGACAGTTCAACAAACCAACTCTCCTAAAATTTAGCCTTGCACTAATATGCATTGAAATTACATGGTATTTATCTTGATTCCACAACACTAATACATGCTATGTATACGTGCCATCCAGATTTGTAGCGTGATATCATCAATATGCTAATAACATGCAACACTATCTTTCCTTTACATCAGGGGTGCCCAAACTTTTTGGGCCATGGGCTGGTCACATGGTTCAGCTGACCGGTTGGGTGGTTCATCCCACCAGAAGCGGAAGTAAAACGTGGCTTGCAATCTGTTTTGCAACAATGAGATAGATTTTAAGCTGCCATTTTCTCTGCTTAAACCAGGGGTGCCCAAACAATGGCGCATAGGCCAGATCTGGCCCCTGACACCGTAAGCGCACATTTTACTTCTACTTCTGGGAGTGACAAGCGTGGCACTGGCTGGATGTCAGGGGCCAGATTTGGCCCACGGGCTGTTGTTTGGGCACCCTGCTTTACATCTTCTGCAGTGGATGCCAGTGGATGTTGAAACTGCATTTAAGTTACTTCTGAATACAGTACTGAAGCTATGATCTAGCTTTTATTTCTACTCTACTGCCATCTTCTGGAAAGAAAACAAGAATGAGAATTGAACTAGTGCTGTCAAGACTATTTCTATACACAACATGACCAAAGATCTATGCTCCATAAAACACTAATCCTGTTTTTTTCTTTCAGGTCTCTAATATGTTAATTTAATACAATTTTCTATCAATAAAATAGACTGTCATGATAATCTTTTCACCAAGAAAGAAACAAAATTATACTGATAACACAGCTATACAAAAAAATTTTTTTCCTGGCATGCGCTTTTGCAGTTGTTTTATAATTTCAGGCTGCTGATTACAAATATGATCTCAGATTTGCTCTATCACACCACATTTTTATGCTATTGGCCAACCCAATTGTCATTCCTGACTGCATGTTGGTGTGAGTCAGTTATAGAATTATAGTGATAAAATTAGTGATTATAATGTGATGTTATGTAGATAACCTTATTTATGTATATATTTTAGTGCAGTTCTTGATATAACAATGGACACAACATTGGAAAGAAGGAAATGTTGTAATGACGCAGCTATCTTCTGTTACATCTGTGGCACCTTCACCTTGCGGGATCAAAGGCGCAACATCACTACCTTTGTCAAGAGGGTGTATCTTGCCTACTTTAAAGTACCACTGGGAGACCAAGACAAACGTTGGGCTCCTCATACAGTGTGCAAAACCTGTGTCGACACATTGCAGTCATGGTCTAAAGGAATGAATTCTAAGCTGAAGTTTGGTGTACCGATGGTTTGAAGAGAACCAAGGAACTATGTAGATGACTGCTACTTTTGCCTTGTCAGTGTCAAAGGTTTCAATAAAAAGAACAGACACCATATACAATACTCTGATATCCTGTCTGCCAAATGACCAGTTGGACACTGTGAAGAAATACCTGTGCCTGTATATACAGAGCTACCAGAGATTGATGTTGAATCCCACAGTTCATCTGGTTCTACTACACATGATGATAATGATGCTCCAACCTATACGCCATCTGATGCAGATTCTGTTAGTCTGTTTAGTCAACCTGAATTGACTGATCTGGTAAGAGATTTGTATTTGCCAAAGCAGTCTGCAAAATTGTTGGCTTCCAGGCTGAAAGAGAAAGGACTACTCAGACCTGGCACCAGTGTCTCCTTTTATCGTAACAGAGAAGCAGTACTGCGAAAGTACTTCCAATCTGATGGTCCACTTGTTTATTGTAATGATGTTAAAGGGCTTCTTCTCCATATAGGACTGCCCACATATGATTCCAGTGAATGGAGACTTTTTATCGACAGTAGTAAAAGGAGTTTAAAATGTGTGTTATTGCACAACGGAAATATATTTGGTTCAATCCCAATAGGACACTCCATACAAATGAAAGAAGAGCATGGCAATATAAAGACAATTCTGGATAGATTGGATTACACACATCATGGATGGGTGATCTGTGTTGATTTGAAAATGGTAAATGTTTTGCTGGGCCAGCAAAATACCCTTGTTTCCTATGCTATTGGGACAGTGGGGCTACAGTAAAACACTGGGTGGAAAAGACCTGGCCACCAAGAATCAGTTTGACGCCTGGTGATAAGAACATTACGAATGAGCCTCTGGTTGATAGGAATAAAATTGTATTACCTCCATTGCACATAAAACTTGGGTTAATGAAGCAATTCGTCAAAGCCCTGAATCACGCTGGAAACTGCTTCAGCTATATATGTACAACCTTTCCAGGTCTCAGCATGGAGAAGAAAAAGGCAGGAATATTTGATGGCCCTCAAATTAGAACTCTCATCAGGGATCCACACTTTCTTCCAACAATGACGGCGGCAGAAGCTAGAGCTTGGAATGCATTCACCGATGTTGTTCAGAATTTCCTTGGCAACAAGAAAGCGGACAACTATCGAGAGACTGTGGAGGAGCTGCTCTTGAGTTTCCAAGCACTTGGATGTAGAATGAGCATCAAGATTCACTATTTACATAGTCAGTTGGCCAACTGTCCAGAGAACTTGGGTGACGTGAGTGAAGAGTACGGTGAACGTTTTTATCAAGACATTAAAGTAATGGAAGAACGTTACCAAAGCCGATGGAACACCAACATGATGGCAGATTACTGTTGGTCCTTGATGAGAGACATTACACACATTGAGCATTGCATAGCGTCCAAGAAAAGGTCATTCATGGCGATGTAAGGTTGATATTGTCAATTTACCTTTTTGTACATATTTTCATAGCTTAACGTTTCAATTCTTACATGTTAATATGCTTTCACTCTCAACTTTGTGCTTCAGTTCATAATTATATATGTTTGTTCAATAACGTATTGTATATTGGATGTTATTTTATTAGGTCCGTATCTCTGTTTAGCTCAACAAATATGATAAATTTGCTGTTTGTAGGTATATTGCAATATTTGAGATCTCAAAAACCTGATGTGCTAGAAAAAAACGGATGTCAGATTCGGAATCAACACCTCAAAATTACCTTAGAATTGTTAGAGTACCTCATGCCAGAAAAATTGTGTTGACCAGTGTAATCGTAAGTAATAAAGGATACCAGCAAATCCTTTATTAGATATCAGCTGGACAAAAAACATCTACCCTGTATTTCCACAATGTAAACCTATTAAAATGTAACAGTACTCACTATTTGGGGTTAAACATCCACATATATTGTGTACTTTGGGCAAAATCTTAGCTCACAATAGACATCCAATGTAACTATGGAAATCCTTCCTAAAAAATTAAAAACATTTCTTACACAGAAAATCAAGTGGTTAAACAATTTTGTTTCACGTGCAATTACTAACAATATTTTCCCCAGAAATAAATCCATTCAACAGCAAGTAAGAGTCACATTATTCACCTGATTTATAACCTAGTTTTCCTTCAAGGATTCAGAAGGGACATATATCCATGCAGATCTAAGGTAGGTTTATGCATATACAGTCTTTCAAAAGACTAGCCAATAGAATTCACAGAAGAGCAGATATGCCAACATAATTTTCCAATATTCAAACTCAATTGTAGCTACTGATCACAGTGCCTCAAGGTCATGAGTAAGATACTGAGCATCACCATATGTAAATTGGCAGCTTTAGAGGCATAACATCCTTTGCTCATAAAATAAATAAAAATTCTCATGTTGTAGGCTCTAGAAACACGCCTAACTACATGCACTATAAGAACTGCTCTACTGACAATAAGTATTTATCTTTCATGGTTTGTAAGATTCTCTGCTTCTAACAATTCAGAAGATATGTGTGATGAACTCTGGATTCTGTACACACTTGAATATGATGTTAAGTCACTTTACAAATAATCCAATTTATTCAGGCTACTATTATGCTGCTGTTAAAATACATGAGTGTGTAATATGACTCCAGTACAAGCTTAAATGTTAACATGTTTAATGAGTACCCAGCATGTTAGAGGCAAAATGCTAATTAACTTGTAAACTGCCCAGAGAATGCACCAAGTGCTATGGGGCAGTACAGAAGTATAATTGCAATTGCTATCACTTAGATTAAGAAAGAAGTTTTATTTGTTAATATAAATATCCTCAGTAAATACTGAGTTTATTTTCTATAAAACACTACACAACCATTTTACACTTAATGATTTCAGTGAAGACTAAATTTTCCATTTGTTCAAGAAAAAAAATCAATTCCACTGTTATGTCTCTGGATCTAATATAGCAAGTTCAAAAATTAATCTAAGACCACTATAGCTGTTGTAAAGATTATAGAGCCCACATGTGGCAAAAGAAACACATTAATTCTATTTACTCTACTTTAATTTTCAATATGTAACACCTATAGTCTATAGACAAAGTGATGGGGCAGGGGCTAGCATGCTCTCATCATCTTGCAAAAGCTTGGTAAAGGTAAAGGTTTCCTTGCTTGAAAGCAGCCATATCCGACTCTAGGGTTCAGTGCTCATCTCTGTTTCAAAGCCCAAGAGCCAGCGCTGTCTGCTTCTGCAGATGTTTCCGTGGTCATGTGGCAGGCATGACTAGACACCAGAGCGCACGGAATCCTGTTTACCTTCCCACCAAAGTGGTCCCTATTTATCTACTTGCAATTTCTTGCTTTCAAACTGCTAGGTTGGCAGGTGCTAGGTCAGAGACGGGAGCTCACTCTGTCCTGCAGTACTCTGGAATCGAACTGCTGAACTCCATAAATACCTGGTGGCAGCTCTTTACAGCCTAAGGCAGTGATGGTGAACCTATGGCATGCGTGCCAGAGGTGGCACTCGGAGCCCTCCCTGTGGGCAACCATGCAGTCACCCCAGCAGTTTTCCCCACCCCTCTGCCCAGCAGCCCAATGGGAATGCTTCCTGCCTCCCCCAGCACAGAGTACACCCCACCCTTTGTCCAGCAGCCCAATGGGAGCATTTCCTCTTCCCCCATAGCACAGAGTTCATCCTGCTCCTATGTACAGCAGCCCAATGGGAGTTTCCTTCCTTCCCTGTTGCTGTGTTGGCACTTTAAGATAAATAAGTGGGTTTTGAGTTGCAGTTTGGGCACTCTAAAAGATTTGCTATCACTGGCCTAAGGGGTAAAGACTGTAGCTGTAGTAGCAACAGAAGCAGTAACATCAAAGAACTGACAGTAAGTGGATGCTGTAAGTGCACAGTGTAAGTGCACAGACTGACTACAAAGGATGCTGTAAATGAGCCATAGCAATGTTTCATTGGAATCTGTGCAAGAACTATGGAATATCATCTACAAAGTACTGGTGCAAACACAAACCTGAAAAGGTGGTTGAGAATGAGGATAATAGGGTTAAGATCTTGTGCAACTTTAAGATCCAAACTGGTAAGAAGCTCAAACACAACATTCTAAACATTACTGTCTTTGAGAACCATTTTATTTAAGCTTATTGATATAGTAATCCCAGTCAGGTAGAAGAGATATTGAAAAAAAATCCTGAAATATCAAGATTTGATAAATTCTCCAGAGGTAGTTTTGTTGCTTGCAGGATTGAAACCCTAGCCTGCAGGGCATCTCTAGTACTTGCAGGGTTGTACCCTCACTCTGTTGAAGCTGCTAGGCAGGACCCAAGAGCACTGGGGAAGTTTCTGGAGGCCATGGTAGGCTAGGACCATAGGCTACTTAAGAAGCTGCCTCAGAAACAAAAGTCACTGGATTGTCTGTTGCTTGACTCATGAATCTCTTGCCTTGTTTCTGGTTCTTGCTTCCAAATACTTCCCACTCTGTTCCCACTTTTGCAGGCTGTCATGCCTTGCCAGAATCCACTCTCCTTGAACCCTGTCCTCATCCAGCTCCAACCCCCAAAGGTATTCTGCTTTGTCTGTTCTCTTGGTCACCTGACTATACTTTGGACTATATGCTGTCATCTAGGCCCACCCTGTACGACTTGGGTTTGATTTTGGACTCGGATACTGAAATATGATATTGTTACTGTTTGGCTCCTTACCTGGTTGTTCTGGCTACTGGTATTTGTGTAACTTGCCAGCCACCCATGGCCCAGAGACAGGGAGTACACTGCCAACCGTGCCTTTCTGCTCCAAAGACACACCATAGTTTTGGTTGGGAATAGCAACAGCAATTATACAGTAAAACCTCGGATAATGCTAAAACTTGGTTCCACAAGTCTTAGTGTTATCCGATTTTTAATGTTATCCAATGCATGCATCAGATAACGTTAAAATCCTACGGGATCCATCGGATAACATTAAAACTCCATAGAGATTTATTGTAACTGGCACAGGCTTTAGCGAACGTTATCTGATTCATCCCATAGGATTTAATGTTATGCGATGCAATCCCCCCCCCCCATTGTTTAACGTTGTGCAATTTTAGTGTTATTTGATGCAAATGTTATCCGAGGTATTAATGTACTTGTATACTGCCCCATGCGGTCCACCTAGCAGTTTGAAAGCAAGAAATTGCAAGTAGATAAATAGGGACCACTTTGGTGGGAAGGTGAACAGGGTTCTGTGCATCCTGGTGTCTAGTCATGCCTGCCACATGACCATGGAAACATCTGCAGAAGTAGAAAATGTTGGCTCTTTGGTTTTGAAACAGAGATGAGCACTGAACCCTAGAGTTGGATATGACTGGCTTTTGAGCAAGGGTGACCTTCACCTTTACTGCCCCATGAGACTGCAGTTAAGATGGTGAACTTGATGACCAGAAGGTCGGCAAGTAAGCAGTCTGAAACACGAGTGTTGTATGATGGAGTGAGACCCCTTCTCTGTCCCAGCTTCTGCCAACCTACCAGTTTGAAATTGCAAGTAGATAAATAGGCACCATTTTGTCAGGAAAGATAACAGGATTCTGTGCTCTTTGGCATTTAGTCATGCCTCCCACGTGACCACGGAAATGTCTGCAGAAGCAGACAACGCTGGCTCTTTGGCTGTAAACGGAGTTGAGTACTGCCCCCTAGAGTCAGACACTACTGATGTTCCAGCAAAGGAGACCTTTATTAGAAGCAGCACATAGATATACAGTATATTGTTACAGCCAAAGAGTCAGCGCAGTCTGTGTTTGCAGACGTTTCCGTGGTCATGTGGCAGGCACGACTAGACGCCGGTGAGCACGGCGCCCTGTTACCTTTCCCGCCTAAGTGGTACCTATTTATCTACTTGCAATTTCTTGCTTTCGAACTGCTAGGCTGGCAGGGGTTGGGGCAGAGGACGGGCGCCCTTTCCGTCATGCAGCGCTCGGCTCTCGAACTGCTGACCTTCCACTCGTCAAGTTCAGCGTCTTACCCACTAAGCCACCACAGAGCACTCCCCGTCAGGAACCTCCCCTCCCAAAAGGGACGGTTAGGAGCGGGGTCTTGTGTAGGTAACGGTCGCCTGACAAAAAACAAAACAGAGAAGTCCGTCTTGGCCGGAGGGGCCAAGACAGGAGCTGAGGAAAGGCTACGGGATGGATAAGTGTGTGTGTATGTGTGTGTGTGTGCCTGGCTCACCTCAGCATCGGCGCTTCCGCCCGCCGCCCTCCTCCGTCCCTTCCTCCGCGACCGCTCACCCTCTCCGCCTCTTCCCCCGCACAAGCTTGGCGGCGGCGGAGAGCTGAGCTCGCCCATTGGGCGGCACCTCCGCACGGAGTCGGGTCTTGCTACCATCCCATTGGCAGCTTCTGTTGTGGACACAGCCCGCTGGCCTATCAGCGGAGGAGATGGGGGAAGGGGCGGGGCTAAAGGCCCTCAGTGGACGCTCAAACTGTGGGGTGGGGTGGAGGGTGTTTAAAGTTGTACCGTCTAGTAGTTGCCTCTTACAGTGTTCCCAACCTTTGAATTTTGTACTTCAATTCCCAGAAGACTAAGTCAGTACATTGGCTGATCAGTGCTTGGAGGAAATGACTTAGGCTTCTGGGAATTGAAGTCCAAAAACCAAAGGTTGGGGACCACTGTCGTACTACTTCTTCATGTGCCACGTCGGACTCTGAACATTAGCAATAAAACACTTATATACTCTCCCATAGTGCTTAGTGCACTCTCCAAGTGATTCACAAGCTAGCATTTCACGCACATGTTGGGTACTCATTTTGCCAACCTCAGAAGCATGGAGGCCGAGTCAACCTCGATCCCGTCAGGATTGAACACGATGTTTTGGCTTCAGTACTCCAGTTACAGTTCTATTGGAAGAGACTGGCCCATGTCACAGAGGAACTACTGTACCTTAAAATGGGCTTTTCTTTCCTGTTACCCATTTTCGCATCTCGTGACCTGGCCGAACTTGTTAAACTATAAATAAACTGGATATCTGCCTACCCAGGATTGGGGGGAGGGGTCTCAAAAAAGCTTTGTGGTGGTGAGTGCTGGCACTGCATTTGTGTGCATGCTTGCACTCGTGCTTCATGGAGCAAGAGGGAAGGTACTTTGCCAAAGCACTTCTTCGTGTATATGAACGAGTATGCTTGACTGATCTTTCTTTTCTGCATTGTTTCAGCTATTACACACTTTGAACTGAAGTGAAATGACTCAACGTTTTAAAAGTACAAGGGTCTAATGAGGAAAACTACAATAAAAATGTGAATTAACACACCAAACCTATAGTATTATCCACCCCCACATGTAGTTATGCTCATACAGTGGCTCGGACAGGTCTTTCAAGGTAAGTGACATATTTAATGAATTGTTTTACCAGTTCCACCCTGACAGGGGATTCTAACTCAGGTTTCCTGAGGCCTAGTCCATCATTCTATTCAAAACTTCACATTGACTAATTCTCTTCATATTTGCTCAGGGATAATCTACACTGGACTTGGAGAAACTTAGTTCTGAGTAAACATGCATAAAAAAAAGTTTTACATTCTTTTAATTCACAGGAGCTGAAAATTTTAAAACACTTCCTGAAGTTGCAGAACTAAAACATTAGTTTTTGCATTATCATTCATGAAAAAAGATTAAATTCAATAGGATTTAGTTTTAAATAAATGCTGCTTGGATAGCTGATTGAATTTGAGTACCTGGAGTCCAAGTTTGTCTACCTTGTTTTCTAAGAGAAGAGCCAGCTTCTGTGACCATTGGTAAGCTACAAATTTGCTCAGGATGGTCCCAGGAGGAACAGGTAAACCATTATGAATGTCATGGTAGCATACTATTATCATTAAATGATCATACATTGTGATGAAAATTGCAATTATACACTCACTTGGAAGACAAGCTCATTAAGCTTTCAGTAAACAAACAAATAAATAAATCATAAAATGAGGCACCATCTGATTTTATATCGTACACAACTCTTTATTCAGTTTATAGAAATTACTGCAGTGTGCCCTTATATACAAAAGCATACATAAATTTACTGAAACCAATGGGCATTAGACATGGTGAACATCATATAGTAAGAGGTGGATGTTGAAACCACCTTTTGACACTTGATTGGGAGAGAAAGCAAATACAGAACAGGTCAAGAGATGGAAAACATCAATTACATATGACAATGATAGATAAGGAGCAGCTGTTTCCTTCTCTCAAGCCAGATTCAGGCACTGCAAAGGAATGATGGTAGAGCTTTACCAAGACAGTAAAGGGAGGTATTTCATCACACAGCACAATGCTAAATTTAGCAATGGGCAGTGCTTCAAAAGAAGATTGTACAAATTCATTAGTAGTAAAACTTTCTGGATATATATTTCCGTTTATACCACAACAACAACGGCCTGAGGGAGAAGACTCTGTGGCCTGGCAGGCAGCTGAGGACCTCACCCCCTCCTCTGGGCCCACAACAATGGTCAGAGAGGAGTTAGTCTGTGTTCTGCTTTGGTTGTTTTGTGAGGTTGTATTTTATGATTTTTACTGTACTGTTGCTGTTTTGACTGTAAACCACCCTGAGTCACCTCAGTGAGTGGGTGGCAATATAAATCTGAACAAATAAATAAATGTGCCATCAATCATTTTTTATTTAAGGAAAGCCTTTGATTTTGTGGAAAGCATTATCAGAAGGGTGCCACTGAATTCATGTCTTGGCTTTGTGATTCCCATATGAAACTGAATACAATGCTGTATTAAATGGCCTTTTTGTTCTGATATACAGCATAGTTCTATGCTTACGAGACTACTCAACAGGACAAAATACTCAACATTCAAAACTAAAAAAAACTCTAAGAACCCACCAAGTCTCTAGGGGTAACTGGAACATCCAAATGTATTGCCTTCAGCCTAGTAAGTATGTCTGTCAACAGCACCAATTCATTATAGCTTCTTGCTTACAACCTTTCTTTGTAAATAATCTCTTTGTGACACATGCAATGTGAAATCAGACTAAAGAAGAAAGCAGTACTACCATATGTGTTTAAACCAGTGGTTCCCAATGTGGGGCACAGTCCCCACAGGGGAACTTCAATTCCCAGAAGCTTAAGTCAGTACATTGGCTGATCAGTGGTTTGGAGAATTGACTAACACTTCTGGGAATTGAAGTCCAAAAAACAAGGGTTGTAAAACACTGAAAAGAGCAGATTAATTAAAGCAGGGGTGCCTAAACTACGGCCCGTGGGCACAATTAGGCCTGTGCATCTCATTAATGTGGTCCACGGTGAGCACCCAGACTCACTGAGGACCCACCCCCACCAGCTGATATCAGCAGTGGTGGCAGCAGAGGCAGCGACTGTGCTTTGTCTCCATTGCTCCAAGCAGCCCGCAACATACAGCTGCGGGGGGCGGAGGAGGGCTGCTCCCGCTGTTGACCATTTTGATGTCAGCAGTGGTGGCAGCGGAGGCAAAGGCCATGCTTTGTCCCCATTGCTCCAAGCAGCCTCTGGCTGGCTTCCCTCGCTTCAGCAGCCTTTGCGGACGTGGATCGCTGCCTTGGGGAAATTTTTGGAGCCTTCCCCACTTCAAAATCTGCCATGTTAGGAGAAGCCCTTGGAGTGCCCGGGATGATGTATTTTGAAGTGGGGAAGGCTCTGAAAATTTCCCGCAAAGGCTGCTGAAGTGAGGGAACCCAGCCAGAAGCTGCTCGGAGCAGCGGGGGCGAAGCGCAGTCACTGCCTTCACTGCCACCGCTGCTGATGTCAAAATGGTCAGCAGCAGGAGCAGCCCACCTCTGGCCCCCGCAGCTGTGTGTCAGGGTCAGGACCAGCCCACAGCAGGAAAAGTTTGGGAACCACTGAATAAAAGACAGAAATATGCTAAAAGAAAACAGTTGTTTGAATCTAGAGAGTAACAACTAAGCAAAAGGCAACATTATCATTATGATGAGATTAAATGTTTAGAGTCTTACTATAACTGTAAGGAATTAAGCAGCAAGTTTTCCATGGCAACCTAAACCAATTCCTGTTTAGGACTGCCTTTTTCGTGTTATAAAGAAACACTTGCAGTGCCGTCATGAACAAAATGTCAATACACTAAACAATTTATTCCAGATGCAATAATTCGTTACACAGGAAATTTGTACATTATATTTATAGCTTCAAGTTATTTGAAGTCTGGAATGTATTCTTCCAGTTGCATAGTGATATATATATATATATATATTTAAGAAAAGATATTATAATAGGAATAAAAATATTTTTATTTGGTACTTCTAAACAACTATTTTCAGGTTACACATTTTAGCATCTCATGTAGTTTTTAGGTCACTTAAAATGTTGATATATTACATAGTGTTACAGATATCTCAAACATAAAATAATAGTTGTAAACAAATCATTACTTCCACTCATTCAGCACCATGCATCACATTTGGATTGCTATTTAAATAAAAACCTGTTTGGCTGAAGCTGGTAACAATACCTGTCAGGTAACCATTTGTAAAATACACTGCCATAGAACTGGCTTAACATATATAAAAAATTATTACTCTGACTTCTCTCTCTCTCTCTCTCTCTCTCTCACACACACACACACACACACACACATTTTTGCTTTCTCAAATATACAAACACACTTGTAACCCAAGTACAATATTTCATGGTAAGGAACAAAGACACATCCTTATCATCCAGTTATAAAAAAATATAACCCGTCATAAAGATAAAATACAGTTCATTGGATGTCCTAATTACTTCTAGGTTCTACCACAGCTCAAGTAATACATTACAGATTGTCCTGGAAATTTCTCTTTTGTATTCTCTATTCACTCACCTGAAGGACACTGCTACTACAGTGACATATGACAACAACTAACGGAATCATACCCTAAAAATTCTGTCTAGAACCCCAGTCTAGTACCACAGCAATAAAATTTGATTTTCATGTTTAACTGACAGTAGACCAGAATTTTTTACACTTGTACTCAACCCTAGGACTTTTATCTTTCGATAGACAAGACTTTGAGTTGAGTGCAACTTGTGGCTTAAGACGGAAGAATTCTAGCTATGTTCTCTCCATCTCCATTCCCCCCCTTCAAACATCAACTCCTATGTTCTTACAGAAGCAGAAAATACAAATTATTTACTTTTACTGTAGATAGTATGTTAATATCATGGTTTTTTTTTAGGATGAAGTTATTGTATTCTCACACTTCTGAGATCACAGTTATTTTGGGAACACAGTAAATCCTACTGAAGGCAGTGAATAGTTGATCTCCAGAAGTCTAGCAGCACTCTATCCACTCACTTTAAAGCGCTGATCCAGTTCTGTGGTATTTCCACAACAAGTGTTTTTCTTACTCAAAGAGTACCTCTTGATATTGTCTAGTGAGAAAAAGTTTTTAAAATATTTTTAAAATCTGGGATAGTGGTGGTGCTCAGATCCCTTCAAAACCCACAGATCAGGCCCTCTAAAAGACACAAGGATACTTTTTGATCCTCACTTTTAAAAACTGGTGGCATGGAGGTGTCAGAGGGCATATTTGGGGGCCCAGGAACCACATCCCCATGGACTATATGTTACCCACCCTTGCCTTAGGGCCTTATATAATACCAATATTCAATCTCTTTACTGCTGTCCAGTGGTTTCTGTAGTTTCTTTGAGAAGCCTTACTGAAGAGGAGATGCTAAATATAATTAATTTTAAACAGAAACCAGAGTTTTAGGTTATACTGCCTTATAAGACCAACCTTTTGTACAAAAGTCTGCACCAATTAGACTACTGTGATATCTGGTTGTACCAAGAGAGAGAACGCTGAACAGCTTTTATCCAGTTACTCATGGCAGGTTCATATTCCTTTGACTCCTTCTGTGGCTTAAAGTCCTTCTCTCTTTCCCTTAGCTTCTTTAGCTGCTCTTTGTCATTCCAGAAACCTATAAAAAGCATGCAAAACATTCATTGCCAAGTTGTCAATAAACTTTGCATCAGAAACAAGTGTAGAACAAAATATAAGTCAAATTTAAGAAGTACTGTACAGTCGAACCTCAGTTAACAAACGGCTCAGTTAACATAAAAATTGCATAACAAAAGGAAATCCATAGAAAATAGTGGCTCAGTTTACAGGATTTTTCCTCAGAATGGATTAATTGGTTTTCAATGCATTCCTATGGGAAACTGCCTTTTGATTAATGTATTTTGGTTTTCAATGCATTCCTATGGTAAATTGCATTCAACGCATTCCTATGGGAAATTTGGTTAAAGCAATTTTCGTTGTAAGAAATGTCCTGGAGAATGCATTAATTATGTTAACCAAGGTTCCACTGTAGTACAACTGAGAATCTTCACAGATTCAATGAGCCTACTCTAGCATGACTTACATTTACCTACCACTTCTCTGGGCAATTTACAAGCTAAACCTAAAAGACCATCCTGCATAATATGTTCAACAATTTGGTGATTTTTTTTTTAAAAAAGTTAATATTAACAGCACCTATAATACTCAATTGTTAAAGGCAGCTTTAAATAGTCTGTTTCCAGCAATTTCCTGAATGTAAGGAAAGAGGCAGCCTTGTGTATTTCCATTGGTAAACTGTTCCAAGCAGTGGTGGGGTTCAATTTTTTAAAATCCCTACTCTGTGGGCGTGGTATGGTGGGCGTGGACAGGGAGAAAGCCCTGGATTGCACCCGAATTCGGACTACTTTATTTCAAAACTTGGATGGGCAGGGCCAGCCAGAATTTCTGCTATCAGTTCTGGTGAACTGGGGTGAACCTGCTGAGTCCCACCACTGGTTTCGAGATTTGGGATACCACCAAAAAGGCCCAATTCCTTTGCTTCACCTGTCT
This sequence comes from Furcifer pardalis, assembly GCA_030440675.1. Taxonomy (NCBI): domain Eukaryota; kingdom Metazoa; phylum Chordata; class Lepidosauria; order Squamata; family Chamaeleonidae; genus Furcifer; species Furcifer pardalis. Next base: position 262,292,152 of record CP126890.1, read on the forward strand.
GGGTCCCCTTGGTGTTTTGAATCTTAGTGACATGGATTGAGAAGAGTGGGTAGCTGGTTTTTGGAAGAGACATTCCAACAAGTATCAAGTTCCTAAGCCACTAAAGTCATTAAAGGCCATAACCAGCACCTTGAATTGAGTATGGAAATTGACAGGGAGCCAATAATTTACTAGTTTACTATGATCAAACTTAATAGTTTCAGAAAGCAATCTGGTTGCTGCATTTTGGACCAGCTGAAGTTATCATGAAGTTGCTATTCGTAATTTATTTAGTTCATTTATAACTGATGTCTAATTTTCTATTGTAAAGATTTTTTAAATATCTTGTAAACCGCCCAGAGTGGGAAAATATCCCAGATGGGCAGGATATAAATGTAATTAATAAATAAAAATAAATAAATTAACAGAGGTAAGCACAGAATTTTGTTCTGCATTCACATGATAAAACAATGCTGGTGGATGACAGAAATCTTAAAAGGCAGCGTCTCCACTAACTCCAAGTCCAGACTAGTTCAATGTTTATTAGACCAACCAAAAAGGGACAAAAATTATGCAAGCTTGTTTATGGTTTTTTTGGCTGGTCTAAGAAAGGTATTAGTGTAGTAGATGTTATATTTTGTTTTTGTTTTTTACAGCCTCTCCTGATATTGATTATCTGCAAGTCTTTGCACTTTCAAATACATATATTTGCACATTCATTAAAACAGATCACTACCCTATTTTTAGATGATACATACCTACAGCAAGGCCTGCTAGAAAAGCTGCACCAAGACAAGACATATCTGTATGAACAGGTTTGCTTATAATTTTATTTATTAAATCAGACGTCATCTGCATCACAAAATTATTTTTACTGACACCTCCATCTGCTCTGCAAGAAAGAAAAGAAAATGCTTTAAATTATTAAATTCCAGGAAATGTATCTGATCTACATGTTATGCTCAATAGATAAAATGATCTCTAGGAATTAATTTCATCTTCAGTCCACCAGATGTCTTTGTTCTAGTTACATGGTCAAGAGTTCAATCATACAGAAATACTGTACAGTATTAAAAGTTGCCAGTCAGTAGATCACTATTGTGCTCATTCTTTAAATATTCATTATTCTGCTCCATTATTCTGTTATACTGTATATAGCAGACAAAATTATTACACTCAGCCTGAAAGGGAAAGTGCAACATATTGGTAATTATCAAACTTAAGAACTTGTAGAAATCCCACTTTCTTTTCTTCCTTAAACTTTGTGGATTTAATATTGATACTTCTGTCTCCAGCCAAACCCATTATCCCCTTACTTTGCAAATACACAGAACTATGTTCTAGCACAGGGATCCAAAACCAATTTTGCGCCATGGACTGGTTTCATGCCATGGACCATTTGACTCAGGCAGTGAGGTATCACACTGCACTGGCGCAGGCAGAGCCCCACCATAGTTAAGCAATGTGGAGGAGGGCCCCCTGACCACCTGCCTATCTGCTATGCCTGAAGCCTGTGCTCTTGCTCCTTCTGCCGGGCAGATCCAGCGGAGCACACTGAGGGCAGGAAGCTGCCACTGGGGCTCCCAGTACCACCCACCCTGTGGCCCAGTTCGGGACAGCCCATGGCCCAGTATCAGTCCACGCCCCAGTGGTTGGGGACCGCTGTCTTAGCATGTCTCACCATCTCTGGTACTTCAGCAAAAACTTTCTCATCCAGATTGAGGATATGATGTTGGCTATAATATGGTAAGACAAATTAGGGTTCCTCCAGATAGAATTCTTTAATGCTTGGAATGCTCACTATTTTGGGTTGTAGCTTCCATGCAACATGACTGAGGATTGGGGCAGTTGTAGTCCAAAACAAAAGAACATGTTTATCTGAATTGTGGTTCTTTGCATTAATTTTTGTAAAAAGCTAGCAGCCTCATTTTAAAGAAAACCCTCTTAAAGCAACCAGTTACTGAGAAAAAGCCTACCTAAAGAGAAAGGTATTTGCCTACTTGCAGAACAACAAAGAGGGATTCTACAGTTGGCAAGCAACAGGTAAGGCTATCTTTCATTTCCTCATTGAGTATACATGTAAAGGTGGTGAGATCAAGAATCAGTGAACCATCTCCTCTGTATATTCCACTGAATCAAAGGGCCTCCTCTAGCCTAGTCTTACTTTAGTGTAGTAAGTATTTTTGTTGTTCAGTCGCACAGTCGATTCCGACCCTCTGCGACCCCATAGATCACTGTCTGCCAGGCACTTCTGTCCTCCACCATCCTCCTCAACTCGCTCAGCTCTGTGCCCATTGGTAGATAACTACTATAATGCAAATTACTATACCAAGTAACAGGATTTCAGCCAATGAGAGATAACACTCAGATATTTGGGTTGAAGGGCTCCTATATGTAGATAACACTAAGGCCTACTTCTCTATTAAACCAGTTGAGAGAATGCAATGGAACTGATGGCACCTGGAATCAGTAAGAAGTAAATAAATACCAATAAATTAAAGCTCAATCCAGATAACCTTCTGCTTCTAAGTAGATCATCTGACTGGGATGTTCTGAACAAAACACAGTGTCCTCAAAAAGAAAGATGTTTGCAACTTGGGGATCTTGATAAATCCAGCATTGTCACCATAGTCATCTGTGAATCCACCTCTTCCATTAGCAAAGAGTAATCAGCCAGTTACAACCCACCCTGGATGAAAACAGTTTAGCTGAAGTTATTTTTACTCATTTAATGTTAAGCATTAATGCACAATGTACATTAGAAATGCACTTGAAAACTATCTAGTAAGTTCACTAAATTCAAATAAGGGCTGACAAGGTAAACATTTGTGTTGTAATGGGCATAAGATCCCAAGTGTCCTATTACTTTCATCTGAAGATTATCTGAAAATATTTTATTCTAGATTGATACATATGATTCCATAAATTGTATTATAGGAACACTGAACTAAGAAATATTACATAATTAGTGTCCAAAAGAGGATGATCAGATTAACATTTCAGATTTTCCAAAAGTAGACTGAAAATCAATAATCTGCCAAACCAATTTGTGAGTGTCACTAGGCAGTTCAGTGACAACTCTTCAGAAGTTCAACAGAGCTGAACAGGCAACTAAGAAGCTCTAGTTCCTCTTCAGAAGCTTAAATCAATGGAAATTTTCAAGGGGATAGCTGTATTAGTCTGTTGCGGCTAGAACAACTAAGTCTTGTGACATCTTGAAGCCTAAGATTTCACTGAGCTCAATCCAACCAGCATAGAAGCATGGATCACACCACTTAAATAAGAACCACCACTGCAAAAGTGCAAAGTAAGCTTTCTTTTGGGAATTTTCTTGGCTTTCTTCATCAGATATCATTGCTTGGATGGCAGCACTTGTACAAGCAGCACAATCCCACATTAGCACACTGGTAGAACTTATTATTTAGCAGACATTCACCAGGATACTGTTCTAACAAATGTCATTGGTGAAAGATGTATCTCAAAGTGTACATTATTCAGAGTTATCTGAAGAAATGTGCCACAGTCAATGAGAGCTAAGGTGCCAAAGGTCTAACAAGCAGTTGAGCTTGCTAGATGAAAGCATTTCAATTTCTGGATTTTTAATAAAACATCTTGGGAGCTATAGCCTTTACATATTATACAAATGTAAGATGTGTAAGATGTAAACCAGGGATTCTCAACCTGAAGCCTGTGGGCTGAATGCGGCCCGCAACACCATTTCATGTGGCCCCACTGCCACCTCCACCACACCAGGAAGTGCCATGTGGTGGAGGAAGGGCAAAATGGCCATCTGGCCCCTGAAGCTGTCTGAGGGAGCATGAACTGGCTCCCGGCTTTAAAAGGTTGAGAACTCCTGATGTAAACCAACTGAAATTTTAGAATGAACGTACCGGATGAACGTTGGTGATATGCCCACATCTCTTGTGATGGTGTCATAGAGCTGTTTGTTTCTTGGAAAATTGGGGGGGGGGAGAGAAAATTAGATACAAAAGAAAATATGGATACAAAAGTAATATTAACTTTAGAAGCACGATCCAATGGGAACAAGAAACTGTATTTTGCTCAAAACTTAACTAGAAAATGAAACTACAGTACTGTATTTCCATGATGTGGTCCAAGCTGCTATTAAAAGTAAATTAGAGATACTCAGCAGTTCAAAGCAATCCATGTACTGTATTCTGATTCAAAAAAGTAGTGATGGGAGTTACCAGAGAGAATCAACCTGTCTTCTCTTTGAGAAATGACATGTTTGAATACTAGAGCAAGAGACTAGTAGTACTAGAAGGAACAGTAAAGATTTGAAAAGAGATGAAAAAGCAGTAAAAAGAGATGAAATTCAGTGTGAAGAGTGAAGGCAGGAAACAAACTTGCTTGAGAAGGGTTGCTGTCTATGGGAATGATTTTACTGACAGCTAAAGCAAGTTTATCTATTTTTTTGCATCTGCAAATCACCAGATTTTGTGTGTGTGTGTAAGAGAGAGAGAGAGAGAGAGTGTGTGTGCCTTAGGGTATCCTCCTCTATTACATGAAAATGACAGTGTAAGCATGTTGTTGGATGATGTGGGAAACTTTAATTCAGCAAAACACTGGTAGAATTTTTATCCCATATTAACTGGCATGTATCACTTATTCTAAGACAGTGGTGCTTAGGGGTTAAGACGCTGAACTTTATGACAGGGAGGTTGGCAGATCAGCAGTTTGAGACCTGAGTACTGCACGACGGAGTGAGCACCCATCCGTCCCAGCTCCTGCCAACTTAGCAGTTTGAAAGCAAGAAATTGCAAGTACTGTACATAAATAGTACCACTTCAGTGGGAAGGTAAACAGCGTTCCGTGCACTCTAGGCATGCCTGCCACATGTCCATGGAAACGTCTGCAGACTCAGACAGTGCTGGTTCTTTGGCTATAAACAGAGATGATCACTGAACCCTAGAGTCAGATACGACTGGCTTTTGAGCAAGGGTGACATTTACCTTTCACTTATTACCTGAAAGCTATAGATTCTAATATAGCCCGAACGAGATGTGTTTTGGTGGTGGAAGGTGTAATCCCCATAAAAGATGTACATGCATAAGGGTCATTCACTGGTATCTAAAGTAAAAAGATAAGTAAATGAGGAGTGTAATAATGTTTTTCTGGCAGATGCTTCAGAATAGATTGGAAAATTAAGAAAAAATAACTTGTAAATGATAAAAAGAGGCAGTATAATAATAGTAAGAAAATTAAGACAGCAATAAGTAGCATTTTTACCTGCAGCCCACTAAAAGATGGGACAAAACAAACACCTCCTGAATTTGTTACGCTGTGGGCCATTTCTGATGTCTCATCAGCAGTAGTAAAGAGACCTGTGAAAGCATAGATGATGTGGGTTTACTCCATACACTTTCCCATATTTCTGCAGCATTTTCACCTCAAAATTGAAGATTTATACCACTAATACTAAATATATATATATGTGTTTATCAAACTATATGATAGTTCTAAGCTTTCCTCCCATAGTCTCCTCAGTTAACACAGCCTTCTGATATCCTATTAATGGTGATTTCAAATTAGGGGGGAGGGCATAGCCAAAGTGGCCTGAGTCAACCTCTTCCTCTTCTATTTGCTGTACTAGAGGTCCCTGCCCTGATACATAGCTCAGATATTCAATTTGGGTTACTCACCTAAGCTTTCAGCCCATTTTATTGCATTTCCAGTATCAGAAGCATTGCCTTCAGCTAAGTAGATCAATTCCTTCCCAATTTTCCAACCTACCAATGGGTATACACCTTAAGATAAGAAGATGTATTATTTATTTATTTATTTTAGAATGACAGCAATAGTATCCCATGTCCACCAGAAAAGATTTTCAATTTAAAAAATGATCCTATCTAATGGAAATGGAAGGAAAGTTATTTTCTTCAAAGTTGCCTTAGTACTGCCCTCTCCAAGCCTCTGCTCTGAAGGCCAAGGAATCTTCTGGAATAGCACAAAGGTTGATGGGGAAGATGAATGGTAATAATTAGGACAACTACCAAAAGCCCCCTTTCTTCCACAAATGGAAATTTCACTAATTCAAAGCCCCTTGCAGGAGAAAACTTTCTTTGGTACTGTTCAATGTTGTCCAATATTGTGAGTCTATCATTTCTCCAAAGAGCATAATGTGACATTACAGTTACTTCTCATTTTATTTTCTTTGGTCGTATCCCATCTCAACTTGTACTGTAATGAAGCAGATGAAATTACAGTAAAACACCGGATGATTGGATCGGATAACGCTAAAATCGCATAACGTTGGGGAATTTGAGACAAACATTTGGATTGGATAACATTATGTTAACCATTATGTTAACGTTATCTGATCCATCAGATAATCTTTGCCTCAAATTCCCTGAGGTGTGGCTGTGACTCACCAGTTTCTCTTGGGAGAAAGGGAGGGGCTGCCTGCTCTCAAGCTTGCCATATTTGAATAACAAAGGCTTGCAAAACCAGTCTGACTAGTTTAGCAAAGCAAAGGCTTAGGACCCTTTCCCCAGTGTAATCCAGAACCCTTTGCAGAAAAATAATTGCAAAGAGACAATTTGACCCAATTACCTTTATGAAGTTTCCTTTTTAAATTCTAAACAGCCTGAACCCAAGATTCTAGCTCCGCAAGCCTCATGCATTGTCAAAGGAAAACAAGCAGACTGAAACCTTTCACTTACAAAGCAATTAAGCTTTTCCCACCCTGCAAAGCCCTGAGGGAACTTCCTTTATTACAGCAATGGTAGGTAGGCTGATTCTAAACGAAAACATTTTCCTAGCTTCTGTTCAGATCTTTTAAAACAGCACTTCATAAAATTTTCAAAAATTTTAAAAGGCTGCATGGCTTTGTTCCCCTAAAGTCATGGTGGTCTGGCATGTTTTTGTAATGTATTTACCCTTTAGACAATTATTTCTTAAAGTTCTTTAAGTTTCCAGGATGTTTCCTTGACTTTCCCTTGAAGCTTCTGTTGCTTATCTCTATGGAGTTAACGTTATCTGATCCACCTGAATAGGATTTTAACCTTATCTGGTGCATGCATCGGATAAGGCTAAAAATCGGATAACGTTAAGACTTGTGGAACCAAGTCTTAACGTTATCCGAGGTATTACTGTACATGGATTAATGAAGATTTGAATCAGAGCTTCCCTTCTCCATAATTTTAATTGCCACATTACAGTGATCATTATACCCTATTTGCTGGCATATAAGATGCACTCCCCCCGCCCCCCAAATACACTGGAAATTCGAGTTGCATCTTGTACTGTAGTATATCCTATAGTGAGCTATTTTGGTAATAATGGGGTACATTTTATACCCTGATATGTCTTATACACTGGCAAATACGGTACATATTCTTTATAACATCTGGACCCTTTCCATAGTATTGTTTGATTTAGTCCAACATCATTCCCAGCGAAATGAATTTCGCCAAAACCAATATCATTTAAGTATCAAGTAATACTGTAGTTGTAGGTCTTCTGAGTAGACATATAAGGCATTAGCAAGCATGCACTCCAATATACTCATTGATTTAGTTGACTATCCTTGAAAAAAGCAGCTAATTTCCTTTAAACTTACCCTATCTATCATATTTTCTTTAGTAAGGAAAACAAAGTGAAATAGGCATTGTTAAGTTATGAATTACTTTATTTCCAAATATGCACTCAGTGCATTTACACTTCAAAAGCTATGGGTGGAAAGACAGTTTATAACACCTCTCCCTTTCAAAGGCTCTCCATACTACGTATGATGACAAAAAACCTGATTCTTTACTAAAATGTGTTCTTCTGTGAATGAAGTTTGCTTGGCTGATACAATGGATCATGTCTGCACAATTTTATGTGAGTTAAATATATATATATTAATCAATTCTTTTTAAACAAATGTTATTGTGAAATTCTTTTTATCCACAATGATTTTTATTACTCCAAAATTTAGACTACTGTAGAAGCAAACAAATTTACCTTTTCTAGATGTATGAACTTTGTCCCCAGTGTTAATATCCCAAAATGACCCAGTCCCCATGGTGACTTTAGTATCCCCTACATCAAAACAACATTGTCCAAACATGGCTGCCTGCTGGTCTGCCACCTATAGGTCAAGAAAAGAAAATCAGAGAACTGTCAGGTAAAAATCAATGGCTGCCTCAAACAACATTTGGCATTTGGGAAAGAACATCCTTTGGCAAGTTACATTCCTCTTCCTCACAAACATTTAATGTATAAAGTTATTGGGTGGGATGCATATAAAGAGTACAAAGGAAGGGGGTCCTTGACATACTAGGATTAGTACCTGGGCTGGCATATAAAACCAAGCATATTGTAGGGATACAGTAAGGAAGTGTGTAACATCAAATTAACATAGTAATTACAACACATAGTCTTAAGCAGGCATCTATCAAATGTTGTCAATGCCAAGGCAGAATCAAGTAATCAAGATCAAAAATTTTGAAAGATTAAAAGGAAGGTGAGAGCTACTATATTAAAAAGGTTCATCCTGCAGGACAAAGAAGGTTAATCACAAATGACATTAACTTGCTGCTGACTTGAGATTGATCCTTCATCTGATTTTGGGACAAGTACAATGCTCTTTCTTTATCCTACTCTCAAAGTTGATGTCCTTTAGACTGAAGTGCCACTTGAATAATGGGCACACTGTACAAAGCAATTGTAGCATCTATTTCTTTGCTGTATACAACACTACAGTATGAGTAGTAAATGCACAAACTCTGATTGTGCACACCCCTAGGGACCCTAGAGAATGGGAGGTGGGAAGACAGTTTATCAGAGGTTATCCATCATCTCTAACACAAATAAGAACTAACTTTCATCTAAAAAGGCTTGATATATTATGCAATATTTCTTTTTGCATCTAGTGACAGCAGATTAGTTTGGAAAAGCCAGACAGAGAAACTAGCAAACAAGTAGAGAAGCAAAAAGCCCTTTTTCACTTAGAATGAAAAAGATAACTTCAGAGCCAACTGCTGGTCTCCAGATTGATTACACTCCTAAAAGTGTGAAGGCATGTAGTTAACATGGCTACTACTGTTTTATGTTATTTATTTTAAAATAAATTCTACTGACTAAATGAGCTTATTTAAACTTAATGAAATCATTTATTTCCTTAAATAAAAGAAAAATCATCAACACCCTCAAAATATAGGTAAAATAAATTTAATTAAAACAAATACATGGATTTAATTTTTAAAATGTTTCCAATGCATAAATGTTTCTCACTTTCCAAAAGAAAAATTCATTGAGCCCATGAATTAAAATGTATTAACTACTTTTAAGAGGTAATTCTATACTATTTGGAACACAATAATTAAGTTTAATAAGGCAAAACTAAGCAGTAGCATCAGGGAGTCACAGTTCTGTAATCGTCTGATCACTAAACAGCAAGATATATAAAGAACAGTCTCTGATGAATGAGAGAGATAGTAGATCCCCAGAAATATAGTTCAACTGAGCAAAGATTTCACTTTTCAAAAAACCCTGAAAAAAGCTGGTCATGCTCTCTGAAAAATCTTTCACTCCCCTGAAAACACAAAGGGAGCATGAATAAATCAACATTTTAGTGTGCTAGGGGACTTCTGGGAGGGTTTGCCTACACTTGACCTAGACTCAGCTTCAACACCTCAATGCAACTGTTGAGAAATGTTGAGAAATCTATCAAGAATAGCAAAAAGAAAGAAAGAAAAATAAGGAAAGATAATAAAAATGAAGTTTAAAAGATCCAGAACTTTTCAGTAGTATGAATTTAAGATGTGAAAAGTAAAATGTTATTTTTGAAGTGGTAGTCATGTTAGTCTGTGCAAGCATATCAGAGAACAAACAAAACAAAACAAGAAAGACAAGAAATGTTGTGTCACCTTAAAGACTAACTCCTGTATTTTAATGTTCGCTTTCTTGGATCAAGTTCACTTCATCAGACATAAGGCATCTTTATGAAATGGAGTTGATCCACAAAAGCTAACATTAAAATACAGGAGTTAGTCTTTAAGGTGCCACAACATTTCTTGTCTTTTTGTTTGTTTGTTTGCTCTCTGCTATGTAAAATGTGATGTTATAATAAAAAATCGTGTTAATTTTTCAAATTTAATCGTTGGATCTATTTCAAATAGCTCTGAAAAAGACATTTTGAGCCATGTAAAGTATATGGAGCGCAGATTCATTTGGACTTAAAAATATTTTTTCCTAGATGTCATTAATAGTCAACTCTTTCTAAATATAGCTCCACAAAGATGGTACAGGCATTGGGTGGTCCGTCAAATATTGTTAGAATCTTGTTAGCTTAGCCTTGTTGTGAAGGGAAAGAAGAACAGCAGTGACTTACCAAAGCTGTTATTTCAATAGGCACACCAAATATTTCAGCATCAACTGATCCGTAGTTGTGACTTAAAATAAACGTAAAGTTTATAGGTTAGCACTCTTAAATCAATTAATCTTTGTTTATTCTTACATATCAGTGTGTAGTATGTACTACTTCTAAGTAGAATTCAGCTGTGGGTTAGTTTAATATTTGTTCCTATATAAATGCATTGATGTTCAGGTTTTCATTCACAAAACCACACACACACACACTTTGATCTTACCTTGTGTCTTCTACTGGTGGAAAAACTGATATTGGAATGGAAAGTATTTTGCTAAGGAACCCACTCCACTCCAGCTGAAACCACATGCATATGGAGGAAAGAAATTAAAATCAAAACAGAACAAAACAAAACTGCAACAGTTTTTCTGAAAGAATGATTCGTACCTTAAAGGGATCAAAAAATCCAGTGGTACTGGCATTCGAATAATCTGTTGCATACACTACACCTGGGTATCAAAATAAACAGATGAAATTAATTGGATGCCAATATTTATATGAAGATTACAGTGAAAACACAGAGACAAACTTTAGGCACCTTTGATATTTTCAACCAATAACTCAGTTAATAAACTGCAGCAGAAAGTACCAGCTACATTTTCTTTATAGCCGAAAGTCACTAAGCATGGAATAACAGTCTTTCTAAGCAGCACAATCAGGTCTTGGCAATATTATTCAAAGAGATCACCTCTCAGGTCAGGATTTGGGCTCAGTTTGCTCCAGGAAGTGAAATAATATTGAATAAGTAAGAAAAAAGACAAAAACAAAAAACCCTACAAAATAATCTATTCCAATGTCCTTGGTAAATATCTAGTGGGACGGCCAGGTTGTTGCCTTGCACAAGACTCATGAATTCAATTAGAGGGGAATGCCTGTGTCCTTATGGCCTATGGCAGTGTAGGCAAACCTATGCCATGCCTTTTCTATGGCCATGCGCATCATCGCAGGCACACCCTGCCCCACCCTGACTCACCTCGCACTGCCAATGGCAGTGCCGCTTCCTCACCCACCCCAATCCCTCTGCTAAAGGGGAGGCTGAATATCTCACCCAGGAGGTGGCAGAGGGGAACGAGGTGAGGCAAACAGACACATCCCTCCTGGGAGGCAGTGGTGGTGAGTGGGCAGGCACAGGATTTCAGCCTCCCCTTTGACGGAGAGAAAGGAGTGGGTGAGGAAGTGGCGCACACACCCACGTGATGTCACCAAAGGCACACCGGCAACATCACATGTGTGCATGTGCATGCACGGTGCTTGCCTGTGCGCTGCCGCCTCCACCGCTTTGGTCACTTGGTTTATAAAAGATTCACCCACCCACCTGTCACTGGCATATGGTAATATACTTTTGTAGCAAGTAAGTATGCCTCAGGCAGCAAGGTACAAATGCAATGGAGTTGTTTGTCATGTTGGAAGGAGCAAAATGTATCTACAGAAAAAGTGGGAGGTAGCTCATATGCTAACCCATAGGTCAAGTTCTTCCTCATTTAAAATATCCTGTCTCCTTGTAGATGGAGCATGGAATAATTTGTGGGCTTAGTGGGGGAACACAAGTTGCTCTCTTCTCTATCCACAAATACTGTTTATGTCCAAGTAAAAAGAAGAAAGACTTGGGGAAAGTTGGTAGTAGGACAGAAAAGGAAGTGGTAAACAGTAGGCTTTACTTCAGGTCAAATCTATGCTACTTTACCACAGAAGGTTTTGTGTATGTGTGTGTGGGGGTCATTTTGCAGAATGTATATACAGTACAGTGCATTGATTTAGAACCAAATGTCATACAAGTGGAATAATGCTAATGAAAAAGCAAAATGTATTAGCACTGTTATAATTGATAACAAATTATCATGTTTTTATATCCTCCCCATGTTTGCACCTAATGAAACATGTTCTCCATGGACTGTACTGCGCATACTACAGTGGATGGCTGAACCAAACCAGGTCAGAGGAACAAATTAAACAGGGTCCATTTCTTTAATGCTGGGTTCTAACTATATCTGTATATACAAGTGTATGTTGAAAAAATATTTGTACCTAGATTTTACTCTACAAAATACAAATAGAAACAGGAATAATAATCTTAGAACTGTAGAGCTGAAAGGGACCCTGTGGATCATCAAATCCAATTCCAAGTAGCATATCAAAACAGGGAGAACGATACCTTATTATTATACCACATTATTCCAAGAGATGATAAATAATAACAAATATACCCGGCACTTACCTATTACCTCAAAATCTAAAAATAGATGCAAAGACTTTTCAATATTACCACAAATGTATTATTTCTTTGTCTCCTTCTCACCTTTGGTAAGTTTATATAGAAGCCATGTGTCAACTGTTCCAAAACAACAATTATCATCTTTAATAGCCTGCTGTACCTAAGAAACATACACAGACAAATTAACAAAAATCAATTCATGTTACCATTAAAAATAAACAATTTAATAAAATATTAGTTTAAATTAAATTATTTTAAAGTCTGTCTTCAGAAATCTTAAATACATATAATTACAGGAATTTATTGAAAATATTATCCCCCTACCCCCAATTTAAGTCTTATATTCCCACTGAATCTTATTCACTGAATTCATACTTCTTAGTTTAGAAGCCAATGCATTATTTTTATAGCAAGTAACCTGAAAAAGGATTCTTTGTCAGAATTCCAAATAATCCAATACAAACACAAATACATAATGATTAAGACAAGCCTGAATTCACTTATGTTGCTAAATCCAGAGCAATCTTAATGATACATGTTGTATTGTGAAAGACAGAAGCTTGTTAATGAGTACAACCAGTGGTGGGCTGCTGCTGGTTCGGACCAGTTCATCTGAACTGGTAGCAGCCATCTGGAGGGGCTTGGCGGGGGGGGGGGGAGTAAACCTCCTGGTGACCGGTTCGGTCGCCTCTCTGGCCGCCCTGTGGATGACATTTCCGGGGCCCCCAAAATGGCTGCTTGGAAGTGTGCATGCGTCAAAACTTCATTTGATACATGTGCACTGAAAAATAGAAGTGCGCATGCATCAAATGGAGTTTTGATGCATGCACACTTCCAAGCAGCCATTTTGGGCTGCCCAGAAAGGACACAGTAGCATCCTTGGAGCGGCGGCGACAGCAGCGACCGCCAACGCTGCTCCCACAGTGGCAATGCCGGACCGGGCCAGGCCGCACTGCCGGGCCTGGCTGTGCTACTGGGCCTGACCAGGCCAGGTCAGGCCGCGCCACCGGGCCGCTGCCACCTACCTGCTGCTCCCCGAGTCCCTGATGGCTCAACCCCAGCAAAGGTAAGGAACTAGGGTTTTTTTCTTTGTGTTTCGGGTGGGGGGTATTTTATGTAGTGTGTGTTTGTTATTTTTATGTGTACTGTGTCTTTATTTTTTTAACTTTGGCTCCACCCACAACATCATGACGTTGGCTCCGCCTATGATGTCATGTCATGACATCGGCTCCGCCCACAGTGTGGCAGTAAACATTTTGACAGCCCACCACTGAGTACAACTAATATTAAGATATGCCTTACCTCACTTATATGTTGCAAAACCCAAGCCAGTCTTATAGAGATATGCTGTGTTGTAAAGGTCAGAGAACTTGCTAACAAAAACAGATCAATCCGAGTGAAAAAGTGCAGCAATGAAGAAACGCATCGCACTGCCTGTTTCAAAATAAGATTTGTTGGGTCACTATTTGAATTTTCTTGTACAGAACATCAACCCAAGCTATGTTGTTGTTCTTAAGATTACCACACATTCAATCTACATGTTCAGAGCAATTAATTTGGCAGAAAATATATATGAATTTTCCAAATAGGTTTGACAATCGAAGTAGAGTTTCTACACCTCAAATAAATTTGTTTACTTTACTCTGTATTTATTTGGGGGGGGGGGAATGACAATAACTTTTTTTAAATGACAATTTGTACAAGGGATAGCAGAAAGCATGAGGAAACAACTTTTAAACCAGATTCTGGAAATGTAGGTCATCATAAGTGTTCAGTATTTTGTGCCATGATATCTCTGATGTTTGGGAAACAGGTTGGCCCAGTATTCTCAAACTGCCCAAGAAGAAGCAAAGTTGTTAAGGAATGAAGTTGATGGATCTCCACTCCATTTGGCTAAACATAGTGCCCTTCATAGTTGAAATTTTGAAATGGTAGCTGCATTAGTTTGTGTAAGCATACCAGCGAGTAAATAAAGCAAAAGAAAAAAAATTGTGACATGTTAATGACTAACTACTGTATGTTAATCTTAGTTTTCATGGATCATGTCCACTTCATCAGATATGAGTAATACTTCATGGCATTAATTTATACATATCAGGTGGGCATATAGACACACACAATGGTTGGTTAGTATAACAGATAAAATTATAAATCACTGTGGCTTTTTAACACCTGGCGATGACTGAAGATCCCCAATTTATATTCAAATTTATTTCTGTGAAGTTGCTAATGAATTTATCTTTCAGACCTAGTATCTACTGGCAATGCTGTGTGAATATTGACAATGGTGACAATGACCTAGGCCAGTGGTGGTGAACCTATGGCATGTGTGCCAGATGGAGCACTCAGAGCTCTCTGTGGGCACACATGCTGTCATCCCAGCGTAGAGTTCCCTTTGCCCAGCAGCCCAATGGGAGCACTTCCTTCCTCCCCCAGCACATAATTTTCCCCACCTCTCTACCCAACAGCCCAATAAGAATGCTTCTTCCTTCCTCCAGCACTGAGTGGGTTTGGGGTTGCTGGGGTTGCAGCTTGCGCATTCAGTCTCCAAAAGGTTTGCCATCACTGACCTAAGCAGCAAGTACTTCTTTTGTTCTGTTAGGTGCCCTGAGCCTATGGATGAGTATCACTGACCATCCTTCTGAAGTTTATTCTATAAAGGTGGTATGGATAAATTACAATATAAAGTTAGTATGGAGAATTGCAGCATATAACAACATGCTAGTCATGGCATTTCAATTCTGATAATGTCCCAGAAACCCTTGACTTGACTAATATTCAAACCTTTGAGATGAGTGTGTAGTATGTGTATACATTTTATCTCTACTGTCTCTCTTTGGATCCTTGGCTTGTATTTTTCCATTACAGAATGGCAACTTTCAACTTTGCAGAATGTCCAGATTGAAATGATTTGAAACAGGTTTCTGTGTGTTGCCATTGTTGATGTCTGATTTATGTCCATTAACTCTTTTGTGCAGAGATTGTTCTGTTTGACTTATGTAGAGGCAGAGGGGCATTGTTGGCAAGAGATGGCATAAATCATATTAGCAGAGGAACACATAAAATGTCCTTTAATGTTGTGTGTTACATTGTTGGGTCCAGTAAGTGTTGCTAGAGTAAATGTCAGGGCATAGCTTGCATCTTGGGTTGTAGCAAGTTTAGTTCCCATCTCTATGTCACTGTTACGTAGTCTGCGGTGTGTCAATAATGACTAACACGGCTACCACTTCAAAAATTTCAACATGAAGGGCACTATATTTAGCTGAATGGGGTGGAGGTCCATCAACCTCATGAAGAGATTTGTTTAGACATGTCTCTGGTGCTGATGTAAGATTAGCATTTTTAGGTCAAAAGTGGAAAGAGAGAATAAGGTGGTAGAATAAACTGCTTCACTTCACAATGTATGTGGGGAACTGCATTTTTACTTACCTGTACCCATTTTGTTATAGGAAAAATATTTTATTGTTGTTCATTGACTCCTTTGTATCTTCTATATCCTATCTTTCCTCCACTTGACCCAAAATTATCCTTCCCACTTCATCATTATAATATCCCTCTAAGGCAGGGGTCCCCAAACTATGGCCAGCAGGCAGGACCCAGCCCACAGCATCAAATCATCTAGTCCAGTGGTTCCCAACAAGGGGTACACAGCCCACTAGTGGACTTCAATTCCCAGAAGCCTCAGTCAGTACACTGGCTGATCAGTGCTTTGGGGAAATGACTTAGGCTTCTGGGAATTGAAGTCCAAAAACCAGCATTTGGGAAACACTGATCTAGTCCATGCCCTTACTCCAGCCGCTGCAATCCTTGTTCCCTCCACTTGGCTTAGCATGTCCTTGCCAGTGACCCATAGCAGGGTGATGCTGTAAGGCGGTGGTCAAAGTGGTGGTCAGAGCAGCCGCAGGAGACTTTCCCAGCAGCTGGAGAAGCCAAGCACAGCGTTTCCTGCCTGAACTCATGGCCAAGGACAGCTGGACCCTTCCTTCACCCACATCATGCAGCTCCTCCAGGCTGGTAAACAGGGAAGCAGTGTGGGGTTGGGGTGGTTGCAACACCAGTCCAGCCCCTCAACAGTCTGAGGGGGCGTGAACTGGCACCCAGCTTAAAAGGTTTGGGAACTCCTACTCTGAGCCATGTCGTGATGAATAAGAAGGTCCAGTCCAAAATTACCTTGTAAATTTAGCAGCTTGGTGGGAAGTAGAATTCAGGCCTTTCAAACATAGTCTAATACATTTACTGATTATACCACACAGACTCTCAGTGTACTCCATTTTGCAGAATATTTCCCTGAAACATTAAAAAATACAATCTGCAGACAAGTTCATAATCTATTAGTGTCTGTATATGCAGATTTTGCTTCCTGCTGTTGTATGTGCAATCCCTAGTCTGAAAAGTTCATTCACATGCATTTTAAGTATTTATTACAGATTTCCTGATGCATGCTTAGCATCAGCTATGTCAGTAAAATTTCAGACAAAGTTTGCCAACATAGCCCTTTGGACTATGGCTAGGAATTTTAATTTTCTTCTGGGGGGTTTGAAACAACACTACACACTCACATTTACTCCTTCTTACTGTCAGTAAATGGAAGAGTATTACCTCACCTTCATTAAAATAGATCTATTCCAAGATTTTGTAAGTTCACCTGCTCTCACATCTTGCCAACTAATTAAGTTATGAAATGGTTTTCCCGTCTCCCTGAAAAAGCAGAGGAAGAGTTGATTTTACAGTGTGCCCAGTATATTCAGCATACACTATTCTGCTTGATCTGTCTGGCCTGACATCCTGCTACGGTAATAGAGTAGACCATATAGCCAGTGACTCAACACTGAGTGTTGGGCGGTGGTAAATAACCTGACTCCCTAAAAGGGTGAACTCCTTAAAGGGGCAGATGAGCCCCTTTAAGTGGGGTGATGGGTCCCCCTCAGTGGAGGAAATGCCACTGGAAATCATATTTGGCCAAATGCCAAAATGAGTGGAGGAGGAACTCTGATTCCCAATGGTTGTGGAGGTGGAAGAGGCCATGCCAGATAGACTGGCTGTGAAGACATACCTTGTCAATATCCCCAAGGCTGTGACAATCCATTGCAGTCCCGGTGTCAAACCCTGCATGCTTAATTTCATATGTACCACAAGAGTTTGCTTCGTGACCATAGTGTGTGGGTCACTTCATGGCTAGCCGAGGTCCACCTTACACAAATTCATGCCAATGGCATTTTTCATGCTTCAGGGGAAAAAAATGCATTCTCGGATACAAGTTTAAGCCAATGACAATTCTGCTTGGCTTAAAGGTTAAGCTGCTGAATTTGGTGACTGAAATATTGGCAGGTCAGCAGTTTGAGACCCAAGTGCTGCATCTCTGTCCCAGCACCTGCCAACCTAGCAGTCTGAAAGCAAGAAACTGCAAGTAGATAAAAAGGTACCATGTAAGTGGGAAGGTAAACAGTGTTCTATGCACTCCAGTGTCAAGTCATGCCTGACACATGTCCATAGAATTGTCTGCAGACGCAGATAGCACTGTCTCTTTGGCTGTAAATGGAGATGAGCATCAAACTCTAGAGTTGGATATGTCTGGCTTTCGAACAAGGGCAGCCTTTACCTTACTTCCCAATATTACATACCTCCATTCAGGGTTGGAAAGGTGATATAAGTTGTAAAGGTTGCTGATGTGAAGTCATTTGCTTGCTAACAGTCTCAAGTTCATAGATAAAAACCTCCCCCAGACACAAAAACACTTGCTTCCTTTCAAACAACCCATGTCTTTTAAATAACCCTAGGGCTGCATTTTAAAATCTGTGTCCTTAGTTTTTGAACTTTCTTTCTCATTTCCTTGTTATGTTTTGTTAATCTTAGAGTCTTTTGTTGTATTAATCTAAATTGTTTCCATTTGTTTATTGTAAGCCACCCGAGAACTTAGCTATGACATACAAATATGAGCTTATTCTTTCCCAGCTAAAGAAACTGTATTTTTTTACTTCAAATGTTTGTTATACATTAAGTTTCAAGGGCTACTTTTTCAAACAATTCCAAAAACAATTGAGATGACCAAACTTATTACAATTCTTCTAAAAGTACGGAGAGTTAAAATAAAAATTAACATCATGCAAACTAGGTAATTCATAGAGCTGATCCAACACAGTTCTTTGTAACTGAGTCATGGCACACCTGTTATTTGATTGTATCAGTTCACACCTACAAATGGGAGTTGGCATGTCTGAACATAAAAATTTAGCTTTCTCATGCAAATTAAAATAGAATGGGTAGATAGCAGAGAGAGTGCAAAGAGAGAAAAGACAACAGACGAAACAAGTACGGTATTTTTCGGACCATAAGACAGACAGACAGACAGACAGACACACACACACACACACACACACACACACACACACACACACACACACAAGTGGTGGTGGGGAAACGAGGGTGAGTCTTATGGTCTGAAGCATGCGCGCTCCAAGCACAAAATGGCTGCTTGGGTCGGTGGGCATGCGTGTTAAGATATCAATTGACGTGTGCACGTCAACTGATATCTTTAAATGCATGTGCGCCAAGCCATTTTGTGCTTGGACTCAGAGCTTGCATGCGTCGGACGGAGACCATGGCAGGCGCCCTGGCCTAGCACTGGGCCATGCGTCCCCATACCCTGCACCAGGCGGCGTGGAAAACGGAGGCTGCGGCGGGTGCCTGGTCTAACGCCAGGCCGGGTGCCTCCACGCCATGCCCTCTGCACCGAGTAGAGTGGCGACCAGAGGCTGTAGTGGGCACCTGGCCTTGCACCAGACCGCATGCCCCTGCGCCTCAAGCCCTGCACCAGGCAGCATGGCGAATGGAGGCCGCGGCGGGCGTCTGGCCTAGCGCCAGGCCATGTCCCCCGCACCCTATGGTGTGGCAAGCGGAGGCCACGGCGGCTACCTGGCCTAGCGCCTCTGCACTGTCATCCTACACCGGGTGGTGTGGCGAGCAGAGGCCGCAGCGGGCGGCTGGCCTAGTGCCTCTACACCCTGTGACCATTTGTCCCGTACCGGGTGGTATGGCAAGTGGAGGCTGTGGCAGGTGGCTGGCCTAGCGCCTCTGTGCCCCATGCCAAGCATCCCCCCAGGAGGTGGATGGAGGGCCGTGCCATCCAAGAGCCCTGCCACATGCCCCCTGGTGAGTTGGAGAGGAATGGAGAGTGGGAGGGATTGTGTGTGCGTGTGTTTTAGTATTTTTTGTATACAGTACTATATTTTAGTATACTGGTACTATTTGGTTCAGAATATTTTTTTTCTTGTTTTCCTGCTCTAAAAACTGGGTGTGTCTTATGGTAAGATTTAATTATTTTCTATTTATTTTACTTCATTCGTACCCTGCCCTCCTCCGAAGACTCGGGTAGGCTTTACAACTAAAAACAATTAAAACACATACATACGGTCAAGTTAAAAATTAGCATAAAATTAAACTAGAATTAAAAATTAAAATTCAAGTTAAAAACACCAAGGAGAAAGGTGGAATATTTAAAAGAGCCAGGTGACCGAGTTGGCCGTCTGGCCCATTACCCACTCATGCCCCGCCAGCCAGGTCTTCACTCCTTTCCTAAAGGGCAGCAACTCCGTGCGTCTTATGGTCCGAAAAATATGGTATCTCCTCCCCAAAGCACCTATAGTTTCTGCCAGGACTTGGAACATTTACCTTTTAACTACACTATGTGGATTTTAAAGGGCTATCTTTTTAGTGCTGAAGAGTATGGCTTTGACAATATTCGACTTACATTAACAACACAAAGTAGGTAGGAAGCATTAGCTGTTTTTTTTTAAATTTCAAAACAAGGCTATTGTTCCTCACAGAGCAGAACAGAATACAGTAGAACCCCTAATTACGAATGTCCCTACTGATGGATAATTCGACTTACAAATTGGTTCTGCACTGAAATCCGTGCCTCGAGTTATGAACATGCCCTGATTTACGAATGAATTTCCCCCCCCCCCCCTGTGTTGCCTCCAGTGAAACAAAAAACGCCATTTCCCCTATGGGTTTATAGTTTATACACATGCAGCCTTTCAGAGCACTATAGGTGGCAGTAGAATGCTTAGAGATGAGTTCTTTGTCTGGAGTTTCAGCACCAAAATAGCTGCCCGCTGCAGTTTCTAGCTGTATTTTTCTGTCCATTTTCAAAGCTTCTTTACGGTAAGGAACAGCATTTTTGCTTATGTATGGTTTCTTATCAATGCTGCTGCTGTTTTTTGGTGGTTTGATTGATTTTTTGGAGGGTAGGGGTGGCCCATTTTGATTGCTGGAGGGTAGGGTGAGGCTTTTGCTTTATCTGAATGGAGATGCATCGAGTTACGAACAGATTCGATTTATGAACAATGCCCTGGAACTGAGTTTATTTGTAACTCGAGGTTTTACTGTACTGCATTATTCAGGACCAGAATAGACTACTAGGCTAACATGAAACTTGTTTGCAAGTGCTAAGGGTCCCATAGGGTTGGCAGAAGAGGTGCACGCTCGCATGCCTTCTTGCACACGTGCGAGCGCCTCTTCTCCGGACCCCACTGGACTCTTATCGCTCGCTAAGAGTCCGGTGGGGTCTGGAGAAGAGGCGCTCGCATGCGTGCGAGAAGGCACGCCAGCAGGCGTCTCTTCTACTGACCCCAGCAGACTCTTAGCGCTTGCTAAGAGTCCGGTGGGGTCTGGAGAAGAGGGGTGAGCGGGTGCCTCTTCTCCGGACCCCACTGGACTCTTAGCAAGCGCTAAGAGTCCAGTGGGGACTCTGGAGAAGAGACGACCGCTCGCGCGCCAGCAGGCGGCTCTTCTCTGGACCCCACTGCTCTTAGCAAGCGCTAAGAGTCCAGTGGGGTCCCTGAATTCAGGGCTTTTTTTTAGCGTTGTTCGATGCATGGAACCAAGTCATAACGTTATCCGATGTTCTAGTGTATATCACATTTTGCAGGATAATGCATATCTATTACAGTGATAATTTGCATTTTGTTTTATTATAAGCAAAATATGGAATATTTTTGTACCCTGCAATCAGGGTGATTCGAAACAAAAGTGTAGTAGCATCATCTTGAATTTTATTCGTTCTTATTTTACTTAATGTTTTCCTTACAGTTTGATAGCAATAGCAAATACACTTCTAAACTGCCTCATAGCACTTAGAGCACTCTCTGGGCAGTTCAAAGGCAATTAGCATTTTGCCCCCAACATGCTGGTTGAAGGTCTTATTGTGTGCTGCCCAGAGTAGTGCCTAGCACTAATTATTGGAGAGATATAAATAAAATAAAATTTTGATATCTTGAAATTAAGCAGAATATATCTATGTAACTGCTGTTAATTTTAATTGTATTGTTTCATAAGTAGTAACTAACTTGAAATGTTTGTAAGTGACATAACATCTTATGTGGTTATTAATAACTTTGTGTCAGAAATTATTTTGGGTTGAAAGGATTTTTGTGGAAGAAACTCTGCTCAGGGAATGTCCAAATGAGGCTCCTTTCCTGTCCCCAACAGTTGGGACAGGGACGGGCGCTCAATCTATCATGCAGTACCTGGGTCTCGATCTGCCAACTTGCCAATCTTCCAGCTAACAAGGTAAGCTTCTTAACCACTGAGCCACCGTAGCCCCTTATGTGGTTATTGCATTAGTGCTTTAAATACTCCATTGGTGGTCAACATATTATTATTTATTTGTCTATTTATTTATTTATTTATTTATAGGCCACCTTTCTCCTGATGGGAGAAAACTTTGTTATCTCTGGGACCAAAAAAATCATCTTTCTTGTTTGTTTCATAGTATCTATAAACATTACAAAAGATAAAACCACCAGTCAGTTATACTTAGCCCATATTCTACATACTTGTTCCATGTCATGAAAGTTGATCGTTGTGTTGAAAGCCCAAGAGCAGAAATCTGATTCGTCTCAATTCCTGCAACTAAAAGAAACATTTAAACACTGGACAATTGAACATTTGTTATGGTTCAGAGAAGCTGCTTGGCATTGAGGAGAGTCATGTGCCAAGCTGTTTTGAAACTAACTTGCTTCATTAGCAATAAGTGATGTAGCTATGAACGCAGGGTTTTGAATTGGAGCAATAAGATGTGAGAACAGAATGGATTAACAAAGCTGTGCAAGAATTAAGATGCACAAATATAATGAACAACTGAATTGGGTATTACTAGCATAGTTTGGAACACAACAAAATTCTGTCATATTAAAGGTTCTCCAACAAAGACTCTGAGTTGCTTAATCTTTGCAAGGTGCAAGGAAGTATCCTTTTACGAAGGAATTTTTGAAGTGTCTCCTTATTCAACAGTCCTGCCCATATCCATTTCATAAGATGAATTTCGTAAGAATGGTCTCTTAGTGTAACGAGCAGTCCTGAATACCACTGTATTCAGGACTGCTAAAAATACTAATAGGGTACATTCATAAAGCAAGGGAAACTAAACATATGCAAACTTTGAGAACAGCTGAATCCCGGTAAGACTGAGTGGCTATGGGTAAGGGGCCCCGCGTTGACACGGGAGTTACCAGCTTTGGTTCTGGATGAGGCAGTTCTGCCCCAAACAGACCCGGTGCGTAATCTGGGGGTCCTCCTGGACTCACGGCTACTGTTCAATGAGCAGGTGGCAGCCGTGGCCAGGAGGGCTTTTGCACAACTTCGTGTAATACGCCAGTTACGCCCGCTCCTCGACCGGGACGCCTTGCTTATGGTCACGCACGCTTTGGTCACCTCCAGACTTGACTACTGTAATGCGCTCTACATGGGGCTGCCCTTGGTGACCATTCGGAGACTGCAGCTGGTCCAAAATGCGGCAGCCTGGGTAGTGATGGGGCGCGGGCGTTATGCTCGGGCCTCTCCACTGCTTAGGAAGCTGCATTGGTTGCCAGTTTGTCTCCGGGTGCAATTCAAGGTGCTGGTCATTACCTTTAAAGCCCTATATGGTAGTGGGCCAGGATACCTAAGAGACCGCGTCACCCTAAGAACATCTGTCCGTCCCACCAGGGCGGATCGGAGGGGCTCTCTCGTTGTACCATCGGCTAGGGAGGCTCACCTCGCTAGCACCAGGAAGAGGGCCTTCTCCGTGTTCGCCCCGGCCCTCTGGAACCTCCTCCCAACTGAGCTGCGCATGCAGACAGAGCTCCTGTCCTTCCGGAAGAGCTTAAAGACCTGGCTGGCAGGACATGTGTGGGGTTCCAGGGATGTGGGATCCCATGTGGGGTGGTTAGTCTAAGGATTTTACCCTTCTGACGACACCCCCAGATACTGTTTTAGTCTATGAATTTTTAATTTTTTTATTGATGTGTTTTAACTTGGGTTGTAAGCCGCCCAGAGTCGGGCTTGCCCGATTGGGGCGGGTTAGCAAGTATGAAATATAAATAAAATAAAATATAAACATGTCCTGTTGAAATTCAGTAGGGCTTATTTTTTGCACATAGGTAACTTGGATGGTAGTGTATAAAGGAAAAGCACATGCTAAAAATGATAGAGCTGTGTAATACAGCATAAAAAGTTACTTTCATTTCAGTTTTGAACAACTTATTATCCCTCCATTTCTTTATTGGGCAGGCATCATCAAGACTGCTGAGTTGAAAGATGCATACAGGAAAAAGTGTTAAGGAACTGAAAAAAGCTTGGAATAATGAATCATTACATGCTCAACATATTGTATGAACAACAGTGAATATAAAGCTGATAATATATAAATACGTATATATATATAAAGCTAATATAAATATAACACACACACACACAATATAAATATAAAGCTAATAAGTGGGTATGGCTAAAATCCGGTATCCTAAAATAGGAGACAGAAGGACTTATATTTGCTGCCCAACAAGCACTACCAACCAAGATAATTAAAGCAAAAATTGAAAAAACTGGAATTGACAGTAAGTGTATTCATAAATCACACTGAATGATTACAAAAGACTACATTATCAGGCAATACCTCACGGACTCTTAGGTCTAGGGCTAGCAAACAAGCAGTGGGGTTCCAAACATCTGGTAGACTGTGTACACCTTTCTACTTTTTCTTTATCATTATCATCATTATCATCAGCAGCAGCAGCATTGAGAAGGGGAAATTGTTGTGGCATTTTATAGACTGATACATTTTAATATAAGCCTTTAAGGATCAAGTCCATTTCCTCAGAATTGATCCATAAAAACACACATTAAACTATATTACTTAATCTTCAAAGTGCCACAATATTCTTGTCCTTTTGTTTTATTTCTTGCCTGATATGTCTGCACAGATTAACACAACTGTCACTTTGACATCCTTACCCAGTAATGCTGAAAGTACAATATATATAACCTATAAATGATAGGAAACAAGATGCCATACAAGATATGCAGTCATAAGTTGATGGGTTTTTTTTTGTAGTTTCATCCTTTTTAATATATTTGCAACTTTCTTATAATGCAAGCCACTTTGTAAAGACTTTGATTTATGTATCAAAGTAGACTAAAATGTTGTAACAATTAAGATTTGTAAGAGTCAATAGGGTTGGTATGATTACCTTCAATTGCTTCTTTTACTACCTCAACAAACTGGGTCCATAGTCTTTCAGGGTCCATTTCAACCCAACCTGGTTGAGGATGAAGGACTTCTACCTGTTAACAGAAAACATTGTTACTAAGCAAACAGATCCAGTCAAACACCATGTAGTGCTCTCGGTGCAATTACCACCAAAGCCACTTCAAATATTATAAAGCTCAATATGTACTTAAACTGTCACACAGTTTAAGTTGTATACTTAACAACTTCTCTGCAAATTATGTGTTCATACACAAAAAAGCTATCTATAAAATGATTGTTAACTAGTAACCTGAGTGTAAATATTCACACTCAATTTGCCAATTAGCAGTGTTTTTTTATATAAAAGTGCATTGCTGGTAGAAGTTATCTGTAGTATTTATATCCTGCTTTGCATACCCTCAAATCAACCTAAAGCTGAATGTAATCTACAATGACTGCATTTTACAGTTATACTTTTAATTGAGATTTTATTTTTGTTAGGTATGAAACATCAACATAAAGTCTTACTACATGTAAAATATATCAGGGATTCCCCTAGCGATATGTGTGGCTCGTTAGCAGAGTAGCACTTTTAAGCTCTTACGCAGCGAAAGCCTTAGTGCAATAACACACACACATATGCCTTCAGTGGAAAGGTGCGCTTTACTTACAGTGAGGGGAAGACAGACATACACAGGACTATATACAACAGTCTCTTTCTCTCTCCAAGCCCCACAGTAGGTAGACAGCTTGGATTCCTCTGTTGGCTCCAACTCCAGGAGCAAGCATAGAGTCCAGGACTTCCTTCAGCAGTCTCTGTCTGTAGACTCTCTCTCAGTAGCTCAGTCCTGGTCTTCAGTACGACAGACCCTTCAGTATGACAGCCTCCTCAATGATAATCTCCTCCAGAATAATAGCCTCCTCCATAGACCCTTCCCAGAGGGCCACAGTTATACCCTAGTGTTGCTGGGCAGATTCTCTAATCAGCCACAGCTGGGCTGTTACAGGAGCACATGGACCAAGCATGCACAGCCTGGCAATCAGTTTGAGGCTCTATTATGGACACCTGTGTTCAAAACACATGGAGGGCCTTAAAGTTGTACTATTCCACTGGGCAGCAATCTTTGTACAATACCCCCAAATGAAAAATGTCCTAACATGCTCCTCCTATTGTACAAGATGGATGCCACAATATACAGGTCAGAATACATAAGCAGTATATACAAAGACACAGTTACAGTACAGCATTCTTTACAGTACAATCAGTTTCAGTATTTACAACATCAGCTTACACTCTTCACATGCCTATTGGCATCAGGAGGAAACAGTTTATTACTACCTTTTCTTGCACCTTTGAAATACCTTGGTCTCCTAGACCCACACACCCTATGCCTTTCAGATTCTGGCATACACACAGACAGGTCCCGAGGTGGGGATACCTCCCTGTCTAATTCTGCCTGCCGTGCACCCAACTTTGCACCTGGCAATGCAGCTACCTCAGTAGGGGTTTCTGGCTTTGCTTTATCCATTAATGCCACAGTGGCCTGATATCTATCAGGTGGCCTTCTAGTCCGACTGGACCTACGAGGCAAGACTCTATCAGTGGTATCTCCCCCAGACTCTCCAGAAATGTCAGACTCCTCTGACTCACCACTTATCTCTTCTTTTACCCCAGCTTCCCCATCAGTGGGACTCTTACTAACATGCCTACTTCTGCTGGGATGAGAAACTGGCTGCTCTGCCTCCTCCTCCTCAAACAGGAGTCCAGGAATGTGGACACTTTCCACATGTTGCCACCGGGAGTGCTCCAGGAACTTGGCACTCTTACTTCTTGTAACTTGGTTGGATCCTGGCATCCAAAACCTATACTCCCTATGGTTCGCCTCATACCCTATGAAGATCAGTTTGCGAGGGCGAGGCTGCCCCGGGATGCGTACCAAGGCAGGAGAGCCAAAGACTCGAAGATAGCCCAAGTTTGGCTTCCTTCCATGCCACCTGCTTGCAGGGATGTCTCCAATCCCAGAGTGATAAACATTATTCAGCAGATGGTTCGCACACTTCATAGCTTCTGCCCAGAGTGTGCAAGGGAGACCAGCATCACTTAGCATAGCCCTTGTCGTGGCCTGGAGAGTTTGACCCCTCCTCTCTACAGTTGAGTTATGCTGAGGTCTGTGGTGGACTATCCCATGCTTAGCCAGGAAATTAGTACTGGCTTTATTTGTGAACAGTGTCCCATCAGTGATTAGGGTCTTTACCTGTGTGTTTGCCTTATTCTGGGCGAACTTTACCCATCTGGTTAAAGTTGAGTAGATCTCACCCTTAGACCTTAGCAAATACACAAACCCATATCTTGTGTTGTGATCAACAATGCTCAGGGCATACCTTGAGCCACATGGGCTTGGGCTCATAGGACCTACTAATTCAGCAGACACCACCTCTAAGGGCTGGATAGTATTAAAACCACCCACTCTATTTGCAGGAGTGACCTTAGACTTCTCCTCGTTACAAGGTTTACAGCCCAGGAATCTGCTGCATGGTTTCACTGCAATGCCCTCAGTCAGTTCGATGGTCCTTCTCAAGTCTCGGAAATTTACATGTCCCAACCGTCTGTGCATTAAGTGCATGCATTTGTCATGGGGGAGCTTGTTGCTAAATCCTTTATCAGCCAGATTCGCACTCAGTGCACGGGATCCTAACACAAAAAGAGCATTGTGTAGTGGCACAGTTAACTCCTTTTCTTGTCCCTTAATGACACATTCCTTCCCCTGGAATGTTACTGAGTAACCCATTTTCACTAGGGTCCTAACAGACAGCAAATTATACTTCATCTCAGGGATATAAAGCATTTCTAGGTCTTCACCCAAAGCCTCACATCTTACCTGGCCTTTACCCAGTGCATGGACTCGTGACCCATTGGCTAACGTGACAGTCTAGTTTGTTTTAGACATTTCAGTAAACATTTTCCTATTTTTACAAATGGAAAAAGATGTACCAGAATCAATTAACCAGGTGCCAGGTTCAACATAAGTAAAAGCAGCAACAGAGAGATTAGCTTTTCTACATGTCTTGTCCTTATCTGGGCTCGACCTTGCCTTACAGAACTTGGCAATATGCCCAGACTTCTGACATCTAATACATCTCTTTGCTACACACACAGTGGGAGGAGGGGGTGATTTGCTTCTACCACTTTCAGTATGAACTTGTGGTTTTCTGAACTCCTTCAGACTGCCCCATACTCTGTCTTGCTCTAGGAGGCGCCCTTGGACCCCCTGGAAATTTAACTCACTCCTGGGCAAAATGTCCAAGGACGAAACATAAGCATCATATTCTTGCGACAAAGACGAAAGGAGAATACACTAGTACCCCGAATAACGTTATGACTTGGTTCCACAAGTCCCGTCGTTATTCGGTTTTTAACGTTGTGCGATACATTGAACAGACAATGTTAAAAAAAGCCCTGTTTCCCTGGAGGCTGCAGGAAGCGAGAACATCGGGATTTGAATCCTGACATTTTGGCTTGCTGCTGCCTCCAGGGAGGTGGGGGAACTTTGGAAACAGCTTGGAGCGGGTTTCCCCACCTCCCTGGACCCGGCGGGGGGGGGGTGGTCAGAGACCCCAAAATTGGTAAAAAAAAAGTCCATTTTTTTTTTACCAATTTTGGGGTTTCTGACCCCCCCCCCGCCGGGTCCAGGGAGGTGGGCAGACCTGATCCAAGGTGTTTCTGGGCTTCCCCGACGTCCTGAGCCAGTGCAGCAAGCCAGAATGTCAGAGTTCAAATCCCGACATTCTGGCTTGCTGCACTGGCTCAGGACGTCGGGGAAGCCCAGAAACACCTTGGATCGGGTCCCCACACCTCCCTGGACCCAGCAGGGGGGTCAGACACCCCAAAATTGGTAAAAAAAGGGACATTTTTTTTACCAATTTTGGGGGCTCTGACCCCCCCCGCCGGGTCCAGGGAGGTGTGGGGACCCGCTCCAAGCTGTTTCCAAAGTTCTCCCACCTCCCTGGAGGCTGCAGCAAGGCAAAATGTCAGGATTCGAATCCCGACATTCTGGCTTGCTGCAGCATAAAAGAGGGTGGGGGAAGTTCAAAATTAGCGCGCATCAGCTCTAGGGAGGTCGGGAGACCCGATGCGCGCTAATTTTGAACTTCCCCCACCCTCTTTTATGCTGCAGCAAGCCAGAATGTCGGGATTCGAATCCTGACATTTTGCCTTGCTGCAGCCTCCAGGGAGGTGGGAGAACTTTGGAAACAGCTTGGATCGGATCCCCACACCTCCCTGGACCCGGCGGGGGGGTCAGAACCCCCAAAATTGGTAAGAAAAAAGGCCTTTTTTTTTTTTTACCAATTTTGGGGTTTCTGCCCCCCCCCCCCCGCTGGGTCCAGGGAGGTGTGGGGACCCGATCCAAGGTGTTTCTGGGCTTCCCCGACGTCCTGAGCCAGTGCAGCAAGCCAGAATGTCGGGATTCGAACTCTGACATTCTGGCTTGCTACACTGGCTCAGGACGTCGGGGAAGCTCAGAAAAAGCTTGGATCGTGTCTGCCCACCTCCCTGGACCCGGCGGGGGGGTCAGAGCCCCCAAAATTGGTAAAAAAAAAGTCCGTTTTTTTTTACCAATTTTGGGGTTTCTGACCCCCCCACTGGGTCCAGGGAGGTGTGGGGACCCGATCCAAGGTGTTTCTGGGCTTCCCCGACGTCCTGAGCCAGTGCAGCAAGCCAGAATGTCGGGATTCGAACTCTGACATTCTGGCTTGCTGCACTGGCTCAGGACGTCGGGGAAGCCCAGAAACACCTCCAGAGAGATCAGAGGACCCGATCTACAGCTGCAGGGTGGCTGGGGAAGCTGACGGGGACTCTCTGTCGGCTTCCCTAGCCACCCGCCCATACCTCCGCAGCTGTGGGGTGGCTGGGTAAGCCGACGGGGGAGCCCCCCGTCAGCTTTCCAGCCTCCCCACCCCTGCCTCGGTAGCTGCAGGGTGGCTGGGAAGCTGAACGGAGAACCCCGTTCAGCTTTCCAGCCGCCCTGCTGCTAAGAACAACTGTATCGTATAACGTTAAAAATCACGTTATTCGATACAAGATTTTTCCGAAAATCTTGTAACATTATGCGGTTTTCACGTTATACGGTACTCACGTTATACGGGGTATTACTGTATATGCCTTTTGTTCTTCAGTAAAGAACAAGTTTGTTTCAGCAAGACTCTGCAGCAAATCACTAATTGAATGGAGGTGCTGAGCCATATCTCCCCCAGGCTGGAGGCGTAACCTAAACAAACGTCTGGTGAGAGATATTTGGGAACCGACTGAGTCCCTTACATATAATTGCTTAAACCTCTGCCAACATGCGGCAGCTGACTTCTCCCCTCTAAGATATGTTAACTGACTCTCTGCTACAGTTAACCCAATGATTGCCAAAGCCCTTTGATTATCATACTCAAGTCTGTCCCTTTTGTCAGTGTCCTCTTCATCCAAAGCTTCTAGCTTCTGGGGATTCTCAACAATGTCCCAGAGTCCTTCCTTGCGCAGAAGCAGACTGCACTTGGTTGACCACGTCTGGTAGTTGGTGCCATCAAGCAGGGGCACCAGGGAGAGTGGAAACAGCCATTCTTCCCTCTCTTGCAGACTCACAAAACATGCAGCTGGCAGGAACACTCGAAGCGAAGTGGACGTCTTCTGGACCTCTGTTGGGGCGTCTGGTTGCGTTGGGGCGCTGTCCTGCAGGTGATGAGTCCTCCAGGGAACGCAGCTCCTCCGAACGCTGATCAGGGCTCCACAGCTCCAGTCCAGGCACACAGCACTTCGGGGCTTGACAGGCGAAGACCCACGGGCGCAATTAGGGCGTCGGGCGTAGCTGTTAGGCGCACTCTGGGCCCATAAACCGTTTTCAGGGATTCCCCTAGCGATATGTGTGGCTCGTTAGCAAAGTAGCACTTTTAAGCTCTTGCGCAGCGAAAGCCTTAGTGCAATAACACACACACATATGCCTTCAGTGGAAAGGTGCGCTTTACTTACAGTGAGGGGAAGACAGACATACACAGGACTATATACAACAGTCTCTTTCTCTCGCCAAGCCCCACAGTAGGTAGACAGCTTAGATTCCTCTGTTGGCTCCAACTCCAGGAGCAAGCATAGAGTCCAGGACTTCCTTCAGCAGTCTCTGTCTGTAGACTCTCTCTCAGTAGCTCAGTCCTGGTCTTCAGTACGACAGACCCTTCAGTATGACAGCCTCCTCAATGATAATCTCCTCCAGAATAATAGCCTCCTCCATAGACCCTTCCCAGAGGGCCACAGTTATACCCTAGTGTTGCTGGGCAGATTCTCTAATCAGCCACAGCTGGGCTGTTACAGGAGCACATGGACCAAGCATGCACAGCCTGGCAATCAGTTTGAGGCTCTATTATGGACACCTGTGTTCAAAACACATGGAGGGCCTTAAAGTTGTACTATTCCACTGGGCAGCAATCTTTGTACAATACCCCCAAATGAAAAATGTCCTAACAAAATATATGATGGAAAGACACATGGGACAAACTTGGTTCACATAATTTTATAGTGCTTCCTTTCTCTGGCACAGAATAGAAGATACATCACAGAATTATTATAACATTTTATTTTGATGTATGGATAATCTTTTGACTTTGTTACCAAGCAGATGAGAAAAATGTATTGATTGCAGCAATGTTAAAGACAGTGAATTTTATTGCATCTCCCACAAGAGGGGAGAGAATTTCAGCAAAGAAAGTGATGCACCATAGACATATTTTAGTAATCTGAGCAATCTATAAATGTAAACATTATATCTCAATTGTATTAAAATATTCTGTATCACAATTAAGCATATAAAATTCCACCAGTTCCTCCAGTGGCTTAGTGGTTAAGGCGCTGAGCTTGGAGACCAGAATGTTGGGTTTCGATACCCGAGGGCTGCACTTGGGGACATGAAATGAGCCTCATTCGGGCATCCCGAGTGGAGTTTCTCCAGCAAAAATCCTTTCAACCCCCAGAGAAATCTCTGACATGACATTATTATTATTATTAAATAGATTCCAGGGCAGTATACAATACAGACAGTAAATTGTTTTAAACAGTTGTAGAATACATTCAAATACTAACGACTATGATAACAGAAAATTAGGAAAAAATAGAATGACACAAAGAGATTATACTAATGTAGGTATCTCTGTGCTAAAAATCTCTTATTCTGGCACCTAGTAAATTGTAAACTAGGTGTCATGAGTACAATTTAGGAGAATATTCCATAGCTGGGATGCTACGCAGAGGAAGCCATGTGTTGACTGAGGAAGATAGCTAAAATTGGGCCTTAATAGAAGATTTTGAGATATTTGCAGGGTATGGGGAGAAGTATTCCCTTCTGGTGTTTGAATCCCATTCACTCAAAGTTTTAAAGGTAAAAATCAATGTTTTGAACTGGGTTGAGAAATAAACAGAAGTCAGCACAGCCCAATTATGAGACCAACTAGTGCCAAAGAAACTGGCTGTACCACTCAAAATTCTAACAAAGGAAGTCTGTTTTAACTGAAGCTTGTGACTTATTTTCAAGAAGTCCCAAATATAATGTAAAAATCCAACTGGGAATTCATCAAAGAATCGATCATCTTTTTCAAATTATTTACCAGCTGAAAAACAAGCCAAAGTGAATAAAAAGGTACTCCTTCCATTCCACACAAGGCCAAAACTGGATGTAGGAATAAATACACATTGCACTCCTAAATTGGAAATCTATTCTTTCAAAAAGAGCCCAGCTCTGCTCAAAATCAGTTCGGAACCACAGACCCAGACTTAAGCACAAACACACCACCTCCATTCTTAACAGGATCAAACGCCAATGCATTGTTAATCGACTTTAGTGTTCATACAACTGCTTACTAAATTCAGACATCTAAATGGCACCTGATCATCATCACCTAACCAGAGATAACAAACAGAACTGTTGTCATCAGCATATTTAAAACGCTTTATGTCAATCCTTGGATCAGCAAACCCAGCAGTTATTAAAGACCATGAGAAATAAATTAAACCTTGCAATACCCCACAAAGTAAATGAATGGCAATATTAGAGAGGGGGGGAGGGAGAGAGCGAGAGCTCCTGTGATAGCCTTACTTCCCTTTCAACAGAATTATCAAAACAATTCCAGTGTTCAAGGAAGACTGTAGCTGAGCTTTATCAATTACAGATATTCAATAGTTTTAGGATGTATAGTCATATCACTAACTGTGCAACATTGGAACAAATCCCATTGGCATAAGATTACATCCTAACCCACAGTTTCTGCAGGTGGCTTTCATTGCAGATTTGCAAAATATGACAGATAACAATCATGGTGTAGGATGCTGAAAAACAAATGCAGCAGATAACTTCTGCAAACCTTACATCACAGTAACAAAGTGCCAACAGAGCTGACCTTTCAAGACCAGTAACACAAAAAATATCACAAGGTTTTTTAACAAAATAAAGAAGAGGTTGTTCTATGTACAGTACCAATAAAACATGTTTGTTATAATGAAGAGTATAGCGTAAAGACCATACTATGCATGCTGTACTAAGACTTTTATTTATTTATTTATTGTTCCGCCAATAACTAAAGTTATGACTCTAGAACTTTCACATTACAGAAAAACATCAAACAATACAGACATTAAATAAATTAATAACAAAAACAATCAAGTAACAAAGTACCAGAAAAACCAACCCAACCTTATCAACAAAATACAAACCCAAACTGGCACCAATACCATAACAATAAATCTTTTTAAAAATGTAAAACCAGTTACAGAGGCTTACCAATATCAATATTTGCTATGATTATATCCATTTTGGGAATGCCTCTGTAAACAAGGTTTTCAACATTTTTTGGAAAACAAACAAAGTAGGGGCTGTTCTGATTTTGAATGGTAAAGAATTCTATAAAGTGGGTGCCGCAGTGGAAAAAGCTCTACTTCTTCTGGAAGATTTTTTTTTTAAAAAATTTTTTTAGGTATTGGCACCCACAACTTCACTGATTGCATGTTCCAGATAGAATTTCCCAGCAAGGGGCATTTCTGCAGACAGCATGGTCCTACCTAACCCATAAAGGGCTGTATAGATAATTACTAGAACCTTGAACCTGGCACAGGATGCCACAGGTAGTCAATGTAGACTAGCCAAAACTGAGATAAATTAATCAAAATGTCAAATACAGTCATACCTCGTATAACTAATTTAATGCGTTCTGCGAGGCTGCTCGCATAGCGAAAAATTAGTTATGCGAGTCGGACTGCTTAGCAAAAAAATTTGCTCGTTATGCCAGTTTTTCGCTAAGCGAAACGCTAGTTATGCGAAGTTTGACTGTAGTCCAAAATAAATCTGGCAGGCACATTTTTGTACTATAACTTATTGGTTTAGGAAAAAATAGTATAGACTCACAAGGAAATACAGTCAAACCTCGCATAAAGAGCACCTCGCTTAAAGAGTAAGTCGCTTAAAGAGCAGAATTTTCTCTGAATGTTCGCTTCGCATAACAAATAAAACCAACCAAAAACTCGCTTAACAAATAAATCGGGGTTCACAATCCCCCCACCAGAAGTCACAATTGGTCACTTACAATGGTGTTTCGCTTAAAGAGCAAACTCGCTTAAAGAGCAATCCTGTGGAACACATTATGCTTTTTAAGCTAGGTACCACTGTAGGTGCAATTTACCATATACAGTACTTACTCTCTTGGAAATAACTAGACAGCTGCTAAACACTTACATGTTTAAATCTATACAAAGTACAGTAATCTAAATTTCCAAGTAGAATGTCTCCCACATTAGTTCTGTTTTAGCAATTTATAAGCCAGTGAAAGCACCTACACAATGTTTTATCTCTACCAAGAATTTGCAAACTAAATACCTCTGTCTTTCAAATCCACCATCATTTTCTCTGTTTATAAAAGTCTGTAATAGCAAAGAATGAGAACCTCTGGATTGTGGTAAAAAGAATAAGTGAGTAGCTCATTAAGATGCAGTTATAAAACAGTATTTCACCAAGAAAGAGCTTCCTGATTCGGCAGGAACTCAAAAGAAAAAAAAAATAACAAAATACCTGTACCTTATAAACAGGATTTAACATTTCCAATACTCTCCCCGCCATTCTTGGTGTATTACACAAAACTAAATTCCCAGTTTACCTACCGCAGAGGAGGAGGAAGAGGAACAAACAAAAAAGATCCCTCCCACTACAATTAGGATCTGTAGCCTATGTATGAAAGCTATTAATCCAGCCACATGGAGGGGAAAAAAATTAAGATTATTTACTGGTTAATTAACGACTAAACCAAAGCAGGACCTCTCCTAGCATGGGGAAAAGGCAGGAATCCACTATTAAGGGGAAACACTTAATACTGAGAAGGGAAAAACCAAACACAAAGCAATCTTGTGTATAAACACATACACACACCACAACACAAGAGTCCCGTCGAACCTTTAACTATGCAAGTGCTCCAGGGGCTCATGTCTGAGTAGACGCCCACTGACGTGGGAGGGAAGGGTATTAGGTAGGAGCCAATTAGTCCTAATGAACCAGTGGTGCGTGGCTGTTTGTGTGAGTAAACATACGTACAATCGAGCCGTGTGGAGACGTTTTTACCCGGTCCCTCCACTCCTAAACCAATACAACTCCGCCACCGATCCCCACCTGTTTACTACTCAAGCCTTTCAGCGCCGCCACCTTGTCGTAAACATGGCACCGTAACACGGTGCTGCCCACGTCTACCCCCAACACGTAGGTCGGCGGCGGGGCGGCGGGAAGGTCTCCCTGCGGCGCGGTCTCTCCTTGCATCGCCGTGACCCGCTCAGAGCCGGACACTGACTTGGGTCGCGCTGCAGCCAGCCAGCCGGCCTGGCGGGTGGAAAGAGGCCGGCCGAGAGACAGGCCCCCCTCCCCACCCCCGTGAAGGCAGGCGAATGGCCCTTCGGCGGGAGAGGCGGGCCTCGGAGCGCTCAAAGCAAGGACTGAGGCGGCGTCATGCTCCGGGCGGAACGGAGGAAGAAGCGCTGGCGGGGAAGGGCGGGAGTCGGTCTTGTTAGGCTGGGTGGAAAAGAAAACTAGCCGCCGACCCGGCCAGGCGGACCCCATCTGTTTATCCACGAGCCCCCCCTCCCTCAGTACACGGAGCTGGCTACCCCCAGGAATGCTTAGCAGGACCTCTCTCACTGGGGTTTATTATTTCCAACTTCATGGGGAGGGTTCCCAGGGTAGGTAATTGGCCTCTGGCAAGGTCAGGGGTCACATGGTTATGGGATGCCCAAATTACGGCCTGGGGGCTGGATCCGGCACTTGACACCAATTAATCCGGCCTGTGCTACCCTCGTTGCTCTCAGCCCCGGGGATGTTTTACTTCTGCTTCTGGGAGTGACGAGGGTGGTGTGGGCCGGATGAAGTGGCGTTAGTTAGGGGCTAGATCCGGCCCCCAGGCCATAGTTTGAGCACTTATACCATCCTCAATTAACTCATGAGCAGATGGCTTGGTGGTCAAGACACTGAACTCGACGACTGGAAGGTCAGTAGGTCAGTAGTTCGAGCCCGGAGTGCTGCGCAACACAGTGAGCTCCCATCCTCTGTCCCAGCTCCTGCCAACCCAGCAGTTTTCGAAAGCAAGAAATTGCAAGTACCGGTAGATAAATAGGCACTGCTTCGGTGGGAAGGTAACAGCATTCTGGGTGCTCTGGTGTCATGCCTGCCACATGGCCACGGAAATGTTTGTAGATGCAGACAACGCTGGCTCCTTAGCTATAAACAGAGATGAGCAAGGAACCATAGAATTAGGGTGACCTTTACCTAACGCCAGAATGTTTATTTTGGGTCTGTCTGCTAACCATTCTCTTGCAAATCCCACCTCATGCCTCATGCGTAGCAGTGACCCTGACCATCCAACAGCTATGGTGGCAGGGGTGTATTCCCCTGGTAGGTGTCTGCTAGCAGTTTGGAAAGGACATTAGTTAACAATTACACTCTGATGCTCTGAGTTTCCTAATGGTGAATAGTTTTCTCTAATTGGTTTATTTGAAACCGCATTGAAATTAAATTTATTTTCTCTAAATGTTTTCAAGCAATACAGTGATACCTTGCTGAATGAGCAAAATGCATTCCACGCAGTTGCTCATTCAGCAAAACACATTTCTCATAGTCAGGAGGGCGTTTTGGAATGAGGATGGGGACTCCCCTGCCTCGTTCCTAAATGTCCCAAGGCTACCTGTTCCAGTGTCGACTCTGGTATGGTGATACTGATCTCTGGAAGGGCTGTCATTGTGGCAGGTTGTGCAAGTATATTCCTTTTCTGAGCATTTACTTTATGGTGAGGCTAGAATGATCACATGCATTCTTGAAACAATTGACTGACTGTTGCAGCTCCTCAAGTGTGAAAGCAGGTGATGCAATATCATTGGCGTATTGCATTTCCGTTATCCTGTTAGCACTGGTTAGTTTTTGGGAGTGTAGTCTAGCCAACTTAAGAGTCCTCCATCGAAGCGGTATTTAACCTCTAGTTGTAGTGTGGGTACAAATGGGACCTATGATTTGACAGTAGTTGGTTGTGTCCTAAATAAAAATCATGAGGATCCATGTCTTGGATCTATGTTTTTTCACCATTTCAAGGCCATGTGCTGCAGGATCCATGATTTCTGTGATGTAGTTGGTAGGAATAGGTGGGATCTGTGTTCTAATGGGCGTTTAATGGCAATCCCATTTTAAAATACTATGAAGAGCCATGCCTTAGATCCATATATTTGCACCACTGCAAAGCCATGCAACAAGGAATCCCTGAATTCTCTGATCTAGCCTTTGGGCATAGGTGACTTCTGTAATTCTACAGCAGTTTAGCAAGGTTCACACAAAAATCATATGAAATCTTGGTTCCTTTTTTCTTATATTCAACTTCTATATTCTTACTCCAGGCTTTACTATGAAGGGTTCCAATATTCCTTTTGTTCTAACCACTTCTGTAGTCACTTTTACATAATCCACTAAGATATTCACTTACTCCATATGGTGTCAATGTTTGCTAAGCAATTTCCTGTCAATTCTATCAAATGCCTTCTCTTAGTCTACAAATGTGACAAAGAGATTATTGTATTCCAGATGTTCTGTTAGTTGTTTTAAGTGTAAAAATTGCATCTGTAGTTTGTAGTAGTGTAAAAATTGCATCTGTGCTTCTGCTAGTTGTGCTTCTATATCTGGTTTCTTCCCCATTTCTATTATCTTGGCATATATTTCCCTGCATGGCTTCAGATGCTCTAGGGCAGTGGTTCCCAACCCATTTTTTTGGCCATGCCTCACATAGCATCTCTAAAATCCTGATGCCCCTCTCCCCGTGACATATAACTCTTATTCAAAAAGTGAACTGCTGTTCATGTGGAGGAAGCCTAAAAGTTCATTAACTTGGTATAAACAAGCTCAAATTGCCCCCCTGTAGGGCTTGTGACCCATGATGGGAACCATGGCTCTAGGGTATGATATTACAAAGGCTGCACTGCGGCTCCACCAATGCCACCAACAACAGTGGGATGCCCCCTGGACCAGGCTGGCTGGGGAGAAGATTCGTCCCAGCTGCGCAGTCCCTGCGGGCTACAAAGACTGTGCTGCGGCCCCGCCAACGCCACCAACAACTTGTTCTACCTGTTCCACCTGTCCCCAGGACCCCTCCCTGCTGGGGCTTTAAGAGATGCTGTGCAACAGGACTTTTCGCACCGCCGTCACTCCTGCCAGGAACATCTGTGGCCAGACGGAGAGGCTTGTCACCTGTCGTGGGACTTAGCAATTATTTTGGTTTTGTTTAGTTCTGGTTTTTTGTAAAAAAAAAATTGTGTAAACTTGACTGAGATATGGAAATTTTGGATTATTACTTGATATTGATGTTTATTGAATCTTTTTGTTACTGTAATGATATTGCTATTTTAATGTTATATGATATTGATAGTGATTATTTATGATTTATTGACATGTTGTGTTTATGAACTTGTAATTTTACATGTGTTGTGAACCACCCTGAGTCGGTCCTACCGAGTAGGGCGGTATAGAAATTGAAATAATAATAATAATAATAATAATAATAATAATAATAATAATAATAATAATAATAATAATAAACACCATAAATTTGTATGCATGTGGCCATAGATATTGGTTGGAACAGTTTGTATTTGGGATGTCTTTGGGGATTAAAGCAAACAAAATTAATTAATGTAGTTAAAAATATCATTTCATAAACCCAGATATGAGTAATAGAACATGCTTGGAATTGAACTCTTACATCTTTTGTATTATTTTCTGTGTAAATGTCTTAGTAAATAATATTTTTTAAAATAAATGGCTGAAATTATGTTGTTTAGTACAGAATCAATGGGAATTTCATGAATCAGCTCCTCTGTACAGTCTACTGAATCAAACTTATGTTCGTGTTTTATGTTTCTGCCAAGTATTTATATAAATGGGTATGTTTTATTTTCTTAGCACTCCCAAACAAAAACAAAAAAGCCTGCTAGAAATGCAGGCTTGTGATATGAACTCTTAGTTTCAATATGTACAGTATCTGAATTTAGTCAGCAGGTGCTAATTTACTTCAGTAACAAACGGACAAATCTTAATCCTGCCAATAATCCCTGGGTGAATGAGTCTGTGAATGTCCTGATGAAACCACTTTTATGAACTAGAGATCTCAAATGACAAAATTCAGATTGGTTAAAATCCTGTTGCTTAGATTATAAAATCCTGTTGCTTAGTTTATGTGACTCAAACTCTATTAAGTCACAATTTCATTTGGCCCATTTGATTCACTCACTAAATTCCCTCTAATTCAGTGGACCTACTTTAGTGTGACTTGCTGAACTAAGCAGCAGGATTTCAGTCACTGAATCAATTTG
Source organism: Furcifer pardalis (assembly GCA_030440675.1). NCBI lineage: Eukaryota > Metazoa > Chordata > Lepidosauria > Squamata > Chamaeleonidae > Furcifer > Furcifer pardalis. Next base: position 262,332,125 of record CP126890.1, read on the forward strand.
TTTGTAATTATGTACTACCATTACTTCTATTGCTGCCATTCCCAATCCCTTCCACCACCACCCCCTAAAAAAAGCAGCAGGTTCAGAGTGAGTGAACCGAATCTAAACGTTTTGCTTTTCTTTCAGAACATATGCATGACTCAGCAGGTTTTTAAACTGATTTTAGATATGCATCATGATTGGAGATACAGTCAAACCATGCTTAATGAATGCCTCACTTAGCGAAAAACGCGCAAAACGAGTGGGCATTTCAAAAACAGTTCCGTTTTGCATAACAAAAATTTTGCTATGCGAAACAGACTTTCCCTATGAAAAAACTCGCATAACGAAAATTTCTATGGGAAAAACTCACATAACGAAAATTTTACACTACCGGTATGTGAGTTTTTTCACAGGAATTTTTGTTATGCGAAAAAAAACTCACATAGCGAACAACCTGCATAGTGAGCTGCCTTGCAGAACGAAATATTTTCATTATGCGAGGTTTTGACTGTACTAATGCTAAGAAATTAAATTGTTTTTAAAATGTCCACAGACCGTACCACTGCTGTCATATCTTGTTTCAACTGGCAAAGTAAAAATTCCTATTAAACACAACACATATGTACTTCATATTTTTAATCAACCAGAAAAAGGCAAATCTTCATAAAATTATTGTTTTAAAGCTCTCCAGAGTATTTAACCCATATGATTTATTCCTTCAGTGTGTTTTTACATTCATATTTAAAATATTTTTGCACAATCTTTAGTATAACCACATGCTAAAATCTTGAAACAGACTACACTGTACGCAAAGATACATTTCATAGCCACGCCAGTTTAAAAATATTTCACTTGGCTAATAGACAAAGTTCTTTTTTTAAAGGAACTATAAAATGTGCACATTAAAGTCTTTGCTTTCAGATTTTAATAAAATACTACTTTGCAAAATATTTTCATGAAAAATTTCAGAATTTACAAAATACACTTTGAGGGAAATGAGTAATATATATTTTATAAAAAAACAACAACTGAAATAATGAACAAAAAAGTCTAAGGCAATAATTTGTACCTTAGAACTTACCTATCTAGAAACTGGGCACCTTGAATAAGGAAAAGAATTCTGATCCTTCAGACTGACAGGAAAGAAACTACAACACTGAAAGGGAGACAACTTGGAACATAGATGGGAAGAAGACTGATGAAAATCTGACTGGCAGTTCTATTAGAGCACAAATGTCCTGGTTCTAAGTCAAATATCAGCAATTCTTTAAAACCAGTACTCGCATATAGACAGTAGAGACCACAGTAAACCTTGTTGAATTTTACAAACAAGAAGAGATTCTAATTCCTTATTAAAGGCAAATTAGTCATTCATATGCCAAGATTTTCCCAAAGAAATGAAATTTAAAGCAATATGGCAGAAGCATTAGCAAATCTAGTCAATTCTTTTTCATAGGAATCTGTAGCCACATTCCATGCACTAGAGAACCAGAAAACCTAAGCAAATTAAGTAAAATAGTGTAAATTGAACTAATTAAAAATATGCCAGATGTTACCAATAGAAAAATGTCATGACACTGCCTGAAGTTAAAGTGTTTTTAAGTTTCATGGATCTCATGGATTGAGCATGCACTCTCTCTTACATGGAATTCAAATAGAAAAAAATACTTCTTGCTTTAGCTGGAGTATACATATGGTTCAGTGGAAAATACCCACTTCTCATAGCGCAGTATGGCAATCCCCTTTGAAACTAAGGAACATTATACCTTCTCATGAAAATTAATGAGCAATAGGCCTAGTCTGATAGGTGGTATCAGTATGTTTTGTTTTGGATACACTTAAAGGAGCTTTGATTTAAGTAGTGGCATATGGAGTTCAGATGACACTATAGCACCCATTCAAATATTTTCTTCAGTGGCAATTTGAAAAATAATAATGTGTGAGGCATTAAAGCCAAGATGATTTCTACTTTAAAAAGAGCCAGCCATTTTAAAAATTGATAAACTTCAGCATATTTTCTTTCTCAAATTATGAAACATATAGCTAGGTGCTAAAGAACATGTGACTACAGGAAAACAGTTTTGGAGAACCAACACAACATTTGACCTTGATTTTGAAAGAAGGGGTAGGCCTGCAATTTTCTGAATGGAAAATGTACACTCTAACTAAATACCTTGGCCTGGATATAAAAACACTAAATAATTGACAAGGTTATTCATATACATGAAAACATACTATTTCTGGTATCATGCTTAATATACACCAGTTTCAAGAACATGTACTATTACTGAACAATAGGAAGCACAAAATGTGTCACAAAGAGTGTTTGCCTTAGAAACAAAATCTGATCTGTAGTACAGCCAGTGGTTTGTTTAAACCAGGGGTTCTCAAGCTACAGTCCAGGAGCCAGATATGGCCCACAACATTTCATGTGCCCCCCACTGCCTCTGCCACACCCAGATGTGTAATGTGCAGCAGGCAGGGCAAAATGGCCATCCGGCCCCGAAGCTGTCTGAGGGAGCATGACCCGGCCCTTGGCTTGAAAAAGTTAAGAACCCCTGGTTTAAGCATTAGATAGGAACAAATTTCCCAAATTACTTTTCTTGACAATTTTGGGTTTCCTTTTAAACATATTTGCATTCCGACTATTCTGTTTATAATCCCTGAATCATGTTTACTCTGGTTTTCAGTCAATAACTTGTTCATGATGCTATTTAATCAATGCATTACAATAATTCTAGGCAGGCAATTATCCAAGTTCTTAAATTTTTTGGCATAACACAGAAAAATGAATTTTACATAAAGCAAAGATGGCAGTGCTACATTTAATTCAGTCTGTTCACACACTAGCAGATCTGAAAGGATCCAAAAATACAGAAATGAAATATGCAGGATACATATAAACAAATAACTTTTAGAAGTCACAACATCATTAAAATGGACAGTGAACATCAAAAGTCCATGTTTTGTCCCAAGTCTCTAATCTCTTGGTTTAAGCAAGAAAATTAAGATTGCAGTGTATTATTGCTCTTCTCCCGGATTAATACAGAAAAGCCACTTTTTAGAGACCTAGGCACAATGGATAGTGTAGTTCCCTTAATTCAGTATTGCCTAGGTTTTATGAGGTTTAATCAAGCTCTCCAGTGAACATACGTATTTTTCAAATAATGTAATTGACAGAAGATAGTCATGATTCAAACATCTTTTGAATTATGCCTAAAGTTTGATACAACACTTACTGTTTTAGAACACTATAGAAAAATGAAGTCAATCAATTTCTTACACTTATTCTGAATGCTTGGGTGCACCAAAATTGACAGCCAATTTTCTTGGCTTTCGCTTGGCAGAAACATTTGGTGTTGACTTTTTTCGAGGTGCCGCTGAGTTTGGAGAAGCCATTTTCTCTTGATATGACGTTGTAGGCTGAGCCCCTTGAGGAAGAGATGTTGAAGACTCAGAAATGTCGCCTTGGGGATTAAGTTTTGTCGTATCAGATACTATCTGTTCATTCTTGAACTGCACCTCCTGAAGAGAACTTGGGAATTCTTTCGCTTCAGAGTTCACTTTGCTTGCAGCCCTTTTTTTAGTTACCTTTTAAAAAAGAATGAGGTGTACTCTTTTAATATTAAAAATGAATATATCACTTTGTATATACCTATATATTACAGTCCAACTTACCTGCAAAGGTATAAACTGGTTGTGTGCGCCAACTTGTACAGTGCCTACAAAAGGCATGTTTCCTGGGTATGAGCCTGGATAATAAGGTTTGCCTTGAACTGGCAAAGGTGCTCCCCATTGGACTGGGCCAAATGTCTGAGCAGGCGAAGGAAATACATTACCTACAAAAAAGAATAGGCTTGTTTTAGATTCTGGTACTAATTAAAAATGAGTAACCCACATTCAGTTCTGAATACGTTCAGAATTTATATTATTATACAATAATCTGATAATAATTTTATGTCAGAAATTATTCTGGGTTGAAAGGATATTTGCTGGAGGAACTCTGCTCAGGTGATGCACAAATGAGGCTCCTATTTATCCACTTGTCATTTTTTGCTTTCAAACTGCTAGGTTGGCAGGAGCTGGGACAGAAAGAGGCACTCATTCCGTCCTGCTGTACTAAGGCCTTGAACTGCTAACTTGCCAGCCTTCCAGCTAACAAGGCGAGCTTCTTAACCACTGAGCCCATAATCTGATTTGACCATTAGGTTAAACTTTTTGTATTAATTCAGTTGCAGATTAAGAAACAGTAATCACAGAACACAAAACCTGTTTTCAAGACATTTGTGATCAATGCATTCATGACTACGTGCCCATTATGCAATTATCCAACATCACCACAGTCTTTTAAAATTGAAAAGATATATTAATGGACAAATTTGCAGTTATTATTAAGCATGTTCTGTATTAAGAGAGGGATAGGGAATTTTTTTACTGTTAAGGGTGACATGCTCTCTGGTATATCTGTTAAGAAGTGCATGTTACAAGGCAGGACTGAAGCCAGTGATGAGCAAGGGCATAACACGCACCCCACTACATTTCTTATATTCCATTTCCATTTCTCTGCTTATATCCCTCCTCAGTGGGCTGAGGGAGAGGTACAAATTGGTCTTAGCAGAGGTCTGAACCGAGCACTGCCTCTGAAATTAGGCTGGTCATTGCCAACCACAGGATTTAGAAATTATGTGAAGTTAATCAAAGCATTTCTGCTGGTAAGGATGGGAGCTGGCATTTATCCAATGAGAGACATTCAAACAGGTTCTCTATTTTTAAGATATTCAAACGAGAATTATAAGTATGCTGCATGGAATGTTTTCACATCCCCCCAAACTCCTAAAATTGGTATAACATACCAGTGTGCTGGGTAAAGACTGGAGCAATGGATCCAGGTGGTACAAGAGGTGCTATGGTCTGATAATTTGGAAACACTGATGGTGGTGTTGGTGGGAAAGGAAAGCTCATTCCCACAGAGCTCTGTGTGAAAAAAGTACAATCAAATATTTTGAAAAGAAAGTGTAACAAACACATTAATGAAGCCATTCTAGTGCTGTATAAATAAAGCATTTCAACTGCTGACTCACCAACTGCTGTAAAGCAAAAAGTGCTGCTTTCTCCTTGGCTTCATTTTCAGAATGACATTGAGGTCCATGTACTAATAAACCATTTGACAGCTTTACTTGACAAACTGTCATTGTCTATTAAAAAAACCCAAGATAATGTTAATAAACACTTTTTTTAAACAATACTGTAAATAAATACCGGAAAGCTAAATAGAAAGGTTGAAAACAAAGCATAAACTATTTTTGTCTTCTAGTTCTGAGATAATTTACTACCTTTCCTATGAAAGGTTAATGCAGAATCAGAAAATCACATTTAAAGTATGGATTAAAGGCCACATTCAATTTTGAATCTACTATCGCTTATGCATTAGGATTTCTACCTCTCTCTGCTTATCTCACACATTTCCTCCAAACCTACTGTGGAGAGTCCCTCAATCATTATGAGTATAACTCTGAGTACCACACAGATGGAATGATTCAATGAGTGTGATGAAAGGACCCTTCCATTTAATGCACAGATGCATAAATGTTTGGTGTCTGGTTATGCTATTGCTATACAGATCTAATAATATCTACGATTGGTAATTCTTACCAAACTGAATGCTTGCCAATCAAACACACAAAGTACAACTCTATGCTATACCTGTCAACTAAGAATAAAACCCTTCATATGATAGGTTTCAGTCATATGCAAAATTCAAATACTGTATATGTACTGTACTGTATGTCTACTCAGAAGAAAGACCTGGTGTACCAGCTTTCATGCATACAAAGCACAACTAAGGTATTAAAAGCACAGGTTATTAACATTAACTTTAAATGCTCCTCATCTCTGAACAGTGATCAGAGGTAAGAACCTTAGCAGATGAAGAGAACCTCCTCCCTCACCCTAATCTGCCTCCAGAGTTAAGAGCAGCTATCTTTATAACCATAGTCCAAATGCTGTGAAGGAAAGTGAGTGGGAACCACACAACAAATAACTGACACACTGCAGGGCTGTAGCCAGGAATCTAGATGGGGTGGTGGTGGTGGTATTTCAGGAGGGGCAAAAAAATGTTCAGGAAGGGCAACAATGTCACACTCATTTATTTAATATTGCCACCATGGGGTGGGGTGGGACAGATTGTTAGCTCAGGAGGGTGTCCCCCCCCCCTTGCACATTGGGAGTTGTGCATTCCTGCTCTAATATGTGTAAAGTGTAGGGGAATACATCTGAGGTTTCAAATAGAATGCTGTGTACATTAGGAAACTCTTAGCCATGATTCAAAGGGTCACTATGGATTTTATTTTTCATCACTAGGGAGTGAATTTAAAATCCCTTTCCTCAAATATCAGGAACAAATAATAATAGTTTATTAGCAGGTCTAAGACTGAAAGCCATGCTTACCTGAGGAGTTCTAAGGAACGAGAAATCTGGCTGCAACATCCCAACAAGGGAGCATATACGAGAAAGCTCCATAACTGGAGTTGATCTTGAAAGTCCAAGAACAGGATGACACCCACTCTCCATTGCCTGAGTGTTCTGAGAACCTCCTGTGTTTGGGGACTTGCTCATGAAAGCAGCTATGAATGAAGAAGAATTAATATCAGTGCTCTGAAAAAATAATGTATTTCCATCAAATGCCAGAAATACAAAAGTTATTATAGTTAATTAATCATAGGAAAAGTCCAATGGTGTACATGTGGTAGATCCTACTATTTTTAATCAACAATTCTGCTTGTCCCTTTACTATCCATGTGGACTAAAAATCTGCTACAGGGGATTCGAGACTTTTCTGGAGTAATTTTCTTCCTTGCACCAGGCAAGTGCTGTCACAGGAGAGAAAGGGGAAGGAAGTCCCTATTTTCCTGGCCTTGGACACCCAAGCACTCATTATTTTTGTTGTTGCATTGCATGCTGCCAGGTCACTTCCAACTTATGTTAACTCTAATGGGGTTTTCAGGATATATGACATGTTTAAAGAACGTTTTTCCATTGCTACATCGCAGTGAGTTTTCTATGGACAAGTGGAGTTCTGAACCCAGGACTCCCAAGTCTTATTCTAACACTCTGTCCACTACACCACACTGGCTGTCCTTCCTACTGGTTCTTGGCTATTAATTAAAAATATAGGTAAAGGTTGCCCTTGCTCAAAAGCCAGTTGTATCTGATTCTAAGGTGCAATGCTCATCTCCATTTATAGTCGAAGAGCTAGCGCTGTCTCTGCCTGCAGACGTTTCCATGATCATGTGGCATGCATGACTAGACACTGGAGTGCACTGAATGCTGTTACCTTCCCACCAAAGTGGTACCTATTTATCTATTTGCAATGTCTTGCTTTTGAACTGCTAGGAGGTTGGCAGGACCTGGGACAGAGACGGGACCTCACTCTGTCATGCAGTACTCAAACTGTTGATCTGCTGACCTTCCAGTCATCAAGTTCAGCATCTTAACCGTTAAGCCACCATACTCCCTCAATTTTAAATATACACAACTGATATTCTAATAACCTCTTCAGTTAAAGAAAAAAACTTTTCTCACATACCCATCTTTTTGGTATGTCTGCGGTGTGAGGCAGGTACATAAGAATCTTGTCTACAAGTAGAAGTAGAAACTTCATTAGATGCCGTCTTTCCTTCCACCATGTCAGAAGCGTCTATCTTCAAAATTTCTTTGAGCATCTGTGTTCCTTTCTTTAAAAACAAAACAAAATAGCTACCGATAGAGAGAAGTGTAGTTTGAGAGGTTTACCATATAAATCTGTCTTAGGTTCACATTGAAAAGCAAGGAAATTAATTCCAAACTTGTAGGAAATAAAATATATCATACAAACCATTGCAAAAGACTGTGGAGATAAGTGTTCTTCATTTGTCGGCTCCTTGGAATAAGATTGTACTTCACTGTCTTTAAACATTTTCCAGGCTGCAAAAATGTCTCCAAGTTCAGATCCATTCTAAGGAATACATGTTGACAGATATTAATTCAGAGGACAATCCGGATAAGATTAGACCTGTTCAAAACCCACTGAATTTAATTTCTCACTGACATTATCAGCATTTAAGATTGATTTATTCACACAGGATTTCACATAGTCTGGCAGTTTTACTTATGAATCACCTTCAGTAATCAAGTTGCCTTTAATAATATACACAGAAGAGGACTGTGCTGCCTAGGTGTTGTGTGTGCATAGCGAAGTGCCAAGGAATTGGGTTCACAGTATTTTAAGCAACACAAATAAGCTAAAGACATTCATAACCCACTATTCCAAAGCAATAGAGACGGGTGATTTCTGTTCTTTCTAATGCAAGTGGATTTAAATAAGAAAAAAAGTTATAATGTATGCACCATATGTAACATGGCAAGCTGAGATCCACCTTAAACAAATTCATGCCGATGACATTTTTCCTGCTTCTGGAAAAAAATGCATTCTCAGATACGAGTTGCAGTCGGCAATTTAACATGTAAACACTTTCTAATTTTATCAATTGTCTTAGTATTCTTGTGAAATTATTCTTCCAATGTGCCTCTGAAATAGGGATCTAGCATCCATTGGCAAACCTCTGGATGTATCCTCTAGATTTATGCTTTGAAATGGTAAGAAAACACAATATTATCTCACTTATTAAGCTTTGTAGAAAATCCTGTTATGATCTATATAGATCCTCAGCTACACAGAAAGCTGTTAACAAATAAAAGTTTTTCATTCATTAAAATCTAGCACATTGTCTTGTAGCAGTTTTCTTTTCAGTCTCAAGTATGCACTAATATTTAGGTAGCAATTTCCTACCTTCTCAGCTATATTGAGACCATCCACTTCAGCATTCTGTTTTATTGACATATCTGGACCTTCATTCCTCTTTAAAATTTTCACATTATACTTATTAGCACCTGCAACATTCTGAGACAGATGACAATGGTTAGTTATATTCCAACAATTAAGAACTATGTTAATTGTAATTACTTTGAAAAGGCAGGAGCTCTTCAACTGATTTGAATCTGCCACTTATGTTAAACTGTTACGATAAACTACCAGTGATTTAAAACTAAACCCAAATGCAGAACCAATTTCAAAGGCTTCAATTTCATTAGCCATTCCAATTAAGTCATACTGTAGGACACTACAGGATACATGTCTCTTAAACTGTAATTTGCAAAATATGTATCTAATACAAAAAAATCCTCTTTTTCAAGAAAGCTATCAACTTAAACATGACCAAAATTCAGAGAGGTACTTTAGAGATACCCAAACATTTGTAAAAAAAATGAGCTATCTTTGTGCTTTTATTATCTTTGAAAAGAGTATTACAATGCTACATAGAAATTAAAGTGTATACACTCCCCCATAGTACTTAAACACTCTCTGGGGGGTTCACAAAGTAATTAAGCTGGGTATTCATTTTACCAGCCTTGGAAGGATGGAAGGCTGAGTCAGTGCTGAGCCCACTGGAATCAAACTAAGATTGTGAGCAGTTTTGGTGGCAGTTTAACCATCCCATCATTAACCAAATGTCTAAAAGTAACAAACTAGATGGCATGGAGAAAGAAACACCAGCTCAAAAACTCATTAGACATTCAGTGCCACTAAGTAATTGTTTGGATCATGTTTCAAGATTCCATGAGGACTGCTAGCAAGATTGTAGCCATTTAAAAATGGCTCTGAAAATTTATTATCTATTTTCAGAGAGAAATAAAGGTCTCTAATAAATGCCTCTTCCATTAACAGAACAATCACTAAAAAGATTTAGGAAACTAGCTTATCTTTCTTTTCTTTATTATTATGTGGTCACAGACCCAAATTCAAGCAGTTCAACAATTTAAAAACATAATAAACATTTAAATGTATGCATTATTAAGGAAAAAAACAGCCAGTTCAAGTAACAGAGTCTGGAAACAAGTTAATAGAGCTAGACATCAAAATTCACATATACAACTGAATAATTATGATTACCGGTTTATTTGGTACTTTATGTGATTGACCTTCATTTCTTGAATCTTTAGACTCTTCTTTGGCTATAAAAACAAAGTTCATAATTACCAACCATACACAATTTTTCCAAAAGATTGTGCAAGTATACTATACATGTCAAACCTGCAAAATTCAGCAGACTTTACCAATAGGTACAGATATATAGACTATAGCAAAACCTTTGACTGTGTGGATTATTAGAATATATATGGGGATTCTGAAAGAAATATGCTTTAGAAATGTACCTTAACACTTAATTTTCCTGATGCATAACCTATATTGTGCACAAGTAGCCACCATTAGGACAGAATATGGAGAGACAGAACAGGGTCCAATAGGCAAAGATGCCAAACAAGAGTGCATTTTATACCCTTATCTGCTCAATGCAGAATGTCAGACTAGATTCAGATGTAAGTGGAGTGAAAATTGGTAGAAGAAACATCACTAAGTTGAGATAAACAAATGATAACTTCTCACTGGTAGAAAATAACAACGATTTAAAATGACTTTTAATGAAAGTGAAAGAAAGTGCCAAAACAGAGCTGCAGTTGAACAGTAAGATGACAAAAATTATCGCTACAGAAGAACTACACATCTTTAATGTTGACAATGAAGAATTCATATCTAGTTAGATTCAATCATCAATCCAAGAAATAAGACGGAGTTCAGAAGGGCAGCAATGAAGGACTTAGAAAAGATAATTAAATGTAAAAATGTATTTACTGGAGACTAAGACAAAGATATTCCTGATCACCATGCATGGAAACAAAGGCTGGACAGGAAAGAAAGCTGACAGGAAAGAATGAATTCATTTGAACTATGGTGCTATGAGAAACCTGGGGAATAGTTAAAAGCTGGACCATTAGGAAAGCTGAGTGCACAAGAATAGATACCTTTGAGATGTGGTGTTAGAAGTGAGTTTTGAGAGTCCCCTGGACAGCAAGGAGAACAAATAGGTCAATCTTAGAAGAAATCAACCCTGACTGCTCCTTAGAAGGTCAAATAGTAAAGATGAAGCTGAAGTACTTTGGACATCAAATGAGAAGAGAGGATTCACTTGAGAAAACCTTGATGCTGGGAAAGGTGGAGGGCAAAAGAAGAAGGGGGCAGCCAAAAATGAGATGGCTAGATGGTATTGTAGACACAAGGGGCACAGAGCTGGGCAGGTTGGGGAGGATGGTGGAGGACAGAGGTGCCTGGCGGGCAATTGTCCATGGGGTCATGAATTGACTGTGCGACTGAACAACAACAGCAAATGGTGCTGGAGGAGAGCTTTGTGGATACCCTAGACTGCCAAAAAAGACAAACAAGTGGGCCCTAAATCAGGTTGAGTCTGAGCCATCTGTCTCTTGGAGCAAAAAAGATTAAATTGAGGCTGTCCTACTTTGAGCACTTTATGAGAAGGCAATAGAAAAGACAATAATGTTGGGAAATGTGGGAGACAATAGGAAATGAGGAAGGCAAGATGGATAGATTCCCTAGGGCTGCGGTGGAGAACCTTGGCACTCCAACTGTACTTGGATTTCAATTCCCAAAAGCCCTGATCAGCAGGTGCACTGACTTGGACTTCTGGTAACTGAAGTCCAAGAACATCTGGAGTGCCAAGGTTCACCACCACTGCTAGGGGAATTACAGTCTTTAATTTGCAGGAGTGAAGCAGGGCTGTTGAGGACAGAACATCTGGAAGAGTCCTCATTCACAGGGATGCTGTAAGTCAGAGATGACTTGATGACACATAACAACAAGAGCAAAGTTGTGCAAATGTGTCGCTAGGAAATCTTCTTGGTTCAACCATTATCTTTCCCTGCTTTCATCTCTTTAATTATTTACTTACTTGATACCCTTTATTTTATTTCTAAACTGCTTTTCTCCCTTTAGAGCAGGGGTTATCAACCATTTTGTGTTATGGGTCGGACCACTCCCCCTCAGACAGCTGAGTGGGCCGGACACGTGGTTTCCCTGTCGTAAACGCTGCTGTAAACCACAGTGGGTGTATTTGCACATGTGAAGGTGCATTTACAGCTGTCGTAAATGTGTCCTCTTCCTGGGCCAGATGATTTACCATCATGGGCCGGGCCCAGCCTGCAGGCTGTAGGATGTGAGTCCCTGCTTTAGAGGGACCTGCAGCCCCTTACAAATTATTTTAAAATATATTTAAAAATATTCAAATGTAAAAAAACCCCTCTATTAAAAACAATTAAACATTAATTATTGAAAGCTACTCAACAGAATCCCTTTAAAATAATTTAAAAACACATTTAAGAAAATAAAAAACATAACTTTCTCCATAAACCCCCCTCTGAGCAGCAGTTTACATATTAAAAGGCTGCCTGCAATGCAAGGTCTTTGTTGGCTGACACAAGGACAGCAAAGAGGGAGCAAGTTTAGTCTCTCACAGGAGGGAGTCCAGTAGTCTTACAGCAATCTCATCCAAAGGACCCTCTCCTGTGTCTGCATCAAGTATGCCTTTGAGGGCAGTGGCATGAAGATAAAAGTCTCTCCTCAAAGATCTAGGAAGGCTGATCTGGGGAGATGTGTTCTTTAGATATTAGTGGCAACTCCTTTTTTATATCCTGTGATACACGTACTGAACTATATCTCCAGAAATAAAATAATGCACTCAACGAATACCCAAGTCAATCAATGAAGATAGAAAATTCATCTGAGTACTTACATTTCCTGAATGATTCCTGTTTTCTTTGCTGGCCTTTAAAGCTACTCTCATTAAAGCCTGGTTTGCATAACTGGACTCCGGCATTTAGCTTTATGCATTGAGGTAACATTCCACTCTAAAAAATGAGATTTTTTTTTCAGTACTCGAGCTTCACAGGATGCCTCTCCCACATCACAGCCACTCCAAGACAAAAATATACCTTCTCATGCCTGTTTTGTTGGGAAGGTTGAGACTTCCCAGAACTCTGCAAAGAATGCCAAATGCTGCAGAATTCATCGTCTTGCTTGTTCTGTGCCTGACAAGAAGCAAAAAAACAACAACCCCAAACCCATTTACACAAAGCTTTACTAAGATAAAAGGTATTGATTTTAACAATTCAGAAAATTATTAAAGCTGAATGGATTTCTAAAGCACAGGAATTCTTTTTTTAGAATCTCAGCACCATACTAGCTATAACCTTGCCCCAATATCTTAAACACTGATAAATAAACAGGGTAATCGCCTAGTGTTTCACTCTGCCTCTTTCAAAATTCTTATTTATGTGAATTAACCTACTTTTTTCATGAAATTTTGCTCCATAAGAATATACAGCTACACTCCCTCATATAAAATATACACTACACCTCAACTATTTTTTCTCTCTTTTTCAGGACTGCTGAACATGGAAAAGCTGTAAGCATATTCAGTTAAGCCTGCCTATAGCACTTAAGTGAATCTTTGTCTTGAACACATGAAGAACTGCATGACTTCCAAAGGAAGAGGTTATGAGAGTGAGGCTTATGTGCACAAGACTCAATAGATTTTATATTGCCTTCTGGATCTAAAAAGCAAGAATTAGGACATATATTTACATTTTATTTAATTAATAAATACAACTAAAAACACTTAATTTTGCAACTGTTTTGCCAACAGCTAGACCACTTTAAGGGATTTAGTGTCTACGCGTGCATTGAAAGGAAGGACATCAATCCCTTTACTACCATTATGCCACCTTGATTATTACAAAGATAACTGAAGCTTGTTACAAAGTAACTAATCCATATTAAGTATTCATATATGTTTACTATAAGCATTTGCTTTTATAATTTTGCAACACAGCAATATAGCACTAAAAATACTACTTACTTTGTATTTCTGACTGCCACCTAAATATGGTCCTTTCTGGATGGAACCAGAATTGCCTTGGTTTTCAGTCTTGGGACTATTATACTGTTTTCCATTCAGTTGCTAGATCATGAATTTAAAAAAAGTTGCTTTCAACAGTTTTTCTCCTCTTTAAATATACATCTTACATAGCTATGGGTTGGAGTTATGAGGAGCTAACTGAATGCATTCTAAATAAAAATGACCATTAACTATATTGGACCTAATTCAATTAATGAGAAAAACATCTGCTACTTATGATATGTATATCTATGAATACAATTGTAAAACTTACTTTTTTCACTAACAGTAACCACTCTAGAACATTCCTTATTACTTTGTTTTTTATAATATTGTACAGAACCTTACCATAAGGACGTTATAAAAAGAAACATCCTACTGCCAGAAAAAGCCTTTCTTTCATACCTTAAAGTTATTGAGAATTCCAGCTACTAGAATTCTCCATCAACTGGATGAATTGGATCTAGTTCATTACTACCGTATTTCAGTGGTAACTCGGTTTACAAACGCTTCGGTTAACGTAATTTTTGGTTTACAAATGAAAATTCATTGAAAATAATCCTTTGGTTTACAAATTTAATTGCAAAAAATTGCTAAACTGAAACACAGTTTCCCATAGAAATGCACTGAAAATGAATTAATCCATTCTGGAGATCAGAAAAAGGTTTTCAATGCATTTATATGGGAAAAAATATGTCGGTTTATGATTTTTTTGCAATATGAAATGTCCTGGAGAACATATTTAATTTGTGAACCTAGGTACCGCTTTACTTAACAGTCATTTAAGACTTGTCTAAAAATTACTATGGAGAAGAGTTAACAGCAAAAAGATTTAGCAGCATTTCATTTTTAATTACATTATTTGTGGAACAACTAAATATAGACTTACTCGAGTAGGAACAAAGAGGGAACGAGGGGAATGGTTGAGACCTCCTAGATGTGCTTTTTGTGAAGATACAGAAACTGAGTCAGGTGAATATGAGCTGTAGGAATTCACAGCTGGCTGGGGTTTAACTATGGCTGTTAGCTTCTGATTTCCTATTTCAGACCGATTGCCGTAAGAGAGGTTAATTAAGGCACTGGCTGGCATGCGGTACCCTCTGCCAGGTGAACTCCTAAAGTAAGAGAGGAAAACTAATTAAAACAGCAATTTTAATTATGCCACAACTGAATATGTGGACAGTCTTAATAGGATCATGAGGCATTTTTCAGATCTGCCAAAAGCCCATTGGCTACATTCCCAAGGAAGAAGAGTTCAGAGGAAGAGTTTGGCCAGAGACTCATTTGTATAGAAGTCTCTGGGTATGAAAAATAATCGCTAAAATGGGTATTTTGTTAACTGACAAAAGAGTTTAGCTAAAAAAAGTTTCTACTTGAAAAGGTCCCATCATGTATTCTAATGCCAAAATGTTTAAAAATATTTCGTAGGAACCTTTTAGGGATCTGGGACCTCTACAAATGCTAGGGAAGCTCAAATCCTAGAGACTATAATTTGGGGTAGGTGTGGGTGGGCAATTGTATGTTGCTGACCACTGAACTAGTGCATGATCAGTGCACTTAAACATTCCAAAATGTATGGGTATGGTTTCTAGGACACTTAGCAATTATTTCAACACTTAGCAATTATTCCAATAGAGAATAACAACAAACAGAACTAGCCTAGGAAACCTACATTCAGATCTCATCTTTATGAGAACCAGGGAGCAACTTTATGTTTTGATGTCTATTTCATGTAAAAAAATAAATAGGATTTATATTTTTAAAAAAGGTTTGGTTGCTAGAATGAATGAAGTTAGGATCATAAAGAATTTATCTGACAAACTGTAGTCAATTGTCAATATTACATTCCTGTGCAATTAGTTCCCTAGCACCTACAGAAATGTATTAAAAGATTCAAATAAAAATAGCTCTCTTAAACAGACCTTATTGTTAAGCCACCATGGAATTCGTCATCAAATAGTACTTCATACAACACATCAGATTCTCTGCTGGCTGAAGAAAACAGGCACTCTAAGTAATCAGTATTTGTCAAATGAGAAGATATTACAGGAAAAGAACATTCCTGTAGTCTAATATAAACGCTATTATATTAATCTATATAAGCTCTTTTAGGTATAGCTATAACTAGCTGGGTAGCACAGTAGTTTGTTCATCTGGCTATGGAGCCAGAGGCTGAGAGTTTATTTCTTCTCCCTCCTGAGAGAAGAGCCAGCCTGTGTGGGCTCAAACAAGGTGCTCAAACAAGTCCCAGGATGCCCCCAGAAGAAGAGAATGCAAAACCACTTTTGTGTAGTCTTCTACCTAGAAAATCATGGAAAGGGTCACCATAAGTCAGCATTGGCTTGAATGCATAAACGTATGCATATATATACCTACAGGGCACTGAAAGTGCCATTTCAGAGCTTTTAAACTCTATACTCCTATGTTTATTCTGGTCCACAAAAAAGCTAACGGTGGAGATAGACACTCATCTAAAGTCTTGGCTACTTCTAAACAGGGATAGCTAAGCTTAAACATATTACAAGACAGAAGAATTGCCCCAAACTGATCAGAAGCAACTTCTGTGGACAGCTCCACTCATACGATTCTCCTGCCCCCCTTCAATGTCAGGCACCATATCTCATGTAGATCAAGTGGTCCAGAACATTTTTAGGAAATATGGTAGCGAGAAAGGGAAAGGAAAGCTTCACTACATGAGTGACTTTCAGTTTATTCAACAACACATTCTCTAACTCCATTATATTAAATGACTGATCTTCACAATGTTTTGAAAACCAAAAGAGCATCCAGAAATGAAAATCATAATAACCTCCTTTAATTCCTATTATGGTTCCGCGAAGTCCAAGGGGAACTGAAAAACTCTCTCGCACATTCACAACCCGATCAAACAGTCGATATTCTGCATCACGGTCTGGTACGGTACCATGTTGCTGTTCTAGAGGCTGGAATAAATCCAATATATATATAGCAGCAGAAATATACAGATATGGATAATCATAATAATGTAGAACAAAATCAATGAGTCTCTAGTATAATTAATTCTACACACCTGATAAAAACAGGTAAAATTGTCAAATAAATGTGAAAGGACATATTACTTAATATGAAAGGGAATCTTCTGTATGGTGCCCTTCTGGAGTAGAGTAGCTATCTCTTCCTGCAGGACTTGACATAATGGTCTGAAAAGACGCATTGGAAAGAGATAAAAACTATGGCACAAGCCTGTTTAATTATGGTCAAAACCCATTTATTATTTGTGGCATTGCATCAGATATAGAAGAAGTCAAAGATGTTAGTTGGATTTCTTGTCCTGTCTATTTGAAGTTTTGATGAATCTGTAGTCTGACTTCTGTGAATACTGTCTCTAGTACTGTGATGAGATGACAAGAATATCTGCCTGATGGTGGATAATATGTGTTTCCAGTGTGACTTTTGTTGAAACTGTGAATAAAAACTCATTCCTTTTGATGTATTCCTTTTATTGCACATGTTATCCATAACATCATCTGTTTTGTCACTGAAGGGGTCCCCACCATTGAATGTTAAGTCCTCAGAAATACCTACAGACTGCAACCAGCCATAGAATCTTAAGGCTATTATTGCTGTAATGATTTTTGCTGCAGTCCGTGGTATGTTTCACAGTGTGCACCTCCTGGGTCACACGAGACGTGCCCTCCTGTTTGGAAGGCTTCTAAAATGAACAGACTGGACTGTAGATAAGGAAGTAGCCTCTTTATCATCTATCATATATAGATTCTCAACTTGTTTTGAGGTTGGCAGCAAGGTAGATGGTTTCTGCCCTTACCGCTTCATCAGATTTAAGAGTAATGAGATTGTATTTTTATGTATCCTGATCATAGACAGAACCAAAGAGGTTTTTAAAATACAACACAGACTTACTCTGTATAACAAGCGAGGTTTCACTGTCACACGAACTTTCTTATTACTTTTTCTTTGCTATAGAAAAACAAAAAATGATTAGATGAAATAATTTCTTGATTTATCATGGACTTTTAAAATTAAAAAGCAAGTCATGCTTCACAGACCTAGACCTGTTCACCATTCTCTCCCTCTGCCTTATACCTATTATAGTCCTAGACATAAACAGTTTCATTACCAACTAATGAAAAAAACCTCTCTGTTTAATATTTTCCAACAATGCTTACAAGAATACATCATGTAGGGGCGTAGTTGCATAATGTCAGATGTCTCATGGACACTGAACTTTGGAAAGCAAAATATCTCAAAACTAATGTTATTTAGAGCCCTTCAAAATTAAACAAAGGTAACTGTACATTAGGTGAATTTAATGTGATATCATACACTGGAGGCAAGGTAGAGGTGCTATTAGAGAATAAGTTTTGCTTTCTAGACTGGACCAAACAAGCAAAGATTTATTACACATTTGTCTCATATGCAATAGTACACAATGAAAGGTCAGATAGTAAGACAGTCACTATCTTCTTTACTACCATACATTACAAAACAGGTTGCAATCTAAAGTTAAGCCCAATATACTGTATTGTGATAGGTGACCTAATACCACTTTCTAATAACATTAACTTTGAATACCGCAGTTACAAGATACATTTGTAGTTCCATTGACATTTTTGAAGTACCTTGCACATGTCTACTTCTTCTTCAATCTTCTCAACAATCGCTGCATCCAGAATTTGTAGATCACATGAGGAACGTGAGAGAGTACTGACAGGATGAGCTTTTAGCCATGCCATAATTTCTTGAACCTTCTCAGCACTACATTAAAAATTACCCCATATCAGCAAACATCAACAAAACCCTATTATGTCAACTAGAAAAGTTACAAGGTTTCAAGATACATACAGTATATCACTTTGAAGAGCTTTGATTAAACCATATAGTACCTTACTATACAAAGCAGGTCCTTTAAAAATGACAAACATTACCATAAAAAACGTGAAAATGTGAACAACATTTGCTTGCTTTATATATTCATTCTTTATTGTTGCATCTTAACATTCTTGTAAATAAAATGTTAGGAAACATGCTTATTTTGGAATGAGACTACTTGGTTTTACTACAAAGACTTGATAAGGTATAATAATGGAAGAGATTGTCCATATTATTCAGCTTAAATTGTGGAAGCTCTAGAAATATCACTCAGCTGTACAGGAGATCCAATTACAGAGCTTGTAGCCAACCTGTAATAGTACTGAAGTGACCTAGAGTCCTAGACTATTTTGTTATATTTGTTGTATCCTTACAGTCCTATCACAATGCTTTAACAGATACAGTTTATCTTGGATAGAATAAAAGCAACACCAAATTCCATCTGGAAAATTCACTACTGGAAAATATGTTGCCAAACCTTGTCCATTAAAGTTCAACTGCTGTCACACAAATTTAGTGCTTGCAAAATTTTCATTAAAAGCCATAAAGAGACTTGCAAATATAGTATTTGAATGACACATGGGATTTTTGAATATTACAATAGTGCCTCTGCATATTTATGATTCCTCAAATGTGCAAACAAAAACAATTTTGGAGTCTCAAAAATCACAAGTCTTCTATCACTTTTCAGTTTTCCTAAACTGTTCTATGTAATTCCCTCGTCACCAAATATTGATTGATTACAATGACCCAAATTAAATTCAGATGTACAAGTGACTTAATTTTTTGTAAGTTTGGTTAAACAACGACATAGCTGTCTTTAATAAACATCCTGTTATACTGGGTATGGAATAAGCCTTTAGAATTTGAATTCATTTTCCCATACAAAAGAGCAATTAATATTAGTTCTTTTGCTTTCAGTCACTTGGCAGCCGCTGGGCAGAGAAAAATAGGAGGGCCATGCATGTAGGCTTTCCTCCCTGAACAAAGGATTCTTCCTCTATTCAGTCCAAATTGCCAAAATGCATATAAACTGTCCTTGTTTGCTTAAGTGATTTATCTTATATTCTTTTAAAAGTTAAGAACTTCTTACCCATTCTCTTCTTCCTCAGGCCAAACATCATCTTCATAGAATATATCTTCTTGACTGTTTTTGGCTAGGTAACTGAATAGTTCTGGCACCCTAATAAACATATTAATAAATGTAAATTTATCCATGCCTCTCTGTAAACATTCCACAGATCACCCATTATGCAGTAAAACCCCGGGTTATGGAAACAATCCATTCCGAGGGGTTTTCTTTATAGCGATTTTTCTGTGAAGCAAAGCAGGGTTTCCCATAGGAATGCACTGAAAACAAACAAACAAACAAAACATTCTAGAGGTTAGAAAAGAGCCAAAAAAGCCATAATTTTTCTGTTGAAAACTTTCTAAAATGGCAAAAACACAGCAAAAAATTCCAAAGTGCACTTTAGAAAGAGTTTGGAACAAAACAATAATTTTTTTTGCATTTTAGTGAGCTCCAGAGCTGGTATTTTCCCCCCCAATACATATTTGTCAAATTTCTGACATCACCACCTAGAAGCCAGCCCTAGTAATTGCAGGAAAAGTGTAGTCGAACAGCTGATCAGGGGTATGGGGAATTTATGGCACTTCCTGGTTGCACTGAGAGCTTCTGCTGAAGCCAAAATGCAATGAAAAATTCCAAAACCAGGGCAAAAATGCTCTAAACACCCTCCCACCGCCGTGCAATGCATCAGAACACCCCCAAAAAAACCCTCTGTAATGTAACCCCCCCAACCGTAAATTAGGACATAATTTCCTCAGAATTTCCTTCTGTAAGTCGAGTTTTCAGTTACCCGAGACATCTGTAACCCGGGGTTTTACTGTACTTGTCAGCAACAAAACATGATGCATACCCCTTTAATTATCAAAACACAGGAAGTACTCTGCATTTCCTCTATTATTACTGTGCACTTCAGGTTTATTTGAATTACAGTAATAACTCGGATAACGTTAAGACTTGGTTCCACAAGTCTTAACGTTATCCGATTTTTAGCCTTATCTGATGCATGCACCAGATAACGTTAAAATCCTATTCAGGTGGATCAGATAACGTTAACTCCATAGAGATAAGCAACAGAGGCTTCAAGGGAAAGTCAAGGAAACATGCTGGAAACTTAAAGAACTTTAAGAAATAATTGTCTAAAGGGTAAATCCATTACAAAAACATGTCAGACTACCCTGACTTTAGGGGAACAAAGCCATACAGCATTTTTAAATTTTTGAAAATTTTTATAAAGTGTTGTTTTAAAAGATCTGAACAGAAGCTAGGAAAATGTTTTCCTTTAGAATCAGCCCACCTACCATTGTTATAACAAAGGAAGTTCCCTCAGGGCTTTGCAGGGTGTGAAAAGCTTAATTGCTTTGCAGGTGAAAGGTTTTAGTGTCTGCTTGTTTTCCTTTGACAATGCATGAGGCTTGCGGAGCTAGAAACTTGGGTTCAG
Organism: Furcifer pardalis; assembly: GCA_030440675.1. Lineage (NCBI taxonomy): Eukaryota > Metazoa > Chordata > Lepidosauria > Squamata > Chamaeleonidae > Furcifer > Furcifer pardalis. The sequence continues at coordinate 262,353,327 of CP126890.1, forward strand.
GCTGTTTAGAATTTAAAGGGGAAACTTCATAAAGGTAATTGGGTCAAGTCGTCTCTTTGCAATTATTTTTCTGCAAAGTGTTCTGGGTTACACTGGGGAAAGGGTCCTAAACCTTTGCTTTGCTAAACTAGTCAGACTGGTTTTTGCAAGCTTTTGTTATTCAAATGTGGCAAGCTTGAGAGCAGGCAGCCCCTCCCTTTCTCCCAAGAGAGACAGGTGAGTCACAGCCACACCTCAGGGAATTTGAGGCAAAGGTAATTTGATGGATCGGATAACGTTAACATAATGGTTAACATAATGGTTAACATAATGTTATCCGATCCAAATGTTTGCCTCAAATTCCCCAACGTTATGCGATTTTAGCGTTATCCGATCCAATCATAATCCGGTGTTTTACTGTACTACTATGCAAGGTAAATTCATTCCAATGTCTATTTTAATGCTTACCTTTCCAAATATTCAGCAAGCAGCTGCTCTACTGCAGAAGAATACAACCATTCATTTCCAACTTTCTTAGTATAACCAGGGACTTCTTCATTCCTTTTATTGAATTTTAGGTTCAGTCCCACGTTTGCTTTGTGATCTCCATGTGGACTGCAAAATATGTTAGACTGTCAAATGCTGACTCTGTTTTGTGACAAAATACCAAGCTTGTACATATTTTCATTGCTTGCAAACATAGTGACCAAAATCCAGATGTTTAATTAGATCTGCAGAAGGCAAACAGATTAACCTGAAGCAGCTCCTTGGTGCCAAGTAATGAATCCTAGCTTGGATATATAGATGTACAGCAAGTCAGTGGGCAAACATTTCACAAATTTCCAAGTGGAATGCATTAACTGACAGTAAGAAAAAGATGGCAAATTACACTTTTCCCCTTCCATAGGCATAACTGTACAACAGTATTTTGGCTATGATAATAACCACACAGTTCGAAAGCAAGAAATTGCAAGCAGATAAATAGGGACCACTTCAGTGGGAAGGTAAATAGCATTTTGTGTGCTCCGGTGTCTAGTTGTGCCTGCCACATGACCACGGAAACATCTGCAGATGCAGACGGTGCTAGCTCTTTGGCTTTGAAATAGAGATGAGCATTGAACCCTAGAGTCAGATATGAGTGGCTTTTGAGCAAGGGTGACCTTTACCGGTACCTAATAACCATACAGCTAATCTGGTAGTTTATTCCCTTGTTGAATTGTAGCAAATTTTTATAATACAAAATGATGTTGAGATGATCATTTATTTAATGACTGATAAGAATCTTAAAAATATAATGTGCGTCTAAGCTTTGTTTTGACAAATTCTTTCAGTTAGAAGTTTAACATGAAGGGAAGAAGTGGAGTGAGTCAACAACAAAAATATTAATTAGATTAGAATTACCAGTATGTACAAGTAAAAGTGAAAGGGGACTGCGGTGGCTCAGTGGGTTAAGACATTGAACTTGATGATCAGAAGGTTGGCAGGTTAGCAGTTCGAGACCCGAGTGCTGCATGATGGAGTGAGCTCCTGTCTCTGTCCCAGTTCCTGCCAGTCTAGCAGTTCAAAAGCAAGAAATTACAAGTAGATAAATAGGTACTACTTTGGTGGGAAGGTAAACAGCATTCAATGCATTCTAGTGTTTAATCATGCCTACCATATGTCCATGGAAACACCTGCAGACACAGACAGTGATGGCTCTTTGGCTAAAAATTGAGATGAGCACTGAACCCTAGAGTCGGATATGACTGGTTTTCAAGCAAGGGTGACCTTTACCTAAATGTGAATGAAAGACTGCTCCTTCAGATATTGTTCATAGTAGGCACACTATGCACACTCTACACACTATGCATCAAACATGGGAACACAGCAAGTACCAAAAATCAACTTGGCTCCTTGACCCGCAAAATAAACTCTGCCTTGTCCTCAAGACAACCTTCCTTCCTTTTATTCTTTCACAACTCTTTTGCTTTAAAATATGTTGATCCTCGGCCTACACAGGCCTAAAAAACAAGGGCTGTATGGGATGTTCTATCAGCAATCTCCACATGTACTTGAGAAAACATACTGAAATTCCACAAATCAAAAGGACATCTAAAGAGACAACCTGATTATGAAGAACCAGTTCTTCAGTGACATGTGTCCATTGTGCCTCACAAACACAAAGACTTGCTTCTATAAAAGTTGTTTCACCATTTTAACATAATCTGTAATTATATCCCCATCACTCCATTTTCGTAAGCAACATAATTCAGCACATTAATTCTTTAAACCTGTAGTTACCCAATAAATTAACTTCTTGACTAAAAACATATCATGGCTTGAAATATCACTGTGATGCTGTCACTTCAAAATAAGAAATTTGCCCTCAACAGTTTTAGTGGGCAAATATAGAAGAACCCCTTACAACGAAAGACTCTGCTCCTGTATTTTAAACGAAGTAGAGTCTATGGAGCACATTTTGCTCTGGTGCCCACTATATGACTCAGCCAGAATAAAACTCTTAGGACCTCTCCTGGAAGCAAGGACCTCCAAAACAGATGCAGAGCATATCAGGGAACTCTTAATGGAAAAAAACCCTCTGGTTCTGTGCCCTTGTGATCTGGATGGGCTGAAAGTAAAAGAAACCCACCATCGTAATCATCTTAACTTGCAGGCCAGGTTGTTCCCAGAAACTGAATCTTATCCCAAGATATAGATCTAGGAATCTTTCAGATGGCTCTAGAATTTCATAAAGACTTTACTTTTATGTTATATTTTTATATATTTATAGCTGTACATCATTATTTTAAGTGTACAATTTTCTCTGGTTTGGGACTGTATAAATAAAATTTGATTTCAAAGTAAGAGATTGTCGCCACTGCTACAAAAAGTCACTTTGAACCTTAAAGCACCCTGCATTGGCTAACAAATAAAACATGTCCTGTCCGCCTATCTTCCTCTGCTTCCTCACTTGAAACTCTTCTTGGGTCTTTTGAATATATGGAAAATGCAAGAGCACATACATATTTTACATTACACAAATTGCTACTCTTCTTACATATACAAATGAAGGTAAATTTGACAATTGCAGAACCAATATAATTAATTTTTATTGTTTATTAAGATCAAATGGCAAACTATTCAACACTAACCAGCATTTTTATAGCCTTGGATTGAGTTCACAAGGCAAACAGATATCTCAATGTTCAAAACTTACTTTCTCCGGGATCCTCTTCCAATAAAAATGCTTCCTGTAACTCTTGATACAAGATAGCCACTAATTCCAAGACGACTAGCCAACACATATCCAGGGTTGTACTTCACAGAATATTTCTGCAACAACAGAGGTACGGTAAACAAATGGGGATTTTTTCCCTTTAGATTATTTGGTAGACACTATCAAGATTAAAAGTATTTATTTCTCACTTCTCAGTCCAAGAATGTCCCTGAAATGATGTATAACCATGGAAAAACTGGTTGCTTCTTGTAAAAAAAATTTTTTTTTGGTGGTCTTCTATGCATAATGAGGTATTATGCATACCTAACTCTTGGACATCTTGTAGATGGAGCAACAGTTTTGTCAGTATCCCAAAACATTCTATGTAGAGTGCATGTATTAGCATGCAGTCCTCTGGATTAAAAAAAAACCTGACAGCATTAGTTCAAGTTGCCTGAAAAGGATTTCAATAACCAAAAATTCCAGTGTTTTTAAATAAAAGTAGAAGTCCTACCTGTTCGTTTGAGCTGTACTAAGTAGAATGTGCCCTTAAGCTTAATTGCAATATGCTACTGCTAAGAGTGAACTGTGAATAATAAAGTTGAGTAAAGCAATAGTAAAAGTAAAAATACACCCGCAGAGAGAGCTCGTGTTCTGGGTATTTCAAATACAGTAATACCTCGGATAACGTTTACCTCGGATAACGCTAAAATCGCATAACGTTAAGTAATCTGGGGAGGAGAATTGGATCGAATAACGTTAAGGTCCTATGGGATGGATCGGATAACAACTGCTAAAGCCTGTGCGGTTACAATGTATCTCTATGGAGCTTTAACATTATCCGATACATCCCATAGGATTTTAACATGCATCGGATAACACTAAAAATCGGATAACACCAAGACTTGTGGAACCAAGTCTTAGTGTTATCCGAGGTATTACTGTACTGCTAAGCTATTCATATATTACTGAGAAGCCAATTCACATTGTTACATTTGCAAGATTCATAATTCTTGATCTGATTCAAGCTTTGTAATATAACTCTTAAATGACACACGTTTAGTTGTACGGTACTAGTGTATGAAACCTGTGCCAGAAAACTAGACAGACATAACTATGAAATAACTATGAAACTATTATGAACCTAACAGGCTAGGTATATTCTTTGTTATGTTTATTAAAGAGGATTTTCAAAATTAGTACCTTATCCAAAAACCCTGAACCAAAACACACAAGTGAAATCATAAGTGAATGAAACATGTCCTTTACATGGGCTTCAGAAGTCAGCTAGATTCTATGTACTATGTACATGGAAAGTTATCAATACGAACAAATCCAGTAAGAAAAAACTGTTTAATAATTAGTGACAAGAATCTTATTACACACTTGTGCTGCTTTAACTTCAGCAGTAAATCACAATCAGGTAATAAACTGATGCTTGCTTTTCTTATCAGGTCACACAATTGCTATGTGACTGCAGTCAAACCTAGCATAAAGAGTGCCTCACTTAAAGAGTAACTCACTTAAAGAGCAGAATTTTATCTGAATGTTTGCTTTGCTTAACAAATAAAACCAACCAAAAACTCGCTTAACAAATAAATCGGGGTTCGCAATCCCCCCCAGTCACAATTGGTCACTTACAATGGTGTTTCGCTTAAAAAGCAAACTTGCTTAAAGAGCAATCCTGTGGAACACATTATGCTCTTTAAGCTAGGTACAACTGTATTATGTGCACTAATGTCAATTCACCAATAAAATTTAGACCACTAGAGTTATGCTGTTTGGTTTGTCATCAGGATTCTCCTCATTGATCTTCTAAGAACCTACATAATGCAGTCTTCAAACACTACATATGGACCTAAGATGAAATAAGCAAAGATGTTAGCTACTTACATGCTGATTCTGTATTAAGATATCCAGTTGAGGTTCACATGGAATATTGAAAACAACACGGATTCTGCCCTCTAATATAACATCAGATGAATCCTGGACCTTAAAATAAATGTTTTTTAAATCACTCAATTGTCAGATATAAGCCTATTTTATTCAGAGCAACAAGTAAAGACTTTATATTATTAACTGAGATTGTGTATATTTTAAATCAAAGTGGAAAGAAGTTCAATATAATATTCAAGTTAACAGCAAAGAAGAAAAAAAATTCTTTAGTATGAAATGGAACCTAAGAAACATTTAGTAAATTGGAATGTATGAAGCATGAATAGCTTTAAACCTCTATATACGAAAATTAATCTAACCTAGTCCAACCACTGTTTAATAATAAAGAAGTCTGACTTCACTTTTTGATTAGTATTTGAAGAGAACGATAGCTAGATGGCTAGATCCTTTAAATATCTGCCTGTGGACTCTGAAGCTGGAAGTTCAATCTCCCATTGTGCCTTCTACAAGAACAAATATGTATAGCCTTGACCAAGCTACACATCCCGAGAACACCCATAGAAGGGAGTGGTCAACCTCTTCTGAATAATCTCTAGGCAGATACCTCTGGAAAGGGTAGTCATAAGTCAGCTCATAGTTCATAGTTTCAGGTGTTTTTTTATTGCGTCAGAAGCACACAAAGTTACTTTCTGGGTTGAAAAGATTTTTGCTGGAGGAACTGTGCTCAGGGGACGCCCGGATGAGACTCCTTTCTTTCTTTCTTTTTTCCCCCCAAGTTTTATTAGGTATATAAGACATTACAAATCAGAAAAAATGCATAAAACAAAAACATTACATAACTCTAGAGTATATATAAAAAATAAGAAAAAAAATAGAAATTCACATGAGTAGCAATTCTACATTGGTATCATCAATCAAGTGTTATTACCTCGTTATAAACCAATTTTTAATTCTTCAAGTTATAAACTATGTCTCCATATATCTCCTCATAACCAATATATATTGTTCACTAACTCTACTATCCTTTTTATCTTTAAAACCACCCTCGTGATATGTACAATGTCCGGGGATTTATGTTTCCTTATGTTTTCCAGAAATCATTTTGCTCAGATACAGGGGGTATGCCTTTATTCTTAACCATTGCATATTCAATGAAAGGTTTCCAAATCCTCCAGAAGTTATTACCAGTTACTTTACCCTTTTTAAAATTTATCTCCCAGGTGAGTTTTTCATTTAGTGCCAAATCCCACATTTCCTTATACCAATCCCTTCTTTTTAGCTTTTCATTATTTTTCCAATTTCTCGCTATACACTGCCTAGCCGCCGATAACATTATTGCCATCAATTCCTTGTTGTCTTTACTCATTTTGTATTTGTCCACCTCAGTTAACAACACTGTATCTAACCCCAGTTCAAACTGCAATTCCAATATATCCTTAATATCATCCTCAATTTTTCCCCAGAAATCTTTCAAGACATCACAAGACCACCACATATGCTCATATGTACCTCTAGCTTTTTTACATCTCCAGCAGTTCTCACTCAGATCTTTATACATTAGATGCAGTCTCTCCGGAGTTCTATACCATCTCCAGATTAATTTATAGTTATGTTCCTTCACTCTTACCGACATAGATCTCATAATTCATCTTCTCCACATTTTTCCCCATGTTTTCTCCATAATTATCGTATTCAATTCCTGTTCCCAGCTATCTTTCAATACTTGTTGAGCCTTCCCCTCTTTATTTAAAATTTTGTATATTTGACTAACTATCCCTTTTAGTCCTATTTCACCTTTTCTTAATTTGACTAGCAGTGTTTCAAATTCTGTAAGCTCCCTGTCTGGTCCCATCTCTGAAAAAAATCTCTTGTTCCAACTATCCATCTGGAGGATTTTGAACCAATCCAGCTCCAGTCGCCGATAGAGCTCATTTCTCCTCTCTAAATCCCTACAAGCTTTGATCCAATCTTTCAACATAGAGACCCCATTTTCTAATAAGATATCCTTAATCCTACCATCAATTTTCATCGGTAAATTATTAAAGTCTTCTAATTCTATAACCATTGATGAGACTCCTTTCATGTACCCAAGATATTTAGTATTAGTTGAAGCTACTGTAGTTTAAAATAATAAAGAGTCCTAAAATAATACTAACTTCTCCTGTGCAGCCATAGTATGGTGTCCCGAGCATGAACACTGTACATCCAAGGGGGAACAAGTCATCCAAAGTTTTGAGTCTGGAGAAGCGAGAATCGTACGTTTTTATATCCTGCAGGAAAAAGCAGAAAGACCTACGTGTTAGAATAACTTGTACTTCTTACGTTGATTTGACAATACAGAACAAATATCTTCTTTTAAAAGCCTATTCTGTTGTCTATTCTGCTGCTCTTCAGGAAATATATTAATCTCACATATATTTTGAAATATAGCTTTTAAACAGAAGTCCCTAGGCTCTATGTCTATTTTGCAATGCCAATTCCACAGCAGGCTCCAAACCAATCAATACTAACGACAAGAATTATTTTATCCACTCACTGTATACTGCAGACTGAATGTCAACAATTTATGAGATGGCAAAGTCATGGGAACAATGATGGAGTGATGTACCATCAGAACAGAACTTTGTAGCCACATCACTTCAGGTGTAAAAAGGTAATGGTAAAGGTTTCTCTTGCTCGAAAGCAAGTTGTGTCTGACTTTAGGATTCAGTGCTCATCTCTGTTTCAAAGCCGAAGAGCCAGCTCTGTCTGCTTCTGCAGACATTTCCATGGTCATGTGGGAGGCATGACTAGACACTGGAGCACACAGAATGCTGTTTACCTTCCCGCTGAAGTGGTCCCTATTTATCTACTTGCAATTTCTTGCTTTCGAACTGTTAGGCTGGCAGGAGCTGGAAGAAAGATGGGAGCTCATTCTGTCCTGCAGGACTCAGGAATTGAACTGCTGACCTCCTGCCTTTCAGTCAGCGACTTAGCCACTTGAGCCACTGCAGCACCGTGCACTATAACTAAAATGAGGCGACAGCCCTCTGGATCTAAAACACTACATTATTCAGCATTTAAATTCAGTAAAGTTTAATATTTTGAATTTGAACATTACTGTACACATATTACATAAACTGATGTCATGAAACGACATCTTTTTCCTAATGTTCTCAAAGCTTGGAGAGGACCTGGTCTTAACTAGGCCTCAAAAATCATTTCCCTACTTTGTCTCACAAGACTGGGTGTCATGAGACAGCTTGTTGTCAGTTCAGTGTTCCCATTCCTTATCTGTAGTTCGCCTTATTGTGGCTACCACAGAGACACTGTCTCCACATGTTCCCATGTTATGAGAAAGTTTTCTCTGTTCCCTGATTGGTTAAAAGGTACCCCACCTGAGGCAGAATCCCCATCTTGGGGAGAGCAGAAGGAGTTCGCTTTTGGATATCTATGGATTAACATCGTGGCCTGTGGGACTATGCATTTTTGCTTTTCCAAAATGATTACCTACAGTGAATGGATTGTTTTTGGACTGTCTTTGGACTGACTAATGTTTCTGAGCTTACTTACGCTTTTCTGGATTATCCTTTATGAAACCTACTACAATAAACCAACTGTTTTTGCCTGAAGATTGTCTTTTTCATCAACAAAGAACTGCGCACACACAAGGCCTAGCTACCACACCTCCCTTGTTTGCTCCATTGCCTGAGCATAGTAAGAGTTATGTTAAAGCGGACCGGCTCTCCCATAGAGCTTACAAGGGCTGACAGTTCCTGTAAAGAGACAGAGGTCTCTGGAACTGGAAGGGAGGGGCCCTTGCGTGGGACGGCCGGATTCTGACAACTGATACTTCTGGATAAATGCTAAAAATGTCAGACATATTGAGGAGCTTACCTTAACAACTGTTTGGAAAGCAAAAGGCAGAACTTGCTTAGACCATTGCTTCTCCAAGTACACTTCACCACTTTGATTCAATTGGTATCGGCGTCCAGTTAGTAACTGAGCATATACAACGACATATGTTTCATTTATAATTACTCCTTTTTTCCTCTGATATCTGGCAGAAAGAAAAGGGAAATAATCTCCAAATGAAAAAGTGCATACATTTTTAAACAGAGGAAGTAATACGTTTCTTACAATTGCTATCTGGAGAGCTGATACTCCCCTCAAATAAAATAATATATACTATTGTACGAAACAGGAATAGATAATACCTCACAAATTTAAATAGACTTGCCTACTACATAAACTAGCAGGAATTATCCCAGTAAACAAGAGTCAATTATTAACATGTAACAGAAAACAATACATGAACCCTGTGGGCTTCCATGAACCTATAAACCATAGTCTGCAGACTACTAAAAACCACCTCCTTTTCCATGTTTCTGGTTTTAAAAGATGGAAAAAGAATAAAAGGCTCTATAAAGTACTAGATGTAGTGATTTGAGAAAAAGTAGGAAAAGGATTTATTATCTCTTTTGAAGTTATTCTGATTATCTGATGTCAGTCTCAAGCTTTTCACATCTGAGATGTAATGAAGGAGTTCAGATTCAATGTCTTTAAGGGCACTCCAATGACTGTTCTCTATTTATTTAAAATATTCTTCTCCTATATACCCCCCCCCCCCGATGGTTTATATCATTCCTCTAGAAAAATTTATGTTAGCCAGGGAAGGGATTGTGAAGTAAAAACATGGCCATTCAGAATAATCTGTGTCACTGGTTATTTTCTTTTCTCATATACAACAAGCGAGGTTTCCAGTTGTGTAGACCAAGGTCACAAAATATGTAATCAAAACAAAACAAAAAGACAAAAATGTTGTGGCACTTTAAAGACTAATTGTTGTATTTTAATGTTAGCTTTCATGGATCAAGTCCACTTCATGTTTTTGTCTTGTTTTGTTTACTCTTTGATACACTTAAAACAAAAATTAACATGGCTACCATTTCAAGAATATGCAGTTACTTTCCTTCTATACTGAAACATAGCTAGATGGCCCCTAGTGTCCTAAAGAAAAGCTTTATGCCAGGGCACTATCAATGTTGGTGAATACATCACCATCCAATAGCATCTGAGGACCTATATTCGGAATTTGGAAAGGAATCATATGTTTGCACTAACCACTCTTAACAAACCTACTATAGTTGATTTCTAAACCTTCCTTGTATCTATAGAAGATCCTCTAAATAAATAATAAAGTATTCCTTTCCACCAAAAAAAGGTCAAGGCTTAACATGCAGTATGTTCATATTCATTCATGTGCACATATATACAGTAATACCTCGGATAACGCTAAGACTTGGTTCCACAAGTCTTGGTGTTATCCGATTTTTAGTGTTATCCGATGCATGTTAAAATTCTATGGGATGGATCGGATAACGTTAAAGCTCCATAGAGATACATTGTAACCGCACAGGCTTTAGCGGTTGTTATCCGATCCATCCCATAGGACCTTAACGTTATTCGATCCAATTCTCCTCCCCAGATTACTTAACGTTATGCAATTTTAGCGTTATCCGAGGTAAACGTTATAAGGTATTACTGTATGAGGATAACTAAGAGAGAATAAATTCAGACTAATATCACTATGCCCAGTGCCATTATTTTGAGATCCATCACAGCCACAAAGATTACCTAAAAGAACAGCCACAACCATCTAAATTGCAACATATTTCTAAAACAATTGCCCATAAAAATCAGTGAATTAAAAATAAGCAGAGTCTTACTGTTCTGAAATTCCCTGAATTTCTTTCAACCATATGTGATTTTCTTTATCACCAACAAATGTTATTTTAGTTGGTGGCACAGTATCTCCCATGTAGAGCTTTTGAGTTCCAGGAGGCTCCTCTAAACAAAACCTTGAATATAAATATAATGAACTTTAATACAAAATAAAATAAGAATGCAAATTAAATTTTCAATTCAGTTTTAAATAAACCTATGCGGTACTAGATGCCATGGAGATTATTTGCAAGTGTACTTAGAAAAGTGGATAAAATTCTTTCTAATAAGTACTTCCTTTGAATGAAAAGTAAATTAATAATGTGTTTCTGCTGTTGTATGTATTGTTTATGTTGTGTATTGTTTTCTCATCAACATACAGAGAGAAAAGCAGGTAATTTATTCTTTGCTCTTAATAATAAATTGTTTGAATCCTCAGAAGTTTTTACATTGTTATGACTCTATTAAGAATTATAACAATTCTGCAATAATAATAATTTCGTGTCAGAAATTCATCTGGGTTGAAAGGATTTTTGAGGAAGAAACTCTGTTCAGGGAATGCCCAAATCATGTCCTCAAGAGCTGGGACAGAAACAGGTGGTCATGCAGTACCTGGGTCTCGAACTACTGGCTTGCCAGCCTTCCAGCTAACAAGGTGAGTTTCTTAACCACTGAGCCGCCACAGCAATGGCATCATGCTATGTAAAGGTAGATATCTGTAGAAGCAAGCAAACCATCTAATTTGCAAAGTAGTTTCTTACTTAGTTTCACCATCTGATACAGCAACAGCTCTGGCTTCCTCCAAGTGTGGCCAGTTAACAAAGATTGATTTCCCCAGCATCAAACTGGCTACATTTTCTACACTCTAAACAAGAAAAGCAATTTGTTAACTGATCAATAGAAAGTCGCGCCAAATCTTGAGGTATTTAGCTATGTAACATCAAACAATAACATTTACTTTATATTGAGATTGCCATTAAACAATGCCAACAAGCTTTCAGAAAATCTGGATTAATGGCCATAGCTTCCTTATGGGATTTCATTACTACAGGTTCACATGGTTGCTTAAGAGCAAATTAGCAGGGATTATCTACTAGAAAAACAAAACTTTCATACTACCATTATTATTATTTGGTGTATTGTATTTTATGCCAGTAAGAAATGGGCACAACAAATTTGAGAACATCAGATACTCACCAGCTCTACTGAATCATCAACCATAATTTCCAACAGCATATTTTCTCCATGACTGCTCTGCTGAAACACGTGTACCCCACTTTTTTTAAGATAGAACTAGGATGGGAATGACAAGATGTACAATACATATTAGCTGCAGAGTAACATAAATGTAGATATCTATTAAATGAACAGAAGTTTTCTTTTACCTTATGTTTAATGTGCTTCAAAGTAGGGAAACCACAAAAATACAATTTCTCTAAATCCAATGTGGTTATTTTGTTCTGGGCAATATCTACATGCCAAGCATCCAAAGATATTTCTTTGTGCCTACAAAACAAGATCATATACTCATAACAACTTCAATACATACTGAATATGAAAAACTGTCTCTGTATGTATACATTGGTTTTAAACGTACACATATTGAAACACTGTGCCTTTCACCATTAATAAAAGCTGAAATCAAACACACGATTATGTTTAAGACAAAAAACAAGTTAGAATACCTTGTGTGGCATTTTTCTTTAGACTCATGAACCTATTCCATCCATCAGAACATGATGGAGCAACTGCCTAGTGCAGTTCATTATCTATTTGCTTCAAATAGATTCATGGCTGATAATTCAACTTACATGCAATTCAAATAAAAAGAAGGTAACACAGCAATAACTTTCAATATCTTATAACCTTTGCATTGGAAGAAAATACTTTCAGTCTTACCTGGCATGGCACCTTTCAATGGAAGGGAACATCTCTGGCCATGGCGAGTGATAGTGGAAATCTGCATCCTTCTCATAAAAGTACATTAAGCATTCACTGTGTCTATTTCTTTGCCTTTCTTCTGCTGTCAAAATTTTGTTGCAGGGCTCCATTGCTTCCAACAGTCGTTTCTAAATAATGCACACATTGCATGTCATATAGCCTAATATTTAGAAACATGCTAAAATTTGTAAGTTATAATCACTTAATGTTCATTACACCACGGCTACAAAATATCACCTTTTCAGTCACAATTTGTCCCACTGCTTTCAGTGAGGATAAAAGTTCAACTAACTTAAACTCAAACTTATCAAAATAAGAACTAAAATGAGAACTATCATATACACTCGAGTATAAGCCGAGTTTTTTAGCCCGAAAAATGAGCCCCTCAGGTCTATGACCACGAGGGCCCCAAGACCACTCCAAATTGAGATGTGCCAACAATTTAATTGATTTTACCATATTTTCATGTATTTTGATTATTGAAACTCACAAGCAGCTGCTGCATTTCCCACCCACAGCTTATACTCAGGTCAATCTATTTTCCTGGGTTTTCAGGTCAAAATTAGGTATCTCGGCTTATATTTGGGTCGGCTTATACTCAAGTATATACGGTACACAGATTTAGCTTCTCAATGAAATACATTTGTTTTAGTCAAGCACATAGTGCATTGAATTCAGTAGGGTGGATTTCCAGTAAGGCTAAAATAAACATTATGCCCACCAGCTAACAAGCAAGCTATGCTGCCAAACAGTTGCAGTATTGGTAATAGTGAGGAGAAAAGCAAAGCTGTATAGATAGAGCACCTATTATTGGTAGATCAGCCTAGTTTAAATGTATTATGCCACTTCTACCCAAGACACATCTTTCACACGTTCCCTGTCCAGAGTACAAATCAAAATCACAGTAATTCCGAAAGTGCTATTTGTTGTAGAAAGCAAATTCCTATTTAGGTTGCCAGGGTGAGTGAGGTAATAATTCTAAACATGACTCCCCTCTAAATGCTTAGCTTTTAAAATTGTACATTCAGTGCATTGCATTCAATTACTGTATATGCTGGCGTATGAGACTACTTTCCCCCCCTGAAAAACATGCCTCTAAGTGGGGGGGTCGTCTTATACGCCGGGTGCACTTCAGTTGGGATAGACATAGGTGCCCATAGTGGCCTCCCGATGCTCGCCCGGCCCCCATAGTGGCATCCAGTATCGCGCGGTATCCAGCGTGGCTGCGGCGAGCATCAGCAGCGAGGCAGGGTGCCAGCCTTTTCAGCGTGACCGGCCCATTCTGCTCGGCGGGAAGCAGCGGTGCTCCACCCCGCCCCTTGTCTACTCAGAGCTCGCACATGCGCACTTGCGCTCTAGTGGCAGCCACAGGGAGATGTTGAAATCAAATCTGATGTTCTTTTATGTTTTATTTGGTGTGTGGAAGGTGTGCGGAAGAGTGGGTAGTCTTATACGGCGACTATATAACAAACTCTATATTTTGAGTGGAAATGTTGGGGGGTCATCTTATACGCCCAGTCGTCTTATACGCCGGCATATACGGGTAATGTAATTTTCAGTTAAAACCTAACTCTTCCAAGTGAATAAAACCATTTTCCATGAACACGAATTTAACAAGGCATAAGGTTTTAAGAATGTATCAGCTTACATCTCTTCACCATTGACAGTATAGCTGAGTGAACGTTTACCTGAAGATCAGAAAATCATAAAGATCTTACCTCATCTATGAATGGAATTAATACAACGGCTTCCCATTCTTGTTGCTTTCCATTTAGATCGGTTTTAAATTCTGTTGGATAATATTCAATAATGGGAGAATCTGCACTGGTCATCAAATGCTAAAAAAGTAAGAAGGTATGATTCCAGTTACATTAATAATAAAAATGTATGAAAATGACAAATTAGAAGTGAAAAATAGTGCTAAGTGAAGCAAAATACTGTAGAACCCTGTATAATGAAAAAACTCAATTCCATGGAGCTCTTTGCAATGTGGTTTTTTTCGTTATACGGATCCCTATGGGCAATGAAAAGAAAATGTTTGTTATACGAATCACTACTGGCGATACCCTGTACAATGAACACACACACCCCGTTGTACAGGATATTGCCAATAGCGATTCATATACAGTAATACCTCGGATAACGTTTACCTCGGATAACGCTAAAATCGCATAACGTTAAGCAATCTGGGGAGGAGAATTGGATCGAATGACGTTAAGGTCCTATGGGATGGATCGGATAACAACCGCTAAAGCCTGTGCGGTTACAATGTATCTCTATGGAGCTTTAACGTTATCCGATCCATCCCACAGGATTTTAACATGCATCGGATAACACTAAAAATTGGATAACACCAAGACTTGTGGAACCAAGTCTTAGCGTTATCCGAGGTATTACTGTAACAAACCTTTTTTGTTATACAGTGCATTGGCAATAGCGCAAAAACCCTTCATTGTATGGATTTTTCGTTATACGAAGTGTTTGTTATATGGGGTTCCACTGTATATTTATACAATAGAAATATCACATGGAAATCTGGAACAGGTCATGGCTCTTAAGAATACTAAACTAGAGCAATCTCCATACAAAGAATATTGATGAAAAGCAAAAATAAATAAATAAATAAATAAAATTCCTTTCAACAAAAGAAATTTATTTGTTCGTTTCAACTTGTATGTCGCCCACTCGCAACGCGACTCAGCGCAGCTAACAAAGAATCACAAAGAATCACAATTGCCATAATACAATAAAAAGAATTACAGAGTATCACTTTACCATAATACAAAAAAGCATTTCAAAGATAATGCAATAAATAAATAAATAAATAAAATCTTGCAAAAACCTCAAACCCCAACAGCTATGTTCACTTCTCCCCAGGCAGAGCAGGCTGGGAAGGAGTCCTGTGGCTGTGGCAGCACAGCTCTTGTGGCAGTCGAGCTGCTCCAGCAGCTCTTACTTCCCTCCAGGCTGGACAGGCCGAGGGAAGGAATCCGGTGGCAGCTACAGCACTGTTCTTATGGCTGCCGAGCTGCAACAGATGCTCCCACTTCTCTCCAGGCCTGGTGGTCATTAATGACATATGCAGCCCCTAAAAACATTAAATCTCACCTCGTAGCACTTTGGAAGCAAATCCTTGCTAGCAGCTGGCAGTACTGCAAGAAGCTGTTCAAATGGCATGAATGGTTTTCCTAAATCCAAATGAATCTTCAGTTCACTAATGTTGCGAATATCTGAGAGGTAAGGTGCATAATGATAGGGGTAGTACCTATAGAATGCAAACATGTTACTTCAATTTTTCAAAACACAAGTGCACAAAAATCGCATACAAAAAAAATGCACAAAAATCTGCCAAACAGTTTAAATTCAGGATTCATCTGGAATAACAAATGCAATACAAGTGGAAGAATAAGGCTGCATTATTCTGAAAAATATGCTAGCATAAGCATAATCAAGTCAACTACGGTTATGAACTGCTGTTGATTAATGATTTGCTGCTTGAATTCCTGGTGGCGAATCAGCTGCCTGACTCAGCATGCAACCAGGAATGGAAGGAGCAAGTCATTAATAGTATTCACCACTGTGATTTATGCAGTTATATTTGTGTCAGTGTATATTCTCAGTAGAAGTCTGGCCACCACTCTGAATGAGAAGGAGAGAATCAAGAACTGGTCAAGCAGTGTCAATATGTCTAATTAAAAAAACATTTAATCCTCAAATTATCTTCAGTCTCATTTGTAGACATCTTACCAGCTCCATGATTGAACCCCATGATAGTAGTAGTGCAAGATCCATTGTATTGCCTGGACATAACATTTTGCCTGGTCAGCCAGAAAGTCACTAAAACAAAGAGAATAAAGATATGCTTGTTTTAAATAATATTTTCTCAAAATATCTTTTCACGTGGACATACAAATGGTTATGAAGCTTTTTAAAGATCTCCAGCCATTTCAGAATTTTCAAAAATCCAATAGAAAAGCAAAACAAAACCCAACATAAAATTGATCATATGAAAGGCATGTATAAATATATAAGGACAGATAAAAGCCACATAAACTGCAACAATAATGGCAGCAGAAAACAAATTAGCCGGGGGGGGGGGGGGAATCATTCCAGAGTAAGATGTTCTCTTCAAAATGTTTGAAGAGAGGAAGCCCACTGAACATGCACTGGTAAAGCATTCCAAAAGATTGGTGATGCTATGGAGAAGGACTGGTTTCTAGTGGAGGACTTATGGACGTCCCTTGGGATAGGAATTCTAAATCCCCCACCCTCAGGAAAGTGTTTTATTTGGAGACGATTTAACAAGAAACATTCTAGTAGGTATCGAAGTCCTAAACTGTTTAGGCTAGTATGTTAATTCCAAAACCATGAATCAGACATAGATGTCATATATCTACTCCCTGTTGCTAATACAGACGGTACCAAAATGTGTACATATTTTAAGGAGAAAATGTATTATAATTGTAATACTTAATATATAGTGAGAACAAAATATGAATACAAGTCGCGTTTGACTTCTGCAATTACAAGAGGTGCTCAAAGTGGTTACCATCAGCATCCGGACACTTCTAATTATGGTGAACTACTGCTTGAGCACTTTTGATCAAAGTGCCCCAGATCTTCCCTTGAGCACACCACACACACGATACAATACATTCAAATTTATCATGAATGTGTTAGACATGTTGGAGGTTCTGTTGCATACTCATACATCCACTGTCGTTCTACAACATTCTTGAATTTCAAATACAATTCAAAATGGTCTTGTGCCCCTTGAATGACAATGCTTCCTCTGT
Source organism: Furcifer pardalis (assembly GCA_030440675.1). Lineage (NCBI taxonomy): Eukaryota > Metazoa > Chordata > Lepidosauria > Squamata > Chamaeleonidae > Furcifer > Furcifer pardalis. The sequence continues at coordinate 262,370,838 of CP126890.1, forward strand.
TTTCTTTGACTGTCCTGCCTATTGTATGGTGATGCTAGCATTAATTCTTTTGAGCAAACATCAAAATTCAATTTAACTTCAAAAAGACATAGATAACATCTCTTAGAATGTGTATACATTTTGGCACTCTTTGTATATACAAAAGTAAGTTGCCACAGTGCTTCCTGGGGGCTGTAATCTTGATGCCCTTTAGGCTCTATAAAGGGCATCTCTCAAAGAACTGAGGAAACACTGCAGCAGTTTCTTTTTTTGTCCATTAACAAGAGGAAATAAGCTTGAGACAGCCATGCAGCTTCCAAGATAGGATCTGATCCAGGAGAGTGAAATATAGATGTCTATACCTGTATTCACTGTCCTGGATCAAAGCCAGATTGGGTAAAAGAGGAAGCAAAGAAGAAGATAGATGGGGGTCTACAGGATGAACTCCCAGCTTGGGAAACTCTTGGGCAATTCCAGGAGTTGGAGTCCAAAACATTTAAATAACCACTATTACACAGATGTAAAAAAAGACATAGTGAAGATCTATGATAAGTTGTTTGATAATAATAGTTTGCAGTAATACCTCGGATAACGTTTACCTCGGATAACGCTAAAATCGCATAACGTTACGTAATCTGGGGGAGAGAATTGCATTGAATAACGTTAAGATCCTATGGGATGGATCGGATAACAACCGCTAAAGCCTGTGCAGTTACAATGTATCTCTATGGAGCTTTAACGTTATCCGATCCATCCCATAGGATTTTAACATGCATCGGATAACAGTGAAAATCGGATAACACCAAGACTTGTGGAACCAAGTCTTAGCGTTATCCGAGGTATTACTGTATCTGGCTTTGGAAACTGAAAATATCTTGGTCTTAACACTTACTCTGAAACTACTTCTACACCCATCTTTGTCATATAGTATGTTCTTTTGTACTGTCTAAACTCTGTCTCAAACAAATCATCATCTTCTGGTTCATCTTCTAATGAAGCTGAAATAAAAACAATGAAACATTTTGAGCTTTTGCTGTGCTCGAAAATTTACATCATTTGCACTTTCACATACAACATAAGCTTTAAACGTTTTAGGCTGACAAAAATATATCCAGCTTTCAGAATCTTAAGTTAAATGAATCTCTCCTGGCTCATATCAAAGAATCATCTGGACCAATATCATGATTATCACAGCAGCCAGCCAGATATCTCCAGAAAGCCCAGATTTAGAATACTGAAGGCAAGGGATTTTCCTTATTGAGTTCATTGAGGACCATTGAGAATGGCCACTGTGGTAAAGGGATTACACATCAGCATAAACAGTATTTAGGTCTTTGAGGGATCTTTTAAGGCTTTGGTGTTGTCTTAGGCCACCTTAGTAAATTTATGACAAAACAGACAGCTTTGTGTTTGATGACCTTCTCTCCACAGGAGAGGAATGAGAGAGGAATTTTATTAGCATAAGTCAGGGGTTCTCAACCTTTTAAATCTGTGGGCCAGACTATGTTTTGCCCTTTAAACAGCAATTCATACAACCCCTTTAAATATGGTAAGGAAATCTGTCAATTATCTTAATGTCAAAGGAGAACAAAATGGCAAGTATTTAATTACACCTTACTTTTTAAAAGTCTTGAAATTTGACTATATTTTGTTTATAGAAGATTAAGATATTCTAATAATTTCAGACACTTGGAGATATTGTTCAAGAAAGGCATTATAGTTTTGGACTCACTTTTTGAAGTTGCTACATTTTCACTGACAGCTTTCTCTAAAGCAGCCAAGGATATTGCATTTTCCTGAGCCTGTAAAAAGTGCAATTCATATTTTTCAATAACAAGAACATACACACCCTGACAATACAAAAATTCAAAGTTAAAATTGTGAGGTATCATTGCTACAAAATAAGTCATTGTTTATATAATTAGAAAAATCTAATGCATCCATTTAAACACAATTGTTAAAAGATCAATTATTTTGATCACCAGAATTACAAATTACAAATATCCATGCATGAAAATTCCACTGAAATTCAAAAATTCTGCCCTTCTAAAAGATGTTCTTTTTTTGCTCCTTGCTTAAGATACCTCCTTTAGTTAGATGTCCTCTGAAGGTGCATTGCTGTCTTGCTTCTTGCTAACTGTATCATTTCTGATACCTATATTTTTTTCCTCGACTGTTTATATTAGTCTTATTAATGTTTACATCCTCACACTCTATTGGCAGCTGGCTGAGATGGCGATACATTAGTGTAGCAATATGCTTATTTTGCAAGGCAAATGTTATTTTACCCGGACCTGGCTTCCTCTGCAATCTTTTAATATAGCTGAGTGTTGATTGTGTGACCTGATAAGTCAAATATCTGGCAGGTATGTGAACGGCTTATAAGGTGTCTGGTTTGTCTCCATTCTCTTAGACGAGAAGATTATTTACTGGATAAAAATATGACTTTGCATGGAGACCTAGCTGATTGCTCTGCAGTGACTTAGTAAATACGCATTACATTGCTGTTTAAAATCTTGTTGACTGAAAAAAAATCAAAATTAAAGGCTTATACTTTATAGGTAAAGATCGCCCTTGCTTGAAAGCGAATCGTGTCCGATTCTAGGGGGTGGTGCTCACCTCTTTTTACAGCCAAAGAGCCAGAGCTTTCTGCGTCTGCAGACATTTCAGTGGTCATGAGGCAGGCATGTACACAGAATGGTGTTTGCCTTCCCACCAAAGTGGTACCTATTTATCCGCTTGCAATTTCTTGCTTTCGAACTGATAGGGTGGCAGGAGCTGGAACAGACGGGAGCTCACTCCATTGAGTAGCACTTTAGTCTTGAACTGCTGACCTGCCAACCTTCCAGTCATCAAGTTAAGCATCTTAACCACTAAGCCACCACACTCCTTTATAATTTATACATATCCTTAATTATTTTAACACTCTATACATACAAATATCAAACCTTGACAGCTGCATAAAACTGGTGAAGTTACTTGCAGGGGGAGATTTTGTTAATTAAAGAGAATCTGCTTCTGTCCTGTAGTTTGTCTAGCTAGAATGTAAATCAGTATTGTTGCATCATTAGTTGTGCTTGCCCCTGCACAGGAGCAGAAACTCTTTAATTATCAAAAATTTGCCTACTGGTGACATTCATCACCCGTATACTGGTATAATTCACAGAACAATTTAGAAGATAAATTACCCTCTGGATGTTAACATTTCTGCAACATATTCAATGAATGACATATTTTAACTAAACAACGAACCTTAAGTCTTTTTTGTTTTTTTGATTCCTCAGCTGCAATGCCAGCTGCTTCATTCAGGTATTTATTACCCACTTTGCTTTCAAACCATTTTAGATCTACAAAGACTTCACTGAAGTGCTCACGATCAAACTGTTAACACAGAAGGAAGGGGGGAAATTAAGAGCACATTCCAGATACAACATATAGAGAGCAGGCGACATACAATATCTGTTGTACAAGATGCTTTGTCTACTTAGAGAAATGATTTATAGAGGACTACCAGAGGCTAAGCCAGTGAGGCATCCTTTCCATCACGTATTATGAGAGCCTTTTATCTAGAAATATTACAGGCTGAACCAGGGCTTTCTGCACATAAAGGCCACTCTTGCTCAAAAGTTCAGTGCTCATCTGTTTATAGACAAAGAGCCAGCATTGTCTACGTTTGCAGACGTTTCCATGGACACGTGGTAGGCATGCCTAGATGGAACACTGTTTACCTTCCCATCAAAGTGGTACCTATTTATCTACTTGCAATTTCTTGCTTTCAAACTGCTAGGTTGGCAGGAGCTGGAACAAAGACGGGAGTTCATTCCGTCGTTCAGCACTCGGGAATTGAACTGCCTTGCAGAAATATTTAAAAGTCTTATTAGAAAGCTTGTAACACCACAAACTCTTTAACAGATGGTGAGTTGACCCAATATCTTTCTCCCTCTTTCCAACTTCTATGCTGATTGATAACATTGTGAGGTGGAGGCTTTCTTTCCTTCAGACTGGACACATACGCTGCTACATGCCTATCTCCAGCATACAACCTTAAATGTTACGTAATACATAAAATGTACATGCAACATAAGTCCTATGTCCAAAATATGTAAAGTTACATCTAAGCTTTCTGTGAAGCTACCTTCAGATTTTTCAAGCACATTTCTACCTTCATGAAAGCTGGACATGTAATACTGAACAAAATTCCTGAAGAAATGTGCATGCTGAAAATGCATGCTGCGTTTTTTGTTTTGTATCATACCTGGAATATATACTTACATCTGACAGTTTTATAAGGTATTTCTCAAAGCGGGTTAAGTTGAGGTGTCCACTCTCATTAATGTAACCTAACAGATAGGCAAAAGTATAATTTATGCTTGTAACCATGACATATTTTCCTTCATATGAATTTTTGTGGTTGTTCACTTGTCATATCCAGATTCTATCTTTCTTCCAAAGAGCTCAAAGCAACAGAATTGGCTCTTCTTCTGTCTCCATTATTCTTACAACAACCTTCTTTGACAGATCCAATTCACTAAGATTTGGTTCCAGACTTGCCCTTCCAGGAGGGAATGCCTCATTCCATTCAGAAAGAGAAAACCCAGTTGAAGCTTCTCAATGGATGAAAGGTCATAACAGGAGTTTGAGCCAATTTCCTCATTCCTTCAGTTTTTAGTGACACTTTTCACATTGCTCCAAATGGACTCCCAATTATTTGGAAGACAAAGGCAGGGAGATGACTCTACATGGTCTGTAAAACTCAAATGAATAAAAGTATAGCACCCAAATATATGTGGGCAATTTGGACAAAAAAAATCATTATTTACAATAGTAATATAATAAGAACACAGAGATTAAAATGATTATTTCCCATACTGCTGTTTTCTTTCCAGTACGTTAGAACATCACCATATAAATGTGTGAGCCACAACAAGACAGTTGCCAGAAATATGCTGTCAAAATTAAGTCACTCACCTCCAAGTTCAGGCAATATAGCCATGTATGTTCTATAAAGCATTGGCAGTGCATCATGGTTAATGTGCAAGTGAGGTAGATGAGGGATAAAATCATTTCCAACAAGAAAGCCCATTAAGATCCAATCATCTATTATTCTTTCAATTTCATATGCAAATGAAATCTTGTCCTGATAAATAAAGATTAATTACAATAATTCATGATCATTTAAAAACCTTGGTGTAGTTTTGCCCACAACTCATTCATACTCACTTTAACTGGCGAAAATTCATAGTCAATATATTCTCTCATTAATGACAAGTGGAGGAGATGAAAAGTTGTTTCTTCAGGGGCACATACTCTGTAAATGTATTGAATACAACTCAGTAAGTTTTCTGCAAATGATATATAAATGATGTAATGACTGAAATTCAGCATGGTATAGTTCATGTGAAGAAACAGGTTAACCATCATTTCCATTTTATGCCATTACTTAATACTTCTACAGCACATTACCTTTGTGACTTTTTGCCACCAAATCGGACCTCTTCTCTTAAAAGTGAAAAATGCGGCTCATGGCTTGTCAGCCCAAGCATAATCTGTTGAAAGAAACATTTTTCCTAGAATAAACAATTTTAACAGCCTTTGGTAACTTTATACCACTAGCTCTCAGAACAATGACAGTAAGTCTGGATGTGAAAGGATGTCACTGATATCCATGGTTCTAGTGGTATTATCAATAGCCTTCCTTCCAACAGCAAATGCTATGCAACTGAATTAGCCAATTTCAAACCCCAGAAAAGAACAGAAGGCTACAGTTAAGAGAGGCAGAAATCTCCCTACGCATGTAAAAATACTTTATGCACTCTGAAATGTCTTTCTGGAAACATAGCCATTCACATATATAATCTAGGATCTTATTTATTCACAAACAAACCATATATACACTAAGAACGTACCAAATCAGCATCTAAACCATACAGACAGTGTCTTGTGTTTGGATTATGGTCAGGCTTTGCTTTTTCTGATCTTATAAACTCCATAATTTTATGTTCCCCTTCTCCTGGTGTCTAAATTGGGAAACAAAACAAAATTAGTAAAAACTGCTTTGTTAAAAATTAATTTAAAAATATTACTAAGCTAAGATGTAACCTCATGGCCTGATAAGTAGATTGTTACGCCTTGCCAGGATTTGTCTGTAGAAATCTTCATATTTACAAAGTACTTCAGGTGTTCATGCAGCCTAGCCATGAATTCAGTCCCTAATAACCAAAATATAAAAGTTACAACTTCATACACTGAAATGTCAAAATACAAGTATTTTGAATTTCAAAAGATTAATGAATAACATTACAACAGTTTTTAAAAAAACAAATTGTCACAGAATAGTTTGATATGCTGTTTATGAAAACAATATTTTCTATGGCCAATAAAGAAAATCCCAAAGACATGCATGCACTGTATTAAAATTTGCTTATCTATATTTCCTGGAGAAATAATTATACTTAATTTTTTATATCAAAATTCTATTTGGCCCACAAAATTAATTACTTCCTATATAAAATGACTATTTCCTATGTAAAAAAGGAGTGGAAAGGAGATGCCAATTTGGGTATAATTTTGCCTCTATGGAGACAATATAAACAAAATGGAAAATGAAATTTAGCTTCCTTTTTTAAAAAGATTCATCATGACTGCTCACAAACAGCATCCTTTAAACTGCCCTATGAATTCAGATGTTTCTTTTTAACAGAGATAAAATGACCTAGCTGATGATTTTGCCACAAATATAAATAAAGTGCACCTAGAATATTCAGCATTTATGTTCATTTTCTATGTCATAATTTTAATTTTTTGCTTTGTTTTAAATGCATTTTAAATCTTATTTAACATATCTTATCTTGCAATTCAAGAGACTTAAACAAAACATATGAAAATGTGACAGTATGTTCAAAATCTGCATGTTCAAATGGTTCTGAGGTGACAAAATGGAAGGAAACTTCAGCTGCCTATGACTATAAACAAATTCTATATACTGTATTTCTATATACTCTCTGCCTAGTTCTCACTCTTTTTTTCTTCCTTAATAAGCTGGAAACAAGCTGGAAGTGAACTCTCTGCCAATTCCTTGTCTCCCCCCCACACCTTTTTTTGGGGTCAACCAATTGTACTAATACTGGTTAAACAAAATGAGGGGAGAAAGAAATGGAACAGTAAGAGATGAGGGAAACAGTCACAACCAGGCTTCAGGTGAAGAGAGGATTCAAACAGTTAACAAGCTGCAGAAAAAGACTGATTTTCCTCTCCTTTCTCTTCTGTACAGTTAGGTGAAACACTATTAATCCAAGGAAACCAAGCTTTTCAGGTCCATCTTCATGGTGGATCCCTTCTTATTTTCCCCATTGTGTAGTTGCACCATTAGTTAGAGTTGCTCAGATAAAAAGTCCAGCATTTGTCATGTAACAATAGCAGTGATTACTGACATTGTTAGCTATTCTAATGGTACAATATCAGTCATCTAGGTCAGGATTCTGTTCAGAGAAAACCCCTTGTGCAATAACTGTGATATGAACACTTTGATTTTGAAGGAGATTGCAAAGTATCCAAGACCTCCTTGCACAAATGTGACTCAACAAAAAAATGACAGAGATATCCACTTGTGTAAGGAAAACACTTATGCAAGTAGTTTCTATTTTAGTGGGGCATTACAACCAATTGATCCTGAACAGGATTCTAGCAATAGCAATTAATTTGATCCTTATTTGCTGCTATTTTCATTCCCCATCACCACCACCCACTCCCGCTGACTTAATGGTTGTAGACTTTTGATTGATAGAAAATATTTAAAAGTTGTATTTGTCCCTATAAAGCAGGGTTTCTCAAGGTTTTTGAGGCCATGGCCCTGACCACTCCCCCTGAGACAGCTGAGTGGGCTAGACATGTGGTTTCCCCCATCGCAAACACATCTGTAAATCACAGCGGGCATGTTTGTGCATACACAGGCGTGTTTGTGGCTGTTGTAAACGTGTCCACTTCCAGGGTCGCCGCTGCGGGCCGGATGGAATGGCATCGGGGGCAGGGGCTGGCCCATGAGCTGTAGATTGCAAACCTCTGCTATAGAGGACCTTATGATTTCTAGAAATTCCCAAACCATATTCTTTAATTTCAACTAAAACACAAGAGTCTTATAAGGAACAGATACAACAAGATAGCAGCTTAGCATGATGAAATTAACCATAGAGAAAACTCCCTTACCTGGAGTAATACAGTTGGAATCAAATCTGGCTTCTGTGGGAAGGTTTTCTCCTTTTTCCAATGCCTTCTTTATTTTGTCCTCTGCCTCCTTTGCTGATCTGAAATAATCCTCCATATTTTATAAATTATCTTAATAATTTCACAACAACTTCATAAAGATTCAGATAGTAATGTCTCCACATTGGAGAGAGAGGATAAAAATAAGAGAAAGTGGCTTATATGCTTCAAATCACACCACTTTTTTATGGTCATTGACCAGCACGGTAAAAAGGGTTTAAGTACATGAGATACAGATGCATTTCTATGGGAAAAACTCGCATAGCGAAAAATTTGTTATGTGAGTCTGACTCGCATAGCGAAAAACTCGCATAGTGAGCAGCCTCGCAGAACGAATTAAATTCATTATGCGAGGTATGACTGTACAATCAAAATGTACCACCACAAACTTATCTACTTGGGTTGAAATAAAATAGAATAAAATCAGTTCTTAAATTTGGTGCTACATTTGGGCTAGGTAATGGAATGGCACCTTTTTGAATCTGAATTAAAAAGAATAAAACAATACAGATTTATACGGATAGGACAGCTGATATCTCTAAAATCTGACATACATTCAAAAGTTTTAAAGTTATAGTTATAAACATTGGAATGATTCTATTTGGCTCATTGCTTTTACTATGTATTCCTGTGTAATACTTATATATTCATGATTTATACTATGTTCCAAAGATAGAGTCCAGTAAGCTGTAGAAAGCTAAAATCATTCTCTCTGTGTGTTTAGAATTGCTTGTTAGAAGCAGTCTCAGTTATTATGGGAAACCAGCCTAGTAGAACGTTGGTATCATGCACCTACAAGATAAGGGGAGCTCTGAAGACACTGAGAAGATGTACACACAAAATTCCATTCTCATGAGAAAGTGTTTCGACTTAACAAGGCAAATTAAACAGCTTTAATTGGGAGAATACCCTGAAGAAGGGTTAGTTAGAAAATTCCTTGGACAAAGGAGTTTGCTCTCTCAAAATTCTTAGAAAACCTTGAAGCATGTAGAGAGACAGAGAGAGAAGGAAGTTGGATTTTAACTCTAACAATGGAGAGAAGATGGATAGTTTAGACAGTTTAGGTTTATATTGCTTTCTTAGGGAAAGTGGCATATCAACCTGCATTGATTTTCATTTATTTCTGTAACCAAAAGTAACTTCAAATATCTATGCTTCTAAAGAAACAACTAATCAATAAAAACTTAAATCTTTGATTCAAGAAAGGACTGATGTGTGAAAGTTCTTATAATCATAAGGGTTAGAGTTTGAGATACTCTGATAAGGCATAATACTCTGATAAGGCATAATTGCTCATGAGCACACATGCTTTGGTCACCTCCAGACTTGATTACTGTAATGCGCTCTACATGGGGCTGCCCTTGGTGACCATTCGGAGGCTGCAGCTGGTACAGAATGCAGCTGCTCGGGTAGTGATAGGTTGCGGGCGCTATGCTCATGCCTCACCACTGCTTCGGGAGCTACACTGGTTGCCAGTATGTCTCCGGGTGCAATTCAAGGTGCTGGTCATTACCTTTAAAGCCCTACATGGTAGTGGGCCAGGATATTTAAGCGACCACGTCACCCCAAGAACATCTGTCCGTCCCACCAGGGCGGATCGGAGAGGCTCTCTTATCATTTCATCAGCTAGAGAGGTGCATCTCTCTAGTACTAGAAGCTGGTACATTTAATTTACATTATTATAAACTTTGAAACCTGGTTTAAATAGAACATAATCCAAAGAAAACAAGGCTTTCTATTAAATCTTTAAAGAAAGAAGCATTAATTGTACCAATTGTTCTAATGGGTAATGGTATGCTTCCCTTGATCAATTTAAAAGATTTATTCAGTATACAGTACACACACACATGCAGAGATCAAATTCAGCAAGATAAAATGTACAAATATTAGAAAAAAATAAGTCAGATCAAATCTTTAAATAAAATGAAACGTATAATTAGCTCAGAATACCCAGTGTAGTATAATGGGTAAAATAGCAGACTGTGACTCAAAAGCAGGGGTGGTCAAAATTTTCAGGCCGCAAGCTGGTCATGCGGTTGAGGTTGGTCACATGGTTCCTCCCACCGGAAGCTGAAGTAAAATGCACCAGCACATGCGCAAAACACTGCTGTAAATGCACCTGTGGCTGTTGCAAACACATTTATGACAGCTGTAGGTGCATTTACGACAATGCATTTTATTTCTGCTTCCAGGAGCAGAAAGGGCAGCACAAGGGCAGTACAAGCCAGATGGAATGGCACTGGGGCCGGATCCGGCCTATGGGCCTGCTCAAAAGCCTGCATTCAAATCCCCACTCAGCCCTAGAAACTTATTGGCAATGTGGAAATGGCTAATACCACTCCTTATATATCACACCTAACCTTAAAAGACTTATGAGTGTTGTAATTTAACAACAGTAAATAACTAGCTCAGTAAGAGAAAACAAAGAAAATTATGCTTGCCATGACAAGGGTGATATTGCCCTCTGGTGAGCAAAAAGGGCACCCAGACCTCCAAGATTTTGGAGAAGAGTGGGCTCATTTGAAGTGGGTTCAGCAACAATCTCAGGCACTTTCTACCACTGTCTGATAACTATGTAGTAAAGGTACACAAACAGCCCTAGCTACTCAGGCAACTCTTCCCTTCCACTACCATTTATGGCTTAACGATGGGAAAGGCAACTAGAGGAAAGTGCTGCATGCCACTGCCTGAAGGCAAAGACTGAGTCAGATGCTGTTGCTCATGGGCAGACCATGTAATTCTGAAAAGCAACAACTATCAGCAGATGCTTCTCTGTTTTTCCCTTCACAAATACTGGTGGGGAGCACAGAACACCTTCCTCCCTTAGTTTGTTCCTTGAGTAGTTCAGAACGCTGATCAAACATCACATGCATCTTTGGGAAGCAATACCCAACACCACATACTTCCTTTTCCATCAAGCATTTTTCTTAGGAAAGAAGTGGGGAGGGCACTATTTTCTGTAAGTAAGTATTCATATACAGTACTTTGAAGAACTTAGAAAATGTGGAGAGGAGAGGAGCTAGTGACAACAAATTTTGGCTTAATTGGCAGGGACATCTAAATGGAAAGACGATAGGCTGGCTGTAATAAAAGGCACTTCATTATGCAGTTAACAACAGAAATGGTGAAATTGTCATTGACAATTACAACTTATACAAAAACAACAGAATGTGACAAAGGAAATGAAAATGATGACAATGCACATACCTAAACCGTCTGCCACGTTGCTGGTTCATTTTTGCTCTTGGAGCTACTCCGTCAACAGCCATAAAGAAGACCTTTCGTGGTTTAATAATGCGGAACAAGACTTCCAAATAATGAAATATGTCGGAAAAAATCTTGTCTTCAGAAATTCTGAAGTGAACATCATCATCATTAGGGTGTGAACACTGATGAATTATACCATTCATGTCCAGATAGAGGTTGTCAAATTCTGGAATCTAGAAAATCAGAATCACAAAGAGCATAATTGAACCATACTTTTCATAAAAGATTCTGCTTTCTAAAATTTTCTTTTCAAATATGCATACCCAGAGAATTAAAAAGGATTCCAGAATCTATTTCTAACAACTGCAACCATCCTACAAATAAGAGAACCAACCTATAAATAACCTTGAATCCAAATAAAGCACAATCCGATATGAATATTTCAACAACAATTCAAAAAAGAATACAGACATGGAGTTTCCTTTTCCCACTAAATAAATCATTTTTAAGTTATACACCAGTTGGTCCTCAACCTTTTAAAGCTGTGGGCCAGATCACGCCCCCTCAGACTGTTGGTGGGCCGAATAGGTGCTGCTGCTGCTAGTGGGAGTGATGGGTGCTCGGGGTGGCCCTGGCGGTCGCGTCAGGACCACTCCAGGCCCCCACCCCTCCCCCCACCAACAGAACCACCCACGAGAGACCCACCACTCCACCCACACTGCTGTCGGTGACCACCTAAAGCCAACCACCACTCCCCACACCACCAGCAGGACTACCCCAAGCCCAAAACATTCTTCTACACAACTCTTATCAGACTGGCATGGGTGAAAGAGGGGTCCTGGCTGTTCTTGACCTGCACTCGGCAGAGTGACCCCCAGGAAAGACTCAAGCGGCCACATGCATCTCCCAGAAAAGCCACTCTCAGCCAGAGCAGACCCTAAGAAAAACTTGTGCAGTCGTGTTCCCTTCGCTTGGCTCAGCATGTCCCTAATGGCACTCCATAGCAGATCAGATGTTGCAAGCCTGCAAACCAACGATAAATTGGAACGCAACCATCCACGCTGCGTACATCAGCTTTGGCCCTGAGCATCTCTGCAGCAGAGTATGCTGCTCCAGTATGGAGTGTATCTACACACATGAAACAAGCTGACATTGCTGTTAATTAAACAATGTGCCTCAAACTTACACCAGCTGAGAAAATATAAGATAAGAAGTAGCAGCAGGCACTGAGAGAACGAAGCAAGAGAATGACCTTTGACATCCTCTGAACAGATATGAGCCTCAAGTCTGCCAACTCAGGTCCAGGAAGTGTTTTATGGCAAGAAGAAATACTCTGGAGGGTACGCAAGAGCAAAAACAAATTAAAAGATGGAAGAAGGACCTGAGGAACTCTATCTCCCCAACGTCATTTGGAGGATCCTGAATAGACTAAGGGTCGGAGTCCTTAAATCAGTGTTTCCCAACCTTTGGTCCTTGGACTTCAATTCCCAGAAGCCTAAGTCAGTACACTGGCTGATCAGTGCTTTTGGGAACTGAAGTCCAAGGGCCAAAGGTTGAGAAACACTGCCCTAAATTCAAGACCAATATGCTCAAGTGAGACAACAACACACTCTGTGAATCTGGAGAGATAAAGACTCTGCCTCGTTTCCTGGTCTGCTGATTACTACCAGAAACATATACAGTTGAAGATTTAATTTTGGACAACAGCAAAGCAGCTTCATTTTGGCAGTCCAAATTTTGATCTGGACACAAAAGAGGGGGGGGGGGCAAGAGTAATAATTCAGCCCAAGGGATCAAGACAAGTTTTCCAGAGAAGCTTCCGAAAGAGGAAAAGTGGTTCCAGGTGAAGGGACACTAAGAGACCTACCTGTCATGTCAGAGGCAGCAGCCACTGGGAGAAGAGAAACATCAGGCTCTCTCTCTCTCCCCCCCCCCCCCCCATCTATGAGGTAAAGTGAGTAGCTGCAGGGTAGTCAATAAGTAACACACACACAAAGCAAGTATCTCTCTCTCACACACACACACTTAATAAGTGAGTATTACACATACACACTCTTCTTTCACAGCTGTGGTGGAGTCAATAAGCAAATACAGTATCACACACTCACTCTCTCTCTCACACACACACACAGAGTCAATGAGTATTACACACACACACATCCTTCACAGCTGTGGGGGAATCAATAAGTATCTCTCTCTGTCTCTCTCTCTCTCACACACACACACGCGCGCACACACAGTCAATAAGTGAGTATTACACACACACACACACACTTCCTTCACAGCTGTGGAGGAGTCAATAAGTGAGTATCGCTCACTCGCTCTCGCTCTCTCATACATACACTGTCAATAAGCGAGTATTACACACATACACACTTCCTTCATAGCTGTGGAGGAGTCAATAAGCGAGTATCACTCTCACTCTCTCTCACACACACACAGACACACACACTGTCAATAAGCGAGTATTACACACACACACACACACACTTCCTTCACAGCTGTGGGGAGTCAATAAGCGAGTATCACTCTCTCTCTCACACACACACACACTGTCAATAAGCGAGTATTACACACACACACACACACACACACACACACACACACACACACACACACACACACACACACACACACACACACACACACACACTTCCTTCACAGCTATGGTAAGTCAATAAGCGAGTATCTCTCTCTCTCACACACACACAGTCAATAAACGAGTATTACACACACACACTTCCTTCACAGCTGTGGGGGAGTCAATAAGCGAGTATCAGTCTCTCTCACACACACAAACACACAGTCAATAAGCGAGTATTACACACACTTCCTTCACAGCTGTGGGAGAGTGAATACGCGAGTATCACTCTCTCTCTCACACACACGCAACACCACCTTTCCCTTCGCAGCTACGGGGGTCAATAACCGCCGCTCACCTGGTGTTCCTTCACGACTTGGCTGAGGCAAGGATATCGCTCCGAGACCCACCGGTAAAACTTAGGGACCCCCATCGCGGCCCCTGCTCTTTCCCGACCTCGCCGAACCCAAGCAGCCGCTTTTGCCCTCTTTCCTCAAACGCTCAGGGACGCTTCCTTCCGCCAAGGGCCCCAGCTAGCCATAGAGTGGCTTCGGCGGGAGCGGCAGCGTCGGCGTGGAGAAATCAACACAGCAGGCGAGAAAAGCCGAGAGCGCCGCCCTCCCTCCCGCCAGCGCCCTCTACTGGACCCACGGGAACTGCTACCCTGCCACCCCCGACAGGACGACCTCTCGCCCAGGAGTGAAACAGCTGCAAAGGCTGTCGGAGTGGAAGAGACAGGAAATGAAATAGGAAGCCAGTGCTTTGAAGGGAAAGAACTATGGAGGAGCGCAGCAGCATCTTCTGTAATGCTCCACAAGTTCTAGACGGGCTCACTTTCTTCCATCTCCTTGTGTTCAGCTGTTATTCATATGAAGCCACCTTTTTTCGCTTCAAGAGACATTGGGCAAATGACGACCATTCCTCAAAATCATCCTTCTTTCAAATGTTAATATTTTGAATGCTTAGGTAAAAGTCAGCCTTGCTTTAAAGCCAGTCATGTCTGACTCTGCAGATGTTTCAGTGGACATGTGGCAGGCATGACTAGACTCAGGAATGCATGGAATGCTGTTACCTTCCCACAGAAGTGGTATGTGTTTATCTACTTGCAATTTCTTGATTTTGAACTGCTAGGGTGGCAGGAGCTCACTCCACTGTGCAGTGAGTCAAACTGCTGACTTGCCTAACTTCCATTCGTCAAGTTCTGTGTCTTAAACACCCCCTCCCTATTTTATGCTTACTCATAGTCAAAACTTATCAAGAGGCTGGAAGAAACCTTCTTTGGCACTGCTTATTTCTTCTGGCTAGCCCATGATTTCTCACTGGAGGCTCACAGGTAAAGAAAACATAAATGAGTAGTAACAGAATCAGCAGACTGATACTTATTTGGTCAGAAGCACTGAGATATATCCAACTGGTGTCTTCACTTTTGGAAGACTCACCCACCAGGAGCTTTTGTTAGTGGAAAGGTGAAGGAGGTGATTTTGAGTGAACATGGGTTCCCCCCAAAATGAAAAGCTAAAAACCAACTGAATATTTACATCACTATATGTGCAATGGCAGAATTCTAATTAGTGAGTCCTTGACTGAATTCCTAGTTATGCAACCATTGGGTGATTCAATATGTAACTAGGAAGACAACTTGGGTCTTGCTAATTAGCAGCTGTTCACCTCTTTAACGTATGCCATTATATTTGAACCTGCATAAATATAGTTGGGATTCTAGCCAAGATTGTTAATCCTTGCAGTAGAAGACATGCAATGAGAATTGATTTTAATAATTTTAAAGGCTGTTTGACAGCAGTTTGATCAACAAATATTAGGAAGAGACTAATTCATGTTTGTGGAAATCTTTACTGGTAATTTCTCCAGATGAAGGCACTTCTAATGCTACATCAGCAGGCTAGAGACCTTCTAGTTATATGGAAATATTGTACTTTGTTACTTGACAGCAAAGCACAGAAGTTTACATAGCCAGCCTTGCCAGTACTATGTGGAATGCCAAAATAGTAACAAACTGGCATGAAGAGTGACTGCATCCAACATCTTGACAGAATGCATAGGCATGTTTAAAATGATACCAACTTTATTTGGTACTCTATCCAGCAAAATGTGTCCCCCCACCCCAGAAAAAAGATCTTTACCACAGTCTCTGCACAGATATCCAAATTTCATTCAGATCTTATCTGTGCCTAATAAGTGAAAAGTAATAACCAAAGTAAAAAAATCAGCAGCAGACATTTGCTATTGTTGTGCATATGCCATTTAATGTATTATAGTACAAAAAAAGTAGTGTGCTGAATATTCAAACCATTTTAACTATACAAATGGGTTTTCAAATATGCAAACAAAACTATTTTTATATAATACCAAATAGAAAGTGTGCATACCTTGAAATACACTTACAGGGGCAGAAATTATGAAAGAAAAAACTGTATTGTTGTAATTCTGTAAATTTTATAGCAAGAACTTTTTCTTAATCTTTTTCTTTAAAAAGTCATTACAGTGATTTTGCTAATAGCAGCATTTCACATGTATGGAGCCCAGCCAAGATACATTTGGCACAGTAAGTTCTCATCAGTTGCATCTTGAATAAGATGGTGAACATGTCCTTCAATTGATAAAGGCAATCCCTTTACCCTATTCCTGTTTTTAATTACACCCTGTAGACGCTGATCAATATCCAGGACATGGGTCTTGGCCTGAAATAGTTCACAATAGTTAAGAATACAGAAGGATTTAATTAATATATTAGTAATTAACTTTCATTATTAACCATCACTAATCTCTGCATCACCATCCCATAGTACCAAAGTACAGTATTTGTATTTATCTGGACATAAATTTGTAAATTCATGTAGGCAACATCAAATAATAGGTTACTTTCAAAAATAGATATAGTCTTTAAATTTCCAGCTGAAAATATATGGTATGTCTGAAAAAGCTCTATTTTTTCAGTTTTACATAAACATACTAATATTTTGTAATATAAAGAGAAAAGTGGTGAATGTTAGGTACAGTAAAACCTCGCATAAAGAGTGCCTCACTTAGAGAGTAACTCGCTTAAAAAGCAGAATTTTCTCTGAATGTTCGCTTTGCTTGACAAATAAAATCAACAAAAAACTCACTTAACAAATAAATTGGGGTTCGCAATCCTCCCAGCCAGAAGTCACAATTGGTAACTTACAGTGGTGTTTCGCTTAAAAAGCAAACTCGCTTAAAGAGCAATCCTGTGGAATGCATTATGCTCTTTAAGCGAGGTAGAACTGTACTTCAAATGAGACAAGCACACAAATGTACATCACAAAAGCAGCCATAATTAAATGCATTTCTAACTCTTCACAGAGGTTGTGCTAATCTGAATCATCTGCACATGGTGAATTTGGTTGGTAAAAAAGAGTCAGTTAAGAGCATTAAAAAAAATTATGTTCATGCCCATGTCTCATCTAATAAATATATCTTTTCTTTATATCTTCATTTTCTGTTTTGCCTAACATGAACTCTTTCTAGGGTTTGGCTATGTTTCTTGTTTGTTTGCCACAACTGAATCTTAACACTTAACAACAAATTTTAAAAAAAACCTTCCAGTAAAAAGGTCAGTATTTCCACCTTATAAGGCTTACTTATCCCTGCCACAACTGTGAGACTTAATCTTCTCTTCAAAGAGCTCACACTGCCCTGCACTTGGTTTCAAATAACAGGCTTGGAAAAAAGCAAGCTGACTAATGTGTGCAGATTCAAACCATACCCCATTCCCTGCTTACCTTTTCATTAACAATTTCTCCAGTTTCATTTGCTAAGATTTTTGAATTGCCTCTCACTGGTTTACTCCACTCCACCAGAGGGTCATGGAGAAAAGTTTTCAAAACACTAGGCAAGACACAAAGGGAAATTAATTGTTTAAGATGATGTACTTAGTTCCAATTGTAGTTAAGATGGAAAAGACACATATGTTTATTCATGCAGTTTACATTGTACTGTTCCTTCAGAAAGTTCAAAGCACGTTATATGTGCATCTCAGCCTATTTCCACACAGGCTACTAAAAAGGCCGTATCTATTTAGCTTCAACATTAGAAATGTATCATGTTCTTTTAGAATATTTCTCTCATTTTATCTAGACATATAATTTCATTTTTTTTAATTAGATATTTTGTTCTAATTAATCTATTCCATATTGACAGTTCAAACCTACTCAAATCTGGTCACAAATAAGCATAACTGAGTTCATTGGAGCTTACTTCCAAGTAAAGGTACATACAATTTCAGCCTTGGAGAGCATAGTAAATGGCATTGTGATCCATTCAGAGCAACCAAGTTTGAAGCTAGGCAATTACCATTCTTGAATTGCTAAAAACTTACAAATAAGATGAGCTCATGCTTTAGAGACAAAGGTAACAAAGTACCAATAGGCAGTTCACACTCTGCAGACAAAAAACTATTTCTGGAGGAGCTGTAAATTTGGCCAAAATGTTAAACTTTGGCTTAACCCCAAGTTCTACACCATTTTAACCTCATATACAGTCCTGGAAAACTTAGAAATGTGTATTATTTGTAACTTGATAATGATCAAGTAAGATTATTGCTCAATTTTGGTATCTGCAGCCTTAGAAAGAGTAGTAACACTACTGAGTTGGATGCAATTGAACCATGAGTAAAACTTGGAACACCTCTTTCTGATTTCTTCCTGCACATGGTTTCTCTACTCCCAGGTAAAGAGATGCAACACTTTTAGAAACAGCGTAGGGTACTGTATGGGAAACAACAGCCAAAGGGTGGAATCCAAATGTAGATAGAAAAAAAGTTTTGGCACCCCTGTTGTAAACCATATAGATATGAAAAACGAGAGAGAGAGAATGAGTGAGTGTCATGCTGTTAATTTCAAAACCCTAAATCAGGGGGTGGCAAATTTTTCGTGCCATGGGCCGGTCATGTGGTACCTCCCACTATAAATGCTATCATAAAATGCATCCGTGACTGTCATAAACATGTTTACAACAGCTTCAGAGTCATTTATGGCAGTGTTTACCGCAGACACATTTATGCGTGCGCATTTTATGGCTGTCGTAAATGTGCCCACTTCAGCTTCCAGTAGCGGCGGTGGACCACGTGAAATGGTGCTACAGGCCAGCCCACGGGCTATAGTTTGGCCACCCCTTCCCTAAATGAACTATGAACAATCAATAGTATCAACGGTGAAAACGCAGATTACCTTTCTAAGGTTTTTTAACCCTTTCCAACCTTTTCAGAGATTAGAATTATTTACCTATAATGCTACATGACAACATGGATACATCCATAGCCATGACACATCCATAGTTCTGTTGCACATAAAGGTTAATTATTTTTATTGGGCACAAACCTTCAAGGAAATTAAACTATTTCAGATTTAAGAAGATCTGGGCAAATGTTTACAAAAGCTTACATCAAAAAAACTTTTTAATCTTTAAGATATCACAAAACTCTTAATTATTTACATAGCTACTGACTGTAGGTAGAATTTTATTTAACTGAATAAAGAATCTACAGTGGATTAAAAGAGATTATAGACTCCCTCCCCCATCTAAGTAAAACCTGTTACTATACCTCATTAGCGGTTCTCTCTGGTCACGCATTAACCTCAGTGTAACTTCACAAGCTCTCCGGAAGAGACCTTCTGTCCCCATTGGGCCCATTCCATTGACCATATTGTGAGTAAGGCGAAATGGAACAATCTCTGGAAAATCAAATGTTTCTCCCTTCCAATTAATAAAAAAGTGGGTTATTCTAGAAGTGACACTCTGCAAAATCTATACCAGACATTTACAGTTTGTAATTGCTCATTATATTTATAGCCCTGCTTTGCTTACAGATTTTGCTTTTGTTGTGAGACACCTTGTTATACAGTATATGCCTGAACCACAGACTAACATGGCAACTATTCAAAAAAATGCAATTGTTATACAGTAATATGCTTTTAAGATCAGCATACAAATAAAAGTTCCTGTGATTTCCTGGCAAATAATTTAGACTCTGGGTTCTCACACAAAATCTTCTGAGTGTCATAAAGTGATGTTAACAAATGTTGGAAGTTAAAGCCATCTTGGCTAAACATTTCAGTATTTACACTTCAAATGTAATTGTCTTGATTATTAAGCACTAAAGAACAAATATTATGGTCAAACGAGCGCTTTTAACATTCAAAATCAAGAAAAACCATCTTCTATTAAATGAGAGTAAAGACAAATATTAAACCTTTTACCTTATTGAACAGGCAGTTGAAATCTACATGCACACAGTCACCAGTTAAAGAATCAAACAGAATATTCTCCCCATGACGGTCCCCGAGACCAAGTATATATCCAACCATAGACATTACTGCAGTGGAACGACAATATGCTGATCTGCTGCTATACCTAAAAAGAAATTACACAGGTTTCTAGAATCACATGGCCATTAAAACATATGTAGGATAATTTCTGTGTACAGCAAATACACGTGAACATAATTTAATCTCTATCGACTGACACAATTTCCAATCCAAGTCTAACCAATCATTGTCTTTTTATCCTGAGGCCATGTAAAAATGAATGGCATGTGGCCTTTCTCTTATGTCCGTGGAAATGGACTCGGTCTCTGAAAACTCATGTTAGAAAATTTAGCAGTCTTTAAGGTGACACAACATTTTAATCTTTTTCTTTAACTTTTGTTTCAGTTCTTGTCTAATTTATAATTATTATAGTCTACTTTCACAGCTTTTGATATGTTACTTTGCATACAAGGATAAAAAAAACTTGCACTGAGAAAGTTCTGAGGCAGCTTTGACTCACTAGAATTCTTGCATACTAAATATTTGCAGCAAGGTTACAGTAGAGTCTGGCTTAAATTTACAAGTTTTGTATTTCTAAACTTGTAAATCTAATACCTCCCAAACTATGAAGCCAATCAACTGACAATAAGAGTACAGTAATACCTCATATAACATTAGTATCGAATAACACGAAAATCGCATAACATCAAGGAATCTGGGGGGAAGAATTGCATCAGATAACATTAAGATCCTATGGGATGCTTCAGATAACAACCGCGAAAGCCTGTGTGGTTACAATGTATCTCTATGGATCCCATAGAGGATCAGATAACACGAAAAATCATATAACACGAAGACTTGTGGAACCAGGTTTTAGTGTTATATGAGGTTTTACTGTATGTTGCTTTTATTCTTGATACAATGGTTTGTGAAAGAACAGCAAATAAGAGTTATTGTTTTTGCTTTATTTGTTGTAAATAGCCAGTAGTTGTAACCTAGAAACACTATTTACCATTCTTCTCATGATAATGAGAAAGTACACTTACTTTGTAGATCTGTGTAAACTAGGAGTACCCAAACTATGGCCCATGGGCCGGATCCAGCCCATGGCACCAAATCATCCGGCCCACACCGCTCCTGGAAGTGGAAATAAAACTTGTCCACGCATGCGCAAAACTCTGCCATAAATGCACCTGTGGCTGTTGTAAATGCATTTACGACAGCCGTGGGTGCATTTAAGCCAGAGTTTTGTGCATGCACGGGCATTTATTACTTACAGTGGGAGGAACCACGTGACCAGCCTGCTGAACCACATGACCGGCCCATGTCCCAAAAAGTTTGGGCACCCAAGGTGTAAACTATGCAACAAAATATGACTCCAGGGGACTTAAATGACATTTCTTGATGCATAAGGGTTACATTTAGGGTTGGTTTTTAAAAAACTAAGACAACATAACAGGATTATTGACAAAAACAACAACAGTGGCAACTTACCACGAAGTAGGATCAGGGAAATTTCTCAGAAACCATTCATGAAAAACCGGAGGGTGTCGGGGAAGAAGAGTTTCTTTGTAAACTTTCAGTTTTTCATCTAAAGGTGCCGTTTTTGGAAGCATACACTGACGTAGCTCTTTTCCAGACATGTAGCTGCCTAACATAAAAAAAATCACTTAAAAATGGTAAGTTGCGGCTATGTAGCTAAAGTAACCATCAACAGTATTTAACTATTTAGTTGTATTTGAAATAACTGGCATGGTGTAGTGCAGGGGTGCCCAAACTACGGTCCATGGGCCGGATTGCCATAGACGCCAGAAATGCCCCAATGTCACCAACAGCTTAATGGTTAAGGCACTAGGCTTGGAGACTGGAAAGATGGGTTCGATACCCAAGAGCTGCACAATGAGAGATGTGAAAGGAGCCTCACTCGGGCGCCCCCTGCAAAAACCTTTTCAACCCAGTGATCTCTGACATGAAAACAAACGACCAGAAATGCTGAAAGTGCTGTCTTTTTGCCCAGAAATGCAGTGAAGATGTGGTGAAAAAATTCAAAACTGGCACCAAAATGTTCTTCCACTGCTCCCTTCTCCAAGGGAAATGGCGGAGGGGGGGGGGAACACTTGGAAACGAGGCGTGAATTCACACGCCACCAGGAGGAACCACATGACTGGCCCACTCAGCTGTTTGAGAGAGCGTGGTCAGGCCCCTGGCAGAAAAAATTCAGGCACCCCTGGTGTACTGGATAGAGTGATGGATTTGGATTCAAGAGGCCTGGGTTCATAACAAACATTTGTATTGGTAGCATTTACTTCTTTTTATTAGACAATGAAAAGTTTATCATATTGTACTGCATTTCAGTGTTGGTAACCGAGTGTTGTGTAAACAATGGAGAGAAGGGGAAGAGGTTTCTGAAGAATTAACTACAATTACACAGTAAGCCAGCATGGCTTCTATAAATGCAAGCAAGTCAGATCATGTATTAAACTGTGGAAGATTTTTACAACATAAAGACAAAAACTCTGTAACACTTTGAAGACTAACAGTCTTCAAAGTGCTACAGCTTTTTATTTGTTTATTCTCTGATATGCTTGAAACACAGACTAACATGTCTACTATTCTATTTTTTCTACACGTCACTCTTCCCATTCCACATATGCTGCTCTTGCTCTAGACATTTTTTTTACTCAAAATGTTATTTATTTATTCACCTTTTTCCTTGTATAATTTGATCAGGATATTTCTTAAGCCAGCAGTGTTGTTCACCCACTCAATTATTCCACATTCTTCGTTCAAAGGGATCACAGCATAGGTCCGGATATGGAGCTCTCGCCTACGTGACTCTGCATCCTTTCTTAAGCACTAATAGAAGAAAAATCATAGAAAATGGTCAGCAGTCATAAGATCAATAAAAATGATCATCCCATTTCTGTTTCCAGCTCTCGTATCCGACACTCAGACTTTGACATTAGATTAACTATGTCTACAAACATTACCTTCTTTCTTCCTTTTCTAAGAGAGAGATAGATCACTTAATAAGTAACAATGGCTTCAAAAAGAAGTGGAGATCAAAAACCTACTGTTGTTGTTGCAGCAGGTGCTGTTGTTGTTAAAAATATTCATTGTTCTATTGCCCACAAAGTCTCCCCAAAGCAATATATACAATATAAAAGTAATAAAACTAACATAATAAAGCCAACATAAAATCAATGCTAAAGTTGATAAAGTGCAACAGCAAAACAAAGCAGAAAACTAACCTTTGTTTAAAAACAAACTATCAAAGATCAGCCAAAGGTCAATGATCAGCCAAGTGATCAGGCCTGTGGTGGTTCAGTGGTTAAGAAATTCGCCCTGTTAGCTGGAACGCTGGCAAGTTGGCAGTTCGAGACCGAGGTACCGCATGACGGATTGAATGCCTATCTCTGTCCCAGCCCTTGGGGACATGAAAGGAGCCTCATTTGGGTGTTCACTGAGTGGAGTTTCTTCCACAAAAATCTTTTCAACCCAAAATAATTTCTGACATGAAATTATTATTATTATTAGGCAAAAGTTACAGTTTTTCCTACCCATTTAAAACTCTGTATATATGGCACCAACCTGACCTCTCCTGGAAGTAGTTCCAGAGTCAGCTGCTGCCCCCAAAACAGCCAAGTCTAGTTGTGAACACTAGCCTAATCTAAATGCTAGGATCATGAAAAAGTATAGGATGAAAGGCACAGCTGAAATATTACAAGCAATAACCAGCAGTTGCACCTGCAGTTCTACCACAACATATGCAAAGCACAGTTGTCTGGTACTTTGAATATCCTTTTGTTTTATACCCATACATACTTAGACAAACTCTTTCTTTCTCTCTCTCTCTCTCTCACTTATTTACTCACACATACCTCTCTTACTACAATGAAGAACTCTCAGTATTTGAGAGGCAGAATATAATGGAGACAAGATACAAGAGGAAGACAGAAAATAATTCCTATAGCAACATCTTGAATGCATAGTTCTGCAAAACTGTGAGTACTACACAGCATGCAGATAGTATTTATCATAAATCTCTTTCATGGAGATTTAAATTGCTGTTGAGTTAAAAACGACAGAGCCATTCATCAGACACAATGCATAGCTAAACCAATGGAAGTGACTGGTGGACAGGCAATATCAATGTTTTTCATATTTAGGAATAAACAAACCTTATTTATTAGGGAGTTAAACTCCATAAGTCGACAATCCTTTCGAAGGTCATCTTTTGGCTTGCACATCATGATATAGGTCTTCCCATCAGAACCTTTTAAAGTAATCTTCTTTGGTTTTTGAAGAGAGGGAAGGATTTCAACCTTGAGAAAAACACAAACATAATTATTTAAGATTTGGAGTTTCCTTCCTAGTTCACATCTGCATTCTTTCATGAAAGATTTAAAAGTGAAAGCCTACAGCCTTGAAACAAGCTCCTTAAGAGTTCCAGACATATGTCATCCCTCTTTTTAAAGATTTTTCCCCTTTACATCTTATATATTTCTCACTTCTGTGGGCCCCTGTCAAATAAAAATAAAGAAGTTTAAGCAGGAATCAAAAATTACTAACCGTATCACCAAAACCAGCAATATATGCCCAACATCCAGGAAATGGATCATGACTGGAATGTGTGCCAGGGACAGAAGGGAGAGTTGGTATCATTACAGATTGCAAAGGTATAATAATTTCACTAAATGTCTGGTCTTCTACTAGCTTTTTTAGACTTTTGAAATGAGTGCCCATGCTTAAAGTAGAGGTGTTGCCATCAACCTGGGGAGGGGGGGGGGGGAAATAGGAAATACATGTCAAATGGAAGTATTTAAAGGTGCTACTACCTTAAGAACTTCTATACACAACTTTCATTATTCCCCCAAAATTGTAACTATGTCTAGCTTATCCCTCATGTTTGAAAGGTAACATAGTAAATACCCTCAGACTGTTGACAGGCTAGACTGGTGTCCCCCCTGCCACCGCCATCAACACAAGCCCCCCTTCCCCCTCCAATGCCTTTGATAGCAGCGGAAGCCCAGTCCAACCCCCAACACTACTCCCCATGCCGCTGCCACCAACACTCTCCTCCATGCCATCAGTCAGGTCCACAAATATTCCCACCATGCTGTCACCACCACTTACCTGCTTACCAGCCTGCCGGTGTGTGTGTGGAATCCTGCCTGTCCTTGCCCGCGCTTGACCAGAGTGGCACCCAGGAAAGAACCGGCCGGCCATGTGCGTCTGCCACTTCCATCCTTGTCCCCTCCATGTCTTGGCATGTCCCTAATGCCACTCCATAGCAGGGCGGATATTGTAAGCCTTCTTACAAAATCCACTCTGCTATGGAGCACAGTTAGGGACATGTCAAGCCAGGCGGAGGGGAAAAGGACGGTAGCAATGGCGGTGGTGATGGGAGCAAGGGTGCGGGCCAGATGTAATGGGTTTATAACCCCTATGCTAAACTATTGAAAAAGACTGCTTTTATATTTGCTCGAAAGCTAGTCATATCCACCTATAGGTTTCGGTGCTCATCTCTGTTTCCATGGACATATGGCAGGCATGACTAGATACAAAACACTGTTTATTTTCAAATGAAGTGGTACCTATTTATCTACTTGCAATTTCTTACTTTTGAACTGCTAGTTTGGCAGGAGCTGGGACAGAGACGGGAGCTCACTCTGTCATGCAACACTTGGATCTTCAGGGCAGGCAGGCTCAAATCTAATTGACTAACTTTTTGGCAAGGTAAAATGTTCTTAAAGATCTCCTTGAAAAGGAAGGGTTTAAGCTGTTTTTTTTTAAGGTCCAAGGATGGGGCCTGATGGAGCTCATTTGGTAGTTAATTCCAAAGCATAGGCACCACCATCGAGAAGGCACTATTTCTTGTCACAGCCTTTCTAGCCAACCTTGGGGTCAGCACCTGGAGCTGCACAGATCATGATGACTGGGTGATGCCAGGAGTTGTTTTGAGGGAAAGACGCTCCGACAGATAATAAGGTCCCAAAATGCATAGGGTCTTATATGGTAACACAAACACTTTGTATCTAACACTGTAGGAAACAGGAAGCCACTGCAAGCCTGCCCAGGCTGGGGAAATATGATCAAATTTCATTATTCCCGTTACCAGTCTGGCTGCTGCATTCTGGATCTGTTGCTATCTCCATATTAGATACAAGGAAGAATTACAGTAGTCAATCTGAGAGATTACCAATGGGAGGACTAGGATTGTAAAAGAACGTATGTGCAAGAAGGGGTGCAACTGTGAAATCTGACAAAGCTGGGGAAAGGCAGCTTTAGACACTGCCTTTATTTGATGTTCAAAAGAGAATAATGGGTCCATAATAACCTCCAAGTAGGGACCAGGCAGGCCACCTAGTTGGGGAAACGGCCTCACCAACACCAAGACCTCCATCTTGTTGGGGTTACTTTTCAGCCTGTTAGCTTTCGCCTTTCGCCCATTCCATAATTGAATCAAGACATCAGACTGCATCAAATGCAGACTGCAATCTCCTACTGAGTAATATAGCATATTACCGTTTTATTACAGAGCTCTAGGAGTTTATCTGTCAAACGAGCTGCATCGCTAATGAATTTTCCCAAAGATGCTTTCATATTAATAGCTCTGAGGAAGATTTCTTTGCACCTGTTCACACGCGTTGGGTAAGATGACTGCAAAAAATAGAAAAACTTATTCATTACATCTTATAGTTCAACATTTCACATGGAGTTTACAACACCATAACAAGACATACAATAAGAAAGTTTACAGCAGTAAAATGATAGCACTAAAACTTCCTCAGCACAGCATAACAAAGGTCACCGAGAAAACAAAAGGGCTCTCATGCCTAAAAGTCATCAACATAGACCTCAAGTGTATGAAAAAATAAGGGTATCCATCCTCTTTCAGATGTAGGATCCTGAAGAACTCTATAATGTGCAGACAGGTAGATAAGGAAGACTACATGCTTTCAAGCATCCAGTTAAGAAATTTTAATAAAATCAATAAGTTGGCTCATTTTTAACAGAAATATTCATTGATTGGTCAATTGTTCGATTGATCAATCAAGTAATGCACTAAAACTTTTTTGCCAAGCTGTTTCAACATACTCAAGGCTATTATATTATCTTCAGCACATCCTGCTCAGCTGGCTTTTCTTTTGAAGGTGTGGGGTGCCTAGCTACAAGAGCAATACAACTTTATTTATGGATCTATATTTAAGATTCTATTGTGACTAGGACAATGATAACTAATAATTAAATTGAAGAGATGTCGGCCAAATTTCTGTTGCTTAGAATAATAAATCACACTACAGTAGGTCCACGGAATCAATGGCGATTCAGTGAGTCAACTTGTTCATAAGCTCTGTTCATTCAAATGGACCAACTCTAATTGGGACTTACTTTAACATAAAAAGATGCAGTTAGTATAGGCCCATTTTAATACAACTAATGGAGGTTTCAATAGTGAGTCAAATTCCTATTGATTTAAATGGCTGACTCTAATTCTATTTATTATACTAAGCAACAGGATTTCTGTCCACTGAAAATTAGTAAGGTACTATCAATAGGTGATTCCCTCTTTTCATTATGGCCCATCTTCCTAAAGCCACCGTTTAGCATACATAAACCTGACACACACATCAATCCAATTTAAAAGAAAGTAACAGTTCCAAATGTACAAAATGATTTGAGGTTTTAGAGGAAATTGCTCATCCGTGAGGAAAAACATCTAGGCAAAAAAAAAGGATATAATTATGAAGTTACCTTAGATACAGCAGCCATCATCCACATTGCTTGTTGAGGGTATGCAACAAAAACTTTAGCAATGATGGCCATAAGAACAACAAAAACTTCATCATGGGAGTGGCAAATCCGGGAAATTAGTTGAGAGAATGCTGTCAAAAACTGATAAGGAGCCAAGAGCTGTGTATGCTCTGCAATTGCCTTGTTGATTTTAGCCAAGTCATTCTTCATTTGTGTACGATCCTGCCGACCAGCTAGAGAACACAACATACAATATGAACACTTTGTGTGCCAAAGAACAAAACAAAAACCTCAACACACAATGTATGAAACTAAAACTAAAGAGCAAGCCCTTCCTCAACCGTTTCCTTTTTAAAATTATTACCTCACTTCTGGAATTTTCCAGTTACCCAAGGCTCCAAATTTTATTCAAGAGATGCTCTAACTTTTAATAATGCATCTGATGCCTTCAATCTGCATCAGAGATGTATACATCAAAAAAGACATGATTTCAAATTAGAACACCTATTTCTAGTTAAATAAAGTCTAATAAATGAATATTCTAAGTACATAAGAATACGTAACCTTTTCTTTTGCCATAGTACTGTGGTAGCAGAAAGGACAACACACACTTAAATTAGAATATTATAAAACAGAAATTAATCGAGCAGGTGCATGATACTGACATCTATGATAATTTATCATGTCCTCTACAAATTAACTTATTAATAGCAGTTATTTCAATAACGGTTTCAAGTGTAAGAATCAGTAATTTTCTCTACTGGAGGCAGTTTTAGCTACAAATTATCACAGATGGCTAGCTTTTCTTATACTTCTATCCTAAAAAAAGATTAGAAATGGAAACATAATGGGAATTTTATTATTTGGATTACAGACATAAATCAGTATAAAAAATTAAGGAAATAAACCCAAGACAACATAGTCAGTAAAAATCTTTTTGGTGTTTTACCTTTCTCACACTCATATGCTTTGGCTCCAAAATCAAGCCATAAAGATAACATTCTTGGCATTGACTGATAGATGAACTGGTTTCCAAAATATAAAGATCTGAAATTACATGACAAATTTTAAGCTATTCACTTTATATTTTTGTCGTCCTGCTATTCCAAAAAATTCAACTATTATTTCTTCTTTTGTAAGCTTCACTGAGAACAGGTAATTTACAGTTTGCACAATGGCAAGCCAGAGACTACAAAACACCATGGGTGTGACATTATACTTTGCCTGCTCTCAGACAGATACCTGCTATTTTTAAAAAATGAAAGTCGGAGGAATGGTAAGAACACATGGTACATAACCTTTTCACAGGGGTTGAAGGAGAAACTACACTCAAAGTGAAACGTAACAGAGCTGAGCGTTTATAAAAAATTTTCCTGTGCAGCGGCATTAAGTAAAGGTCACCTTGCTCAAAAGCCAGTTGTATTTGACTCTAGGGTTCAGGGCTCATCATTGTTTACAGCCAAAGAGCCAACACTGTCTGCATCTGCAGACATTTCCATGGACATGTGACGTTTCCATGGACATGTGGCAGGCATGACTAGAAACCGGATTGCACAGAATGGTGTTTACTTTCCTACTGGTGGTACCTATTTATCTACTTGCAATTTCTTGCTTTTGAACTGCTAGGTTGGCAGGAGCTGGGACAGAGATTATGAAAATTGCAACCTGTCTCTATAATCTCACATGGGGGGACCACAGGTTTTCCTGTAACTGATGTAGGGCACTTTGGGTAGTTGCAAAAATTAGATGAAACTTCCTTCTGTTCATGTCTAAAACCGTAACAAAAATCCAGGCATACTAGCACTCTTAATGTCACCTGTAGATTAAAAACCATATACATTATGTAAGAGGTTTCCCATAAAGTACATTCAAATGTGTTCTTCAAATGTAGAATACCTGCCCAGTAATGCCACCAAAGGGACTGCGGTGGATTAGCCGTCAAGACACTGAACTTCACGACCGTTCGGAACGTTGGCAGTTCAAGACCTGAGTGCTGGACGATGGAATGAGCTTCCATCTCTGTACTAGCTCCTGCTATCTTGGACTGATAGGATTCTGATAACAACAAAATCTAGAAGGCTCCCACTCCTGCCTTAAATGAGAAAAACTCAGTCAAGCAATTATTGCCATGAGTATTAAATAAAACAAACCTGCCAAAGTGAATAACTATATATTTGATTAGGTCCCCCTGTTTTTCCATTTTGTTGTCTGTTACTGTAGGCATCAATTTATCATAGTATTTTGCAAGGTAAAAGTGTCCATTTTCCCATTCTGGCAAGCAAGTTGTGACATCCTGGAAAAAATGTGGGGAGAGTTTTATTTAATTATTGTTTATAAGGAATCCTATACAGTCAGTAGCCTTTGAACAATGTCTCATGGAAGCTAACAGCAACATATGAATGGAAGTCTAGTGCTACTATACTTTTATTATGCTTGTGAGTTTCCAAGGCATTTGGGCAAACAGTGATGGACTAGATAGGCCAGTGATGGCAAACCTTGGCACTCCAGGTGTTCTTGAACTCTAATTCCCAGAAATAAACCAATTCATGTGGATTTACAGAGACTTCGGCTTCTTGGAATTGAAGTTCAAGAACACTTGGAGTGACAAGGTTTGCCATCACAGAGATAGGCATTTGTGTTGTTCCAGCACAGCTCTTCTTGTGAGCTGGTGGTAGGAATCCCAAACTTCCAAGTAAAGTGTCCACATAAAGTTGCCAAACAGCATCCAGAAACAGAGAAGCACCATACATCTTAAGCATGTTTGGTAGAACCTTCAACTGGGTATTATAAATAACTAAACATTGTAATATGTTTTCAATTAAACAAAATAAAAATAAACATAACATTTAAATGACATTACAAGCATAACAAAAATCCAACCCTCCCAAGGCAACCTGAAAAAATTTCTTAGTGGCAATTACTTAGCCGTTCCCCCATGAGTCTGGTAAACAAAAATATAAATTAAGCTAAGCAACTAGTAAACTAACTGGTCATTGAAAGCCTCCTTGAACAGGAAGGTTTTGAGATGCAGTTAAGTCTTTTAATCTTTTTATTCTTAAGATCAGTTTTTAATTTGTGATTTGCTGCTGTGTTTTTAATGATTTTAAAATTTTAAGATTTTTATAACTGTTTGGTTTTATGATGTTGTAAACCGCCCTGGGTTGCTCCGGTGAGGAGGGTGCTATACAAATTCGAGTAAATAAATAAATAAATACCCCACATATCGTTAAGAAATCTGAAGAAAAATTTGCACCACACATTAAGTTGACTTTGTGTGATACATCACATTTTCCCACAGATTGCTTTGCGTCACTCTGTCCACAACACTATTCTACATAGCAAAGTATTTCCTCTTAAGCCTGCAAGACAAGCATCTCTTGTATTTTTGTCTTTTCCATTAAGTCTTGTCTAGTGAGAGTTCAGCACAACTAAAGTTACTTTAGGGGAAATTATTTCAGCATACTGTACTCAGTGGTGGGCATCAGCAGGTTCACACCAGTTCACCAGAACTGGTAGCAGAAATTCTGACTGGCCCTGCCCATTTAATTTAATTAATTTTAATTTAATTTTTCAATTTATAGGCCGCCCAATCAGGGGAACCTAACTCAGGGTGGCTCACAGTCATTTATAAATACTAGTACAAATAATAATGCAGATACACAGTAAAATAAACAATAATACAGGTAATTATACAGCTACATCCAAGTTTTGAAATAAAGTAGTCCTAATTCGGGTGCAATATAAGGCTTTCCCCCGGCCACACCCACCATACCACACTCACAGTGTGGTAGTAAAAAATTTTTTGAGCCCACCACTGACAGTAATACCTTGGATAACGCTAAGACTTGGTTCCATAAGTCTTGGTGTTATCCGATTTTTAGTGTTATCCGATGCATGTTAAAATCCTATGGGATGGATTGGATAACGTTAAAGCTCCATAGAGATACATTGTAACCGCACAGGCTTTAGTGGTTGTTATCCGATCCATCCCATAGGACCTTAACGTTATTCGATCCAATTCTCCTCCCCAGATTACTTAACGTTATGCGATTTTAGCGTTATCCGAGGTAAACGTTATCCGAGGTATTACTGTACTTCTATATGCTGGCATGCAATGCTTCTGAATTATTAAATGTTCCACTTTCAGTTTTACCTTGTATTTTTTCATTACTGCATTACTTTCAAAGTTGGCTGTTTCTTCCATAAATCTGCCCACCAACAACAAGGCTTGTCCATGGATTAGCTTTCTTTTAGTCTCAGATGGTGGTATGTGACTATCTGGAAAGCATAAATCAACTCCCTTCTGAAGAACAATCAGGCCTTGATGAGCCTCGCCCTAAGAAAGAAAAATCAGGATCAATAACTCAGCACTATTTTTTATTAATAAGCCTTTTAAACACATCATAACCAAGAGATAGTGATAGCCTCTACATTGTACATGTGCAAGTCTCACTCTGTCCACACTATTCTACATAGCAAAGTATTTCTTCCAACTGTACAGCAATTCATAATTAAGACTGCAAGACAAGCTTCTCTTGCAGTTTTAATTCAGAGTGTCAATTCCTCCAAACATAAATGCTACCCAATAATATATGCTAAAGAACAAATGAAATAAACATAAAGGTAAAGATCACCCTTGTTTGAAAGCCAGTTGTATCTGACTCTAGGATGTGGTGCTCATCTCCAATCACAGGCAGACGTTTCCGTGGTCATGTGGCAGGTATGAATAGATGCATGGAAGACTGTTACCTTTCCTGCTGAAGTGGTACCTATTTATCTATTTGTAATTTTTTGCTTTCGAACTGCTAGGTTGGTAGGAACTGGGACAGAGATGGGAACTCACTCCATTGTACAGCACTCAGGTCTCAAACCACTGACCTGCCTACCTTCCAGTCATCAAGTTGAGCATCTTAACCACTAAGCCCCTTGAAATAAACATAGTCAAGCTTTCTTCTGTTTACCTTGGACCACAGCCACTTGGCCCTTTCTATGTATAGTTCAGAAAGCTTGGATTCTCCTGCATTGAGAAGAGCATTATATGCTGTTTGGTGATGACCAGCTTTGCGGGCAACTCTGGCACTCTGCAGCCAACATTCTCCCATCTGTTCACTGTAATCCTCTCTATAGGAATATATATTTACAATGTCAAAATTACAAAGAGACAATTATGAAAGCTATCACAATAATATATGTTAAAGAGCATGTGCTATATGGCTTTAGTTCTACAATCCAGTCTTAAAGACAGTTAGATCAGCTATCAGTCTTAATCCAAGATGACTTAAAATTAGACAGCAAGGTCTTAGCCTCCCCTGTAAACAGAGTTCTCTATGCACATCCATCCTTTTCATTTCTACTCTGGTTTAGCATGGATTTTATTTTCTTGATCCAGGAAACACCATGGTGACTAAATTCTGGAAGTGGTAACCAACTCAGATGGTTTTAAAAGGGGACTGACTACACACAAATATTAAGTGCAGATGGCATTAAGTTGGGATTAGATGTATCCATGATAATATTCATGACCAATGGTGATCACATTCTACAAAAGTAGCAAAGCTCTTTCTATTGTCAAAACACTCAGGAATTATAAAAGTAGTTTCTTGTTCTTCCCTCATTGCCTCTGGATCACTGTTTCCCAATCTTTGGTTTTGGGACTTCAATTCCCAGAAGCTTAAGTCAATTCCCCAAAGCACTGATCAGCCAATGTACTGTACAGTACTGACTTAAGCTTTTGGGGGTTGGTCCCCCTGTGGGGCATGGGCCCCACATTGGAAACCACTGCTCTAAATCTTTCTATAAAGGATCACAGAGTTGTGTGTTACAGGTATGTTAAGTCAGTGGTGTCGCATGGGGGGGGGGGGCGCGGCGGCGGCGGCGGCGGCCCCCAGGTGGTGCTTTTTGGGCTGTGTGTTCTTGGACTACAATTCCCAGAAGACCTAGCTGGAGTAGGCACCAATGTCCACCAGGGGGCAGCAAACTTGGCTTCAGCCCCGGGTGGCTGAAATCCACGAGACGTGTTAAGTACTATATTTTTATCTATAAAGGATGGATAAATGTAAAGGTTTCCCTTGCTTGAAGGCCAGTCATATCTGACTCTAGGGTTCAGTCCTCATCTGTTTCAAAGCCGAAGAGCCAGTGGTATCTGCTTCAGAAGACATTTCCATGGTCATGTGGCAGGCATGACTAGACACAAGAGTGCACAGAAAGCTGTTTACCTTCCCACCAAAGTGGTCCCTGTTTATGTTCTTGCAATTTCTTGCTTTCAAACTGCTAGGTTGGCAGGAGCTAGGACAAAAACAGGAGCTCATTCCATCCTACAGTACTTGGGAATCGAACTGCCTTCCAGTCATCGTCTTAGCTACTTGAGCCACTGCAAGATGGATAGGATCTAGGAATATGGGCAAATTCAATCCTATTAGGCCAATTTTCATATCCAATGTAGATCCACTGAGCCGTTATGTTGACCACCTGTTAGCCTAACTTTTATTTCACAAATTGCTCCCAGATTAAAATTGAACAAATCCCATCAGTTAGTTTATAGAAGTAATTGGTAATGACATTTTCCTGTTTAACTATTGTATATCTTCAGTTTATTCCTGTAAATCACCAGAACAAAAGGAGCAAAAGGTAACAAATCCAGGGCTGAGCACACATAAAACGAGTATGACTTCACCTTTTGCTGAGGCTGAGCAAAGCCCGTCTAAGTGCCAAGATGGGTTCTTTAGCTCTGTAAGAGTTTTGTGTCATGTCTATACGAGCAAGCCAGTTCAGAGAATCTTTACCACAATCACTATTCGACTGTTCAAGCATGGGTGCAATGCTGTGCTCCAGCTCACATAGCATGTGTAACCTTGATTAAAAACACAACATAAGAGAAACTTTAGAAGAGACCTTGCATGTTCATTTCTTTGTCACAGGTGTCTCTGGGCACACACTCTTAGTGAACTTAATAGGAACTTAGTCTGGGAGTAATATGCAATACTATCTCTAGCAGCACCTCCAGTGACTAGAAAAGCAGTGCTGGCTGCCTTGGGAAGCTGCCACTGTTTTACAGATAGGGTAGACAGACAGCTGGCAATGGGGAGAGGAGAGGAAGAGAGGTGAGACTAGCACAGTATGTTTCCAGTCTTTGGTGGCGCAGTGGTTACATTGCTGTCCTGCAACCAAAAGGTTGTGAATTTGACCCTGACCAAGGGTCAAGGTTGACTCAGCTTTCCATCCTTCTGAGCTCAGTAAAATTAGTACCCAGCATGTTGGAGGCAAAATGCTAATTAACCTGTGAACCGCCCAGTGATTACACTAAGCACTATGAGGCAGTATATAAATGTGATTGCTTTGTTTTTGGACTTCAATTCCCAGAAGCCTAAGTCAATTCCCCAAAGTACTGACCTATTAATGTACTGACTTAGGCTTCTGGGAACTGAAGTCTCTGTGTGGTGTGTGCCCCACATTGGGAATAAAATAGCAGTGGAAGTGGTATTTTATTTGCCTTAGAGTAGGTCCTTATTCTCTCTCATCCTCATAATGCAAATTCCTACAGCCAACATACTCTACAAGAGCTGTTGTAAGGATCACAAGGCAATGTAGGGTACATGGCTCAAAATACATAGTATTAATGTAATGTTGTCATCATCCTCTTCATGATATGATGGTACAGTCAAACCTCGCATAACGAGCGTTTTGCTTAGCGAAAAACTCGCATAACGAGCAAGTTTTTGTCTAAGTGGTCTGACTCGCATAACAAATTTTTCGCTATGCGAGTTGGACTTTTCCCTATGGAAAAACTCGCATAACGAGCGTTTCTATGGGGAAAACTCACATAACATTTTTTTCACTATGCGAGTTTTCCCCATAGAAACGCTCATTATGCAAGTTTTTCTATAGGGAAAAGTCCAACTCGCATAGCGAAAAATTCGTTATGCGAGTCAGACTCACATAGCAAATTTTTTGCATAGCGAGCAACCTCTCAGAATGCATTAAATTCATTCTGCAAGGTATGACTGTATAAAGAACACATGCTGCTTAATTCTTTTCCATTTCTAAGTTGCAGTGTTGGGAAAAGTCCTATAATTATGAACGCGAAGTCCATCAAGAAATTCATGAATTAAGACACATTGCTCTAGGAAACCACTTGAAAGTGTAAGCATCCAATGAAAGTTGCACAGATCAAGGCAATCACTACAGTTCAGATTTAGTAATAAATATTTTAAAAATGACTTAATGAGTATTTTTTTAAAATAAAGCACATACATTTGACCATAAACAAAAATTTAATTTTTGCCCCAGGATTATTTTCACACTGCATGCATATATTGACTGATAGATTATCCTTAACTTGGCATGAGAAGGCTAAGAAAAGTCCTAGAATGCTAATATATTTGGTTAAAATTATATCATTGTTCTAGAAAAAATATGCAAAGGGTCATATTCAATGATTTGAGATGCTGAGTGGGCTGAATATGCAGATAGAAACTAAATCGGGGCGCCCAAACTATGGCCCATGGGCTGTAGTTTGGGCACATCTGGTTTAAGCAGAGAAAATGGCAGCTTAAAATCTATCTCATCCTGACTGGCCCGCAGAACTATGTGACCGGCCTGCTGAACCACATGACCAAAAGGTTTGGGTACCCCTGAACTAAACTATACCTGATAATGTATTCATATCCCCGTTGATATGAGCCCCTTTCAAAACTTGCTGCTGAAAGAGGAACTATCTGTTCAGCTCGAACAACTTTCAAGGTGTCGTAGAAAGTGGCAGCTGCTTTCTTTTTGGCTGACAGCAGCAACTGTCCAAGATGAACGCTCCAGGTATTCGATTTTCTATCTAATAAAAAGAAGAGTAGAAGCAAAACTTCATTTTATGATCATATAGGTGTTTTTAGAAGTAGAGGTTGATAGCTTTTTAAATTAAAAATTGATTTCTAAGACTCTATAAGATTCTCACTTTCATATCAAACTATTTCAGTCTTGTTATTCTATTTCTTAGAGATCCTTTTGACACATTTTTGTCAGAATCTGTACAAAAGGAAAATCTCAGAAATGACAAAAGAACACGAGCTTTTATAATGTAATACAGTAAAGATAAAGACACTTGCTTGAAAGCCAGTCTTATCTGACTCTAGGGTTCAGTGCTCATCTCTGTTTACAGCCAAAGAGCCAGTGCTGTCTGTGTTTGCAGACATTTCCATGGATATGTGGCAGCCATGACTAGACACAGGAATGCACAGAATGCTGATTACCTTCCCACCAAAGTGGTACCTTTTTATCTACTTGCAATTTTTTGCTTTTGAATTGCTAGTTTGGGAGAAGCTGGGACAGAG
Source organism: Furcifer pardalis (assembly GCA_030440675.1). NCBI lineage: Eukaryota > Metazoa > Chordata > Lepidosauria > Squamata > Chamaeleonidae > Furcifer > Furcifer pardalis. The sequence goes on from CP126890.1 coordinate 262,408,226, forward strand.
ACAGGAGCTCACTTTGTTGTGCAGTACTCGGGTCCTGAACTGCTGACCTTCCAGTCATCAAGTTCAGCATCTTAACCACTAAGCTTCCGCACTCCCCTTAACGTAATATGCATGCCAGTAAAAATCTCACCAACCATCTAGATAAACATTCAAAAAACTACAGCCCACTGACCACAGGGGTCCTTACCCCCCCTTATTTTATTTTATGCAATCTACACACCCTTCAGAATCTATTTGATTTTTTTCAAGAAAAAGTTCAAAATTAGTGATAAACTTCCAAACAGGGTGTTTATGTCAATGAGAAGATTGCTTATTGAATGTATTTCCAGTCCCTACATATCCTCATTCACAAGTCTTTCCCCCAGTTTCCCTCCTTCATAATAAATCAACAAACTGATTAATAGCAACCTGCAGCTAAGTAATTTTCCAGTGTATCCCACCGAGTCAGCTTCCAAGCTGCCTCCACTCTGTAGGCATTTAATTCGGGGGTCCATTCTGGTCTATTAAAGGAAGAAAGCAAACTTAGTTCAATAAAACGAAGCAGTCTGTACTTGAATAATTTTTATCTGTAGATTTTAGAATCCGTTCTAACTAACTCTTCTTGTGAAAAAGGAGCACTTAAATTAATTACTCTCTGGCTAGTACTTTGTAGCACAGTTCTGCCTTCACAACAGGAAAGATAGTGTTGCCAGAGGCAGGCCGCTGCTAATTAAAGAGTTCTTTTTCAACCTAGGATACATGCAACTTGCAATGAGATGAGTGGCATAGATTTCCAAAATTGACAAACTTAGATAAATCTACCATTGACAATATCATTCCCTCAGTGCAGGTAGAAAAAGCTTCACAAGACTACACTACCCCTGCATTTTAAATATTTCAGAAGAAGGAACCAATACTGTTCTTTTCCTCAGCTAATAAACCAAATGCTCATGTGTTAATATGGTCAACAGTGTATTTTCTCAATTTTTGGACTAGTCCTGGGAGTCAGAAAAGAAACTACATACATACTCCAGACTAGGGATAGGATTTTGGATTTCTTGGACAACTTTTCCTTTCCTTTCCTTTTTCCTTTGTTTTGCCCCATAAAATTTAAAAAACTTTAAAATCTTGAAAATTAAAATTTTATAGTTGGGATCCTGAAGCTCTGGGATGATGGAGTTGGATTGTATTAAGTAGTTTATTTGTTTTTTGTGATGTTGTAAACCGCCCTGGGTTGCCCTGGCGAGGAGGGTGGTATAGAAGTATGAAAAATAAATAAATAAATAAATAAATGATCTGTTCTAGATGTAGCAGCAGCCCTCTGAACGCTAAAGTATACTTATTGCTTCCTCTTATCTAGAGGTGAGAGAGTTCCTTTTTGGACTACATAAGCCAGAATTCCCCAGCAAGAGCATCACAGTTGGAATCTATAAAGCAGTGATGGCAAACCTTGGCACTCCAGGTGTTCTTGGACTTTAATTTTTAGAAGCCCAAGTCAGCACTCCTGTTGATCAAGGTTTCTGGGAATTGAAGTCCAAGAACACCTGGAGGGCCAAGGTTCACCATCACTGCTATAAGGTATAATGTGAAAAAGGAATGTTTCCAACCTCTGTTTTCAGACATAGTTTGCAAACCTACTTTAGAACATGGTTAGCATTTTTGCAGCCATCTACCAGCTCCAGAGTCCCACCCCACCCCCAGTTAAAAAATTTATCTGTGCAGAACATTCCTTTGTGTTCTCTAGCATGTGGGGGGCATTTTTCTATATTTAGAGATGTTGTCAGGAAATGACATATTTCATCATGTTTCCCAAGGCTTGAAGTTGCAGTTTTTTAGCTAGGCCTCAGAGAAATCCTTTGTCCCTCTCTGTTTCATAGGTTACGTGTCACAAGACTGCCTGTTTTCCAGTATTCCTTATCTGTCTAGCTGAGCACCATGTTTTGTCTACATGCCAGAACACTGATTGCACACGTGTAAAAAACAATCCATTGTTTTGAGAATGTTTTTCTCTGTTACCTGATTGGCTATGAATAACCCACCTGACTGCAATTTCTCCATTTTGCAGAGAAGTTAGTTAGTTCGTTTCTGGATATCAATGGCTTAAGACCTCAGTTTGGCTTGTGGGATTTCTCTTTTCTTTTCACTATGATTACCTAATGAACCTGGACTGTTTATTGGACTGATTCTTGTTATGACCTTTTAATCTACGATTTTTCCATGGACTTTGCTACATGAACCGGAAGAATAAAGCAGCTGTTTCTCTTTGAAGATTGTTGTTCTTTGATTAGCACCAGAGGCGTAGCTACCGCCGTATCTGCCGTATCAATTATACGGGGGCCCCGGGCCACGGGAGGCCCCAACGTGCGTAAGCAAAACAAATCTTTACCCTTCCTAAGGGCCCCCAAACAAATTTTTATACGGGGCCCCGCCAAGGCATGCTACTCTTCTGATTAGCACACACACACCTATGCTACGTTACTAGAAGAAGCCTCCCTTGTTTTGCTCTGTGCTCAACTGCCTTACTGCCTGAGCATAGTAAGAGTTCCTTAAAGCGGCTCAGCTCTCTCAAAGGTGAAAGGTTAGGGTTAAATATGTTCCAGAAATGAGCGTGTGCTCAGGAGCATGAAGGGGAGGGCCCTTACAGAGACGGCTGAAGTCTGACAGATGTCTCTGGGTACTTGATCCCATTCTATACTCCTAAAAATTAAAAAAACATTTAGAATTAATCTGACTGCCACAAGAAAGTGCAAGAAGAGATTCAACTAAAAACACCCTTCCAGTTAACAAAGAACTACTGTAGAGTATATAACTTCTCTATTACATTTCTAACAATAAAAATTAATCAATTAAATTAGCCTTTTTATATGCCTTGTGCATTAGGCCTGTACCCCCGGTAACTTGACATTTCACCTGATAGCAAATCTGAAAAATGGCTCTTGGTCACACAAAGATGCCCCCCATTTCCTGCCTAGTTTTAAACCATTTAAAGAAGGAAAATAATGAGTCATCTGACCTCTTAGCAAGCACTCCATTCACTTGAGTGATTACAGTTGAGAACTGACCAAGACCTAGCATAGACTTCATCACGCCATGATAATGTATTATCTAGAAGAAAATCAGAATTATATTTGTATCTCATTTTCTTCAAAGATGTCAAAATAGCATGCAAGGCTGTCATCCCCTAGAAAAAACAAACTACTCTAACTACTACACTGTATGGTCTTTCTCTGAACAAATAATGAGATAAAAAGTTTATATTTCAAGAAGCTTATAGTCTTGCGAATTATACAAGTTACTCCTTTGTGAAAAGAAGAATAAATGGTTACTAGTTTCATATGTAGCTTATTCAACATCAACAGCTCCCATCTCATAGTAATAAATGAATTAACAAACCCCTTCTTCTATATTGGGCTGTAGAGTTACATGTTTTTAAAAAGCTTTATTATATCAGAGACTGAGATTTAAGCATAGCCATTCATTAATTTTATGTCTTTATGGAAGAGGTTCCAAACCTAAGGCCAGATCCAGGCCATGGCACCATTTTGTGTGGCCCCCCACCCCCTCCAATGGCATTCAAGAAACAAATGACCACCCTTTGAAGCTGTTGGGACAAAATGGCCACCCCCATCATGCAGGCAGGACAAAATGGCTGTGTGGACCTTGAAGCAGACTGAGAGAGTGTGACCTGGCCCCTGGCTTGAAAAGGTTGGGAACCCTGGCTTTATGGGGTAGCTTGTGTTCATTTCTTGCTCACACCAGGGCTGGCTCATGACATTGACCGAGGTACCGACAATGGAACACTGTTTTCCACTACACTGATGTCAGCAGAGACAGAAGATGCAGGAATCCCGACTTTCTGCTGCTGCTCCTTTCTCACCACCTTCTGTAACCTAAAGTGGCTTTCTCAACCTGCCAACGGTAGGACAAGCCTTGGCTCACACTCAAGTACTATCCTCTAATATGAAGACACCAGACCTTGAGAAAGTCTCCTGTTAGGATATGCTATCATTTCCCACTTTACTAAAATAATCCATCCATGCAAGAAAGCTCGCTTCTTTCTTATCTACATTGCTTTGGGCAGCATATAAATGCAATAAATAAATAAATAAATTTGGCAGTTTCCTTCATGAACACAGCCAAGATTGCCTGGCTTTCTCAAAAGACTATGCTCACTGAATCACACGCTGCATGCCCTGCTGAAGTGACAGATGTGGATTTTAAATTTCTAATCCAGGAACTATTCTTTGTCTGCCTACTATGTCACCTGAGACACCAAATAAAAAAACAGAATTTCACTTGTTATGTTTTAACTGTACAATTGTAATGAAAATCTGAAGGAAAAATATACATCTATTGTGAATTTTACCTGCTCAGGCTCTAGCTCAATAGCTCGATCATAGCAAGCAGTGGCATCTCGCAATAAGCCAATGCTTTCATGTTCAAGGATCTGTTCTTTGAGCGTCGGCTCTGCTTTTCGTATTGCACTGACTCCTTCTACTCCATCTGGTTCGTGCATTGCTGCATATAATTTCTTCATGCAAAGAGGGGGAGAAATTGTCTATGAAATAAACTCTCATTATAATCTTAAAGTAAAACCTTAACAGAAATACAACTGGGGTCTTGTTAATTAGTGGCAATTTGCCCTGCAACTTATATTGTTTCACTTAGTGAAAATGCTTTGTCAATAAAAGATTCCAAAATATTTTAGTAGTTTTTTTCTCAACAGAAAGCAGATCTATTGGCATTAAATCAATTCCTCATAGCTCTCATCATTTATCTGTTGCCTGACTTTGCTGATACAACTGATTTGAAATTAGATGTACAAAAAAAACAACAACGGTCAGGTGTATTCCAAGCATTTGCATAACTATATATATATATTATTTTTCATGTCCAAAAAATCACTTAAGAAATATGGCCACTTTAGCTTAAATCCAATGCAGCACAGGAGTCAGAACTTTATTTTCCTGTACTTCCACAGTACTGAAAATGGTCCCAGTGGATTTTCTTGCCTTTCCACACAGGTTTTTATGGTACACAGAGTGCTACAATATCAAGAAGGGCTTTCCTCTCCCAGCACTACCTTAGAAGCTGCTTCTCCCAACAGAGATAATTGTATGGGTCCTAGTCTATGATCGCAATCTACAGCAACTCCTTCTACAGTGAAATACCTCAAATCAATTTTACATTAAGATGATTAACCTGTAGAAATCCAAGATGTTCTTGAATGTTTTGTTTCTTTCCCATGATGAATGATTCAAAATGCATTACTGCTCTGGTGTAAGCTTTGGAGCGGAAGGAAGCCGCAGCTAACGTATCTTGTGGTATGAGATCCAGAAAGTGGACTACACTTTGGTATTCTCTATATTCTTCATTTGGTTCTGCAAAACAAAAATTTTGGAAAGGTATAAATGACAGCTAATACACCAGGCATTCTATTGGTTAAGAGGTTTAAGAACATGGTAGAATACTTGAAGGCATGATCTCGTTCCACATGAATCTTCTCAGTTACTGGCGAAAATCCAGTAAGGTAAAGGTCACCCTTGCTCCAAAGCCAGTGGTGGGCAGCAAAAACTTTCGCTACCACACCGTAGGCAGAGCCTACATTGTGGGCAATCTAGTCATGCCTGCCATATGGCCATGTATACATCTGCAAACAGGCAGCACTGGCTCTTTGGCTGTAAATGGAGATGAGCACTGCACCCTAGAGTCGGATTTGACTGGCTTTTGAGCAAGGGAGACCTTGAACTACTTGCAGGGACAAAACCTGATGGGGCAGGGAGGTGGGCGTGGCCACCCAATTTTGTTAACCCCCCTTCCCAGGGGGTGTGAACCTGTTGCTGCCCACCACTGTCCAAAGCCAGTCGTATCCAACTCTAGTGTTCAGTGCTCATCTCTCTTTATACTTAAGGTGCCAGCGCTGTCTGTGTCTTCAGATGTTTCCATGGACCTGTGGCAGGCATGGCTAAACAATGGAGTGCACAAAACACTGTTTACTTTCCCACCGAAGTGGTACCTATTTATCTACTTGCAATTTCTTACTTTTGAATTGCTAGGTATGGCAGGAGCTGGGACAGAGACAGAAGCTCACTATGTCATGCAACATTTAGGTCTCGAACTTCTGACCTGGTGACCTTCCAGTCATCAAGTTCAGCATCTTAACCACTAACCCACCGTAGTCCCAAAAATCCAGTAGTAAGTTACAAATAGGTCAATTCATTCAGTAGAGATTTGGTGCGTTGATTTCCCCATAAGATCCGACATGGCCAATTCTAGTTATGACTTGCTAACAGATTTTAGCCAATACAGTAATACCCCGTATAACGTGAGTATCATATAGCGCTAAAACCGTATAACGTGACAAGATTTTTGGAAAAATCTTGTTTCAAATAACGCGATTTTAACGTTATACGATACAGTCGTTCTTAGCAGCAGGGTGGGTGGAAAGCTGAACCGGGTTCTCCGTTCAGCTTCCCAGCCACCCTGCAGCTACGGAGGCAGGGGTGGGGAGGCTGGAAAGCTGATGGGGGGCTCCCCCGTCGGTGTCCCCAGCCACCCCACAGCTGCGGAGGCATGGGCGGGTGGCTAGGGAAGCCGACAGGGAGTCCCCGTCAGCTTCCCCAGCCACCCTGCAGCTGTAGATCGGGTCCTCTGATCTCTCTGGAGCAGGCAGGGGACACGATCCAAGGTGTTTCTGGGCTTCCCCGACGTCCTGAGCCAGTGCAGCAAGCTAGAATGTCAGGGTTCGAATCCCGACATTCTGGCTTGCTGCACTGGTTGAGGACATCGGGGAAGCCCAGAAACAGCATGGATCAGGTCCCCACACCTCCCTGGACCCAGCGGGGGGGTCAGACACCCCAAAATTGGTAAAAAAAAAAAGGACTTTTTTTTAACCAATTTTGGGGGCTCTGACCCCCCCGCCGGGTCCAGGGAGGTGGGCAGACCTGATCCAAGGTGTTTCTGGGCTTCCCCGACGTCCTGAGCCAGTGCAGCAAGCCAGAATGTCAGAGTTCGAATCCCAACATTCTGGCTTGCTGCACTGGCTCAGGACGTCGGGGAAGCTCAGAAACAGCATGGATCGGGTCCCCACACCTCCCTGGACCCAGCGGGGGGGTCAGAAACCCCAAATTTGGTAAAAAAAAACGGACTTTTTTTTACCAATTTTGGGGGTTCTGACCCCCCCCCCCCCGGCCGGGTCCAGGGAGGTGTGGGGACCCGCTCCAAGCTGTTTCCAAAGTTCTCCCACCTCCCTGGAGGCTGCAGCAAGGCAAAATGTCAGGATTCGAATCCCGACATTCTGGCTTGCTGCAGCATAAAAGAGGGCGGGGGAAGTTCAAAATTAGCACGCATCAGCTCTAGGGAGGTCAGGAGACCCGATGCGGCTAATTTTGAACTTCCCCCACCCTCTTTTAGGCTTCCCCGACGTCCTGAGCCAGTGCAGCAAGCCAGAATGTCGGGATTCGAACTCTGACATTCTGGCTTGCTGCACTGGCTCAGGACGTCGGGGAAGCCCAGAAACACCTTGGATCAGGTCTGCCCACCTTCCTGGACCCGGCGGGGGGGGGGGGTCAGAAACCCCAAAATTGGTTTAAAAAAACAGACTTTTTTTTACCAATTTTGGGGTCTCTGACCCCCCCCCCGGGGTCCAGGGAGGTGGGGAAACCCGCTCCAAGCTGTTTCCAAAGTTCCCCCACCTCCCTGGAGGCAGCAGCAAGCCAAAATGTCAGGATTCAAATCCCGACGTTCTGGCTTCCTGCAGCCTCCAGGGAAACAGGGCTTTTTTTAACATTGTGTGTTCAATGTATCGCACAACGTTAAAAACCGGATAACGACGGGACTTGTGGAACCAAGTCATAACGTTATTCGGGGTACTAGTGTATGTTTATTCTTTATAAGATTTCATTATCTGGTACAGCATTTTCTGGCTGATGGCTGAATAAGATGTTTATTTTTCCCATTTAAGAGGAAATTGTGAAATGCACATAAAAATTCACAATATGATAACTACTGAAAAAAAGAGTCACCCACTTTGCAAGTTTACATGGTCCTTGTTTGACTTGCTAGCTGCTTTCTCAGTGTTCAGTTTCTGGATTTTATACCTAGTCCACTGAGTTAGGTGATCAACCATGGAAAACACTGTCTGTGTACTTAAATGACATAGGTCTGAAGAACTCTCCTCACACTGTCTTGTGCAGGTGTCATCATTTTTCAGAACAGCCATGATTTCTGCATAAACCTGGGCAATATTTAATTTAAAAAAAAACTTCTGAATTATTACTGTTATTTTTAAAGGCAGCACAGCTTACCAATGACAATTTGTAACACCAGGACCTCATGCTATCAGGAACACTGCTGTGAATTTTTTTCCTGAGACAAACATTTCATGAAGAAAATTGAAGTTTAATACAGTACAGCAATACCTTGGATAATGATTGCATTGGACAACGATGCAAAAATTTGAATTTTTTTTTGCATTGGATAACGATCTCTTAGCGTTATACAATGCAATCGTTCATAGCAATAGGGTGGCTGGGAAGCTGAACGGGGGCTCCACGTTCGGCTTCCCAGCCACCCTGCAGCTGGGGGGGGCTGGAAAGCTGACAGGGGGCTCCACCTTTGTCTTCCCCAGCCGCCCTGCAGGTGTGGGGGTAGGTGTGGGGGCACATGCGGGGGCTGGAAAGTCAAAGGGGGAGTCCCCCATCAGGGGTGGGGTGGCTTCCTCAGCCACCCCGCAGCTGTGGATTGGGTCTCCCGACCTCCCCGGAGGTGGCAGGGGTGTCAGAGAACCCGAAATGGGCAAAAAAAACTTTTTGCCCATTTCGGGCTCTTTGACACCCCTGCCACCCCCCGGGAGGTCAGGGGATCCGATCCACGCTGGTCCTGATGTTCCCTGACCTCCCCGGCCGGTGCACTGAGTCAAAACATCAGGATTCGAATCCCAACATTTTGACTTACTGGGGAAGTTGGGAAACGTCGGGAACACTGTGGATCAGTTCCCCTGACCTCCCCGGAGCCGGTAGGGGTGCCGGAGCGCCTGAAATGGGCAGAAAAATGGAAGGTTTTTTTCCCCATTTCGAGCTCTCCGGCACACCTGCCGGCTCCAGGGAGGTCAGGGGACCCGATCCGTGCTAGTCCCAACCTCCCCAGACACACCCAGTTCAAACCCCAACCCAAGCAGTGGATCCCACGCTGCGATCCGCCTGCCTCTTTGAAAAAGGCAGTAGGGATTCCACTCATGGAATCCCCACTGCCCTTTCCAAAGAGGCAGGCAGATCGCCACCCTGTTCCCTTTCCTCTTTGGAAAGGGAACAGGGCTTTTTTTAACATTGTATGATCAATGCATCACACAACGTTAAAAACCGGATAACGACGAGACTTGTGGAACCAAGTCTCATCGTTATCCGAGGTACTAGTGTATAAAGAAATTATTAGACTATTTTGCAGAATCATAGGAATTTTCTTGGCAGGTATAAGGCTAATGTGGATATTATGGGAGCCCACATTACTCAAGAATATCACTCTAAGCCTGTGTTCCCCTACTTTTGGATTTTGGACTTCAATTCCCAGAAACCTAAATCCGTAAATTAAGTGATTAGGCTTCTGAGAATTGAAGTCCAAAACCCAAAGGTTGGAGAACACTGTCCTAAGCAATCTTAATATGCAATGTCATGTGTCACATTTCAACACACTATTCAAATATTCTGTTGCTCAAAAACATTTCACAATATTATCCATGTAGCTGGGGAGACACTGGAAAGCATTGTGTAATTGCTGATGTTAATAATAATAATCTCATGTCAAAAATTATTCTGAGTTGAAAGGATTTTTGCTGGAGGAACTCCATTCACAAGACACTTGAATGAGGCTCCTTTCATGTCCCCAAGATCTTTTCCCACTGAAGAGGTGCCTATTTTTCTACTTGGAATTGCTTGCTTTCGAACTGCTAGGTTGGCAGGAGCTGGGACAGAGACAGGCGCTCAAACCGTCATGTATGCAGTACCCAGGTCTTGAACTGCCGACTTGTCGGACTTCCAGCTAACAAGGCAAGCTTCTTAACCACTGAGCCACCGCATTGGGCTGGATTTCCCCTGACACCAGAAGTGCCTCGCCGCCGCCAGGAGCGCTGAAAATGCACTGAAAACTTCAACAACAAAAAAGGGGGGGGCGGAAACATTCTGACCTCGCTCCCTCTTCCATTGGAAGTTGCAGGAGCGGCAAAAAAGCCTGAAAACTTGCACTGAATTCATGTGCCACCGCAGGGAGGAATCATGTGACCAGCCCACTCAGCTGTTTGAGGGGGAGTGGTCAGGCCCTTGGCGGGAAAAGTTTGGCCAACCCTGAACTAAAGTAATGTCATACTTGCAAGCCACTTTGTATCCCATTTTTCTGAGAGAAAAGCTTGAAAGCAATCAAATGAACAGGGAAAAAAAGTCAAGTATTTCTGGAGAGTACCAAAGTAAAAAGGTCCCAACCTCTTGCTGATCCTCTTGATTGCAGCCCAAAAGAACATAGACAAGGATGTGGGGAAGGAGGTAAATTGTCACCTTGAAGTCATTCTTCATCATAATACTGCAGCAATTGAAAACCTTACTGGCCAGGTCATGTCGCACCTAGAAGAATGACCGAATATTTAGTATAAATGTTTTGACAGGTATGGGTTGTTTGCATTTTCATCCACAAGAATTACACTCAAGCACTCCTTATACTTACTTTAGTGATAAGGTAGCCAGCCCAGGTTGCTGACCATTCTGCAAAGTTTTTGCCCAGTTTGCTTAAGTAAATAGGCTTCTTAACCTTTGACCAGTTTACAGCCTTCTGGTAACTCTTATATCTATAAATGTAATTCCCAAAAATGTATTAATATGTATTACTCTAAAAATCTAAAAGAAAACAACTAACATTACAGGCTCAATTGCACGGCAACATCAATTTCTCTGTTCCTCACTGTAGTTTTTTAATCACCCTGCCACTGAGAAAGAGAAAGAAAATTGTAGGCACATATTTTGTAGACTCAGAAGATAAAAAAGGATAATTTAAGACTTGATAGTGTACAAAAAGGCTATCGCACAGAAACTTCAATTTGGGTAAATTTACATAAAAATCATAGAGTTCTAATTATTTTTAAACATTAGGAATGCCTATCTTTGAATAATTTGTTGTTTTGTCTTATATTTTTAAGATAACAAAATAACTTATCTAATACAAGAATGATTTAGTTTAGGTATAAATATACCCAATGGCAGATAGAAGAAATGAAGTGGACGTAACAATTAATTTGGCAATTAGAAACACTGAGTTTATTTTCACTATTACATACCGTGTATTTAAATGAGGTTCTAATATTTCCTGAATATGATCAGGGAACATTTTCCAAAGCCTAGAGCCTGCACAGTCAGTAGCTGTTTCTCTACAACCATAGATAGCTAGCAGCTCCTATATAAAAAGGATTTATACCAAGATATTAGTCCCGTAAAAGGCAAACACCACATTATATTATACTTAGAGAACAGAAAACAAAAAAGAAGACATCCATTGCTTTACTGGTGCCAGCGGAAATATTAGAAATTTTGCTTTTTACTATTATGTCCATTAACTATGCAAGCTAGAGGATTCTCTATGCTAAACATATTAGCCCAGTTTAAAAGCATGGCTTGACTGTTAGGGCCTTGCTATGGGAGATCTGCCTTTCTCCTCACACAGGCCAATTCATTCTCTGTGTGTCTTACTGCAATAGTAATATTCTGCTCAATGAGTGATCGTTTCCAAAAATGTAACAAATTGAGACATAATCTGCCCAAAACTGGAAATAATAGGAAAGTAACTATTGCCAATTAATAAATGGAGCATGCAACAGAAATGTAGGATCAAAGTATGGTCCTGAATGGCCAAAAACTTAATTTTACTACAATGTACAGGTTGTCCTCCATAACCATGGTTTCAGTATCCATAGTTTCAATTATTCATGGCTCTAAAAATATTCAATAAAAATCGTGAAATGCATTATATACAGTATATTATGTTATCTATATGGTATCTGTCTGGCATAATTATATACTATATCTGATATATACATAACCAGCACTGACCACTAGAGGCTACTATCTGCAGTTTCAGATACTGTATCTGCAACAATTTCATAATGTATCCTCTGTGGATTCAGGGGGTGACCACAGGTGTCATATCATTAAAGTGATTACTTCTGGCTGTCTACTTAGTTACTTTAAGTATTGAACCAAAAACTGTTTACTGTACTTCATTTTTGTTCTGAATGCATAAAACATAAATATACGCTGGCTATATATATATATATATCCTTAATCCAAAAGAGAGAGTTTAATTGTTTTTAGAGTATGAGCATTAAGTGCTTCTTTACGAAAGTAGAAAGGTAATTAATAAATTATATTAATGAAACAAACAAAACATTCTTGCCTGAATAGCATAAGAAGCAGAATCTTGGGCACGGACGTTGTCGGCATATGAGAGGAATGCTCTTGTCAACTCCATGAATAATCCATAGGCAAAATGTGGATCTTCTACACCTGTCTAAAGAAGAATAAATTAAAAATTCTTCAAATAGTTTTGTTAATTTCCTCAGGCTTGTCACTACTGAAGATTAGTTTGAAACTGGAAAGAAAAGAATGGAAAGACTAGAATTCTTAAGGGGAATTAAAGTTCACAACTTCTTCCAATGGAACTGTTCTCAAACTTGGTCAATAATTAGCAATAGCAGAAGGCAGTGATCAAAAGCAACATGGCCACGTGGTTCCTCCCACTGGAAGCAGAAGTAAAACACACAAGTGCATGCTGTGTCCACACATGACGTTGCCATAAATGACCTGTGGCTGTTGTAAGCGTGTTTACAACAGCTGTGGGTCATTTACGGCAGTGTTACATGCATGTGTTTTATTTCCGTTTCCGGGAGCGGCCATAGTTTGTGCACCCCTGCACTAGAACAAAGAGGCTAAAACTTGTTTTTTTATTTGCCATTCACAAGAAGTGTAGAGGTTTAAATGTTGGCCTGAGACTCAGGGGACTGGAATTTAAATCCATGCTTATCAACTCAGTTCAGGGAATGTGGGCTCTCACTATATCTAACCTCACAGAGGTACATGAGTTTCTTGGAGGAGAAGCAAGATACAAAAGTAACTAACAGATAAAACTAGCCTGGCCTTAGACCAGGGGTGCCCAAACTTTTTGGGCCATGGGCCAATCATGTGTTTTAGGAAGCTGGTCACTGAGGCCCGGGGGCCGGGTGTAGCCCCCAACGCCAATTCAATCGGGCCGGGAAGCCATTGCTCCTGCAAGCGGAAGTATAACGCGCCCGTACGGGCCGGATGAACTGGCGTCAGGGGCCGCCCCTCGCCCCCGAGCCTTAGTTTGGGCACCACTGCCTTAGACTCAAAGAAGACTGGTGCTTGTTAGGAGGTTGCTCAAGCTCAACTGTCAATGACAAACTGAAATCCAAATAGATTTTGTTGAAAATGTGAACAGCAACGTGAATCCTCAGAAAAACAATTAAACAAGTCATATGTTCATGTTTATAATCCTTACTATGCAAACCTTATCATTTGATTATCTTGAAACAAAAAGTTTACCACAGCATTAGGGAAATTCTGTTACCATTCCTTACCACAAATGTAAGCCCTTTCCCTTGGTTGCTACTTGAAGAAAAATCCAGCCTGCCAGGATCTATAGCTCCCAGTTCACCTAAGCATTCTCCACACAGCAGCCGTGCCTGAAAATTCACATCCTGACAGCCAATTAGAAGGACAGTCACCAGCCTGGAAATGACTGGCTCAACTGTTTCACTGTCTGTTGCATATTTTATCAGCCTCTCCTAAGAAAGGGAACACAAGAAGCAGAAACGTAAATTGCGCACTACTACTATTTAGATTACAGCCTTTAAATAGTGTAGCATTATGCGGAAAATAATGTCATTATCATCCATTCCATTTAAGTAAAGATGCTAGGGAATAAAGCTGAAGTCTAATGTAAACAAAGCATGTGCTTTACTACTGAGTTGTGATCTCTTCCTTGCCTAGGTGCCCCCAAAAGCATTACCATGTGTCATGTTTGTTCCTCTCCTAGCAACTGAACAATATTTTCTTGCCTCCTCCTCCTACTGACACCATCAACAGAGTACAAAAAGGAAGATAAAGAATCATGCCACAGCATAAAACACAGACAGGGAAGCATGCAGTGCTTTCTGATGTTGGATTAAAAGCAGCCATTGTTTCTAGTGGCCCATTCTAGCTCACTTATTGCAGGCAAGAATTGAGAAGAACAGGAATCTAACACAGCATCTGGAAGGCCACAGGTTTCATACATGTATCCTAAGGCATTTAAATAGTATGGTATCAAATTAACAACCTCCACCAGCCAATTGCTTCCACCAGAGGAACAGGGGAAAGAGTTAAGGGACTTTCAGGAGATTTCTGGGGAGCACTGGTACAGTGTTTCGGTAAAGAATCTAAACTAGAAAAACTGAGAAAGACTTCAAGCCTGAAACCTCACAGGCCAGCTGTCACCCAGAGTACAGTGCTGAAGGTTAGATGACTCAAGAGTATGACAGGTTCATATATTATAAAAACTCTCTCTTAAAATCACTGCTGAGCTATTCAAACACAAGCCAAGTCTCAGAACAAAATGACAAACTTAAGAGGATGCGTGTGGGAATCCTCTTTATTGTCCATTAATTACTCTGTGCGCACACAGATGCACATTAAGAGAGAATTAAGAAACAGATACTGTGCTTTTAAGACAGGAAGAAAGAATACACCACAAATCTGTCTTCTCATGTCAGGCTGACATTGAAATGGCAAGCTCACTTACTGCAGGGCAGGTAACTGAATATCACACTATTTATCTAGTATGGATCACTTTTCCCAGCAATGCTGACAAGAGAAAGAAAGAAGACAGGCAAGCAATAACTGAAAGAGTACTTTAAACTCTTTGGTAAAATAGAAATACTATCTTTCTATGCTGGGAACAGAGAATTCTTTTCTGATAAAGTCTGAAGTGAGGTAAAAATGTCTACAGAAACATAATACAGCTGATTTCTATTTAGGAAGAATCATTTTACTATCTTTCATTCTAAAATCAAAAAGCAATTTTTTAAAAAACAGTGGTTAGTTAGTTCACCTATTTTTTATTACTTATAAAAGACAAATTCATTTCGAGCCAACAGCTTTAAACTTAATTTCATTAGAAAATGTTAAACTGTTAACATAAAGTGTGTGAGCTATACGGTGTCATTTTATGCCTGTACAAAAGTAAGCTCCACTCAGTTCAGTGGAACTTGTTCACAGGTAGGTAGGTACAGAATTATACCATGCTATTTGATACATATATTCTGAGACTGTTTTACATACTTGGTTTTTATATAACGTTTCCTTCAGACGTGTCAGAGCATGAATCCGAACATCTACATTCTCATGTTGAATAGCCTTCATGGAGAGCTGCAGTGTTGTCTGTAAGTCTGTACTCTTGGATGTCTCCTAAAAACATACATACTGTATCATGTGTTCTATTGTATCAGATCCATTAAACATATTATTTAATGCATCAATCAGTAGCTTTTATGAGGAAAGGCTCTTACAGCTGCAACTTTCTAAAATGACTATTTTCTTTAAAAAAGTGTTATATTTATATCGAGAGCCTCCTTGAAGACTGTGGCATTTTTGAACCACAATCGGTCATACCCAGGACAATGGCAACCTTGTTGTGCTATCTAATCTTTTCACACTAAGTCAAGGCAAAAGGAACTAAAGAATGAATTCACCAAAAAGTGGTTTCATTTTGGCAGTTTCACGTCTGGCCTCGACACGGAAGAAACATCAGATGTACGTTTTAATTAATCATATTCTACTATAGTGTGCACCTGGTTCAGGAAGAGCCTTTATATTAACTCTTCCAAATGATATTAACATTTTTTAATTTCAGCCAATTATATGGACATAATTCCAAGTATATTGCCAAATACCTTGAATTAAAATGTTCATCTATTTTCTTGAGACATCAGCTCTTTTAACTGTTTATAATAAAAAAAATTATACCACTTTCTGGACCTAATAAAGGTGTCCAAATTAGTTTACATAAAGTTAATAGCATCAATATGAAGACAAAAACCAGACGGCAAAAGTGAAGGAGCAGTTAGTAACCTTCAACTATGTATTTCAAAACTGTCACAAGATAAATGAAATGTCTTCATTTCCCACCCGAACAGCCCAGTGATTGAGAGAGCCTCACTTCTCTTACGAGGGAATTCCATTAATGGGCTACTACCACAGAAAAAGTATTGTCCCACCTTTCCATCATTTTTTTTAAAAAAAATTCATCATATGGTATATATAGGACACCCTCAAGAAATAATCTCAGCCTATAAACAGGTGCAGAGCTTTTACCTGCTTTAGTCAGTACGCAAGGTAACACACAGAGTAGTCAGTAACATGAGACTATAATGCATTAACCTCAAGCTGTGATTTCTGCAATGTGTTCCCCATCTGGGATTTCCTTTGAGGATGTTCCAAAAGCTCCAGTTGGCAAGACATCCTGGCCCTAAGACATCCTAATTCAGTGGTGGTGAACCTTGACACTCCAGGTCCGTGATGGCGAACCTTGACACTCCAGATATTCTTGGACTTCAATTCCCAGAAGCCCAAACCCCCGTGAATCCACACAAATGGGTTTGCTGCGATTCATCTGACCTGTGCCGTGCTGCCCTCGTCACTCCTGTACAGGCGCGTTTTACTTCTGCTTCCGGGAGCGACGAGGGCAACGCAGGCCGGATGAATTGCACTAAACCCATTCGTGTGGATTCATGGAGGCTTGGACTTCTGGGAATTGAAGTCCAAGAACATCTGGAGTGGTAAGGTTTGCCATCACGGCTCCAGGTGTTCTTGAACTTCAATACTCAGAAGCCCTGATCAGCAGGAGTGCTGACTTTGGCTTCTGGTCACTGAAGTCCAAGAACTCCTGGAGTGCTAAGGGTCATCACCACTGTCCTAATTATCGTATATCATCAGATCATGATCCATCTTTATTTCTCTTTTCTGTTACAAATACACTTTATCCTGTTTTCTCATTTTAATTTCCTTACTTCTTCTTTTAATTCATATGACCCTGTGGGGTGGAATAGGCCCTGTGGGTAACTTAGGAGACAATGCAAACGGTCAGTGCACAAGCTAGCAAAAGTCAAATGTATTGAAGAGTCAATTTCCACTTCCAAGAATTCTTTTATAAACATTCAGTACCTTTCTATATTCCTGAAGAACCACTTGAATCTCTTTTAACTCAGGATGGTCAGGTAGAAAATAGATTTCATGCAGAAAGTCTTGTACAGCATCCCTATTCAACAAAGCAAACCCAGTTACAAATAATATTAGCAAATACAAATACACATTTAAACACAAAGAACAATGTAGGAAAAGTTTTTAAAATAATAATAATTTTATGTCAGAAATTATTTTGGGTTGAAAGGATTTTTCTAGAGAAACTCTGCTCAGGGGATGCCAGAATGAGGCTCCTTTCATGTCCCCGAGATTTTATTCCCACCAAAGTGGTCCCTATTTATCTACTTGCAATTTCTTGCTTTCGAACTGCTAGGTTGGCAGGATCTGAAACAGAGAGAAGCACTCAAGCCTTCATGAGGTACCAGGGACTCGAACCGATTACTTGATGGCCTTCCAGCTAACAAGGCGAGCTTCTTAACCACTGACCCACCAGTTTTTAAAATGATCTGAAGGATATAATCAAGAATCTACTGAGGAAACTTACTGAGAAAACCAAGAGCACTTACAATTGGATCCTGAACAAAGCAAGACTGTGATTGATGGAACTAATTTCCATTTTATTTTTAAAAAGGGAATACTACTGCTGCTGATAAAATTCTATAGATTTTATTTATATCTTAACACACATGTTTTGAGCCAAGCCAAATGTTGAATGAAAATAACTGAGAGATGTACTGCTTCTGCAGCCATTTGTGGAAGCAGAAAAAATAATCAAACAAAACAAAATGTTGTGGGGAAAGTAACTTAAAGGAAACTGCAGCCAGCGGGACGGGTAACCTTCACCCATAAATCCATATTTTTAATATACTGCTTTTCTCCCAATAAAAAGATCCAAGTGGTTAGCACGTATGAAAGGCAAAAGCCTTTGATACACAAATTACAATATAAAAAAAAGTAAACATGCTACAATATAGAAACCACTGAATTAAAAAAATTAAAAAGGGTTTTTCAAGTAGAGTAAGGCACCCTGTAAATATTTAAAATAAATGTTTTATGTTACAATACCTGTTTTCAACTACAAGAAAATGGAAAACCATTGCTGTTTCTTTTGGCTGAATATGTATGAGAGGTAATAGCGCTACTATCACATGACTGAGAAGCGAACCAAGATACATTTGGTCCAAACATCGTACAAAACAATCCCAGGACCTAAAAACAGAAAACAACAACAAAAGAAAGATACCTTATAGAGCACTGCTACATATTGCTCAAAACACAGTGCAGCTCTATTTTAAAACATATGAGTCTATACCACAGGTAGTTATAACTTTTATCCTTAGACACTTTAAAGATTCACAAGAAAGCACACCAATACATAGAACTATTTTCATATCTTATTGTTTCAATATTCATCTTTCTTACTTGCAGCATAACTCTGGAAAATCATCTTTGTATCTCAGCCCCGTCCTGAGTGTTGTCATCATCTTCACTCGCACTGCGCTTATATGTTTGGGACCCATCAGCTTCATTAAAGTCATCAAACTATTTAAGGCCTAAAAATCAAGAAAAATTGATTGCTTGGGAGATCAATCAAAAAGCATGTTACATGTAAGTATGTTGACAGTCCTTTTGTGAAACATCTAGAACCCCAATTATATCTAGCTTTAGAAGATTTAGCATGCCTAATTTCATCTTGGGGACTGCAGTGGCTTAGTCGTTAAGACGCTAAATTTGAGGACTGGAAGGTCGGAAGGTCAGCAGTTTGAGACCCGAGTACTGCGCGACGGAGTGAGCTCCTGTCAATTTCCCAGCTCCTGCCAACCTAACAGTTTGAAAGCAAGAAATTGCAAGTAAATAGGTAATGCTTTGGCAGAAAAGGTAAACAGTGCACTCAGGTGTCTGGTAATGCCTGCCACATGTCCATGGAAATGTTTGCAGACACAGACAGTGCTGGCTCTTTGGCTACAAACGGACCCTAGAGTTGGATATGGCTGGCTTTTGAGCAAGGGCAACCTTTACCTAATTTCATTTTTAATCCCAGGTAGACACCTCTGTCATATTACCTGGAGGATTACAAGGGAAGGTTCAGGTCCTTTTCACAGTTATAATCCTTTCTATCAAATTCACAACACGGGGAATCACCCCAACATTTCTGCTTTGCATTTGACAGAGATTAGTTGATTGATTGGCTGAATTTCTATACCGCCCATCTGAGTAAATTGTCACTCTGGTTGGTAAACAAACACATATATAAATAAAATAACAATTCCAGTATCTCAAACCACCCATAACCCAAAAGAACATTCGACCAAATATAAAAATCCTTATATCTAAAAAGAAAAAATAATGGCAACAGTAAAATGCATAGCTTCTCCTTCAGTGTCTCCATCAAACCCTGGACTGCCAAAATGAAGCCACTTTCCTCACATGTTTTTGGCAGCTATCAGCATATGAGTCAGACTCTGTGTCTCTCCACATTCACTCTGTGTGACGTTGTCTGCAAGTAGCCCCCACTTGAGCAGGTTGGTTTTGCATTTAGGGACTCCAACCCTCAGCCTATTCAGAGTCCTCCAAGTGACATGGGGAAGTTGAGATCTTCAGCTAGATCCTCTTTTAATAATGTACCTTGCCCAGTGAGCTCCTTCCCCATCTTCTAATTGGGTTTTGCTCTTGCATACTATCAAGAATGTTTGTTCTGAATGAGGCATCAAAATCAGTTAGGGGGCAGGACATTTACAAATTCCTTGTTGGAAAGGAAATCTTATTGGCCTCCCTTGGGGCAGGCAACGGCAGTTTGCATGTTTAGGAAGATCTGGTTGCCCAGGCCAAAGTTCCCTGGAGAGAGACACTCTGCTTGGTAAAGAGGTCCTAAACAATTCAGGGCTTTATAGTTTAGAACCATGATGGGGAACCTTGGCACTCTAGGTATTCGATTCCCAGAAGCCCAAGTCTCTGTGAATCCACATGAATGGGTTTACTGCGTGTACACTTGGGCTTCTAGGAATTGAAGTCCAAGAACACCTGGACTACCAAGGGTTGCCATCACTGGGTTAGAATCATAAACTTGAATTAGGCCAGGAAGACTATGGGTAACCAGTGCAGCTGCACCAGCATGGGACAGATCTGATCCCATTTTCAGATCCCTGTTACTAGCTGGGCAGCTAGATCCTGAACCTGCTGAAGCTTCCAGACAGTCGTCAAAGGGAGCTCCACAAAGAACACATTACAGCTATTGATTCTCAAGAATATTAATGCATGAACCAGCATCACAAGGGGCTTTGTGTCAAGGAATGGGTGGAGCTGGGCTCTCTGCTGAATGTGAAAAAAGGCAGCTCTGGCTATGGCAGATATTTGCTATGTGAGATGGAATTAACAAGGAATACAGTTAATTTAGCTCAGGGGTCCTCAACCTTTTCAAGCTGGGAGTCAGGTCATACTCTCTCAGGCAGTTTTGACGGTCGGATGGCTATTTTGCCCTGCCTGCACGATGGGGGTGGCCACTTTGTCCCAACAGCTTCAAAGGGGTGGGCATTTTGTTTCTCAAATGCCCTTGGAGGGGTGGGGAGCCACATGAAATGGTGCCACAGGCTGGATCCGGCCCATGGGCCTTAGGTTGGGAACCCCTGATTTAGCTGCTAGGGAATTCTTGGAAAGTGGACAATATTAAAGCAGAGAAGTTCAACTTTGTTCCCCTATCTCTATCTAAGGCAGAAGACAGGAGAAACAAAAAGAAAATCTGGAAAGTTACAGTCCCAGGTGCAGCAGCAGCTCGATCTTCAATAGAGGGCTTACTCACCATCTTTTTATCTTCAATTCCAATACTGGAACTCAATAACTGCATGTTGAAGAAGGCCAAAATGCCCAGCAATCTTGGTTGCAGATAATCAGCCTAAATATTTGTTAAAAATAATACTAAGAATACATGGAACTGCTTTCACAAGACATTCAGCTTCTCATACAAGAAAGCAGTTTAAGAGAAATATTTGTTTATCTCGGTCTCATCTGGAGGTTGAAAAGGATAATGAGAACTGGATAAGGACACTGATTTAATTTGTATATGCAATGTCAGATCCTGAATTGCTAATTGTATTTAATAAGGAAGACTTTCAAATACACTAGTACCCCGGATAACGTTATGACTTGGTTCCACAAGTCATGTTGTTATCCAGTTTTTACCGTTATCCGGAGTATACACCGAACAATGCTAAAAAACATCGGGCGCGTTGGCATCCATGCGCCAAACGCGGTTTGGGGAGGATACGGAGATTTTCTCCGTATCCTCCCCAAGCCGCGTTTGACAGGCGCACGCTTGCACGATGTTTGGAAAGGGTATGGGGGACCATACCCTTTCCAAACATCGGGCGCGTTGGCGCGCCTGTGCCAAACGCGGTTTGGGGAGGATACAGAGATTTTCTCCGTATCCTCCCCAAGCCGCACTTGACAGGCGCGCGCTTGCCCGATGTTTGGAAAGGGTATGGGGGACCATACCCTTTCCAAACATTGTGCGGGTGGGCCCTGGGGGGGGGTTGGATTGGGTAGATGTACCACTGTACATCTATTCTGCCCACTTAAAACACTGTAACGTAATAAAGAACAAGCCATTATTTCTCTCTGAGTGGACATAAAGGGAACTGCAATTGTAATGCTATTTACCATTCGCTCAGGTGATGTGATGTCCTTTGGTCCCTGATATGGGTCATCGTTAGAAGCAAATGAAGCTAGAATTGACAAACCGTTGAAGACCTGTTGATAGTGCTCTCCTATACGTAGCAATAACTCATTATGCAATCCCTGATAGTCTTGTCTCAGCAAACTTCCCAGCTCTATCTCTGTTTCATTCTGCAAAATAAAACCAAGAGGAAAAAAGTTAACCTGACTACATCCAAGCATTCTGTATACATGCAAAACACAAACAGAATACGGTACAGCAAGAATAGATAACTTGCAGTCATTTAGACTGCCAACTTCCATTAACAGTGAGAGATGGAAAGCGCTGCTGTTCAAAAACCATAGACAGGAAAATCACAACTTGCTTTGCAATGCAATATAGAAAAACAACCTCTCAAGGGACAGAATAATGACTGAATGACTTGTCAAAAGGAAACTACTATCCTTTGATAGGAGAAAACATACAGTAAAACCTCGCATAAAGAGTGCTTCACTTAGAGACTAACTCACTTAAAGAGCAGAATTTTCTCTGAATTGTCACCTCACTTAACAAGTAAAACCAACCAAAAACTCGCTTAACAACTGAATCAAGGTTCGCAATCCCCCCCCCCCCCCAAGTCACAATTGGTCACTTACTATGGTGTTTTGCTTAAAGAGCAAACTCACTTAAAGAGTAATCCCATGGAACGCATACACTGAAAATGTTTATTAGGCTTGCAATGTATTATTAGCATGTGAGTATTTTGACTCTTGTATTTCAGTATAACTCTGACTTGATGCCTTGATACATCTTAATTCAAAATTACCTTGAGATAGTGAAGTGCTCGCTCCAAATCATCTTTACTACAGGTGCAGACTATGTGAGAGAAAATATACTTGAAGTTGTTGATGAGGATCTCTCTTCGGTTGACATTCAGCTGCTTTGCTATTGTTCGGATAAGTACAGAAGCTGCAGGACTAGCTTTGGCAGCAAGGTCAGGCAAAAGAACTTGGAGAATCCTCTGTCAAAATAAAGAGATAGACACTGTTTAGAAAAGTTTTCTCTTTTATTGCAATGAAAATTACATATAATGGAGCACCCAGATGAGGGAGTCTAAACATTACATCTATTTCCTACCATATTCTTCTGTGATCTGTTGCCTCAAGCTTCAAGCACGTTTCTCATTAGAATGGCTCTAATACGCGATTTGAGCTTGAAATGTAGCAAAGCACAGCAAGATGGGACTGGGAAAAAGCTTAGCTCCCTACACTGGTAGAAACCTTTTGTTTTAAAACAATATTCTTCCTAACATCCACTTGGAAACATAGCTATAAGTAAGTAATATTTGGCAAGTTGAGTCCCTAAGTCCCCAGGAGCTGCATTTTGGAGATGGTCTTTGAATTTTGTATTCATTTTCTGAAGTCCCATGTACATTTGACCACCTATTGAGCACACGATTGCAGGTTATTGAACTAGGAAAACATCATTGACAAATTCATTTAACTAAGAGAAGCTTTTCTAAATAAATCTGAGAAAATGTAAAAAAGCCTAAAGGTTTGTTAAGTATATAACGCTGTCATTTTTGGCTTTCCTTTCTCTTTCAAAGATTAACAAATATGGAAATATAGATTTCAATATCCTAACTGCCATTTGACAATGCAGAAGCCCAGGGGAAGGTCAGTGAAACATCATGCCACCTCACCCCCCCCCCCCCAGGGCAAGAGCAGGAAGGAGGTGGCAACCAAGATCCTAACTGCCATTTGACATCGCAGAAGCCCAGGGGGAGTAACATTTGAACTATGGTTATATGATTCTCACAACTTTTCAAGATGCTCCAGGCACCCACCAATAGCGGGAGGGGGGAGATAAATCTATTATTGATTTAGAAAAATGTATTAAAAATTTTTTTGTGCTGTGTTGTTTTCCTGCTTGTAAGCCGCCCTGAGTCGCCATGGCAAGTGGGCGGCACTATAAATCTAAATAAATAAATAAATTTAACAAATTTATGAACCCAATTGCAAAAATCCTACTACATCAGCAGAAATCATCATCGTAGATCTGCAGAACTGGAAGGGACCCTATAGATTCATGATGGCGAACCTTGGCACTCCAGGTGTTCTTGGACTGCAATTCCCAGAAGCCCAAGTCTCTGTAAATCCACACAAATGGGTTTACTGTGCTATAGCTCATCAAGTGCAACCCCTGTCCAGGAGACAGAGTGGGGAATCAAACTCCCAACCTCTGGTTTCACAGCCAAATACCAAAACCACCGAGTTATCCAACAGTTTCAAATACCTGGTGACAGTTTGCCATGCAGCTTACACTATATTAATTTAATTTAATTTAATAGATTTATATGCCACCCTATCCTACCCAGAGTCCACTGGATAAGGCGGTATATAAATCTATTAAATTAAATTAAAATAGTGTAAGCTGCATGGCAAACTGTCACCAGGTAAGATGTCAATGATTGTATTCATTGTCACATAACAGTTGAGCAATCTGGCATGCAATGAGGGATAGAAATGTTGATTTCTTTACTAGTAGCAATATATATCATCATTTGACTTATCCCAGTTCATATTAAACAATAGGATTCTGCCCAACAATTCAGAAAAGGTAACACCTTCTGAATCTATAATGTTGTGGGACACTCAGAAGACTATACATATAAACATGATTCTTTTTGCACAATACAACATTACCAACTTACACTGAGAAAGCAGTTGAGATCTGGAAAATCAAAAACATTGGCAATTTCAGATAATACATCCAAAGCTGCTTCCCTCTGATGAGCCATCTCTTGTTTCTGCATTTCATTGCTTTGGCATGGAGTTTGAGACATCACAGCTAGCTGTCTTGAGTGGAGAGATTCCACTAAAAACTAAGCATTGAAAAATAAATGTCATAGTTATTTTTGTCTTCATACAAAAAGCAGAATTCTCACTTAGGACAATTATGATAAAAATAATGTAACTAAAGAGATTACCCTTTTAACTTTTGAAGGAGTTTTGTTATACTACTTTGTCAGCAATTTGAGGCTGAAATGCTGCACAATGAAGCGAGCTTCCGTCTCTGTCCCAGCTCCTGCCAACCTAGCAGTTCGGAAGCAAGAAATTGCAAGTAGATAAATAGGTACCGCTTCGATGGGAATGTAACAGCCTTTCATGTCTAGTCATGCCTGCCACGCAACTATGGAAACATCTGCAAATGCAGAAAGAGCTCACTCTTTGGTTGTAAACGGAGATGAGCACCGTACCCTAGAATCAGATATGACTGGCTTTCAAGCAGGGGCAACCTTTACTATACAGGTAAGAAACTGAGCATCAGTCATCAGAAAACTCTAAACACATGCCTGCCAACATTGCAAGAAGAGGAAATAAACACAGGATGAAAGAGTTGACTTCTTCAGATCTCTAGAGTGTCCCAGCAAGACAAGGTCAATGTTGTAATAAGTTGAAGGAAATGTAATAAGTTGAAGGAAATAAATAAATAAATAAATTGTCCCTATGCTACTAGTACTTCTTACCTGACAGATGGGTTTCTTGTATTGACTGAAAAAGGCTTGAAGCTTTCTGGACTTGGAAGCAGCCAGAGTTCGGATTTCTGTATATGCTGCCCCAGCCACAGATGGTGACTTGGATAGCAAACAATGCAACAAGTGCAAGAGTGCAAAGGGCACCAAATCCCCTCTTGCAGCCCTTAAAGAGAAAAATGGCAGGACACATTTATTAGAAAGAATGTAAAACTAACTCACAAGATAATGTATACAAAAACAAGATATACTTTCACTTGCTCTCTTTGCTTTGGCATATTTAACAAGTTCAGCACTACCATCTTAACAGCAAACATGACTCCATAATTCACACTTTTGCAGGGAATATTTCTTCAGATGGAACTTTTTATGAATAGCAGAAAGAGAGCCCTTAGAAATGTACCTTCCAGTATCCCCTGTTGTGATAATTAATGTATCCTTCAGCTCACTGTCTCTTAACATATTTGCCTTTGTATATGCCTCTTTCATTCTAGAAGCAAAGAGCTGAAACAGAAAATTTGACATGCTTAGCTTCCTATATTGAAATGGAACTGAATTTCTTGCTTATTTCAAGATATTTAGGCAGCTCACCTCTTTAACAAATTCTTCCTCGAAGTCTGAAGAACCCAGTAGATATTTGATATGGCCGCTAAAGGCCATTCTTACATCTTTATCTGGATCTTCCAGTAGTTTTAAGAAAGCTCCAACAACAGCCTTTACGTTTAATTCATCTTTTCTGAAATCCAGGTGTTTAAAAAGCAAAGGAATATTCTTTATCAACTCTAGAAGATAAAGCAACAATGAAAGAGCCATATGTTAAATATTTCTGAGCATATGAGCAAAACTAACAAGAAATAGTACACCACCTTATTAATATAAGAAACGCATGTTTAATAAATACATTTATTATAGTAAATCCTCACATAAAGTGTGCCTTGCTTAGAGAGTAACTTGCTTAAAGAGCAGAATTTTCTCTGAATGGTTGCCTTGCTTAACAAATAAAACCAACCAAAAACTAACTTAACAGATAAATCGGGTTTCACAATCCCCACCACCACCACCGCAAGTCACAATTGGTCACTTATAATGGTGTTTCACTTAAAGAGCAAACTCGCTTAAAGAGCAATCCTGTGAAACGCATTATGCTCTTTAAGGGAGGAACCACTGTATTTAGGATAATCAAAAATTATCAGAACTAGTTTATCAGGTTCACTGAGAATGTTTCCTGACATTTCTTAAGTACTTTTTGAAACAGTTGGAGCTGTATGTTAGGTTTCAAAAATTTGAGAAAATGTATTTGACAGCAAGAGGTTAACAGAAAGAGGTTAGTTTTAGTATTTTGTATTACAGTACAAAAATAGCCAAATGTTGACTCATGAGCTACATAAAGTATCAGCCGCACTAGTTCCTATTGCTTAAGCCAAATAGAAACCCACGAGAATGGGTTTATTGCACAGAGACTTGGGCTTCTGGGAATTGAAGTCCAAGAACACCTGGAGAGCCAAGGATAATCACCATGGCTCTACAGGCATCATGATTATTGTGCAAATAAAGAAGTTTCTTCAAAGTATGTCCCCTAGGAGATAGATGAGAGAATGGGGGACAGCAATGGACTATCTTGAAGGAAGACATTGCTGCCTAGGTAAAACATTGAACACGAACATTGTACACTGCAACAGTTTGTGCCAGTCCCATTGGCATTTCTGCAGTTAAAAATGTAAAATGGCACAATTAAGAAATGGGGGGGGGGGAGAGAGGGGAGTAAAATCACTCAGTTATGTTTAAAAGCAACTTACCAAGTTTTACTGAACTTGCTCTGTCTTTTTCAAGAAGACATAAAAACTGCTTGAACACATCCGCTTTTACCGTATATATTTCCTCACATGAGGAAACCGCTGTAAGTGTGTTACAGAAGATGCCACAACTTTTGGACTGCATGTCAAGTTTTACTGGAGATGGTCTTAGGCTGAAGTTGCCAGAAAGGCAGCAAGCCAAGTTTCCAATGATACTAGCATAAGCTTTCTGGACTGACAGAGATTCACTGCTAATATTGTCTCTGAAATAAATAAATAAGAAGTAACCGGTTGTTTTCTGCATGTAACATGGTAGTAGGTACAGCTACTGGTTGCCTTCAGACAATCACATTTTGGCTTATGAAGGCATGATATGCAAGAACTCTCTGCACCTCTGTGCAGCTTCATTGCTTTTAGCTATACTTCTCCTTTTATATCAAAAGGACCAACTGGTTTTCAAAGAAGCCAGGTTACGAATTCATTTTTATAGTAGGTTTCTGAATCCTTGCAATGTCTGAAGCCATTACCTGTAGTTTCTTGGTTCAGAAATAAAGGGACATTACAGTTACACTTTTACACACTGCTTTCACACCCTGGTATGAAAGTGGTGCATGTGCACACAAATATACACAGGAGTACAGATCTTAATGGCTTAGGCCAGGATCTGATTGTGCAAAACAGATCTTTAAGTGGCACCTGATGTACTACTCTCATATTCATAATTCAATTTGTACCTTGTACAGTCAAACCTCGCATAAAGAGTGCCTCACTTAAAGAGTAACTCGCTTAAAGAGCAGAATTTTCTCTGAATGTTTGCTTCGCTTAACAAATAAAACCAACCCAAAACTCGCTTAACAAATAAATCAGGATTCACAATCCCCCCCCCCCACCAGAAGTCACAATTGGTCACTTACAATGGTGTTTCGCTTAAAGAGCAAACTCGCTTAAAGAGCAATCCTGTGGAATGCATTATGCTCTTTAAGCGAGGTACCACTGTAATTTAAACATCCTTCGGAAACATACATGTTATGCATATTTCTAGATTTTACACTTTAGGGAGAGGAAAAACTGATCTCTTCAAATTCTTGGTCTAGAACATTATTTTCTCTTCTCTTTTAAGCAACTAGCAAATTCAGATTTCTTATTTCTCTTTGAAATCAAGACTATGCACAGATGCTAGATAAAAATGCAAATTAGTTTGTGCTTGTGGGCAAAAGGAAAAAAAGTGGACAGGATTTTCCAGCTGTCTTATATGAATGGGAGCCACAATTCTTACTAAATTTTAAAAAGGAAGATGACCTACTTGTTTGTTAGCAGTACAACTTCACCTTCTTCTGAACTAGACACATTCAGAGAATAGGCAAAATCCTGCTTGGAAAAACCTTACACATTGGAGCCAGATGACACCATCATTTAGTGCTAGTACAGTAATACCCCGTATAACGCGAGTACCGTATATCGTTAAAACCGCATAACGTTACAAGATTTTCGGAAACATCTTGTATCGAGTAACGCGATTTTAACGTTACACGATACAGTCGTTCTTAGCAGCAGGGTGGGTGGAAAGCTGAACGGGGTTCTCCGTTCAGCTTTCCAGCCACCCTGCAGCTACGGAGGCAGGGGTGGGGAGGCTGGAAAGCTGACGGGGGGCTCCCCCATCGGCTTACCCAGCCACCCCACAGCTGCGGAGGCATGGGCGGGTGGCTAGGGAAGCCGACAGGGAGTCCCCGTCAGCTTCCCCAGCCACCCTGCAGCTGTAGATCGGGTCCTCCGATCTCTCTGGAGGTGTTTCTGGGCTTCCCCGACGTCCAGAGCCGGTGCAGCAAGCCAGAATGTCAGAGTTCGAATCCCGACGTTCTGGCTTCCTGCACTGGCTCAGGACGTCGGGGAAGCCCAGAAACACCTTGGATCGGGTCCCCACACCTCCCTGGACCCGGCGGGGGGGTCAGACCCCCCAAAATTGGTAAAAAAAAGGATGTTTTTTTTTACCAATTTGGGGGTTTCTGACCCCCCCCGCCGGGTCCAGGGAGGTGGGCAGACACGATCCAAGCTTTTTCTGAGCTTCCCCGACGTCCTGAGCCAGTGTAGCAAGCCAGGATGTCAGAGTTCGAATCCCGACGTTCTGGGTTGCTGCACGGGCTCAGGACGTCGGGGAAGCCCAGAAACACCTTGGATCGGGTCCCCACACCTCCCAGGACCCAGCGGGGGGGTCAGAAACCCCAAAATTGGTAAAAAAAAACGGACGTTTTTTTTTACCAATTTTGGGGTCTCTGACCCCCCCCCGCCGGGTCCAGGGAGATGGGCAGACACGATCCAAGCTTTTTCTGGGCTTCCCCGATGTCCTGAGCCAGTGCAGCGACCCAGAATGTCAGGATTCGAATCCCGACGTTCTGGGTTGCTGCACTGGCTCAGGACGTCGGGGAAGCCCAGAAACACCTTGGATCGGGTCCCCACACCTCCCAGGACCCAGCGGGGGGGGGGGTCAGAAACCCCAAAATTGGTAAAAAAAAAAAAGGACGTTTTTTTTACCAATTTTGGGGTCTCTGACCCCCCCGCCGGGTCCAGGGAGGTGGGGAAACCCGCTCCAAGCTGTTTCCAAAGTTCTCCCACCTCCCTGGAGGCAGCAGCAAGCCAAAATGTCAGGATTCAAATCCCGATGTTCTCGCTTCCTGCAGCCTCCAGGGAAACAGGGCTTTTTTTAACATTGTGTGTTCAATGTATCGCACAACGTTAAAAACCGAATAACGACGGGACTTGTGGAACCAAGTCATAACGTTATTCGGGGTACTAGTGTAATATTCAATTTTAATGAAAGGGATACACAGAAAGAGCCTCCTCAAAGACTGTGATATTTTTGCATAACAAACAGGTGTATCCCGGGCAATGACAACCTTGTTGTGCTAGCCAATCTTTTTCACACTAGTTCAGGCAAAAGGAACTATAGAATGACTTCACCAAAAGGTGGCTTCAGTTTGGCAGTTTCTTGTCTGGCCTAGACACAGAAGAATTGAAATGAATCGAAAGTTCCCTATCCTTCTGTTTCAGGTTCCAAGACTCCCTCCAGCTCCCCTTCATTAAGGGGAAGCCTTTGAGAGTATCAGCATGCTGCTGGAAGGAGAGCCTTTAACAGTATAAAACTGCTGCCAAACCAATGCCAACAGGCTCAGAACTGCCAGCAGTGGTTTCTTTTTTTACTATTAAAGCCTTTCCTTCTGGAGTGAGACACTCAAGGGAGGATAGGAAGCTTCCCATTCATTTAACTTTAATACTACTAGAGGTAGATGATAACATTTATATATTTATATGAGGTTTTACACCAACAGGATTTTGGCCAGAACTGAGATGAATATCATGACCCATACCATGTGTCATCTTCTTCCTCCACAACAGACAAAACAATGATCTACAATTGGAAAATGTACTGGGAAAGAGTATTTGGTACAGCTTTCTCTGCGTTTATAGACCTCTATCTGCCAACCTAGCAATTTGAAAGTAAGAAATTGCAAGTAGATAAATAGGTACCACTTTGTGGACATGCCTGTCACATGTCCACAGAAACGTCTGTAGATACAGACAGCACTGGCTCTTTGGTACGACTGGCTTTCGAGCAAGAGCGACGTCTATCCTTACTATTATGTGTCACTTCTGTCACAATGCTAATAATTTAAAATGATCAACTACATCTATTAGTAGGGTTGTAATCATCAAGCACTACATACAAAAGAGGAGCCATCAATGTAGTGCAGGACTTCACACCAGACTGGTGGACCAAGATAGGAAATCCTTTAACACAACTTGCTCTGATAACCTCATACTGACTCTTCAGTGCACATTGATAAACAGAATTTCTCCACTTCAGATATAATCTTTTCGGAATCAGGGACAGAAGAAATGCACAATTCGACTGAGTCTCAGGAGCTAAAGAGAAAAACATAGAAGCACTCTTAAGGTTCACAATCTAGTCTTTTGTAATTATATATACAATTTCACAATGCTAGTCTTCAGTCATTTAGGCTAATATTTTAAGAACCAAGTCTTATTTTTAATCCAATGACTATGCATGTCAAACTCCTTTGCCAGTATATTTTTTTCATTCAGTTCACTGCACTAAATCTCTACATTCAAACTGGAAAATAAATTTTCTATTCAAAGGAAAACAATTATATAAATAGCCACAGTGATCTAGAGTTTGGTGAGATCTTGTTCTGGTTACTGCAGTATGTTAGACATGGGCTGTCTCAGAAAATTCTGTTAATGAAAAATACCCAGGGTAGATACTGAATAGGTTTGAGAGAACAGAACAAATTTCAACAAACAACCGCACTAGCCCTTTATCGATTTCCAGGGCACAACCCAAAGATATGATTTTAACCTTCAAATTGGGAATAGCCAAAATATTGTTCATGATATGGTATCAGATTCTAATCCTCAGCAATTTGTGCAACATCTGAATGGCCCACTTTAAACCAAATGCTGCATACATTTGGAGAAAGGTTCTCGAAGGCTACTTTACTGTCAGCCAGGCAAAATGGCAAAAAAAAACCACCCTGCTTATTTTAGCTTGACATTCTTAATAGTTACATCTTACAAGAGACATTTCAGTCTTTCAGAAGGGGGGGGGGGGAGTTAAACAAAAACACCAAATTATAAATGTTGTGGGGGACTGAATCTCTATTTGGAGATATGATTTCAGGTCCTAAAGTTGCTCACTTCTGCTTTAAACACAAAAACAGCCTTATTCTTCTGTATAAAACCTATTTGATCAGTGATATCATCTTCATAGGAACCTTTTCTTCAGGCTCCTCCGCCTTAAAAAAAATCAGGTGTCGCCTCACACTGACTTTAACATCTTTTCAGCGCTAGGTGAGGCCCTTTTAGCAATTTAGCAGTGTATTAAAATTGAACTAATCACACACTTCGTAAGTGATTCTTCTTCACTGATTTGCTTTATTCTATTTTTAATTTATTGTTAGCTCCTCCAATAACCTCCAGACTCAATGACATCATAGAAATTTTCAATGTAGTTTTATAATCAGATATAGTTATTTACTTACAGAAATGGCTTGCACTATGCTGGCTCAAAGCCAAAAGATCCAAATTAAGTGTGGGTAGTCTGAATGATGAGTCATCAGAATGGCCAGAAATCCATGGCAAGGACAACAATCCAAATAGGTTTTCAGTAATCTCATCATTAAACTGAATTTTTACTTGGGTAGAAAGGAAAAGACACACATACAGAAGAATTTAATTCAGAAGGGTTATGAAAAAGCTACACACTTAAGAATAGCATCAAGCCACTTTAAATTATGGGATTACAGTTAGACCACACCAAACAATTTTAAAATCCTCTATTTAATCCCTAGCACCTTAATCTGAAAACATCTCAAAAAGAGCAAGGCTGAAAAAATATTCTGAGATTCTAGTGCTAACCTGAATTGTTATTCCTAAATAGAACAGACCCACTGAAGAGTTGGAACTTGTTCAGTCAACACTTATTACATAAATTCTGTTAATTCAGTGACTCTCCTCTGTTTCTAAGTACAGTACAGTACTAACTTTTGTCCTTGGAAATCAGGTACAGTAATACCTCGGATAACGTTTGCATCAGATAACGCTAAAACCACATAACGTTAAGCAATCTGGAAAAAAAATTGCATCACATAATGTTAAAGTCCAATGGGATGCATCAGATAACATTCGCTAAAGCCTGTGTCAGTTACAATGTATCTCTATGGAGTTTTAACGTTATCTGATGCATCCCATAGGATTTTAACATTATCCGATGCATGCATCAGATAACATTAAAAATTGGATAACACTAAACTTGTGGAACCAAGTTTTAGTGTTATCCAAGGTTTTACTGTATTAGTCATGAGCACAGAGCAATGCCATTGAATAAACCAAGGATACTTCCAGATGAGGGGCCTCTAGAGCTAGCATTCAAAATCATGAAATTATTCTGTCTTTTTCTCCTTATGGATATTGTTTTTCAAAGGGGGGAAAAGAAGTGGCTAGACAACACGTGAGGCTTATAAATTGAACAATGTTTCACTGCCTCTAAAATTTTGTGAATATGGCAAAATGATTCCAGAATAAAAGCCTTTTCTGGAAGTCCCCCAGCAGTCTGGTTCAGTATTAGCTTCTGGAGAATATGTCGACCCCTTGGACCTGAGAGTACGGTGTTCTGCAAGGTCAATCATCTCCCCAATGCAGAAGTATGTTGATAATATGCAGCTCTCTCTCTCTATCTCAAACCTTCTGCTGGGGATGCTGTTGAGAGCCTTGAACTCAAAGGGCCAGTTTTGCACTGGATGAGGGCAAACAGACTAAAGCAGAACCTGGACAAATCAGAGATCTATTTATCAGGTGCATCATCTACCTGCCCTTCGGGAATCACTCCTACTCTGGACGGAGTTGCTCTTCCTGTCAAAGATCAGGTTCACAGCTTAGGTATTTTGTTGGACCAAGCATTATGGATGGGTAACTGATAACTGTTGAGGCTTGCACAGCCTTTTCCCATCTTTGCAGCATTGCCTAGTTGCGACTTTTTCTAGATTGCAGCTTCCTAACAATATTGGTCCATGCACTAGTAATCTCATGGACTGACTTGCAATGTTGTCTATGTGAGACTTCCCTTGAGACTGCTGTGGAGCCTTCAGCTGGTTTAGAGGCCAGTGGCTAGATTGATTACTGTTGTAAACAGATTCTCTCATAGTTCCCCATCTCTGGCCACCTTGTACTGGCTACCAGTCAGTTACTACACCAGGTTCAAGTTTTGACTCTAAAGCCTCCATGGTTTCAAACCTTGCTACATGATGGAGTACCTCCATCCGTGTATATACGCCCATCATACTTGATGTGCAGAAATTTTGTGATTAAGGGTGCCCACCCCTAAAAAGACTCGCAAATTGGCAACAGGACCTTCTCAGTGGTTGCTCTCTCATTATGGAATAAGCTCCTGCTGGAAATCAGCAAAGCTCCATCACTCCCTGCCTTCAGAGACCAAATTAATACTTTGATATTCAGGGAAGCCTTCAGAAAGAACTATTCATGTACTGTATTTTTAAATCTACTGCTGCTTACTGTATTACTGTTTTTTATTTTGGGTTATGTGTTGTCTATTCTGTTTGACTGTGGTTTATGATGTTTTATGCTTTTGACCATGTTCACTGCCCAGAGTAGTCACTGCACTAGACTGGGGTACAGAAGCTCAATAAATAAAATAAGTAAATCAATTCTAAGGCAGTGGCATACTCTATATTATGAAAAGTAAAGACTGAATGCAGTTTAAAAAAAACAGTGTGAATGTGTTCTCTACCAACAGCTTTCTTAGGAATACAAGTTAATTACTAGTTTTTCAAAGGACATCTCACCTTGCATGTAAAGTAAGGCATCAATTATTTTTACCACTCTTTGCATCACTGGTTCCAGGTCAGGTATACATGAAGCAGGGTCCAAAAGCTTCCAACAAGCTTTTACTCCTCTCACAAGAAATTCTGAAGAAATCCAAATAAACTGGATACGCTCTGCAACGTCTGATGAACCAATGGTATTACAATGTTTATGGCTGGGTAGACTGTATAAAGGAGCAACCTGATGACCTACACTGTTGAAGGGGGTGAGAAGAGAAAAAGAAATCAACTGGTCAATGAAATGGCTTAATCAGATATCATGCTTTAAATTCAATTCAACCATGTCATATCATTTTCAATGCAAATTCACCACCTTCTCTCACATGAGTGAACATTTTCAATATCACAAGTCCATTTTACAATGGAATACTCACACAGGTATACCTTTGAAACATTCTCAACAACTACTGACTTTAAAATACATTCCTATCTAAACAGCTGAATATAAACAAGAAAGGACACTCCAAAATGCCCTAACAGCTAGCAGTAAGCAGCATGAGTATTTCTGCAAAATAAAGTCACATTTTTAATCCATATTTTCATAAATTTAAGAGAAACAAAAAAGTCTGACTCTCATGTTTTACCTGCCCAAATCTTGTGTGCAGTGTATTACGCATAGAGCAGCCAGCTGAATTACCAAGGCAATTCCTTCTAAGGTTTCCAGAACTTCAACTGGGAGATGATCTTGTTCCAGGAGCAACAACAGAGATTCCGCTTTATGGCTTACAGCTTTCCACACATTACTCTTTGTTTTCATATTCACAGGACTAAAGGTATGAATTAACATATTTTAAAATATTTTCTTTAAAAAAAATTAAAAGATACAATCCTAATTTCTAATAAAACAAAGTGGTTATCATTATGTTCAACACGCATCTGAAGATGGCAGCTCTGACTAAACTATACTAGCATAACAGAAACTTACATCATTGAAACAAAGCATTTATAGAGTTTTTGGTCAGTATGGTAAAATTGGAAGTTGCATGTATCACTTCTTTCCATACATTGCCCCAGCATTTATTTCCACTGTGTTAATTCTTTCTTTATCTGTGTCATATATGCACCACCAGCATATAACAACATACAAAGCTAAGATTAACACATCTAAAAACAAAATACAATTTAAAAGGGCTAGATGACAACTGCCCAATATTGGGAGTGGAAAATACAGACATCATTGCATAGTAGCAAGAATTTTATAATTTAAAAATGAAATTGAGAAATACATCCAAACCAGATGTGAAAATGAAACTTTCAAGAATATAGAAGTTCTACAATTGACTTATACCATGATTACTTCTAAACAAGTTCCTGCATAAATTATAAGAGTAACATACTCTGTTGATTTTGGCAAGTTTTTGGATTGCTTTACAGACAGACGTAGCTTTTTTTCTGGAACTTCATCACTACTGCTGCTTCCCCCGTCAGTGTCAGATGTCTGTGGATGACTGCCACACTGCAGCTCTTGAATTATTTCTGATGTTTCAGTTTTCAGGGCCACATAAAGTGGAATCAATAGGTACTAAGAAAGAGAAAAACATAAGGATCTCAGTAGGAACAACTTACTGTCTTATTTATACCAGATATTACAACTTTCTAAATAATTATAGTTTAAGTATAAACTTAGGAGGAAGATGATGTATAAATGTGATTATAAGGATAACACATATTATTCCCCATTTGTGCAAATTCCCTTGCCATCAGAGATGGATTATGAATGCAAATAGGAGCCCTTGTGGCACAGTGATTAAATTGCTATATTGCAACCAAAACTGCTGATGTTATGAGTTCAATCCTGTTGGGGATCAAGACTGAATCAGCCTTCCATCCTTCCCAGGTAATTAAAATGAGTACCTAGCATGTTGGGGGCAAAATGTTAATTACCTTGTGAACTGCCCAGAGAGTGTACAAAGCGTTATGGGGCAGTATATAAGAGTAATAACTAATTGCTAATTATAAAGCCAGATTACTTTCATCTGTGTCACATTTAATTCTTCATAACAACCTGGCATTTCACCTAAGAAATCCAGTGTGGTATAATGGATCTTGGATTAGGACTCAGGAGACATGGTTTCAAATATCCAGTCAAACACAGAAACTCAATGGGTGGAGAATGGCAATGGTAAACCACACCTTGTATATTCACAAATCTCAATATGCAGTTTGGGTTGCCCTAAGTGGGAAATGACTTCATGGCATGAAACAGCAACTGGCCTAAACACAATGTCAACCTGACTAAGCCATGGCACGACATTGAAACTTCTTCCTCCTTAGCCCTCTTTTGCAGCTTGCTGCACCATTCACCAGAGCTTATCTTTAATATTTACAGAGTGAAAACTGTCCTGACATTCTACTGACAAAAGCAGCTCACTCTGTAGATGCCCCTGTTGAATTAAGGTCTTTTTGTTAAATCAGTATCTTTAACATGAACTATATGTGCTCCCAAACCCAAACTGAACCTCCTGAAATGTGTAGCTATGTGGCTACCCAAGCACCAGATGTGCATGTAGGCAAAATGACATGTTCTAATAAGGCAGCCCAATGTGTTGTAGAGGAGGGAGAGAAGACATTAGACTTCCACTCTCTATCCCTTCATCAAAAGTATCCTCTCATTTTGCTACATGAACCTAATTAGCTACACAGCACCTACTTCATTAAAAAAAGGTGTAGATTTCATTTAAAAATGAAATTAATTATGAGCAGCAATATAAATTTGAACTAATGATAAATAAATAAATAAATAAATAAATAAACTGGTTGTTTAAACTGGTTGTTGAAGGAAGCTCCACATCTAGACTACCTGATGACTCTGATCTTTACCACAAAAAGATCATTCACATCAGTTCCCATACTTAGAACTAGGCCAGGGAGACTTCAACTACCAGAAGCCTAAGTGAGTTCATTTGCTGATCAGTGCTTTGGGGAATTGACTTAGGCTTCTGGGAACTGAAGTCCAAAAACCAAAGGTTGGGAAACACTGCTCTAAAAGTACACTTCTACACATCAGATTGGAGGCCCTGGGCCTAATTTCGGCTATGACCACAAGAATAAAATAATATAAATCACAGTGCATGCTAATTGCTGGTGCCTCTGCTAAAATTCCCCAGGCAAGCCTTAAATCTTGCCTATTCAATCCAAACACAACAAGCATTCACTGTTACCATCTTCTCACAAAACTCACCTCTTGCTCTACCTGGCTTCCCAGCACAGCAACAAAAGATCTGCAGATGCTATGAATGCAGGCCTTTCTAACTGGAAGAGCAGATTCATATCCAGCTGGCACAAACATCACAAGGTACTGCAGAATGTGACACAAGACTCTTTTCATTTTCTCAGATCGAAGAAGATGTAACACGTCAGCTTCAAACAATGCACGGAGTTTGTCCAACAGTATGCTTAGATAGAGGGGTTCAAAGTTCTCATGGGAATGCATTTCAAAAGGAAACAAAGCTCTCACCAAGATTAGAAGTGGATCTTCATACAGTGCCATCTTGGCAGTATCCATTTTAGGAATGGACTGCAAGGTTCCAAACAGAAGTGAGAAGAAACTACTGGCTAGCTCTTCTGGAAGATCTCCTAGCTGTAGCAGTTCTGTTAAAAAGGTCATGCTTAACACTTTGACTTTCGGAGTCCCATAATCCCATAAAGAACACCCGATTGCCCAAAGGGCAACATCTTGGGGTTTAAAAAATGCATAAGAAACTATATCAGTAAGAATTCTTATCAAAGTTATCTCCATGCATTCCATGTTGCTCATGTCCATTAGCTGAACAGGGACAGAATTTAAATAGCTCAAATGTACACTAGAATTGCACAAAAATCTGCTCAGAGTCACAGGCCAGGTTAATAAATCACCCCTAGATGACATGCCCAAATTTCTTTCATGAAGTAAAATCAGATCTTGAAAAAGATGCAACAATTCTTTAGTCAACAAGTCAAAGATGGCACCATTTTTTACTTTGAAAAGACACAGTAATGAGCAAATGACACGACTGATGTTGTCATGTATAATATGGCAATCTGGGGTAGCAGCAACTCTCAGAAGCCTTGTTATGATCCAACTGCTGAATTCTGGAAAGAGAAAAAAAAGGTTACTGTTGCTATGATTAAAATCTTATAGCAAATTACATGCAAGTCTAATTGACTATTGGAGCTTATTTCTAGGTAAACCAAAGATAGGAAGCCTATAGCTTCCCATTATCCCTGACCACTGGCCACATTGACTAGGGCTCACAGGACTTAAGAATCTAACAATATCTACAGAGCCACAGATTCCCCCACCACTTAAATAAATCTATACACAACCAGCAGCATATGCTTCTTACAAGCATTCTGAAAACAATTTTAAACCACATTATTCCATTAATACTTTGGGAAGAATATTGTTTGTCTACAAATTTGTTGTGATAACATGACATTGCTTGGAATGTGACTCAGTCATTTTGCCACTTTTCTTTTAAGTTATGTTTGCTGATACAGAGATAAACACACAAATATGGAACTGTTTTATTGTGGCATTTTATTTCCCCCCACACTATATACTGTTCTTAAGGCTTCTTTTCAGAAAAACAGATTATAAATA
Organism: Furcifer pardalis; assembly: GCA_030440675.1. Taxonomy (NCBI): domain Eukaryota; kingdom Metazoa; phylum Chordata; class Lepidosauria; order Squamata; family Chamaeleonidae; genus Furcifer; species Furcifer pardalis. Next base: position 262,447,406 of record CP126890.1, read on the forward strand.
GAAATCTAAATAAATCATTTACAAGTTGCTGTAAAACAAGTAGGATATTTCCATCTAAAGCTTACTTTCAAACTAATTTTTCAAAGATAAAAATGAACACAACAATCGTTAGCCAAATTCAATACAGATCTAAGAATAGCATCTCTTTTACCAAGAGCATCAAACCTAGTATTTACCCATAATATATTGGACCACAGAACTCTGAGATCACTACAAACATCTCTTCTCATACTGTAGGTCAGGGGTGGCCAAACCTTTCAGTCCGCGAGCCAGTCATATAAGTAGAGTGGGCGGTCACGTGGTTCCTCCAGCCGCAAAATACGTCCACGGCTGTAGTAAATGTGTTTATGATATCCGCGGGTGCAATTACGGCAGCATTATGTGCATGCATAGGTGTGTTATGCGCATGCACGTTTTACTTCCGCTTCTGGGAGCAGTGCGGGCTGGATGATTTGGTGCCATGGGCTAGATTTGGCCCACAGGCCATAGTTTGGCCACACCTACTGTAGGTAGTCACTAAAATACTGTATACAGGTTCTGATTCTGATCATTTTTTTTGTTATGGATTTATACCACAAGAGTTCCACAAAGAGAAAATTTAATTGAAACACAGGACATAAAAAATTCTGAGTTGCAGCTTACTGCCTATATAATTCTTGATATGGTACACAAAAGTGAGTCTCCCATACTTGAACAGGGCTCATGCATAAGTAAATAGATATATAATTATAGCCTTAAACGTTGCATGTAAATGTGACTCTAGAAATATATCAGGGCTGGAGGGAGAGATATATTTGCCTTTTTTTTTTTTGTTATAACATGCTATTCAGCTCCATTTCTGAATTTCAAGAGGGGCAACATTCCTTGTCAACCATTTAAAAACTATCCACTTAACCCTTGGCAAAATTAATAAATGCATCCATTTTAGTTTGCTGGCTATAATCTTGTTATGCAATTATGCCAGCTAATAGTTACAAATTTATGAATCCCTGTTCTGATTCCTGATTGCCAAACCAACCCAAAGAAAAAAGCAGTGGCACACAAAGAGAAATCCAAGGAGAAAATTGTTAATTATCAGCAATTTCCCACTGCATTTACACCATTTCCCTATGACCCAAAAAATAAATCAATAAAAAAAACAGAATTTTGGTTACTGATTTATAAAGAAATCCATAGAAGACTTTTCTGTATAGTGTTGTTTTTGTTCTTCATTTCCTTACCTAGCTAATTTTGTCAAGCACAATCCAGCCATCCAACTCAATTGTCAGTATAATATCCAGCCTCAAACTCAAAGGGAAATCCAACACCATTTTGCTAAAAATACTATCAACAGCTATCAACAAAGTGACTCCTAGAGAGGAATGTTAAACAAACTCACCAACACAGCTGGTTTCTGTATCACTTTGCTGATGAATTCCAGCTGCACTGATAAATACAAGTGGAGATGATTTCATGATGTGCAGAATGAAGTCAAGTAACATTACAGAGCTCGGCTGAGACTCAGTTCTCTTAACAAGTTCTAGAGCAACTGAAAAGGAAACAAAGTCATAATGTTATACCAAATTAATGCATTATTTTCCCCCAGGATAATATCATATGATGGCTGAATCCTGTAATATAACTTAGCAGATGCAGAAGAGTGGTGTGAATGGACAATTTTCATTAATTAAAAATATCTTACTTCTGTATCAAGACTTTCCACTATGTAATCCCTTTCACAATGTGGAATGTGTCAGAGCCACAAAATAGAAAGAAAAAGGGTTTGAGTACAGAAAAATACTGTTAACAGCAGTTTCAGTTCTGAATATGGTTACCAAGCAAGAAATAAGCTCCGTAAGACACAGCAAGGCTTTCTTTCTAGCAAACATAGTGACACAGGCATCTACTCAGAATTGCCAAAAAAAAGCCGCCACCCCACAGCAAAAAAACCTCCTTTGTTGAAATTCCTAACCCTCCACAGCAGGTTTCTGAAATGCACAGTGGGACCAATGGGAGAAGGGAAGAGTGTTTCTTGCCCTGTGGCTCATTGCAAAATACAAACAATATATCATGCTCCCTCAACTTGGCTCTGAGCGTCTCCACAGCAGAGTATGCTGCTCCAGCATGGAGCACATCCACACATGCAAAACAAGTTGACATTGCTGTTAACAAATCCATGCATACAGTGACACGATGCCTCAAACCTACACCAGCTGAGAAAATATAAACTCTTGTTGATATCGCTCCACCTAAAATCAGGAGAAGTAGCAGCGGATGCCCAAAGAACTAAGCAAGAGAATGACCTCAACATCCTCTGAATGGATATGAACCTCAAGTACGGTGGCTCACATCCCGGAAGAGCTTTATGACAAGAGCAAACACTCTTGAGGGTACACAAGAGAAAAACCAAAGTAGAAGATGGAGGAAGGAGCTTACTGAACAAAGAATAACATTAAATGAGGATATAGCTGAGGAACTCAACCTCCCTTATGTCACTTGGAGGACCCTGAATGGCGTGACAGTTGGATTCCCTAAATGCAAGACTAACATGCTCAAGTGGGGGCTGCGGGCGGATAACAACATGCTGTGTGAACGTGGAGAGATACAGAATCTGGCTCATTTAGTGACCTGCCGATTACTGCCAGAAACATGCACTGACGAGGACTTAAGTTTGACCCACGACTAAGCCAAGAAAGCAACTTCATTTTGGCAGTCCAGAGTTGGGTTGGGACATGAAAGAAGAGGAACTTGTGCATTACAGAGAAGAAAAGGTAAGTGGAGCAAGGAAGCAGTTCCTGGTGTTCGTTTTTAAACTGTCACAAGTTTAATCATATTCTTTTACCACCAACCAAATCTTGATGACACTGATAACAAGTTATGTAGTTATATCAACTAGATCCGTTAAAAACTTAATCCCCACCTTTTCCCCACGCACTAAAAGAAAACTAATTCTGTAATAAACTCCAAATGATCATTCTATTACTCTCCATTGCATTAAATTTCAATTTGCATATTCTATTAGATGTATTCATTATAAAGCTATTCTATTAGAGTGCCTAATACAGTGGTACCTCACATAATTAAATTAATAAATTCCACGAGTTTTTCCGTACAGCAAAATTTTTGTTATCTTTTCCTATGGGGAAATTCACATAACAAAAATATTTTCGCATAACAAAAATTTCCTATGGGGAAATTTGCATAACAAAAATATTTTTGTTATCCAAATTTTCCCATTGGAAATTTTGTTATGTGAAAATTTCCCATAGGAACTTTAGTTTCACATAATGAAAATTTCCACTATCCGAGGGGCCATTTGTCTTCAATTTCTTTTCGCTATGTAAGTTTTTCACTATCAGAGCCCTTTGTTATCTGAGCTTTTACTGTATTTGGGATTTTGCTCATTCATCCAGATTTGCAGACAGGATAATATGGAAGAAAAGAGCTTTACATACTCTGATCTCCATAACAGTTAAAACCTCTTTTTACTCACCAACATCCACATCCACAAGAATTCGATCAATGAACTGGCAAAGTATTTGTCTTGGTTTCTGTACAACCTTATTGTAGTCCTCCGGACTAGCACTGAAAGTAGAGTTATATAAAATGTCAACATATGTTTTTCTTCTTTAATATTAAAATGAAAATCCCCAAATCTCAGATTTGATGGCACTTATGGTGCAATATGACTTCAACTTTTTAATGATTAAATATTCCTAATTATTGAATAAAAGTACATTTACAGATAACAAGGAGAAAAAAGGAGGAGGAAAAGGAGATACGGTAAATAGATTGTCCATAACTGAGTGCTATTCCATATACTGTAGGCAAAGTTTTGGATGACACATTTTGGAGGTGAGAAAACTGTCTAATATTTTAGATAAAGAAAGGTTAAACAATTGGATGTCATTCCCACCCACCCAGCCAAGAATTTAATAAAAACTGCATTCAGGCCATGTTGTGGTAAATCTTTGCTCACAGATTAAGTGAACAGCTACCATATAAAAGTGAACATATCTTTCTGAAGCCTCCCTTTTAATGCTAATTTTAAATGTTAATTTCTCCAGCAGTCCAATAGACCAAACCTGTCAAGTCCATTGCACACACAGAGATCTTCTAACGTTATTCAACAACTAACAATTTCATGTCATGCAGCTATCAGTAGGAGGAACATCAAATTTGGTAGTGGTAGTTCTTCCATTGTCATAAAAAAAGAATAATATTAATAGCTTGTTATAACATTTCTTTGGCTGACCATCAGAAACTCATTGTCAATTTGTTTCCAGAAATATGTAACTCCTGGACATATAGGCCACAAAAGGAACAGGAATCTCACCTCATGATGTCTTTTCCAACATAAAAGATGCTGCCTTTTATTGCATATCACAAGCATTGCAGAGTACAAATGCCAGAAAAGGGCTACTTTCAAATCAGTCATTTAATGACACAGAGAGGTATGCATATGGCAAAGAAGCCCCAATTCAGTAGAGCACTGGTAACCCAATGATTAAACTGCCATACTTCAGCCAAAACGCTGTAAATTTGATCCTGGCAGGGATCAAAGTTGACTCAGCCTTCCATCCTTCCAAGGTCGGTAAAATGAGTACCCAGCATGTTGGGGGGGAAATGCTAACTACCTGTAAATTTCCCAGAGAATGCACTATTTATTATTATTATTTTATTTTATTAATTCAATTTATATGCCGCCCTACTCGGTGCAACCGACTCAGGGCGGCTCACAAAACTCAAAAATATGACATTTCAACACTATAATCAACAATATATTACATAATCACAATAAATTTGAAATTAAATATAATAGAAAATACAATATGATACAATACAACAAAACAGAAAAATAACAACAAATACATCAATATTATCAGTTTATATCATAGAAACAATTACAAACAATCACTTCCCTCCAGGCAGGTAATTATAATTACAAAGCAGCAGAATAGCAGCAAATACATTAATATCATCTGTACATATCATAAAACAAATTGCAGTGCAAAACAATCCCTTCCCTCTGAGCAGACAGATATAGTCACTTCTCTCCAAAGACAGTTTTGGTCACTTCCATCCGAGTAGGCACTGGGCAAAGAGATCCTTCCCCAGCCCCAGGAGGGTGGGACCCAAGGCCAGCTGGGTGGTGATCTTTGGCCACCCAGCAAATTCCATGCATTTTCCCAACCCCGGGAGATTCCCCGGTGTTGGAAGACTCCGCTCATGGCTGGCAGCAGAATGGTCTTAAAGCCTCCCGGGCCCCCGCAGGTGTTGTCTTTTTCCCCCTAACCAGGCTGGTCACAGGAGCATCTGGTGAGGCTGGAGGCAACCGCGGTGTGGTCTTAAAGCCTCCCGGGCCCCCGCGGATGTTGTCCTTTTCCCCCTCACCGGGCTGGTCACAGGAGCATCTGGTCCTGTGCTATGCGCTATGGGGCAGTATGTAAGTGTAATTGCTACTGCAATGCAATTGTACTGCAAGTGTAAGATTGAAATACTAGGGCTGCTTGTAGTGCCAACTTTGTTCTTACCCTGTTGCCACAAGTTATAACGTAGAAACCTGACTTATAGTAGCATCTATGTGTGCAGCACAGAATGATTCATATTTGGAGAGTGGTATCAAAGGTCTATTTCCATGTAAGAATACACATACAAAACTCTTTGTTGTTCAGTCGCACAGTCAAGTCCGACCCTTTGTGACGCCATGGACCAATCAACGCCAGGCTCCTCTGTCATCTGCCATCCTCTGCAGCCCGCCCAGACCTACATCCAACATGTCAACAATGCCATCCAGCCACCTCATCCTCTGCCACCCCTTCTCCTTTTGCCTTCGATCTTTCCTAGCATCAAGGCCTTCTCAAGTGAGTCCTCTCTTCTCATTTGGTGGACAAAGTACTTGAGCTTCGTCTTCAGTATTTGTCCCTCCAAGGAGCAGTCCTTCCAAGGATCAGTTGATTTCCTTCAGGATTGACTGATTTGATCTCCTTGTCATCCAGAGGACTCTCCAGCACTACAGTTCAATGGCGTCTATGCTTCTGCGCTCAGCCTTCCGTATGGTCCACCTCTCACCAGCCATACATTACTACTGGGAAGACCACTGCTTTAACTATGCGGACTTTTACTGGCAGGATGATTTCTCTACTTTTTATTATGCTGCCTAGGTTTATCACAGTTTCCCTCCCAAAAAGCAAGCATCTCTTTATTTCATGGCTGCAGTCACCATCTGCAGTTATTACACTTGCATTATTTCAAGTTTAGGAAATTTTTGCTTCTGTGGCCTAGTTTGCCATCAATTGTTTGTTCAAAATATTTTCAGGGAGAGCACAGAGAAACACATAGGTTGGCAGGAGTTGAGACAGGCAACACACAGGCGCTCACTCCGCCGCGCAGCACTCGGGTCTCGAACTGCGGACCTTCCAACTGCCAAGTTCAGCGTCTTTAACCACTAAGTGCAAAGACTAAAATCCTGTGCCAGACTCATGAACCGTCCTTACGATGCAGCCATGAAAGCTCTCTCTGTCTCTCACTATACAGGAAGGGCTATACAGGAACGGACTCTCCAGGTGTTCTTGGACTTCAATTCCCAGAAGCCCAAGTCAGCACTCCTGCTGATCAAGGCTTCTGGGAACTGAAGTCCAAGAACAGCTGGAGAGCCAAGTTTGCAGACCACTAGCCTACAGGGCAGGGCTGTTGTCCGGAAGAAACAGACACAAATGGACCCAAATGACACTCCCAAGGCTCAATAAATGAGAATTATACTCTGGGGAGTCTGAGAAGAGCGGAGACAGAGGCCTGCATGTGCCACTTGGGGGTCTGACTCACCTGCTGAGCTCCCTGAGGGCTGGGATCATAGACGCCATCTCTAAGCCTTGGTCCGCCATTCCGGTCCGCCTCCTCGGGGCTCTTCTCCCGCCACCTTAGTTTTCGACTTCCCTTCGTCCCCGCCCCTCTTCTCTCGGCTACCCAAAGCGGGCAGGCCCGAGACGGTGGCTGGCGAGTGCCAAATCTCCCAACGCGTTTACTTTTCCTTTCTCCTGCTTGCTGCTATGGATACTAAAACCGCATCCAACCCTGCATCCAACCTTCGCCAGCAGAGTGTGTGTTTTTAAAAATATTTATTTATTTATTGACTCCAGATAAAAGTACGTTTCCCCTCTTTCTTTTGCAGGCCTGCGAGTCACACTCAACGCATGCCAACTGCTGCTTATTGGCTCCAGTTAAAGTACGTTTTTCTCCCTTTTCTTTTGTGCAGAAGGTCTTCGAGTCACACTCAATGCATGCCCATTTGCTGCTTATTGACTCCAGACCTGTTCTCCACCCCGGTGGCTTAGTGGTTAAGACGCTGAGCTGGAGACTGGAAGGTCGGGTTTCGATAGCTGCACTTGGGGACATGAAAGAAGCTTCATTCGGGCGTTCCATGAGCGGAGTTTTTTCCAGCAAAAATCCTTTTAACCCAGAGTACTCTCTGGCACGAAATTATTGACTTCAGATAAAGTATGTACCTCCTTCCTTTCTTTTGCTGTATACGAGTCACACTCAATGCATGCTAATTACTGCTTATTGGCCCTAAAGTCTGTTTCACCCCTTTCTTTTGCATTTTTCACTTCTCATATTTCTTAATAATGTCACAAGAAATATCTTGCATCACTCCATTTTTTTTTTTGCATGGAAATCGGTCACTAGAGCCGCAAGCCAGGAACGCAACTTATTTGGCACCTAAATGGGACCTATTCGTGTGTTAAATTGCATAGATTTGCATAATGTTAAAAGTGCAATCCTAACTATTGAAAGAACTGTGCCCCGACTCCATACCACACAGGTCTACCGAACTGACAGGTCTACCGAACCCCTGCGCTCCTGAGGCTGGCTTCTAGGTAAGCACTCAATGGACTTTCAGGCTGAAGATTTAAGCAGAACATGCGCACTTTGGACTTCACCAAGCGGGATGTCTGCAAACAAAAAATGTGAATTAGCTCATTCCATAAACGATGCATTTCTTGTGCAATTATTAAGAAATATGAGACCTGTCACCTGAATATGTAAAAGAACGGGGGGGGGCACTTTTTCTAGGACCATTGAGCAGCAATTAGCATGCACTGAGTGTGATTCGCAGACCTTCCTCTTTGAAGGCCCTGACCTTGCATCTGGTTGTGTGGATGACAGTAGTACTGTAATGATTAAACAAGGGGGAGGGGGATACGCAAAGAACGTGTGTTAATGATTATTGCTGGTTCTGAAAGACAGCTGAGCTCTCTGGCATAAACCGAACTGTTTTCAGCATGCAACAGAGTCGATGTAACCAAAGTCGCTCGCTGGACTTTTCGTTACCTGTAGACAAGGGGCAGGATTGAATGGTTTCATTTGTAGGTCATTCTTTCCCCTTTCAGCATCTGGCCTCTTCATAGGGGTGTGCACAGATCACTGTCAAATTTGTGTACAGGAGAAGTAAACTACTGCTTACAAGGACAAATTTAAATAAGGAAATAAACTACAAATGTATGTTAGAATAATGCACTTTGAAAGCTTTGCTGACGCTATGGGAATTCTTGAACTTGACACAGTTTAGAACTGCTGAGGCGTCTTAATCTGGTACTAGCACAGATCCCAAATCCCTGAATGAGACAGAAGGAAAAGAGGATGGGGATATAAAATCTGTTTAGATGTCTCAAAAAACCAACCAACTTTCCAATCAATTGATTAATACTGATGATATCATATCTGTGTTCACCAGATTTTGGCACTAAAACTCACAAGGAAATTCCTTTGTTTTAATGTGGCTCAGCAAAGGACTGTAGCCAGGATTCTAGATGGGGTGTGTGTGTGTTAGGGGCAACAATGTCACACTCACATACTGTATATAACATTGTCATCCCAGGTTGGGGGGGCAGTTAGGTCAGGAGGATTTTTGCTCCTCCCTCCCAGCTATGGCACAGGCCCAGCATATCATCTGCCTCTTTAAAAGTAGATAATGTAAGTGAGAAATTTATGTATGTTAGAGGCATTTACCAAGAATTAACCAGATGTATCTGTAGTGTAACTATCTTCCACACTTTTTTGTCCAAGGTCAAGGTGATGAACACTTTATTTCTCCCTCTTTCTCTTATTATTCCATCCCAAGAGCTGTGAAAGGGATGGGGTGAGAGATTGTGACTGCCCCTGATTTACCCACTAGCTTTGATAAAGACCTGAGAACTTTTATCTGTGTCTTTCCAGTCCTAGTCCAATTCTAACCCTACACCACAATGTAGGGTTGTAACTAACAATTTTGGCACTTGAGACATGGGAACAAATCCTCCACCCCAAAGAAATGGAGGAAGAGAATATGGCATATCCCCAAAAGAAAGTTTATACTCTCAAGAAAAAAAAGAGAACAAAGTGTGCTAGGAGGTGTTGTTTATTTTCCTAAAACTCACAAATAGATTCAACTCTGGATTTTGGCACCTTCTAAATTTTGGTTCACTGGGGCAAAGTTTCAATTGCCCCATCCTAGTTACAGTCCTGCTATAATGTTGCTTATGATGTAATAGCATTCCTACTGCACACAAATTGCAATTATAAAATATGCCAGATTGTTTTCCCAGTCAAATAAAAGTGCACAAGAAAACCAACAACAGAAGGATTGATTGATGAGGTTCAAAAAGTGGGGAGTTTTGCAAACCAGAAACAAAACAGATTTATGCATGGTACTATTTAATTAATCTAACACATAACAAAATGCAAAATGAAGACACCCAGGGAATAAATAATAGACATAATGAACTTAATTCTTAACAAGTTAACAAAATTAGTCAAATCCAAGGTGTAGCTAGATCCTACTCCAGTTTACTTGTCATTAAGTCCCGCTGGGTGGATGGAAGTTTATACACAAGGAACTGTAACAAAATACATAACAAATTGTAACAGCAGGCTGCAATCCTAATCTCAGTTTTGAACCAGCCATCTTTAATGTCTGCTTGCTATATGTCTATATGTTTTCGCATGAGCTTGTATAACATAGCTAGTAAAGTGGCCTTAGTTCAGAAGATCTGGGTTCAAATCCCCACTTGGAGCAAACATCCTTGGCAAGTAACACCAGTAAAGTAAAAAAGTCTCCCTTGCTTGAAAGCCAGTCATGTCTGACTCTAGGGGGCTGTGCTCATCTACCTTTACAGCTAGAGTTGGGGACAAAATGCACTAAGCACTATGAGGCAGTAAGGTAAAGGTACAGGTTGCTCTTGCTCAAAAGCCAGTCAGGTTCTATTCTAGGGGACGGTGCTCTTCTCCATTTACAGCCGAAGAGCCAGCACGGTCTGCAGACGTCTCCATGGTCATATGGCAGGCATGATTAGACATCTTTCAAGTCTAAGCGGTACCTATTTATCTATATGCAATTTCTTGCTTTCATACTGCTAGGTTGGCAAGAGCTGCGACAGGACAGACGACGGGAGCTCACTCCGTCGTGCAGCACTCGGTCGAACTGCTGACCTGCCTACCTTCCCGTCGTCAAGTTGATCATTTTAACCACTAAGCCACCGCAGTCCCTTTAGTGGGCGGTATAGATGTGTAATTGCTATTGCACTGAAATTTGTCAGACTTTTAAAATTCAATTTACTTTTAGTTAGAAAGACGAGGAAGAGAAACCTAAACATCTTGAAAAGAAGCCCGTGGAAAGCGATCGGCTTTTCTCCCACCCACTCCTCCTGAAAGACAATCGCGAGGATGTCACACACACACACCCCGCGGACAACCCCCAGAGCCGCCGCCGCCGCCCACCTCTGCTCCGGAGCGCCTCCACCTGCCCTCAACCCGCCTCCCAGTTCCGGCAGCAGCAGGAGGGGATGGGCTTCTGACTCCAGCTGCCAGTCAGCGATGCGGCGACCGGCTCGCAGGTGTCCTGGACTTCCCTGCGCTTAGTGGAGCTTTGCCGAGCGTTGGAGCGGCAGCCTGAGCCGAGCGCTAGTTGCGGGCAGGTGAGGGGACTAATCCAGCCCCGGCTTGTGTCACAGGTACCTTTATCCCCTTCCCCTTGCCAGGGCAGATGGAAAGACCTTTTTGGCACCTCTTCTTTCCTCATCCTCTCTCCCTCCCTGGTCGCTCATTCATAAAGGCAAACGTATTTTCAGATACTGTACACAGTATTGTGCAACTTTAGAGGGTTTCTCTTAGTTTAGTTTCGTGAGCTTTAGTCCTGTCTTTTTCACTGTCACCGCTATAGCTGCTGCTGCAAGCAAGCCTACGTGTTCCCCAAGAAACGCTGGGTTAAGAGAGCATTTGCCGCTGGATAAATGAGTACCTAGCATGTTGGGGGCAAAATGCCAATTGTTTTGTGAAATGCCTAGAGAGGGCACTAAGTGCTATGAAGTGTCATTACTATTGGTTATTACCTGAAGTAGAAAAAATACAGGTCAGCTTTCTATAATTGTCTCCCTCAGGAAAGGTACGTGTTCAGGAACTGATAACTTTTGTTGTTGTTCAGCCGCACAGTCGATTCCGACCCTTTGTGACCCCATGGACCACTGTCCGCAAGGCACTTCTGTCCTCCACCATCCTCCTTAACCTGCTCAGCTTTGTGCCCATTGTGTCTACAATACATTTCCTATTGTGGCTGCTATTAAAAAGCAATAGAATCTGGAGTTGTGTGGTATCTTCTTCAAGCAGAATCTAAGAATGTATTTTAGTTTCTGTAGTTTTGTGCTCTCTATAGGCAATGTTAAACTGTTTTCTCTACCTAACTTAAAGAATGTAATACTGGTATGTACAAAGAAAAGACATGACATCAGATTTTTAATTTCTGAGATAAAATGATGGTCTATATATATTTTATTTAATTAATAAGTTATGGCTTGCTATCTGGTGAAGGCATGGCAGAAATAAAATTCTTAGCATATATGCTGATCACAGAGTCTGTTTCTTAAGTTAAGGCATTTAATGCATCACTCAAAGCAACATGAAAAGTCTCACGAAGCTCAGAAGAATTTACTCTCTAGTAAACTGCTTAGATTAGAATTACTGTACTGTCAAGGACAGCAAGTTTCTGTTTTACATAATATTATGTATTAGTACATATAATATGCATTTAACACAATTGTTGGCAATACACTCTTCATTCGGTGTATGCATCGCAGAGATGTTTTCTTTCACAACATAGGTATTCAGTGAATTCAATATATTTCTTATTCTTTCAGATAAAAGTATATCTGAAATAATATGAAAGAACTGGGACATTGATGGGGGGGGGGTGTTTTCAAGCATGCAAATGCAATTTTTTATTTCTCTTCCTGCCATCTTTTCCTCCTTGAAGAAAATTAGCAGTGTAATGTATAACCTCAAAGTCTACCTTGTTGCTTATTATGTTAGATAAGAAGAAGGGAAATGAAATATTCATGGAGTGCTGTGAACTGGAGCAGACCAGTGCAACTGCCTGAAATTCTCAAATATCCCTATTGTTTTCTGTGGAATTTAAACACTTATCTCATATGTTTCTAGAAGGTATCAGAGTAACTTTTCAAATGTTGGCTGATAGTATATTGTGTGAATTAATATCACAGTTCTCAAAAGTTAATGATAAGTACCCTTAACAGAGCATCGGGTATGTCAGTGATAATTAGAAAGTCTTCCTTAAAATTAATTCTGTACAAAGTTAGTTTTCTTTAAGTAAGAAAATAAAGTATTAGTTCACTCATGATCTGTAAGTATAACAAGAGCTTTGTGCCCCATCTTACCAGCATTTCCATGGGAATAGTCATGTTAGTCCGTTGCAACAAAAATGAGGTTTACAGCACATTAAAGATGGTTGTTATGGACTGTCAAGTCACTTCCAACTCATTGTGAACATATGAGAGATCTCAAAAATGTACAGTACTGCTCTGTACAATCCTGCTCATCTCTTGCAAACACAAGCCTCTTGAAGTCAATCCATCTCATGTTTGGTCTTCTTTTCCTGCTTCCTTCCACTTTTGTAGCATTATTGTCTTTTTCAGAGAGTCTTGCCGCCTTATGAATCTGCCCAAAGTAGGACAGACTCAGAGCTTCATCTTTTTTTGCCTCCAGAGACAGTGCAGGGTTGATTTGCTCTAAGACTCATGTACTTGTGTTTTACTTAAAGACTAGGGAGGTTTACTTGGTATAAGCTTTGATGGCCTGTAACTACGTCTGGGACTGCAGTGGCTCAAGTGGTTAAGATGCTGGATTCGATGACTGGAAGGTCGGAGTTCAAATCCCAAGTATTGCATGATGGAGTGAGCTCCTGTCTCTGTCCCAGCTCCTGCCAACCTAGCAGTTCAAAAGCAAGAAATTGCAAGTATAGTAGATAAATAGGGACCACTTTGGTAGGAAGGTAAAAAGTTATCCGTGCACTCTGGTGTTGAGGCATGCCTGCCATGTGTCCACAGAAACATCTGCAGATGCAGACAGCACTGGCTCTTTGGTTATGAACAGAGATGAGCACTGAACCCTAGAGTTAGAGATGACTGGCTTTCGAACAAAGGCAACCTTTACCTTTAACCGCTTCTTCAGAGGCATCTAAAGATGTGGGCTTCAATTCACAAATACTGATGGCTGCAAAATATGTGCTAGTCTTTTAGGTAAAGGTAAAGGTTTCCCTTGCTCAAAAGCCAGTCATATCCGACTCTAGTCTTTTAGACAGTACAAATATCCAGGTTCAAAATACTGTACCAGCATTCAGGATTTAATGAGCCATCCCTCTTTTCTGCTAACATCTTCATTCCAAGTATTCCTTCTCCACAAGACAAAAGCTAACAAAAACATTTGGCTGCTTCTTCAGGATGAGAACAAGAGAGACGGCCCACCCTAGAGAAGTACTGTACTTGGTTTTTTAATTCTTCTAGGACTGGGCTGCAGTTTTTCAGAAAAGTGTTGGTTGTCGTCTTAGAATGCCTCTGTGTAGCATGCTGGTATAGTTTACTATACAGTAAGCAGCAAAGTTTACATTTGCTTTGAGTGGGAAACGATGCTATGGAGTTGTTTTCTTAACCACTGATGAAAGTACAGTACCTAATACTTTATTAGACACATAGGCAATAACAGAGGGGAAATGATTCTATACAGTATTTGAATTGTCTACACACAGATAATTAAGCCTGTCTATAGAATTCAGTATCCATTTGTTCTGCAACCTGTTAAGGACATTCAGTATGGTGAAATATAACAAGTTTTGCTTATTTCTATGCAGACAGAAAGTACCATTGAGAAAAGCTTCCAAATATGCCTAGTGACTAAAGTTGTAGGTTGCAACTAGAGTAAGCCCATTGAATCAGTGGAGATTTGATGAACCAGCTCTTCTATAAGTTCCACAGTGGGTCTATACTGTTTGCAACTTCTTACTATGTGTAGGGTGCTCAGAAGATGCTAACAATAAGGGGAGAAGCAGTTGCTTAATTAGCAATTTGTTATGTTTAGTAGTTGGTATTGGTTAGTAGAAGATAACAGGCTAGTTCAATGTCTTTTGAAAAGAACAAAACAAGGAAATAAAGTGTCAGTATATATAAAAAAAGTAGCAAACTCACATGTTCCCAGAATTTCTGATTAAAAAGAATTTAGCCACTTGGTTATGGCAGTGTTCTTGATAAGCACTATTACAGTTTTCTTGCTAGTCATTGTGACTAGTAGTGCTTGTGTCTATAAATGGTAATGAAACTGTCAGCCTCAGAGGCTATCTAGGTAACTCACCTTTGATCATACTGATTGTTGTTTTTAGCTCAGAACACATTGTAAATGTTGTTTCTCTTAGAAATCAATCATAAATTGAAAATACGTCATGCAGAGAGGAATATCTGTTGACTTTGTGGGGTTGTTTTTTTGTGTGTCCTTTTTAATTTCTTGTGTCACGAGTAGGTTGTTTGAAACCTTACAGTATTAGATATATGATAGTCATTCCTTTAGCTATAGTGATGTTTTTGTTCTAGAAATACATTACAAACAATAGCAGAATTCAGTTAACTCATATATCATAATTGATACAGGGTGCTGTATCTTCATTATTACCTACTGAATATTATACTGAGCTGTAGATAAACTCAATTATTTCTTCTTACTGACATTCAAAACTTTGCACTGGTTAGTTATATTGCAGTAGTGCAGTTTAGGAACTACTGCTGTGTGTCATATGTTGCTGCATTTTCAGGCTTTGTTGGGCCACATGGTAGTCAAAACTGTTCATGGAATAAAACAGTTCTCTCCCCCTTACAGACCACCTCTGCCTTCTGGAAGGCCTCTGCAGAGGGTTGGAAATAATCCTGAATGAAGTTGCAGTTGCGTATTTGAAGGAGATTATAAAAAAACACCCCTCTAAATAGAGGATTAGGGACTGCAGTGGCTCAAGTCACTAAGACGCTGACTGGGAGGCGGAAGGTCAGCAGTTCGATTCCCGAGTACTGCAGGATGGAATGAGCTCCTGTCTCTGTCCCAGCTCCTGCCAACCTAGCAGTTCGAAAGCAAGAAATTGCAAGTAGATAAATAGGGACCACTTCGGTGGGAAGGTAACAATGTTCCATGCGCTCCGGTCTCTAGTCATGGCTGTCATATGACCATGGAAATGTCTGCAGAAGCAGATAGCGCTGGCTCTTCGGCTTAGAAACAGAGATGAGCACTAACCCCTAGAGTCGGATATGACTGGCTTTAGAGCAAGGGAAACCTTTACCTTACTAAAGTGAGGGTTATTTCTTCCTGGCTCCCCCTCTCATCATACAATGATTCACTGACCTTTCACAAAAAGTTTTTAAGGGCTGATCTGAGTAAGGACAGCAGGAAACATTCCTTCAGTTAGGTTATCTTAAAATCCAAGTCAATATATTTACAGCAAACATTTGGTAAAACAACCTTCTTTTCTGTAATTATTGCATATTTTGTGTACAAGTGCCTCTTAGAGTTATATAAATATTCATTACACTATTTGAGCACTGGTTCATTAAAGCAATTTGGATGTGCAGTGACCTTCCCAGTTAGGTAACAGCAATAAACTTTTACAATACTATGCCTATTTATTAGCGTTGAAAATGATTATCTGCTTCCCAGAACACGGAACAGGAACAATGCATTTCAGCATCCCATTAGTATGACATACAACAAATAATTTGAAGTTACATTAATTCTCAGGGAAAAGTAATTTACGGATGTGTTATTTCAAAAACTATTTTTGTTACAAGATGCCTTTGGATATTCAAAGCATAGCAACAGCAAGATTTGGGAGTTATGGTGCCACAAAGTTACTTTAAAATACATAGAGTTACTGTGATCATCCAACAGTATTAACAAAATATATCTGCTGCACTTCCAAGGTCAACCTCCTGGTGTGTGAAGTCAAACAGGCCATAGAAAGTATTACTATACTGTAACAGCAAAGCCAGTGGAGATGGCAGTGTTCCATTTAAGCTATTTAAAACCCTAAAACACGGGCTTATGTATCAAGCTGTAAAAACTCTTATTTATCAAACTCATGTATTCATTGTGGGCCTTTTTTGAGCTTAGATGCTCTAGTTTATCCCAAGATCTGTTTCTGATTTTATTTCAGCTGATCCAATTAATTCCAAGGGCATATTGACAGTATAGACTTAAACTAGTTCCACAATAATTTGTCTTCACAAAGGGAAGAAGGCGACCGAGGAAATCTAATGAACAATTGTCTGCTATAGTTACAGTGAAATCTTGTGCATTGTCTACTCAGAAATAAGATCTACTAGGTTCAGTGGAACCAGTGATGTGATGTAACAGGTTCTCACCAGTTTGCCAGAACCGGTAGTAACTTTTCTCAGTGTCCCGGAGAACCAGTAGCAGCTTTTGGGGGGAACCACCTTCGGGGCTTACCTTTTCACTGGTAAGTGCTTGGTGTGTATGCACGGCCTCCTTGCTGTCCTCCCAAGCGGGAGGAGGAAGAGAAGCTGCTAGCCTGAAGTTCCCTATAGCCTGCTCCCCAGGATAAATGACTCACCTTTGGATGTGGTGTGTCTGGGGTGGGTGGGTGGATGTATTTTAATGTAATTTTTATTTTATTTATTTATTTATTTATTTAATTTATTTACGGGTTTGTCTTGGGGGGGTTGAGGTGTGTGTGTATGTGTGCTTATTTTTATTTTATTATTATTATTATTACTTATTATTTTTCTTTGCCCCCCCCACAACATCATGATGTCATGATGTCAGCTCCACCCACACTGATGATGTCATGGTGGGGTAGTAAATTTTTTGACATCCCACCACTGAGTGGAACTGATTTTCAAATATGTGCATACAGAATGGCATAAAGTTATACTATTGCAGATATTCTAAAATCATGGGCTTACCAATGTGATAGATGGCTTGTCACTTAAAGACTGGGCTTCATATTTTCTGTTAGCATTCATTTGTTGAACCTGGTCCAACTTACCCATCTAATTAGGCTTAAAAGATTGTTGTAAGAATGATTTTGAAAGTGTTGGAGTCAAATATGTACACCATTTAATCATTTTTGAAGAAAAGTTAGAATAATTAAATAGGTTGGAAGATTATATTTAGGTATACAGGCTTCAAGAGGTGGTCTGTGTATAGCAGAATAATAGTAATCATAACATCATGCCATTGGTTCAAGAGGTAAAACAGGCAGGCAAGTAAAAAACCAATATCACAACACTAGTAATTGTTGACAACATTCCATTGTTCAGAGTTCTTGAAATCCAAAGATTTATTTCAGTTTCTGAAATAAAAGGCTCCAAGTTTCATATCTCTTAGCAGTAACAGCATCTAGCATGGGAACATTCATTTCTCTAGGGCTGCATTGTTCCATATGGCTGCAGTCTTGACTAGTCAAAAATATTTTACTGCCCTAGGTGAGAATTGATTTGGTTCAGATTCTGATAAGGACTTTCTGGAAATTTTGTAATATATTTGATTTTAATGTTGTTTTAATTGAAGAGCAGAGACAATGACTGATTTCATCATCCAATCCCTATTTTCAATCATGTTTTGGGTCTTCTTTTCTTCCTGAAAAAATCCTCATCTTTAATAGTTACATTGCACACAGGCACAACATGGTTCTTGAGTGCAAACAATAGCTATACAATTGGTTTTGGCTATTCAAAACGGTTTAAAACATGTCTGGTTTGCTATTTTTAATAAGAATTTTCCATAAGTTACAAAAATGTCAAATCAAAAGAGCCTGGTATAGTATTTAAAATATTTGAATACAGAATGAAGTAAAAAGGAGATAGCCAAGTGTCCTTAGTTTTAAATGCAGTGAAGAGATACAAAAGTCTTTCTGAATTTACAATGGATCCTGAACCCTTTTGGATGACATATTTCTTCAGTGTTGTCACTAAACACTGTTTGCTACTGCCTCAAACAACTGCTTTGGATACAACTGCTTTGGTTCTACGGTATATGTACTTTGTATACAGTCCCAGTATGAACTCTAACATTCAAAATAATTTCTAGTCCTGAACTTTAGCAAATTCATTTTTAAGAGGGGTGGGTTTTTTGGCTCTTCATTGACTAAGACTTTACAATCCATTCCTGAAAATATTCTCAGGAAACATAAACATAGCAGTCTTTGGTAATTTTGGCAGAGGCAAATAATTTGAAGTGAAGTCCTACTACTCTTACTGTTATAGCCATAAGGAAAGCTGAGTGCAGAAGAATAGATGCCCTTGAAAAGTGGTGTTGAAGGAGAGTCTTGAGAGTAACCTGGACAGCGAGGAGAACAAATAAGTCAATCTTAGAAGAAATCAACCCTGACTGCTCCTTGGAAGGTCAAATAATGAAGATGAAGCTAAAGTACTTTGGACATCAAATGAGAAGAGAGGACTCGCTTGAGAAAGCCTTGATGCTGGGAAAAGGGCAAGGGCAAAAGAAGAAGGGATGGCAGAGAATGAGGTGACTAGATGGTATTGTTGATGCAATGGGCACAGAGTTGAGCGAGTTGAGGAGGATGGTAGAAGATAGGGGTGCCTGGCGTGCGATGGTCCATGGGGTCCCAGAGGGTTGGAATCGACTGTGTGACTGAACAACAACAACAAACAGCTATAGCACAAATTAAAACTTTTTTCAACCTGACAATATAAGATGTGCAAGTACAGTATTTATGTAGTATGAATGTCTTACTAATTTAATCCCTTAAAGTAAGATCTGGTTTTAATTTTGAGTCTGTGCCATATTACAATTTTTCATTCAAATGTTGCCATTCAATTTATTCTTCATAGTCCTCAATGTGCAATTTCTATTTGTAAATCCAAAGCCTTCCTGGGTTGCTTTGAATGCTCTTCCTGCCATTTACTCCCACCCTTTATTCCAAGCTTCATTATCAGTGCTTCTGGAATCCTTTAATTTTGCTGCCAAATGTATACATCATCAAAATCACACTGTTTAGAAATGTTAGCCTGTAATTTTCCTAATAGCTCTGCATTTATAGGCATATTATCTTTCTGGAAGCTTCAAGTTCTATTATGAGCCACAGATGTTCCCTCCACCCCCTTTTGTATCTTTTACTTCTCCTCCTCTACCACAATCTCTCTGTATTCTGCCTGTGGCATTTTTTAAAAAATCTCAGTCTATCAATGCCACTACTGTACTGTTGTTTCCCAAAGTAGGTCAAGAGAGAGTAACATGAGGTCCTGCTTCCCCAGGAGGTCTGAGTGTACTGTTTCTGCAGTTCTCCTTGTCATTGTTAGCAGAGAATGTAGAATAGAATTTGAAGAGTCATCCTTTTCTAAAGAGAACATCCTCCCACATTTGCAGGAAAAGTGTGCAATGTTCAGTAATAAGAGAAACTTAGACTGCTGCATTCCTTAAAATTATTTCAAGTATGAATAGTGAAGAATATGCCTAGCCCAGTGACGGCGAACCTTGGCACTCCAGGTGTACTTGGACTTCAGTTCCCAGAAGCCCAAGTCTCCACACGAATGGGTTTACTGTATTCACAGGGACTTGGGCTTCTGGGAATTGAAGTTCAAGAACAGCTGGAGTACCAAGATTCACCATCATGGGCCTTGACAGTTGGTAGGAATTTTGCACTTTTCCCTTCTTATGAATTAAAACTTGTCTACTTGTCATTTCTTTGTGACATATGAATCTGCTTTATAATGTGCCAGATGGCTGGTTCAGCTATCCCAGAATTATTAGTAATGACTGCTAGTGAGCTGTAGGATTCCAGAGAATAATACCAGCCAGAGTAACTAATGTTGTTTAACATATCTATTATATGTAATGGCTAATTTTGTCAATGATTCCTTCTCCAAGTACTCAATTACATGGTGGTACTTTTGTCACTTTACTCAAAAAAGGGAATATGTAGCACTCCTCTGGGCCCACAACAATGGCCTGACATGAGTTAGTTTGTGTTCTGGTTTGGTTGTTTTATGTGGTTGCATTTTATTATTTTTATTGTACTGTTGTTGTTTTGACTGTAAGCCGCCCTGAGTCACCTCGGCGAGTGGGCAGCAATATAAATCTAAATAAATAAATAATACAATAATCTAAGTGGCTTTATAAAATATAAAATAAAAATAATAAATATTCTATATAAAATGTTAGAATACTGGAATGCAGCAGTCTAATGTACTCTTATCACTGAAAGTGTGCCATATAACTTTTCCATTCACTTATGATATATTGGTGTATTCATTTATCTAGACTGTCCTACGTTGGTTCCCACTTGATGGTAAATAACAACAAACCCATGACAAATCTCAGCCTTTTAAGATATCATTGACTACAACTTGTATCCTGAAGCACAAAACATGTCATTAGTGTGAATTTGTTTAAGGTAGATCCCAGCTTGCCAAGAAATTACCCACACACTATGATCACGGAGCCATCTCCTGCAGCACATATGAAATAAGACATGCAGAATTTAACACCAGGACTACAATGGACTGCTGCAGCTTTGAGGATATTATCAAGGTGCGCCTTCACAGCCAGTCCATATGGCATGGCCTCTTCCGCCCCCATGACCATTGGGAATTAGAGTTCCTCTGCTCATTTTGCCGTTGGGCCCAATATTATGGTTTCCAGTGGCATTTCCTCCACTGAGGGGACCATCATCCCACCTAAAGGGGTTCATCCACCCGTAGCCATTGATCCCTTTAAGGAGTCAGGTTAGTTAACTGCCAACTGACACTCGGCGTTGAGTTGTTGGCTGTATGGTCTACTGCATTACTGTAGCATAGTACAATAGTTAAAATATAGGCATAGAATTACCTAATAGGAAGCTGTGTCTGACTTCTCCTATTTGAGTGTTTCATTTTCTTAGCTGCAGTAGATGTGCAGTCAAATGCATGTAATCATATAGCTTGCCTGATATTTGTCTTTTAAATATCAGCTGCATGATGAGGAACATCTTTGGATTTGCAGGGAGGGAGCCTGTGACATAGTTCAATGAAAATTGAACACACATTCCAGCCAAGCTTTTAGTGTAATACTATTAATCACTAGGATAAATTGAACTTTCTATATGTGTGGTGGAATTTCTATCAAGATGACAACCCTAGTAATTACCTATTTCTCTATAATGCTATTTAAATTTTAAAAAGGGGGTCACAATACTACATACTTAAATTTAATGTCATGTTGTGTTTGTCCCTGCATCAAACATGGGTCCTACTTATAAATAATTTCAATGTGGGGATACAGATTTTTTTAGATACAGTACTTTAGTTTTTACTTTTTTATAGATATTATGTACAATAAACTTTTTATTTTGAATGTAATTGCTATCCTGAAAGCAGTGGGATAACTTATCAGTAAACATGGGTTACGCTGATGTCAACATAGATTACTATTTTAGTATTTTACTTTGGAGTGTTGGGGAATTTTTTTTATTAAAGCCTTTTATTAAATCCAATTTTAATTTTAAATGTTTTATAGAATTAGTTGTTGGTGAAAGTCACACCACCATGAGTCAAGGCTTCCATGGCGGTCACGTAATCGTCGAAGGAGTCATTGTTAACAGTTTTTAAGCTTTTATTATGTTATTCAGCTCATATTTAGTCTTGAGAAAAAGACTTTTGAAACACTTGAAAGATATACTGTAGTCATAAAGTGAAAGAGAAAGATTCACCCAACTAAATGCATATTTCCACAGAACAGCAAGGAGAGATAAGAAGGCCTTTTAAAATGAACTGTGCAAAGTAACAGAAGAAAACAACAGAAGGGGAAGGACTAGAGATCTCTTCAAGAAAATTGTAGAAATTAAGGGAACATTTCAAGCAAAAATGGACATGATAAAGGGCAAAAACGGAAGGGACCTAACAGAAGCAGAAGAGATTTTGAAAAGGTGGCAAGAATACACAAAAGAACTATACAAGAAGGACCTTAATGTCCCTGACAACCACAATGGTGTGATTGCGGACCTTGAGTCAACATCCTGGAGTGTGAAGTCAAACAGGCCCTGGAAAGTATTGCTATAACAGCAAAGCCAGTGGAGATGACAGTACTGTATTCCATTTACGCTATTTAAAACCCTAAAACACAGGTCCTTAACCTTTTTAAGTCACAAGAACCTTATTTAAAAACCATTAAAACTATTAAAATATTTAAAAATTTAATATTCAAAATATTAAGATACCCTCCCCAACAGCCACAACTTAAATTTAAAAAATGAATGCCCAGGTGGCCCTCATATAAGCCAGTGCAGGGTGGCTACTGCACTGGCAGCACCTCATACCTGCTGCGCAAGCCAGGTTTTAAGATTTTTCCGGAAGGGTAAAAGCTCTACCTGAAGAGCTATGGAGGGCTGGATGAATCACAAACCAGAATTAAAATAGCCAAGGGAAATCTCAGATGACACCACCTTAATGGTGGAAAGTAAAGAAGATCTAAAGAGTCTCTTGATAAGGGAGAAAAAGAAGAGTGAACATCAAAAAACCAAGATCATGGCATCTGGTCTGATCACTCCATAGCAAATAGAAGGGGAAGAAATGGAAGCGGTGACAGATTTTATTTTCTTGGGATCTAAGATCACTGCAGATGGTGACTATGGCAAACCTAGGCAGCGTAATAAAAAGTATTACCCTGCTGACAAAAGTTCACATTGTTAAAGCAGGGTCTTCCCAGTAGTAATGTATAGCTGTAAGAGCTGGACCATAAGGAAGGCTGAATGCAGAAGATGAGATACCTCATGAAGACTCAGACTTGACTGTGGGACTGAATAACAACAAAGTATGGGAGGTCATGAACTTTCCAGTTCTGGAGGCATTTAAGAGAAAATTGAGCAACAATCTGTCAGATTGTTCCTTCCATCATTATTTTATTATTCTATTTCTGCTTAATTGCTAGGACAATGACAAATGCAAAGATGGCATACTTGTTAATAAGTACTGCCATCTTGATTGCATTGTCATGTCTCTGGATCTGTTTAGGGGAGCAAAGAGACATCAGCAGTGTGGGAAGAAAGGAAAAGAAAATTTTTCCATGATGAAAAATCCTATCTTGTTTATAGTAATCTAATTTAATAATATTTTGGACCATGTAGAGTTGTGCCAGGAATTAGCAGGGTAACTGAAGGCTATATTCCACTGTAATAATACTGTTCGTTGGCATTTTTTGGTTTATAATAGCTTGAATTTTTTCAGCAAATATGATGACTAATTAACCTTTCTTCTTTTTTTCACTTTTGAGTATACAAGAGTTATTTTTTAAGCCCAAGTCGCCATATGTCTGTACTGATCATTACATTGTTAACTTTTGGAATGGCTGTAGAAGAGCTGATTATCACTCAGTTTCACCACAAGAATTGTAACTGGTATAGTGATAGGCAGGCTTCTAATTCACAGGGCAATGAAATCTTCCCAGGGTCATAAACCTGGCATAAACTCCTGGCAGAAAAAGTTTTGACTACGTAGCCTGCAGACTGGCCTAGTCCCTGTTATGTTAGTTTTCTGTATTCAGTGGATTGATTTGTACACAGCAATATTTAACCAGGTAATCCTGTGTCTGTATTCTGAACTATTACCAAGTAAAGATAGTCTAAATTAAAGGTATGTTTTAAAGCATGCCTTTACATCAGGTTGGCATCTTTTTTCCTTCTCTCTACACAACTTGCC
Source organism: Furcifer pardalis (assembly GCA_030440675.1). Lineage (NCBI taxonomy): Eukaryota > Metazoa > Chordata > Lepidosauria > Squamata > Chamaeleonidae > Furcifer > Furcifer pardalis. The sequence goes on from CP126890.1 coordinate 262,471,393, forward strand.
AACTGAGGATTACTTAAGAGAAAAGAGGTTTTCAAAGCTATGCCTGGGGATTCTTAATTAAGACTGTTCTGCACACACGACACAGACACAAGTATAATGAACTATACTGTTTCAGGCTGCAATAAATTAAAAAAAATCTGCAAATAGAAACCTAGCTTAGTAATGAGTAGGAGGCACCACTGCCATCTTTTCCCATGTCATTTTTAAAAACTTAGGTAATGAAATAAATATGAAGGAGCATTCAAAATGGAGTCTTGCATCTGCCAAGAACTGGAGTAACACTTTTTTCTCTTCTTCCTCACTAGTATTAGGTTTACTCATGTCAGAATTGTTCTTCTCATTTTGCTACTTGTGCAAGTTAGGCCTCAGCTAAGGAGCTAAGGAGAATCTGTCCTTGTCCTTACATTTCCCAGTGGTCACCGGCCAGTCTCATTAGTGGAAAAGGATGAAGGCATAGTAGTTCATTAACAGGTGGAAGGCTACAGGCTCCTGCACTTTTACCTGAAAGAAATGAAGTACAGTCAAACCTCATATAACACTAAAACCTGGTTCCACAAGTCTTGATGTTATACGATTTTTAGTGTTATCCGATACATGTTAAAATCCTATGGGAGTCATAGAGATACATTGTAACCACACAGGCTTTAGCGGTTGTTATCTGATGCATCCCATAGGATCTTAATGTTATCCGATGCAATTCTTCCCCCCAGATTGCTTAATGTTATGCGATTTTAGTGTTATTCGATACCAATGTTATATGAGGTATTACTGTACATAGAAAGAGCCTCTTAGAAGATTGTGGTGATTTCCAAACACAGTTGGGTGTACCCTGGTAATGGCAACCCTGCGTTGCTGGCTAATCTTTCTCACACTAGGTCAGGTGAAAGGAACTGTGGAATGAATTCACCAAAAGGTGGCCTAATTTTGGTAGTTTCACATATGGTCTAGACACGGAAGAAGAAAACCTGAAAGAAATGCACTGTCCAAATCAATGTGCATAGAGGGATTTGTGGGTCATTTGAATGTTTTGCTATTTGAGAAAACCATATGATTTGCCAGATTGCATGGTGCTTTTTGGATTTCACTAAATTTGCAAGGAGTTATATCTGAAGGAAAGAGCTCTGTACAACTGAAACTAAAGAATGACTAGAAAAATGTGGAGGAGTAGAAAGAACAGATTTCAGAAACAAATGAGGCATTACTTCTAGGGCAGAGTTCCCTCCTTTGGTTTTTAGACTTCAATTCCCAGAAACCTAAGTCAATTCCCCAGAACACTTGATCAGCCAATGTACTGATTTAGGCTTCTGGGAATTGAAGTCTCTTTGTGGGGCGTGGGCCCCATGTTGGAAAACACTGTTCTAGGGCTTTATGCATGCTAAAATCTCTTCCATTCATGCAAGTGAAGCAAATTTTGAAGTTGATACTATTGATGAATTTCAGTTCTTGGTTTGTCCATGAGACTGTTAAGGATGGGAGAAAAAATTGTGTCATATGATCACCTTCCCTTTCATACATGAACTCTAGGTAAAATATACCATTTTAATGTACATTTGCTTCAGTTTGTTGATAGTGTTCCACAGCTAAAACATCAAGTGGTAATATGATTGGGGGGGAATGATTATAGCACAGGCACTGTACCTGTCTGAGAAGGCAACATGTTGGCCACCCAGGACTTAGCTGTAGGCACTTGACCAGCAGTGGAAGGTATTCTGCTGGAGGATTTTGTCTGGTGGTCTCCCTGGGAGGATGAACTTTCCCTCATGGAGAGAGGACTCTTTTCTCCAAGGACTCTCCTTGAAACTGAAGACTTAACCTGTGAGCTACTATCCCAGTGGCGGTGAACCTATGGCATGTGTGCCAAAGATGGCACTCAGAGCCCTTTCTGTGGGCACCCATGCAGTCATCCCACCACAGAGTTCACCCCACCCCTCTTCCCAGCAGCCCAATGGGAGCACTTCCTCCCTCCCCCAGCATAGAGTTCACCCCGTCCCTCTTCCCAACAGCCCAATGGGAGCACTTCCTCCCTCCCCCCAGCACAGAGTTCACCCCGCCCCTCTGCCCAGCAATCCAATGGGAGCGTTTCCTCTCCTATTGCTGTTTTGTCACTTTGCAATAAATAAGTGGGTTTTGGGTTGCAGTTTGGGCACTCAGTCTCTAAAAGGTTCACTGTCACTGTACTAATCTTTAGCTTGTCTTTATCTGGCAGTGTTCATTCAACCTAAGGTAATTCAGCATCCTGCTCAGGTTCTGGCACAGAATTACCTTTTCCCGTGAACTTAGCCTCCAGGACTCTGAAGGTCCATGGTGTGCGGGATCCAGCAGTTACTCTCTCTTACCTGGTTTTGGGTATACCAGCTCACCCTTACCTAAGACTCATCCACAAACAGGTCCTGTTGAATTTCTGAAGTATCCAGTCCTGAATTACAGCAAAAACTCCAGAGATCTTTACCAGTCTTACTGTGATGAAAGACACCTAGATAGATTCTTTTTTATTTTTAAAAAATAAGTTGTAAACTTTGTATCTACAGTACTTAGATGTGCTGCTGATCTTAATTTAGCTATTTAGCAGCATATAAGTGATGTCCTTCCACTAAGTAAAAGCGCTCTCTCAGTATTGTTCCTCAGCAACTAGTATTGAGAGTGATGTTGCCTGTGATCTTGAAGTGGAATTAGAGCCTTTTATTCTGGTCACTCATATGAAAACACCAAGTCTTAAAATTAGTCCGACCAAAAAGTTGTGAAATAAATAATCTCGTTTCACTTTCATAGGCAATGAATGGCTCTGGGAAACAAGGTGAAGAGAATCAGCTCATCTTTAAATCTCCCCATTCAATAAATCATACGCTCCTCTTTGTGAGCACTTTTCTAACCCTCTTAAGGGACTATTTTTGGTAGAAAAGCAGGACACAAATAGGTAAATCCATAAATGGCCTGTCACTTTGTTCCTAGAGGAATTATGTCTTTCTGAGGAACAATTTGCTTCTTTCTCAAAGTGCTATTTTCCTGCTTGATAGCTGGGATACTTGTGAACAGAGTTTCTAGTACTATCAATGAAACTACCTTTTGTATCTATGCCATCCTCACTCTGTTTGCACACTTTCCATGATAATAATAAAAAAGAAAGAATAAGCAATGAGAAAATGAGAGAGAGAGAGAGAGAGAGAGATACAAATGAGAAACATTGTATGGAACTATTGCAGTAAAATTGCAGTAACAAGGCAGCAAGGGCATTATAGCTTCATACTTAGTAGTAACAGGGGAGCTGGAACTTCAAAAATGGGACATACCGGTACCTATGATGTCATAGAAGACTCATTCACATAAACTCTCCTGTATCAGTCAATGATCTTGGCCTCAAAGGAGTTACAGGTACTGTACTGTATCTTGTTGCCCAAAAGCTAGGAGCTCATTGCACTGAAAGCATGCTTGTGCCTTTTCTTGAGTAGACAGATAGTAGTACCAGCATGGCTATCCAGTGAAAAATGTTTAATAGCTCTTGCAGTCCTGCTACCAACTGACCATTCTGCTTTTTTACTTGAAAAGTTCAAATGCAAACCAAACACCCGAGAGAGTCAGTGTCCTGGCTTAGTTACCTTGCTAAACTTGCAGACGTACGGTACTGTACTTAGCTTTTATACTCCTGGCTAGCAGCTTGCCCCTACATCTGCTGTAGACAGGCAAGTTATCCTTTGCATCCAAGGGCATGGACTTCTATTTTTAGTTGTGAAAGTAACCTATATCTCATGAATCGAGCTTTGCAGCATTTCTTATAAGAACAGCAGGACAAAAACAGCTATGCATACCTATCCAAAATAGGCACAGTGAGAAGTACAAATCCATGAGAATTCTGTTACACATTTTGCTAAGGAGAAACAAAACAGCGTAGTAAACATCACTGTTCTCTTGATCTGCTCTGCTAATCTTTCGCATTAACTTGTATGGTCTCGTCCAGCTTTGACAGGGATTGAAGTGATTATTCCTGTAGCTTCTCTGATGTGCAGAGCCTGAATTTCCAAGTGCTCAGTAGCTATACACTGAGAATAATTTTTAGAAGAATTTGACTTCTTCCTAATGGAACTTTCTTGGAATGAACTGCAGGTGAGAAAAATGCAGTCATTTTGTCACAGCTCTCGAGAAAATAACTCACCTTTATAATTTCTGTGTGTATGAGAAATGTAGCTATAAGACAACTGTCTTAAATTTTGAATGCTTATGTCATTGAAACATGAGTTAGAAGAATTGGTTCCTAAATGAGCGGATAGTTTTAATCTATTGTTTATCTGAACTTTCTTTAATTTGTAAGATTTCTTATTCCTTGTAGTAGCCACTTAGCCATTAAGAACTTCTAGAGAGGTAGCCATGTTAGTTTGTTGCGACAGGAAAAGGGTTTTGTAGAAGTAGATATACTTACAGATTAATATAGCATAAGCTTTGATGAACTACAGCTACGTTAACCTGTAGGTATGCGTGTGTGTGTCAATCTGTCTTATCTACATTTCTAATCTATCTGAAAGTGAAATGCACAGACACACAGAGTTGGGGATATCGTCAGTAGTGAGATGAGAAGGAAATACTGTAAGATAAAAAATGTTAGGAAATAAATGATGAATTATTAACCAAGGCCATTCACAAAATAGTTGATAGTTTTAACATAGTTCCAGATCAGCAACAATTTTATGTTAAATTATTTTATGCTTAATTTTTGTTTGCACTTTTGCTTTTTGGAACTGCCACTCTGGATATTGTATAAACATTCTTTTAAATTTTTAAGGTGTGGTATGGAGTACAGTATAGATAAATTTTATGAAACTCAGATAAAACAGAATATTTACTTTAGTTTGGCTCTTAAATGAGATCTAGGGGCATATAAGAAACAGATTCACATTTCTGCCTGCATTGAGGATCAACTGTGCATTTGGTATGAATTAATTCTATTTTATGATTGCCAAGTGAACATTTCCAACAAAATAATCTAGTTTTCAGAATTATATTGGTAAAATAAGGCACCGAGGCCTTCTTTGCACATTTATAGACAATTCCTGTGTTTGTTTTCTCAGTGAATAGAGGAAGTGTGCATAGGTCTGCAATCTTAAATCTACTTTTATATATTTAGGGTTATCAAAGTTACCAACATTTTAACCTGATGGTAAATAGTATTTAAAAATGCACTTTATTTGTGTATTGCATGCAGAAAAAAATGATTTTCATAATATAACTTTTATTTCTGCTTCTGCCCTGCAGTCTTCTCAAATCTTGTCGAGAGGGTTGAAAACTGAGTGCTTTCTAAAAGCGGCATTGGATGTGGTATTTGAGGGGACGGCTAAAACTAGGACAAGGGCTTAGTTAGTAGATATTGAGTACTGTATCTTCTCCTGAGAAGGTGGAAGTGCCTCTGCTTGTGGTTAAGGTTTCTGTGGATTTCAATTTTAGGTCCTTTATGGAAATGTCTCAGCCAGTGGATTATGTTTAAATTATTTATAAATTCTGAAGAGATTTCTTGTTGCAGCTCAGTACCACTCCTTTGTGATAATGATTCTGTGATGTAATTTTAGGTACAATAGGTTGCAATGCTGAAAAATTATTACTTTCCAGTGGATTAATGAGCCAGTTAACTTTTCTTCAACTACTAGTAGTTGCTTTCATTCTGATAATTTGGTTATGTCTTTAAATACCAAGTTATTTTATTTGTAGCTATTAAACAGTAATAATTGATAACATCTTTTTATTATGCAGTATATGTTGTTTCCAACTGAACTGACTTTTGCCTCAGACAGCTCCATATCCAGGATGGGGCAAACTGGTTCAGTTTCCCTACACATACCTGACCTGTTATTCTTTCCTGATAGGATTAAGGTAACAGAAACACTGCTGTGTACTCTATAGTTTTCTTGCTAGCTGGTTACCTGGGATATAATCTAGGCCTAATTTGAGCATTTCCTGTGTGTGCAACTCAGGAAGAGATCTTTCTTAGGATTTGTGGGCAGACAATCAATCTTGCAATTAGTTTATATAAAACTCCAAATTCTTTCTACATTTGTTTCCAATTGCTTATTGTATTACATAATACACAGTTAGTAGGTTTTCCCTAGATTGTCTAGAAAAATCTAAATCTTCAGGAACAAGACCAGAAAGAGCAACCTTCAACAAGGAGTTCATAAACACAACCTCAAGTATTTATTTTGTCTCTCTTCTGTATGAACAAATGCATTTTTTTGAATTGGAACCTAAAACAGAGATATCTAATCCAGCATAAGAGCCAAACTCAGCAGTTCACTGTCATTACCAAGATAACTTAATTCAAGGAGAATCAGAACATAAGTTCAGTCCACAGATGAGAAAGGACAATAGTTAAAAGTGAATTCAGGCTTCTGATTCTTATCTTCCTGGGAGATCTCTCATAAAAATGTGAGACACTACTGAACTATATGGATCATTGAGTTCATCCTCTGTTAAGGAGGCACAATGGGGAATCAAACTCCCAACCTTTAGATTTGTACCCAGATGCATAAACTACTGCACTATGGTTTCCCATTACATGTTCAAAGTATTCTACCTTTCTACCTTTTACCTACAGTATTTTGTAATATCTTTATTAATTTTAGTATTTGTTGTTGGTTATTTTGTTCATTCAAAAGATTCTTAATATTTTGTTATAAATCCACATTCTGAATATTTTTTAAAAAATTAGTTCCCTGCACAATGCATATTAACTAAACCAATTTCAAAATTCTGTTGCATTATTATATTCTTCAATTTAAGAAGAGTGCTCTAGATCTCCCCACTATTATCCCAATAAAATCCCAAGGTACATGTAATTACCAATATGTACCCCATTTTTGTTTTGAATCTTTAATTGCATTATTTTGGTTGTTTACATTTTACTGACTACCATGAACTTGGTTTTCTGAATATTTTTAGATGATCGCAATTATTTTAGATGATAGCAATAGCACTTATATATTGCCCCATAGTGCTTAGTTCACACTCTGGGCAGTTCACAAAAGTAATTAGCATTTTGCCCCTAACATGCTGGGTACTCATTTTGCTGACCTCAGAAGGATGGAAGGCTGAGTCATTCTTGAACCCAGTCAGGATCGAACTCAAGTCAGCAGTTTTGGCTGCAGTGGCTTAGTGGTTAAGTTGCTGAACTTGATAACAGGAAGGTCAGCAGTTCAAGCCCCGAGTGCTGCATGATGGAGTGAGTGACCATCTCTGTCCTAGCTCCTGCAAGCCTAGCAGTTCTAAAGCAATAAAATGCAAGTAGATAAATAGGTACCATTTTGGCAGGAAAGGTAACAGCGTTCTGGCATCTAGTCATGCCTGCCACATGACCATGGAAACATCTGCAGATGCAGACAATGCTGTCTCTTTGGCTATAAACAAAAAATTAGCACCACTGCCCTCTAGGGTTGGAAACAACTGATTTTTGAGCAAGAGAGACCTTATCATTAATCACTGCTCCACCAGGACTATTTTCAGATTAAGTTATTCAATTAAATGATTTTATTTACTAGTAACCTTTCTAGACCATTTAAACTATCAGCTAACAACATTGTGTTGTCTGCACAGCGGAGGTTGTTGATGACTTCCTAAATGATAATTATATAGTTCTTGGGATTAAGAAATATATCTGTAAAGATGATCTCAGGGGACAAACTGAGAAATGGGGCAAGACTGCACATTCTTGTTATATAGCTCTTTGCTTTTCTTATGTCCCCTGTCATCTGAATTTCAACTTTCACTAAGGATTTATTTTTGCTACTATACATTGCAAACCAGAAGAATATCTCTTATATCAAGACATTTGTTCACCAACAAATCCATCAGCCTGCCATGCTGGATTTTGTCAAAGGCTTTATCATAGTCAGCAAAGCAAGTACATATGCCCATGTTCATGTCATGTGTCAGTAGAATCATGCTTATTCTGAATTCTGACACCTGACGCCCCACCCCTGGACTTCCACCTGGAGTTTGAAAAGCTGTGCCGGCTCGAGCGGCAGAAGATGGTCCCGCCTTGAGGGTGAGGATGCCTGCCACCTTACCCCTGGACTTTGTTGTTTGTTTGGGAACTTTTTTATGTGGTTGTGACTTTATCATTATATTATAGTATTTTATTGTGTTGTTGTATATTATTATGTGCTGTTTTTGTAGATTGAATTTTGTATATTGTATTATTGTGTATTTACTGTGTATATTGTTTAATTATCATGTGAACCACCCTGAGTCAGGTTTCCTGATTGGGTGGCATACATATGCAAAAATTAAATTAAATTAAATTAAATTAAATTAAATTAAATATTGTGCCAAATCTTGCTCTGAATCCAAATATTGTGTTTTTAGCCTCCTCTTTGCACTTCTTGTAAAACAGTGGCATGTATTTGTTTAAACAACTTTAAGCAAATGGCTCATTAAGCTTATTGCTCTGTAGTCACTACATGTCTTGACATGTTCATTGTAGGATAATATATTAAAAGTTAATCTCAGCCAATCACAGTCAATCTCAATTTGGGCAGAGGGGGATAATTCCCTTTCTGTAAATCTCTCTGAAAGATTTGCTAAAACATCTAAGCCCACGTGGGGAGTTGTACTAATAAGCTTTCAATTTCTAATCATAGGCCAGTGATGGCGAACCTTGGCACTCCGGATGTTCTTGAACTTCAATTCCCAGAAGCTGACTTCTGGTAATTGAAGTCCAAGAACACCTGGAGTGCCAAGGGTCACCATAGGCTATCTACAAATATTTCTGCCATAAGGAGTTATTATCTAGATCTAGAACCTCTGCAAACCTCTGGGACCTAAATGAAAGTGAAGCCTAACACACACACACACACACACACACACACACACACACACACACACACACACACACACACCGCGCACACACACACACACACACACACACACACACACACACACACACACACACACACACACCGGGAATCTAACATTGTTTATCTCTCTGGTGCAATTAAAGACAGGCTGGCTGGTGATGGCAATTAAGAAATAGTTCTCATTAACCAATTAAATTATTGAATAGGACTATCCAGTGCTGGGCAGTAACAGGTTCACACCACCACCCTGGCCAGGGGAGTAACAAAATTGGGGGGCCTTCGGGCAGGGGATGGTGAAATTGGGTGGCCATGGCCACCTCCCTGTCCCGCCCACCTCCCTGCCCTGCAAGTGGTTCAAGCTCTCCCTTGCTCAAAAGCCAGACATATCCGACTCTAAGGTGCAGTGCTCATCTCCATTTACAGCCAAAGAGCCAGTGCTGCCTGTGTTTGCAGATGTATATATGGCCATATGGCAGGCGTGACTAGATCGCCCACGATGTAGGCTCCGCCCACAACATAGGCTCTGCCCACAGTGTGGTAGCAATTTTTTTTGCTGCCCACCACTGGGACCATTGCAATGTATAAAATACTTATGTACAAAAGCAGAAATCTTTGGTATTTTCACTTGTGCTACCATATTAGTCCATATGCTATAATTTTTCAAATCTATTTTAACTCCTGAGATATTGTATGAATTTGCTTTGAAATAAGCATTTATTCAGTGAAATTCATTCTTCCATCTATGAAGGTGTTGCTAGAAAAATAATCGCAGCTGCTAAAATAAGGTATCAGATTTAAATAACAAAGTTCACAAATTGCTGAGTAATGCAACTTCTATTTTTGATTTACAAGTTAATGCTGACTTGTTTCTTTGTTGTTTTTGATGAAATCGCCACAACTGTCTTTTAGTTAGCTTTAATGGAATATACTTAAAAATATGGTTAACTTACTGTTATTTTGGTCTGGAGTCTGGGAATCTGGGGTTTAGTCTTGTGTAGACATTTTTCTTTGTTTCTGCCTCTTTAGTCCCATCCACTTGGGCTTTTCAGACATTCTCAAATTAGAACTCATCCATTTGGCTGAAGACGTTTTCCTAATCTTATTACAGTATATCAGAAAAGTGCAATTCAAATGACAGAGTCCAAACCTTGTTCATTTTCCTGACATACTAAATTTTGTTTTATGGCTTATGCAGTGGTGGGCAGCCAAAAATTTTGCTACCACACCATGGGTGGAGCCAATATTGTGGGTGGAGCCAATGTTGTGGGTGGAGCCAACATTGTGGAAGGAGCCAATGTTGTGGCCAATCTAGCCATGTCTGCCATATGGCCATGTATACATCTGCAAACACAGGCAGCACTGGCTCTTTGGCTTTAAATGGAAATGAGCACTGCATCTTAGAGTCAAATATGACTGACTTTTGAGCAAGGGAGACCTTGAACCACTTGCAGGGACAAAACCTGATGTCAAATTTGAATAACAATCAGGGATCTTCTGTTATTAGGTAAAGGTTGCCCTTGCTCAAAAGCCAGTCGTTACCAACTCTAGGGTTCAGTGCTCATCTCTGTTTATAGCCAAAGAGCCAGTGGACTCACATTAAAATACAGTAGTTAGTCTTTAAGGTGCCACAAAGTTTTTGTCTTTTTGTTTTGTTTACTCTCTGATATGCTTGCACAGAATAAGACTTTTGAAATGGTAGCCATGTTAGTCTGTGTTTCAAGCATATCAGAGAGTAAACAAAACAAAAAGACACATGTACACACACACACGGACACACACACACACACACACACACGGACACGGACACACACACAGACACACACGGACACATGGACACACGGAGACTTACCGAAAAGCTGGTGTTGCGGGCCGAGGGCAGCGACTCCCGCAGGTGGCATGACAGGGCGGCTGAGCTCAGGGGGTGTGGCCCCACAATGATGAGGGAGGCTAGCCTGAAGTGCAGAGGGGAAAGCGCCGACCCTTTCGGCCATACTGCTGTGGGACTCCTTGTCCTGCTCGCCTCTGGGACGAGGCTCTTCCTGAGCCTGGGACGTGGCATGGTTGAAAGGACCTCACCATCAGCAGCTGCCTCGTCCTTTCAGCCATGCCACTCTGGGTCTCAGGAAGAGCCTCATTGTCCCAGAGGTGAGGAGGACAAAGAGTTCCAGAGCACCATGGCTGAAAGTACGAGGCAGCTGCGGCCACTGCTGGCAAGTCGGCCTCCGGCGAATCCGCCCACCCAATGCTGACTCTGATGAGACCTCCGAGGGCCTCAGTCGTGAGGTCTACACCTTGCCTTCAAGGAGACCGTCGACTCAAGTGAGGGCCGCTGTAATCACCGCACCTCCGAGGGCCTCAGGCCCTCACCCACAAGACCGCTGCTGCTGCATGTCCAAGGAGGCTGCCGAAGGCCTCAGCAGCCACCTCCGGTTCCTCCGCGGCTGCGCCTCTCCACCCACCCAACACTGCGCTGCAACACTCCAAGCAGCAAATGGTTGCTTGGCTCTGTGTGCATTCATTTAAATATATTGGTTGGCGCATGCATGCATGTGCGCTGGAGGTGCGCATGCCACCCCCTGCATGGCCGCCCCAAAAAGTCAGACACACACCCACACGGACTGGTGCGGACCGGTTCCTGTCCGCTACTGGGCTTATGGTCTTTTAACAATAATGGCATACTATCATTGAAAAAATTGATACACATATCTTTTTTAAAAACAACAAAAGCAACATATGAAATGAACAGATACATTTTCTTTATATTTTCATATAAACTAAAGTGGGAGGATGTAGGTAGGCCTCATCTCCCTCACCCCTGAAATCCTGAAGAAGATTGTGCCATTTGGAAGGCTGTGGGGAACATGATTAGGTTTAATTATAATTATGTGCCATCAAGTTGATTCTGATGTATGACAGTCCTTGCCAGGATCCCCCCAGTTATAAAGTACTGTACTGTACTTTTGGTGGTGCTTTAGGACAGTGCAACTTGCCTAAGGATACACAGGTTAGCTCTTCTCCCAGGCACTGTGGGAAGTTGAACTCCTGATCCCTTGTTCTGAAAACAGTACTACAACTCACTGAACTAGAATTAGCTTTAGTGGGACTAACACTCAAGAAATGCACAGCCTCTGTGAGGGAGGGTAGTTAAAATGGTCTGCCCCAGGAGGTTGATGGGATCTAAATGATTTTCTGACAGCTCTTAGGGAATGTCCTGCTGCTTCAAAAGGCAACTCTGCCTGTGTCCTGGTTGATCTCTGGAATGGGAAAAGGTCAAGGTGAACACAAGCAGTCTTCATTGTTCTTTCCACAGGTTGAAGCTATGGTAGCCCACTAGTTTACAAGGGAGGTGGCAGGGATGAAGAGTGTGGGAGGGAGACTAGAGTAATTATGGCAGAAAATTGAGAGTAGATCTGACTGATCATAGGTAACAGCTTTTTGGAGGGTCCACTTAATGGCAGGGTTGTGAAGGAAGACATCGTTCTTCTCTGCTGGCATTGCATCTGCTCAGAGTCGTCTATCAGTCGTTTTGAGTGGTCAGAGGCCTCTTAATGGAGTACAGACCACTTAACAGCCCATTGTAAATAATTATCCTGGATCCTTTAAGAGAAAGATGATACAGTACATAAATAAAATAACTAATTACTTAAATAAGTGTTACAGTGGACAAGAGGGTGATAAATGAAAATCATCCTGTGTATGGCCAAGACTTAGGCCAGGGGCATGAGATGGTATTGGCCATCAGTTGTGGTTATTGGAATTGTATGAAAGTAGATAGCTATGGAGTTTGCCTAATTTTAAGACAGGCAATAGTGTTATATAAATGTGTTCCAGTAATGATCATTTTCATATTTCAAAACCACCCAGAAGAGTTTGGACTTAAGATTTATTGCTCTGTTACACAAGGCACTTTGTTCAAAATCGTGACTTTGAGTTTGAGATTTTATCTGCGTGGTAAAAACAATGCTAGTAAAACAGACATTAATCCTGGAAAATAAAATATATCTTTAGATAACACTCAAACCAGTCTAGAACTGTGATGTTAACAAAATCATGTATTAATGATAGCATATGTTTATTATGTACAGTACTGTATTGTGGTTCATTATTTTCATAAGTATGGTTGAATCGCCCAAAATATCCTAATCCACAATATATAACAGAGATAAAGAGCGTGTAGCCAACCAGATTTTTCTGGATTGCAGCTCCTGTCGTATCTTGATGTGAGGGACAATAGGCATTGCAGTTCGACATTACCTGAAGGCTACATATTCCTGTGCATCTTCAAAATTCAGAAGTTTACCTTTTTCTTTTGGATATTTTATGACATGTTTTATTGGATATTTTTTAGGCATAAAGAAGTGAAAACAGCTGGTGTGGAAAACAAAAGATGGAAAATAACGTAACCACCATTTCTCGTGAGGAACTGGAAGAACTTAAAGAAGCATTCAGTAAAATAGGTGGGCTCGATGAATTGTTGCAGACAGGGCTTCTTCTGATCATGTCAAACAACTGAAGGAACAGCCACAATTTCTCTCAAATTCATATGCTCTCTCCCTTCCAATCTTTTTATATTCAGGACACCTGCAGTGGTTCCATAGTGATCCTTAACTCTTTATACAGTTTGATGATATGATAAATTATAAGTGAATGGGCCAGCATCTTCTGTATCAGTGATAGTGAACTTTTTAGAGACCGGGTGCCCAAACTGCAACCCCAAATCCACTTATTTATCGCAAAGTGCCAACACAGCAACAGGAGAGGAAGGAAACACTCCCTTTGAGCTGCTGGGCAGAGGGGCGGGGCGCACTCTGTGCTCAGGGCAGGGCCATAGCTGCCCCCCAAAAACCCTCCTGAGCTAACAGCCCCCTCAACCCACCCCGTGATGCCAATGTTATATATGTGAGTGTCACATTATTGCCCCTCCTGAATTTTTTTTGCCTCTCCTGAATTTTTTTTTGTGCCCCACCCCCCAATCTGGAATCCTGGCTATGGCCCTGGCTCAGGGGAGGGAGTAAGTGTTCCCATTGGGCAGCTGGGCAGAGGGACAGGGCAAACTCTGTGCTGGGGTGACTGCACAGGTGCCCACAAAGAGGACTTTGAGTGCCACCTCTGGCATGCATGCCATCAGTTCGCCACCATGGCTCTATAAAGTAAAGCGATTCCACAAAGAGAGTGAGGAGGGAGAAAAGAGAGAATTTAAAATAATTGGATTGGATTCGAAGGCCATTATCCAACAATATATTCTATGCAATATTTGCAGGTTGAGTCCTTCCCATTCCCAGCCTATTACAGCTGTGTGTACCAAAAGCCTAGCTGAAGAGTATTTCCAGCCCTCCATTACAGGAGGGAAAGTGAGGTCACTGCTTCTAATGAAGCAATGGGATCTAGCAGAAGTACACCATTGAATTCTGGCCAATAATTTACTTCCTCCATCAGAAAAAAAAGAACATTGAGTACAATCCATTGCTTTTGGGGGATAAAATATTGATTCCATTTAATGACTTTATTGTGCTTTGTCTCTCAGAGATCCATTTCTTCATCTCTCTGTCATGGCCCTAACATTAGAATCAGGAAGAAGAGGATGACAGCCAAGTTCAAAGCTATAATAGCAGCAGCACCTAAAGGGCTACACTAAATTTTTGAACCAGAGCTTAAGGCTGATGACAGAGGCTCACTAAACTAAGACTAGCAAGGAAGAGGCCACCTAACCAAGGCTCCACCGGAACTGGGCCTGCAGAGCCAAAGGGTTCTTCTGATGTGTGTCTTTCTTTAGGGCCAAGGAACCAAGTCCTTTCCAAACTATCTCATCTATTCACTGGTGCAGAGAGCCTCTGTGGTGGATGATCCTGGGGGAACAGAGAAGCTTCTATTTCTTGGCCAGAGAAACAGCTTTTTACAAAAATGTGTAGTTTTTTATTAAAGGAAGGAGAATTAGGAAAAGTGTAGGAGGAGAAATGCAAGGATTTCATTTGTACAGAGCTATCCATGGTGCTGCAACCACCAGCCAGCCACACTATTTCTTGGAGCATCTTATAATGTCATTGATGGATGGAGAATACATAACATGAACTAGAATCTAGAACAGGGGTGCCCAAACTTTTTGGACTGCAGGATGGTCACATGGTTCAGGGGGCTGGTCAGTGGCCTGGTCACTGGACCCTGACACCAATTTATATGGCCCACAATGCCCTCATTGCTCCTGGAAGAGGAAGTAAAACACGCTCATATGGGTGCATTTTACTTTCGCTTCCAGGAGCGATGAGGCCATTGCGGGCTGGATGAATTGGTTTTGGGGGCTGGATCCGGCCTGTAGGCAGTAGTTTGGGCATTCCTGATCTAGAATTTAATGTTGTTCTTCAACAAGAGCTGAACACACAGAGAAATTTCCTTATTCTACCCAGCTGCAACTGTCCTATGCTGTTTCCTCATAAAGCCATATGATAGCTCTATGGACACAGCTAGCTATGCCTTTTTTGTATATTCCAAAAAAAAATTAGGATGACTGAAATCCGTGGTAAGCATGGTCCTAAAAACAGTCAGTGATTTTTTTAAAAAATTGCTTAGTTAATTATATTTTATTTATAGCTGGCATTGCAACTCTTTAGCATGAGATAACAGAATAAGATAATTGAAGTGCGTTGTGGAATTACAATAACCTTTGTACTTTGCCAAAGCATTTAGTTCTACATAGGCTATAAAATAAGTTTTTCACTGGTTTTGGTCTTACAGTTTCTCTTTCATTTTTTTCCAGCAAGGTCTTGCAGCATTAAAATACCGTAGAAGTAACAGTTCCCATCACTTATTGTGTTTGAAATAACCTTAAATTCCCAGAGCTGCATCAAAAAGCTGTATTCTAAAGCAAGTAGATAAATAATATTGGGCCTCCACCTCTATGAAGTTCTTAATTTACAATTCAAAGGAGTTGAACTTTATAATACAGACTTCAGTTATAGAAATGTAGAGAGTCTTGTTAATATATAACTTAATTTTATGTTTAGCAGGGAGTACACAGTTAAGATTAGAATGATCACCTGGAAACTTTTCAGTTAAGTACAATTCTTAACTGAGGCTGGAATCATTTAGTCCAGTAAACCAGAGAGAGAGAGTTTGCATAAGACAGTGGTGGCAAACCTATGGCATGTGTGCCAGAGGTGTCACTCGGAGCCCTCTCTGTGGGCACCCATTTAGATGCCCCAGTACAGAGTTTGTCCAGCCCCTCTGCCCAACAGCCCAATAGGTATGCTTCCTCCCTCCCCCCAGCACAGAGTTCACCCTCTCTGCCCAGCAGCCCAATGGGAATGTTTCCTTCCTCCTCTGTTGCTGGGTTGGCACTTTGCAATAAATAAGTTGGTTTTGGGTTGCAGTTTGGGCACTAAAAGGCTTGCCATCACTTGAAAAGACAATGTGCTTTATATAGTGAAGATATTTTATGCTTGCAGAAGGTTTTTTTAATAGCCATTTTGTGATATAACAAAGAGAACTACATCTAAGTTTGTCACTTACAGATATTGACAACAGTGGATATGTCAGTGATTATGAACTTCAAGATCTTTTCAAAGAAGCAAGCCTTCCCCTGCCTGGTTATAAAGTTCGAGAAATTGTTGAAAAAATTATAGCAGTGACAGATAACAACAAAGATGGGAAAATTAACTTTGAAGAATTTGTGTCAGTAAGTCTACTACTATTCTTCTAAGCCTTGTGTTAATTTGCAGTGAACTGGTCTAGCACTAGTATGTTATACATAAAGCATAAGATAATTAATAAACTGTACAGTGTTTTTGAAAATATCTGTTCTATAACTTTGCCTATATAACTTCCAGATACAGCTGAGGCAGTAAGAAAAAGTGATCTGTGGACTGGCCTTTTAGATCCATTGGCACCCCCCGTGAGCAATCCTCATACTATTTTACCTTTAGTACAGTTTCTGCCATAGCCTTCAACTCATCAGGTTTTTGACATTTTGACAAAGTGGCAGCTCACTTGGGGTGCTTCTAATTTGAGCTTTTAGCACTAAAAGTCAAAAGACACTGTCCTGAATCAAATGTGACATGTCTGGCATGTTGTCACACCCTCCTCACTGTAGCCCCATCTTTCAGTGAAAACATGGGTTGGGCTGTTTTCCTTGTCAATGGAACAGGTTTTATTTCCATTGCTGGATGGGAATTATCCTAAGCAGATACATGGGGTTGCACCCAAGGTTTATGCTAGATTGTAGTCTTTCAGAAATGAATATGGCCTATTGTCTCTTCTATCCTTCAGGTTTTTTTTTTAACTCTTATACTTATTTATGTTATTTGTTATTAAAACTGAAAAATCCAAACCCTACCTTTCTGTTTCAAAAAATCAAAGTGTTCCATTACAATTATAGTATGTGTAAAGTGTCCCACAAAAGAATAAGTTTGGGAAATGCTGCTCTAGGGAGCCACCCTCCAACCACCATCACCATACTGCTGAAGAGCCTGCCTGTAAAGCAGGGGTGCCCAAACTTTTTGGGCCGTGGGCCGATCATATGGTTCAGAGAGCCGATCACTAAGGCCCGGGGGCTGGGTGTGGCCCCCAATGCCAATTAATTCAGCCTGTGAAGCCCTCATCGCTCCTGGAAGAGGAAGTAAAACGCGCCCTTACGAGGGCTTCACAGACCAGATGAATTGGAATTGGGGGCTGCACCCGGCCCCCAGGCCTTAGTTTGGGCACCACTGCTGTAAAGGAAAGGTTTTGCCTGATGTTGGAAGGATGAGGGAAGGGTCCCACTTGGCTTCTTTGGGAAATGCATTACAAAGCCTGGGAACAGCCAATGAATTTTTTATGCAAAGCAAAAAGAAATTGTAGAAAACCACAGTAGGGGGAGTAGATGAAAGCAAGGTAGTCTCGACTTCACATAAACTTCTGCAAATGAGGCATTTTAATAGTGCCATTTAGAAGCATCATTGAGTGACTCTGGGTTATTTGAAAGCACTTTAGAAAAATCTATTTTAGAAAGGAACAGTAAAGCAGCACTGTAGACTAATGAAAGATGGAATTTTCCAAACTGTAGCATCTTTCTCATGGTAAGTATGGTTATAATTACATGGGGTGATGAAGAGTATACTATATGGGCTATAATTAGTGATCTTTAGTAACTTCGGAAAGAGGAGGAAAAACCTCTTATGGGCTGTACAGCTGATTGGCTATTATGCAGCTGCTGCCTGCTGGTGATTAATTTTTATAATACAAGTAAAATAACCTTAATTTATTTGCATCATAAAAAATTCCCAAGGAAAAAATCCTTTGAGGGAAATTATGTTTAGCATAATCTGCGTACATAGCATCTTCATCTGTACTTCTATAAATACACTAGTTTCTAACATGATACTGTTAGACTAGTGACATATATTTATTTCTTCTTTTTTATCTAGACACCCTGCTAGGAAAATATAATTTCTTTTTGCAATTCATTTCCTCACTTTTTTTCTCCTCTTATTTAATTTACCTTATTTTCCTTTCTTGCAGTTGACTAATTTCACAATATACATAGTTTGGAGTTCTATTGGTTGAAATAATGAATTATTTATTTTGGATGGAAAAGATGGGAAGCTTAACCAACATAGTATATAGTGCTTCTGGGGGCTGCTTTTGTGTGCAACATTTTTCAGTTATCTTGTCTATGATGTAAAAAGGTGTGTGGTACCTCTGTTTTGTTCTAGGTTATTCAGGAACTAAAAAGTAAAGATATTAGTAAATCATTTCGAAAATCCATAAACAAAAAAAAGGGAATTACTGCAATTGGAGGAACATCTCCAATTTCCAGTGAGGGTACCCAACATTCTTACTCAGGTAAACAATTTGCTATTGCCAAAGAGACATATATGTGAAAATAATTCCAAGATTTTGCTACAGCTATTAATTAAAAGCTGGCTCTGCTGGATTTTGTAAAGAATTATTATTGTCTTGTCTAGAAAATCTGGCATGTTTAGGTAAAAGTAAAAGTCGTCCTTGCTCAAAAGCCAGTTGTATCCAACTCTCTGTTTATAGCCAAAGAGCCAGCACTGTCTGCATCTGCAGATGTTTCCGTGGACATGTGGCAGGCATACCTAGACACTGGAGTGCACGGAACGCTGTTTACTTTCCCACCAAAGTGGTACCTATTTACTGTATCTTCTTACAATTTCTTGCTTTCGAACTGCTAGGTTGACATGTTTACAGGTACAGTCAAACCTCACTTAAAGAGTAACTCGCTTAAAGAGCAGATTTTTTTCTGAAAGTTTGCTTCGCTTAACAAATAAAACCAACCAAAAACTCACTTAACAAATAAATCGGGGTTCGCAATCTATCCCCATCAGAAGTCACAATTGGTCACTCACAGTGGTGTTTTGCTTAAAGAGCAAACTGACATAAAGAGCAATCCTGTGGAACACAGTATGCTCTTTAAGCAAGGTACAACTATACAAATAAAGCACAATTAATCCAGGAACAAAAAGCAAGTCCTCCTTTGATCACTTATAGGCTGAAATCTTCTTTGCAGATCTCTGCTGCATAAGACTTATGATGTCATCACTTGTTACAGTTTTTCAGAAGTAAAACATTTCTTATTTCATTACTCCCAAAAGTCTTGAAGTTCCATTTTGTCTTGTGGACGCTGTTGGAAGTTACCATTACTGAGATACTGATCACTAGATCAGAAGAAGTAGTTTTTTGTTTTTTGAAAGCTTGTAAATCTGTAAATCTTTCATTTGTCAGCACATCTTTACTTTTCTTTTCTTTTTTTCCAAGTGTTCATTTCCCTCCAGTTGGTGCTGAGTCACTATTTGGAAAATCCTGTTCTTCCCAATGATGTGGGTGCAGTTGAGAAAGAAACCTCTAAGATTTGTTCTCATCCTCCAGGAAGGGACTAGAAAGGAACTGGCCTCAGTCTACATGCATAGATATTTGTGGCTAGCTACACCATGTATGCCCTCTGTATTGCAACAAATTTTGTAGGCTTCTCTATGCAGAGCTTGGGGATCTACTTTCAAGAGGAATGATTGTAATTCCAGACTGAAACCACATGTAACTGAACAGTGGCAGAATGATGCTCTGGAACTGAGGGCATCAGTCTTCCACAGGGATAATTAGGGCCTTCTGGAATTGAGCTACAATATCACTGTCTTGAAGTTAGTCTATCTATTACACTCATCACATGATAGCAGCCTGGCTCTTGAGAAATTTGATTGTTCTCCAGTATGCTGGTAGAGAACTCTTGGCTTGAATAGAGAGATCTAAGCTACACAGACTGCAAAGGAGTCTTCTGTTTCCTTGTTTTTATGTGCCATCAAGTTACTTCCAACTTGTGGTGACCCTATGAATTAGTGCCTTCCAAAAGGTCCTAAGCCAGGAGTTCTCAACCTACGGCCTGTGGGCCACACCCAGCCCATGGCACCATTTCATGTGGCCCACATTGCCACTGCTACTGCTACCTTAAGCAGAAATGGACTTTACAGTAGCATTTACAGCAGGGGAACTACCAGTCTGGCTTGCTCAGCTGTATGATGGGACATGGTCTGGCCTGCACCTTGAAAAGTTGAGAATCCCATCCTAAGCTCTGCTAAGTTCTTATAAAGTCAAGACCATCATGTCTTTTTTGGAGTCAATCCATCTCCCTCTTTTTCCTTGACTCAGCGGAGCTTCCTCTTTTTCCTATGATTGTCAATCTTACCCAGTATTATTGTTTTTTCCAGTAAATTTTGGCTTGTTGTGATGTGGGCAAAGTAAAATAGTACCAGTTTAGTTAGTTTCACTTCTTGATTCAGGTATAATCTTATCTAGAATCCACTTTGTATTTTTGGTGGTCTAGAATATCTGTAAAGCTACCCTCAAACACCATATTTCAAATAAATCATTTTTTCACTGTCATCTTTCTTCATTGTCCAGCTTTCATACGATATATGATAATTGAGAATATTGTAGTATAAATGACCTTTACCTTGATCTTCAGGGATATCTCCTTATACTTGAGGATCTTTTCTAGTTCCTTCATAACTGCCGTTCCAAGCTTCAATCTTTTTTTGATATTTTGACCACAATCTTATTTTGATTTGACCGTTGACCCAAGGTATACAAAGATTTTAATAATTTCCATTTCTGTATTTTCCATATAAAAATTATTTGATTTTCCATGCACATCCATCTCTTACTAAATATTAGGTGTCAAAGAGAGAAATAAGCATTGTGCTTTCCACCAGCTTTGCATCCTTGTAGGTGGAGGAACCATGGAACTTCTCAGTAGGGAAAACTGCTTTCTCTTATTTGCAAATATGAGCACTATTTATTTATGTATTTATTAAATTTAATACTAGTAGGTCTAATATGATCTCAACTTCTAATGTAGTGCTGAAGGACACTGTCTTGGAAGAGTGGTACAGAAGGATGGGAATTGGATAGGTTGATTCTTTGACCCTCCAATTATGTAAGATATTTGTTGTCCTACTTTTAAATTGAATTAACAGTTTGTTTGATTTTCCCCTTCTTTTTCAGAGGAAGAAAAAGTTGCTTTTGTTAACTGGATAAATAAGGCTCTTCAAGATGACTTTGATTGCAAACATCTTCTCCCTATGGATCCACTGGATGATAGTCTTTTTAAGTCACTTGCTGATGGCATCCTTCTTTGGTATATTTAGTACCACATTTAAAACTTACACACAACCCAAATTAAAAAACCAACAAACTGTGGTAGTGGACCTAAAGATTACTAAGTCTCACTGGTTTTCATATGAAAACTATACACATTCTTAATTCTTTCACTGATTTCAATAGTAGTTAAAACATATAAGAAAGAATTTTAACTGATGTGCATGTGAGTTTTGTATAAGTTACACAGCTAATTGTAGCTTCCTGACAAGGTGCCAGGATGTGTCTTGTTGTGCAGTTGAGAAAATGATCAGGCATGCAACTGAGGTATGCTCCAGCACCTCATCAGCTAGTTGTAGTTAGTAATTGAAAATTACCCCCACCCCCAATAAACTTCTGTTTTTAATGTCTTCATTTTTGATATCTGTATCAGCCCTTCTATACCTTAATTAAATACAACACATGGGATGTGGAGCAAGATGTTGAAATGTATTTACCCTTTTAAAAGGACTATTATTAGTCATCATTCCAATTAGCCATTTCCTCTATGGATCTTTGCCTCTTCTTGTTATATGTTTGTTTTATTGGCTTAAATCCCATAAGAAGAGTAGACCCATTGACTCAGTAAAGGTTACTTTAATCTTTGCTGATTCAGTGAGCCTACTCTAATTGCAACTTACTTCTGGGTTTCAACTATAGCACCACAAATATCTGCATGCACAATTGTATTTATCATATGTGAAATGTATTGTGTAGGCAACCTTTTACTTATTGCGAGGTCTGGGGGTTATACAGTGGACATCAGAATCACAAAGTATGACTGGAATAAACATTTTATTTTCATTTAGGTTACATTAAAGTATAATCTATGAGGATTGCTAAATTCATAGAGAATAGCTTGACTGATTAACTGATTTAGTGATTGATCCATCCATCCATTTCTATACAATTCATCTGACTTAAATGTCACTTTGGGCAGTGCTGATAGGTATGCGGAGCTACTGGAAAGCAACAATGGGCGAACATCTTTTGCCTTTATATCCTGTTTATGGGGGTCCAGGTGGTATTTGGTAGACCACTCTGGAAAGCAGACTGCTTTAACTGAGTTGAACATTCTTTCTGATTCAGTAAACCTCATCTTATATTCGTAGATTTGGAATACATTTGCATAATATATATATACTGAATAGTCTTCTTTCTAGCATATTAGAATTCTACAACCTCCTTCCTAATGTGATGGATTTTGTTTAAGGTTCTTTTTATTTATTTTTTCTACAATGAGAGAACATTTAGACATCCAGCTTTCTGAATGGGCATAGACTACAAAGACCTATGTTATATGTCTCTTTTCATAATTTAATTGACTTGGAGGTTGCTTAAAGTATATAAAGGCAGAACTCTCATAGTCCATATACAAGACAGTTTGCTGTCCCCATTTGTTTGTTTGTTTGAGCATCAGCTGCTATCATGAGAATGATTTCCTTTCCAGGTTTGAAGAAATAAAGATAAAAGCATTCTAGTTAGGAAAGTAGGTTAATATAAGAGCTTGCCTATTTGCACATTCAAGCACACATCTGTGAACTCTTGGTGGCTCTCAGCTGAATGAATAAGCTCTCTACTAAAAAGCCTTTAGTCTACATTTTGGCAGTGGATGATGCAGACGTTCTGTCTGTGGAGATTAATATTATAAGAGCTTGTTCAGTGATGCAAGACAGGCTACCTTACTGAACGTTGAACATATTTGTGTGAACGAGTTCTGTGCATCAGTTCAGATTTTATGTCCTGTGAAAATACTTCAGTAATTATGACCTGAATACTGTTATATTTTACTCTATGGAGAAAGAGACAGTGTTTATTCCAGTTGTCTACCATATGGCTGTAAGTGTACTGAGTTGGTACATGGCCAGAAATGCAGTGGACAACTGGGAAGACTGCAAGTCTCACTTGAATTTGTCTTTTGTGTACACCAGGATTCTGGCTTCTAATTATGCTGTAACTGACTGAGGCTTGATAATAATAATTTTGTGTCAGAAATTATTGTGGGTTGAAAGGATTTTTGTGGAAGAAACTCCATTCAGGAAACGCCCAAATGAGGCTCCTTTCATGTCCCCAAGACCTGGGGCAGAGACAGGCACTCAATCTGTCATGCAGCATCCAGGTCTTGAACTGCCGACTTGGCAGCCTTCCAGCTAACAAGGCAAGCTTCTTAACCACTGAGTCACTGCAGTCCACTGAGGCCTGATGTCCTTCATATACAGATTGTTGTACAATTACCTGAACTCTTCTGAGAATGCAGTAATAAACTGCTATGTTCAATCATCTGTGAGATATTTTGCTGCTGTTTATGTCTTAGTAAGATTTTACTTTAAACTAATAATTATTTTCAGGGGGATATTATTAAATATTTTATCTTTTCTTTCCCAGCAAAATGATTAATTTTTCCCAGCCAGATACAATTGATGAGAGAGCTATTAATAAGAAGAAGCTTACCCCATTCACTATATCTGTAAGTAAAGCACACCCAAAGCAGTTTATTTATATCTCCATTTTAAAAAATTACTGGAAAATGCAGGTTACCATTACTTTGAAAACTATTGCAAAATAAACTGAAGACTAATATATATGAACTTCTGGTTATGGATAGGTGCCAGAAATATTCTCCTATTCTTTTTCTTTTCTTTTCTTTCTTTTTTTGCAAAGCCAGTATTAATGTTTCCCATTAGTAGGACTTAGTATAAAGAATATTGCTCCTGTAACACTTTTTTTGAGTCTGGCCAGGTCATCCGGCTATGGTAATAGAGTAGACCATACTGCCAGTGATTCAAAACTGAGTATCAGCTGGCAGTTAACTAACCTGACAACTCTGAGGACCAATGGCCCTGAGTGCTGAAGTCCACAGCGAAAGGTGATGGTCCGGAAGTGGATTAAATCCCACTTGAATGCATCTTGATGGAGAGCAGCAGCTTCATCAATAATTGCCTGGCGCTGATGAGGACTTTGGGTGCCAAAAGGGCTCAGGACCAGAAAGTGACTTGCAAAATTGGATCAGTGGTATGGGTGTCATTCTGTGATGCAGAAGGCAGATGAAAGGCCACTGCATCATCATCATCATCATCATCATCATCATCATCATCATCATCATAATAATAATAATAATAATAATAATAATAATAATAAATCATCAAGAGGGTGGTGATTCAAATGTGATTAAATGAATAATTAATTAATAAATAATAAATTCTGTTTCTATTCAGAACAGACTTTTCAGAAGAATATATTGAATATTATGGACTGAGTCATGTACTATTTACTGACTGAAAATAGTATTACAGCTCATGTTTCAAGGCTCATTGTGAAACCTTTGTTAGTTTTGTTCTCTTTATTTTAAAGATAATAATAATTTCATGTCAGAAATTATTCTGGGTTGAGAGGGTTTTTTTCTGGAGAAACTCCACTCAGCGGATGCCCGAATGAGGCTCCTTTCATGTCCCCAAGATCTTTTGCCACTATTTATCTACTTGCAATTTCTTGCTTTTGAACTGCTAGGTTGGCAGGAGCTGGGTCAGAGACAGGCACTCAATCCATCACATAGTACTTAGGTCACAAACTTCCAACTTGCAGGCCTTCCAGCTAACACGGCGAGCTTCTTAACCACTGAGCCATTTGAACTGTAGTCATTATTCTTTAGAACCTGAATGTTCTACCTTGCAAATGCATTTATTTTTATTTTCCTTTTAGGAAAACCTGGATCTTGCACTTAATTCTGCATCAGCGATTGGCTGTACAGTTGTAAATATTGGATCACAAGATCTAAAGGATGGGAAACCACATTTGGTGTTGGGACTGTTGTGGCAAATCATTAAAGTTGGACTTTTTGCTGATATAGAGATCTCCAGAAATGAAGGTAACAAATTAAGAACTACTAGGAATGCTGAAGGCTGAGATACATGATAGTAAAATGTCTTCTTGCCTGCTCTGCTTCTGAAGTTTAAAATAAAAGTAAAGCAACATTCCTGGAAACTTTTTTGCAGCTCTTATTGGTTTGCTTAATGATGGGGAAGAATTAGAACAGCTAATCAAACTATCTCCAGAAGACCTCTTGCTACGCTGGGTTAATTATCACCTGGATAATGCTGGATGGAAAAAAATAAGCAACTTTAGTCAAGATATTAAGGTATAACTAAATTTACTGTCTAAAAATAAAAATATTGGTTTTTATTCTGAAACATTTAATAAGAACTTGCCAAGACTGTAATAGAACTCTTGCTACAGCTGCATTTTAACTCAAATACAAATACAGTGGAACCCCGTATAACAAAAAAAATCATATAACAAAGAGCCCCATGGAACCAAATTTTTTCGTTAAATGGGGTTCCATTGTAATTGTATCTGTAACTAAAACATTAAAAAAATTATTCTTCAATGATTAATAAAGAAAGTGTGCTGGTAAGTAGTTAAGGGAGCAATCCAATCTTCCCTGAAAAGCCAGGTAAAATCTGTGTTCTTTTCTCAACATTTTCTAGTTGGTGTTCATAAAAACTTTTGATGAGAGATTTTGCATTATTTATTTCAGGACTCAAAAGCTTACTACCATCTGTTAAATCAAATTGCACCCAAAGGAGGCAACAATGGAGAGCCTGCTATTGTCATTGATCTCTCAGGCCTTAATGTAAGTACATGTGTAAAATGTTCTTAGATCATGCAGCTGGAAGTCATTTAGTAAACAAACACAGGAAATTTGAAAATCAAGTTACACTTATATTAGTTAAGCAAATTTTTCTGGTGCACAAAGTTTAGAACAGGATCTGAAACAACTTCATGGCCATGTTGATTGGGAGTAGCGGAGTGAGGGGAATGATGGTCCTACACACCTAAAGAGCATCAGTTTGGGAAACATTGATGTAACTGATTTGGATAATAGGCAGCTTTGAACTTTTGATACTTTAAGCTGCTAATGTATTTAAATAGATATTTCCTTTACCTTGTAAGTATGTGGTTTGAGTGCAGGTTCTCTTCTGATCTACTGTTAATGATAAAGGCAAGATTTTTTTTACTTTAATATATGTTCATTGAAACACCCAGCTGAGAGACTGGTGTGGAGTGTCCTCAGAAGAATTGTTCCAAGGAGTTAAGAATAGGAAGACTATCACCATGATGATAGCCAATATTCAGAACAGATGTGGCACTTGAAGAAGGAGAGAGGCCCAGCCTGAAATTCTGCTGCTTAACATATTAAATTGCACTAGAGTAGGCCCATTGATTCAAATAAGTCCACTCTAGTGCAACTTAATATGCTAAGCAATAGGATTTCACTCATATTTTTTTTGAATCTTCTTACACTGTCCTCCTGGCCAGTATGTAATATAAAGGAAACATGAGCAGCTTGAAACCTACCCATAAAACTAAATACAGCAGTTTTGTATTTTTGCTGTCTGACAGAAACCATAAAAATAGACAGTTTTTATACACCTGGCAGATTGTAGTACATAATTCATTAAGCCACTCAGATGTACATAGGCAGGCCAGATTTAATGTTTGTAATGAAAATATAAATAGACTTTGTCTATAAAATATTTTTAAAATTATTATAGAACTGTTACTAAATATATGTTAAGCAGAGAATGAAAAAATAGACATAGATACTTTTGTATTTAAAAAATCATTTAAAAACATACATAGTGAAAAATACTACCATTTCATCACGTTGTCCCACCTTGCACGATATTTGGATTGCCACCATTTTCTTAGTTTGATTTTGTTTTCTATTATTATTCAGAATATCGTTAAGTATTGTTTCTCTACTCAAAAGGAAAGCAACATAACAAGTATGGCAAATGTATAGGGTCAGGTTTTGGAATCCAACCGAGATGAATCCACTAGCTCCGGAGAAAGGGTTCTGTGACTCCTGCTCTTATGATCATTGAGGCGGCTGGCAATTTGAATCAAGCAGCAAGCTGGGGTGTTATGGGTTTCTCTACGCACCTGCTGTAGGTGATGTGTGGAGCCCAGAAAGAGCACAAGAAGAAGTTAACAAATAACATATTGTATTTGCCAGCATATAAAACCCACTCCCCGACCTTAAAATACACTGGGAAAATTGAGTGTGTGGGAAATATGGTATTCACTGTATATAGTGGCCTCTAGTGGGCCATTTTGGAAATACACTAAAACCCCAAGTTACAGAAGCCTCAAGTAAAGGAAAACTCAACTTACAGAAGGAAATCCTGAGAAAATGACATCCTGAGTTACAGAAAAAACCCAAGTTACAGAACTGGTTTCCACAGAGTGCATTGCATCTGGGAGGGTATATAGTGCCAGCCCTGCACCATTTTAGAGTCTGTGGGTGGTGCGAAGAGTCATCTCTTGAAGATTTGAGTGGGGTTTTTGGTGAGGAAGCTGCAAGCGGGCAAGGGGAGCCACTCTTCCTTCCGCCGGATGAATTTCGCCACCGGGCTGGATGGAAGTCTGGCCACAGTGCTAGCTGTCCGTCTATGCCAAAGGCTGCCTGAGGACTCACTTCTTCTTCTGCCGAGTCATCATCGCTGAGTCAACATGGACAGGGTCAACAGCCCTGTGGCCCTGTTATGACTCGGTGGAAGGATGGGTGAGTCGTCAGTCAGCCTTTGGCACAGATGGACAGCAGTGTTGCGGCCGGACTTCTGTCCAGCCCTGTGCCCTGATGTTGAGCAGCTCCCCTCACCCACCGGTGGCTTCTTTAGCAAAAGAGCTCAGGATGTGGGCAGCCCCATCTGGTGGACATCGGCGAGGAAGGTGCACATGACACCGACCATCAGGAAGAAGTGCCAGAGCCCAGGAAAGTGGTGCTGGTGGAGCTTTTCTCATGTGGTCGAAAAGGTAGGGAGTTTAGCTGCGTCTTTCCCATTCCCTTTTACTGTGTGTTCTGCATTTTTTCATATATATTTGTTATTATTTTGGGAGGTTGGGAACTTTTTTCCCAATGCATTCCTATGGGAAAATGTGGTTTGACTTAAGGTAAAAGTCCCGGAATGGATTAATTCCATAAATTGGGGTTTTACTGTACAGTATGTAGTTCTGGGAGCTTGTGAGGAAGGGAGGGGCATTTTGGGTTGCACCTTTAAGAGGTTTTCTAGTCTCAAAGCAGGAATTGGGGAGCGATTTGGATGAGTTCTTCAGTGGGATAGGAGATGGATTATGAAGAACAGGTTCAGCTGGCACTGAGTGAAGGGAGCCATCGGAGTGGGGTGTGGGGTAATGCTTTTCCCAGCCAGGGAGTTAAAACATCAGTCAGCCTTACTCTAACTGGGAGTTCAGAAAGGGGGTTGTTTAACCTTTCATGCCAATGTAATGATATCACTGCTCAGCGACAGTGGGGCAGGGAAAGTGGGCCTTTTAAACCAGAACACTGTAAAATCATTTCCAAATTCATGAAAAAATGTAGAAAATTATTTCCCCCCTTATATTCTGATGTGTCTTATATGTTGGGAAATACGGTATTTTTTTAACCATATATTACTTCTTACAGCTCAATTTAGACCAGCGTGTTAAGTCTAAGGTGAAGAATATTTGAAGTCTAATATGAAGAGTAGATTTACAGATGCCAAGATTAATTTGTCTAAGATATTTGTTCATTTTAAATTATTTTTCTAGGAGGATAATGACCTGAAGAGGGCTGAATATATGCTTCAACAAGCAGAAAAATTGGGTTGTAAACAGTTTGTGACTCCTGCTGATGTAGTCGCAGGCAACCCTAAACTTAACATGGCCTTTGTTGCAAACCTCTTTAACACATATCCTGCCCTGCAGAAGCCAGAAAGTTCTTCATATAACATCAATTTACTAGAAGGTAAACAGTCTATCAACATACACCGATTGTCACATTAGAGAGGGGGAATTACATGTACAAATAAGCCTTTCTTGGTGAATTGATGATACGTAATTGACTCAGAAGCTTTACAGTCTCACATTAAAAATAGCAAAGATCAGGGCATTGAGTCACTGAATAACAATTTTAGTCAGCCAATCCATATTCAAAATATTATTGCTGTTTTCCTTTCTGGGTATTTCATGGAGAATTGAATTCACTGGTTAACTACTACTGTATGACATTTTCATAAGACTGGTCATGTTAGGTTGTGCAAGCATGTCAGACTCTCCCAACAAAAAAACAAAAAAATTTGTGGCACCTGAAAAACTATCTGCTGTTTTTTAATGTGAACTTTCATGGATCAAATCCACTTCCTCAGATGTAAGGAT
Source organism: Furcifer pardalis (assembly GCA_030440675.1). Lineage (NCBI taxonomy): Eukaryota > Metazoa > Chordata > Lepidosauria > Squamata > Chamaeleonidae > Furcifer > Furcifer pardalis. The sequence goes on from CP126890.1 coordinate 262,501,041, forward strand.
GAGACTGTATGACTATCATATTTATACATGGCCAGGTGGGAATACGGATAAGGGGCAAAATGATTATGGTTTGTTACTAAAGGCTATTATGTTTTGAATGATATCAGTTTATAATATAACTGTAGTATAATTGACACACGTGGCAAGCTGTGTGAATCAGTGTGGCATTTCACACTTTGTAATGTCTGAGGAATCTTTGACTGATAGTCAAGTCCTTTTAAGTGGGTCTCCAACCTTTAGTAACAACCCACAATCATTTTGACTCATACCTGTATTCCTACTTTGGTCATGAGGCCATATATATATGACACTCATATAGTAACACTCTTTTGCCCGAAGAACTATACTTGAACCACAGCAGCTCACATTAAACTATATCAGCTAGTCTTCAAGGTGACACAACGTTTTTGTCTTTAGTTTTTTGTTTTTTAAAAAAACTACAACATAAAAATAGATATAAATTAAGAACTGGTGGAACACAGCTTGGATTTTATTTAGCACAATCTGTTTAATAGTGGCCAGTCAGTTGCTTCTAGAGAGCCAACAAGCAGGGTATGAAGCCACAACCCAGTCTGTGTAATTCTCACTTTTCTGTGACACTCATTCAGCTTGCACCAATTACAATCTCTCTACCTCACTGTCTTCACAGAGTGGTTGTGAGAGTAAAAACAGAGAGTGTTGTTCACATTGAGAAAAGGTGAGATATAAATACCATTAATAATGGTATATTCATACCAGCAATTCATATTTAGAAGTGCATTGCCTCTAATCCTGAAGGTTCCACTTAGCTCTTGTTTTTCAAAACACCTGAGCCATCACCCTATCTAATGGCAACAAATTCTGTAAGTTAACTACACTGTACGAGGTTCTTTCCTTCATCTGTCCTAAATCCCTTGCCAGCCTCTTCAAAAAGAACATGTCCATTAACAACTACACAATGACTGACTATTCAGAGTTGTTACCTGGCCATCGTTCAATAAAAATGTGAAGCAAGTGCCCAGTGCTAATTGGACAGTTACTGGCTTCCATTCCTTCTCATTCCTCATGCATGAGATGTTTTAGTGCCAGTGAAGGATATTCACTCTTGTATAAATATCTACTGTATTTCAGAAACATCATTTTCATTAGGAATACAATAGGGAAGGGAGAGGTTTAACTCCTTCCAACTGTTGCAGTCCCATTTATCATTAGTACTCCCAGTAGCTAATAATTATATATTAACATATGCATATAATAAGTAAAGAGACATTTAATGTGTACTTTAACTATATACACATTCCCTCTTCCTTCTGAGTAATGTATGTATAGTATTTGTAATTTCACATGTTATACCAGCTTCGTAAATGTGTTTTATATACAATAGAATACTGGTAGTGTTTTGCCCAGCCTCAAGGCCAAAACAGATAATGCTGGGATATCTTCTGTGTAGTTCTGGGAAACAACACTGAAGGAAAGGATGCTTAATTATACTCTTCTTTCATTTTATGAATCTACACAAATGTCTTGACATTGCTATTTGCCCCACAATGGGAGAACGTATACACCTGTGTGATGTCTGAGAACATTTTCAGATGAAGGGTCCTTCTATAGGCAGTTTGAAAGCACTTTACAGTTCTTGTCTTTTTTAAATGGCTTTTTCATGTTAAAGGGAAAGGTGGAAGAAATTTTGGGGAAACAAAGGCCATTTATGAGTAGAGCATGATATTCTATGAAGACACTGTGAAATTCAGTAAACAAGAGAAGGCAAGGGTATGCCAATTATGTTTAAAATTGCTGTGGTTTTTTTAACCACAAAACAAAAAGTAGAACAATTTGTAGTAGATGGGGTGGGAAATAGTACAGAATAAAGGAACTAAACACCTTCTTTCCTAATGTATGCTGAATTGAAAAAAGCAAGGGTTAGGGTGGGAAAGGAAATCTGATCAGAGTTCTTCCAGCATCTCATCTAGTTTGGACCTCAAAGGCTTCATTTTATAGTAGTCAGTCTTTCAAATATTATAATATGAATGGTGAGTACATTCATTTCTTGGTATTTGTTTCGTAGATGAACTGTCAAAATCTGACAATTCATAATTTCCCAATTTTTCTTCATGAAATCCAGATTTGACCCCTCCTAATGTAGGTACTGTATTTAGTATTTTTCTTTAGTTTGTACATGTGTTTATCTTCGGTCTTCTGACTCCTTGCTTCTCCATGCTTGCTTTTATTATGATGACTGCTTCCCTTCTAATTATATTCCTGCATTTGTTATCTTTTTTTTTAATATGCCAGTACAACTGAGTAAAGAATATTTATAACATACATCCATCCATAGTATTAAATAAATGCCAGCTTGTCTTCTGCTTGCATAATTTAGGAACTATATGTTGAGGCTCAGGTGGTCATGTGAAAAATAAGGCTTGTATGTCTTCAACAGTTGCATGGCACAGGGAATTTCAACAGGTATAGCATGTGTTGCAGGATACATCAGTTGAAATTCTCTCTACTGTATTAAAGATACAAACACCCTGTCTTTTCTTCTCTGACCACCATCAGCAGTGAATTCTCAGCAAAATAGGAACATTTTAGCACCTGAAATAGTGTAATATCCTTTCTCTCTACCCAAAAGTTGGAATTGAATGTAAATCCAGTTTGCAGACATAGGCTGGATCCAGGTATGCCTCTTCATGAATGGAAGAGATCCTTCCTAGAGAGAGGGAACCAGGATCCAGTTGAAGTATCCATCTGGAAGAAAGGAGTAGGGTGGCTGTTTTCCTTTAGTCTTTCATTTCTCAGTACCACATTCCACAATCTTCTAATAGGTCTCCTGACCCTCTGAAGAGTTTTCTAGTAGTCAAAGGGTGTGTGCTGAAAAGGAGAAAAAATGTGTTTGTGTATGAGAGAGAGAGAGAAGCAACTCTGCTAAATCCAACTCTGGACCAATCTCAATAAAATTAATTGGATCTATAAAAATGCTTATGCATATTGCCCTTTAAAGAAATATTGTTAGAAAAATTCACATGCCACCTACTGGCATAGTTTAAGATAATTCTCAACAATCAAACATAGTTTTGATATGATAAAAAAATCAGAATTTTGCAACCATTAAAAAACACCACCAAGAAAAGTAACATACAGCTAATAATTCTGATAAGACCCTACAAGATAAATGTCTTTTCAACCTACATCAACAAAAATATTGAGTAAGTGTCTCTGATGAGTGACTCACACAGTTGAGTTGATGCCACAGAAGCATCTTATGTTTTTGTCTTTGATGGACTTCTAATAGTGTTCATAATTGATTGGGAAGTTAGTGCAGGAAGAATTGATCTTCACATATTTTGACCTCCAGCATTTTAGGATCTTATTGGTAAAAACCAGCCCATTGAATTGAAGCCAGATTCTAATACAAAGATTGCTAGTGTAATGAATAGAAATCAGATCAGGACTCAAAAAACCTTCATTGAAAAGTGTCACTCAGCCATGAAAATTCACTGAGGGTAGTGGTGCTGGTAAAAATAGCCTCTTAAATATCAAAAATAACTCAGAAAGTGTAAGATTGCCATAAGTCAGAATCAACCTGATAAGATATCACATCACTGATACAACTATAATTAGATTAGGATATTATTTGAAAAACACAAATCCTAAAGCATTGTGATCATCCTAATTAGTACCAAATGCAATTTTTTATTTATTTTATCCCCTTCAAGGATAGCCCCATGTGGAATCTATTGCGTTGATTTCATATGAAAATGATTAAAGTATGTATGATTGTGATTAAATCCACATTTCCTAATTTTTGAATGTCTCTCATTTAGAATTTTTCTTGGAATATGCCAAATGTTGTAGTTCTCTAAGAGAAAGAGGATTTTACTGCAGGTTCATCCTGTTGCTAATTTATACTTGGAGATGGAATATTCTGTGTTAGAGTATTATGGAACAGGAAAAAGTTATGAGATACTGATCCAATATCACTTAGAAACAGAGAGTTATCTTTATAGGTCTTAGAATCTGCTGAAGCTTTGTTATTACAGGAACATAAAATTGACCACAATTGAAGTTGTTTAAACATTTTGGTCATTTTTATTATGCCCAATATTCTGCCAACATAAAAAAGAGAATTGATCAGGAGGCACAATCTACTTCAGCTACCCCCTTGCTTATTATCTCAACATAATACATAGTAATGATACATGTCTTAGATCTTGTGTTTTTCTCATTACTTGCTCTACTTCCCACACAAAATGCTGTCTATATTCCCAAAAGGTATATTCTGAACAGTGGAAAAAGTTGGGGTGGGGGCAAAGAAAAGCTGGCCAGCTTTCAACCATATGAAAAGCTTATGAATTCTTATGTGTCTTTATAACAAAGAATATTATTTAGAGTGGCATATTAAATACAGTGTGTTATTTTTAGTTCTACAGTTCCTTTTAGTCAAAATTGCCTTCTTTCAACTTGCACGCTATTGCTTCTATTTGTCTAGAGTGTTTTTTCCCCTTGGCATTGTTCAGCATGCCATTTTAATTCTCAGTGTGAGTGAAATTGCTGAATATTTCCTTTAGTATCTCCGAATATTTGCTTTAGCATTATGTTTTCTATAAAAGGCTTTTCAGAAAGCATTTGCCAGTTGTCTTGAAATGTTCAAGCAACATTAACTCAAACAGATATTATAAATAGTATGATAAATAGTTTGATCACTGATTCACAAAATAGATTATTCTCTACATTTTACAAATATGATTCCCCCTCCATATATGTAAATTCTGCTGAACTTAGAAGTATTTAATATTTGAGCAGACTCCTATGGCACTTTTAATAAATAAGATTGTATCTTGTAACATATGATAGTCACAGTCCACTGGAGTACTTTTATAGACAGAATATTATAGTCTCTATACAGACTAATTTGCTATCAAGCATGAATTAGCGGGAAGGCTGGAGTAACAGAAGAGGAGCATAACTAGAGGTTGGCAGAAAAATATCAAAAATACCAAAACACTTGTTGACCTATATAGCAGAAAGAGGTCCTATGGAACCCAAGATAATAAAAGTAGACTGTGCCATTTTGAACTGCAGGGAAGGACACCTCATATCAGTGCCTGCTGTCATAAAAACACCTTCCTGAATGACAAACTTCAGTATCAGCTAGAGCTCCTTCTACTGCCACAGTTTTCCATGTGCAGGGAGTATTTTATTAGGGAGCATTTAACAGTGTAGGTCCGTGGTGGCTTAGTGGTTAAGATGCTGAGCTTGACATCCAGAAGGTTGGCATGTCATTAGGTCAGTAGCTCAAGACCCAAGTGCTGCATGATGGATTGAGCTCCTATTGTCTGTCCCAGCTCCTGCCAACCTAGCAATTCGAAAGCAAGAAATTGCAAGTAGATAAATAGGTACTGCTTTGTCGAGAAAGGTAATAGCATTTCATGCACTTCAGCATCTAGTCATGGCTGCCAGATGACCTCAGAAACGTTTACAAACATTGTCTGCAGACAGCACTGGCTCTTTGGCTGAAAATTGCGATGAGCACCATCCCTTAGCGCTATGATGGTGAACCTTGGCACCCCAGATGTTCTTGGACTTCAATTCCCAGGAGCCCAAGCACCCTGTGAATCCACACTAATGGGTTTACTATCTGGCCCATGCTGCCCTCATCACTCCAGGAAGCAGAAATAAAACACGCCTGTATGGGTGCATTTTACTTCTACTTCCAGGAGCGATGAACACAACGCAGGCAGGATGAATCACAGCAAACCCATTCGTGTGGATTCACAGGTTGCTTGGGCTTCTGGGAATTGAAGTCCAAGAACATCTGGAGTGCCAAGGTTCGCCATCACGGCCCTAGAGTCAGATATAACTGGCTTTCAAGTAAGGGTGACTTTTACCTTTACCTTAATGGTGTAATCTCTTTCCTACAGTTTGAAATAGTATACAGGTGCTTAATTCCCCCGTTTTGATTTTCTACCATCCTGTTCTTATTTCATTCTGCTGCTTCTCTAGACACAGAACCTAGGCAGACCCACCGAAAGCCTTTTAAGCAGATACTGTTTACGAAAAACAGTAAGACTCCATTTCTATGAAAATCAAACATAATTCCCAGTAGGCTTCTCTAACTTATATTTGATTGATTAAGGCTACGCTTAACATTGGAAGGTTCCCATAACAGATCAGATTCCTGTGGGAGCCATCAAGTGCTACACTTTCAGAATTCACTTGTCTTCCCTACAGTCAGAATTGGCCCAGAAGAGAGCAAGTAGGAGCACTGAATGTAGGTTTGTCTTATGCTAGTTTGTTTCTGTTTAAATACTTATAATTTTTCTTGTCCTTTCTTGGTTCCGCATAAGATGAGAAATATGCATTTGCCAAGAATTAATTATAAGGAAAATGTATTGTGAGGAAAAGTCAAGTAGCATTAATTTATAATAGGGGCAAGCAAGATGATCCTGAAGGTGTTGCAACAAAGGCTTTTATATAAAGTGAGAAAGACCTCATGTTCAAGCCGGATTCTGAAATGGAAGAGGTATCTGAGATCACATTGCAAACTATCAAATAATTTCAGAAGAAGATCACCTTGTGTTTTATAGAGAACAGCAATGCCTTTCAATGTGTGGATCATGAGACACTATGGGTTATTCAGAAATAAGTGAGTGTGCCTCAGTACTTGAGGCACACTCATTAATTAGCAATTAGTACTTGATTGTCCTGATGTATATCATACAAGAAGCTACAGTTAGGACTGTATATGGAGAGACCGAATGATTTCCTATAGGCAAAGGTATCAGGCAAAGGTATCAGTGGTGGGCTCCAAAAAAATTTGCTACCACACTGTGGGCGTGGCCAGGGGGAAAGCCAGCCAGAATTTCTGCTACCAGTTCTAGTGAACTGGTGCAAATCTGCTGATGCCCACCACTGATTTTATCTGTTGAATATGTACATAGAATATATCGTACAGAAAGCCAGTCTTCAGATGAAGGAGGAGTGAAAACTGGTTGAAGAAACATCAGTAATTTAAGACATGCAGATTACACCATCTTATTGCAGAATGCAGGAATGAGTTGAAATAACTTTTAAAGAAGGTGAAAGAAGAAAGTGGCAAAAACAGGACTGCAGTTGAACATAAAGAAGATAAAAATCATGATAGGAAGACATTGAAATAGTGAAAGAATTTCTATACCTTTGTTCAATCATCAGTCCCAATGGAGACTGCAATCACAAAACCTGAAGAAGATAGAAACTCAGAAGGGCAGCAATGACACAATTAGAAAGTATCAAGCATAGGGATGTGTCATTCAAGATCAAGACCAAAATTATCTACAGTCTTGTACAGTATTTCAGATTACTGTGTATAGGTGTGACAGCTGTACAGTAAAGAAAGCTGACAAGAAATTTTTTGAGTTGTTTGAACTACAGAGCTGTAGGAGAGCTTTGTGGATACCCTGGACTGCTAGAAAAATAAAAACCTTGGTCCAAGAGCAAATCATGCCTAAATTGTCTCTGCAGGCCAAACCAAGGCTGTCCAACTTTGGGCACATCATGAGAAAACAAGATGCTCTTAAAAAGACACAATAATGCTGAGAAATGTTGAAGGCAACGGGGGGGAAATGGACAATCAAATGTGAGATGGATTGACTCCTTACAGATAGCTTGAATCTGCAGGATGCTGATGGGCTGTTGAGGACAAGACATTCTGGAGTTCTCTCATGCATAGTGTTGCCATATGAATGTGGTACAGTCAAACCTCGTATAAAGAGCGCCTCGCTTAAAGAGCAGAATTTTCTCTGAATGTTCGCTTCGCTTAACAAATAAAACCAAGCAAAAACTCACTTAACAAATTTATCGGGGTTCGCAATCCCCCCAACAATTGGTAATTTACAATGGTGTTTCGCTTAAAAAGCAAACTCACTTAAAGAGCAATCCTGTGGAACGCATTATGCTCTTTAAGCAAGGTACAACTGTACTATATACTGTGGTTACATGACTTGGTGGTGTGTAACTACAGTAGTATACAGTTTTCTTAGCCCTACACTTTATAAACAAAGGTACACATTTAATGTTAATGGTATTGATGATTTCTACTAGGTAAATATTACAGTGGTACACATCAAAGGGCTTAAAAGAACATTAGTGGTATAGTAGTCGAATTCTGAAGAACTAGGTTGAAATGCTGTCTTATGCAATTCACTGGATAACTTACTGCAACTCTCTCTGTTAAAATGGTTGTTGGATTACCCCCATGTTGCTCTCTTAAACTTTCTTGATTACAATTGTTATACTGTATACAGCTTGTGCAAGCTACATATTTTAAACACTTCAGTTTTATTTTCTTCTACACTTAGTGGTTTTCTTCACCTTCCATATCATAAAGAATTACATTTTACAGTAAATATCTATCCTGCTTTGCAATGCAATACTTTTATACATTACAGAGATGTGTTATTTTTTTTCTTATAAGGCTAAATCCACTTTTAGTCCCAACTAAGGTATATGCATTGAATGAATGATATTAATCTACACTAATGTAAATCCCATTGGTTTCTGTAGATCTGTCTGGTGGGAACTAAAACTGAATTTAGTCCTGAGAATAGTAGTACATATTAAATCAGATAATTAAATGAGGGTTAAATCAAATTCTCTACCTTTTTGCTGCAGGAGAAAGTAAGGAAGAACGAACATTCAGAAACTGGATGAATTCTTTGGGTGTAACACCTTATATTAACCATTTGTACAGGTAATACACTTATTCTTGAATTAGTTTATTAATTGAACCACTAGACAATACAATCCTTGCTCATTAGTCTTTTGGAAAGCATAAATTTATTCCAGTGGGGTTTACGATTGTATCTTTTAATTCTGGCTAAGATACAGCAACAACATAATATCACCTGCACCTCCATTTCTCCCCCAGCTCATCTATGCAAGTCACCCATTAGGGCGAGTAGGTGTTATGATAGAGAAACAGTGCAAACATAGAGCAAATATCGTTGGAAGAAAAGAGATAGGTCTGGTTTTTTTGTATGACTTCAGTATATCCTGTACACCACTGCAGTACTGCACAGAGTTCTAGAATGCATATTGTCAGTTTATACGGGGAGTTGATAATATTAAATGGGACACAACATCCAAGGGATAAATATTATTTCTAGTATGTCTCAGCATGATTTTGCTGGTTTTATTGAGCCAGTCTACTTATACAGTAATACCTCAGATAACGATTGCATCGGATAACGCTAAAACCGCATAATGATGCAAATTTTTAAATTTTTTTTTGCATCGGATAGCAATCTTTTAGTGTTATCCGATTCAATCAATCGTAGCAGCAGGGTGGCTGGAAGGCTGAATGGGGGCTCCCTGTTGGCTTCTCCGGTCACCCTGCAGCTGATTCGAATCCCCACATTTTGGCTTGCTGCAGAGGCCCAGGAGGTCTGGGAATTTTAGAAACAGCGCGGATCAGGTCCCCCAACCTCCCCGGATGTGGCAGGGGTGGCAGGGAGCCTGAAATGGGCAAAGAAAATGGGCTTTTTTTGCCCATTTCAGGCTCCCCACCACCCCTGCCACGTCCAGGCAGGGGAATTTCGGAGAATGTTGGGAACAGCGTGGATCGGGTCCCCTGACCTGCCTGGATGTGGCAGGGGTGGCGGGGAGCCCAAAATGGGTGGAAAAATTGACTTTTTTCCGTCCATTTTGGGCTCTCCGCCACTCCTGCCATGTCCAGGGACGTCGGGGGACTTGATCCGTGCTGTTCCTGATGTTCCCTGACCTCCCCGGGTGCTATGATCACAGCGTGCGATCAGTGCTTGGGTTGGGGGATTGAACGGACGCGCGCCCATTTCAACCCCAGTCCAAGCAACCGATCCCACAATGCGATCTGCCTGTCTCTTTGGAAAGGGCAGTGGGGATTCCACTCATGGAATCCCCACTGCCCTTTCCAAAGAGGCAGGCAGATTGCCGCCGCCCCCCCCCCCCCCGGTTCCCTTTCCAAAGAGGAAAGGGAACGGCTTTTTTAAACATTGTGCAATCAATGCATTGCACAATGTTAAAAACCGGATAACGACAAGACTTGTGTAACCAAGTCTCATCATCATCCGAGGTACTAGTGTACTTCAATTAATGATTGTCAGTGTTGACAGTTATCAGGGATGAGGAATAGGTACCACTACAGAAGCTGTTGAATTTCCATTCCAGTCATTCCTCACCATTGGCTATAGTGGTTTGGGCTGTTGGCAGAGACAGTACAATAATATTCAGAGGGTTACCTAATATTCCTCCTTCAATATATAACACCCAAGATTAAAACTATATGATCTAGTAATAACATATTAATTTACTGTTGTATAATGACTACTGACTGTTAGTAATGATACACTACTAGATAAATCCAGGGAGCACATGGTTTTTCTCTCCAATGATCTGTCATTTATCTCTCTTTATTTATCCCTCTCTGTCTCATTGTGGTTTTGGACTAGTGACCTTGCTGATGCTTTAGTAATCTTCCAGTTATATGAAATAATCCGTGTACCAATAGAATGGAATCATGTCAACAAGCCACCATATCCTACCCATGGAGGTAACATGAAGAAGGTTGGTTTAAAAAAATGTATTCTAAATGGCAATAACCATTTAACTTTATGCTTAGTATAATTGAGTATCTGTTGATATAACATATAAATGGATTTGATATCCTTAGATTATTAATCATTTCAGTCATGACATATTAGAGCCATGAAGTAGCATCCAATGTATAGCAAGCCTAGTAGGATTTTCAAAGTATGTGAGATATTTAAGGAGAGGTTTTACAAGGCTTACTATACAGTGAATTTCTATGGCTGAGTAGAATTGAATTCAAATCTCCTGCTTCCCAATCACTCACTTTATCGACCACACCATACTGGCTCTCTGTGACATATTATTAAGGCTACAAGTCATGAAATTAAAGCAAGTGATAATGTCTTGGTATAGACCTTGAGATACAATCCAGTAAATTAGAAGGTAGACTGTCTGGGATTCAGACTGAGGGATGTGAATCAGGAAGAGAAGCTTACAGAAATGTTGTTGTTGTTGCTCAGTTGTATAGTCGACTCTGACCCTTTGCGACCCCATGGACCATTGCCCACCAGGAACCTCTGTCCTCCACCATCCTCCTCAACCAGCCCAGTTCTGTGCCCATTGTCTCTACAATACCTAGCCATCTCATTTTTGGCTGCCCCCTTCTTCTTTTGCCCTCCACCTTTCCCAGCATCAAGGCTTTCTCAAGTGAATCATCTCTTCTCATTTAATGTCCAAAGTACATTAGCTTCATCTTTACTGTTTGACCTTCTAAGGAGCAGTCAGGGTTGATTTCTTTAAGATCGACCTATTTGTTCACCTCGCTGTCTAGGGGACTCTCAAAACTCTCCTCCAACACCACATTTCAAAGGCATCTATTCTTCTGCGCTCAGCTTTCCGTATGGTCCAGCTCTCACAACCATACATTACCACTGGGAATACCATTGCCTTGACTAATTGAATTTTTGTTTGCAAAGTGATGTCTCTACTTTTGACTATGTTCCCCAGGTTTCTCATAGCTTGCCTCCCAAGAATTATTCGCCTTTTTATGTCTCTTTATATCAATCTTCTCCAACATTTTGGACTTTAGTACCAATCAGCCTCAGCCACTACAGATAGTCTTCTGGAAGGAAGGCTAGTCCAAAATACCTGGAAGCAGCAGCTGAGAAAGGCTGATCTATAGTACTGAATGTCTTATAAATCTTTTACTTCTACAAAATACCAATAGTGGATGAAGCATTGAAACAGGATGGAACAACAGAGAGCAGTTAGATGGAACACAATAGGAAGAAAAGTGGCAGCAAGCAGCTGCTTGGCAAGGAATTTCTGTCCACCGTTAACATACTGCTTTAAAAAGGCAGGCATTTTTGAATGCTGTTTACAGGGAAGCCAGAAAAAGAAGCATGCTTTATATTTTGTTCCTGTCTAGAAATGAACCTTCTCTTTCCAATATGATATTTTCTATTACACGCACAAAGCAAATACTTGCATAGAATCTGAAAAACTGTCAAGAACAGAGATCTTTCCACAGTTTTGTTCTTTGACAGCTGGTTCTTATTCAGCAACATGTTAACAAACAGCCAAGCCAGCTGCAGTGGAATCAGTTAATAATCCTGCATATTCATAGCATTTCCAAATTCAAGGATGTACAATTGAATGACATTGTTAGATACAAATGGGATATTTTACAATACTGCATGTTAAAAAGAGAGATGTGTTCTTCTGAATCTCTAGGGCATGTGCGCTAGAAGCATACAGTTTTGCAGTGGTTTGTGATATAAAGGTAGTACTCTGTGTACCCAGAAAAGACATTTAATTGAAAGAAGTGAGATAAAAAGAAAAGAAAAGTAATTATTTTAGTCTTTCCTATAGTGCTTCATACGTTTGAATCACATAGAAATATTCATATACTGTATCCCTCATTTTGTTTGATGCAATAATTGCTTTGTTTAAATGTTTTCCATCTATGTTTGTGTATATTAAATTTACTAATGTTCTTGCTTTGCTGATATTGTGGCTGATTGGTACCTCACAAAACATCATAGTAAAATAGTATTGTTCAAAATAAATGTAGTTTCCTAACCCAAATAATAACTGTCATTTCTATAAACAAATCACTTTTAGCTTGAAAACTGTAACTATGCAGTGGAGCTGGGGAAGAATAAAGCCAGGTTCTCACTAGTTGGTATTGGTGGACAGGACCTTAACGAAGGCAATCCAACATTGACACTGGCATTGGTATGGCAGTTAATGAGAAGGTGAGGATTTCTCACACCTTATGTAACTCAAAACTTTTCATGCCAAGTTGTTTTTCATTTGCTTGTCGCTGAACTTTTCATTTCATCTATAAAATCAAACTGCAGATCAGTTACAAACACCATGTCCTTTCTATTGCAGGTACACTTTGAATGTACTATCAGACCTTGGAGAGGGGGAGAAAATAAATGATGAAACTATTATTAAATGGGTAAACCAAACTCTTGCAAATGCAAATAAGACCACTTCAATAACTAGCTTCAAGGTAATGACAGCACTATTCTAAGAAAGAAAATGTGAATTAATTAGTAACAAAACTTTGATAGGAATGAATTAATGCTAATTAACTTGTGAACCACCCACTAAGTGCTATGGGGTGGTATATAAATGTAATTGCTTTGCTTTTCATACTATTGATTCAACACTTCTTCCTTAAGCTGCCTAGAAAGCAGCTGCAAAATGTCTTTGAAATTACATGAGTCCTCAGAAACACACTATTTAATATAAAAACATAATAATATGGATATAAGATCTTGTACATATGTAAAATTGTTTATAAAGGACCTGGAATGTTTATCTGCAATTTTTCTCACTTTTTTTAAAAAAAAAGAAAGCATGTTTAGAGGAAATGTAAGGTCTTTGAACATAGCAGGATGATTTAAAAGGAAGATTTTCATAGAGACCAATGTTAAATAGTTTCCTGTTTTTGAAGTGGAGATGGAGAACTTTTGTCATTTGATGTAAGAATGAAACCAGCAAAAAAGTACATTACTGTATAGCAAAAGGATTAAAATCTGCTGCTTCAACAATATGGCAATCACAGTTTGGAAACAATTTACATTTCGCAAAAGTATCAAAGTTCTGATAATATATTAAGAAATATTTACTCATTAATAGGGAACAAAATAATGGCTGTTACTATTAATTCTTGCACAGCAGTCTGTGTTCACTAAAAACATGAACAGCAGTTTGGTTTAGTACAGACCTTATTTTTATCAACTGCAGGAGGATATCTGCATGGAACAGTTGCCAAAATTCTATTGTGAAATAGGTTTCCCTTGCTCGAAAGCCAGTCGTATCCGACTCTAGGGTTCAGTGCTCATCTCTGTTTCAAAGCCGAAGAGCCAGCACTGTCTGCTTCTGCAGATGTTTATGCGGTCATGTGGCAGGCATGACTAAACACTGGAGTGCACAGAACACTGTTTACCTTCCTACCGAAGTGGTCCCTATTTATCTACTTGCAATTTCTTGTTTTCTAACTGTTAGTTTGGCAGGAGCTGGAACAAAGACGGGAGCTCATTCCATCATGCAGTACTTGGGAATCGAACTGCCTTCCGGTCAGCATCTTAGCCACTTGAGCCACTGCAGTCCTTATTGTGAAATACTGTTTGTTTAATAGGCAGCTGTGGAAAAGGCTTTCACATTTTGCTGGCTGTCTCTCTTGTGCCTGGGCTTGCAACCAGCTGTGTAACCCATGCATGCTAGAATGCACAACAGACACAAGACTGCATACAGCCATGCATGCAGTCCTTGCATGAGACCAGAAAGATTCCAGCCTCTCCATTCAGAAGAGCCCCACCAATAACCATATTTGAATAAAGCAAGAGATTGTGCCAAAAATCATGAAATACTTTTGGAGCACCAAAAGCTCAGTCTTCAGTAACAATAGTTACACTTCTGGGATCTCTTTTTACAGTCTTTCTTAAGTTAGTTGTGTATATGAAAATTAATTATAACCCTTAGAAATCTTTTCTAATGTAAACTTGTAGCAATTTTATATGTTCAGTGTTATCAAGATCATTAATTAAAATATGCAAAAATGCAGATGAAGAAAAACCATACTGCACACATATTAAATACATATGTTCAAGAAAAAAACAATTATTACCCATAATAAAACATTTTAATACTTCTCTTTTCAGGATAAATCCATTAGTACTAGTTTACCTGTACTAGATTTAATAGATGCTATTGCACCAAAAGCAATCCGTTCAGAAATGGTCAAGAGGGAAGACCTTACTGAAGCAGACAAGCTTAATAATGCTAAGTAAGTCTTTTTCTGCACCTTTCCTTCTCAGAACAGCTAATCCAGCTCCTATTGCAAATGACAAATCATATTAACGGTTTAGCTGTGCTAATCTTTTGCAGCAAAAACAAACAATCCAGGAGAACCTTGAAAAGTAACAGTTTTTGGAGATTAAGCTTTCATAGACTAAAGCTCCCTTTGTCAAAGTTATAAAATGAATATTATTTTTTGCTAAAATAGTTATTTCTAGTGTTCAGTGACTGTTGGCCTGTTTCTTAATTTCTAGCTAATGATACGCAGAAAATACTGCAATATAATGGCAACCAGTGACCTTTTATGGGGAAATGTATATACCCACCCACATTAAAAGATGCAGCCACTCCTTTAAATATCAGTGTTTTTGTCTTCTGCAAATGAGGCTCTCATACTGATTCAAAATACTGTATAGTACAACTATAAATGTCATAGAAATTATGCTAATTTATGGAGACTGCAACATCCATGCTGAAGCCAGTTCCATGTCCTCTGTGACAACCATGGTTTTGTTCCAAATGATATCTAGCCCCATGCATGTAGCAGGGTACACTCTGGACCTGGTTATCTATGTGGAGCAGGACAGACATACATGATCAGAGTGTGGAAGAGCTATCCAGTTCGATTGTCATGGACAGACCACTACCTGGTGGAGTTTAGACTCACTGGGACCCATAATCACTGCAGGGGTGGGAGACCCTTATTGTCCAGCTCAGTAGGCTAATGGCTCCAAATGGTTTCCTGGCAGATCGTGGCAGGTAATCCTGTTGAAGAGCTGGTTTGCTTCTGGAATGCAAATGGCTGGGGCTGTTATCATAATCATTCCTAACTTCCCCTTCCCATGAATAGCCCATGCTTTCCTAGGGAGATGATGGCGATAAAACAAGTGGGATGAAAATTACAGCAATGTTGGCAGAAAATTTGGAACAAACCTGACCGAATACAAGCTAGATGTCATTGAATAAAGCATCTTATCTGCTATCATTGAGTTTGCCAAGAGTTGTTCAGCAGAGCATGATTTGAGTGGGCAAAGACCTATTATATCCTGGCCCACAAGAAGGGAATATAGACTACTGTGAAGCATATACACAATACTTTTTAGGCAAAATAACTTGCACCAGCAGCGAGTTAGATGCTGTAGTTGAAACAGATCCTACAAATGCAACTGTCACACTTGCTTGGCCTGTGTAAATGTATTTGTTCCACATGTGCACCCTGAGGATGTGGACTGATCTTTAGAGAGGAGAGACCCAGGATGTTAATTCTAATTTTTAATCTGTTTTAACTTTTTAACTTTTAACTTGATTTTTTAAATCTTTTAAAGGGGGGTTTGAGCTGTTTATTGGGGGGGGGGGGGGGGGTTATGCTTGTGAAATCGCCCTGGGTCACTTCGGTGAGAAGGGCAATAAATAAATTTGAATAATAAATAAATATGTGTGCCTGACCTCTGCCCTTCTTAAAAGCAGCCAATGAAGGACTGGTCAAGCAGAAAAGAGCAATTGTGAATACCTCTCTAGTTCAAGACATGATTCCATTCTGCCTAAAAGAGAGTTATAAGCCAGTTTTGAAAAAGCCCACTAGACCCCACTATATTGGGCAACTATTGGATCAGGCTCCAATCTTCCATTTTTAAACAAGATGCTGGAGTATATGATAGTCTCTCAGCTCCAGGGGCTGCTGGATAAAATGGATTGTCTAGATTCATTTCATTCTGGCTTCAGACCTGGACTAAGCCAGCTTTGGTCACCTTGGTGGATGACCTACAACAAGAACTGGTCAGGGATAGTGTGTTCCTATTGGTTCTCCTAGCCCTCTTAGCAGCTTTTGATACCATTATGGTATCGTTCTGAGTGGCCTCACTGCAATGGAATCTGGAAGCATTGTAATATAGTGGTCCCAGTCCTTTCTGGAGGAAAAAAAACTAACAAGGTAGTGCTGAGTATCTCCTGGTCAATACCTTGACCTTTGGCACCCTTTAGAGTTCTGTTCTGTTCCTATGCTATTTAACATCTTCATGATGCCTCTGGGAGTCTGGATTCAATGTCATTGGCATGCTGAAGTTGCCCAAAATTTTCCCTTATCATTGTAATTCCAAGGAAGCTAGTCTATAATGGGCTGGATGTGGGTGAACAAACTGAAATTTAACAGAGATACTGTGATCAGTTAGTTGTAAGACAGATTTTAGGGAGTAAAGACTCATGTACAGTATTTGAAAATTCAGGTTTGCAGCTTGGATGAACTCCTGGCTTAATCCCTGATCCTGGACACCCAGGTTTCAGCACTGACACACACCTTACAGTGACACATGCCTTAGTTACAGCTTGCTTGGATTACTGTAACATGCTCTATATGAGGCTGCCTTTGAATATGTCGCAGATGCTTCAACAGATTGCTGGCTAGAACCAGTTGCAGGAATTGCATAATTCCCTTGTTACAGCTATTCTCATGCCTGCTGGTCCATTTCCAGGCCCAATTCAAGGTGCTATTTATGACCTATATGATTTACTGCATGTCCCTTTAAGTCCCCTTCAAGTGTCTAAGATCTTTGAAGGAGGCCTTCACTCCATCCTATTGTCACTGGAGGCGTTTCAGGTGAGGGCAAGAGGGTACAGTGGAACCTCAGTTAACATAATTAATGCGTTCTCCAGAATGTTTCTTACAGCAAAAATTACTTTAACTGAATTTCCCACAGGAATGTATTGAATGCAGTTTCCCATAGGAATGCAGTAAAAACCAAAATACTTTAGGCAAAACATGGTTTCCCATAGGAATGCAGTGAAAACCTATTAATCCGTTCCGGGGGGGGGGGGGGAGTAAACTGAGCCACTATTTTCTAGGAATTTCATTTTGTTATCCAATTTTTATGTTAACTGAGCCATTTGTTAACCAAGGTTCCACTGTATTTTTGATTGCTGTTCCTACTTTATGGAATTTTTTGCTTCATGAAGCTAGGTTCCCTCTTCCATCAGTCTTTCTGTTGCTAAGTGAATACCTTTTCTTTTTAAACTGGCTTTTGATCTATAAAAGCCCTTGAAAGATTGTGGCTTTTCAATTTCCTTTAACTTGTATGTGGCTATGGAACCAGAGGTTGGGAGTTTGATTCTCCACTGTGCCTCCTATGAGATGACCCAGCTTGTTTGGTGTTGGGTAAACTGCATAGTCACAGATGCCCCTAGAAAGAAATGGTAAACCACTTCTGAGTACTGTAATCTCTAGCTAGAAAATCACAAAAAGGATAACCATAAATTAGAACTGACAAAATTATATTTTAACACTGTTTAGGTATAATAATATTTTTATTAATATATGAATTTATTGTGTTTTAAACAACCTCTTCTCTCTAGGAGAAAGGCAGGATATAAATGAAGTAAATAAACAAATA
Source organism: Furcifer pardalis (assembly GCA_030440675.1). NCBI lineage: Eukaryota > Metazoa > Chordata > Lepidosauria > Squamata > Chamaeleonidae > Furcifer > Furcifer pardalis. Next base: position 262,519,259 of record CP126890.1, read on the forward strand.
AGGTAATAAATCTCAATACAGCAGATGAATAGCAGATTAATGCATAAAGGTAAAGGTTTCTCTTGCTTGAAAGCCAGTCGTATCCGACTCTAGGGTCCAGTACTTATCTCTGTTTCAAAGCCAAAGAGCCAGCGCTGTCTGCTTTTGCAGACGTTTCCGTGTTCATGTGCCAACCATGACTAGACACTGTTACCTTCCCACCAAAGTGGTCCCTATTTATCTACTTGCAATTTCTTGCTTTCGAACTGCTAGGTTGGCAGGAGCTGGGACAAAGACGGGAGCTCATTCAGTCCTGTATAGCTCACAATTTAAACACTTTGTGCTAGTTTCTTTCTCGTACCTGAAATACCTTTACCTTCACACTAATGATGAAGTTCTAAACCAGTCGTAGGAAAATATATGTTAACACAGCCATACAGTTTAAAGAAATTTTAATAAAAGTCCACTGTTGATTTTAAAAAATCTATAATAAACAACTGAGAGAGGTAATCACCTGATATTAGTTGTAGTATCTAGTGACACCCAGATCTCTCTCATTTTCCAGTTCAATTTGCATTTCTAAATGATGTCTCTCAGCAGTTATGATCCAGATGAGAACACAACCTAGGTAATCCAGAGAGGATGTTAATACAAGATTTATTGTGTCAGTGGTCTGGATGTTTCAGGTGCGACCATTCTTTAACATACCAGGTCCATAGCTTGTAGATACTTGTAGACCTGGCACTGGTTCAATCATGACCTAGGCCTGGAGTCTCTTTATTAGCTTTGGCTAATATGTGAGCTGGAAAATAGACATCTCATTGCTGACATTCATCCTCTAGTGATTTATACATTAGATTAGTATCTCCTGCCTTCTGTTTATTTTTTGTATTGATTTGTCTTTTGCTGTTTTTTTATTCTTCAATTATATGCAATATTTTATGGTATAATTTCAGTACTGTAGTTTTACACTCTTCACTTCTGTGGAAATTTTATATTGAAAAGCCGTAGCAATTTTATACAATAAAGCAAGATTGTTGAGTAATTTCAAAGCCATCATTGAATGTAATGTAATAACATTCTTATATCTCTTCACTTAAATGATGCCTGGTTAATAATTTGCATATTTTCTTTTTCTCTCTCCAAGATACGCTATTTCCGTTGCTCGAAAAATTGGTGCTTGTATATATGCCCTGCCAGATGATTTGGTAGAAGTGAAGCCAAAAATGGTCATGACAGTGTTTGCATGCTTGATGGCAAGAGGACTGAACAAAATAAAATAAAGAAGATTTTTTCATATTTTCTGCCACGCGAAACACAATGAATGCCTCATTGTTTACAGACTAATTAAATTTAGTAGCTGTAAAGCAAAGAAAATTTATATACATAAATGTGCAGATGTATAATGAGACTATTTTAAAAAATAATTGTTTATATTTAAGATTTCATCTGATATGTTTTATATTTATTACTAAATCATGATTAATATTACTAAGACAATATAATATTTACACTCAAAATTACAGCTCTTGGAACAGATACAATCTGTGTTGTTTTCTTAGTGCAGCAATTATCAGAATCAAAACATTGTTTTAGTAGCTGGTGTGAAAATTAAGATTCTGCTTTTCTGTATTATTAACATGTGCTGTTATGCATGTTACACCTTGAAGGTCTGATATCAAGCTATTCCAACCCTATTACATTGACTAAATGATCAGTGTTCCAGTCTTACTTTTAGAGGGACTGTTCAAGCTTCTCTTGCTAAATTAAAAGATGCAAATTCTAACTAAACTAATTCTAATCAAAGTCCACTGCATGGAACTTCTTTCTGAGAAGAATTAACTATTAATTTAACTGCAAGGTTAATAACATAAAACTATAATTCATTGATTGGATGGTACAATTTGACTCTTGAATGCGTATTTTGTTTTCTGAAGTTGCTAGGTAACAACATTTGTTAACATTTGAAGACTATTTGGTGTTAGTGTATTATTGTAGTTTGACATAGAAAACAAAATTTTAAACAGTGAGGACCAGTATAGCTATATAACACTATTATACATAAATGAGAGCAGCAGGACTGCACAATCTTTAGAAATGTCCAACTCTAATGCAGCTTTCCACCATCCTTTCTCTGCTGCCCTTGCTTGTGATTCATAGCTATGCCAGAACCCTTAACTATGATTAATATTAAGCAAAATTTGTAGTTAATCATGATTGAGTTGGAACCTGGCTTCATAAGGGACTGTTGTTTGCTGATTAAGCCTTAATCATAGATGAGGATAGAAAGAAAAGGATAAGGGGAATTTCCTGTGGAGAATATACTGAATAGGTGCCCATCTTCCAACTATTTATACTTTGTCAAAAAATTAGTTTTCATATTTTATACCTCCCTTAGTCCCTCAAAAAAAAACTGACACATCATAATAGTGCAGTCTAGACATGGAAGAAGAAGTTCAGAGATATGCTGATATGGCTTGGGTAACTGTATCAGTGTAATTCCAGTTCCGGGGGGGGGGGGAGGCATCTATTTTATTTTTGTAGCCACCTCTCAAACAGACAATCTTGATTATAGGACCATGCTCTTAGTCTGATGATAATATAAAATATACCTGATTAATTCACTTTTATTATATTGCAACACTCATATTACATGCAAATCTTGCTGCTTAATGCAGTTATCCATTAATATTTTTACTGTAGAAATCTGTATTATCAAACAACTGTTCATTAAGGAGAAAAAAACCCAGTTAATATTTATAGCCTATAATAAATTCAAAACAAGTATGGCAATAGCAACAAGCAAAACAAAAATATTTATGTAGTAAGTAATGCAATCAGAATAAATATCTGAACTTGGTGTATTATAAGCAATAAAAGAGATATGGGTTCTGTTTGGGGTCTCCATGTACATGTGATGTACTTTGTTGTAAATGTTTATAGTGTACTGTATGTGTATTTTCTATTGCTGATTTTATAGGAAATGTGTATAACTTTGTATCAATCACCCAAAGCTATTAAAAAGAGTCATATTCAAAACTGAACTCACATTAATCCACTTTGATATCTTGCTTTATACTTCAGTATAAATGTTTTAACATGCAGGGTTAAAAAAATCACCAGAAAGTATATGCATTCAGCTACTAACCCCTGGCTATTAAAAAGCATACTTATTTTTAAGACAAAATCATAATTCATCAACGTTTTCATCTGAGTCTCTTTAAATAACTGGAAATGGAAATACAATTTAACCAATTATACACAAAAGGTGGGACTCACACTGGGATAGTAACATGACACTGGTACATACAGTGATATTAAAAAGAAGAAATATACGTTGGATGTTATTTATTTATTTATTTCAATTTATATCGCTGCCCCATTCCAAGGACTCTGGGTGGCTCACATAAAAACATAAACCAATCCACAATCCCAACCAAAGAGGTCAACAGATTAAAAGGTTAAAAAAACAAGATTAAACATTTATGATTAAAAGTTTAAAAATTTAAAAGATTAAAAGAGAGAAGGGTATTACTGAATCAGCCAACAGGCCAGGGTTACCATATTACTGGTACCCCCATACCTGCCCTGCCAACCAAGTCTTTAAACCTTTTCTGAAGGGCAGCAACTCTGTCTGGAGACGCAACTCAATTGGCAGGAGGTTCCTTAGGGCTGGAGTGGACACTGAGAAGGCCCCCCTCCTAGTGCTAGAGAGATGTGTCTCTCTAGCTGATGGAACAATTAGCCTTTCCAGTCTGCTCTGGTGGGACGGACAGATGTTCCTGGAGTGACGTGGTCTCTTAACTATCCTGGCCCACTACCATGTAAGGCTTGAAAGGTAATTACCAGCACCTTGAATTGCACCCAGAGGCATACTGGCAACTAGTGCAGCTCCCGAAGCAGTGGTGAGGCACGTGAATAATGCCCACATCCCAACACCACCTGAGCAGCCGCATTCTGGACCAGTTGCAGCCTCCGAATGGTCATCAAGGGCAGCCCCATGTACAGCGCATTACAATAGTCAAGTCTGGAGGTAACCTGAGCATGAGCAAGGAGTCCCGATCTAGGAGCGGGCGTAACTGGCGTATCACAAGAAGCTGTGCAAAAGCCCTCCTGGTCACGACTGCCACTGCTCTTTGAGCAGGAGTCATGAGTCCAGGAGGACCCCTAGATTACACACCGGGTCTGTTTGGGGCAAAATAGCCCCATCCAGAACCAAAGATGGTAGCTACCGAGATAATGCAGAGCCCTGGCCCACAGCCACTCAGTCTTGCCGGAATCAGTTGTAGCCCGTCCTAAGAATCTTGGAAGCATCCAGAAAGAAAGGATACTGCCCTATACTGAAGTGAATCTTTGGTCCATCTGTTTCAATTGGTCAGCATTGACTCATTAGCAACTCTAAAACACCTCCAAATTTCAGACAGGAGATCAGTGATGTCCCCAGGCTATTCTATTGGGGAATTTTGATTATTTAGCACAGTATATAAGAGAATAAAACAACAAAAAAACTGCTGCAGCACCTTGAAGACTGTTAAATTGTAATGTGAGCTTTTGTGGATCAAGTCCACTTCATCAGAAATGATCCACGAAAGTTTGCATTACAATTTAACAGTTACTCTTCAAGGTGCTATAACAGCTTTTGTTTTGTTATCTGATATGTTTGAAACACAGACTAAAATGGCTACTATTCCCAAAGATTTAGCAAAAGTATGAGATAGAAACAAAACAATAACAACAACACAGAGAAAATGTGGAGATCAGTTCAAACGTATGAGTTAAACTGAAAACAGCCCATAGCATTAATAATAGCTGAAAGATTAAGGATGAGGGGCTATTCCAAAATCTATACTTGTGTCAGAGGCACCACCAGCATATAATAACATACAAAGCGAAAATTAACATACAGGTATCTAAAACAAAAAGGAATTAAAAGGGCTAGATGACATCCACCCAATACCCGGCCACATCAAAAGCATTTCTTCTTGCCATCATAAGGTCCTCCTCGGTGCATGTTGTGGGGCATTGTGTGCATTGTTATCATATGGGTGAGTTTTTGTTCTCCGCATTCACACAGGCTACCATCTACAGGGAAACCCCACTTTCTCAGATTAGCCCTTGATTTTCCTATCCAGGTACAGTCTGTTTAAAGCAGGGGTGTACAAACTACGCCCCGTGGGCCAGCCCCCAAGGCCAATTCATCCGGCCCGTCATCGCTCCTGGAAGTGGAAGTAAAACGCTCTCATTGGCACTGGGGGCCGGCCCACTGGCCGTAGTGACTGGCCCCCTGAACCATATGACCAGCCCAATCAGCGATGGGATGTAACAGGTTCTCACCAGTTCGCCAGAACCGGTAGTAACTTTTCCCAGTGTCCCAGAGAACCAGTAGCAACTTTTGGGGGGGAAACCACCTCCGGGGTTTACCTTTTTACTGCGCATGCGCACCAAGCAACAAAAGAATAGTATTTTAATGTATTTTTATTTATTTATTTATTTAATTTATTTACTGGTTTGTGTTGTGGGTGGGTTGAGGTGTGTGTGCGCACTTATTTTTATTTTATTATTTTTTATTTTTATTTTTTCTTTGGCCCTGCCCACGACATCATGACATCATGATGTTAGCTCTGCCCACACTGTGATGATGTCACGGTGGGGTAGTAAATTTTTTGACATCCCACCACTGAGCCCAATGCCCCAAAAGTTGGGCTTTCCACACAGCCCATGGTTGTTCTTGGCCAGGCGGTAGAGAATTGTGGGGTTCTGCCCAGTTATCTGATAGCTCCCTTGCTTGCCTTCCAAATACATATATTCCCCATCCTGCGCCCATTTTAAGAACACCTTGCAGCCAAAACTATTCACAAACAGATTCTCGAATGGGCTTTCTCCACTTTTTGCCCTCTTATGAAGTAAGGGGGCGGATTGTGTCTTCCCTCCGCCTCTTTCCCTCAAACCTCCCACCCTGCAGAGGGAAAGCCAAATGCCGGCGTCCCCCGCCAAAGCGGCATTTTAAGTCAGATTTAACCCTTCCATAAGCAAGAGGACCCATAGTAGGAGCGTTTGTACGCGTGCGCGGAGGGCTCCCATCTCCCCCCCCCCACCTCCCCCGACGACCATTTGACAGCTCCAGCTTCCCTCGCCAGCCCTTCCTCGGTTGAGCCAGGCGTGTGCGTGGGGAGTCGGCTCTACCCGTGTCTGGGTGTCACAGGGAAGGGCGTCCCCGGGAGAGGTCTCGCCTCTGCCCGATGGGCCTCCGCCCGGAGCAGCCGGCGCCATGGCGGCTCTTTACCAGAGCGCGGACCCGTCGGCCTCGGCTTCCCCGAACAAACTGCTGGCGCTGAAGGACGTGCGGCAGGTGAAGGAGGAGACCACCCTGGACGAGAAGCTCTTCCTGCTGGCCTGCGACAAAGGTAGGACGCCCCCCCCTCGCCCGCCCCTCCGCCCGCCCGGGGGGTCTTCTTGGTCCTCGGAAACGCCCAGGCGCGGGAGCCTCCGCATCCTTACCCGCCGGAGAGGCAGGCCTCCCTCTCGGCTGCCTTTCCGTGAGCACATCGAGAAATGTATCACCATCATCATCATCATCGAGCCTCAGTCAAGCAGGGCCCCGATTCTTACTGCAGGTGCCCAAATCTTAAAAGCAGGTGCCCGAATCTTACTGTGTAACATAGGTGCCCGAATCTTACTCACTCAAGGAAAAGGTAAAGCCGAAGGGAAACATTGCCTCTCTTCAGTTCCCAAGTTAGTTAAAATCCACACAGGCAACTAGAACTGTTGTTATCCTTTAGTTAACCCTGAAGCCATATTGGAATAGTGTAGAGTACAGTGATGGCTAACCTTTGCACTCCACGCATTCTTGAACTTCAATTCCCAGAAGCCCTGATCAGCAGGAGTGTTGGCTTGGGCTTCTGGTAATTGAAGTCCAAGAACACCTGGATTGTTAAGGTTAGGTATCACTGAAATAACGCAGGTCTGAAAAAGGAAAAAAAAATCAGCTCCAGAGGATATTTTTGGTAAATTTTATGTTTTTTAGTGTGCTGAATCAAAAAATGACCTCGATGTCCCCCATCACGTACAGGTTTTTTTCCTTCAAAATATGAGGGTTTTGCGTTAAAAAATCATAAGAGTGATGATAAAATTACTATTTTATTACAATGAATTAAACATATTACTTCTTATAATTAAACAATTTCTTCATAATATGTACTTAACATTCCATGTTCACTCTTTTTGTCTGTGAAACCTTTTCTTCTTCTCTTATGCTCCTCTGAACACACTTTCGCTTTCCATTTTCTGTTTTCCGCTTGAGCATCCAACAATAGTCAGCTAGCATATTGACGTTCCATCTTCCTTGGTAGCGTCTGATATAACTGACATCCTGGTGAAATCTTTCACCCTGCTCTTCAGTGTAGGCTCCCAAGTTTTCAGGAAAATAGTTGACATGGGAGTGTAAGAAATGAACTTTTAAACTCATCTTGCATCCTTGAACTTTATGCGCATTCAACATGGTACAATGGTTTTGTAGTGAGGATCTTTAGTATTCCCTAAAAACATGTGAAAGAGTCCCATGCTTCCTTTTCTCCCCCCTCCCCCAATTGTTTCAAAAAAGAGGGGATCAGATAACAGTTTTCTTATGTCAGGGCCAGTAAAAATTCCCTCTTTCTACTTGGCTTCAGACAGTTTTGGGAACTTGGAACACAGATATCTGAAACATTCCCCATCTTTTGGCAGTGATTTAACAAACTGCTTCATAAGCCCTAATTTAATATGAAGATATGGCAATAAAACCTTTTCTGTTGGAACCAAGGTCATATTAATGATGGTTTTTTTTCCGCTGGGGATTAAGGCGTCTTGAAGTGGCCAGTCAGTTTTTGTCCAATGGAGGTCTCTGTCTTGACTGTCCCACAAACATAGGAAGCAGAGATATTTTGTATAACCTGCCTGCTGACCTAACACCATGGTTAGTATTTTAAAGTCTCCACAAACCATCCAGCGATGTTCTTGAAATTTGATTTTGTCAAGAATCACAGCTAAATCATTATAGTTTTCATCCAAATGTACTGAGTGTCCTATAGGAAGTGATGCAAATGTATTTCTATTATGCAGCAAGACTGCTTTGAGGCTTGTTTTAGACAAATCAATGAATAGGTGCCACTCAGATGAATCATATTCTGTTTCAAAGCACTTCATTAGCCCTTGAGCATAATTACAATAAATGAGATTTCCATCTTTGGAGAAAAACTGAGTGAATTCTTTCTCTCAGTGTCTGTACCACAAAAATGATGTTCCAGGTGACAGCAGGTTTTTATTTGTTAGTCTTGACCCCAGCAATTTGGCTGAATCTTTGGAAAGGCATAAACCTCTAACTAGGTCATTGATATCACTCTGAGAAAAAAGTTGAAGTACCTCATCAACAGAAATCTGAGCTAGGATAGCAAAGACCTCTGTGGAACAGAGTTTTTTCGTAATGCGGGGTTCTACTGTACATGAAAATACAGTACTGAAGTTTGTTTTCAATTAATTCCTATGGAAAACCACAGATGAAGAAAGAAGCTCTACATTACAATTGTGTCTCCTTTCCAAATTGGTGTGGAAAAAGAAAGGATTTCATTTACTTGTATCTTCTGCCTTTGTCTCTGCTCTGCCCAAGATAGAGGAGAAAGCCATGCTTCTTCCTTGCAGGGGGAGCAAGACACTAGGCTAGAGCAATACTTCCTGCCTCAGTGCAATTGACCTGCCCACCCACTTCATCTCCAGTGCCACCACTGGTGGGTGGTGCAAATACAGTTTTAAAAAATCACTAAAATACTTAATTTTACTGTACCGTGGTGCCTCACTTGAAAAGCATAATGTGTTCCACAGGATTGCTCTTTAAGCTAGTTTGCTCTTTAAGCGAAACACCACCGTAAATGACCAATTGTGACCGGGGGGGGGGGGATTGTGAACCCTGATTTAGTTGTTAAATGAGTTTTTGGTTGGTTTTAGTTGTTAAGCGAGGCGACTATTCAGAAAAAATTCTGCTCTTTAAGCGAGTTACTCTCTAAGCAAGATGCTCATTATGCGAGGTTTTACTGTATTTTCATATACAGTAGAACCCCGCATAATGAAAAAACTTTGTTCCACAGAGGTCTTCGCTATGTGGGTTTTTTCGTTATGTGAAGCTAATGGGAGATGCCTCGGATAATGAACAAAGTGTTCATTATCTGGGGTTCCCATTGACTGGGTATATCCCGGTTAAAAAAAACCCCACATAACGAAAAAATATTCAGGTCAATCTATTTTCCTGGGTCAAAATTTTCCAGGTCAAAATTAGGTACCACAGTTTATATTCAGGTCAGCTTATATTCGAGTATATACGATATATTCCCTGCAGCATTAGTGGGGGCAGGGACCACTTGGGACAGACCCATGGTTGTCATGGTGTGTGTGTAATTTTGAACTACTCCTGACAAGACATGGATGTTGAAATCTTCCACCGCAATAAGCTAAGAGCACTCCCAACACCACCGCTGAGACTAGCTTGGTTAGCTTAGAAAAATGGACTGTTATGTATCAGGATGGGTGGCAGATTCTGCTGCACATGCATATATTTCCCAATATAATACGTACACATTAAAATATCTTTTGGTACTGAAAGAGGTCTTTGTACATTACTCGTTTAGGTGACTATTACATGGTGAAGAAACTTTTGGAGGAGAATGGGTCTGGTGAAATGAACATAAATTGTGTGGATGTGCTTGGAAGAAATGCCATTACTATAACAATTGAAAATGAAAATTTAGACATACTACAGCTTCTCCTGGATTATGGATGTCAGGTACTGTGACCTTACTTCATCTCTACTATGACCACCATTACCGTTATTCAAACATTCATTACAATCTACTTGCAATTTGGTTTATTTTACTTGTCCCTTCAGAACAGAAGAATCTGTATTGGTTTTTCCTCTTTTTTTTGTAGCTTAAACATGTATAAAGTATGTTCTTCAACAGTTTATAGTCAGTTATTACTTCTCTTTTAATTTTCTTCAGTCTGCAGATGCACTCTTGGTGGCTATTGATTCAGAAGTTGTGGGGGCTGTGGATATACTACTTAATCACCGGCCAAAGCGATCCAGTAGACCAACAATTGTTGTTAGTATTTGTTAATTAAATGTATAACTATGCAACTCAAATCTGTATGGTGTGGGTGTGTGAGTGAGTGAGTGAGAGAGAGAGAGCGAGAGAGAGAGAGAGCTGCTCTAGTGCTGTTGATGTTTTCAGAAGATCATGCTAGAGCAGGTGCAGAGTAGCACAACTAGGTGTCAGCTACTTTATCAGGCAATACCTCTCTGATCCTTAGATCCAGGGCTAGGAGTTGAGCAATGGAACTCCTAAACTCCAGTCCAAACATCTGGTGGACCATGTACACCTTTGATGATGATAGTTATTATTATTAATTGTTTTAAGATTGTAATTAAAAGCAGTGTGCCTTTAAGTCAATTCTCACATATGATGGCCCTTTTCAGGATTTTCTAGGTCGAGAATACTCAAAAATAGCTTACTCTTCCCTTTTTCTGGAGGCATCCTGGGACTGTGAAGCATGCCAGAGCCATACAGGCTAGCTTTTTTCCTGGGAGACAAAGTGGGGACTCAAACTCCCAGTATCTGACTCCACAGCCAGATACCTAACTTACTAAGCTATCCAGCCAATAGCTTCTAGCCCAGTGCATGGTACTACATGTGACTACCACTTCTTCTTCTTCTTCTTCTTCTTCTTCTTCTTCTTCTTCTTCTTCTTCTTCTTCTTCTTCTTCTTCTTCTTCTTCTTCTTCTTCTTCTTCTTCTTCTTCTTCTTCTTCTTCTTCTTCTTCTTCTTCTCCTCCTCCTCCTCCTCCTCCTCCTCCTCCTCCTCCTCCTCCAATTCCAATTCCAATTCCAAATATTGCTTATCCTCATTGCGATCAGCCATGAAGATATCCTGAGACTATAATGGCAGATCCCAAACAAGCAGTGGGCAGTGTGATGGCAAGGCTCAGAGTATATGCTAAAAGAATGATGGTGAGACAGAAGGAACCCGACAGATACAAATGGTGGCAGTGGTTGACAGAAAGAAATTTGGGAATAACTTAGAATATTAAAAGTTTAGTTTCATGTAAATGACAGCATGATTGTAAATATCATTGTTCTTTTGGTATTGTATATACTATATATTTCCTTCCACAATCACTATATACCATATATGTTTACTGAGCTAAGTTTTTGAAAGTGATGACAAGTTTATGTAATTCACCTCGACAGATGGTTCTGTAGTAAGAATTTTATCAATAAAAAAAATTTCCTTCTAAAAAAATTTTCTTCTTCCTCTTCCTCTTCCAATTCCAGTTCCAATTCCAAATATTGCTTATCCTCATTGCGATCAGCCATGAAGATGTCCGGAGACTATAATGTAGTGGCCTTCCATTTGCCTTGCACATCACAGCATGACACCCATACCACTGATCCAGTTCCATGATTCACTTTCTGGGCCTGATCCCGTTTGGCACACAAAGTCCTCCTCAGCCCCAGGCTGAGGAGGACTTGATGAAGCTGTTGCCATTCATCAAGATGGATTCAAGTGGGATTAAATCCACTGGGGGACCATCACCCTTCTCTGTGGACTTCGCCACCCAAGGCCATTAGTCCTCAAGGTTGTCAGACCTGCTGTTTGAAACTGGGTGTTGAGTCACTCACAGTATGGTCTACTCTATTACCATAGCAGGATAACATGGCCAGACTGGGACATGTGACTAGTGGGGAAAAAGTTTTTTCACCCTGCCTTATGGGAAGCAGAGTGCCATGTGTTTATTGAAAGTCCTACAGACTTTTTAAAAAATCCAGTGAGGGCAACTATTGAATCTTTGTATTCAAATTAAAACATAGAGGAAGGGCCATCAATTAGCATCCCTCCTACACCAGCAGACTATCCATCATCAGCCCAATCTCACATTGTTTGCAAGTCCTCCAAATGGTTGTGCTTCCAAATGCCCACGTGATTGCTCTTGCACTCTGCATTTAAGTCAATAGAATGTTGAACACAATGTTGATTTTCAAGAAACCTTTGCTGCAGGAGATGCCTCTATTGTGATGTAGAAAAAGCAACATGTTTAGTCATATTTCTCCACACATTTTATATGGTTTTGAATGGAAAAATAATAAAACTTCAAGAAATGCCCTATTTATAGATTCAGAATGATAGTTTAGATTTTGAAATCTGATTTAGTGTTTTATGTCTTGTTAATTTGTTTTCTGTGACTTCTCTCACTTTGTTACAGAAATTAATGGAACGTATTCAGAATCCAGAATATTCAACAACTATGGATGTGGCACCTGTCATTTTGGCTGCTCACCGAAACAACTATGAAATCCTTACTATGCTGTTAAAACAGGATGTGTCACTACCCAAACCTCATGCAGTGGGCTGTGAATGCACATTATGTACGGCAAAGAACAAAAAAGATAGTTTACGGCACTCCAGGTTATATTAACTAATCCTTGTTCATGCATGCAATTTTACTTTATTTTTATAATACTTCCACAGAAACATAGTATAGATTTTTAATCAGACAGTTGAGTTTTTCCCCTTTTAGTTCATCAAAAAATCACTAACATATTTGGACTGGTGGGCTTGTAAAAATGTTTTTGGATAAAAATTATTAACGCAAAACCTTCTCAGTATAAATTCCCTTAATTGAATGACTTGTATAAAATATAATAAATATTGTAGAGCATTCTGATTGAACTGAAACTACGCTTGTAGCCTTTTCTTAACAATTGTTTTTTATCACTGCATGATTTGAGATATGAAACTCAGCAGAAGATTTTCCTATTGCATACAGTTTCATTTATGTTTATGAGACTTTAAACAATTTAGGAGGAGGAGAGTAAGATTTTACTGGAAAGAGGGATATGTGTATGAGATCTCTAGCATTAAACATACTGCAAGCAAACTGTGTTGTTAAATTTTTTAACACAGATTTCGCCTTGACATTTATCGCTGTTTGGCTAGTCCTGCCTTAATAATGTTAACAGAAGACGATCCAATTCTGAGAGCCTTTGAACTAAGTGCAGATTTAAGAGAACTTAGTCTTGTAGAAGTTGAATTCAGGTATGAATCTTGTATGATTATTTCATTTGCGGTATTGTGTTTCTAAATATAACTGGTTCAGTACACATGACAAGTGAGACCACAAAATAAAATTATAAATTGTAGATTAACTGAAAACATTTACAGTGTTGTCTTATTCATCTTGAAAGTCACTTTCACTATTCACTAGGCCCTACTCCTTGATTATTTTGTTTAGAGTTGGAACTTCAGTCTATAAGTAATAAAATGCCGCCAGTTGTAAAAATTCACTGAAGATCAACTGCTTCAAGTCAAGTACATAGAACTTTGATTTGGAGAACACTTCAGTTTAGAGCAGGGGTGGCCAACGATTTCATGTCATGGGCCTGACCATTCCCCTGGACAGCAGACTGGGCCAGACCTCGCCCCTCAGAAGTAGAAGTGGGTACATTTACGGCTGTTGTAAATGTGCCCACTTCCACATTTATGACAACTGTGGGTGTGTTTGCACATCCACGGGTGCATTTTATGGCTGATGTAAACACACCCGCTTCCACTTCTGGGTGCGGTGGAGGTAGTAAAGGGCCGGATGGGATGGCATTGTGGGCCAGGTCTGACCCACAGGCTATAGGTTGGGAACCCCTGCTTTAGGGATTCATGTCAGCTAAATTGAGGCTGACATAATATGCAATTGAAAACCTTCAGTTTCGAGACACTACTGTGTTCTGTAGCAAATCAACTACTGTATACTATATCCGCAGTGCTTGTGATTTAGTTCTGTGCTATATGGCTATGTCATTAGTGGTGGTCTCTGTTTCTTGAAGTTTCAAAAAACTTAAGCCTTGTTGAGAAATGTAAAAACATGTTGTATCAACAGGTGAAGAGGGGCATGCTAGCTGCCCTCTATCTCCTCTTTCCTATTCTTTTGCCCGTCTGTGTTTGGGTGGCGTGAAACAGAAATATTCACAGTTCATAAAGACTTTCCATGTGAGTTGGAACCCTGAGTGTATAAAGACAGCAGATTCTTCTCATGAATAGTGAAATGGTAATAGCAATTACAGTACACTTATATACTGCCCCAAAGGGGCAGTTCACAAGTTAATTAGCATTTTGCCCCAAACATGCTGGCTCCTCATTTTACTGAACTTGGAAGGATGGAAGGCTAGGTCATCATGTTAGAATTTACAACTTTTTTTGTCTGCAGAACAGCAGTTTATCCACTGCACCACCAGGACTCTGTGGAAATCTGTCCACTTCACACATGTTGCCATCCATCCATAGGAAGGCGTTGAAAGCAACGAGGGGAATAGATCTGGCATGCTTGTTCTCCTCACAGATTGCTACAATATGCTTTAACCATTGAGTAAGGTTTCAGTTGCTAAGTGATCTTGTCCTCATATGTGTACAGATATCATACAGTTGTACCTCGCTTAAAGAGCATAATGCGTTCCATAAGATTGCTCTTTAAGCGAGTTTGCTCTTTAAGTGAAACACCATTGCAAATGACCAATTGTGGGGGGGGATTACGAACCCCAATTTATTTGTTAAGCGAGTTTTTGGTTGGTTTATTTGTTAAGCGAAGCAAACATTCAGAGGAAAGTCTGCTCTTTAAGCGAGTTACTCTTTAAGCGAGGTGCTCTTTATGCGAGGTTTGACTGTATATTCATTAACATTTCAGTTGTTTACCTTGTCTTTAAAAAGATAATTCTGCAGTGAAAAAACATGTAGTGGAAGAGGCACAGAGTGCACCATGTTAATTTATTTAAATTGATGCTTTTAAATCTTTCTACTTTTAAATTATTAAATTGCTTCCAATTTAATCAAGTTCAGTAATTGGTTTAGGTTCAAGGAGGAGAATTAAAAGTCATCATTAGTATATCACCTTCTGTATCTCCTAGAAATGATTATGAAGAGCTAGCCCAGCAGTGTAAAACCTTTGCTAAAGACTTGCTTGCCCAGGCGCGGAATTCCCGGGAACTTGAAGTTATATTGAATCATACAGCAAGTGATGAACATGTCGATAAACGTGGGCTGTTAGAAGAAAGAATGAATTTGAGTCGCCTAAAGCTTGCTATTAAGTATAACCAGAAGGAGGTATATATTTAAATTAATTTATTATAAAACCTAACCAAAATGTAGAGAGGAGGTCAACCAGTTATGCATAGTGGTCTAATTAGTTACACTGCACCTTGTTTCTCTTGGTTGATGATATGCAATAGCATTCCAGCTCTTATGGGTAAATTGCATCTCTAGATCAGTTGTGCTAGCTCTACAGTACA
Source organism: Furcifer pardalis (assembly GCA_030440675.1). NCBI lineage: Eukaryota > Metazoa > Chordata > Lepidosauria > Squamata > Chamaeleonidae > Furcifer > Furcifer pardalis. Next base: position 262,534,591 of record CP126890.1, read on the forward strand.
TTTTTTGCACTATAGCAAGAAACATTTTTACCATAGCAGTTTCTAACCTAGCCCTGGCAAGGTTCAGGAATCCTAAATATTTCTGAAAAGAATGTTACTCATCTGAATAGAAAGCTTATTTCTCACTTATTGTGTGAATGCAGAGCTCCTAGTGTCATTGTTCAGATAGTTTGGCATTGCATATTTATTGATAGATTGTGCTTATTGGCCTGCAATTAATTGCTCTACTGCTATCTGTTTAGATATACTATAAAGTTCTATTTACTGCTATGTTTTAAATAATTGTTCAGAACTTAATTTTTTTCAAAAGTTCAATTTTGATAACCTCAACCTTGCAAGGTATTTATTTCTGTATGCATTCATGCATTCTTACTAGAATGAACAAAGCTTGAGTATTGAGTATATATATATACTACTGTAGAGAATATCTATTCATAAAAATACTTTTCCTCTTGCAGTTTGTTTCTCAGTCTAATTGCCAGCAATTTCTCAATACTGTCTGGTTTGGGCAGATGGCTGGTTACCGTCGCAAGCACACGTTTAAGAAGATTTTGACTGTTTTGACGGTTGGCATCTTTTGGCCACTGCTCTCTCTTTGTTATTTATTGGCTCCAAAATCACGAATAGGCCGAATAATTCATACTCCTTTTATGAAGTTTATTATTCACGGAGCTTCGTATTTCACATTTCTACTCTTACTTAACTTGTACTCAGTTGTGTACAATGAAGATAAAAAAAACACAATGGGACCAGCATTGGAGAGAATAGATTACCTTCTTATCCTTTGGCTTATTGGTGAGTATAAAATGAACATAAAATCAGTTGTTACAATTCTAGCATGGGTTCTCCCATTCATCTTCAGTAGTACTGTGTGATGATTATAAAACAAAACATTGCCATTAAACTTGAACATTTCTGTAATTTCATTTTTGGATGTTCTTTTTAATGTGGATTATTTTTTCTTATTTTTTTAAAAAACAAACTGTGCATGGTTTCAAAGGATTTTCTAAAGATTACATAATCTGGACTATTGCGACATTAAATCTGAATGTATTTTGGAATACATGGCATGTTCTAAATATAATATAAATATTTGCTCAAACAGTGCCACTGAGAAAATTGTTTTGCTTTGAAAAGTCCTTATATGAACTGAAAAATGTCTCATTTCTGTACTGAGAATATGAACATATTCTGTGTAGGTGATCAAACAATACACGATTTGCAATCAGTTGAGATGGGATATAAATTCGCCTCTACAATATCTGGTATACAAGTGCATAATATGAAAAAACTAAATACTGTATGTGTATTTGTTGTGTTATATGCAAGACAGAGCAACTTTTCAGGGATTGTGGACGAGAAGGAATAGAGCCATTGGGGGTGGGGGTGGAGTGGGGTTGAATGATTTCAAATACTGTCCTCTTCTGGTGAGTTGTAACCAGGAAACCTAAAAGGACCGGTTTAGGTCATCTGTGTATAAACACCATCACCCCTGCCCTGTATCAAATGCATGTTTTTTAAAAAAGCTAACTACAGTTATGGATTTGAACTGAATACAAGTAGTATCCTTTAAAGTGATCAGTATGGTAAAAAGGTTAGATATTACCAGCATTCTGGAAAGTTTCCCAGCTTTACAGTGTTTTGAACTGCCTTCTCCAGAAGTGCTAAACCCATTCATGAGAGTATTTTGGTAACTACTAAAGAACTGTGGATGAAAGGGAAGTACACTGGAGTATACTTATGGTCTCTACATGCTGTCATTGAAATACAGCATTGACTGTGTGAGACTTATTTGAGCCTGGAAAAATAATCAGAATTAAGATGTCAACCATTTTAATGATGTAAAACAAGTAGAAGTGCATATGTACACCAATATGAATATTCAACTAGAAAAGGAACATCTATAGGCCAAGGCTGCTTTGATTTAATGTTGTGCTTTTTTCCTAGTTACTAATGAACTTTAAAGGTTATGCAACTTGAGTGAGTTTTATGCCAGGTTCAATTTATTTATTTATTATGTTCAGTAGTGGGATGTCAAAAAATTTACTACCCCACCATGATGTCATCACAGTGTGGGTGGAGCTAACGTCATGATGTCATGATGTCATGGGCGGAGCCAACATTATGACATCATGACATGATGTTGTGGGTGGGGCCAAAGAATAAAAATAAAAAAATTAATAAAATAAAATAAAAATAAGTGTGTGCACGCATGCGTGCGCGCGCGCGCTGCGCGCGTGCGCGCACACACACACACACACACACACACACACACACACACACACACACACACACACACACACACACACACAAAGGTGAGTCACTCACCCTGGGGAGCAGGCTATAGGGAGCTTCAGGCTAGCAACTTCTCCTCCTCCTCCCTACTTGGGAGGACAGCAAGGAGGCCGTGCATACGTGCCAAGCATGTGCATGCGCAGTGGGGGAACCAGTGAAAAGGTGAGCCCCAAAGGTGGTCCCCCCAAAAAAGCTGCTACCAGTTCTCCGGGACACTGGGAAAAGTTACTGCCGGTTCTGGCGAACTGGTGCGAACCTGTTACATCCCATCACTGATTATGTTTCTATACTCTGAGCGGTGAACAAACAGATAACAAATAATAGCAACACACAGCAGATCAAAACAAACAACTGAGAAATATGTCACAAACTGAACTAAAATAAAGTAATTGGCGTCTGAGGGCGTAGGTTCAACACTTCATGGCTTGAAATATAAACATTTGTTTTCTTCTACAAACAAGCAGTCAGTAGTATTGACTTTTTAAAGGGCTGAGTTCTTCTTTGCCAAAATGGGAAATAAATTATTCTCATATTGTACCTATGGCAATAAATCTTGGATTATTCAGAAATAAATAACATTATTGCCTGACTTTGTATATTTTTATATATTTTCACTAATTGGGAGTCCTAAAAAAAAGATTCTGAAGTCTTTTTTGAAATGGTAGCCATTGTACTTTTGGTAATAACCTATAGCAGTGATGGTGAACCATGGCACTCCAGGTGTTCTTGGACTTCAATTAGCAGAAGCCCAAGTCAGTACTCCTGCTGATCAGGGCTTCTGGGAATTGAAGTTCAAGAACATATGGAGTGCCAACGTTCATCATCACTGACCTATAGCTTCCATAATGTAATTATCTCCTCCCGTTTTGAACTACTAACTAAAAAAGATTAATGATCATATCATTATAATTATGTAAAACTGGGTAGTGAGAGAAATACTGACATTCCCGTTCCATGCTGAAGGTGGGATTTCTGGTATTAGGTATGTATTATTGTACATGTGCATATCTTTATTTATTGTATATTTTCTGCAATTCAGTGCTGGCTGTCTCCAGGTGATTTATGCATGTTTTCATCATGTTTTATAGAGTGTTTTTGAAAGCTTTTTTTGTTTCAGTAGTGGTTTTTATGTAGTTTCAGGAACTCAAGGTCTACTGAGCATGCAGAACTACTTGCACAGTTCACTGAAGTCCTAACTGTACATTCAGTCCAAATCTAGTGCTGTTTTACAGTTTTTTGTTGTTGTTCAGTCACACAGTCAAGTCTGACCCTTTGCAACCCCATGGACCATCATACACCAGGCACCCCTATCCTCCACCATCCTCTGCAACCCTCTCAGCTCTACACCCATTGCGTCAACAATACCATCTAGCCATCTCATCCTCTGCCGCCCCATTCTCCTTTTCCCTTCAATCTTTCCCAACATTAACGCTTTCTCAATTGAGTCCTCTCTTCTCATTTGGTGTCCAAAGTACTTTTGCTTCATCTTTAATATTTGACCTTCCAAGGAGCAGTCAGGATTGATTTCCCTCAAGATCGACTTATTTGTTCTCTTTGCTATCCAGGGTACTCTCAAAATTATCTTCCAGTACCACATTTAAAAGGTGTCTATTCTTCAGCTTTTCTTATGGTCCAGCTCTCACAGCCATACATTATTACTGGGAATATCATTGCTTCGACTATTGCTTTGACTATGTTTTACAGTATATATCCCATAACTGAATTCCTCTTCTCTGTACATGTTTTTCAGAGGGAGGATAGATAAGTCTTATTACTAAACTGATAGGTTGAAGATACTGATACAGTAATCAAGGAAATTGGTTATATCCTATTGACTAAATTCTCTTTCCTACTCTCAGGAATGGTGTGGTCAGATGTGAAAAGACTCTGGTATGAAGGCTTAGAAGACTTTTTAGAAGAATCCCGAAATCAACTTAGTTTTGTCATGAATTCACTCTATTTGGCAACCTTTGCTCTCAAAGTTGTTGCTCATAACAAGGTAAACAATTATGTAGGTTGTTGACCACAGTCTAATATTGCTCCCCCTAAAAAAACCCAATTATACACTAGTACTTTGGATAAGGTTATGACTTGGTTCCACAAGTCATAATCTTATCCGGTTTTTAACAACATGTGATGCATTTATTCGCACAATGTAAAAAAAAAGAAGCCCTATTCCCTTTCCAAAGAGGAAAGGGAACATGGAGGTTATCCGGTTTGCTTGGGGAGGCACCTCCAACCACCTGGGCTGCCTGCTTTGGGATTGGGTTGGATGGGGGTAGAAGGCACCTCCAGGCACTCGAATCATAAAGCGGGCAGCTCAACCCGATCCCAAAGCAGAAAGCCTGTAGCATCGGTTTTGCTGGGGGGGGGGGGGGACAGGCGTGCCTGATCTTCCCCCAACCAAACCAGTAGGTATAAGCCTCAGTAGATCTCTGCCCCAAAGCCCACAGAGCTGGTCTCTAGCCCTGTGGGCTTTGGGGCAGAGATCAACGCCGGGGAATTTGAGACAAACAATTGCATCACAACGTTATCTTAACATTGTGTGATGCAAATATTTGCCTCAAATTCCCCAACATCCAATTTTTGCGTTATCTAAGGCAATCCTTATCTGAGGTATTACTGTAACAGCATGATATGTTTCAGATATACCTCTGTTGTAAATTTCTGCTATGTTACTGCAATTATACTGCACCCTCATGGCACAGTGATTAAGTTGCAGAGTACTGCAGCAAAAACTCTGCTCACAATCTGATTTTGATCCTGATGGGGATCAAGGTTGACTCAGCCTTCCATCATCCCAAGGTCAGTAAAATGAGTATCCACTTTGGGGACAAAAATGCTAATTATCTGTGAACCTCCCAGAGAATGCTCGAAGTGTTATGGGGTGGTATATAAGCACTATAGCTATTGATTTATGTGTGTTTATACATGCCCTGTCCTTTAGTCTCCAAGAAAGTTGTTTTCTTTTCTGAACTGGATTTTCCCCCTGAAAAGTAATTTGCCATTGGAGAAAATACTAACTTTCATTCTTGGGCAATAAGCAGTCAAAGCAGGGACATTTAAACTTATCTTAAGCTCCTAATGACCAATCACAAACATTATATTCTATGGCAGACAGATTTTTTTCTCTCTACTTCACTTCTTCTAAAACATGTTAAATCTATAGTCTACTAGTACAGTGATGGAGAACCTTGGTACTCCAGGTGTTCTTGGACTTCAATTACCAGAAGCCCAAGTCAGCATTCCTTCAGATCAGGGCTTCTGGAAGTTAAAGTTCAAGAATACCTGGAGTGTCAAGGTTCACCATCCCTGGTCTAGTATGACCTGGAGTTTGGTTCATTTTAGTAGAATGGCAAAATAATGTCCCACCTGCCACCCCCTGGAGTCAGGTGTTTCTATTCCTTGCACCTCACATACCACATTGCTCACAGACAAAAAGAAGGGTGTGACCCAAAGTTGCATTTGAAGACAGAAGAAAATCTAAACTGTTAACCCAACGTGTCATTGATTCATGAAAGCTGCCAGTGATTGACTATCTGCTACATTGAAAGTAACCTTTACTTCTTTGTAAAACTCTAGTTCCATGATTTTGCTGAGAGGAAGGATTGGGATGCCTTCCACCCAACACTGGTGGCAGAAGGCCTATTTGCTTTTGCTAATGTTCTCAGTTATCTCCGACTGTTCTTTATGTATACTACAAGCTCTGTCCTCGGGCCACTTCAGGTAAGCTGCTGTATGAGGAAGATGTCTATATTAACTGACTGAATCTTTTTAATAGGTATATTTACTATATTTAGTCACATGATTTAATTATTGATTATAATGATGCAGCTGCTTTTTGTTTGTTTGATTGTTGCTTTGGCTAAGATACGATGGTTCTACTGGACTAGAAACTATAGGGTCAAAGCAATGATTGAGTTATTTCATTTATTTATTTATATTTCAGTTTGTATCATCGCCCCACTCCGAAGACTCTGGGTGGCTCACAAAAAACAAAGACTAGTCAACAATTTAAAAGCCATTTAAAAACCCCATCAAAAGACACTGACAAAGATTAAGAGATTTGAAAGATTAAAAGATTAAAAGAGAGAGAGTGTGTTTTACCGAATTAGCCAACAGGCCGGGGTTACTGCCTCACTTAAAGAGCATAATGCGTTCCATGGGATTGCTCTTTAATCGAGTTTGCTGTTTAAGCGAAACACCATTGTAAATGACCAATTGTGACTTCTGGCGGGGGGGGGGGATTGTGAACCTCGATTTAGTTGTTAAGCGAGTTTTTGGTTGGTTTTAGTTGTTAAGCCAGGTGACCATTCAGAGAAAATTCTGCTCTTTATGCGAGTTAGTCTCTCAGCGAGACACTCTTTATGGGAGGTTTTACTGTACATAGGATTGCAGAATAAAAGTTTTACTTGTGAGAAATAACAGGACCGTGAATCTGAAGGAGCAATATATTGACAAATTATGCGGGCCATGCTCCAAGAAATTGCTTGTATTTTAATAATTTATGCTTCATCATTATTATAATCATATTTTTATTGATCATTAATAGGTATTTAACATTAATAAAATTAGCAATGAATATGTTTTCCAGATTTCAATGGGGCAAATGTTGCAAGACTTTGGGAAATTTCTTGGAATGTTTCTTCTTGTGTTGTTCTCGTTCACAATTGGGTTGACCCAACTGTATGATAAAGGATTCACCGTGAATGAAGAGAAAGATTGTGCTGGTATCTTCTGTGAAAGGCAAAGCAATGACACATTCCACTCGTGAGTTTCTGGGTATTTACGTGAGATGGTTTTTCTCCCAGCCCTGTTTTCTGCCCTCATGTTTACAGCATGGCTTCTCACATATTTAGAAACATCCTTTCTAGCTCTGGTGTCGGCTTGACAATAAAAATGTTCAGCCTCAAATCATATGAATCTTTTTGCTTCAGTAATACCTTTAAAAGATTTAATGCCACTGTGCACTATTTTCTGCAGGAAAAAATGGTCTGGAGAACTGTTAGTAAATCACTTTTGTTTGTCCCTTGGATGTGTCTAATAACAGTGGCCAGATCCAGTGTAACACTGATGTCTTGACTGGTGTAAATTTGCAGAATTTCAGCGTGGGAAAGAGGAAAGCAGTCTTCCAGCTATTAGCTTCCTGTTTGACATCAGGACTATTTGGGAGTTTGTTTTGTGATCCAGTTCCAAGTGCTGTTTTCACCTTTAAAACTCTAAGCATCTTGGGGACAGATTACTTAAACCGAGCTTTATCCCAGTTATCTGTTGCACCAATGCATCCTCCATCGGATCCCTTGGGCAAAGTGACAGTGGTCCGCCTAAATAGTCCGCCTAAATGGCTAAAAATCTGCACGCAAGTGGACTTGATTTTTCAAATCCATTTGCGTGCGTGGAACGTCATCATGGAGTTGTCTACCAATGTACGGACTCCTTGCTGAAGAATGGCACTAAGGTATCCAAAGTATTTGTTGCAACTCCATCATGCCAAGATTCTCCACCATTCGACATCCTTTGGAGTCCACCTAGATTTTCTAACCATTTCATCCTCTGCTGCCCCTTCTCCTTTTGGCTTCAATCTTTCCTAGCACCAGGGGTTTTTGCAATGAGTCCTCTCTTCTCGTTTAGTATTCACAGTATTTAAGCTTCAGCAGTGAAGGTTGATTTCCTTTAAGGTTGATTGATTCAATCTCCTTGCAGTCCAGGGGACTCACAAAAGTATTCTCCCATACCATAGTTAAAAGGTGTCTATTCTTCTGCGCTCAGCTTTCCTTACCTTATGGTCCAGCTCTCATAGCCACATGTTTCCACTGGGAAGACTATTGCTTGAACTAGTTTTTCCTTTTGTGTCTTCACTTAGTCATAGCTTTCCTGTCTTTTCTTTTAGGTTTATTGGAACCTGCTTTGCCCTGTTCTGGTACATATTCTCCCTTGCACATGTAGCCATATTTGTTACCAGATTTAGCTATGGCGAAGAACTGCAGTCTTTTGTGGGCGCTGTTATCGTTGGCACATACAATGTTGTAGTAGTGATCGTCCTTACCAAACTCCTAGTGGCAATGCTTCATAAAAGCTTTCAGTTGATAGCTGTAAGTAATTTTCCTCTCCTTTCTTATTTGGGTTCCTCATTCCAGAAGAAGTATACATTTACACATATTTTCTGTAGTTCTTTTTACGTAAATTCTCAGCAGCTTTTTAGAAACAAAGATTATTGTTTTTAAGTATAGACTTAGTTTCTTATAGTGCTTTCCCTGCTATGTATAACTTGAACTGAAATCTAAATCTGACTTCAGAAAATAGATAGATATTAATATAGGTACTGTATTAATAGGAAAAAATTTGCTCTTGGTAGCTTTATTGTAGGGTACTTTCATGCAATGTTCTTATACATCCTTGTGTCATAAAAGCACCTTCAAGGAAGCTGTTGATGAGCCAATAAACCTGAGTCCTTCATGGTGTGCCAACATTTCCCATAGGTTCACATGACATAAATTGCATGAATACAGGTGTTCCTGACAAGTTTAGTGTGAAGTACAAGTGAGATTATGATCATAAATGTGAAATGATGGAAATTTTGTACATTTGAACTATAACAAAGGGGAAAAGCCTGCTACTGTGAATGAATATAATAATAACAGGGAATACTGGCTGTAACAGTGTTAATCATAATAAATTGTTTGCTATCATTGTATATTTTAATTAAATATTTGGTGAACTGAACTTAAACGTTTCATAATATTGGTATATTATTATTATTGTTGTTGTTGTTATACAACTTGTATGCTGCCCCACTCGCAATGCGACTCTGGGTGGCTAACAAAGAGATAGGATATCACAAATTACAGTTACAAAACATCACAACAACACAACAAAATAAATTTCAGGAGCAATACACATTTCAAAAGCAATGCACATTTCAGAAGCAATAAAAAGTAATACAAAGCACTTATTCTGGCCCGCCGCAGCACTCAGCTGTTCTTCATTCCTTCAAGCCTGGGCCAGCTGAGGGAAGAGAGTCCGGTGGCGGTGGTGGCGGCAACACCAGACCAACAGTAGGGCAGGAATGTCCTCCTGGTCCTGGGCTGCGGCAGTCTTTTATCCATCTCTGGGCAGGTAGAACCCGGAGTTAGGTGGGCGGGAGGTTCCTCCACCACCCGAACATCCGCAGGTGGGCCCAGTCCTCTTCCCTCAGGCGGTGACAGGGCCTGAGGGTGAGCAGTCCCCATGGACAAAGGATTTTGAAGTGAATAGACCATACAAGCATGTACAAAAACAGTCAAATTTTATAGGTTTTTTTTAAAAAAAAGGATAGTTTAAATCAAACAAAATTTAAAAAGACAAAAAACAATATGGCACCTTAAAGACTAACTCCTGTATTTTTAATGTTAGCTTTCATGGATCAATTCCACTTCGTCGTGGACTTGATCCATGAAAGCTCACATTAAAATACAGGGGTTTGTCTTTAAGGTGCCACATTTTTTTTCTTTTTTAAAAAAATATTATTTTTTGTTTCCTCTCTGATATCCTTGCACAGACTAACATGGCTACCACTTCATATATGTTGTTTTCAATTATTCAGAACCATGAAGATAAAGAATGGAAATTTGCTCGTGCCAAACTATGGCTTAGCTATTTTGATGACAAATGTACTCTACCTCCACCTTTCAATATAATTCCCTCTCCCAAGACTGTCTGCTATTTATTTAACAGTCTCAGTAAGTGGATCTGTTCTCATACATCATCGGGTAAAGTCAAGCGGCAAAATAGCTTAAAGGTAAGAAATTGTAAAATTAAGTACACTGTCCTATTGGGTTCAGTGGGGTTCCCAAACCTATCAAATTCAGCACTAAAAATTGTTTAAAAACTGAAAGCTCAGCATACTAAAGCATGGCATTTTGGTGGGGTTTTGAAGGTGTGGGGTAGTGGTCACTTCTTCTTTCTCTGCCATATCCAAATCCAAATATAGGTGATCTTCATGGTGATTAACCATGAAGCATGACACCCGTACCAATGATCCAGTTCCGCAAGTCATTTTCTGGTCCTGAGCCCTTTTGGGATTCAAAATCCTCCTTAGCCCCAGGCAAGTATTGATGAAGCTGCTGCTCTCCATCAAGATGGATTCAAGTGGGATTTAATCCACTTGGGGACCATCACCCTTCCCTGTGGACTTTGGCACCCAAGCCATCAGTCCTCAGGGTTGTCAGGTTAGTTCACCACCTGATGCTTGGTGTTGCATTGCTGGCAGTATAGTCTACTCTTTTACCATAGCAGGATAACCTGGCCAAAATGGTCACTTCAAATCCATAATGGCAGCTTTTGCTAGAGCCCTGATTTCTTACATAGTAAGCAGCTGAATTTGATTTCCAGGACAGAATTAGGCAGATATTTAAATGTCTCTGGATTTAGAAGGTGTTAGGTTTGACAGGAACATTCCTGGTTTTTGTTTACAATGATTCACTCATTTTCCACCTGAGAAAAACCTGTATCTTTCATTGCATTATATTAATTTTTATTTTTTATTTTTTGCTTAAAGGAGTGGAAAAATCTGAAACAAAAGAGGGATGAGAATTATCAAAAGGTGATGTGTTGTTTAGTTCATCGGTACTTAACTTCCATGAGACAGAGAATGCAAAGTACTGACCAAGCAACTGTAGAAAATTTGAATGAACTGAGACAAGACTTATCAAAATTCCGCAATGAAATGAGAGACTTACTTGGGTTTCGGACCTCAAAATATGCTATATTTTATCAAAGAAACTAATATTTTAAATAACATTCTAAAATGCTGTTATCAGTCCAAACTAACAAAAAAAATTATTAGTATTTTTTTAAAAAGGTGATTGGTTAAATTGCACCAATTTTAGTTGTAAAAAAGATAATGCTTTCCATACGCTTCTAAAAAATTTTATGTTGTTAAATTTGTAATTTGTCGGGAAAAGGGAAAATTCCATCAAACACCTTTGACAAGCAGCAACAACTGGATTGAAGAATATATTTATTAGACGAGGATGATTTTCCCTACACAATTCCATTTTTGAAAAGGAAATGATAGCATTTTGCCCCTTCCCCATCATATGGAGGAAATTACAAATGACCTTTAAAGTTTTACAAAGTACAGGCTCAACAAGATACTGAACTGTTTTAAAAGGGCACATTTGTGGAAATGCCATTCTCCGAACAGAAACAAAAGTTTAAGATTTGAAAGGCCATATTAGTGTCAAGTTACCATTGACATTTTTTGTGCTCTGTGCCACTGTATTATACCAAAGATTTTAATATTTTAGAACTGAATTTGTTATCTCATCCCCATGTAAAAGTGGATGTTGAGTAAAAATGATTAATGGACAATATGAAAGTATCACCTCTGTTTTTAAATATTGGACTAATTAAAATCTAAATGTTTTCAAATGAATACTTACAACATATTACTCAACACATACAATGTCTAAATTATTTCTACTATATTTTGTGTAGAAGTAAATTGCTAATATATTGTGTTGTATCCATTTGATTTTAGATCAAGGCATTCATATTGGTAGGTAACTACTGTATTATTCCTAAGAATGTGAATTAAATATGAGCAATAATACTTTACTGCCATACTGAAATATTTTTTGAATGGAAATGTTTGCTGTTAAATTTATAGAAGAGCAGAGAGATTATGATCCCAACTTTGATGTGGTTATAGTGTTTGTATTTTTAGGTAGTATTTCAACAGATTGTACTTCTACTTTATAATCGGAATGCTTTTCACTTTGCTTTAATACATACAGTTATACCTCACTTAAAGAGCATAATGTGTTCCACAGATTTCTCTTTAAGCGACTTTGCTCTTTAAGCAAAACACCATTGTAAGTGACCCATGGGGGGGGGGGGAATTGTGAACCCCGTTTTATTTGTTAAACAAGTTTTTGGTTGGTTTTATTTGTTAAGCGAAGCGAACGTTCAGACAAAATTCTGGTCTTTAAGCGAGGTGCTCTTTATGCGAGGTTTGACTGTACATATACAGGTGCCAAGTGTTATATGGTTTATCTATATTGTAAATTATGGCATTCTCGGTAGGTTCATTTTGCTTGGCAGGGATTGAGGTGGAAATGTCATGAGCATAGAATATGTCTGCTGATGTATATAAAACAGAAATGTTTCATTAAATTATGTGTGAGATTCTATTTTTAACTGTAAGATGGTCTAATAAAATACATTAAGATTTTTGACCCTTTAAAGATTTAGAAAAGTTCTTAATTCTCTACTATGGTTCACACTGAAAAGGGGAGAAGGCTGCTTATATTTTTATGGCTCTATTAATATTGTGCTTACTTTTTACATTATAATATATAAATGTATTCGGCATTGATGATTCTGCTCAATATAACGTTTCAGAATGTAAGGCTAAATGGTGCTGGTTGCCTAAATAGTCACAGAGATAGAATTACATTTACGTTTACTTTCTTCAAAGACAATTTCTGATTTAAAAAATCTGGGAGACTAGTACAGTGTATGTATTTTAGAATAAAAGTAAGACTCATACGTGTTATCCAATAAAAAAAGGTGATGGCATTCTTAGTTTTGGAAATGCAGGACTTTGTTTAAGGCAGGGGTGGCCAAACTATGGCCTGTGTCCAGTGGTGGGCATCAGCAGGTTCACACCAGTTCGCCAGAACCCGTAGCATAAATTCTGACTGGCTCTACCCACCCAAGTTTTGAAACAAAGTAGTCCTAATTCAGGTGCAACACAGGGCTTTCCCCCGGCTACATCCACCATACCACGCCCAGTGTGGTAGTAAAATTTTTTTGAGCCTACCACTGCCTGCGTCACCCTTGCCGCTACCGGAAGCAGAAGTAAAATGTGTCTGCACATGCATATAAATGCACCCATAACTGTTGAAAACACATTTACGACAACCATGGACACATTTTTACAGCAGGAGGAACCACATGAATGGCCCGCTCAACCATGTGATCGGCCCATGGTGCAAAAAGTTTAGACACTCCTGGTTTAAGGTGTTTGAATGTTTCATATTTTGTGTCTTGATACCTGAAACACTGTAAAAAAAACCCAATACCTAGGATTAATAAGACATTTCCCCAAATATCTAAACTAATGGAAAATGGTTTTTTTTACTCAGAAATATTAATACTTTTGTCAATATACCTATCACATGAAACTATGTGTCTCAATGTGTTCTCTACTATGTGTGAATTGTTTTGTGGTAACACTTCAATATCATTTTCTTCTATGTAGTGAGGTTATAAATTGTGCTTTCCTTTTTAAAAACCCCTTCTAGAAATACATGGTAAGATCTTCATTTGTGAGTTTATCTCATGACTTGAGAGTGTCTTCAGCGATGTTTATCCTGCAGTATTTTGTTATGTCTTTTTAATAACAAATAATTTGCTCTTAATAAATTTTTTGTGTGTTTTAAAAATTCCTTTTCAAAAGTAAACAAAAGTAGAACAAATAGCAGTAACACACAATACAGGAACTTACTAGAAAGTCTGATTGAAATATGTTTTTGTGCAATTCTTTACAGAATGCAGAATCCAGTAAGCATGTGATGGCTTTTTGCTAATGAACATTTGAAGCACGTCTTCTCTTACTTTAGTTTTCATAGCATATTTAGAATTATTTTTCTATTCTGTCAGGCTTAGGCAATATTTAACTTGCATCTTGTCTTTGTCAAGGATGTACATGCAGCATTCTATTCTCTCAACATTTTTGCAAGCCATGACAGGCTGAGATCTTGAGATGATCAAAGCTACATAGCAGAGATGTAATTTGAACCTATGATTTTCATATACTGTACAATCCCACCCCATTCGTTCTAGCTGTGTATTTTTGTTTTCCGATTCCCCTGCATTTTCTTATTATAGCACTCCTTACAATCCTGTAACTGACCTTGCTTTTACATAAGAATTTAAATCAAGACTTGGTGGTTGGCAAGTTTAACTATATTGTATTGAGTTCAATCTGTCTCAAGGTCAGTTAAAAATGTTAGAATAGTGTGAAAACCAGTACAGTACCTTTTAGTCAAGCAGTGTTACATGCTTGTTGCTACTGGCAGGTTAGTTATGTCAACGGGCCCTATCATTCCCTGGAAAATAGATGGGGAAGAGATAGAAGCAGTGACAGACTTTACCTTCTTAGGATCTAAGATCACTGCAGATGGTGATTGCAGCCATGAATAAAAAAGGCAACTGATTCTTGGGAGACAAGCTATGAGAAACGTGGGGAACATAGTGAAAAGTAGGGACATCACCTTGCAAACAAAAGTTCGTAAAGTCAATGCAATGGTATTCCCAGTGGTAATGTATGGTTGCAAGAGCTGGACCATAAGGAAAGCTGAGTGCAGAAGAATAGATGCCTTTGAAATATGGTGTTGAAAGAGAGAGTCTTGAGCAGGGCCATAGCCGGGGGGGGGGCCCTCTCCCTAGCTAAGAACCTGCCCCCACCCCACCCCGTGATGCCAGTGTTATATATGTGTGACATTGTTGCCCCTCCTGAATTTTTTTTGCCCCTTCTGACACCCCCCCCCCAAAAAAAAAAATCTGGAATCCTAGCTACAGCCCTTGTCTTGAGACTACCTTTGACAGTGAGAATACATGAGTCAATCTTAGAAGAAATCAGCCCTGACTGCTCTGTGGAAGTTCAAATAATGAAGATGAAGCTAAAGTACTTTGGACATCAAATGATAAGAGATGATTCACTTGAGAAAGCCTTGATGCTGGGAAAGGTTGAGGGCAAAATAAGAGGGGGGCAAAAATGAGCTGGCTAGATGGTATTGTTGACACAATGGGCAAAGAATTGAGCGGGTTGAAGAGGATGGTGGAGGATAGGGGTGCCTGGCGTGCAATGGTCCATGGGGTCACAGGGGGTCAGAATCGACTGTGCGACTGAACAACAGCAAACCTTTCCTCAAATAATTTGCTGTGCTGTGTTGGAAAACTTATTAAATATATTAAGTGGTGGGTCAAAAATAGGTCTACAGAAAAGTCATACAGTATATTTTGAAGACAATTCTTTCAAGAAACAATGGGGCGGGGGCACCCTCAAAAAACTATTTAACTTTGTTAATATTCAGCTGAAAGCGTTTTGACTGCATATAATCCCAGAGTGGCATACCTTTGTACTGAACCAACTTTGAAGGGGAGGAGTTACTCAGATCTAATATGTATTGCTTCCAAATGTGTTCTTCCTTAGTGTACAATGGTGAAAGCAGGAGAAACATACACTAGTACCCCGAATAACGTTTTGACTTGGTTCCACAAGTCCCGTCGTTATTCGGTTTTTAACGTTGTGCGATACATTGAACACACAATGTTAAAAAAAGCCCTGTTTGCCTGGAGGCTGCAGGAAGCGAGAACATCGGGATTTGAATCCTGACATTTTGGCTTGCTGCTGCCTCCAGGGAGGTGGGAGAACTTTGGAAACAGCTTGGAGCGGGTTTCCCCACCTCCCTGGACCCGGCGGGGAGGTCAGAGACCCCAAAATTGGTAAAAAAAAGTCCTTTTTTTTACCAATTTTGGGGTTTCTGACCCCCCCGCCGGGTCCAGGGAGGTGGGCAGACCCGATCCAAGGTGTTTCTGGGCTTCCCCGACGTCCTGAGCCAGTGCAGGAAGCCAGAACGTCGGGATTCGAACTCTGACATTCTGGCTTGCTGCACCGGCTCTGGACGTCGGGGAAGCCCAGAAACACCTCCAGAGAGATCAGAGGACCCGATCTACAGCTGCAGGGTGGCTGGGGAAGCTGACGGGGACTCCCTGTCGGCTTCCCTAGCCACCCGCCCATGCCTCCGCAGCTGTGGGGTGGCTGGGTAAGCCGATGGGGGAGCCCCCCGTCAGCTTTCCAGCCTCCCCACCCCTGCCTCCGTAGCTGCAGGGTGGCTGGGAAGCTGAACGGAGAACCCCGTTCAGCTTTCCACCCACCCTGCTGCTAAGAACGACTGTATCGTGTAACGTTAAAATCGCGTTACTCGATACAAGATGTTTCCGAAAATCTTGTAACGTTATGCGGTTTTAACGATATACGGTACTCGCGTTATACGGGGTATTACTGTAATTAGATTACAGGAGATGGGTAGCTGTTACTTGTAAAAACTCAAACTGTATCGAGACGTTCTCTTTTTAACACCTTATTCTTGCTACTTAACTTTATTTACAACATGATTTTTTCAAAAGCATTTTATTAAGTATAGATAATTATGTAATGAAACAATCAAAGTTGAACTAATATAAATATTGCACTTCTGTCACCATATCAGTCAGTTTTTTTAAAAAAATCCTGTGAAAAATATAAATTAAGAGCTTGGTGTAATAGGAATCTCATACATTCCAGGTTGGCTGGCACAGTTGAAAAGTTTGAAGTTTACAAAAATAATAATATTCAAGGCATTTTTTTTAAATAAACAAAAGTCCATGGGAATGGCGTAGCTGAAAAACTCCAGCTAGTATGTCTTCTTCTTCAAAGACCACTTTTCTCGATTTTGTTTCTTTACCCTGTTGGCAGGGTATTGTTGCAGAAATATACATTTCAACACTGTTTATTTTTCAAGACATTCAGGATCTTGTGGTTCTTGGTCTTAAAATTCATGGTAAAGCTGTTGGGCAGGATTTTACCTCTCCCATCATCTTCTACCTGGCCCATGATGATATAATTCAACCCTGTTGGGTGGAAGGCAGAGTCAGAAAAATGGTAAAAACAGAATTTTTGCTATACTTTAGAAAACAATGATATATATTTGCAAGTTGTTTTTATAATGTCGAACGCAAGTGTGGTGTAGTGGACAGAATGTTGAACTAGGAAGCTTGGATTCAAATCTCTGTTCAGCCATGAAAACTCACTAGGATGTGTGAAACCAGTAAAACCACTCTTTAAATATCTCACCTACCTTGAAAGGGATATTATGTTGGTTCTAACTTGAAAACACATAAAGTTGTCGATGATTTGATTTTGTTTTACTACAAGTTATACTACATTTTCATTCTAGCTCTTTGTGTTTGATTTTCTTTGTTTCCCTCTCCAGCCTCTTTTTAGATGGTAATTGTTGACACTTCTGTGGACACTTATGGCCCATGTTTTGTGCCTTCCAAAAGTGTGTACCTTGTGGTTATAATGCAGAGCCTGCATACATTACTTAATATAAAAAGACTTCCTTGAAGAATTACAATTTCTAGTAAGTAACCTGTCTTTGCTTCTCTCATAGCAATTTGTAGGAAATGATTAGCTGGTTCTATGGTGTCTGCAACTGAATAGGTTTTTAAAAAATTATTTTTTACTCAGAAATGTATAGAGTATAATGCGGGGTTCCCAAACTATGGCTCGGGGCCTAGATCCGGCCCATGATGCCAATTCATCCAGCCCACGAAGCCCATGTCATTCCCAAAAACAGAAGTATGGACGTGTTTTACTTCTGCTTCCGGGAGCGACGAGGGCTTTGTGGGCCAGATGAATTGGTGTCGGGGGCTGGAGCTGGCCCCCGGGCCATAGTGACCAGCCCCCTGAACCAAGTGACCAGCTCATGGCCCAAAAAGTTTGGGCACCCCTGGTATAATGGATGTTAATTAATGTTTCTGGATAGTATTTAGGGGAAAACATGATCGTACATAAGCTTTCTACAGACAAAAAAAGAGGCTATGTATATAATTCAGGAGTCTTTGGATGTACAAAGGCAAAGCAAGCAATTATAAATGCAGTAGGTAGTTTTACTGTAAAGTGATGAAATAAAGCCAGAAGCTCCTACATTTTAAAATGGCTGATATACATAATTGCAGTCTTTATTTAGGACTTTGTATCTTATCAATTTATAAGTACAGTAGTACCTCGGATAACGTTATGAGTTGGTTCCACAAGTCATAACGTTATCCAGTTTTTAACGTTGTGCGATGCATTGATCGCACAATGTTAAAAAAAATCCCTGTTCCCTTTCCAAAGAGGAAAGGGAACAGGGGGCTGATCTGGTTTGCTTAGCAAGGGGTGGGGTCTGAAAAGAAGGGACCCAAGCCTCTCTTGGGTCCCTTCTTTTTAGAAACCTCCATCTGGCTTGCTAAAGAGCTTAGCAATCCAGGCCAAGGGGGGGGGGGCTTCCTAACAGAGGTTTGGATCCCTTATCCAAGACTCAATAGACTACCACCCCGCCTGGGTAGCTGAGACCCTTACCAAGCCAGGCGGGGGGAGGGGTTCTAAAAAGAAGGTAGGATTCCTCCCCCCCCCCATCTTTTTAGAAACTTCCGTCTGGCTTGCTAAAGAGCTTAGCAATCCAGGCCAGGGGGGGGCTTCCTAACAGAGGTTTGGATCCCTTTTCCAAGCCTCTATTAAGAAGACCACCACCCCATCTGGGTAGCTAAGACCCTTACCAAGCCAGGCGGGGGGAGGGGTTCTAAAAAGAAGGTAGGATTCTCTCTCTCCCCCCCCATCTTTTTAGAAACCTCCATCTGGCTTGCTAAACAGCTTAGCAATCTAGGCCGGGGGGGGGGTTCCTAACAGAGGTTTGGATCCTTTATCCCAGCCTCTATTAAGAAGACCACCACCACCCACCACCCCGCCTGGGTAGCTAAGACCCTTACCAAGCCAGGCAGGGGAAGGATCCACAGCTCCAGCCACCCTGCTGCTACGATGCATCGGATAACGCTAGCAGATCGTTATCCGATTTTAGCGTTTGTCCGATGCAGTCGTTATCCAAGGCATTACTGTACTGTAGCAGATAGTTAGTAGTAAAGGTAAAGGGTTCCCTTGCTTGAAAGCCAGTCGTATCCAACTCTAGGGGTCAGTGCTCATCTCTGTTTCAAAGCCAAAGAGCCAGAGCTGTCTGCTTCTGCAGACATTTCCATAGTCATGTGGCACATATGACTAGACACCGGAGCACACAGAATGCTGTTACCTTCCCACCGAATTGGTCCCTATTTATCTACTTGCAATTTCTTGCTTTCGAACTGATAGGTTGGCAGGAGCTGGGACAAAGACGGGAGCTCATTCCGCCCTGCAGTACTCGGGAATTGAACTGCTGACCTTCCGCCTCCCAGTCAACGTCTTAGCTACTTGAGCCACTGCAGTTAGTAAAAAGATAGAAAAACCTGAAATTTCTTTATATAGCTTCCCTCTCCTTATACTTGAATTAATGCCAGTATCTGAGATAAAACAGTGAATCACCAAGTAAAACTAATATCAATATAATGAATATGTTGAGAGAGATTTATGTACCCAGAGGTGACAACTTTTGTATTGTTCAGTGTGGTTTAGTTTTCCTACCTCCTTTAACATACTGTAAAACTACTGACAAAACTCACAACTAAGTTAGTCTTTATTCATTAATACTTGAATAAGTCACAAGACTTACTTAAGAAGGAAAGTATAATCAGTTGTATCCTTCTCCAATAATAAAATTTATATGCATAGTTGTGTGTCTGTTAGTATCACAGGCACAATATATCTGTCACTTAACTAAGGCAGAAACAGCTAACTAAGCATCTGCTCTTTTCTTCTAACATATTTGCATTATTAAGTTATATAAATGGAAACAACTGAAAATATTTGTAGATGAGCAGCTCTGGAATCAAATGAATAAAGACTATTAATTTTCTCAACCATTCATCTGTATGTGATGTTTGATTAGTTTGTCTCATGTTTTATTCTCCAATTAGGCAGTCTGAATTCAGACCCCTGCAGAAATTAACTTTTAAAATGAAAAGAGTGATGAAGGAATTAGTGTAAATTACCAAATACAGAATTCTGTTTTGCTGTACCTACTTACCTCTTCTGATAAGAGGACACTTTTTACAAACAACTATAATCTTGGCACTCATATTTTTGCCTGCTTGCTGGATTGCTAAATTTCCTTCTTTGTATACATTAATGATTGATATTGTTGCATGCAGGCTTCCACCTCTGGTGTTGGTTGTGATAACAGATCCAGTTATGACTGGAAAGAAGGTTCTAGAATTAGTAGACTGAAATGGAGTTTGAAACACAAGGAATGCGGTTATGGGACCATTTTACGTTGTACCTGACTAAACACCCATTGAACTATGCCCTTTGATCAAGGCTGCAAAATTAAATATTTCTATTTTATGGTGATAAAGTGTCACAATAATCTTACATTTAAGAGTGGGTAAGTTGTCTTCCAGGAACCATAAAATCATGGAAATGCTAACAGGAAAGATGTAATATATAAAAAGAGATTCTGGGAAATTATAATACAGTACCAGAAAATGAGTCAATATGTAGGACTTCCTTGAAGATGATTTTAATTTGGGATGGAGTATGGCTTACAAGGATAATGGCTGAAGGGATTTTTGGGATAGCACTCTATACTGGTAAATAAAAGAGTGGTTGCACTGCAAGTTTTTTGAAAAGTTAGGAAAAAGCACCTTAAATTTTTGTGCTTTAGCATTCAAACTGGGCTTAAAAATAAAACAACAACAAATGAGTATTACATTAACAGAATTGACCAGTTGTAGTGAGACATCATGTATAAACATACATATTTGTGTTATCAAATCATTTTTGACTAATGGCAACCATTTTCAGGGCTTTCTAGGTAGAGAATACTCAGGTGGTTTATCATTCCCTTCTTCTGGGGTTGCCCTGGGACTTTGCAACTGTCATAAGGCCACATAGACTCATAAATTCATATTGACATCTAAATAAGAAAATAGAAACTATAGACTTTAATTTCCAATAATGAACAATCTGTCTATCACAGAAATACAGCAAAAGGGTATTATGGAATTAGGATGAAAACAGTAAAGAACAAATTTATCATATAAATAAGAAATACAGACTGTTCCAAAAAGACAACATACCAATGTTG
Organism: Furcifer pardalis; assembly: GCA_030440675.1. Taxonomy (NCBI): domain Eukaryota; kingdom Metazoa; phylum Chordata; class Lepidosauria; order Squamata; family Chamaeleonidae; genus Furcifer; species Furcifer pardalis. The sequence continues at coordinate 262,555,692 of CP126890.1, forward strand.
CCACTGAATCAAGCCTTTCGCAGACCAACAGTTCACCTTCTGTTTAGTCACTTGTGTTTAGACTGGAACCCCTCCCCCCTTTTAGACACATATTCATACTGTCTTTTTCTGAAAACAGCTGAAGAAATATAACGTGAGTCATAGACACCAGTTTAAGAGATGCAGGTAGCATGATCTCAAAGAATTTCCTTGTACTCTAATGGTAGTTTACAAATAAATGTTCTGACCTTCCCCTGAAACTAAACATACATCCCTAAGTCACTGGTTGAATGGGAAAAAAATTATTGCTCTTACCAAAGTTACTTGAACAGTAATTGCTCTCAAGAGTTCCACTCCTCCTGCATTTTTGCTGGCACAGGGCAACTGTAGGCTTCAAAGCTTTCTCATGAGATCCAGAAGGCAGAGTTAGTGAAGTCATTTTAAATGTTTCATAAGTCAGTTTAAAAGGACTTACTGTTTGTGTTTATCCCAGATGTACAGAACGAACTAGCATTCTCAAGCACAAACCACACTTCAAAAGACCTAGTATTCTACTGGTATACTAGCAAAGTGTATTTTTGAGAGTATGTCACATTTTGCATCAGGTCTAGCTCTAAAAGAGGCATGTAGTATCTTGTATCCATGACACCTTGAATCTGTGAAAGCACAGATTGCTTTCTTGAGACCCAACTCTAAAGCATGCACTGAATTAAATGAGAGAAGAGTCTCTAAGTTACTAATAATTAGTTTCAGAGCTTGACAGTGAATTCCTGAATTTCTGATGGTTATATTAAAAAGGGGACAGTGTTGATATCAAAAAGGTCAATGGCTTTTAACTCTCCAATAATAGCAAAGCTATCAAACACCTGCCCATTTTCCTCAAAATCTACATCCAACATTTTGTAATGTACAAATGTACACATCTTGCATTGTGTAAGACTATTCAGAAGAATATATGCAAATATTGAGGTTAGAATCCCATATGGTGACAAGTTGTGTCCTTGCAGGGCCAGATGAGCTGAATCAGTTATCCATGTTCTTTCCTACTGCCCTTTTTACAAGGAAATCCACCTCAATTAACTAGACCCCCATCTTAACCAAATTTAGTGGACTTTTTGACTCCTCCAGATGGCTGCTTTTTTTGAACAGTGGCTCCAATCTTTACATGGATCAAGGGCTGCCTTCCTGTCATGTGCTATCCAACTCCAACCATTTAGCAGGAGATGGTGATCCTTGGTTTCCCATGTTTTAATTGTACCACTCCTCATTGTCTTAATCGTTGTTATACCACTGGTACTTGTAGTGCCATTGTAATGCCAATAAAGGTTTTTGGATATATATATATATATATATATATATATTGGGGGGAGGGATGAATCAAAGGAACCAATTTTCCCAATACATAATTAAGATGAAAAGATCACAGCAGATAAGAAAGCAGTAGCTGAAAGTTGTCTTTCAATTTTCATATATGTTGCAGAAGGTAAATGAAATCCTCATACTTACTTGTGGTGGTAGGGAGTGAGGTTGTTTTTGGAGGTGGGGTTGTAGGTAATTTTTTGGGTCTGAATTTATAATGTCCAATAAAACCATCAGCAGTTAAACTTAAATCAGACAAAAACTGAACAAACAACTCATTTCTCTCAGATATTATAGGCCTGAAAGAAAATAAGACTTCATGTTACTATTAGTTAAACTATAAGGAAGAAACTGTGTTCTACCTTAGCGTAATATAGAAACGTGGTATATATGCAGACATTGAGACTAAAACTGAACAGAAATATTTTATTTTACTAGTACAAACATATTCCATATGGCATATAGAGAGATTTCTATTACCAAAAATTTACTTGGACATATTTTCAAAGAGAAGTAAGAAACACAACTTTTCTACCACACAAATATTTACTTAGGCTCTTGGAAGAATAATGACATTCAAATAAGTTAAGTAAAAAACACTTGTAAATTTTGGAGCATTACATAACACATATTCAGTGATCTACTCAATGATCCACATATAACATTACTCAATGTTACACAGTTGGTAAAATTGTGTACATTTATTTAGCATTATGAATATTAAAAAGCTATCCAATCTTCAGATACAGCTCAGAAATTCTCTACTGTTCATCAGGTCAAATCTTTAAATATTTACACCAGTGATTGGGCTAAAACTCATAAATGAATCCAATTCTTTCCTATTCTTTCCTTATATATGCTTCCTCATTCTTGTCATTCAGACTCACCATCTGTCATCATCTTTGCCTTTGTTTCCTACGTCTGCATCCAGCCCTTTGTGTTAACATTCAACACCATAGCCTTTTTTAATCTACTAAACTGTCTCTCACTGCTTTCCTTCTCAAAATTCATTTTAGCATCTCTATGAAAATGATCTTGAGGGTGGTCAGTTAATGTGCCTCACCTGTCAAGTGGGCTTAATTTAGTCATGAAGTAAGCTTATAAGCAGATACAGTACCTAGTAAAAACATAGGGAAGGCTTTAAGATAGCGGGGCAGTCAAATATTGGCATTTTATCTAATTGATTTGCGCAGCAGAACATTACATATGCATAATAGTTATGGGACAAAAGTGAGAATTAACTTCTACACACCTGTACTCTGGTGTATCTGTACATATGTAAAGCCTTCATACTGTGTCTACTGCAAAGCAGCAGGATCACAGCCAGAATGAATGGCACTGTCTGAGAAAAATAAGATGCTTCTCTAATGAAATTATTAATACTACAGCCATGTTCTATGACTTTCCTAAGTCACACAGGGGGAAAAAGTTTGCACTTGCAAACAAATGTTTATATGTGCATAATACCACAGTGTATCTGGGTTCAAATTTCTCCTATACATTTATCTGCAGCTCCCTTCTCTAAGAAAAAACCAGAAAGCTACAAAGAGGTATAATTTGGCTGAAACTAGAGATACTAACATCTTATGGATTTCACTGGAGCCCTCTCCAGCCTTTTCCTTCACAATCTTACCCAGAAGTGCATGTAGCAAATAATTTTTCTGAAATGTTGCTGAGTAATGGATGTATTGCTTGATGATATGCCAACCTTTGGATACACATAAATACTGAGATATTCAGATTATCCTTCCCACAACTCACACCATCCATGCTGTCATGGGGCAATAAGTGTTGCAGTTGGGGAAGGATGAAGTACCATTATAAATTGACAAATGCATGTGTTATAACTGTAATGAAACACCACTTTAATATTCAGATTTGAAACTACAGTACAAAAGTCTCTAGATGATAACTGTTGTTCAAAGGAAGAACACAATTGGCAGAGTTAAAAGACTGTCACCAAAAGAATAAGGATGGCTTTCCCTTCCTCGTGCAAAATAAATCATAATAAAGGATTTGAAAAAACAGTTGAAATACAAGTAATACCATTACAGGTACAGTACTTACTCTGGTGGACTGTCTCCACAGTATTTTCCAATTCTTCTAGCATCATTCATCTCGCCACCATTAAACACGGCTACATAATCATATCTGCAGTAGTTATCTCTCTCCACATCAAATTTTTCAAACTTTAACTCTATTAACTGCAGGAAAAGGATTAGGAATCTAATGAAAACATTTTTATAGGTAATTATAAGAATTTATCCTTAAAATGTAAACATTTCAAATTCCTTCACAAATTAGGTTTAAACCACAAAGATCTTCAAAGACTACCCAGTTTAACCCTTGCATTTAATCATCTCACAAAACTACTAAGAAAGGTGATCCTAAAACATTTTAACGCTGTACTTCAGTAAATGAGTGAACAAATAGTTATATGCCATTGAGAATTTAAATGAAGAAGAGAGCTTGGTTCATTATATGGCTTCATAGGAACCATTACTGGAATATACTAAATGTAATGTTGAAAGTTATGTAGAGTTAATTTATTCAGAATAAGAACTCCAGATGAGAATAATATGTGGATGTGATGATATAAATTACTGAAAAGTTTTCAAGTACATTTGAGAATAAAATAAAGCAAGTCCTTTGCAACTCATCATGCTCAACTAAATCATTGGGCAGCCATAAGCTGTTAATTGAGCTGTATGTAGGAAGCAAAGACTATGGATAAAAGATGAATACAGGAAAATACTAAGATGTTGTACTCTCCCAAGTTCAAGAAAATGTTATCCTCATCAATGCCAGGATGCGAATGAGGAAGTGAGAGGAAATTGAGGATGAAAAGAATATATCTTGGCCATTGCTTTCATTTGGAAGATTATGGTCACGAGAAGCAGATTAAAAGGCAACTCAAATTGGCATAATAAAGGTTTCAGAAAGTTAAATATAGATATGAAAAGGCGCCAACCTACCAAATATGTTTGAAGATAAAGGTATTCAATCACTAGTTGTCTCCTGCCATAATATTGTTTTATAGAGTAGTAACCTAGGCAACAACAAAGACAGTAAAGATTGAATACCCTGCCATAATACAAAAAGGTATGTTAGTTGGATTAGTAGTGAAGGATAAATTATTATGAAATTAGTCAAATAGTTGGAAAAGTAACTGGTAATATGCTAAAATACTGGAGAAAACACTATAATGAGCTAACAGATTTAGGATGTTGAAGCTATGAAGAATTTGAAATAATTTGGTATTAACTAGACACTGCTGAATGAAACAAGTATCTTTATTAAGTTTGACAGACAAGCAGAATAAATGCAGAAATGATCTCTTTTAATAGAATGTACACTGTTACTTATCTTGATAAATAGTTTTTGCAACTATAGTCAATATTCAGAGGTGCTTCATGCATAATATTAGCAGACAAACGCAACAAAGAAAGCCACAAAGAAAGCTTACTAGCTTCAAAGAAGGCCATTTGGCAAAGGTAATACGCAAATCCCGGGTTCCTGTTTTTGGACTGAAAAAAGATACAATCTACTGCTTATTTTCCCACAGAACACCTAAGAATAGGAGCTTGGGTTGGACAGCATGCCATGAAAGTCTGATGAAGTAACCTTTGAGTTATAAAAGCTTGCAAAGTTTTGATTTTTTTAAAGTAACCTATAAAAGGTATTGCCTTCCTCCTACATTTGTTTGATTTTATGCATGGGTCACACTGCTTATTTTTGCTTAGTGAAAGATTATCAGAAAATATTTTATTTCTTGCTTTTATTTTTAACAAAATGATTCCTATCCATAAAATATTTTGGTATAAAAGATTAAAACATCAGTAGAAAATAAGGTTCAGGGAAAAAAACCCTGGACTGCTCAAGATAAAGCAAAATAGCAGAAACAAGGATAAGTGAGGGGAAATGAACATAAATGTAGAAAATGAGAATGTAATTTATGTATGCCATACATATAACATCATAAGTAACAAAAAAAAATCATGTTCATGAATTTAAAAAGCCTTGTTCCATTGCAGATGTATTTTTATGAAACAAGTACAGTTGTACCTCGCTTAAAGAGCATAATGCGTTCCACAGGATTGCTCTTCAAACGAGTTTGCTCTTTAAGCGAAACACCATTGAAAGTGACCAATTGTGTGTGTGTGTGGGGATTGCGAACCCCGATTTATTTGTTAAGCAAGTTTTTGGTTGATTTTATTTGTTAAGCGAAGCGAACATTCAGAGAAAATTCTGCTCTTTAAGTGAGTTACTCTTTAAGTGAGGTTTGACTGTATGCTATAAATTAAAACAAGATTTAGTTAAAATGGGTGTACAAATATGAAGATTCATCAATAAGCTTTGGCTTGCTGTGAGAATAGGAACATTTTATTATGAAATGTGAATATGATAGCAGCAGAAAACAAATTCTACCAATGTTGCCTATGAAAATTAGATTGATTGTACTGGTGTTGAAATGACTATTTCTCCTGCCATCTTGGCTGCTGAGTAACAATGACTTAACTAAGTCAAAGGACAAATTTGTTCATTGGAGTGCAAGGTTGTCTTCTGAATGGCCCTTTTCACAATCTAAATCAGAACAAACTAACCATGGTTATCTTACTGTCCTAGTCACATCACACAAGAAACCACAGGTTAGATTAAGTCTGTGAAGTGGGACGCGGTTGAAGGCAGTTGGCAACAAGCATTTAGAGTGAAATGAATTTTACAAACTTTGTTGGATGGCTTGGCTGGAGAAGATCCAACAACTGGGGTTATATTTAGTAAGGAATGGTGGAAGAAGGCTGAAATTGTGCATTTCACAATTCTCACCTGATTCTTTGGAGCCACAATGTGCCATGAGCAGGTTACTCCTGCTGGGTAATCTCTATCAGGCCAATTAGGAGTTTTAAAGGATCCAGAAGGCTTATTCAGTTGTCCACCACAGTACTGATCTCCTAAAAATGCAAAACATAATGCTAGCCATAAATATAATCCCATATACTAGGACTGTCCAGCTCTTATACCTTTGTATGGTCCTTTTGACCAAACCCAACTGTAGTAACTAAATCACTATATTCGGTCATTTGTTCTCTTATACATCTGGTATTGAACATTTATAAATTGCAACATGGTTGATTATTCCTACTATTCACTTTCCAGATACTGTACTGTTGAATAGGGAAGCATGCTGATAAACAATGAAAAAACAAATAAAAGGAAGGTGGAAACAGTATAGCATATACTGAAAAACTATACAAAAAACATTTAAGGATGGCAGACTCTTTTTGCAGAGGAATTGTATGATGGAAGAACCCGCACCTGCTCTGAAAGCATTGAGAAGAAGTAAATCAACAGGAATAAATGGGACTCCACTAGAACTATTTCAAGCCACTGAAAGCAAATCTGCAAAATTTTAAAAAGATTATGCCAATAAAAATGGTCCACAGACTAGAAGTATTCAATATACATTCCAAATCCCAAGAAAGGAAATGTCATGGAGTGAAGCATCTATAGCAGGGGTGTCCAGACTACGGCCCGGGGGCTGGATACGGCCCCCAATGCCCATTCATTCGGCTCACAAAGCCCTTGTTGCTCCCAGGAGCGGAAGTAAAATGCGCCCGTATAGGAGGGAGTGATGAGGACTTCATGAGCCAGATGAATTGTCCTCAGGGGCCTCATCTCGGCCCCAGGCTGTAGTGACCAGCCCCGTGGCCCAAAAAAGTTTGGGCACCACTGATCTATAGCATCAAGAGTACATCTTATCTCCTCATCTGTTCATTCTGTATGCAGAATATACCATACTGAACGCCAGACTAGATTCAAATGGATTCAAATGAAGAAGTGAAAATTGGTGGAAGAAACATCAATAATTAAGGTATGCAAATGACACCATCTTACTAGCAGTAAACAACTATGACTTGAAATGACTTTTAAGGAAAATGAAAGACTGTCATCAAACATAAAGAAAGCAAAGATCCTAACTACAGAAGAACTTCAAAACTACGTTTAGGAGGGATTCTGACTTGACAATGAAAAAAAGTAAAATAGTGAGAAGATTTGTATACCTTGATTCAAACACCAATCCAAATGTAGGCTATAACCAAGAAATCAGAGGAAGATTGATACTAGGAAGGGCAGACATGAAGCAAGTAGAAAAGATCAAGTGTAGAGATATATCATTGGAGACCAAGACCTTCTATACTCTTATATTCCCGATTACTATGTATGGGTGTGAAAGCTGGAAAGGGAAGAAAGAGGACAGGGGAAAAATTATCTTGTTTGAATTATAGTGCTGGAGGAGAGCTTTGTGGATACTCTGAACTGCCAGAAAGATGAACAAGTTGGTCTTAGGACAAATCAAGCTTGAACTGTCTCTGGAGGCAAAAATGATGAAGCCAAGGTTGTCCTACTTCTCAAGCAAGATTCTCTGGAAAATACAGCAATGCTGGGAAAGGTGAAAGGCAGAAGGAAAACAGGGAGACAATGTGAGATGGATTTGACTCCCTAAAGAAAGCCATAGGCGTGTGTCTGCAAGAGTGGGGTTCTCATTCATAGGGTTGTCACAGGTCAGAAATAACTTGATGGCATGTAACAACAACAAATGGTTAAGAATTTTGAGTCAGAATGCTGTTTAACTTCAGCAAGTGAATGGTTGGGAAACCAAAGTGTGTTTTACCTAAGAAAAATAAAAAAATATAGCAGGAAACTAACTTATAAATTACTGTATCCACCTTAAATTATTCACCTAACAGTGTGGTCATAAGAATCAGGGTGTCTTTCAAAAGTATATTTTAAAAATGCTATCTTTTTTCAACAACTGTTAAATTTCTGCCACACTTTTATCTCAGTGTACAGCGCATTAATTCTGTTGTACAGCTTAATATCAGTTTTTCTTGGACATAAAAACATTGTTTTGAGATACTGCACCTTTCTGGATAGTTACCAAAAGAACTTCAGTTGTATATGAATCTCCTCTAATATTCATAGATACTTTTGTGAAAGTATTAAACTTTATTCAGTGTATTTATTGTTAAGAGCATGGAAAATACCTCTTTCATGTGGTTCTGCTGCAGAAAACTTTGCAACAAAGCCACTTCCAGCTGTATTCGCATCCGAAATCATTTGCACCAACATTTTGTTACTATTTGCCACAAGAGCACCAGGTCTCACAGTGCCACAGAACCTGCCAAGACGCTGTCCATTGACATGACCACTGTACACATCCACAAAATCATACCGGCATAGGTTGTCATTTTCCAAATCTAGAAATCTAAAAGACAGAACAACCACTTTCCCTTCAGGAACCTGTAGGAGAAAATATAATAGAACTTAACAGGGATAGACAACTTGTCTGTTTATGGGTCTCTTGCAACTTCCCAGAGGCTCCAATGTGAACCCTCAGCACCACAAAACCCATTTTTAAAAATGCTGTGAAGAAACTTTACTCAAAACATCCCTTTGTGCTTTTCAAGGATCATGAAAAGCAACACCACCACCCCAGTAAGCCATGTATCTCTGCCCCCACCTCAACATTTTTTAAAAAGTTTAAAAAAAATGTGCTAACCACTACAAGGCAAAAAGTGGCCTTCTCAGGTAAAAAAAAATGCATGTGATTTTAGTGAATTTATTATTTTTTGTAGTGGTATTTGTTTATAATTTTACTCAGAGCAAATATAATTACCCTATTTTTACTTTATTGTAGTAAAATAATTTTAAGGTTTATAAAGGGCACAGCTTTAAAATTCTAAACCTTTATATTTCATAAATATAGTTTTTAAATATGTAAATTACTCACTTCAGCCACACCCCTCTGCTTTAGCCATAATCAGTAGAAACTGCAGTCCTGCATTCATTTTGTTTCACATAACCAGAAAATTGATAATTGGGTATTTTCTAGAGTGTTTTATCTGCTTAGAGAAAACTCTATATACATAAGACCATCTGAGGCTTTCTCTACACTCTAAAGCAGAGGTAGGCAACCTATGCACTGTGGGCCAGATCTGTCCCATGGTGCCATATAATCGAGCCCCCACCTTTGCTCCAGCCATCACTGCTGGAATTAGCCATGGACGCATTTACCGCAGCCATAAACAGTAGGGGGACCACCAGTCCGGCCCCTTCAACTGTCTGAGGGAGTGTTACCCGGCCCCCAACTTAAAAAGGTTGGTGACCCCTGCTCTAAAGTCACACTATGCTGTAGAGATATGGGGTACACAGAATGAGCCTCCTAGAAAAATGTGGAATTTTTGAACTACAATCAGGGGCACCCTGGTAACAGCAACCTTGTGCTGCCAGCTAATCTTTCTCACACTTAGGTCAGGCTAAACGAAATGCAGAATGAACTCACCAAAGGTGCCTTCATTGTGGCAGTTTCACTTTTGGCCTAGACACAGAAGAATTCCAACAGATCTTCAAGCTTTCAGCAACTGAAGCCTGAACTTGCTTCCCACGGCCCAATCAGAAAACAGGCAACCTAATTTGCAGATTATGCAAATGTTAACAGCTCATGCCTGACAATAACAAGTATTTCTACTGGCATGCTGTCCGTGATGTACAGTTTGATTTAAAATGATTTATTAAAGGCTTGGGGTTTTTTTTACAGACCTAACCCCGTATTTTCCTGATAAATGTGTCTCTCACTCTAATGGGTTTATGCAAACAAAACTTTGAAACTTACTACAAATGTTAACATAGTTGTTATATTCTTTATCCTTTTTTACTCTGATTCGAAATCTACAAAAGTGTGCTATGTATGTGAGCCTGAGGTCACATCTGGAAAAAACAGACAATAATGCCCAAAAACCTACATAGATGATCATGGCTACCACTTTGAAAGCTACACCAATCTTTGTTTTTGATTAATACAGCAGACAAAGGAAACACTGAAGATCACAGTCATGATTTGCAAAAACCCCTGTCTGAACCAAACCAAGCCATGTTTTTTAGCCAGAAACTTAAGGGGTAGTAAGGACTAAGAGGATAGCTGATAATTGAACATATGGAGGCCACATGTTGCTCATCTCTGATCTTTAGAAAGACAGAACACAAACTTCCAAGAGGTGGTGGTTCCCCCCCCCCCTCGAAAACTAGATCCTGACACTTTTCTAAATGAACAGTTTGCATAAATTGATGTTGGCCTGGTTCCAAAAACACTATCATTGAATACATACAAACATAGATTTTTACCAGTAGTCAAGCTCTGCTGGTACTATTTTCCCCACACAAAAATTTACTTACACTGCTCTCTTAGTAGGAACAGAAAAATTTATATGTTAGCAAACCTTGCTCAAATGATCACAAACAGAACTATTTCCCATACAGTATACTGAATATGCCTATTTAGTATTTGTATCCATATGCATCTACAGAATAATGTAAGTTTAGTCGCTTAGGTTTCCCTTGTTCGAAAACCAGTTATATCTGACTTTAGGCTTCAGTGATAATCTCTGTTACAAAGCCAAAGAGCCAGAGCTGTCTACTTCTGCAGACGTTTCCCTGGTCATGTACCAGGCATGACTAGACACCAGAGCGCACAGAACGCTGTTTACCTTCTCACCAAAGTGGTCCCTATTTATCTACTTGCTAGTTCTTGCTTTCAAACTGCTAGGTTGGCAGGAACTGGGACAAAGACGAGCTCATTCCTTCCTACAGTACTTGGGAATCGAACTACTCATCTCCCGCCTTCCAGTCAGCATCTTAGCCACTTGAGCCACTGCAGTCCTGCTTAATTATATGAATAATATATTTCTGTCTATTTTCCATTTTACCTTCCCATTTTGTAATGATGGAGTTGTGTATGGACAAACATAGTACGTAGGTGATTTAAGTATACAGCAAATCTTTTGCAATCCCCCTTTGCCTGATGAATTCTAACAGAGCACATTGGAGGAGAACATGTGTTCAGCCTGTCAGGAAAGGAAGTGGCCCAGAGGGAAGCTCAAGGGAAAGGGGTGTGGCCTGACAACTACCAAGATCTTTAAGGAGTCTTAAGATTTAAACAGAAAGATGCTAAAAACTAGAGCATATACAGAGAAGGGCAACAAGGATAATCAGAAGAGTAAAAACCAAGCCATATGAAGAAAGACTGAAGGAAGTGGGCATATTTAGCCTTGAGAAAGGGAGACTGAGAGGGAATGTGATAGCACTCTTCAAATACCTGAAAGATAATAATAAAGAGGAAGGTCAGGATATGTTCTAGATCATCCCAGGATGCAGGACACATAATAATCATCGACTACAATTCGTATCCAAACATGCATTTTTTTTCCTGAAGCACGAAAAATCCCATTGGGATGAATTTGTTTAAGGTGGATCCCAGCTTGCAATGAAGTGACCTACACACTATGATATGTGGCACACAGGAAATGAGACGTGCAGGATTCAACACTGGAACTGCAATGGACTGTCGCAGCCTTGAGGATATTGACAAGGTGCGCCTTCACAGCCAGTCCATCTGGCATGGCCTCTTCCGCCTCCATGATCATTGGGAATCAGAGTTCCTCCTCCACTCATTTTGCTGTTGGGTCCAACATGATGGTTTCCAGTGGCATTTCCTCCACTGAGGGGGACAATCATCCCACTTAAAGGGGCTCATCCACCTGTAGCCGTTGGCCCCTTTAGGGAGTCAGGTTAGCTAAGCGCTGCCTGACACTCGGCATTGAGTTGTTGGCTGTACAGTCTACTCCCGTGGTTCCCAATTAGTGGTACGCGTACCCCCAGGGGTACGTGAGATTGCATCAAGGGGTACGCGCAGCAATCTCTTAACTAAAATATTAAATCCTTAAAAAACAATAATGCAATAACAATTGCCAAAAAATTATTCAATTTAATTAAACGATCAGTAGGTAAGTCAATCGTATGCATTAAGCGCTTTCTCCCGCGGCGCCGGTTTTTCCCGCGCCTTGTGTCACCTGATCGCGGCCACCCCCCTTTCCCGCCTATTTGCTCATCATTGTCAATCAGTCAGTTCGGTTTATGTCGCGTGACCGTGTCGCTGTGCTCATTATGTTGTTTTAATTGTGAATTAATAAATATCCACCGCACCGTGTCGCGTCGATCAGCCTTATATACCTACCGTTTTAAAACTGTGTTTAAATTTGCACTTTCACTATAAACTGCAATCACTGGTTAATTTTTGGGCTGGTCTTAAAGACGTTTATCGTGTCAGCGAAGTAGCAATAAAACATTTTGCACGACGTACCTTTGCGAGAGCGGATTTTCCACAATGTCAAACTTAAAAACTAAACATCGTCAAAGACTTCAACTCGAAGACGACTTGCGATTGAAGCTGATCAAAATGCAACCAGATTTTTTAGAGTTGTGCAAAGAAAAATGCACACATTTGTCACATTAATGAAACATGTGTTCTCTGTCATTAGAATGTCTTTTGATGATAATAAATATAAAATACACCTGATTTCATTTTTTTATTTAACGTTCCTGCAAAAAGGGGTACACAAGTTTGAGGTCTTTCTTGAAGTGGTATGTAGAAAAAACTAATTGGGAACCACTGGTCTACTCCATTACCATAGCGGGCTGTCCAGCCAGACATTATAATGGGCTCAAATGAAAGGAAACCAGAAATAGGCTTCTTCTTCAAGTGTTGTATCTGATTTCAAATATTGGTGATCATTGTGGCAATCAGTCATGAAGATTGTCTTGGGAACAATATAATAATGCAGTAGTCTTCCATTTGCTTTCCACATTGCAACGTGGCACCTTACCATTGATCCAGTTCTGCAAGTCACTTTCTGGCACAAAAAGTCCTCCTCAGCCCCAAGCCTGTATTGATGAAGCTGCTGCCCTTCATCAAGATGGATTCAAGTGGGATTTAATCCACTTGGGGACCATCATCCTTCCCTCTGGACTTTGTCTACCCAAGGCCATTAGTACTCAGGGTTGTCAGGTTAGCTAACCTCTGCCTGACAATCAGTGTTGAGTCGCTGGCAGTATGGTCTACTGCCCTTGTGTCTGATATGGAGATTACAGTGGGTTCAGAATTTATTTATTTATTTATTTAGATTTATATTGCCGCCCACTCCCTGAGGCGACTCAGGGCGGCTTACAGTCAAAACAACAACAGTACAATAAAAATTATAAAATACAACCACATAAAACAACCAAACCAGAACACAAACTAACTCCCGTCAGGCCGCTGTTGTGGGCCCAGAGGAGTGGGCAAGGTCCCCAGCCACTGCTAGGCCTTCGCATCTTCTTCCTCAGGCCGTTGTTGTGGGCCCAGAGGAGGGGGCGATGTTCTCAGCCACTGCTAGGCCTTGGCATCTTCTTCCTCAGGCCGTTGTCAGGCTGTCACCAGGCTAGTGACAGGCATAAAGAAATGCAATCATATTTCCCCCATCCTTGGCAGGGCTGCACTGGTTACCTGGTGCCTACCGTATCAGATACAAGGTGTTTGCGTTATCATATACGGCCCTATATGGTTTGTGGCCTTGTTATCTGTCAGAGTGTCTCTCCCTCAGAACAACTCCCTGCATCACCCAATCATCACAATCTGTGCAGCTCCAGGTACCGACCCAGAGGATTGGCTCGAAAGTCTTTAACTAGAAAGAGAGCCTTCTTGTTGGTGGCACCAACACTGTGGAACACTCTACCGGTGGAGCTGCATCAGGCCCCATCACTAGCTATCTAAAAAAACAATTAAAAACTCTCTTGTTCAAGGAGGCCCTTCAGGGTGTTGTCCCTTTAGCTATATGTTAGTCAGCCAGGTTGATCCCCTGTGCCCTCAGATGCCAGTTATTTTATTTTATGATGTATTTGTCGGTTGTCTGTTTCGATTTGTTGTGTGTTCTGTCATCTTTTTTGATATATACTACCGTAGCAGGAAAATCTAACCAAACAGAGTAGAAATTTTTGAAGTGGTGGCAGGGTGGATTTCAGTCACCCAAGGCGTAAGCCAAATTTGCCACCCCCTGGTGAATGCCAGTGCCCACTCCCACTAGGGCTTCTGGGAATTGTAGTCCAAGAACTCCCATACACCCAAAAAGTGCTGCCCAGGGCGCGTCGCCCCCCCTGACGCTGAGTGGTGGCCATGTTAGTCTGTGCAAGCATATCAGAGAGTAAACAAAAAACAAGACAAAAGACAAAAGGCTATGGCATCTTAAAGACTAACACCTGTATTTTAATGTTAGCTAACATTGTCTAAAAGGCTCCTTTTAAAAGTTATTCTATGATTCTATGATTAAACACCTCTTGGTACTCATTTCCTGCTACAATGCTAAAATAGAATCAAACCCTAGCTCCCCAATCTATATTCACAACGAAGTGGTCAGAACAGTAGTTCTTCCATTATATCACTATTGGCTTACATTCTTGCCTACATCTTGCTAAGGGGTGTTTAACATGCCGTGAAAGGGGGGTTTTTTTTTGAGGAAGGAGTAAGATTTAAGATTGCTTTATTGCTGTTAGCTCAGTGGTTTAGATATATGGTTGCAGAGTGAGAAGTTTCATTCCCCATTGATCCTTCAGCAAAGAGAGCTGGTCTGCATGGCCTTAGGCAAGCTGCGTAGTTTAAAAGTGCTGCCAGAAGAAGGGAAAAGTAAACTACTTCTGAATATTCTCTACCTGGAAAACCCTGAAAAGGGTCACCACAAGCAAACTTGATCTTATGACACGTGATGCCTGGTGCAGCAGTGGTTAAACTGCTGTACTGCAGCTAAAACATTGTGAGGATCAAGTTTAACTCAGACTTCCTTCCTTCCGAGATCAGTAGAATGGCTACCCAAAATGTTTTGGGCAAAACGCTAATTAAGTGATACGAGGTACAGTAATACCTGGGATAACGCTAAGACTTGGTTCCACAAGTCTTGGTGTTATCTGATTTTTAGTGTTATCCGATGCATGTTAAAATCCTATGGGATGTATCGGATAACGTTAAAGCTCCATAGAGATACATTGTAACCGCACAGGCTTTAGCGGTTGTTATCCGATACATCCCATAGGACCTTAAAGTTATTCGATCTAATTCTCCTCCCCAGATTACTTAACGTTATGCGATTTTAGCATTATCCGAGGTAAACATTATATGAGGTATTACTGTAGTATATAAGTGTAATTCTTATTTGGCATTTAATGCTGTTAATTCACAACATATGCCAAAACAGGTTTCCTGTTATTATTAGTTTAATGGAATTTGGCTGATGAATTTATTGAAATTATCTCCTTAAAGAATTATAACAATACTGAAAATTGTTGTATTTGTATTTACTGAGAATCTTAAACTATTCACCATTGATCTTGGAGAACTGACAAGAAAAGGATTGTTTCAAAAACACTGGAATGTAGTGCTTTATGGTTTATGCTCTGCAAATTGCTATGTGAGAAACAGTTACAGCTACGTTATGATCACAACGCTAGGTTTCTGTAAAGGCTATAATATAAACTCTGAACGACCAGCTTCTATAATTAGCAAATGAGAATGGGCAGCTTCTATAGTTAGTAAAATAGGAGGTGGATCCTTCTGATGGCAACTTTGTATATTCTCATCTGTCTTCATCAGCAAATCACAAACACTCTACAATCTGTTTGATACTAAATTGCAGCCTATCACCAACTGCTGTGATGGCAAACCTTGGCACTCCAGATGTTCTTGGACTTCAATTCCCAGAAGCCCCCGTGAATCCACACCAATGGATTTACTGTGATTCATCCGGCCCAAGGCACCCTTGTCGCTCCTGGAAGCAGAAGTAAAATGTACCTGTATGGGCGCATTTTACTTCCGCTTTCAGGAGTGACGAGGGCGTTGTGGGCCGGATGAACCGCAGTAAACCTATTCATGTGGATTCACGGGGGCGTCTGGGAATTGAAGTCCAAGAACATCTGGAGTGCCAAGGTTCACCATCATGGACCTACTGTGTTTCACATATTTTCACCTGTTTAAAATAGGACAATATATCAATGCAGAAAACCAAAAGCAACTACTGCAGTACAATAAGAAAGGATTAAACATGTATCACTTTTTTTTAGAAAAAGTAACTCTGCAGTCTTGTCAAACATGTTAGATCCATTGAGAAAGCACTACAGTTTACTTCAGAACATCAAAGGCTAACTGATTTATAATTTACTGAAATAGAAATGCCAAATAGTGACAATTTGTGGATGCATAGACTTAACAGTCTAATATGGCCTCAACACAGAGACTACTTTAAAATACTGTGTACCTTTGTCTGCTTTCTATAATTGCTACCATAACTGTAGCACACTGATTCAGAGCAGCTGCAAAAGGTGGAAGCTGAAATATCTTGCTGTAACATTTTACTGTTTATAGTTTGGTAATACAGTACTCTAAAATAAATATATGTTCTTAAGAGGGATTAACTATAGAGCAAACTTGTCTGAAGTCTATCAGAAAGCAAACAAAAGAAAACATTTTGTTGTTTGTTGCTTTTTTGTTTTGTTTTATTTAGTCTCTGATATGCTCGCACAAACTAACACAGCTACCACTTCAAAACTTTCTTGTCTGAAGTGCTGTTGTATGTTCTTAAAAACCATCTTGCTCCCCATTGCCAATTCCCACTCCCAGATCTTGTATCAACCTCCCTTATCTAATTCTGGTTTCATGAAGTCAAATTAGTAATATATATTATATTCCAAACCCTAACTCACTATCTATCAGTTGTAGCTATGTGCCATATGCACTACTTTTAAAGAAGTGTGAATCATTTCAGTATCCTCTGTTGCAATTTAGGATTTGACTGGGAGGCGGAAGGTCAGCAGTTCAATTCCCGAGTACTGCAGGGCAGAATGAGCTCCTGTCTTTCTCCCAGCTCCTGCCAACCTAGCAGTTCGAAAGCAAGAAATTGCAAGTAGATAAATAGGGACCACTTTGGTGGGAAGGTAATAGCATTCCGTGCACTCCGGTGTCTAGTCATGCCTGCCACATGACCACGGAAACGTCTGCAGAAGCAGACAGTGCTGGCTCTTCGGCTTTGAAACAGAGATTAGCACTGAACCCTAGAGTCGGATACGGCTGGCTTTCGAGCAAGGGAAACCTTTATCTTTACCTAAGGATTCTCAATCTACAGCCTGTGGGCTGGATGCAGCCCATGGCACCATTTCATGTGGCCCCCACCACCTCCACCACACCAGGAAGTGCCATGTGGTGGTTTGTTGTTGTTCAGTCGCACAGTCGATTCCAACCCTTTGTCACCCCATGGACCACTGTCCGCCAGGCACTTCTGTCCTCCACCATCTTCCTTAGCCTGCCCAGCTTTGTGCCCATTGTGTTTACAATACCATCTAGCCATTTCATTTTTGGCCACCCCCTTCTTCTTTTGCCCTCCACCTTTCCCAGCATCAATGCTTTCTCAAGTGAATCTTCTCTTCTCATTTGATGTCCAAAGTACTTTAGCTTCATCTTTACTATTTGACCTTCAAGGGAGTAGTCAGGGTTGATTTCTTCTAAGATTGACCTATTTGTTCTCCTCGCTGTCCAGGGGACTCTAAAAACTCTCCTCCAAAACCACATCTCAAAGGCATCTATTCTTCTGCGCTCAGCTTTCCTAATGGTCCAGCTCTCACAACCATACATTGCCACTGGGAATACCATTGCTTTGACTGTACAAATTTTTGTTTGCAATTTGATGTCTTTTCACTATGCTCCCCAGGTTTCTCATCGCTTGCCTCCCAAGAATCAGTCGCCTTTTTATTTCATGGCTGCAATCACCATCTGCAGTGAGCTTTGATCCTAGGAAAGTAAAATCTGTCACTGCTTCTACTTCTTCCCCATCTATTTTCCAGGGACTGATAGGACCTGTTGCCATTACCTTGGTTTTCTTTATATTGAGTCTCAAGCCAGCTTTTCCACTCTCTTCTTTCAACCTAATCAGGAGCTTTTTAAAGTCCCCCTCACTTTCTGCCATTAAGGTGGTATCATCTGCATATCTCAAATTGTTGATGTTTCTCCCAGCAATTTTGATCCCAAATTGTGATTCCTCCATCCCTGCATTGCGCATTATGTGTTCTGTGTATACGTTGAATAAGCAGGGTGACAAAATGCAGCCTTGTCTTACTCCTTTTCCTATTCCAAACTACTCCGTCATTCCGTATTCTGTCCTGTTGCTTCTTGATTTGGGCAAAATGGCCTTCCGGCCCCCAAACCTATCTGAGGGAGCATGACCCAGCCCTTGGCTTTAAAAGGTTGCGAACTCTTGGGCTAGATGGCTCAGCTAGAGCAGTCTGGGCCGGCTAAATAGGGTCATTTAATACTGCATGGAGGACAGTTATGCCTTTGGTGTGATGCCTACATCCACACAGTTAATATACAAATTCCCTTCCTTTCCCCTCCTATCTTCCCCTCCTTCTGGCAGTGAGCTTTCAATATTTTTTTTAAAGGAAGAGCACACTAGTGTCGCCCTAATGGGCTTTAAAAAACCCACTTCACTTCATCCATCTGTCCCTCCATGAGGAGCAGATGAAGTTTTTAACTTTCCAATATCATTACATGGCTAAGCTTTAACAATACTGAGAAACTGAAAGCTGAAGGGAAATCCAACCACACATTCTGGAAACAAACCAAAACAGAGCAGTCCTACCACATCTAAAACAGAGTTGCCCCTTAACAGGGACCCAAATATCTGTGGGTAGGGATCAGCTGGTCCTCATGGCAGACTAAACAGTGGGGAAAACGCTCTTTCTAGCCACCGCTTTTGAGATATCTCAAAGAAGTTATCAATGGTTGATCAATCACAGGGATGGAGAACTTGTTGTTCTCTAGAAACTGTTGGATTGGAATTCCAATAAGGCCTACCCGGCATAAACAAAGGTCAGGGATGAACCAGAGGAAGACAGTTATCAACATAACAGATTATATGAAGCCCCTGCACCTTTGTGCCTTGTTTCCAACTGCCTCAAAAATTTTCTCTCAGTCAAAAGAATGATATTTCCCTTAAAATCAAGACACACACTGATTGTATGTCTTGTTTCAGAGGAGATCCCTGGACTCAGAAGCACTATTTCTTTTTATATTAATATCCTTGCTTCCAAAAACACGTTCCTCTTAAAGAAAAATGTGGCCAATCTACCCAAAGCAAAACCTTTTTCCAAAATGTGGTGATGCTGCAGCAGTAGCACAAGCAAAGCTCTTAGTGGGGACTCCTGTGTGGTCCCCTGTCCCTGGGTTGTCTCCGATTCCTAATGAAAATGGTACCTAAATTCTTAAATGAAGGAGATTCTTACATAAAAATTGACATTTCAAAATAAGAAAAAAATAACTAGAAAGCCAAACTTGACAAACATCTTTGAAAGTGTGGCAGCCACTAATAACAGAGTAAGAGAGACAGGTATTTATATTAACTGAGGGCATATCTGTTTGGGCTTATGTAGGGGAATCACACCAGAGACTCTTTAGCATAACCTAACCATGCAGGTTACAAGACTAGCATTACTGCATATATTCCAAAACAGATTCTGATTTAAGCCTGTTGGTAATCTAGGTCTGAGCAAACAACATATTATTTACTTCTGGTCACTGCTGATAGATCATTAATATACTGCCAATTTGTTTTAACAAATATACATCACATAATTTAAACGACAGCAACCCCCAAACACTGCATGTATCTTTGACATACAGATACTTACTGTGATTTTCCAAGTACATTTGCTATTTGCAGGGTACACTCCTGGGAATCCTTCACTCCCAATAAATCCTGATGCTGCAGTAAGAGTGCCACCACATTTAAAAGACCTGAGACACAAGAAAAACTACTTTCAGTTGTTATTGAAACTCAGGCTAACAGTTAGTATACCATTGACAAAATGTACATAGCATCCATGAAAAGCAGTCACAATATTTTGCAATAATGCTTCATAAAATAACCAACAGGGTGTACATGTTAATTTTGATTGGTAAGGCACATTCCAATATCAGAAAACTAAATACATACTTTCTATACAGTAGAACTAAATTGTTCAATTTTGAGCTAAATTTCATATAGTCATGTGCACAATTTGTATACACACATAGGTCACGGAGATCATTCTGCAGCTGCTCGGTTGCACATCACCACAAAGCATTCATAGAAAGAATAATTTGTATTTGTATTTTGGATTTATATGCCGCTCTATTCGCCGAAGCGACTTAAGAGCGGCTAAAAACATAGATCACAAAATATCACATATTAAAACATATCAAAGTATCACATATCACATATCACTAACATCTCAAAGTATCACATATCACTAACATCTCAAAGTATCACATACATTTCAAGAAATCCCCCATCATAAAATTAAGAAATCATAAAAAACATTTCAGAAACACTTGAAAAACACTTCAAACAGTTCAAAAACATCGCAACTCTACCCCACTCACTAAGTCAAATTTCCTGCTACTTCTTTCCCCTCATCCAAGCTGGCTGGGCAAGCATCCATATTGGTGGTAGAGGAAGGAAGACCCACACAGCTGTTGCCGTTCTCCCTGGCCCGAGGCATGGCAAGAGCAGTGCCAGAGTCCGGTGGGGCGGCAGCGGCTCTTCTTAATGCCACCAGCCCCAATGCAGCTGTTCCCGCTCTCCCTGGTCCGATCTGGTCCAAGGCCAGCTGCGTATACCCAGTTCTTTTGCCTGAAATATTCATTCAAAGTACTTTGCATGCACTGGCTGCATAAGAATGAAACAGTAAGCCATTTTCAGTGGGCAGTAGCTCATTGCAGCACATAAACAGGCATAGGTGCAATCACTATCACAATCACTGACCCCATGCTAATATTCAACTATTCAATCGACTTCACTGTTTTTATGCATGGCTATTCATACACTCCCATTCACTCTCTTACATACATTTATGGAAATCCTAAAGCATAAGAAAAAAAGAAGTTAAATCTCTCTTTCCTGGACATTGTACTTTCTATCATTCTGCTAACAGCATTTTTAAAAGCAAAATTATACTAGATTTTCATTTTAGTATTTAGGGCTTGGGGTTGGATATTTGCCCAAGATGGGATTTGAGCATTACATTCTTTTGTGGCAAGTGAAATATGTAATAGTTATATCCTGTAACATTTGTTTTGACTTATAGCAATTCTTTTCAGGATATTCTAGGTATACAACACTCAAAAGTAGTTTACCATTTCCTTCTTCTGGGGATACCCTGAAAATGTGCAGCTTGCTCAAGGTTACACAGGCTAACTCTTCTCCTGGGAGTCAAATTCCTAACCTCTGCATTCAGGTACCTAACTCACTGAGTCATTTGGTGAATAGATGAGCTAATGAAATTTTAAAAAGAAAGATCCATCACAATCACTTTCCCCCAATGCATGAAATATCAGTAGAGAAGTTGGTATTGTATTGTGAAAAGTATTTCTCCCCCATTTCTTATGTTTATTGGGTTTTGTTCACTGTTTGAAGACTGTTGGTCTAACTCTAAACTGTCAATCTTACACACCTATGTCCAGAATTAAGCAATGTTAGGGTTAGGATATTTGGTGTTGTTGTTTTTTTTTGCTACATTCCCCAGTGGCCATGTTGGCTCTGTGGCCAATCTTCTCAAACTGTTATCTTCTGTTCCTAGTATAGTTAGGTGTGAGTCATAGTGATTTCGCTATGGTCACTCCACCCACCCATGTGGTCTGGTGTTTTTCTTCTTTTCTTTTGTTTATTCATCTTTGTTCACTGTTTGAAGACTGTTGGTCTAAAATGTTAATCTTACATAGCTACACCCAGAATTAAGCAATGGTAGAGTTAGGATATTTGCCTTTTATTATTAAAAGAGATAGCCAAGACGTTAATAGCCACCTTTAAATACTGAAGGTCAGTCACACTGAAGATGGAGCCAGGCAGTTTTTTGCAAATGCATACGGTGGGAAGGTAAACAGTGTTCTGTGCGCTCCGGTGTCTAGTCATGCCTGCCACATGATCATGGAAATGTCTGCAAAAGCAGACAGCACTGGCTATGAAACAGAGCTGAGCATTGAACCCTAGAGTCAGATATGACTGGCTTTTGAACAAGGGTGACCTTTACCTTATAGTTGGACCTGTCCTAAAGCAATGCAGTCAAACGATAAGAAAAGAAACTTCAACTGATTATTAGGAAGAACTTCCTGGCAGTAAGAAATGTCTGACTATAGAATGTACAAAACTCTCCTTCATTGGATGCTTTTAAGCAGAGGTTGGATGGCATTTGTCAAGAATGGTTTAACAGTGGATTTCCTGCTTTGAAAAGTGACTGGGTTCAACGACCCTAGCAAACCCTGCCTGCTCTACATTTCTACGATTCTGTGCAGAAATAACCCAGATCCCGCAGCGTGCTGACTTCAGACTTACATCATCTACTTTTTGAAAATTAAAATCCTCATGGTGCTCTTAGTTTTTGAAAAGGACAGTGCAAGAGTCAGGATCAGTTAGGACTTATATTGTAACTAATGGGAAGTGAAGGCAGATGAATATTCTCAGCTAAACAATGTAAAACAATGCCTCAGAATTCAATGAATGTTTTGGAACCACACCCATTACATTTTAGAAAGTTTGTCACAGTGGTTCACATAAACTAGAGGTTTGCAACCTACGGCCTGTGGGCCAGACCCAGCCCATGATGGCAAATCATCTGGCCCACGGTGACAACCCTGGAAGCAGATGTTTACAACAGCCGTAAACGTGCCCACGCATGCACAAACACCGCCCCCCAAATGGTTTACGGCATTTACAACAGAGGAAACCATGTGTCTGGCCCACTCAGCTGTCTGAGGGGGAGTGGACCAGCCCGTGGTGCTGAAAGGTTGAGAATCACTGACATAAACTCACCCAACTTATTATAATGTGTGATTGCAGGGCGACCTCTCACATAGATGAGCTTTACACACACATTATACACACAGGCCCTATTCATTCAGATGTAAGATTCATGACCAAGAGAGGACAAGGCTGGTGCATGTGCCACTAAGCTAGCCAGTGCAATCTTATAAACACTTCAGATATTGTTTTCATTCTAATAATCCAAACCTTAGAACTCACCAAGACAAATAAAGGCTGGTTCAAGCATGCTAATAGTGAACCAAGGTTGTAAGTGCAAACAGATCTGAAACTAAAACGGGCCCACTAATATTAGCATGCCTAGGGAAAACTGGAAGGGGCTGCAGAAGTAGATGACATGTTAAAAACAAAGAGGGCAACTCACCTTGGAACAGTCCACTGAAAACATGCTGAGTAATGCCTGAAATTCAGTAGAAAGTCACAACTAGAATAAGGTAAAGATGGTCCTTACTCGAAAGCCAGTCGTATCCGACTCTAGAGTGCGTTGCTCATCTCCATTTACAGTCAAAGAGCCAGCACTGTTTGCATCTGCGGACCTTCTTGTGAGTATGTGGCAGGCATGACTAGACACTGGAGCGCACAAAATGCTGTTACCTTCCCACCAAAGCAGTACCTATTTATCTACTTGCAATTTTTTGCTTTCAAGCTGCTATTTTGGCAGGAGCTGGGACAGACAACAGGAGCTCACTCCATCATACAGCACTCAGGTCTCAAACTACTGACCTGCTGACATTCCAGTCATCAAGTTGAGCATCTTAACCACTAAGCCACTGCAGTCCCTTACACACAACTAGAGTAGACACACTGAATTATTGGAACTTTTGGAATAGCTGACTTGACAAATCTCCACGGATTCAATGGATCTGCTCTAGCTATGACTTACTGCCAGATTTTAGCCATTATTTGGTTGTGTGAAGGAAGAAATTGAGGCAAACAGATATAATGGAGTGCCCAGCAGGCGTTTATGGCTGGCTGGGACCACAAAG
This sequence comes from Furcifer pardalis, assembly GCA_030440675.1. NCBI lineage: Eukaryota > Metazoa > Chordata > Lepidosauria > Squamata > Chamaeleonidae > Furcifer > Furcifer pardalis. The sequence continues at coordinate 262,579,777 of CP126890.1, forward strand.
ATAAATTCCTAATAGGAGATATGGCCACATTATAATATTTTGTTGTGGGTGCTGTTTTGTACATACAGGTATCTGTCTTACAGTATGTATATACAGTGGTACCTTGCTTAAAGAGCATAATGCGTTCCATGGGATTGCTCTTTAAGTGAGTTTGCTCTTTAAGCAAAACACTATTGTAAGTGACCAATTGTGACTTCTGGCGAAGGGGACTGCGAACTCCGATTTAGTTGTTAAACGAGTTTTTGGTTCGTTTTAGTTAAGTGTGGTGACCATTCAGAGAAAATTCTGCTTTTTATGCAAGTTAGTCTCTAAGCGAGGCACTCTTTATGCAAGGTTTTACTCTACAAGTAATAGGAGCCCACCGCCACCTTTGGCCTCCAAACATATTATGAAGTAAAAATGAATTGTGCATAATCTTCACATTTGAGGGTGTACCTTTTTTCCTTACATATGAGCAGGGAAAATGTCAGGGACAGCATCCTTTTAAAAAGTCACCTTCTCCAATACAGTACATGGCAAATGAACAGAAATTGTGCAGTTGGCCCACTTGGGGATGTTTGAAATGGAACAGAGTGTGTGTATATGTCAACGCTGGCTCTATCATTAGAACAAGTGGCACAATAGCAGCAAATGCTGTTGAAAGTGACTGGGGGCAATGCTAGTTGTCCTCCAGGTTATTTCTCTTGAACATCCTAGATATTTTCCTTTATTTTGAAAAGAAATGTGGATGCCACACAACCTGCCCTGAACTTCCTAAAACAATCTGTGGTCTCAGCTGTGAAAACAAAAAAAATCCAACTGATATTGCAGTCAACATTTGCCTCTTCATCTACCTGAGATCACAAATCGCTGATAAATATGCAGCACACATATGCTATGGAACCATGCCGTATTCTTTACTCTGGCCTGGTGGCGCAGTAGTTAAAACAGTCGAAACATTGTGAGTTTGATCATGATGGTGATCAAGGTTGACTCAGACTTCCATCCTTCTGAGGTCAATAGAATGAGCACCCAGCATGCTGGAGGTAAAATGTTAATTACTAAGCACTATGGGGCAGTATATAAATGTAATTCTTTAAAAAATATTTATTTATATTTCTATACCGCCCTCCTCACCAAGGCGACCTAGGGCGGTTTGACACATCATAAAACATCAGAACAATACAGATTAACAATTTAAAAAGTTCTTTAAATCTATAATTAAAACCAATTAAAATTACAACTGAATCTTTGTTCTAAATTAAAACTTAAGTGAGCGTGTATGTGTGTGTCAAACCAACCAACAGGCTGAGGTCGTTGTGCCACCAGTACCCCAGACCTGCCTCTCTAGCAAATCCAGTGTGTGCCCCACACATATGCAGATGTTTTCCCCTCAAACTGGGTGTCACTTTGGCCAACAAGTAGCAGATCTTGGTGCCAGATAAACGTGAATCACTTATTCTCTAGAATGAACAGAACAGCAGTGTTGTTTTTAAAAAATATTTTTATGAACCTCTGCTACAAATTTAAAAAACAACAGTCTTCACAGTTTACTAAATCCCACTCAACAAGTTGCCATTCTGTCTGTATCCTCACCTGGGCACAGATGTAAAGAATAGAACATTTGCCTTCCTTATGTTTGAAGAAGAGGTGGGCGCACCTCCTGGTTATGGCCCTGTATCTAAGTGACATTGTTGCCCGTGCTGAAAAAAATATTCACCCAACCACATGCAGAATCTTGGCTACATCCCTGCCTAGATAGAGGGGGGGGGGGAATGGCATCACTCATAATTATTTTCCCTATGAAAAAAATCGTACAACAATTTTTCAATGGGAAAAACCACTTAGCGGAAAAAAATTGTTGTATGATGCATCCCCTAGGGAAAATTGCTATACGATGCATGTATAGCAATTGTTCCATACAACAATGAGCCTTGTGGATTAAAATCATGAGGTAACACTTGTAAATAGATAGATAGATAGTTTGCAGTCCAGGGGACAAGGAGATCAAATCAGTCGGATCCTGAAGGAAATCAACCCTGACTGCTCCTTGGAAGGACCAATACTGAAGCTCAATTTGGCTACCAAATGAGAAGAGAGGACTCACTGGAGAAGGACTTGATGCTGGGAAAGATCGAAGGCAAAAGGAGAAAGGGGCAGCAGGGGATGATGAGGTGGATGGATGGAATCGTTGATGCGATGGGGGTAGATCCTGTTTAAATAAGCCCGGCGTGAGGAGGCACCGGACTGTGATAAACCGACGGGCAAGGGAGCAGAGCTTTTAACCACGTGGAGGGGAACTGAGAAGGCGCAAGTGGGTTTGGCGCTGCAGGGCAATTCGGTTCGAAGACGCAGGCGAGGGGGGGGGAGACGGTCTGCCCTACACGGGCTCTCCCCTCCCCCCGGCGCTTCGGGGGGCGGCGGACTAGCTCTCGGGGTTATTACCTCGGCCTTTGCAGCTGCCTGTTGCTGAAGGGCTGAGCGGCCGTAAGCAGCAGGATGAAGCCCAGGGTCCCGGAGCACCAGACGGCTGCTTTCCTCATTCTCTCCTCCTCCTCGCCCGGGCACCGAATCCGCGGGGATGGGCGAGCCACCTTTATAAAGCGTCTGGCAAACGGCGCTACCCTCTGGAGGAGTTCCTCGCCGTGGATCTCCCATTCGTTCCTGCAGGCGAAGGGAGGAGAAAGGGCGCGCCCGGCTCTCGGCCCCCCCCCCCCGCCTGGTGAGGGAAGGAGAGCGAGAGAGACCTGGAGGCGCTGCGCCCGGGCCGGGGGCGCCTTCTGCCTGGGGGGGGGGGGGGAGTGGGAAGCTGAGCGCAGAAGAATAGACGCCTTTGAGGTGTGGTGTTGGAAGAGAATTTTGAGAGTCCCCTGGACAGCAAGGAGGACAACAAATAGATCGATCTTAGGAGAAATCAACCCCGATTGCTCCTTAGAAGGTCAAATAGTAAAGATGAAGCCAAAGTACTTTAGATATCAAATGAAAAGAGAGAGGACTCACATGAGAAAGCCTTGATGCTGGGAAAGGTGGAGGACAAAATTAGAAGGGGGCGGCAGAGAATGAGATGGGACGTTTTACTTCCGCTTCTGGGAGCGACAAGGGCAGCGCAGGCGGATGGATCACAGTAAACCCATTTGGAGATTGGGCTTATGGGAATTGAAGTCCAAGAACATCTGGAGTGCCAAGGCTCACCCGGTTCTATAAGGCCAAGAGCTGAACAAAAATTGCATACAGAACTGATTAAACAACTACATCTTGGACTCCAGGCGTTAAGTGCTTAAACTAATTTTTATATGGCCATATACTTTGTTAGAATGGTGAAAGTCATAGTAATACACACTTATGTCTGTGTGTGAGAGAGCCAGGGCCAGTTGTTGACTCTAAACCCATCCATCACTGAGTTCCTCAGTTGCCCTTTTCTCTGTTTCACCAGTTTCCTAGAGGGAATTCAGAAATGGGCAGTTCCTCCTCTCTCTCTCTGTAGAGCAGTGTTTCCCAACCTTTGGTTTTTGGACTTCAGTTCCCAGAAGTCTTAGGCAATTTGCCAAAACACTATTCAGCCAATGTACTGACTGAGGCTTCTAGGAATTTAAGTCCCCCTGTGGGGCATGTGCCCCACATTGGGAACCTCTGCTGTATAGCCTTTAGGCCACCTTATGTTTAAGAAGAGCCAGAGGTCTGTGTGTTCATTGCTCACATGAATCTTTTAAAATTGTCTCCATTCTGCTACTGAATTTGCCATTTCTAGACCCCCACATGTAGTGAAATATGATCTCTCAGTTTGACAGCCTAGATGTGAAAAATTGTTTCTAGCTTAGAGCTTCTTTCCCCCAAGAAGAAAATTTAGTATATGTGAATCAAATTAAATGAAGCACTATCCAGGATTAAGGTTGCTGTTTGCTAGAAGAAATAGTGACATTGATGAAATATTGGTTCTGATTCAAGAAAAGGGGTTAAAATGTCACACAACTTAATGTTGTATGGAGATTGACAGGAGCATAATCAAAACTTTTAAAATGAGAAAACTTCCATCCTTGTTATTTTAAAACAGAATCTTTGTCTTTTCATCTTCAGTTAACTTTCACTTAATGAATACCAGTACTGTACCACATTATACATAAAGCAGGCATAAACTCCCTTCAATATAATTGCAATTGGGGAAAGAAACAGTATTTTTGCTAGCAAACATTCCAATTTTTAAAGGCGTTGCATTGCTCTGATAATAGTAATAATGTGTTCCATCTGTGTACAAATGAAATGGAATTTTTGGTCAAACATGCAGGCACTTTGTGGAGCCAGTGAGCTAGAGAACATAGCAGCACTGAAGGGAATCCAGGGTACTTGAAGATAAAAGTATGATATCTCAAGGGAAACTGAGGAATGTTTATAAGATAAAATTTTGTTCAGATCTTGCAAAGAATTATAGCTTGCATGATATATGTATTGAACAGACTTACGGGGGGAAATTCCACAACAGTATGTAGATATAACAAGGTCTTATGATTTGTGGGTGGGCTTTCATATACATTTACAGATACAGTATAGTACAGTACTTGGTTTTAAAGACTACGACATTTTATCCAGCATAAACTTGCATGGTCTGCAACCGGCTCCATCAGACAAAATGGGCTGCATTGCACAAAGGCTTATGGCAAATTAAGTACAGTACTGTACATTGGCCTTTAAATTGTTGCAAGACAATTGTTTCTCCTTCCACAGATTAGTCTAGCTATCACCACCTTGAGAAACATCTGCCTTTAATTTTGGTGTAGCTATCAGTTTATACTTACTTACAAGGTTATGTCAAGTGGTATCCATTCTAGGATATCTTTCGCCCACCTGCAATCTTTGAAGCAGCACACATGCCCAGCCCACCGATGTCTTGCAAACTCAATCAACATTGATACTTGTTTTGTATATACTATACTCATTTTTAGCTCCACAGAGTTATACTGGTGTTACACATTATAACAAGTTCGATACCTAACCAGTTGTACAAATTGAATGTTCTCCTCTGGATAGCAATAACAATCACACTTATATACTGCCCCATAGCACTTAGTGCACTCTCTGGGTGATTTGCAAGGTAGGTGGCATTTTGCCCCCAACATTCTGGGTACTCATTTTACCAAACTCGGAAGGATGGAGGGCTGAGTCAACCTTGAACCTTGTCAGGATCAAATGCATGTTTGGGCTTCAGTACAACAGTTTAACCACTAAAAGGTAAAGGTTTCCCTTGCTCGAAAGCCAGTCGTATCCGACTCTAGGGTTCAGGGCTCATCTCTATTTCAAAACCAAAGAGCCAGTGCTGTCTGCTTCTGCAGACGTTTCTGTGGCTATGTGGCAGGCATGACTAGACACGGAATGCTGTTACCTCCCCACCAAAGTGTCCATATTTATCTACTTGCAAGTTCTTGCTTTCGAAGTGCTAGGTTGGCAGGAGCTGGGACAGTCAGGAGCTCATTCCATCCTGCAGTACTCAGGAATTGAATTGCTGACCTTCTCCCTCCCAGCCAGCATCTTAACCACTTGAGCCACTGCAGTTTAACCACTACACCACCAGGAATAATGTTAGATTTACTTTCCCCAGTACTGTACTTTGATGCATGGTGCTTCTCCTTCCTTTGCAAGTATTTATATCTTCCTTGCTTGAACTGTTATAAATTCACTAAATTCCCATGACTATGCCTGTTAAATGAACAACAATAGGAAACCCCTAATTGTTCATTTATTAATAGCTTCCACCCTTGAATACTGTACACCTGCTCTAATGATTAATTAAAGATTTGACAGCTGTGACTCTTGCCTTCAGAGGAGACAATGCTGATCCACCTCATTTACATTCTTTGTGGCATTATATCACCTGATCCTTTCACTACTTCAATTTTACAGTAGAAATTCATTCAGGTCTTCTGAAATTCTTGTAGAAGGATCAGACAATACCTTTACTGGATCACTAAACAAAAAAAAATCATTGTGAGCTTTCTTGATTCAAGACCACTTTTTCAGGCATGCAATGGGCACAGAGCTGGGCAGGTTGAGGAGGATGGTGGAGGACAGGAGTGCCTGGAGGGCCGTGGTCCATGGGATCGCAGAGGGTTAGAATCTACTGTGTGACTGAACAATAGCAAAATCGGTTTCTTGTGGGTAAGGCAGGGAAATTATCAATGAAAGTCCAAATGTTCATGGCAAGATGGTCTGTTTGCCAGGCTCTCTTTTTAAAAATGAATGTGAAGAAGCAGCAGTCCATTTGATACCCCTCCCCCTTTTGACAAACACAGGAAACCAGGCCTCTGCTTATTGCTCTCTTCCAAATGGCCCATTGAGGCTGTAGCCCCCTTCTCTGGCCAGGTATCAATTGAAGCTACATAAAAATCAATTAAAAATATTACCTAGTCCAGGAGTTCTCAACCTTTTAAAGCTGGGGGCTGGATCATACTCCCTCCAAAAGCTTCGGGGGCTGGATGGCCATTTTGCTTTTCTTCCACCATATGGCACTTCCTAGTGTGGAGGTGGTGGTGGGCCACATGAAATGGCACTGTCGGCCGCATTCAGCCCACGGGCCACAGGTTGAGAATCCCTGACCTAGTGATTCAATTTATAGTGCTGCTGTCCTGTTAAAAAGTCCATGCAATTCAGGCAACTTTTTTTCGGTATCCTCAAACAAGTGGAGGGATACAGTATATACTCAAGTACAAGCCGGCCCGAATATTTATTTACAGTATTTATATTTGTTTGTCGCCCTCCTCCCCGAAGGGACCCAGGGCGATTTCCAACAATTTTAAAAACACTTTTAAAAATTAAAAACTTTAAAAAGCTTAAAAACTTAATTAAAAGCTAGGTATTATAACTTGGACATACTGGGGGTCAAACTATCCAACTGGCTGGGGAAATTGAACCATCCACTCCCCAGACCAGACCTGCCAGCCAGGTTTTCACTCCTTTCCTAAAGGACAGCAACTCCGTCTGCAGGCGTAGCTCTATTGGGAGGAGGTTCCACAGGGCCGGAGCGGACACCGAGAAGGCCCTCCTTCTAGTGCCAGAGAGATGCGCCTCTCTGGCTGATGGCACAACCAGAGAGCCTCTCCGGTCCGCTCTGGTGGGCTGCGTAGATGTCCTTGGGACGATGCGATCTCTCAAGTAACCTGGACCACTACCATAAAGGGCTTTAAAGGTAATAACCAGCACCTTGAATTGCACCCAGAGGCAAACTGGGAGCCAGTGCAGCTCCCTCAGCAGCGGTGAGGCACTTGCATAATGCCCGCATCCCAACACTACTCGTGCAGCTGCATTCTGGACCAGCTGAAGCCTCCGAATGGTCACCAAGGGCAGCCCCATGTAGAGTGCATTACAATAATCAAGTCTGGAGGTGACCAAGGCATATGTGACTATAAGCAAGGAGTCCCGGTCTAGGAACGGCCGTAGCTGGCGAATCACATGAAGTTGTGCAAAGGCCCTCCTGGCCACGACTGCCACCTGCTCTTTGAGCAGTAGTCGCGAGTCCAGGAGGACCCCCAAGTTACGTACTGGGTCTGTTTGGGGCAGGACTGCCCCGTCCAGAACCAAAGGTGGTAGTTCCCGAGATAACACAGGACCCCCAACCCACAGCCACTCAGTCTTGCCAGGATTCAGTTGTAGCCTGAATATAAGCTGAGGTACCTAATTTTGATCTGAAAACCCAGGAAAATAGATTGAAGTATAAGCCAATGGTGGGAAATGCAGCAGCTGCTAGTAAATTTCAATAATCAAAATACATGAAAATATGGTAAAATTAGCTAAATTGTTGGCACATCTCAATCTGGCACAGTCTTGGGACCCTCGTGGTCATTGACCTGAGTATAAGCCAAGTCCTTTTTGGGGCTCATTTTTTGGGCTAAAAAACTTGTCTTATACTTAAGTATATATGGTAATATCAAAGAAGTACAATATTACAAGAACATCAAATAATACTGGTTGAGGCTGTTAGATGTCTAAGAACAAGAACCTTGCATCCCCCTTTACAATCTTTCTGTGGTTTCTAGAAAGAAGTCATAAATAATAACAATTTAACATCCCCCTGTATAACAACACAGGATGTTTGCTTCATTACATATCTGTGTATTTTATGTTAGTGACTGCAATGGTTCAAGTGGCTAAGACACTGACTGGAAGGTGGTCAGCAGTTTGATACCTGAATACTGCAGGATGGAATGAGCTCCTTTCTTTGTCCCTAGCAGTTCGAAAGCAAAAAATTGCAAATACTGTAGATAACTAGGGACCACTTCAGTGGAAGGTAAACAACGTTCCATGTGCTACGGTGTCTAGTCATGCCTGCCACATGACCATGGAAATGTCTACAGAAGCAGACAGCGCTGGCTCTTTGGCTATGAAACAGAGATGAGCACTGAACCCTAGAGTTGGATATGACTGGTTTTTGAGCAAGGGTGACCTTTATCTTTACCTATTTTATGTTGAATATTACTCCTCTTGAATACAAACTACAGTACTGTACTTCTGATCGTCAATAGTTTAATGGTTCTAGTATGACATGCCATCTGGTAGATTAGATTTAGTAGGAAACAAACATGTACTGTGGTAGTGGCACCAAACTTTATTGTACATCAGCTGTTTTAGGTGATCAAAAACACAGCCACATCCCTCACTGAAATAAGTAAGGAAAGGAAAGGAAAGGAAAGGAGGATGTTAATTTAAGAGTCAAACATAGAAATTATTTCTAAAGAAAATGGACTACTGTACTGTATTTCTGTCTCATCAAACTATACCCCATATAGTTTTGGCAGAAGAACAGGTTGTGTAAAGTTTATAACATAGAAGCCTTTGCTCAATTCTGTTTGATTTCAGCAGAAACACAAACAGGTTTCATATGTTCTACCAAGCAGCTCAGAAGAATAGTTCATTCCTGTACTTTAAATTGTTTTAATATACTAAAAAGATTCTTTATGAGAAGGGGCCATTTTCCATTTGCACACTTAATGCAATACAGTATTTGAAAATTTGCAAACACACATACATGGACCTTGTTAAAGAAAATTCCAGTACATTCTTGCTGGTTTTTGCAACTACAGAAAAAGAAGAAAAAGGGGGAAGGGGAGAAAAGAAAACGGAAAAAAAAAGGTGGGGAACCAGAAGACTACTTTTATATATCTTTAGGTATACAGCATGTTTTAATTTCATTGTCACAATTGCAGAAAAATATTTATTTATTAATCAAAATAGCACTGAATTAGTTGGTTACAATTATAATAACCCACATAAGGCATTATATGGTGTGTGTGTTTTTTAAAAAAGAAGCAACATGAACTTCATTGGGTACTTGTATTATCCCAGAAAAGTACTAGAACAAGAAGCCATTTCAGTCAAATGGAACAGATGAGAAACAGTCAAGCATGATGGGGATGCGATGTGTAATTTTCCCACAAAAAAGAAAGAAAGAAGATGAAACATTTCTATATTTTTGCAGTCACAATGGGTTGACCGCAAAACAAACAAGCAAAAAACTAAACCACTTTCCCCACAGTAAGGGACCTGCTTTTCTTCTACTGTATATGAAAAAAAATAAAGCCCAATAATCCTTGGGATCTGTTTCGCCACATAAGTGTGTTGATTTAGTTTACTGACCTTTCCACTGCGGGACTGGGGTGTCAGGCAAGATTTTTTAAAATCGTGTCAGAAGCACACAATGGTGCTTTCTGGGTTGAAAGGATTTTTGCTGGAGGAACACTGCTCAGGGGACGCCCAAATGAGGCTATTTCACGTCCCCAAGATCTTTTCCCATCAAACTGGTCCCTATTTATCTACTTACAATTTCAGGCAGGACATAAATGTTATATATAAATGACATAACATTTGTTTAAAACTAAAGGCTATCAGACATGGAGCTTGATAGCTATTTGTATCATGAAATAAAATATCAATCTTTAATGCTTTAAAATGCTTGTACCTCTTTTTTCCAACAAAAAGTAATCAAAACACCTGTTCCTTGACTGTTTCCTCAAATCTTCCTTTGAGAGGCTACTCTAAAAACAAATCTCTGATAGCGAGAAACTATGATTGCCACCTGGCATCAAGTGCAGGGCCTTAACCCAGATGGTTGGCTGCTTTTTCTCCAGTGGCTGTTTTAAGTACAGCATTCTTCTAAATACTGTACTGAAAATAACTAATCCTGTTTGGACTCAAGGGTGTGCTGTACAATTAATTAGAACCAAGCTCCCTGGATCCCCCCCCCCCAGGTCTGATGATATACAGTATATAGTTGCCTCCGTCTCCATTTGCCAATACTCTTTAAGCTCACTACGATGTTTTTGTAGAATAATAAGATGCCCATCTACTATTGTCCGTTGTTACAGCTGGAAATGTTTAATGTTAGTCTCTTCCATGATCCAAGTGTCACAGTTTGAAATTTTGTATCATTAATATATTAAAATGATTAAGAGCAGGTTATAAGAATTGAAACCCTGAAAATGTGCAGTGAGATTCCTTGATTGACCAGACTATCAAGGGATAAGTTTCTGCTGGTCGCAACTCATTTTCCATTCCTTTAGCTGCTGTGCTCTTCTTCTCCAGGTTTGACCAAAACTCATCACAAATGGGTCTTTCCATCTTTTGGGGGACCTGCCAAGGAGTGTTTTTTTTTTTTTAAATATATTTTGGGATACCACTTGGTGACTGCTGCTGACTAGCGCCCAACTGTCATTTGAGAGACCTTTCCAGCCCAGTGCAATTTCCGTTTCTGATATTCAGCAATAGCTTCTTTGATTTTGCTTTGTTCTTTTATTTGGGCATTGGGGAAGTGGTCGCGAAGGGATATCTTTAGCATTGATCTTTCCATGGCTCTTACGGTTCTTGCTAGTTTTCCTTCCTCAGCCTTCATTAATGAACTCTCAAAGAGATTATAAAATGAAAATCTAAACAGCACTGAATTGAATGCCTATTAATGGTTACTTGAAGACCTATACAGTAACTAGTTTCATCGGATTGGCAAAATACATGTAGACTCTACAAGTTCCAACAGTTGAATTCTTGGTCTACCATAGCTAGAAGTGCAGAGTGTGAGTAGTTCAGTAGAAAATGGGGAGAACAATTCTTTTGCATAAAGGGATTCTCCTTCTGAAACTTAGGCAAAGTTACATTCCTCAGCTTTGAGATAAAGGAACACAGCAGGATAGACTAAAAAAACAAAGGGCAATGGAGATGGAAGGGGAGGGGGTTAGATTAAGGCGTCCAACACCTTACAAAACTGAATCCGGGATAGTGGGGCGGGGCCAACGTCATGACGTCATGGGCGGGGCCAACGTCACGACGTCATGGGCGGGGCCAAAAAATAAAGGAGCAAAAAATGGCTCCAATAACCTGTGCATGCGCAGAAACTCAACCTTTTCCAGTTTATTGGAAAATAAGACATGTGCCGATTTTCGGGGGGCTCTAAAAATATAAGCCACCCCCCGAAAATAAGCCATCAGGCCATTTTTGGCCATTTTGGGGGGGGAAAAGAATATAAGCCATGGCTTAGGCTATTATAAGCCATGGCTTATATTCTTTTTTCCCCCCCCAAAATGGCCAAAAATGGCCTAATGGCTTATTTTCGGGGGGTGGCTTATATTTCTATATAGTATATAGAAATATAAGCCACCCCCCGAAAATAAGCAGGCAGCCTGCTCGGACACAGAGAATACACCCCCCAACTCTGCTTACCTTGAAGCTCTGCTTATTTTCTCTCCCGACTAACAGCTGATCAGACTCAGAGGCTTTTTTTAAAACTCCGGTAGGGAAACAAGGAAGGGGGAAAATTTCAGCGATGTGATTGGCTCTCTATGTCAGCTGACATAGAGATCCAATCACATAGCTGAATAGGTGTTTCCCCTATTCAGCGATGTGATTGGCTCTCTATGTCAGCTGACATAGAGAGCCAATCACATCGCTGAATAGGTGTTTCCCCTATTCAGCGATGTGATTGGATCTCTATGTCAGCTGACATAGAGAGCCAATCACATCGCTGAATTTTTGGAGCCATTTTTTGCTCCTTTTTTTTAAAAAAATGCCTGCTGCCGAAGAGAAATCGGGACAGCCGGGACGTCATGGGGGAATTCCGTGACCATTTTCCTAAAAATGGTAACTCGGGATTCCCCCTCTCAAATCGGGACTGTCCCTGAGAATCCGTGACGGTTGGCCGCTATAGGTTAGATGACTTCTAGAAAGAGAGGCTTGGAGAGTTGCCTTTGCCTCACAGGTCAGAAGTTCCCTGCCTTTGCATCAAAATAGCTAGGCAGGTCAGGCCAATGCTGCTCTACTTCGAATGCCACTCCTGAACACGTCCCTGAGTTCTTCTCACAAGAAATTCCCAAAATATTTGGCATTGCAAATTTTTAAACCCTGTGTTATTTACTAAGTTAGGGGTTCCCAGCCTATGGCCCATGGGCTGGCCCCAGCCCATGGCACTATTTAATGTGGCCTGCATTGCCGCTGCTGTCACCGAAAGTGGTCACTTTTACGATGGCCATTGAAGCATTTTACGGCAGCATTTAGGGCGGGGGGGGGGGACACCAGTCTGGCCTGATCAGCTGTCTGAGGGGGCTGGTCCACCCCGGGGGTTAAAAGGGCTGAAAACCCTTGTACTAATTGGTCTGTCATTTTTACTCTCAATAGTTTATCCACAAAATCCATCTGTGAGGCAAGTGATTTGGAGTAAAAGCAGATGAGATGCCAGCTGCATATATAGGAGTTGAGTCCGCTTAACAGTTAAGAGACACTTGTTTTCACTCCTATAACATTTTGCAGATAAGTTTGTTTTTGTCTGGTGAGTGAGTAACTATGCATGGCAGTCAAGTAGAAGATTGTTATGTGGAGATTGATTTTTTTTTTTGGGGGGGGGAGGAGTCTTTGAAGGGAAAACATTTTATCACCTAACAGAGAAGCTTCTGGTACCTTGTTCCTGCCCTTAGTTAGCTAGCAAGCTTTCATGGCTGGCCTAGATACGAAAGAAGAATGGCTGAGAAAAATAATTTAACTCCTGCTCCTTATAAAAGAACCTGCCTACAGCAGCAAACACCAGTACATAAGAGGATTGGATTATGTAGGCCATGTACATCAGATTCAACTTCTTTTCTGCTGCTGTAAACAGAAGAATGTTTTGATATTTTAAAAAGCTACTCTCAATGTGTCCAAGATACTGACTCACATACACCCCCAGCAGCTTATTCAGATTTACAGAATTCAGGTCCCTTTTGTATTAGTTCCGGCACTCCACTTTCAGGATTTTAAATTTAGAATGCTTTATTGCAGTCTTTATTCTCAGAACTCAGATCTGGCAGTGAGTGATTATTCACTTTTCTTCATTGCTATGACTTATTTGCACAGTCCTCCTGCCCATGGATACAAACTTGATTCACACTAAGTTCAGTGGAAATCTTTAATGAAACAATCCTTATCCTTGGCAGGAGAGAGAGTAAAAGAAACAAAACTGAGAGGAACATTCAGATAACACATCCTTTCCAAGACTAATCTAGAAATCAGTGTTTCCCCTGAATTCAATTTAGGTGTTCTTGAAATGTGTCAGGAGTAAGTTTTCATATAAAGCTCTCACATTTCCTTGACATGAACCAAGAATGGGATTAAAATCCAGGCCAACTCTATGGTGGCCTATCAAATGGGATGTAAACATCCACACACCCGGTTCTGCCATTTAAACAATATATAAATTAGAGGGGGGGGGGGTGTCACAAAAAAATAAATACTATCATTCTCTTCCATCCAGCAGCCAGAACACTGCAGGAAAATTTGGGAAGCAGAAGATTGCTCACTATGGAACCTGCCCCGCTCCCTGGGACTGTTCTGCATGTATGTATACTTAGTTGTATAACACCATCAACCATTTGAAGCCTAACTCGAGCAAGACTCAAAGGGTGGACTTTCCTTCTTTGAAACCAAGAGGTATTACAGCATTGTTCAGCACCAAAAAACCTTGGCATGACACTTGACAAGATGCTCTCTTTTAAGCAGCAGGGCCTGAATATCAAAGCTAAAGTTAGTTTGAGGAACAACATCATCAGAAAATTGTCAAATTATACATGGAATCTCAACCATCCATGCTGCGAACTTCACCTTTAGTCCTAAATGTCTCTGCATCAGAGTATGCTGCTCCACTATGGAGTGCATCCACACATACAAAGTTGACACTGCTGTTAATGAAACAATATATATTTTTACAGGATGTCTCAAACCTACACCAGTTGAGAAAATATATCCTCTTGTTGGTATCACTCCACCTAAGATAAGGAGAGAAGTAGCAAGAGAATGACCTTCAACATCCTCTGAATGAATATGTGCCTCAAGTCAGCCAACTCAGATCCAGAAAAGCTGTATGGCAAGAAAAATCATCCTTAAGGATATGCAAGACCAAATCAAATTAGAAGATGGAGGAAGGAGCTCACTAGACAAGGAATAACATTAAAGGAGGATATAGCTGAGGAACTCAGCCTCCCCAATGTCACTTGGACCAGCTGTCCTGCAGTACATTACAAATATACAGTTATCATAAATAACATAATAATTGAAATAAATGTGTGCATCCTGATAAGCTTGTTCCTTTTTATTAAATAATAATGTGAAATACAAGAATAAATAGTCTGGTTTTTAAACTTTGTAGCTCTAGAGCTGTGATGGTGAACCTTGGCACTCCAGATGTTCTTGGACTTCAATTCCCAGAAGCCCAAGTCCTAGTGAATTCACACAAATGGGTTTGCTGTGATTCATCTGGCCTGCGCTGCGCTGCCCTCATTGCTCCTGGAAGCGGAAGTAAAATGCGCCTCTATGGGTGCGTTTTACTTCCACTTCCAGGAGCAATGAGGGTGGCGCAGCGTGGCGCGGACTGGATGAATCGCAGCAAACCCATTTGTGTGGATTCACGGGGACTTGGGCTTCTGGGAATTGAGGTCCAAGAACATCTGGAGTGCCAAGGTTCACCATCATGGCTCTAGAGTTTCACTGTGGAATCTCTATCAGCTACTCTAGAGGATCCAGTCCAGACACATGACGCAAAGTTATAATTCAGTGCCTGTGACCAGGTTGCTGACTTATACAAGAAATCAGCAATACCAAGAGAATGATCCTTAACAGCCTCTGAACGGATATGTTCCTCAAGTCCATTAGCTCATATCCAGGAAGAGCTTTATGGAAATAACAAACATTCTTGAGGGTATGCAAGAGCAAAACCAAATTAGAAGATGGTGGAAGGAGCTCCCAGGACAAAGAATAACATTAAAGAAGGATATGACTGAGGATCTAAGTCTCCCCAATGTCACTTGGAGGACCCTGAATAGGCTGAGTGTTGGAGTGCCTAAATTCAAGTCCAATATGCTCAAGTGGGGGTTACTGGTGGACAACAACACACTGTATGAATGTGGAAAGATACAGACTCTGGCTCTTTTATTGGTCTGCTGATTACTACCAGAAACATGTACCAATGAGGATTTAAGTTTGTCCAGTAACAAAGTCAAGAAGGTGGCTTCATTTTGCCAGTGTAAATTTTGATATGGACATGAAAGAAGTAGAAGATCACACTGTTTACATAGCAGAACATTAGATGAATTAGTTATAAATGAGACAAGCACGGTTGCTATGGCTGATTACATAGTGCAGTTGCTGCTGCTTCACACCCAAATTTTATTTTCAATCATTGAAGCTGAAGAATCCTCTTCTCCCAAGTGTTTTTCATGTTACTTTATCATCAAGTATAGCTGTTCTGACAGGCTGTATTTCCCTGCCAGACTTCAATAAGGCTGTTTATTTCAGGTTCAATCCTGTCAGGTTCCCTGGGAAAATCCAATGTCATTCTCAAAGCAGATGGCTCAGGCAGGAAAGCTTTTGAGCTTGATCTTACTGCCTCTGAATATAGCAGGAAAAGGCTTAGTTCCCACCTGACCACTGTACAGCTTTTTATATCCCTTCCATAAAAGCATGCAGGGGCCTGATATCTGGATGCCCTGCTACAGTAGTGCCATCTCTTGAGCAAGCTCTGAGAAGTAGAGCAGTCATTGACCTTGAAAAGCCTGGGAACAGGAACCCAGCCAAAAAATGGCTTCCAGCTCAGCTGCTTGACCTCCCTGATAAATAGTCTGCCCGTTCAACTCCAAACTAAGTGGTCCTCTTTCTCCTCCTAGCGGTCAATAAAAACTTCCACCCAGAACATTTTTCTTCCCTCTCTAAGCCACATGTGAAACTGCCAAAAGGCATCTTTTGGTGAGTTCATTCTGCAGTTCCTTTCACCTGACCTAGTGTGAGAAAGATTAGTTGGCAGCAAAAGGTAGCCGTTACCAGGGTACACCTGATTGTGGTTCAAAAATACCAAAGTGTTTGAGGAGGTTATAAACTTCACTTTAATGTTAATAAAGACTTTATAATCTTAACCATACTCTTGTGTTCTTATAGATATATCTCTCAGTTTCTGATTGGGGTAAACAGAAAGAGCCTCCTCAAAGACAGTGGTATTTTTGAACCACAATCGGGTGTACCCTGGGTGCTGGCTAATCTTTCTCACACTAGGTCAGGCAAAAGGAACTTCAGAATGGACTCACCAAAAGGTGGCTAGACCTTAGACACAGAAGAAGTATTTGCAATTTTATTTAAAAAATCTCATATAATCAAAAATCTCTTTGCTGCTTTATATTTTGGGCAACATAATACAAGGCAATGAAATCAGACTGTAATCTAGAGCTGAGAATAAACAAAGCCCCCTTTTCAGATGAGGCTGACCCTTCTTAACAGACAATGTTACCTGTTCTATATTCTGTATAACACTAGTAGTAACAGCTGGTTCTTCTGTTACTTATTCTTTCCACATTTAGTTGCTGACAGGTGAACAGGATAATGACAGATGAGAGCATTGTTTGGATAGTTTTGTAATAATTGGTGTCAAAAACTCAGGCCTTGAACTGGGAACTTCATGCCCAGAAGTAAGGCAGTTACACAAAACTGTCCCTTGTGAAGTCTCAAAGCACAAATGGAAGCATCCCAGTATTTCTGCACCTCTCACTTTTAGTTGTCTTTTTGGCCTAGGAGGTCATTGGGCTTTAATGAGCCAACTTCAGCCCTGACACAGAGGGTCTGACAGAATCCTGCACAGTCATTTAACAATGTAAGACAAGTCTATAACTCATTACTAACTTCAAACAGGGAATGGCAACTTGTGGCCCTCCAGATAATTATGGAAAAGTAGAGCTGAAAGGGACTCAAGGGTCAGCAAATCCAACTCTTACTGAAGCAGAAAATCCACAGCTAAAATTCCCTGACAGATGGCCATCTAGCCTTTGTTTTAAAATCTTCCATGAAGGAGAGCCCACTACCTTCCCAGAGAATTCATTCTATTGTTGACCAGCTTTCAGGAAATCTCCCTAATATTTAGTCAAAATCTCTTTTCCTGTAATTTGAAGCCATCACTTCAGGTCTGGGCCTCTGGAGTGCAGAAAAGAAACACTCTTCATCTTTCACGTAACAAACCCTCAGATATTTGAAGATTGCTATCATATTACCTCTTAGGCTTTTCCTTCTCCAATTTAAACATTCTCAGCTCTCCCAGCAATTCTTCACAGGTCTTAGTTTTCATACTTTTACCATTTTATTCACTATCTTTGAACATGTTCCAGCTTTGTTGATCTCTTTCTTAAACTGTGACACCAGGATCTGGTCATAGTGTTTAAGGCGAGATCCAACTAAAGCAGAGATCGGTACTGTTACTTCCTTTGATCTGGACATTATACTTCTGTTGATGGAGCCTAGTATTACATCTGCTTATTATTTGGCCACCACATCACTCTATTGACTCATGGTTATCTTGTGACCTAATATTATCAATTGCACTACTATAAAACGAGAATGTTACCCATGTTATTTTTTGTGCAGCTGCCTTTTCCTGTCTGAATGTAGAACTTTACATTTCCCCCTGCTTAAACTCTTTTGTGTGTGTGCTAGTTCTCCAATATGTTATGGACTTCCTGATACCGTCTTCTACAGTATTAGCTACCCTTCCCAATTTGGTGTCATCTGTAAACTTAATCATCATCTCCTCTATTCTTTCATTGAAGTCAGGGGTTCCCAAACTTTTCATCCTGTGGGCCAGTCATGTGGCTAAGTGGGCCGGTTATGTGGTTCCTCCCATTGTAAAATGCATCTTCGACTGTCGTAAGTGCATTTACGTCAGGTGTGGGTGTATTTGCGGCAGTGTTTAAGACAGACATGGACATGTTTACTGATGCACGGGTGCGTTTTATTTTATGACTGTTGTAAATGTTTCCGCTTATGCTAGTGGTGAGGGCAGTGGCGGGTCACATGAAATGGTGCTGTGGGCTAGGGTCAGCCCGTGAGCCGTAGTTTGGCCACCCCAATCTAAGTTATTTATGCAGATATCGAACAACAGGCCTAGGACAAAATTCTAGTGTTTTATTTGTCACCTTTCTCCACGTCGTCGTCGTCGTCGTCGTCGTCGTCGTCGTAGTAATAATAATAATAATAATAATAATAATAATAATAATAATAATAATAATAATAATAATAATAATAATCTTAGAACTGCAGGTAGGACTGATGGGAATTACAGTACAAGAGAATGACTCATTGTTTTAACCAGATGACACATCTTGAATTGAGCTCCTGTGCATGCAAAGCATGGTGTCTGCAAATGAGCTATGGTCTCCCCTTTACTTTGACACAAAAGTACAGTACCTTAATATTTACAAGGTCTGTGGTTCATTCTCAGCTTTCTCTTAGCTAAAGAAGAGCCAAGAAGAGCTGGAATGTGTCCAAACTGTTTTACTATAATCTCTCTTGTTATGCACCACCAGGCTCACGTCCCTTTTAGAACCTATTTCTGATTCAAGGTCATGTGACAATGTGTCAGATATATTTAGGTATTTTTCCTTGGGATATCTAATGACTTAATCACTGCCTTACTGTTGTTTATGTTCCTTCCTTGCAAACTTCCACTGCAAAGAAAACATGTTATAGTTTGTGTTACCTAGCCTATGTTAATTTTGCAATTTTATCACTTGGGATAGAAGATTTACTGCTTTAGGCACCTTGCCTGGTATCTGCCAATGTTTTGACCTTCCTGTTATCTGTCCAATTCTTTTGTTTTTTAAACCAATCAATGACTATTTTGTGTTTTAAAGATGACAACTTCCTGCTGAATTACTGTGTGTGTTTGGCACTGTTATATCATAATAAAATACGACTAAAACCAGGTGCAACTCTGATAATTATTTATGATGCAGATTAAAATAATCAATTAAATGAACCATGTAAAACACAGCTTGATTTTGTCTGAAATGTCTACATATCTTATATTGCTTGTAAAGGCAGGCAGATCTGGTTGTGGGTTTATTTTGTTCTTGTAAATCAGCTAAACTTTCTTCAAATGCTGATTAATTATCATTTGGGTACTTCATTTGAAATATAGCAAGTCATACTATATTATTTCCAAGCATACATAAGGCATGAAATATTTGCAGTGAACCTGTATTTCTCCTTTACTGGTTTTATGTATCTTCAGCATGATTACAATAGCCAAACCTCTTAAAAGAAAATCAAATCACTCTGATTAATTTGCTTATATATATTAGAGCCCTGGTGGCACAGTGGTTAAACTGCTGCACTGCAGCCAAAACATTGTGAGTTCAATCTTGACAAGGATCAAGGTTGACTCAGTCTTCCATCCTTCCAAGGTTGGTAAAATGAGTATCTAGCATGTTGGGGACAAAATTCTAATTAACTTGTGAACCACCCAGAGCATGCATGAAGCACTATGGGGCAGTATATAAGTGTCATTGCTATTGCCATTATAAAATTGTAAATTATCAATGAATGTTTACAATACTGTAAAGTTTAAATCCTAAAACAAGTTGGTTATTAAAAATTCACCTAATTGTTCATTCTCTCTTCTGTCCTGTATTTTCTTGTACCCTCCAAAAAGCTTCTCTTGAGCAGTTTTGAACAGTCTGTGTGGAGGGAATGGCTCAAAATTTGCTTTAATAGGATATTTATAAACCACACAAAGAACGTAGATCCTAATACAAGTTTGTACAGTTAACTGAAATGAAAAATGCTATTTTCCCTTCAACTATGACCCATGCCTCACTCCAAACATGTAGGCGAGTTTCTAATTTCCAAAAATGCTTGTGGAGAGATGGAGTGTTGGCTTCAAAGGACAAAAGTGAGCAAGAAATTTTTATTCCACTAATGGTCTTAAGATAAAATAGAATACAGTAGTAGCCTGTATATTGTAAGGGACCACACACCCATGTTATTGCACTATCATAGGACTCGTTCCACCTTCTGGAGATCTGTACCCATTCAGGAAGCCCACACCACCTTTGTGCTGATTCAGACTACCTTAGCGTAGTGGTCCTTCTCCAGGCTAGAGCCTCTCTTCACCCCTCTCAGGAACAAGGAACATCAGCAAACAATTTTAAAACTCCCCAAAACCAACATGGGGACTGCTGATGGACAACAACACAGGGTGTGAATGTGGAGAGACACAGAGTCCAGCCCATTTACTGGTCTGCTGATTACAGCCAGAAACATGCATCGATGAGGACTTGAGTTTGGGAAATGACAAAGCAAAGAAAGTGGATTCATTTTGGCAATCCAGGGTTTGATCAGGACATGAAAGGGGAAGAAGAAGAATTCCCAAAAGAGCAAGCCTCCATTTCAATTGATTACATATATATAAGAACATTAAAAGTTGAAAGGAAAATTATGTAGTTCAATAGGTGTTTATTTTAAAAAGCAAGGCAATGCCTTTTATTGATTTGTCCTTAAGAAAACCACTTTCCATTCTTTTGCTGCAATGTTTACTGCTCTGCAGGCACATTAAATCTGAAAACAGTGAAATATGGAGCAGGGACCGA
Source organism: Furcifer pardalis (assembly GCA_030440675.1). Classification (NCBI taxonomy): domain Eukaryota; kingdom Metazoa; phylum Chordata; class Lepidosauria; order Squamata; family Chamaeleonidae; genus Furcifer; species Furcifer pardalis. The sequence continues at coordinate 262,600,650 of CP126890.1, forward strand.
GAGAGCTCAAAAGAATGGCAAATGCCCATTTTGATATACTCTATGTGGCAAATGTTAAGTTTTACTGGTTGTAGAGCAAAGTAAAACACTATGTTTAGATAATTCACTCCCGATATCATCATAGGAGAAAAGTAGGTGGATTAGGTTCATAGGATGATGCCTAACCATAGGCTAAAATCCTGTTGCTTAGTGTAGTGAGTTGCAACTAAGTAACCCTGTTGAATCAATGGTGATCTAATGAGTCATTTGCTCTGTAAGCTACAGTTGGCCTACTCTAATTGTGACTTTCTGTGATTCTTTTTCATCTTCCATGTCTAGGTCAGCGGTGAAGCCACATTTTGGTGAGTTCATTCTGCAGTTCCCCCTGCCTGACCTTGTGTGAGAAAGATTAGCCAGCAACATGATTAAAAAATAACATCTTCAAGGATACTCTTTCTTGTGTACCTCTAAGCAGCAAGATCTCAGTTACTTATTAATAATCAGTCCAAAATACAAGCTATCTTTCCATCTGATCACACCCTAACAATCTTCTGGTGTCCATCGTTCTTTTATTAAGTAGCTGAGATCTTGTTACTTTTTGTGCTAAGCAACAAGATCTTAGCTACTTAATAAAAGATCCATGGACGCCAGAAGTAAGTTACGGTGTGATGAGATGGACTGATTGTGGTATAGTCCACTGCAAGCTATTTTCACGCAATTAGACAACGTACAGGAGATACATATAGGCCTTTTTTTCGTCCAGGAACAAGGCTACTCTTTTTAGACTTGGCCTGAACCGATTCTTCAATGCATGGAAGGGTTGCTTTAAGAGAATTCACTCCCACTGAAGTGACCCTCTTCAAAACGATCACATGTGATTCTTTTATCACCATCTGATCACACCCCTACTTATGACAGCCGACATACAATGAAAGTCTACATTCAAAATTCCTTTGGCATTCCAGTATGAAACAGGAAAAGGAAAAGAAAGAAGGAATTGTGGTTAACCTGAATCCAAAATACATGTGATGGCATTTTATTAGTGTAACCCAATTCTGCATTTTTAAATCCAAAGGCCAACCAACAACCCAGTAGGGCATATATTGTGATCTTGACACTTGGGCACAGAAATTTGTGTATATGAAGTAAGCACATGATTAACTATTTGTTAGTCTATCCTGGCATTGAGGCACTTAATCAGAAACTATTGCACCTCCCAAGTTTCCCAAAGGTTTAACATGCCTTATAAAACAGGGCACAAGCTCCACTTGCTTTAATGCCAGCAATCTTCAAGTAGTTGACTGAGCAAGGATGTTCTCAAACTGGAAAGCATTTTCCAGTAATATCAAATAAACGAACCAAATTGTAACAGTGGTATAGATGATTTTTAATTTTGTTCTGCAAAGGAAAAGGCATAAAAACACCCCACTGCATAATGTAACACAATAAGCAAGTTTTAACTTATAATGTACTGCTACACATGAAGACAAATGTAAATACTGTAAACCAGGAGTTCTCAACCTTTTAAAGCTGGGGGGTGGGTCACACTCCCTCTGACAGCTTCGGCGACTGGATTGCCATTTTGTCCTTCCTCCACCACATGGCACTTCCTGGTGTGGTTGAGGTGGTGGGGCCTCACATGAAATGGTGTTGTAGGCCATATCTGGCCCATGGGCCACAGGTTGAGACTCCCCACTGTAAACCATTATTGATGGCCTTAATATGAAATTCAAGTATCCAGGGAAACACCATTCTTCTTTATAATGTTTTTAACCTGGAAGAGAGGGATTCTTTTCCTTACAAGACCATACTGTGAGTACAGAAATAGAGGGGAAATGATGAACAAGTGTTAGCATTCATAATAGCAGTTCTAACATGATAGTAGCTTGCAAAGCATACCAGTGAACATTATCTGGTGAAAAGTATCTTAGGAGTCACTGAAAAAATAAAACAATTAACTGTGGGCTATACATATTCAAAATAGCACCAATGGTTGCCATTTACCATTACGTCTGATGGATCCTACTTGGTGTCTGACATATTACTGCTATTCAATAAACAATAATTGGCTTGGAGCAACCAACTAATTTCCAATTTATGAATGTGAGATATTGTGTTTTTGTATCCATGATTCCAAATGCTAGGAAATAGCCTGATACTGCTGCACAATACTGTGCCTATGATACCAGCCGGAAAAAGGATGTATGCTTTACATAGCAAAGGGCAGTTTGAATATTGACAACACCAATGGCAGCAGTTAGGATGGAGTATGTTTACAGAAAGAATTTCATCATTTACATACCTGCGGCTGTGGTGGCTCAGTGGTTAAGAAACTCCCCTTGTTAGCTTGAAGGCCGGCAAGTCAGCAGTTCAAGACCTGGGTACACCCGGCCCCCGGGCCTTAGTTTGGGCACCACTGGTGTAAAGCCATTACTGCTTAAAATAGAACTTAGCTTAAGAGGAGAAATGTCTAGCCCAGTGGTTCCCAATGTGGGGCCCACACCCCACAGGGGAACTTCAATTCCCAGAAGCCTAAGTCAATACATTGGCTGATCAGTGCTTTGGGGAATTGAAATCCAAAAACCAAAGGTTGAGAAACACTGGCCTCGCCTGTTTGAAATTTAAATGCTTAAAGAAAATCAGCTCTGAGAAGCACAAGTTGTGGTTTTCTTTCTGTCTGCTCATACTGAAACATGCTGTTAAAAACTATAAAATATTTAGTTGTTCATTAGATTGCATCACTGTTACTACATAATTGGCCAGGAGATAACAGAAAATGGATAGGATAGGAGCTAATAGAATTGTGGTTCAGCACAGTTCTGGTACTTGCCAACAAACTTCACATACAAAAACTCATTTCAGAAACAAATTTATTTGGAAAACCCACTCTTCTGCTAAAAGGTACCGTACTTATTTATACAATACAGTTAGCAACTTATACTTTACAAAGGACAAATCCTTTCAAAATGCAAACGAACAAATAAATATAAAGGTTAAAATAAATATTTGCACTCTGATTTGTTTCATGCATCGGTCATAAAACCAACAGAGATACAAATATGTGTTTAATGCACCAACAGGTACAAAGATATCCCTAAGAGAGTTCCATGGTCTTGTCACATATATCCATGCAAGCAAAATGTGTTGCAGCAACAAACTCCAAAATATTTACTCATAATAGGACACACGACATGGAACCACTGAAAACAGACCTCCATCACTAGCAACCTAGTAGAGCAGGAGTCCTCAGCCTTTTTAAGCCGAGGGTCGGGTCATACTCCCTCTGACTGCTGGGGGTCAGACTGGTGGTCCCACAACCACTGACACCTTCGGCAGCAGCAGTGTCCATTCCAAGCCCACCACACCCAAAAAAGCCCCCCGCCGCTCCCTTCCACACTGCTCCCCTGCTTCCCAGTCTGGAGGAGCTGCATTACGTGGGTGAAGAAAATGCACCGGAAATACCCAAGCAGCTGCTAGAAATGCACCCATAGCTGTTTCCGCTGCCATGTCAATCCTTGTCTCCTCTGCTTGGCTTGGCGTGTCCCTAATTGTGCTCCATAGCAAGGCAAATGTTGTAAGAGACAAGGATTGAGGCGGTGATGGCAAAAGTGGTGGCTGGAGCGAGGGTGCAGGCCAGATGATTTGGTTCCATGGGCCAGATCCAACCTGCGAGCTGTAGGTTGAGGATCCCTGTAGTAGAGTATTAGATCAGAGGAGGCTCCCAGAGATGAGCAAACCTGAGCATGGTACATAAATATTAATGTGATATCTGAAACATCCCTTCCTCTTCCTTGTTTTCCAAAATGAGAAAAGAGAAAGGAAGTGAAGATGGGAAAACTAAAAGAAAGGCTGGAAATAGGCTGGTGTAAGGGGAAGATTCTCTTCTACTTGATTAAGGGTCTTTGTATGGTTGTGAGAGCTGGACCATTAGGAAAGCTGAGCGCAGAAGAATAGATGCCTTTGAGATGTGGTGTTGGAGGAGAGTTTTGAGACTCCCCTGGACAGTGAGGACAACAAATAGGTCAATCTTAGAAGAAATTAACCCTGACTGCTCCTTAGAAGGTCAAATTGTAAAGCTGAAGCTAAAGTACTTTGGACATCAAATGAGAAGAGAAGATTCACTTGAGAAAGCTTTGATGCTTGGAAAGGTCGAGGGTAAAAGAAAAAGGGGGCGGCCAAAAATGAGATGGCTAGATGGTATTGTAGACACAATGGGCACAGAGCTGAGCGAGTTGAGGAGAATGGTGGAGGACAGAAGTGCCTGGCGGACAGTGGTCCATGGGGTCGCAAAGGGTCGGAATTGACTGTGCAACTGAACAACAAGAAAAAGTTGCCTGAATGAGTTTCTACATCAACTTTCCAACCTCCTCCAAGAATCAAGAATCAAAACCTATTCTGACCATACCATTTCTAGTCCAACAATCTCTCTGAAATAAAGATTTCTGCTTCCAGAAAGATAACACATGCAGTTGCTCCCAGTAAGTGATCTATATTGATAGTACAGTACCATGATAGGATTGTAAAAAAAAAAAAAAAAAAAGAGAGAGAGATAAATCATTATTCATGGACTCCTCTTACACCTCAGTCCTCAGGAAACTATTGAGAATCAACTGGCCTAAATCCAAATTCTTCTGCTTAAATTGGCTGCAGCACTAACTGCCCTTCAAATCTCCCCAGCTCTTATTTACAAAGACTCAAGTAAGCCCCCAGAAACATTTTGTCCTTCTCATTTACTCAACTGCACCATTTGCTCTCACTGTTCTGACAAGTTAAAGTAGGGTTGCACAGTTTTGGAAAAAGATAAAGGCTCTAAACCTCTTTTTCTGAAGTTAACACAGCTTGGAGAGAGTGTTTTGAAGCTTGTGGTTCATGGTGAATATTTGCATTTGGTGAAACCAATGGGAATGTAAATTTCAGAGGGAGATGGGTTTTTCCGAACAGGAGCTGAATGAGGAGATACCTGCAGATATACACTCATATGTAAGGATATGATCAATGAATGCAAAATTTCTTGTTCTCAGCAATTTCCCAAGGCTTGCCATACCGTCATTTCCAGTTCAGGTTTGCATCAGTGAGATTTCCTGTCTTCCTATGAAAATGAGACCATGGTCTTGTTTTTCATTTTATTTTTCTTTGACCATTGTTCTGCACTGGAAACTGTAAACTTTTGTGTACTGTAACACCCTTTTGATGAATTCTGATCAGGCACTATGACAACCTTGTGTGGCTTGGCATTTCTTCCGGAAAGAATTACCACAAATTGTCTGACAAATCCACAAGATTTCCTGTAAGATTTCTCAGTGGGCAGACAAAACTTGTGCAATGAAATCTTGCTGTGAAGAGAAAGTGTTGTTTCACCAACACCAACACCTCCCTTGGCTTCTCTGAGTGACAAACTGGAAGATTCACATGTATATTAAAATTCTGACATTTTATATAATATAGATATCTGTATTTCTTTCACAGGAAGAAATAACAAGCTCCCAGAAATAAATACAAATTCTCCATGTCCAAAGCTCTATAAATTTTAAAGTGCTTTGCAGATATTAGGTAATGGACAAATGTTTCCAGTGAGGTAGAGAAGCAAAGAACGTGTATTTTACAGATGGGAAAACAGATAGGGAAGAGGGCTGAATATCTACCTGATATAATTCTGGTATTAAGTGCTCAAATCTATGCATAATTGATGGTATTAAATTCTTTAGAATGCAATTCCAATGAGGACAGTAAAACTCAAGTCCACAGAAAAAAGCAGTGTAGCTATAGTTAACCACAATTATGAGTCAGGTCACATTTTAAGGCAAATGTGTATTTCCTTTTACAATTTATCCCTTCAGGTCATGTAAATCTCTCAGTGCTTTGTGTTTAAGCAAAAATGGACTGGCAAAGCTATGCTATTTCCCACTTAGCTAGCTACAAAACAAAAGCAAGCAAAGGCAGATTGAAGCAAACATGAGTTGGAATATTCAAACTTTTCATTTTTTCCTCTCAAAGATACATTCCTTCTAGATATGGAATCAGCATGGGATCCCATGAGGTATAATTCCTTTCAGCAACTAAATATCTGCTTGGAAAGGGTGGGACTTAAAAATCCTTAACTTTCCCTAAATTATACCTTAAAGATAGATGTACTGTCATCATATCTGATCTGTTCTGTAACAGATGGATCTGCCAACTAACAGACTGGGTACCATGGGACCACAAAAGACCACTAGGCATACCCTGATAATGATGGGTAAAGCTATTCAGCCTGAGATGGAAACAGAAGGCAAAGGATAGAGCATTTTGGTGTTCAGTTAATTTGCGCTTGAATAGAAGTGATGACAAATTGATATTGGATATTGGATTGGATCATATCTGATGGGAAGATAATGAAGACCTAATAGAATACTAGTTTTCCTTCTGCCTTTCTACCCCCACATAGGCAGGGAACATAACTTGGACTGGGGAAAAATGGATAGATAGTGATAAAAAGAAAATCACAGCTTGTTAGTATTCTCCAAAATGATTCATTGTGCTGCCACTGTAAACTTAAGTCTAGTTCACACATAACACTAAGCAGGATTTTTGTTTTTGCTCACTGTTCAAATTTGAGCCTCAGCTAAAGTATAATTTGCTAGTCAGCTGTAATCTACAATTAAAAACCACAGGTTGTGCTAGTTTATGAATTCTCATTTATCCCTGGATTGTAGTCCCAGGTATCTATTCTGAAATATGGCTAACTGCTTTGATTTGCAGAAAAATCCACAGCATTAGCAACATACTATGACTAACATAAGGCATAGTTTAATGTGACAAACAGACACAGACAGTGGTGGGCTCCTAGACATAGTAAGAGAAGAATACTATTGGTAGAACCAGATCATGTTGTAAATGTTTAGGATGCAAGTGGTAATGATTTCCTCTAATCAGATACCTCTGATTATGGGAATACTATAAAGATTTGAGTAACTCAATAATCAGAGGTATCTGATTGGAGTAAAAGTACTGTACTTATTTCTTATTCTGTACCCCAATCATTAAAAAAAAGCTATAATGTATAATAGGGCAACTACCGTGCACATGCTACAGCATTCCTAAGGCATCTAGGTAGCAACTAAGTGATTTTAGCTACCTTCAATGTAGTTTTCCATTACAACTGAACTGTCAGAAATATTATACTGAAACAGTCCTTATTGATTTAAATATAGAAAACAGCCAAGTCATATTTCTTTTGGAAATAGTTAACTAGCCAATGAAATCAGCCTTATCCCAACCAATGCCAACAAATAAGTTAAAAAGTGGATAAGAACTTACCCAAAAATGTGTTAATGTATCCTGTGTTCCAATGTTTCTGCATTTCTAATATGCAGACACAAATGGTCCATTCAGTGTTTCATAATTTGCAGAACTTGAGCCTTACAATTATTTTTACTTCTGGTGCTTCTGGGTTGCACTGAGGAGGACCTTATGTTGGCAAGAAGAAATGCTGTTGATGTGGCCCAATATTGGGTAGATGTCATCTAGTTCTTTTAAATTCTATTTTGTTTTTAGGTGTGTTGATTTTAGCTTTGTATGTTATTATATGCTGGTGGTACATCTGACACGAATTTAATTTTTTTAAAAAAAATTAATTATGTGCTATGAAGTCAATTATGTCTTATTGTGATTCTTCCTAGGGTCTTCTAGGTACAGTGCTCAGAAAGTTTACCCCTTCCTTCTTCTGGTGGCACTCAAGGACTATGCTATATGTCAATGGCTATACAGATTGGACCTGGAGAGAGAGGAACAGATGGATAGTTGAAAGGATTGCAGCTGGGCAGGGTAACCACCAACAGAATCTTGTAGAGCAGTGCTTCCCAAATGCTGGTTTTTGGACTTCAATTCCCAGAAGCCTAAGTCATTTCCCCAAAGCACTGATCAGCCAATGTACTGACTTAGGCTTCTGGGAATTGAAGTCCACTAGTGGGCTGTGTACCCCTTGTTGGGAACCACTGTTGTAGAGGGATGTTATGATGGAATGAAATCACCCCTATATCAGGAAGGACATGTTTAATCAGTGGAGCAGGTTTTCCCTCCCCCTGCTTCATATATGTGAAAGTCCTGTGAACATGGGATTATAAATAGTAGTATTGTGGGGACTGAGTCCTAAATGGGATCTTCCAAAATCAGCCTTGAATTCACCAAATCCAAAGCTTCCTTGTCTTGTACCTACCTTGAGCTGAATGAGAAGGAAACAATTAACACTCCAAAGTTGCCAGGTTACACGCATGCAAGGAGTGACAGACTTTATAAGGAGCTAGTCATCTACTAATCTAGGTCACTGAACTCTGCCACTCAATTTCAGACCAACCTGTTTGAATACAAATTACTGTAACACAAACCCTGTTTTTAGACATCCTATGCCAAGCCTCCCAGGGTAGAAAAGATTCACAACAGGTAGATGGTCTAAAATGGGTGAAAACATTAAGAATTTTGTAGACAGCATTTCCTCCTATTAAGCATACACTGCTAGAGAGAGTCAAAGCTAGCAAGCTGTAACATTTGCATTTTACATATGGATTTTACATAGTGTAAAATAAAAACATCTACTGTAATTTCACTAGGAAATTACTAGGAAACAGCTGCAAACCATGTGGTTAAACTCTTTAGCTGATTTTACCCAAGTGGTGCTATTTTAGGATGTACTTGTTTGTTTGCTTTATTATGTTATTTTGTTATTTGTATGTGCACCGCCCAGAGTGGGAAATATCCCTAATGGGTGGTATAAAAATGCAATAAATAAATAAATAAATAAATAAATAAACATCCTACTGCACTGGTTCTCCTTTCTCTCCAGCCAGCATAGTAATTAATCAGACAGTAGTCCAGAATGCCTGGAGGACACAAAGCTGGTGAAAACTGCCCTCCTATTTGTTTACTCTTTTCAATGTCAGTTGCTGACTGCAAAAGCTTATGCCAAATAAAACTTGTTGCATCTTTAAGGTGCCATACATTTCCTTTAGGAGTTGCCCATATATAAGTGAACAGGTGGCAGATAAGTCCGGAGACTCTTGGAAAATAATCAGAATGTAAAACATTCAAAGCTTTGCAAAACTCTGTCCCCTAACCCACTTCTCAAGGGTAGCACAGCCTTGCAAATAAACTGGTCTTTTACCTGCTTAAAATGTAGGTGTTGATTTTTGCTTAGACGTAATTTAGTAGACATTTTACCACTGATGTAAAAACCAAAACCAAATGCAGCAATAACTTTGGACAGCTACAGTCTTTTTTTTTACTCTGTATTTATGAAAAACTGGCCATCAAATAGCAAAATGAGTTGATATTGCTAAAGGGGCACCCTTCTATGCATTAAACAGAAAACTCTAAACATTGTATCACTAGAAATGCTGAAGAAAAATGTACCAATTGGCATTATAAGAAAAGAATGCTGTTTTTAAAAAATCATTTAAAATAAAATTTAGGTTAACCTAAACCAGATTGAACCATAACCAAGTTCTTAGACAGAGTCATAATTGTCACCATGTTTCAAATCCATGGGAATATATCCAATTAGAAACCATGATGATCTGAATATGACCCAGCTAAGCTTGAATCTGTAAGAACAACTAGCACCAGAAGAGCACCATTAGCTTTTATCTGTAATTGAGATATATATAGACAACATCATGCGAGCCAAATATCAAATGTATTTTTACTGTCTGCTGTGGCTGGATACAGCTTTGCAAGGTGTACTTTATGTTGTTAAGTGTAATCCACACACAAAACCTAACTGTATAATCTTCTTTACAATAAGTATTTAAATTTTGCTCAAACTTTGAACTTCTTCCTCGGTATGAAAGTATTAGTCCCATGCATTTCTTAATTGTTCACTGGATATTCCAGTGGATCTCTGAAGAAATATTTCAAATAAATAATTTATTCTGAAGGCTGGGTGAATCATTTGGGCCACATCATTAAAACAATTAAGTTATTCTAGTGGCATCACACCCAAGCAACATTTATTTTTAGCAAGGTTAAAATGTGGCTATCATAAATATGTGCATAATGCAACGTGTGTTAAATCCTACACCAGCTTCACGTACTTCAAAAAAGAATTTAAAAAGTTTGCAGGCCACAGGCAACTGTTGAAGCATTTGGCGAACTCAGACAATTACAACTATAAACAGATTGTTCCAGTAAATGTGCATTTCCCTAGGCAAGCCCACTCGAGATACAATGCTTAATTATGATTTAAAGCTGTAATAGTGAAGGCCACATATCTGGTTCAAATCCGAACCACCCAAAAATACTGTAAAACAAGTAACTATGAAATGCTAACACCTGCTAGCTATCATGAAAGCCAGAGAAGCCAGAAAGGGAGGGAATGGCCCTAAACATAATTGCCTGGTGTAGCACTTAACCATATCCAACACAAACTCTAGTCTGGATATCAACTTTAAATTGCGGTATCACAATCTAGTTTGAGGCCACTCCTGAACCAAGAGTTGTGTTGGTAGGATTTTAAGTAATTTGAACATTAGCCTCATTGCTTTTTGTTTTGCTATATTTTTTTTCAGTAGTTAACTTTGCTACCCACCTGAAACCATTTTTGTTAAGAATCTGTCAATTAAAAACAAACCAACAAACAATGGTTTAGGGATTTTGATGTCCTAAAGCCCTGGTTAATGAAACCTAACCACTGTTAGAGAAGACAAACCATGGATATGTAGACATAACACCAGCCACTGTTAAGCCTGATATATGCTCAAAAACACTTTCTGTGTGCTGATGCTTCTCTATGTGATTTGGCCCAAAACAAAATTAGCTATTTCTTAACTGGGAGCAGTCCCCTAACAAATGATGCATTTTATATACAGTTAACAAAATCAATGCTTTGCCACCTAAATTTCACAGTCTGTTGTCCTTGCAGTGTGTTAATTCATACTGCCATGTTGGCATGTCACATCTGTTGTAGTTAGTTAGCTTAAAATATTTTTCATATAGAAAAAAAGCTAACTGCTTCCCAGTCTTAAAATATGCATGAATATTGACAGGATATTGTGCCCGGAATCAAATCAGCTACTCTTCAAAGAGCAACAAATGCAGTAGCCCAAACCAGCATAATTTTCTTTAGAAATAAAAAAAGGCATCGCTATCCATAGAATCCCTTATGAAACTGTAACAACCCCCATCCTCACAAAACTCTTTGGAGTATCCACAAGCAAGATTAAGTGACCTTTAATGCCCTTCTACTATAGTACATTAAATTAGGAGATAGCAGCAAAACAAATAATGATAATAAATATAACATGGGATAACATTCTTCCTTCAGCTAAATTACTGGCAAACCTTTCTCCCAATTAATGATTCTGCCAACCTTACATTCAGTAGTATTTTACACAGGTTACACAATATAGGAGTTGTTTCTTTACTCAGGGAAGCAGAATGCAAGTTCAAACATACAATATTTTAAAACCGAGACTCTTCCTTGAAATTTGGAGGAATGGCTGTATTAAAATTTCTGTTCCCCATACTGAAATAGTTTTCTAACATCAAAGACCAATAGATTTATTGTGACATAAATTTTTCTGGACCAGAACCCATTTCTTCACATGTAATAAGAAGCATTTGGAAGAAGATAAACACAGAGAGAATGATAAAAATGAAAACAGTGTAACCAAAAGAGCATGACTATATTGTGCAGCATGACTTTGAAAAGCTCAAATGACTACAGAAGAAACATAAAGGCCACTTGCAACTACTACAACAGATGATGATGCATTCTTCTAAGTTTTATGCCTAAAATAAAATTCTTGGTTCTAAATGAACAGATTCATGTATCTGATAACTGTCACTGTAGCAACTTCATTTTGGAGTCTCCTTTTGAAGTTTACTTATTGCTTGAGAGTGACGTACAAATAAGTAGCAGAGTGTTCTCGAAGACCAAAATGTACTTCAACTGGTTTCTGAATGTTGCTGTTTCTGAGGCATGATGTACACAGATTTGGAATGAAAAAGTGACCTCTTTGTGCTAGGTAGACAGCAGAAGATCTCCCTTTATGGGCAAAGACAGGGTTTTAACCAAAGCTTATCTAGTAATAGATGCATATTTTGGACAAAGATACTTCCAGCTCATAAGCCTGTTATCCTTTAAGGATAGCTCCCTAATTTAACAATGTTATTTGCCAGCAACAAGACTCTTCACTAATATGCAGGTTCCCAAATTCAGATGCAACTGTTGTAAGTACACTATGTAAGGAGCGAACAGCTAATTCAAGAATTCTCTAAATCCATTTATCTGATGATGTCAGCTGAGAACGGCAAAGGGGTACTTGAGATGTCCCATTCCCAATGTGACATACATCCTGTTGTGCTTTCCCCTGGCTATCTGTGCATTTCTTACAAACATTTACTGTATTTATAGCTGTATATTCAGGGGATTCAATAATGGGATTCCAAAAGTAGAGATTTCTAACTTGCACATGGCTCACTTCATATATGGAGGCCTTTTCTCTTCCACAGCAATTTATACTTACCAAAGCCCTGTTGCTAAATATAGTACATATATCATATTAGAATACACCCAGTGAATCAATGGAGATTTAGTGTCAACTCTTCCTAAGTTTGATTGATTCAAATCGGCTTATTTAACAGATTCATGCATCTGCTTAATATCACTTTGGTAATTTAGAGTAGGCCTATTTGAATAGATGGAACTTACAGAAAAGTTGATTCACCAAATCCCCACTGATTCATTGGGTATACTCTAAACTATGCTAGGCAACATGATTTGAGCTATTAAATGTGCAGATGTCAACAGAGGGGCTACATGCTATCCCTGATGTCACTGGTCACACCACATAGATCTTTCTGAGAGCTGTTGTCCCAAAGAAGTAACATTTCCAGACTCCAGCAATCAGTAAATGCAAGGCCAACACGCTCAAGTGGTGGCTACTGGCAGACAACAACACATGGTGTGAATGTGGATACAGAATCTGGCTCATTTACTGGTCTGCCGAATGCTGCCAGAGACATACTGCCAGAGACATGCACAGATGAGGACTTGGGTTTGGGCAATTACAAAGCGAAGAAAGTGGCTTCATTTTGGCAGTTCAGGGTTTGATTGGGAAATGAAAGAAGTAGATTATCTTGGTTTTGCTGTCTTTGTCTAGTTAGGACAAACAGGACTAGTCACAACAATAACATGAAAACCAAGAACCTTCAGAAAATAGCAGGATAAATTTCAGCTCAACTTCCCATGGATGTGTGCTCCTTTATGAACAAGAAATTAGGATCTCCTCATAATGCCAAAGTCTGATTTTTTAAAAACCCAGTCATCTAAATGTTGTCCCCATGCATTTTTATTGTACCAGTTTTGTTTACATTTTAAAAAATTGTACCTATTTTAAGAATTATGTTCATTAAAACGTTATTAATTTTGAAATTGCTTTAATAAATAATTCCCCAAGGGGTTTCTGCCGCAAACCTGAAAGCCATTACTATTCAACAAAAGAAACATAAAAGAAGATTCCAGTGGGAAAGTGTCAGCCCTGAACTGACTGTATTTGTTTTTGTTTATCTGGGTCTCAACTATATTCACAGTTCTCTATTCCACTCTGGATGTTCAATTAGCACAGCAAAGTAAGACAGGTTATGTTACCCTCAATTATTACTACCGAGAGCAGCAGGTGCTGAGAGTGACAGCAACAGCAACTTTCAAATTGCCAATGACTGGTGCTGGGTGAACATCTGTTACCATGCCCCAATAATTCATACTAGCCTGCCCTTTTGACCTGCTATCCCAGGGTAAAATGGAGGGCGCTATCTCCATGAACATCACTGGAGAAAGATTCAGAGGCCACTCTGGTCAAATTTTGTACAAGAAACTGATAGAGGGACTTCATGTTGCCCTGCACTTCTACTAGCAAAATTCCTTGGATGAGCCTATGCTTGTTCTGTATCTCTTTGAGCTTTCCATAGTAAGGGCACATACTCTTTAGTTTGAATTGTACAGCTTCTTGAAGCCACTTCCTAGCCTTCCCCAGCCTCTTTATACTAATGGGTCTGACAATAGAGATGTCTTGTCCTTTATTGAATGAGGATAGCAATGGGCTCTAGCTCTTAAGAGCTTATGTCACAATAACGAGAAAAGCTTCAGCTGTTAAAGTACCTTTCCTTCTTGCAGAAACAGGATACAAGGTTCAAATGGTCCTTCCCACGTCCACAGCCTTTTGGATATCATAGTTTTTAATCTGAACCCTTACTATTGAGTTTCATTTTCATGAGCTTTACTGAAAATTTGTTGACAGAATCAAAATGCAGAAGTAGTTGTACCAAAATTGTAATCCTGAAAAACACTAGTTGTCATAGTAAAAGTAAATTCCAGTACCTTTCAAAGTATTTGCCTTCACTTTTTCAACTACCCTACATGTCATCCACAGGTGACCACAGTTTTCTATAAATCTGTAAACTTAATTTAACCCAGATACAAAAACTGCTGATGTCACATACTTGGGCAGCTCAACTGTGACTCAGTCCTAGTTTGTATATGCAAATAAGGTAATATAAGCACAATGGCTGCCCCCCCCCCCACTTGGGACAGTTTCATCAGCTCCTTAGTGATTTGGTCCCATGTTTAGTGCCAGATTTATTTATTTGTGCATTTATTTGTTCCAAGGGATTTTGCCCCCAATCATACTTGCGCACAAAGCACTGTGTCAACTCTGAAGTGGGATAACTACTACAGCTATTCTTTCAACCCACACAAACATGTGTGTTGTGTACCCCTCCATGATAGAAATAACTGCAGCTGAGTATACTAGATTCACAGTATAAAACATCTTGCAAATAGCAGGCTTTATACCCACAGGTTGGAGCAGCTACATGGCATGTTTAAACTTTGCTCACAATATGACCAAGTTGCTGATCAAACGACTTGGCTTCACCACAACTCACTGTTGAATTGTGTTGAATGTAACCGTTGCTTTTATCTTTCAGCCAAGACCTCTAGTGCCCAAGTAAAATTAAAAAAAAATCCCTTTGTGTTGAAAATCAAATTTCAGTGCATATGACTTCTAAACGCATTAACAGATAAAACGTACACACACCCTTGGGTATAGAAGAGGCCAAAGATTTGCATGTGGGACCAGATTTTAAACCTCACTTGTTCATCAGTGCAAGTCCAATATTGCTAATTGAAGTAGCTTTTCCTAGAGCAGACACAGTTGTGAGATCAGCAGCTAGCATTTGCAGGGTCCATGCATATTTGTTCCCTTGAAACCATCACCCTCTAAGCACATTAACTGGAAGCAAGCCCTGGAGGCTTAGTTTCCAGTAATGCTCTGAGGTTCAAATTGCAGGAGGTTTCAAAAGCAATCATCCTAAAATGGCTTCTCTTTGTACCTTAAAAAGCAGCAATAAATAGATTTAATTGTATACAGTGCAATGGCTTGAACGCCTCTCCTCAGAACCTACACTACTTGCTTTGTTTCCAAGGGCAATAAACAGTGTTCTAAAAAGGTGCTCGGTCCTGGTCCTGGACCGGGCAGAGGCAGCGCTTGTGTGAGGAAGTCCCTTCCTTGGATGTGGAAGAGCCAGTGGCTTCTTGTTGTGTGTGAGTGTGCAGACTTTGGCCTCAGCCTCTGTCGGTAACAGCAGTGGTTTTTAAATAGGGAACCCCACCCCCACCCCCCTTCCCTTCCCATCCCCGCAGCACAGCCTGGCTGCCTCAGTCCTCCTTGCTGCAGTCCTCGGGGGTGTTGAGGAACCTCCTGAGGACCAGGGCCAGGCACAGGGTGAGGAGCAGCATGTAGCCCAGGGTGCCGGCGCAGGTGGGCAAGGCGGAGGGCGCGGGCCGGGCCTGAAGGTACTGCCGGAGGCCCTCCTCGACGTAGAACACCTGGTCGTAGATGCTGAGGAAGGTGAAGAGGTGGAAGAGCTGGTGGCTGTGGCCCACGATGTCGAAGCGGCCCGGCCGGAGGCGCTCGGGCAGCTTGGTGACGTTGAAGAAGGCGGCCACCAGGAGCCAGAAGTAGCGCCGGTAGAAGTGGACGAAGAAGGCGGGGTCGCGGCCCTGCTGCTGCGCCTCGAAGAGGAGGCTCTCCAGCAGGATCGGGCAGGCCATGCTGAGCGGCAGGACGAAGACGAAGGTGCGCAGGGCGAAGGGGTAGGCGCACCAGGCGCAGCGGCTCTTGCAGCAGGCCACGGTGCAGGCCACGGCCAGGGCCAGGGCCACCGGCAGCACCAGGGCGCGGTAGGCCGCCAGCGGCGCGTGCCAGTCCAGGCGCCAGCCCAGGCGCTGCTGCACCAGGCGCCCCAGCGCGCGCGGCTCCAGCAGGCTCAGGCCCGGCAGCAGGTAGTAGTGGTAGGCCACGGTGCTGGCGAAGCCGTAGTAGCTGATGGAGGCGTAGTCCAGGTAGAAGAAGGCGGCGCGCAGGCGCAGCGAGAGGCAGCTGAACACATGGGCCGTGCAGCTCATGGCCAGGGTGAGCAGCACCCCGGAGGCGTAGCACCACAGCGGCAGCAGCGCCGGGTGGTGGAAGGGCAGCTCGGCGCCCGCCCCGCGCAGCAGCAGCAGCCGCGCGAAGCGGCCGGCGAAGAGCAGCAGCGGGATGAAGTGGGTCCAGAAGTTGAGCGTCTCGTTGGTGGGCTGCAGCACCGACGCCAGGCACTCCTGCGCCGGGCAGTGGAGGCGCCGGTAGCCCGAGAGGATGAAGCACTCCACGAAGTCCTCGGGCACCTCGTCCCAGCGCAGCAGAGGAGGCGCCTCCGCCCTGTCCCGCCCGCGACGGAGCCCGCCGCAGGACGAGGGGCGCTGCTGCGCCCGGACAGAGGGCGGCGACAGGGCGGCGGCGGCGGCGGCCGGGAGCGGCGACCCCCTAGGCGGCGGCGCCGGGGCCTCGGCTCCTCCGCCGGCCGCTCGCATCCTCTCCTGCGCCGGCTCGGGCGCCCGCCGTGAGTGACCCGCAGCCGCCGAGAGTCGCGGCCGCTCTGCCCAAGCCGGGATTGTGATGTAAGCCCTCCCTCGCCCGCCCAGGCAAAGCCGCTTTGCCGGTGGAGGCGGCGGCGGCGGCGGCAGCAGCTGGTGCTGGAGGAATTGCAGTGGATTTGTGCTTCGCAGCCGCAACAGCCTCCTCCTCCCTCCCTCCCTCCCTCCCTTTTCCACCGCCTCCTCCCGCATCACTCGTTGCAGCAAGGGCAGGAGGCGAACTGCGGGAGCCCCGGCGGCGGCGGCCGCCTGCCCTCGCTCGGAGCGCCGCCGCCCTCGGAAGCGCCCACTCCCCCCCCCCTTGCAAAGAGGTCGAACCCGCCGGACAGGTTGGGGATCTCACCAGCCCCGTCCCAACAAAGTCCGCCGCAGGGCCTTAGCCGTCCCGCCGGTTCTCCCATCTGTTCCCTAAAAGGCCAGGCGGAATCATCTGAGAAAACGGATCCCGTCTGTTCCCTTCCCATTGTCTGTCTTCCTCCACCCCCAATCTGGTTCTCATCAGACGTGTCACCTTCCAGATCTCTTTGTTCCTCATTTGGCTGAATATTGGCTGCACCTGTCCAAGAGCTGGAAAGCACCAGGCACAGATACTTGTTCAGATTGCACAGACACATTCACTCTATCTAGACCAGTGGTTCCCAACCTTTCTTTGGCCATGACCCACCTAAGCATCTCTAAAATCCTGATCTCCCCCCTCCCCAAATACAGTATTGTAATTCTTATTATTCAAAAAGTCAACTCCTGTTCACACAGAGGAAGCCTAAAAGGTCATTCACTGTTAAATCATTCTTGAATTGCCCCCTCCAAAAAAATCAAATTGCCCCTCTGAGGGGTGTGTGCCCCACATCAAGAACCATGGCTCTAGGCAATTCTGATGGGTCTTCAACGTTTCACATTTTTTTAAAGCCCACAACGTTGGGGAAAGGCTTCTTTCATAAAAGGACCTGCAGAATGAACCCACCAAAAGGCACGTTCATTTTGCACACTTAATATCTGACCTAGACAGGGAAGAAGCAGCTTGCAGTCCCCACATGGGAACAAAAAGCCCCACTAAATATAATATATTGCAAGGGGGGAAAAAAAGAGAAGCTCCCCAAGGGGACCAAGCAATTTCAGTGCAAAAACACAGAGATACTCTGAACAAACAAGATACTGGCATAGGAAATCATTAGAGAAGCAATAATGTTTTAAAAACTGATTTGACTTTTTTAAAAGGTCTAATTGACTATGGCTAAGAACTTGTTGTACAGTGATAATTAACTTGTGGTGGGACACAATGTCAATATAAGTAGATTATGAAAATGACACAGAGAAATTGACAAGTATATAATTTACTTCCTGTGTCTTGTGACATTAAAAAGAAAAATGTCATATGTAAGATGGGAGTGTATAGTATTCACCACCTTCAAAACTGGCTAATGTGAATTCTTTGGTAGATTGTGCAGCTGTGTAGTGCCATGGGCTTCGCTCATTATTGACACATGCATGTTTTAAAGAAAAAGATAAAGTTTCACTGATAGCACAGGTCTTTTTCTTTTTTGCTTTATTGACGGCATTGTTTCCTCTTTCAAAACAAAACAACAACGTAAACTTTTAAATAAGTTGAACAGAGGACCTAAATATTACACTCTACCTTAGACTAGAATTCTTATCACATTCCTACAATTTATAATTAGTTTTAAAATATTAAACTCTAGGTGTAGTTAAGAAAATAACAGTCTGTGCTGTGCATCAGTGTAGCGTAATATACAGTCAAACCTCGCATAACGAGCATTTCGCTTAGCGAAAAACTTGCATAATGAGCAAGTTTTTTGTTAAGCGGTCTGACTCGCATAACGAATTTTTCGCTATGTGAGTCGGACTTTTCCCTATGGAAAAACTCGCATAACGAGCGTTTCTATTTTCCCCATACAAACGCTCGTTATGCGAGTTTTTCCATAGGGAAAAGTCCGACTCACATAGCAAAAAGTTCGTTATGCGAGTCTGACTCGCATAGCAAATTTTTTGCATAGCAAGCAGCCTCGCAGAACGCATTAAATTTGTTATGCGAGGTATGACTGTAGTGGGTTCACTGAAAGTGATTTCCAATTTGTATGTCTATGATTGAGCAGCTGACTGGGATGTAGAAAAAGTATGCAGGTACAATGTACAGCTATGGATACCCAGTTTGTGTAGTGGATAGAGTGACAAACTGATAATTAGGAGTTCTGGGTTCAGGCTCCTGCTTGCCCATGGAAACTCAGGGAAGGGAGAGCTGTTTAAAACCACTCTTTAACTTTGAAAGTTCTATTGGGTTTGCTAGAAGTCAGTACTTATTTGACTGTATTTGATCAGTCAGAAATTACAGTGGTTTCTCCAATTTAAAATTGAGGCTGGATAGTTGTGAGAAGAGCCTGTGTACATCTGTGTGAATGAATGTAATAGTTACATCTAATAGTTTAGATTGAATCTTGATGTTCAGTTTCCTTTTTGAAGAGAGCTTTCACAAATGTGATTGGTAGTCAGTAAAGTGATAGCTATTACAAACTGCTGTTATGACAATGTAACATAATTTAGCATAGTTTGGATAATATATAATATAATATAATATAATA
Organism: Furcifer pardalis; assembly: GCA_030440675.1. Taxonomy (NCBI): domain Eukaryota; kingdom Metazoa; phylum Chordata; class Lepidosauria; order Squamata; family Chamaeleonidae; genus Furcifer; species Furcifer pardalis. The sequence continues at coordinate 262,620,171 of CP126890.1, forward strand.
TAATATAATATAATATAATATAATATAATATAATATAATATAATATAATATAATATAATATAATATAATATAATTCAGTACTTACTGAATACAGTATACATATTCAAGTTATTTCTTATTAATCCTTAAAATCTTATTGAGCCTTAAATCAGACTGTAAAATAGATTAGTATTATTATTTCTAAATTGCAAATGAAAAGCTAAGGATGAGAATATTTAAGTCTTTATCAAGATTTGAAACTAGATTTCATCTGACATACAGAATCTTTATTACAGTAGCTTCTTCTCAAACCATTTTATAGACTAGATTCTGGTGGAAAGCCTTCATCTCTCTTTCCAGTGATGTGCATCATTAAAACTTCTCAAATGTATGTCATTAGCAGATTTTGAAAAGTACATTTGGACGGGTGGTGGTGGGTAAAAGATACCTTATGCTTGCCATATTCCAAAGTGGAAAAATAACTCTTTCTCCTAACATAAAGATGGAAACCTGATCACTTTCCCCCATAGATTAGGTATGATACTTTTGTTGGCAGGTTTACTATTTCTGTCTTTAATTACATAAAAGAATCATTCAAAATTAAAAAATAATGCAAGCCTTGGTCTTTGCTTGATACAAGCTTGCAAATACAAGTTTGAAATGTGACTCAAGCAATTGCATGGATTGCTGGCAACAATTTCTGACATTGTCAGAGTACTTTTCTAACTTTGGCATTAGGGTGGTGGTGGTGGTGGTGGTGGTAGTTGCCAGTCAATCATTATGGCTGTCAAGAGCATATACCATCTATTCATATGTATGACTTGAGGACAGCTAGTACAGCTTTACTTTCCCAACAAATGTAATAACTTTATTATGAAAATGTCTCAACCAAAAATTATTTTAAATATTTCTGAATTAAAATATTCTAACATCAACAGTAACAATAATTATGTGCTGTCAAGTTGATTCTGACATATTGTGACCCTTTCCAGGGCTTTCTAGGGGGAGAATACAATACTCGGATGGGATGGTTCACGATTCCTTTCTGGGGGAATCTGGAGACTGCACAGCTTTTCCATGGCAACAAAGGCTGGCACAGTAGGGAATTGAACTACCAGTTTCTTCATTCTTAAACCTCTGAGCTACCCATTCTAAGGTTAGATGAAGGTAAAGGTCTCCTTTGCTCTAAAGCCAATCTTATCGGACTCAAGGATGCAATGTTAATCTCTGTCTACAGCCAAAGAGTCCGCACTGTCTGTGTCTGTAAATGTTTCTGTGGGCATGTGGCAGGAATGACTAAACATGCTTACCGTTCCTGCCAAAGTGGTGCCCATTTATCTACTGGTACTTGCAATTTTTTTGCTTTCAAACTGCCAAGAACTACGACAGAGATGGGAGCTCACTCCATCTTGCAGCACTCAGGTCTTGAACTACTGACCTGCCGACCTTCTGGTCCTCAAGTTTAGTGTCTTAACCACTAAGCCACCACACTTCCTGTGATTCTAAAATTGTTAGATGTTAATTCTTTAGCAACGATGTAGGTTTGACTTCTTCACTAGTATGAATTAGCTTTTTCTCCTTCCTATGACAGACTACTGGTAAAAGTAAAGGTCACCCTTGCTCCAAAGCAAGTTGTATACAACTCTAGGGGGTCAGTGTGCTCATCTCTGTTTATAGCTAAGGAGCCAGTGCTGTCTGTTTCTGCAGACATTTCCGTGGACATGTGGCAGGCATGCCTCTACCCTGGAGTGCATGGGACGCTGTTTACCTTCCCACTGAAGTGGTCCCTATTTATCTACTTGCAATTTCTTGCTTTTGAACTGCTAGGTTGGCAGGAGCTGGGAAAGAGACAGGACTCAGTCCATCATGCAGTACCTGGTAATCCAGCTCCAACCTTCCAGGCAGTGAGTTCAGTGTCCTAACCACTTGAGCCACTGCAGTCCAATCAAGACCTACACTTCATGCTCTGCAGCAAAGGAGTCTATAAGTAAGCTTAAGCATGGGTAACTGAAACAGTTGTACATTGTTTCCCCATTCCTCCCCTCCCTCTGTTGTTTTATCCTTAACTGAATCCTAGATTGTAAGCTCTTTAGATCAAGGGCTTGTTCACATAACTGATGTCCAGTAAGAAATGGGTATGATGATTTCTCACCATGCGACAGTTCAGTACTGAAAATTAAGCTGATAGAACCATAGAGATGTAAATATTTAAAAGGATAATAGCACTCAATATAAATATATATCGTATATACCAGTGATGGCGAATCTATGGCACGTGTGCCAGAGGTGGCACTTGGAGCCCTCTGTGTGGGCACCCGTGCAGTCACCCCAGCATAAGAGTTTGTCCCACCCCTCTGCCCAGTAGCCCAATGGGAGAGGTCCCCCCCAGCACATGGAGTTGTTTGGCACTACTAGTGAAGAGCCAAGTAGAGTATAAACAACAAGGACTCTTGTGGCACTGTAAGGTTGGCATGTTTTGTTTGGCATAAGCTTTCATGGCTTGTAGCCTACTTCGTCAAATGCATCTGAATGTCAAATACTGTACAACTGATTGATCTTTGAGGTTTCACAAAACTTGTTTTTACTCTAGCAAATTAACGCAGCAGCTATTCCTCTGGAAATTTGTGTAAGTACTGTAGAAGAGTTACAGTGCAGTTCTTTTCATGCCTGCCTGGGAGTAAGTTCCCCTGAGTTCAGTAGGAATTATTAAGTATAGGTAGGAGTCTAGCCTAAGATGATATACTGTATGTGAATTTGAATTGTTTTATGATAGCTGACAATCTGACATTATATACCGAGGTTGCCTTTAAAGTCTGTCTAAAATACTTTGCTGTGCCACTTTGAGCTGCTTTTGTCTTTTCTGCTGACAATCTTAATACGTGCAGACACATGCTACCTAGGCAGGATAAAGATAATTATCTCATGATTGCTGATTTGAACAGCAAAGACATTTAGATACAAACATGAAGGGTTACAAAATACATAATAGTCTATTATTTAAATGAACCATGGGACAGTATCCATAATAAAATATGTTCTAATGCCTCATCTCAGCCTACACATGAGGCTAGTCGGACAAAGATAGGTGTGCATGCAACATACTTATTTACATCACAATCCCGGAACTTTTCATTCATCAGGATTTTCAGCATTCCTTTGTGAATAATGGCATTTGCTAACCTTTTGGATGCTCGCTGCACTACAATCTATACATCAAATGGCTACATTACTTCAAGTAATACAACCTGAGTTGCCTCAGCAAGTGAGCAGCAATATAAATCTGAATAAATAAATAAATAAATAAATAAATAAATAAATAAATAAATAAACAAAACAGCTTAAGATGCACTAGTATGATAAGAAATTGCCTCCTTCAATTCAAAGAAAACACCTAGTTACATCATCATAGACATTCTGGGAGAGGAAGATAGTCATATTAATCCTTTGCAATAAAAACAAATTGTTGACACCTTAAAGACCAAAAATAAGCTTTCACAAGTGCAGCCCATTTCATCAAAAGCATGGTTTTGTGCAACTAATGAATTGTGCCATGGTCCACAAAAGCTAGTGTCAAGTAAAACTGATGACTCTTGTTTTAAGCCATAAGAGCTCCCATAGCACAGTGGTTAAACTGCCAAAACTGTGCTCACAATCTGAATTCGATCCTAACAGGGCTCAAAGTTGACTCAGCCTTCCATCCTTCCGAGGTCAGTAAAATGAGTACCTAGCATGTTGGGGGCAAAATGCTAATTACCTTGTGAACCAGTGGTGGGCTTCAGCAGGTTTGCACCAGTTCACCAGAAATGGTAGCAGAAATCCTGTCTGGCCGCGCCAATCCAAGTTTTGAAATAATGCCCACCATACCACACCCACAGAGTAGGTAGCAATTTTTTTTAAAGCCCACCACTGTTGTGAACCATCCTGAGAGTGCACTAAGCACTTGGGGGTGGTATGTAAGTGTAATTGCTATTGCATCTCAGCTTGTATTCTACTAGAAGGCTGGTCCAAGAGAGGAATGACAAGATGGTGCCCCTTCTACATTCCACATTCACAAGTACAATTGTTTATTTATTTGCAAGCATAAAATTGACAGGTATATAATGTACATCTTCTGGTTTGTAACAGTGAAAAGACAAACTCTATGTCAGATGGGAGTACACATCTACCCTCCTCTTCAAAACAGTGACTATTTCACTTTTTCTGTGTCTAGGGATTCTTAAGTAGACTGTGCAGTTGATAACTGATCAGTAGAATTATGTAAACCTCAAAAGTTACATGGATAAAGTGTTGTTGGCTTTTCTCATTGATGACAAGTACATTTTTTTAAAGAAAAAGACGAATGAAGTAGATTTGGCTGATAAAAAAACCATAATTACTTTGCCTTACCAACAAAGAACCTGAAGTTTTAAATAAGTTGACCATTAAACTGTTTTACAAGAGCATTCTTACTTCATTGCTTCATTGTAACTTCTGATACAGAAATACTGTAACTTCTCAGTCAATCAACACTCAAGAGTGTTACACAGAAAGGAAACTGATCACTTCCTTTTATGTCCTCCCATTGCTAATTAGTAGGAACAAGAAGCACAAGGAAACATGAGAACTTACGTAATTTTAATTTAATTTAATTTCTCAACTTGTATGGCCGAGAGAAAAGTCTAAGAGGTGTCCTGTAGTAATGGCTGTGGTGGCGTAGGCGGCGTTCTTGTAGCCGGCCAGCCCAGCTCCAATAGCCAAGTCTTGGCTTTTCACCCCTCGGGCCTGGGTGGGGCCTGGGGAATGAGGCGACGAGACCTTGGCCAAATGGTGGGCCGTCTTCTGCCGTGGAGAGCCGGCATGGCTTTTCATCCCCTGGGCATGGGTGGGCCCCGGGGGAGGCGTGGCAGGTGTACTCAGCCAAATGGTGGGTGGGAAGGCCATCTGCTGTGAAGAGCCGGCTTTTCATTCCCTGGCCATGGGTGGGGCCCGGGGAAGGGGCAGCAGGTGTCCTTGGCTGAACAGTGGGTCAGCGGGCTATCTTCTGCCATCGAGAACTGATGAGGCGTCTCATCGCCCAGCCACAGGTGGGGCCCAGGGGAGGGGCGGCAGGCATCCTTGACTGAACAGTGAATGCTCAAATAGTGTGTGAAGAAGGTGCCTTATAAGGGTTAATGACTAAATGAGTGGGTTAAAAGAGTGGAGACCAGACAGCCTTGGAGGTGAGAAATTGCAGGCAAGTGGGAGTCAGAAGTTCATTCACATTATGGAGTGTGGTGTCAAACTATGTATCATGCATCAACAAGTATTAGAGCTGAACTAATGTTAACATCTTAGTGGCATTATTACAAAGTACAGTAAAACCTCATATAACACTAAAACCTGGTTCCACAAGTCTTGGTGTTATATGATTTTTAGTGTTATCTGATCCTCTATGGGATCCATAGAGATACATTGTAACCACACAGGCTTTAGCGGTTGTTATCTGAAGCATCCCATAGGATCTTAATGTTATCTGATGCAATTCTTCCCCCCAGATTCCTTAATGTTATGCGATTTTAGTGTTATTCGATACTAATGTTATATGAGGTATTACTGTATGTGCTTATGTATGAAAGTAACTGTATAGGGTTTTTGGGACATTGTGAAAAGCACAAAGAGGAGGATCTTTCCTATGGTGACTTATGGGATATTTGCTACCATCAATTTTGTGTTCTTATAGTTGCTTCCTTACAATACTTTTTATTTTAGGTTCCTATGGTGACAGAATAAGAGAAGCACACATGTGGCAGGAGAAGACTAAGGCAAAGAGCAAACAGAATTGATTAAAACCACACACTGTTTAAACACTAATGAGAAAATAATGCCTACTATTATAATTCACCTATTATATTATAGATCTGGCTTTCAGATATGCACTTCCATGAGTTAGGGATCTCTTATCACCAGCCAATAGAGAGGAAGATATATGTATATTTTATCTTACTTCAGTTATCTTTTATCTTTCCACCAAAAAAGGTAGAAAGGTGGCTTACAATAATTAAATGTAGATTTATAACAAAAACGTTATTGAAAACTCAACATAGACTCTAGTGTAGAAAGATACTCCATTTGGTTCATTGTCTGCTAATGCATAAATCCCTGACTAATGGCCACCATATCCCTGCTTAACAAATAAAGATGGGTAGATGCTCAGGTGAAAAAAAGGCTCCCTCCTTCCAAGCTAGACTACTAAAAAACTTTTAGTAATCAATATGCATTTCTATACCATCAATCTTGGAGGTGTTCCCATTCTGGGTGGTTTCCAATAACATAGAAACATGATAAATACAAGTTAAATTTTATATAAAAAACCCTTAATGGCTAATAAACTAATTGGCTGTTGGCATATGATCTTTAAACATTTCCCTAAATGGCACAGTTTTGTGAGGACTTTTAAAAAGGGGTGGGGCCTGGCGCAACTCCACCAGCAAGGTGTTCCATATTGTGGATGATGCTACTGAGAAGGCTTGTTTCACTGTTGAAAAGTTCTTAGCCACTCTTAGTGTTGGCAGCTGGATCTGTGCTCTTTGCAAAGATCGAATTATACGGGTAGATGATCTTTGAGAAAGATGTTCTGCCAGATAGTATCGTTTAGGGCTTTGAAAGATATTCTGCCAAATCATTTAGAGCTTTGAGAATGATTAATACCTTATGCCTAATAAGGAAGGGAATGTGAAGCCAATGCAGTTGGGCCAGGGTAATATGATTGTCTTTCTTCATTCCAATTATAAGCTTGGTCACCACATTTTGGAGCTGTTGCAGTATCTGTATTAAGGATAAGGGCAGCCTCAAAGAAAGAGCATTACAGTGGTCACTCTTTGAGCCTATCAGTGTGTGGACTAGTGTGGTAAGGGATTGTCTGTCCAAAAATGGGCACTGCTGGGCAATTTGTTGGAGTTTGAAAAATGCCAATTTAGTTACAGTACAGTCATAAATCTACATTGAGGGCCAAATCTATAACTGCCAAATTGTGGACTTGGTCCCTTCAAGGTAGAACAACTCCTACCAAAGCAGGGGCTCGGTTGCCATTCCGAACCGACAATCCCTTCAACAGCATAACCTCTGTTTTATTGGGATTAGGTTTCAGCTTATTCATTGTTGTCCACTCCACAAACAGAGGCCAGGCAGCCCTCAAGGCACTTTTATCATCATGGTCTTCCTATTGTTAGATAAAATTCCTTTCCTTGTAAAATGAGAAAAATAAATGCAATACAACTAGCGAAACATAAATATGCTAAAGACACAACAACAAAGATAGAACCAACATCCAACCAGTTCAACCCCTCCTTCAACAGCAGACCAGCTGATATGCCAAAGATTCACCTGAACACAAAGAACTTTGCCAGTTGATTTAATGACAGAAATGAAGAAACCAAGCTACTTAAATGGAAATAGTTAATCCTTCTGTGGGATTTTCTTTGTGTCACAGTGAACGTGATCTTGCTAAGCACCAATCTTTCACCTACACAGGGATCAAGGAACAATTACAGGTTTTTATGTTTAATATTAACTCATTGCTTTAGATAGCTCATTGTTGCATCACAAAAAGTGGGAGGAAGTTTTCTGTTTTGTTCTTTGGTAGAGAGGATTTCAGGTTATAGCAACAAAGTTGAGCAGTTATGCCATGGTTGGTTATGGTCATTTTATCCCTCATCTTTGGCAGGAACCAACAGCAACTACTGTCTAGTAACACTGGGAGGGCCACAAGTTGACTGCTCCTGATTCAGACATACAGACACTGGCAGCAGATTATTATAAACCACCTAGAGACTAAAAAAGTCAAATACCCTGTAATACAAATAATGCTATAATGGCAATAACAGGAATAACAGTATGCTGTAGAGACATAAATCAGGTTTAGCAGAGGTGAGTTCAAATCAGTTCTTGGAACCTCACTGATGGTTTACCATTGCATCCTATTAGGTAAGGTAAAGGTCATCTTTGCTTTAAAGCCAGTCGTATCTGACTCTAGGGTACCGTTCTCATCTCTGTTTATAGCCAAAGAGCCAGCGCTGTCTATGTTGGCAGACATTTTTGTGGACATGTGGAAGACATGCCTAGACACCAGAGTGCATGGAATACTGTTTACCTTCCCACCCAAGTGGTACCTATTTATCTACTTGCAATTTCTTGCATTCAAACTGCTAGGTTGGCAGGAGATAGGACAGAGATGGGAGCTCACTCCATCATGCAGTACCTGGGACTCAAACTCCAACCTTCCAGTCTTCAAGTTCAGCATCTTAACCTCTTGAGCCACTGCAGTCCCTGCATCCTATTAGGGTTACCATAAGTTAGAAGTGGTTGGACAGTACTTAACATTCACAATGAATTAACAAGCTGTCACTTAGATAGGACACATGTTCATTACAACAGGGTGAGTGTTTTTAGAGAAATTTCAGACAACTTTTCAAGGTTTGCATTTTATTATTATTTATTTATTATATTTCTATACCGCCTATTTTGGATGGGTGGTATAGAACTGGTGGAGTGAAAGGAAAGAAGGGGGCCAAAGAATGCCAGCACATTTCACCTTAAAGCTCTTACTGCTGCTGCCTAAACTTTAAGAGAGGCATTTCTATCTTTTAGAGTGTGGAGCATCCCCAACATTGGTTTCATAGGTAAGAAGGTGTGCCCCCCTTAAGTGAGTCTGATTTGACACAATGGCTTGATGTTGCCTACCTCTTTTTAAAAAAAATAGATATTAATAACAGAGAGCAGCTTTCTCTGATGATGTGTCCTCCCCTCCAGATTTGTTTGATCATGTCAGGAAAAAGACCTATTTCCTAATGTCTCCCAAGGCTTGAAATTGCTATTTTCCAGGTAGGCCCCATTATTGGCCTCATAGAAATCCTTTCTCTTCTCTCTGTCTCTTGGACAGCATGTTTTTCAACCATGTTTTCTGTGTCAGTGTACCCGTCTTATCTTTCTAAGCTAGCTCAGAGCCATGTTTTGTCTATATGCCACAGCACTCTCTGTGCACGTGTGTAAACAATGTATTGTTTTGAGAAAGTTATTCTCTGTTGCTCTCTGTTACTTGATTGGCTAAAGCTATCCCACCTGATGGCAGATTCTCCATTTTGCAGAGAAGTGAGTAGTTCATTTCTGCCTCACCATGGATTAAGACCTGTTTTGATTTAGAGTTCGTTTTTGCTTCTCCATGAGTTAAGACCCTGGACTGTCTGCTGGCATGATTTTACTATGATTACCTAAAAGATCTTGGACTGTTTACTGGACTGATGTTATGTTTATGACCTTTTGATCTCTGCTTTTCCATGGACTTTCTTACATGAACCTGAGGAATAAAACAGCTGTTTCTCTTTGAAGATTGTTGTTTTCCTTATCACAAACACACACGAAACAACCTATGCTACATTACCAGAAGCCTCCTATGTTTAGCTCTATGTTCAAAGGCCTTACTGCCTGAGCATAGTAAGAGAACCTTTTAATCTCCTCGGTTCTCCCAGACGTGGTGAGGTAAGGGTTAAGTTCCAGTGAAGAGCAAGAGGCTCAGGAACTGATAAGGAGGTGCCCTTGTGAATTGGGACAACCGGTGGCATGATATGGTGGCAGTGGTGGTACGTAACGCTCCTGAGGTTGTTTTTGTGACTTGGTGCCCTGAAGTTTTCTCCTGAGTGTGTGTGTGAGCCTCGGCTGAAACCGAAAGCGTTCCATTGGTAACCTGCCTGTGTTTTGGAATACAAACTGCCTGTATTGTTTTCTTGGACAGTGCTGAAAGGAAAGCGGACAGCGATTCTCCTGGATTATTTACACAGCTGCATTTGTTGCTGAGAGGGATTCTCCAGCGGTTTCTCAACCTTCTGTATTTCTGGCCCGTGAGCTAGACTGGCTTCGAGGAAGGAAGGGAGACGTTTTCCGGCCCCTGCAGCATGGCAAGTAAGCTAATGCCCCTGCAGTTCCCCAGCTTAGACCCCAAGATGGTCCACCCAGATGCTACCTGGTGTTTTGGAAGAGGGGGGATGAAGCGGAAAGGGGACTGTCAGGCTGTTGGCCCCCAGATGATGTGTAGCCAGATGAAGGCGTGGGCAGAAAGGCCCGTGGGGGTGAAGATTGTCCAGATGGTGGTGATGCAGAGCGTGGAAGGGCTCTACCTGTACCCAGTGTTTCAGAGGAGCCTACTTTGGCCCAGGTGTTGTCACATTTTCCCACATTTTGGCCTTGCAGCTTGAAGAAGCTAGAAGGCAGGCTGAACGTTCTTATGAAGTGCCTGTGTATGTTGGTGATTCTATAGATTACAGTGACCCACCTAGGGAAGACCCAGAGAGATGGTCATCTTTGTCCGGGCAGCCTAAAACTCTTGCTGAGTTGGCCCAAAGTACAGATACACTTGTTGCTTTGAAGCGTACCCAAGAAGGGAGTAAAGCAGGAGCTGTGGGTTATAGAAGGTCACAAAGAGATGACAGAAGGCCTGTTTTGTCAGAAAGAAGGGATGAGAGGCCTACTTCCAAGGCATCCCCTGTCTCACACCCCACCAGAGACTTTGTTTGCTTCAATTGTGGGAAGAAAGGCCACACTTCCAGAGTTTGTAAGCTACCTAAGAAGCCCATGCTAGTGGTGCTAGGCCTAAAGAGAAAACAGAATCTCCACCTGCTGCTCAGGCTAAAATGGTTCAACATTCCAAAAAGCCCCAGCAGGAAAGGCCAGCCACATCTGCTGAAGTGTCTCTGCCAGTTAAAAGTTCTCAAGTAGCTCAGCAGACCTCTGTTCAAGTGGTGGAGAGTCACCAAGACCCTGTTGCTAATTTGATCAAAGATGTGACCCAAGATAGTACCTGGTCTCTATGTGTTCAGACTCCAAGTGAAATGGTAGACCATATAATTACCCCAGCAGAATTCCTAAGCAAGGAAGACTTGGTTTGGTTGAGAAAATATAAAACAAGGCTGGTGGTACCTATCATTCCTGGGAAGCACGTTGGTCTCTGCAGATAAGGCTAAGTTAAAGCAAAGATTATTAACTGGCAATATAGCTAAGAGAAGAGTGAACAAACACTTGACTAAGTAAAGTTGTACTAAATTCAAGACCCTCCAAGCCTAGAGATGTTGGAATCCACTTAAGACTCAGTTACCTCACCTTAGCCTACTTTGTGATGTAGGTGGAGGACGTTTGTTTATTTATTTATTCATACATTCTACTTATATCCTGCCTATCAGGGATGTTCTCCCACTCTGGGCGGCTCACAATGTTAAAAAAGCAGAACAAGCACCCAAAAAACCATAGACCCCCCCCTTTACCCAGTCCAATCAGCACCAAGGACCACTAGCCCAAGTGGCCATGATGGGAGGGTCTCCTATTTAAACTTCAACAAGCTGCCAAGGCCTCCTCGAAAAGAAAAGTTTTCAGTTGCTTCTTAAAGGATCCTAGCTCCCTAGGTAGGGCATTTCAGTTAGCTGGGGCTGCCACTAAGAAAGCCCTCTGATGAGTAACGGACTTTCTAGCAAACTTGGGAGTCGGTACTTGGCATAACTTGACTGCTCCTTTACCTCACATTCTTTACACCACGTTTTGGCTCTTCTGATGTCAGATTTTAGCCAGTGTGGCATAGTAGTTAGATTAGGATCTGAGAGACTGCTTCAAATTACTTCTTGGCAGTGAAGCTCACTGCCTGACTATGGGCCAGTCTCACTCTCTGAGTCTTCCCTACTTCACAGAATCATAGATAACTGAGTTAGAAAGTGCCTTTAACACAATCTAGTCCAACCCCCTGCTCAATGCAGGAATCCAAATCAAATCAGATGTGACAGATAGCTGTCCAAATCTTCCTTGAATGCTTTCACCTCCCGAGGCAGTATATTCTACTGTCATACTGCTCCAATTGTTAAGATGTTTCCCCTAATATTCGGCCTATATCTGGCTTCCTATAGCAGGGGTGCTCAAACTTTTTGGGCCGTGGGCCGATCATGTGGTTCAGGAGCAACGAGGGCTTCGTGGGCCAGATGAATTGGCGTCGGGGGCCGCACCCGGCCCCTGGGCCTTAGTTTAGGCACCACTGTCCTATAGTTTCAGCCTATTATTAAGTGTCCTGCACTCTGGAATGATGGAGAACAAATCCTTCCCTTCCTCTTTATGATTATCTTTAAGATATCTGAAGAGTGCTATCACAGCCCTCCTCAGTCTCCTTTTCTCAAGGCTAAACATGCCCACTTCCTTCAGTCTTTCCTCATACGGCTTGGTTTCCAATTCCCTGATCATCATTGTTGTCCTTCTCTATAACTGCTCTGTAAGAAAAAGTTGCTGAAAGCATACAATGAGAATGAAGAGAACCATGTATGTTGCCTTGGGCTCATTGTAGGAAAAGTGGGGTAATCCAGTAAAACAATAAACAAGCAGTATTACACTTCTGTGAGATCTCTTGCTAGTACATCACTGAGGTCAGCCAGCAGAGTGAGATTTGGTTGGCAAGGGCATTTCTGCCAGTACAGGAAGCTTCTGCCTGTTCTAAACTCCTTAAATTATGGATTTCATAGTTAGGATTGCACTGCAAAATTTTTGGTTGTGAGCATATTTTAAGACAATAGATTTTCCAGAAGCTATCCTGCAATACATTACAAAATTACAGTTATCATAAATAACATAATAATTGAAATAAATGTGTGTATCCGGATACATTTGTTCTTTCCTATTAAATAATCATGTGAGATACAAGAATAAATACTGTAGTCTTTTTTTTTTACTTTGTAGCTCTAGAGTTTCACTGTGGTATCTCTATCAGCCACTTTAGACGATCCAGGCCCAGACATCTGACACAAAGTTATAATTCAGTGCCTGTGACCAGGTTGCCGACTTATACAGGAGATTAGCAGTTTTGAGAATGACCCTCAACGTCCTCTGAATAGATATGTTCCTCAACTCCACTGTCTCAGATCTAGGAAAAGCTTCTTTAGGCTACGCAAGAGCAAAACCAAATTAGAAGATGATGGAAGGAGCTCCCTGGACAAAGAATAACATTAAAGGAGGATATGGCTCCTAGATCGGGACTCCTTGCTCATGATCACCAACACTCTGGTCACCTCCAGACTTGATTACTGTTATACGCTCTACATGGGGCTACCCTTGATGACCATTCGGAGGCTTCAACTAGTCCAGATTGCGACTGCCCAGGTGGTGATGGGGTGTGGGCACATGCCTCACCGCTGCTCCAGGAGTTGCACTGGTTGCCAGCATGTCTCCGGGTTCAATTCAAGATGCTGGTAATTACCTTAAAAACCCTACATGGTAGTGGGCCAGGATATTTAAGAGACCGCCTCACTCCAAGAACATTCGTTCACCCTACCAGAGTGGACCGGAGAGGCTCTCTAGTTGTTTCATCTGCCAGAGAGGCACATCTCTCTGGCACCAGAAGGAAGGCCTTCTCTGTGTCCGCTCCAGCCCTATGGAACCTCCTGCCAATGGTGCTATGTCTCCAGACGGAGTTGTTGCCCTTTAGGAAGAATTTAAAAACATGGCTAGTGGGGCAGGTATGGGATGCACAATGACCCCAGTTTGCTGGATGGTTTAAGCCCCCTCTCTCCCTCAACTTCTTAATCAGTAAGATGCAGCAATTTGGCGATCTTTTAATTTTTTTAAGATTTAAAATTTTTAAACTTTAATAGTTTTAAATTTGAAGTGTTTAGAAAATGTTTATGTCTTTATTGTGGTGTTTCTTATTACCTGTAAACCGCCCTGAGTCACCTCAGTGAGGAGGGCAGTGGATAAATATGAATAAATAAATAATAATAAATAAATAAATGGCTGAGGATCTCAACCTCCCCTATGTCACTTGGAGGACCCTGAATAGGCTGAGTGTTGGAGTGCCTAAATTCAAGACCAACATGCTCAAGTGGCGGCTGCTGGTGGATAACAATATGCTGTGTAAATCTGGAGTTACAGAATCTGACTCATTTACTGGTCTGCCAATTACTGCCAGAAATATCCACTGATGAAAATTAAATTTTGGCCAATGACAAAACCAAAAAAAAAGTGACTTCATTTGGGCAGTCAAAAGTTTGATCTGAAAATGAAACAAGAAGTGGTATCACACACTATGTTACAAATATCACAAATTAAAGGACATCTTTCCATATGAAATCTGTTGTTAGAAAGGGATGACCTTTTAGATTCCAGCTACTGTACAGTCCTACCATGCTTTTGCTTGTCGCTGTAGGCTCTATATCATCCAGCTTGTAATTTGGCACACATGATTCATTATCAGAATTCACAGAAGCTGTGGGGTGGGGAACCTCTAGCAGTTGGTTGTAGATAATGAGGTGGAGAATTAAAAAGGATTAATGAAGCAGAGTAAAAAAAGAAGAAGAATGGATTTTGGCCAAAGAAGAGAATTGAAAGCACTATAGGCTGTAAACATTGCCTGCTGTTTTCCATACAGTTATTTTTTATTATTTTTCTTTGCCTTAAATCAGATGTCTTACCCTTAAGATAGTTCTGCAGCAGGAGAGCCATGCATCTTCTTGCTGTTCCTTGGCCTTTTGCTTTTCCTCAATTATCTGCTATGCACCGATTTGGTTTATACTGCTTTGATTCTAGCCTATGTGCCTGCTTGGGGCCCCTTTGGCTTGGAACCAGATCAAAAATAGAGAAGCAAAGAAGAGTACGAGAGCAACTGTGTCTTAGTTCTGTTGTGAAAGACAGAACAGCCACCACAAAATTAGCCAGAACCTAGTGGGAAATGCCCCATTTCTCTCTCTCTTTCTCTTGTTGAAACAAGAATTCTGCAATAAACACATTTTAAAAAATATTCAACTGAGCCACATTGTAAAATGTATCTTTTCAGCTGAAAAATGGTTTCCAAAGCAGCTAACAAATCAGTAACAACCAAGGCAATTCCTATCATCAGGAAGAGATGCAATAGGAAAAGGGAGAGATGATAGGGGTGGGGGGGGGGTGAGGGAGAAAAGACAGCAAATTTAATCACTTGTTTTGGTACTGGCTTAAAACTCTTTACTAGGGCATTTTAATACACTATGTTAATTTTGTTTGTTTTATTATCTCTCCTACACCCACTATCACAGATGGTGTGATATGGATATTCTTAGTTATATTTCCCATTGCCTTGACATCTGTAAGGAAGCTGAAATATTTTTTAAATACAGTTTAAAAATCAGTAATGAAGTATGGGTTCAGTTCATACATAAAAATCATGTGTTGTCCACACCCTCTAGTGGTAAGAAGCTCATAGGACACACTGCCTTCAGTGTGCTTGCTTGTCTGTCATTTTGCTTGAACACACCTTCTCCCTTTGACCCCTGAATTTGGTGTATAAAAACCATGCCTGTAAGTTTCACTCCTTGTCTGAAGAAGTGGACTTGATCCACGAAAGCTAACAATAAAAATATAGCAGTTAGTCTTTAAAGTGCTACAGTGTTTTATATTTTGTTTTCTGATATGCCTGAACCACAGACTAACACGGCTACTATTCCAAAACATTCAAACACATCTGTTTCTTTCTGGCTAAGCATATGCAGTACAGTGGAACATCGGTTAACATATGGCTCAGTTAAACATAAAAATCGCATAACATACAGAAATCCATAGAAAATAATGGATATCGAACTGCTGATTTTTCACCTTCCAGTCAGTGTCTTAGCTACTTGAGCCACACAGGATACTTATCAAGGGGATTTTAAGGAGGAATGCTGTACTTTTCAATTATTAATTTTATACAGAGTTTTATATTGTTTTAAAATGTTTTAATTCAGAGGTTGTTTCAATGTGACTGAATGTTTTCATTAGTTTTAGTATCCTTGTTGTGTTTTTAGCCAGCTTGGATTCATGTTACAGTACTGGGAGAAAGACTGGGCATAAATTATCAAAATAAATAAATTATGCAGAAATGGAGAGTAGGTTTGTTTTCACAGTGACTTTACAAGCTGGTGGTCGTGCTAGCTTGGAGTTATGTACTCAGAAAGAGATGAGATACATTTATAGGTACACTTCTGCTATTGGGATGACTTTTTAAAAAGCTCAATCTTTTCCCAAAAGATAGTCTACCACCCACCAGGCAAATGTAAAGTACAAATAGAGGTAATGGCAATTGGAAGGAAACAAGCAATATTTAAATATCGAAATAGAGGGAACAAGAATAAAACAAGTGGCAGAGTTCAAATACCTAGGAACCACATTTACTGAAGATGGCAAAATGGATGAAGATATTAACAAACGGTGCAGTAAGGAAAACCAAACATTAGGGCAGTTAGCTCCACTCTTACAACATAAGGCAGTACCAACCTGCACAAAGAAACACCTCATAGAAAGCATATTCATTCCCACCTTATGTTACCGGTGCCATATATGGACACTTACAACAAAACATAAATGAAAATTAGTCACCATGGAAATGAGATGTCTGAGGAAGGCTGTTGGAGTGATTGGAAGGAATAAAATCAAGAATGAGATTATAAGGAAAAGAATTGGAATATAACCAAACTATATACAGAGACAACAAATAAAGTGGTTTACCCATTTGGAGAGAATGTCTTGAAAGTCCATACCATACAAGGCATATGAGAAAAAAGGAGAAGGATAAAGACCATGAGGCAGACCCAAAGGAATGTGGAGACATAACATCAAAGACACACTGCAAGAATACAAAATAATGCTGGTGGAGGTGCTAGAAGTGCCAGAGCAAGAAGCTTATATCTCCCTTGAAGTAATAAAAGAGGAAGCAAAGAAGAAGACGACTCCCAGGGTTTCCATACCCAAGTAGGAATTTAAACCCAGGTCTTCTCAGTGCTAGTCTGATACACTTGGGTATACCACAGTGGTACTCTTTGCTCTTGTAGTGGTGGTGTGTTTAAAATGAATGTATTGTTTTACCACAAGACTCCTGGAAGTCTTAGGAGTAATGTAAAGCATATCTTACAAATTTTGCATATCAGCATATCAGTCTTGGTGTTATATGATTTTTAGTGTTATCTGATCCTCTATGGGATCCATAGAGATACATTGTAACCACACAGGCTTTAGCAGTTGTTATCTGAAGCATCCCATAGGATCTTAATGTTATCTGATGCAATTCTTCCCCCCAGATTCCTTAATGTTATATATATAAGGGGGGGAGGAATGCTTCACTAGAAAGAGGATACAAAAGGATAGAGAGTTGCATAAAATATGTATGTGTTCGTTTATATATGAAGATACACATTTGCAAATCCTTACTGTAATTTTTAAAAAAAATACAACTATCTGGCAGATGCTTCAAGTAAGCTGGGTACTTGAATGCTGAGAGTTTGATTCACATGTGCCTCCCAGGAAAAGAACCAGCCTATGTAGCCTTTGGCAAGCTGTACAGTCCCAGTGCATCCTCCTCAGAAGGAAATGGTAAACCACTTCTGAATATTGTATGCCTTGAAATTCCTAGGAGTCACCATAAATTGAAATTGACTCATCAGCAAGTAATTATTAAACTGCAATGGAGAAGACTGTCATTATGTGACCTGGACCCCTGTTTATTCAACCTGCTGTCCAATAGTTAGTGATGGGCAATTTCAAGCATTTTTATCTCCCTTCTAGTGATTCTTTGTACTAGATTTGAAGTGGGCAGCAAGGGAAGGTGGAAACAGTACAATATATTGAAGACCTATAAAGAAGAGGTAGAAAGATGACAGACACTTTTGAAGAAGAATCATATGACAAAAAAATGCAGGTCTAGAAAGTGAAGTGATAGCTGCTCAGAAAGTACTGGAAGAAATAAAGCATAAATACCGATAGAACTATTTCAAGCCATAGAGACTGAATCTGTCAAAATCCCAACAAGAATATACCAACAAATATGGAAAACAAAACAATTGTCTACAAATTGAAAATCTTAAATATACATTCCAGTCCTCAAGAAAGGAAATGCCAAGGAGTGTGGTAAATTATAGTACACTGATGACAAACCTGTTGGAGACTGAGTGCTCAAGAAAATGGAGGCTGTGTGCAGGTAGTCACTGCCCATGCACCACTTGAGGCACACCGTCAACATCACACGGGGGCATGTGTGTGCATGCAGTGCCTGCCTGTTTGCTCCTCTTCCTCCTTGGGCAGTCACACATGCATACAATTGTAAGTATAGGAGGGATAGGTGTAGTGTCTGGTCGCCTCACCTCACTGGGGCTACAGCACACATGCCCACAGAGAGGGCTGTGCTTGCCCCCTTTGGCATGCGTGCCATAGGTTCACCACCACTGCTATAGTTCCACTGATAAGGCTTGTACCTTATCTGGAGTGAGAAAATACCTGATGTTCAATCTCAATTCCAAAATGGAAGAGGCACTTGAGATCATGCCACAAATATCTGCTAACCACTGGAATGCACCACAGAATTTCAAAAGATCAGTTTCTGCTTTATAGATTACTGAAAAATCATTTGGCTGTGTGGTTCATAAGAAACTATGGAATGATCTAAAATAAATGGGTGGCCCTCAGCATTTGACTGATGCGAACTATTTCAACTCTCTTTGGAGGCAAAAATGATGAAACTGAGGCAGTCCTAATTTGGGCAAAACATGAAAAGGCAAGATTATTTGGAAAACACAATACAGTAATACCCCGGATAATGCGAGTACCGTATAGCGTGAAAACCGCATAACGTTACAAGATTTTCGGAAAAACCTTGTATTGAATAACACGATTTTTAACGTTATCCGATACAGTCGTTCTTAGCAGCAGGGTGGCTAGAAAGCTGAACAGGTTCTCCGTTCAGCTTCCCAGCCACCCTGCAGCTACGGAGGCAGGGGTGGGGAGGCTGGAAAGCTGACGGGGGGCTCCCCAGCCACCCCACAGCTGTGGAGGCAAGGGCGGGTGGCTAGGGAAGCCGACAGGGAGTCCCCATCAGCTTCCCCAGCCACCCTGCAGCTGTAGATTGGGTCATCTGATCTCTCTGGAGCAGGCAGGGGACACGATCCAAGCTGTTTCTGGGCTTCCCCAACGTCCTCAGCCAGTGCAGCAAGCCAGAATGTCGGGATTCGAACTCTGGTTTAAAAATAACGGACTTTTTTTATCAATTTTGGGGTCTCTGACCCCCCCCCCCCGCCGGGTCCAGGGAGGTGGGGAGACCCGATCCAAGCTGTTTCCAAAGTTCCCCCACCTCCCTGGAGGCTACAGCAAGCCAAAATGTCAGGATTCAAATCCCGACGTTCTAGCTTGCTGCAGCCTCCAGGGAAACAGGGCTTTTTTTAACATTGTGTGATCAATGTATTGCACAACGTTAAAAACCAGATAACAACGGGACTTGTGGAACCAAGTCATAACGTTATCCGGGGTACTAATGTAATGCTGGGAAAGGTTGAAGGGAGCAGGAAAAGAGGAAGGTGAAATACAAAACAGATTGACCTTCTAAACGAGGGGTGCCCAAACTTTTTGGGCCGTGGGCCTGTCATGTGGTTCATGGGACTGGTCACCATGGCCTGGGCCCCAGATCTGCCCCCCAATTCCAATTCATCCGGCCCGCAAAGCCCTCGTCGCTCCCAGAAGTAGTAGTAAAACGGCCCATATGGGCACGTTTTATTTTCGCTTCTGGGAGCAACGAGGACTTTGCAGGCTGGATGAATTGGCATCAGGGGCCAGATCTGGCCCTCAGGCCGTAGTTTGGGCACCCATGTTCTAAATTAAACCAGAACATTAAGTTTGCAAGAGCTGAGGAACGCTATTGAAGTCAGGACATTGTGGAGACCAGCTATTTATAGAATTGCTGTATGTTGGGGGCAACTGGACAGCACGTAACAACATTACTTGACTTGTTATTCGTTATCTGTATACAGCCCACTGTCAATTCAACAATACACATCAAACACATATGTTTGCCTAATGATCAGTACTGGAAAGTACACAAGCTCTAGGAATTTTTTG
Organism: Furcifer pardalis; assembly: GCA_030440675.1. Taxonomy (NCBI): domain Eukaryota; kingdom Metazoa; phylum Chordata; class Lepidosauria; order Squamata; family Chamaeleonidae; genus Furcifer; species Furcifer pardalis. Next base: position 262,640,010 of record CP126890.1, read on the forward strand.
CGTACATATGCATGTGTATCTAGCTTAACCAGCAGTAATTTTTAAAACCATTTCCCAAAGTAAGTTGCATGAAAGATTTTCTGCATTCTCTATACTTTTGTGGAGAATTTAACAGTCAATTGGTGAATTAGACTTTCTTTTTCTTCAAGTGCTGTACAGTAATACCTCATATAACATTAGTATCGAATAACACTAAAATCGCATAACATTAAGGAATCTGGGGGGAAGAATTGCATCAGATAACATTAAGATCCTATGGGATGCTTCAGATAACAACCGCTAAAGCCTGTGTGGTTACAATGTATCTCTATGGATCCCATAGAGGATCAGATAACACTAAAAATCATATAACACCAAGACTTGTGGAACCAGGTTTTAGTGTTATATGAGGGTTTACTGTATCTGATTCTGAATATTCACTGTCATCATGGCGATCAGCCATGAAATTGTCCTGAGAACAATATAATGCAGTGGCTTTTCATTTGCCTTCTGGATCACAGCGTGACACTCATACCACTGATCCAGTTCCATAAGTCTGGTCCTGAGCCCCTTTGGCACACAAAGTCTTTCTTAGCCCCAGGCCAGTAGTGATGAAGCTGTTGCCCTCCATCAAGATAGATTCAAGTGAGATTTAATCCACCTGGGGACCATTACCTTATCCTGTGGACTTCCCCACCCGAGGCTGTTAGTCCTCATGGTTGTCAGGTTAGTTAACAGCCACCTGATGATCGGTGTTGAGTTGCTACGATAGCAGTATGGTCTACTCTATTATGATAGCAGGATAACCTGGCTAGACTGATCATTTTAGGTGACTGTAAGGTACTTATCTATTCACCCAGACTGTTCCTCACTCACTGTGTACTTATTTTAACTGTGTTTTTCAGAGTGACCTTAAATCTTTAATTGATTGTTTGACCTGATGATTATTTAATTTTTTTAATTTCATGTTAATGTATTTTAATGGCATTTATCTTCACACATGACTTTGATAGATCACTTTAGATACTGCAAGACAGGGGTTCTCAGCCCTGGGTCCCTGGGTGCCCATGGACTTCAATTCCCAGAAGCCCAAGTCAGTACACTTGTTGATCAAGGCTTCTGGGAACTGAAGTCCAAGAACATCTGGAAACCCAAGACTGAGAAACAATGATCTACTCTGTTACTATAGCAGGATAACCTGGACAGACTTTCAAATTATGTAGATCTATGGGTGTGAATCAGTACTGTATTTGAGAGTGTACGCTTTCCACCTTCAAAACCAAAGGGTTGACTTGGAGTTTATGTGGCAAGGGAACTGATTACAACATTACTCAGCACCAAAATACCTTGGCATGACACTCCACAGGACACTCTCTTTTAAGTAGCACTGCTGTACCAAAGCCAAAGTTAGTAAAAGGAACAACATCGTCAGGCAACTTCAAACTATAAATGGGGAATTCAATCATCCATGATGCGTACATCAGCTTTGGCCCTGAGCATCTCTGCAGCAAAGGATGCTGCTCCAATGTGCATCTGCACATGTGAAACAAGTTGACATTGCTGTTAATGAAGCATATAGTGACAGGATGCCTCAAACCTATACCAGTTGAGAAAATATACTCTCTTGTTGGTATTGCTCCACTTAAAATAAGGAGAAACATAGCAGCAAATGCTAAGAGAACTAAGCAAGAGAATGACCCATGACATCCTCTGAATGGATATGAGCCTCAATTTCGTTGGGTCAGATCCAGGAAGAACTTTATGGCAAGAACAAGTATTCTTGAGGGTACACAAAAGCAAAACCAAATTAAAATATGGAGGAAGGAGGTCACTGGGCAAGGAAAATCACCTTTCTTTATTCATGTCAGAGGCATCACAAGCATATAACATACAAAGCTAAAATTAACATAACTAAAAACAAACAAACAGGAATTAGATGACATCCGCCCAAAATCGGGCCACATCAACAGCATTTCCTCTTGCCAACATAAGGTCCTCCTCAGTTAATGTTGAGGGGCATTGTGTACATTGTATCATATGGGCAATAGTTTGTTCTTCTCTGCATTCACACAGGCTGTTGTCTACAGGGAAACCCCACTTTCTCAGATTAGCCGTTGATCTTCCTACCCTGGCACACATTCTATTTAAAGCTTTCCACAGGGGCCATGGTTGTTCTTTGGCAGGTGGTAGAGAGTTATGTGGGTCTACCCAGTTATCTCATAGCTCCTTCCTCACCTTCCATAGTTCTAAGGCGGTCTGTGGGGGCTGGCTGTTTGGAGGAGCAGAAGTAGTGAGGAAGCTATGCCTTGATTTTAGTCTCTGCTTTAGTGGTTGGTGATCAAATAGCAGGTGTGTTTCAGAGGAACTTGCTTTAACCCACTCTTTCTGAACAGCAGAAAAGAAAACCATTAAAGGATGATATGGCTGAGGATCTAAACCTCCCCTATGTCACTTGGAGAACCCTGAATAAGCTGAGGGCTGGAGTACCTAACTGCAAGATCAACATGCTCAAGTGGGGACTGTTGGCCGACAACAGCACAGTGTGAATGTGGAGATTCAAAATCCGACTAATTTAGTGGTCAGCCGATTACTGTCAGAAACATGCACCAATGAAGATTTAAGTTTGGCTAAGGACAAAACAAAGAAAATGGCTTTATGTTGGCAGTTCAAAGTTTCTTCTGGATATAAAAGAAGAAGAAAAGGGAAGAATCAGGGAAAATGAGGCATATACATTAATAAAACAAACATAAGAAACTGAAAGAGAGTGGCTTCTTTTACTCCAGGGGTGCCCAAACTATGGCCCTAGGGCCAGATCCGGCCCCCAATGCCAATTCATCCGGTCCACAAAGTGTGCTTTACTTCTGTTTCTGGGAGCAACGAGGGCTTAGTGGGCCGGATGAATTGGTGTCAGGGGTCGGATCTGGCCCAAGGGCCATAGTGAACCACGTGACCACCCCACAGCCCAAAAAGTTTGGGCACCCCTGTTTTAGGCAGTTCAAAGTTGGTCTGGACAGGAAAGAGTTGTTTGGAAAGCGAAGAGAAGAAGAGAGGTGTTTCTGAAAGCATAAAGTCACAAGCTACGGACCGCACAGATCAAATACGCCGGCGCTTGACCTTGCCTCAGTCTTCTCCCATCCTTTGCTTACCGGGGGGGCTGTGAAAGAACCGGAGACAGCAGATCACACGGACCAACGCCTAAATGCGACTTTCTTCCATCTCGCGCTCGGCGGTCGATTCGCCGCGCCTGCCCCCTCCCCTTCCTCTCCGTCGGCTTCTCTCCAATCGGTGGGTCGGCGCTCCATTCCTTGCCGCTGAGTCTGGAGCGTCGGGCAGAGTCAAGATGGCGGACAAGGCGCCAGGCGGGTCGCAGAAGGCCAGTGGGAAGGTGAGGAGGCCGCTTGGCCGGGTCCTGTCCTGTCGCTCTGGCTGGCGGCTCTGAGGAGGCAGGGCGGGCGGAAACGGGAGGCTGAAGGGCGGCTTGCAAAGGGGGAATGGGAGCGGGGCCCGGCTCGGAGGCCTCGTCCGCTTAGGGGAGTGTGGTGCGCAGGCAGGCGAGGAGGAAAGCGAGCCGCCAGGCTGGCTTTGCGGCCTAGTCTCTCCTACCTACCTTGGGTGGAAGCGGGGTGGGGAGCTAAGGACGGAGCACACCGAGGTCCGGATTAAAGTAGCCTTATCTTTATTAAAGAATTAATCGCCGGATTTTCCTCCGAAAAAAAAAAAAGTGGAAAAATGACCCGTTCTCTCTCACTTCTCTTTGGCTTGCTAGAATTTCGTGTCGACAGGGCTTGACGAATAAAAGGGGGGGGGGGATTTAATGCTGTCCCTTCCCTCAGTTTCTGGATTTTATCTCTATGTGGATTTACTACCGAGTCCTAATTTTACCCTTTCTTTGTCTCTGGAGTAGTCTAGAGGCTCCGAGTTTGTTAAGATCCTGCCTGGTTCTGAGCTGCTTTTCCAGTTTTCCCATGTTTGTTTTATTAATGTATATGCCTCATTTTTTTCCCTGATTCTTCTTCTTTCCTGTCCAGATTAAGCTTTGGAATGCTAAAATGAAGCCACTTTTTGGCTTTGTCGTTGGTCAAAATTAAATCTTCATCGGTGCATGTTTCTGACTGTCATTGGCGTACCAGCAATGAGCCAGATTCTGTGTGTCTTCACATTCACACATGTTGTTGTCCGTGAGGAGCCCCTACTTGAGCATGCTGATCTTATATTTAGGCACTCAGATCCTCAGGCTTTTCAGGGTCCTCCAAGTGATGTAGAGGAGGTCGAGTTAATTTGATTTTGCTCTTGCATATCCTCAAGAATGCTTGTTTGTCCCATAAAGCTCTTCCTGGATCTGAGCCAGCGGACTTGAGGCACATATCCATATCTGTTCAGATTTTTTCTGGTAATAGTAATTTACGGCAACTAGTTGTTTGTTTGTTTGTTTGTTTACACATACTTACTATTTACATTATTTACACTTACGCCCCCTAGGGAAACAATCATCCCTAATCAGGGTGACTAACATAATACAGTTGTACCTCGCTTAAAAAGCATAATGTGTTCCACAGGATTGCTCTTTAAATGAGTTTGCTTTTTAAGCGAAACACCATTGTAAATGACCAATTGTTACTTCTACTGGGGGGGATTTGGACCCCTGATTTATTTGTTAAACGAGTTTTTGGTTGGTTTTATTTGTTAAGCAAAGCGAACATTCTTCTCTTTAAGCGAGGACCTCTTTAAGCGAGGAACTCTTTATGCGAGGTTTGACTGTAAAACCAGTCATAAAGTTAAAAATTGCACACAATAAAACTCCCATCATAGTCAATGGAGGGTGAATAAAAAGACTTAGCAGGCTTGAAACAATAAAAAAATCATGTATTTGCTAAAAAGATGTATTGTTTTGAGGCATGTTCCACAATTTTTTTTTAAAAAAAGTAGTATTGTATTAAACCAGGTGATATTTTGTGAGGAAAAAGTATATTTTGCCATCTATACTGTGTATGTTGTAAATATCATTAGATTGTCTTGCAAGTTAGTTTCCTTTACTGAGTCAATCCATCTCATCTTAAAACATTTTTTCTGACTGTTTTCTGCTTTCTCCAACTTTGCCTTTTCCTGTTAGCCTTGTCTTTTCATGATCCACAAAAAGTATAATACAGTAGTCTCAGTTTAAGTATTTTTGCTTCTAGAGAAAGTTCATGCTTGGTTTGATTTATAACCCATATATTTGCCTTTGTGCCAATCCATGCTATTCACAAAGCTCTCTTCTAACACCATATTTTGGATTAATCTTTTTTTCCCTTTGACACTTTATTGTGCAGCTTCTACCTCCATATTGACCTTGATTTTCAGCAACACATTCTTGTACAGGTCATCCCCCATATTCACAGCTTCAGTGTCCATGGTTTCAACTATCTGCAGGTTTAAAAATATTCAATAAAAATCCTGAAATACATAATATATGTGTATTTATATGGTGCATTAACATATCTGGCCACTAAAGGCAACTGTCTGCAATATAAAATATAGTGTTCACTGTCATCTGTGGTTTCAGGTATCTGTAGTAGGTTTTGGGGTGTATTCAGTGGCGGGCATCAGCAGTTTCGCACCAGTTCGGCAGAACCGGTAGCAGAAATTCTGGCTGGTCGCGCCCATCCAAGTTTTGAAATAAAGCAATCCTAATTCAGGTGCAATGTAGGGCTTTCCCCCTGGCCACACCCACAATTCCATGTCCACAGTGTGGTAGTAATTTTTTTTTGGGAGCCCACCACTGGATGTATTCACTATGGATACAGAGGAGCAACCCATACTTAAGTATATTTTCTAGTTCCTTCAGAGTTGTTCTTCTAAGATTAATTCTTCTTTTGATTTCTTGAGCACAGTCTCTATTTGAATTGATGATTGAATCAGGGTATAGAAAATCTTTAACAATGACAAATTTATTGTTATAGTTATGAAAATCTGCGTGAAAATTATTTTTCTATTCTGAATAGTCAACTGTCATCCTGCTTTTGCACTTTTTTCTTTCACCTTCATCAGTAGCCATGTCAGGTCATTGCTTATTTTCTGCAAGTTACATGGTGCCAAGGCCTAGGGGACCTTGCCCACTCCTCTGGGCCCACAACAATGGCGTGACAAGAGTTAGTTTGTGTTCTGGTTTGGTTGTTTTATGTGGTTGCATTTTATAATTTTTATTGTACTGTTGTTGTTTTGACTGTAAGCCGCCCTGAGTCGCCTCGGCGAGTGGGCGGCAATATAAATCTAAATAAATAAATAAATAAATAAATAATGGTCTTATCTGTGCATTTTACATTATTGGTGTTTCTTCTTCTGTTTTTCACTTTTTATTTCAGTCAAGTTCAGCTTTTTGTGTGATATTTTTTGCATGTGTGTTGAACCAGATAAGAAGATGAAATGCACCCTCATCTTAATTTTAACAGGCCTTCCTAATGCTCATAATAGCTGTAGTTTAGCCTGTGGAACACCAAGCTGCTTAGATTGTATCGTTTAAACAATATGCAGAATGAAAGTTTGCAAGGAAAAGACAATGTCATAATTTTTCATTCTTCTACCAAATTGGTCTTGATCAGTCACAGGCGCTTTTAAATTAGGTATCAAGGTCCCAGTAATAAGGTAAGAAGAAATGTTCTTGGATAACTTTATGTAATGTCTGTGTCTTTGTGTATATTGGAAATAACATCAAGGAAACCCAGTTGACATGTTGAAGTTTTGTGTGAGGATCTTTAAACATCTGTTGATATTAAATAGAAATTGATATCAACATCTGGCTCCAAATGTTTATGTGCCTCTGGCCGGCTGTTCTTATAATTCTTATTTTTATTTACAAAGTCACAGTTATTGAAAAAACATTGTTTAACATGTATACACTGCTTCTCCAGATTTGCTGAAGTAGCTAGAATAATTAAATCAGTCCTAAGATTACTGATTCTCATTTCCAAAATAATAATCTGTCATTTGTCCTTATTGCCATTATTTATAGGATTTATTTTTAAAAACTACAGAATTGTGGAAAAAGGATGACATGAATTCTCTGGATGCTCTTAGAATCCCAGACATTTAAGTTTTGTGTTAAAAGAGGAGGCAATTCAAATAAAATCTGTGTTTGTATGTATTTTACAATGTGAAAACCAGTAAATGTCTCTTGAATGTGATTATTATATTTCCATTATTTTTAGGCCAGGCTGCCAGACACTACACGGGCTACTGGATCTCCAGAGCCTCATGTAAGTCTCAAGATGGATGTGTAAAAATCTAACTGATGAAAATTAAATTCCTGTGGTTGATTCCCATTGATGGATATATATTAATTTTAATCTGTTGAAGAAAGAATGATTTATAGATCTACATTAGGGTTACCTTGCCCCACCCCCACCTCCCATGGCTTTTGTCAGTTATGTGGATGTTGGTTATAGCATAATGCCCTGTGCTGCCCCTTATATAGGCTGTTGTCAGATGTGATATAATAATATTTTTTGACCAAGCACTTCAAGATGTTAGGTAAAAGAAATGTAGGATGATTTGTTATTCATTGATATGCAGGTTGCCTTTTTTTTCATATTGCACAGTGCCACTGAACACTTTATTTCATTGATAGTAGATGTCTCAGTGCTATATCATGATCTAAAATAGTTCTCAACCTTTTAAAGCTGGGGGCCAGGTCACGCTCCCTCAGACAGTGTTGGGGGCCAGATGGCCATTTTGTCCTCCCTCCACCACATGGCACTTTCTGGTGTGGTGGAGGGGCACATGAAATAGCGCTGTGGGCTGCATCCGGCCCGTGGGATGCAGGTTGAGAATCCCTGGTCTAAACCACAGTTGGATGGATCTAGGCCATTGATGGCAAAACTTGGCACTCCAGGTGTTCTTGGACTTCAGTTCCCAGAAGCCCAAGTCAGCACACCTGCTGATCAGGGCTTCTGGGAATTGAAGTTCAAGAACAGCTGGAGTGCCAAGGTTGGCCATCACTGATCTAGGCAATTGATGTCCTCCAAGAAATCCTGCAACTGATGTGACAACTTTCTCAATCAATCTGCCGGTGAACAGAATATTTGCAACAGGCCTGTAGTTGTTTAACTCACCTGTCACTAGATTTAAGTTTCTTAAAATGGGCTGAATGATTACCTCTTTCAAACAGGAGGTATTTTCCGGTAGAGAAGAGCTAATAATATGCATGGCCCATTCCAGTGTCACCCCATTGTCTGATTTTAAGAGCTACAATGGGCAAGGATTGAGTAAAAGGTACAAAAATTAACAGTTAAAACATTAGTTGTGTTTCATTTTTGAATAAATAAATACTATTCCATATATATTTAGAAAGGGAGAAAAACAGATTTTTAGAAAGTCACTTTCGTGAGAATCAGTCCTATAATTTAGTCATTATTAACACCACAAAGAAGTTCATGCGTTTTCTTTCTTCAAGACCCACTTGAAAGATTGCTGAAAATGTGATAATTCCCTCTAGTTGCAGGATGGAAGTGTAGGGGGCAAAGCCAATTACAAAATTGCAGTGTTTAGAAATTGCTTAACTTTTGCCACAGTGGTTTCATTGTAGCAAGAAATTTAGTAAACACGTTTCCTTCAGTTTAAGGAGAAATGGAAAGGCTTTCAGATTTTATGAGTTATTCTACAGAACAACTTTAGTTTTTTGGCAGGCTGTGTGTAAAAATTGGTTGGCAGATCTAATCGCAACAAAGTTTATGGGAGAAAGAAGCAGTATCTGTCAATTTTTTTAATATTGTCACTACACCTTATATTCCTATAAGTATGCAATTCCCTGGGTTCTTTGTCTCAGTTAACAGTGCACCTCCTCAACCTAGTCCTGTCCTATAGTTTCAAGTCAACCAATAACATTAATTTCTGAGGATAAGTCATGGAAGCTGCTAATTCTCTCAGCTCTCTGATTTCTGGTTATAGTGATGGAGTGAGATTTTTTTCCAAGCCAACTTTAGTGTAACAAGCCTTGTAAGCAAAGGGAATTAAACAGTCAACAGTATACTCACAGATGTCAGCAACCTTTAAAATATAGTGGGTAGGTAAAATAACAGCAGTACGAAATATCTTCCAAAACCTGTCTCTGTAAACACCCTGAAATTGCTGCCTAAATGCATATTTTATTTTGCTTTAGAAGAAACAAAAGTTTTTTTCTGTGAAGATATTTCTTAATGACATCAGACCTACATCCCTTTTGTATATTGTAGGTTTTGCTTCACAGGAACGCATTATTTTGACTGAGGCATTTATGATAGTCTTTTTGTTTTGAGGGTTTCTTACAATTGCATTGATAACTAACAGCATTCTGAATACCCCTTAAGAGTTAACTGCCATGGTACTTACCTTTTCTTAGGTGAAAAGGAATTTGTGCCTATGTAATAGAAGATGCAACAGACTTCTGTTAATTCTTTCACTTTAAAGATTAAATGATTGATGACTGATTATATTCTTGACCAGCGTTTTACATTCCTGCTTATAATGTTCTTATGAACATGTTAATACAGTAAAATCCCGATTTACGAATGCCCCTACTTACGAATAATTAGGACTTACGAATTGGTTCTTCACTGACATCCATGCCTCAAGTTACGAACATGCCCCGATTTATGAATTAATTCTTTTTCGTCTTTGTTGCCTTGAGTAAAGCAAAAAATGCAATTTCCCCTATGGGTTTATATTTTATACACATGCAGCCTTTCAGAGACCTGTAAGTGACAATAGAGTGCTTAGAGAGGAATTCTTTGTCTGGAGTTTCGGCACCAAAATGGCTGCCGGTTGCAGTTTCTAGCTGTATTTTTCTGAGTTTTCTGTCCATTTTCAAAGCTTTTTTAAGGTAAGGAACAGAGTCACTTAGGCAAGTGGGGTGGCATAAAAATCGAACAATTAAATTAAATTAAATTAAAGGAACAGCTTTTTAAATTATGCATGCTTTTCTTTCCATTCTGCTGTTGGTTTTGGGTGGTTTGACTGATTTTTGGAGGGGGGAGGCTTTTTCTTTACTCTTATGGGGATGCCTCAAATTGTGAACAAATTCGACTTACAGACAATGCCATGGAACTGATTTTATTCATAACTCGAGGTTTTACTGTACTATTTTTTCTCCCCCATAGCCACTTTTAGAAAGCAAGCTAAAAGCATTCAGTATTGGAAAGATGAGCTCTGCTAAAAGAACTTTAAGCAAGAAAGAACAAGAGGAATTGAAAAAGAAGGTAATGCTGTTGGACACTGTTTTTTTTAAATTTATTTATTAGATTCCTATACCACCCATCTGAGATATTTTCCCACTCTTGAGAGGTTTACAAAAGTTAAAACAATAAATATACACACAGTAAAAATTGATAGTGTCCAAGGACGGCATAATCCAATTGTACACTTATTCATTGGCTATAGGGAAAAAGCCTCTTTAAACAGTACAGATTTAGGGTGTTTCTTGAAAACATCCCTCAGTGGTGCCTGGCATAACTCCACTGGTAGAGCATTCCATAATGTGAGTGCTGCCACTGAGATGGCTCTATTCTTGGTCGACACCTTCCTTCCCATTCTTGGTTTTGGCACTTGGAGCAATGCCGATTGAGATCAACGGGTGATGCGGGTGGAAGTTCTATAGGAGAGGTGCTCTGACAGATGGGAAGGTCCCAAACTGTGAAGGGCTTTGTATGGTAAAGATAGCACCTTGTGTCTGATGCAGAAGGGAACAGGCAATCAGTGCAAGTCTGCCAGGGCTGGAGAAATATGTTCAAATTTCTTCATTCCTGTCACCAGCCTGGCAGCTGCATTCTGGACCTACTGGAGTTTCTGTATCGGGCACAAGGGCATCCCCAGTTGAGGGGTTGCATTTACTGTTGCCCATAATAGGTTATTGGTAATAAATTAATCTTGTAAAATAAGCCCTCCAAAGTTGCTCTCTTTCAGATATTTTAACTAGCATGCAATGGGCAGATGGTAGATAGGGGAGGGAGGATTAGGCTTATTTCTACTAGGAACACATTTTAACTCTTTTCTGGTCAAAGAGGAGCACAGAACATAGAAGAGAGAGTATGCTTCATAGATCATCTGCCAACCTATTCCACTGTTGTAAAAATTCCCTGTGAAATTCTTGGGGTGGTTCAAGTTCACTTCTGAAGAAGTGGACTTGATCCACAAAAGCTAACAATAAATATAGCAGTTAGTCTTTAAAGTGCTACAGCGTTTTTATTTTTATTTTGTTTATTTTGTTTTCTGATATGCTTGGGGTGGTCAGTTATTTTTAAGATGAATACAAATAGTTTTTATTGCTTTTATTTGAACAACACTGGCCATTTTAGGGGAATAGGGATTTGTCCAGGATTGGGATGGTCAGATTCATATTATTTTCTGTTGGTTACACATGTGAATAAGTCCAGGATTTCCCTCCACAATCTGTATTTTCCCTGGTTGCTGGAGCTTCTGTCTTTTTTTGCACACAAATACATTCACTTTTGTCCAAAAGTGTGTTCACTTGTGCTAATGCAGAAAAAGTTCTCATTCTGTTCAGTGTTTTGGCTTTTACAAAGGCTAACCTCACTCCTCAGCTACCTGAAATTTTATGCCGTGACTCACATGTAGTAAAATAAATTACACTATAATAATATTATAGTTCTAAGATTGCTGAAGTTTTAGTTGAAAAATAAATAAATCACTAACTATATTAAGTGTACTTATTCTAGTTCTGACATCAGGCCTTTAGTTTCTCTTCTCACTGTAATGCTATACTTTCAAGACACAATAGCATGTGTTTTCCTTATAGCATCAAAATTTAAAAGACACAGGCATGAATTAACTTATGGGTCCTAACAAGCCAGATGAGCTATATGATATCCATAATATGAAAAATGAGCAAGTTCAAATTTATTGCAATGCCCAGTTTAACCAGTATTATATCCTATTCTGTATGGAATCTTAATAGATTAATAATAGAACAGCAGAGCTTGCTCTTCCTGAGGGAATCTTGGGAAAGGAATGAGTTATGGCTACTCATTTATTTATTTAAACAAACTTTTATGCCACCCTCGTCAAAAAGACTCAGGGGGGCTAACACAACTCAACACCTAAAAACACAATAAAAACATAGTGTAATATCAAGATTAAAAGATTAGATTAAAAAGCTAAAACAAAACACACACACAGAGAGGGATCAAATGAGCCAACAGACTGGGACAATTGTCTGGCCCATACCCCACACATGCTCTGCCAGCTAGGTCTTGACCACCTTCCTAAAGGGCAGCAGCTCCGTCTGGAGACACAGCTCACTTGGCAAGAGGTTCCATAGAGCTGGAGCAGACACGGAGAAGGCCCTCTTCCTTGTGCTAGAGAGGTGCGCCTCTCTAGCTGATGGTACAACCAGAGTACCTCTCTGGTCTGCTCTGGTGGGATGGGCAGATGTCCTTAAGGCGATGTGGTCTCTTAGGTACTTCTGGGGAGGGAGTAGATAAGTAAATCAGTGTTGCCAGTTTAAATATATGGAAAACAGTGTTTTTAGAAAGTGATTGTTTTCTTTGGACAGTTATAGTAGCAGCAGGACTTTTTATATTACATAGTTGTTTGAAAATCCAGGAGACTATAAGAAAATGAAAATGCAAAATGTGAAATTTATTTTCAGAGAATAAACATGAGTAATTAGTGGTTGTAACTTACTTAATGCTTTGATGAGTAGGAGGATGAGAAGGCAGCTGCAGAAATTTATGAAGAATTCCTGGCTGCATTTGAAGGAAGTGATGGTAGTAAAGTAAAGACATTTGTCAGAGGAGGTATTGTTAATGCATCTAAAGGTGAGTTTGGCTATTACTTTATGTTGAAAAAACATTTTCAGCTTTGAATTATTTCTAAAGGTTTTTTAAAATTCTGCTATAACATTTTACTGTTGTATAGATGCAGTTTTAAATATTTGAGAACATGTTGTTTTACTGTGCTGTTTTCTGGTTAAATAGTCATTATGAAGGTGATTGTATGTTCCATAATATGTGTACATGAACAGAGTTTATTCTGTTGTACTACTTCCTGGCATTTTGCCAACGTGTTCTGACTATTCACTCACAAACAATGAGTTCTAGCAAAATGGGATGTAGCGCCCCAACGCATGTCCCCACAGCAGCTCTGAAAGACTAGAGGACTCTGGAACTGGCATTTGGGCATTGTTATCTTTCCAGAAGGAAGAGGAAAGGGGGAAAAATTAGAGGTCAATTATTAAAATTTTGGATATACCCACAGGTTTCAGATTAGCATTTTTTTTGGCGATGTTCTCTTGTCATATTGAAAAGATTAAATGCTAGATAAATTCTTGTTGTATACCCAGGAAAGTTTTGGATTTTAGAGTCTTTTTAATATTAGCATTCTTTCCCCGAAGCAGCCTTGCAGTCTCTCTTTGAAATGGAAATGTGAGTGAGATACAAATATGGTAAAGGAGATGGTTTCCCCTTAAACCAAGGGTATCTTCCTGATATTTCTGGGTTGCCACTACCATTAACTTTACATGTAATGAGTGACTGAGAGTTGTATGCAGGATCATTTGGATTGCTATAGTCACCACCACATTATTTAAAAGCAGGGTCACTGAACATGACCAAGTATGTTTTTGTGCTTAAGATAGCTTTTTAAGTCTTTAGACTTTTTCAGTAACCACTGACCTGTGTTCCAGAAGAACATGAAACAGATGAAAAACGAGGAAAAATCTACAAACCTTCTTCACGATTTGCTGATCAAAAAAGTGAAAAGAAAGAATCATCTTCTAATGAGAGACCACCTCCACTTCTGATAATAGAAACCAAAAAGCCAGTAAGCTTAATTTCTCAGAAATGTTTGTCACTATTTTATTCTTAAATATTTATATACTTTAAATACAATAATACCTCAGATAACAATTGCATTGGATAACGCTGAAATCTGATAACAATGCAAAATTCAAAAAAAATTTTTTGCATCGGATAACGATCTGTTAGCGTTATCCGATGCAATTGTTCCTAACTACAGGGTGGCTGGAAAACTGAACGGGGGCTCCCCGTTTGGCTTCCCAGCCACCCCACAGCTGTGGAGGCAGGGATGGGGTGGCTGGAAAGCTGACGGGAGGCTCCCCTGCCGGCTTCCCCAGCCACCCCGCAGCTGTGGAGACAGGTGCAGGGTGGCTGGGGAAGCCGACGGGGGAGTCCCCTGTTGGCTTCCCCAGCCACTCTGCAGCTGCAAAGGCTGCAAAGCACCTTTGTGTGCTTCTGACATGATTAAAAATAAAACCTTAACTCAGAACTGACTTGGTGACATGTAATTCTTTTATATTTTCCTGGGTCTAAACAGGGAGAATTATAGCCACTAGGCAGAAAAAGATTCAGGAATTACCCCATGGTTTATTTGAAAGTTGTTTTGTTAGATAATAGTTACTATTCTATCACTTAAGATAGATCAGTGCATAATGCTGTGTATGATATATTAATTGCCATGTTATTGGCTAGCAGGGCAGCGGTGCACCTATATTTCTGAATCTTATTTTTTTACATGCTTTTAAATCTAATTATAAATGCTAAATGCACTTGTTCCTTGACTATATTGTAAAGCTGTATGCAGGGATTCAGAGGATGACATGCTGCTTCGTGCACATTAATTTGATGTCAACAAGAAAAGCACATTTTGGGAAATTTCTAGTCTAGCTTTCTCTCTTAAACTGCTAGTCTTCTACATGTTGAGACTCTTATTTGTGTGCGTCAAAGAATTAAATGGCGCTGAAGGCCATATTTCTAGCCATAGAAATTTTATGGGGGTCTTCTAGCCTCAGGATAAAAAGCAGAAGTTTATAAAAAGCAGAAAAAGAAAGCATACCTTTTGTCAAATGAGAATGTTGCTCCCTACTCTCCAGATTTTGGGGGAAATTAAAAAACAGCATCACACCATTCTGGATGTTTTCTTCTTCCACTGGGTGACCCCTGGGGCCACAAAATGGCCTTTAATGGATATACTGCCAATTGGGCATGTGATTCTTAGTCCTAGTTTGTGTGGAAGAAGAATATTTAATCCTATAAACTATTTACTGTATGTAATTTGAAGTGTGACATTGGAAAGCGCTTTACTCAGGATATTTACATAGCATATTTAGCTGAAAATAAGTTTTACTCATGTTGAAAGAGTATGAATACAATTGCATTTTTGTTACATTTATTGTAAATATTTAAGTATCATCTGCCCATTTTAAAAACATAAGTTAACATCGAGGTCCTCTGTAGTCCACCCAATTTAAAGTTTTATAGGGCACTCAACTCATTTCATGCTACATTAAGACATAAGAGAAAGTCCCTATGATTGTTTAGTGTGGGATGTTAGATGTGTTTTGTGCCCTGGTCCTTAGTTTTTTTTAAAATCTATCTGATAATGGAAATTATCTCCAATTGTGCAGTGGTTTATATGTTTTAGCTATTAATTGTATTTTCATTTTATATGTTTTCTTACATTGTTTTCTTGAATGGCAATAAGAATATATCATTAGGTAATATAATTTGTATAGCAGCATTACTTCTTACCATGTTTGTAGTGTATACTGAAGTATTTAATTTTTGTTTTAGCCTTTAAAGAAAGGAGAAAAAGAAAAGAAAAAGAGCAATTTGGAACTTTTTAAAGAAGAATTAAAACAGTATGTACTGTATTTTATTTCATGTCAGTTGAATAAGAAGTGAGGCACAAGGAAGACAATTTTGGAAAATGGAAAGGCTCAAAAACCATTTTAGTTTGTATATGGAGGATAGGTCTTAAATTGCCAGTTCAGTGAAGATTACTTTGATGATGATCTCCAATTACTTTTGTATTTAATATTGCTTGAATTTCAGATTGGATAAGTAATATATTTGTATTTGGATGCATTTATATGTGTACTTCCTATATCTCTTTCCACATAAATTTTAATATGGTGTTTTAAAGCTGTTACAAAGAATGTATTCTAGAAAAAAATATTTTGCCTTCCACTAAAAATAACGTGATCTTGGTTCTTAAAAATGTGGTTGTTTTAATAAATGCTGGAACTGTGTTGTAGGAAGTTGTATAATAGGACTGCTCTCAGTCTCTTGTATTGAAGCACTAACATCAGTTTTTAATTGTAAAGATGCAAAAGATGCAGTAAACAGGTGATACCTTTATTGGATCACTAAGAAAAACAAAACGTGCGAGCTTTCGTGGTTCAAGACCACTTCAGGCATATATTAAAATGTTCATGGTGTGTTGGTCTGGCACGCTCTCATCTTAAGAACAGCAAGATATTTCATGGAGTTAGGATGCCTGCCAGACCACCACGCCATGAACATTTTAATACATGCCTGAAGAAGTCTTGAACCACAAAAGCTCACACAACATTTTGTTTTTCTTCGTGATCCAGTAAAGGTATTGCTTGTTTCCTACATCTTTTGCATGTTTACAATTTGAATATGGATCACACATCTAACCTAATAGGTGATAATTTTTATTAGATTACTAAAAATTGCAAACAAAGGCTATCTTTTAGCCCAAATGGGCCATCATCAGGTTGGGTATCACTTGACTATGAATTATTTATCTAATGTAAGTATCACCTATCCTTGCCTGAGGATCAAAGAATTGTGATCAGGCTTTGCGATCAGGCTGGTAAGTCCCAAAGGATCCAAATGCATGTTAAATTTGAAATTTTGGTCCAAATGTATATTGGATTGAGACTTTTAGTTGAACTAACAAGCAGTAGGGCAGTGGTTAAACTGCTGTACTGCTACCAGATGATTGTAAATTCAATCTTGACCAGCGCTCAAGGTTGACTCAGCCTTCCATCTTTCCGAGGTCAATAAAATGAATACCCAACATGTTGGGGGCAAAATGCAAATTAACAGAGAGCACACGAAATGCTATAGGTTGGTATAGAAGTGTGATTGCTTTGCTTTGGTTTCCTCTGAAAAAAGTCACTACTAACACCTTTCACTAATTTCAATAAGCACCAAATTGTGTTAATTTAGTTTGGATCAGTGGTTCCAATTTTGGGCCCACTGATGATTTTAGCCATTACAACCTGTGGTTGGGGTTTCTGAGTCATAGTCCAAAAACTTCTTGAGCTTTAAATTTGGAAACCACTGGTTTGGATTTACACAGGTAATTTGTGATGGTGGGGATAAGATTTTGTATATTTACTGGCAAACATGCCCATGTTCTTATGGGTAAGAAGCCATGCTGGTCCTTAATTTTTTCAATCCTTGTCCCGGTTTTTTAAAAATAATCACATCCACCCTTTTCTCCCTGCACTGCAAGTCTCACTTAGATGTGATCCAAAGCCAATCCTACTCTGTGGAAATGAAACTTTATTTAGACATCCTGGCATATATTAATTTTGCAATTATATTTTATCTCTTGGTTACAGTTCATTAGAAAATTACATTATCTTATTCAGTGCCAGAGACACCCAGTGTTGTTGTCCTCTCTCATTCAAAGAGAAGGAACCATACAATCAGCATTTACTATCATTTCCTCTTTTGGCTTCGGTTAATTACTTACTTCGCTTCAGAGGCGCCTCTCCCCGGGGTCTCCCCGCACTCTTAGCCTCCGCCTACTCAGGGCTCGGCTTGTCTGAAATCCCGGCACCCAAACCTCCATCGCAAAGTGTGTGATGAGGACTTGGGTGGCGGGTTGAACAGGCGCCTGATCAACCCGACACCCAAACCCCCATCGCACACTTTGCGGGGGTGGGGGAATTTCGGACAAGCTGAGCCTTGCCTAGGCGTGGTTTGTCCCTAACGTCAGGGCTTTTTTTTTAGCGTTGTTTGATGTATGCATCGGACAACGCTAAAAACCGGATAACCACATGACTTGTGGAACCAAGTCATAACGTTATCTGGGGTATTACTGTATAACATTTTTGATAGCTGTGTGGAATCAAATCAGTTCAAACCCTAGTTTCTCATTTGTAGTCCTGCTAATCCTAACTTGCTGAATAGGCAAATGTGTTTAACTTAACCAAGCCATACATCAAATGATCAAGGCTTATATTTCTTAGAGACTACCATTTCAAAAGCCTGTTCAAACTTTCCAAAATGAAAACTACAGTAAAACACCGGATAACAATTGGATCGGATAACGCTAAAATCGCATAACATTGGGGAATTTGAGGCAAACATTTGGATCGGATAACATTATGTTAACCATTATGTTAATGTTATCCGATCCATCAGATAACCTTTGGCTCAAATTCCCTGAGGTGTGGCTGTGACTCACCAGTTTCTCTTGGGAGAAAGGGAGGGGCTGCCTGCTCTCAAGCTTGCCACATTTGAATAACAAAAGATTGCAAAACCAGTCTGACTAGTTTAGCAAAGCAAAGGCTTAGGACCCTTTCCCCAGTGTAACCCAGAACACTTTGCAGAAAAATAATTGCAAAGAGACAATTTGACCCGATTACCTTTATGAAGTTTCCCCTTTAAATTCTAAACAGCCTAAAACCAAGATTGTAGCTCCACAAGTCTCATGCATTGTCAATGGAAAACAAGCAGACACTGAAACCTTTCACCTACAAAGCAATTAAGCTTTTCACTCCCTGCAAAGCCCTGAGCAAACTTCCTTTATTACAGCAGTGGTAGGTGGGCTGATTCTAAAGGAAAACATTTTCAGATCTTTTAAAACAGCACTTTATAAAATTTTCAAAAATTTAAAAATGCTGTATGGCTTTGTTTCCCTAAAGTCAGGGTCGTCTGGCATGTTTTTGTAATGTATTTACCCTTTAGACAATTATTTCTTAAAGTTCTTTAAGTTTCCAGCATGTTTCCTTGTCTTTCCCTTGAAGCCTCTGTTGCTTATCTCTATGGAGTTAACGTTATCTGATCCACCTGAATAGGATTTTAACATTATCTGGTGCATGTATTGGATAAGGCTAAAAATCGGATAACGTTAAGACTTGTGGAACCAAGTCTTAACGTTATCCGAGGTATTACTGTACAGTAATACCTTGGATAACGCTAAAACTTGGTTCCACAAGTCTTGATGTTATCCGATTTTTAGTGTTATCCGATGCATGTTAAAATCCTATGGGATGGATCGGATAACGTTAAAGCTCCATAGAGATACATTGTAACCACACAGGCTTTAGCGGTTGTTATCTGATCCATCCCATAGGACCTTAACGTTATTCGATCCAATTCTCCTCCCCAGATTACTTAACGTTATGCGATTTTAGCGTTATCCGAGGTAACGTTATCTGAGTTATTACTGTATAATGATTTGAGAAAGTGATTGAAACCAATCCTTGTTTTGGACACTAGATGGCCTTAAAAGATTGAGGCTTGCTCCTTAGGCTCTGAAGAAGATTTTGAACAAAGTGTTGATGCAGTACTAATTCCCACAATGGAATAAATGTTTTTCAGGGAATTTTTAAAAAGTAAGCTCACTCTTCTGACTTTCATTCTTTAAAAAAATTTTTTACACTAAAAACAAAATCAAATTATACTCAAAGAATAAAAACTCACAATATTGTGCTCCTCAGAACCATTTAAAAAACCCAATTTTCTTCTGTCAAGTTGCTGTGCCCCATTTCTCAAAAAATAACATATTTCCATATATCGTTAAAATTACTGTATTCACATTTAGCAGTCCTCCTTTTACTTTGATCCTACATGTTAATTTATAGCTATATTTTATACAAATCATTACAGTACTGTACATTGAAACTTACATTTAACCTTCCATTTTTTACTGGTAGTTAACTTTGCCATTATCAAATTTGTAATTGACTAATTTTTTGCCATTTCAATTATTCCATTGATGTGATTTTTGGGAGGAGATTATAACAGCACAGTCTCTTAGTTCACTAACCCAGTACACTAACCCAGTAGTGTACTCTTGTGACACTTAACATACCAAATAGGAGAACAGAACATTGGTGATCACTATGAAGTTTCCTTCATATTTGGTTTGTCAAGTTATATAAAACATATCCTTCAAAAACAAGGGGCTAATCTGATTTATATATCCATAATATATTTGCCCCAAAGTCATGTGTAACTGCTAAAAACTCATTTGGTCCTCACAAGCTATGTTAAACACATGAGCTGTCTTCTTGGATCATGAAATAAAACTGAGAAGAGGCTGTTAGAGTCATCATCGTCTGCAACTCATATCCAAGAATGCATTTATTTCCTAAGGCAGGAAAAATGCCATTGGCTTAAATTTGTTTAAGGTGGATCACAGCTTGCCATGAAGTGACCCACACTGTGGCATGTATGAAATGAGACATGCAGGATTTAACACCGGGGCTGCAATGGACTGCTGCAGCCTTGAGGATATTATCAAGGTGCACCTTTGCAGCCAGTCCATCTGACATGGCCTCTTCTACCTCCATGACTGTTGGGAATCAGAGTTCCTTCTCCCCTCATTTTGCTGTTGGGCCCAATATGATGATTTCTAGTGGCATTTCCTCCACTGAGGAGACCATCACCCCACCTAAAGGGGCTCATACACCCGTAGCCATTGGCCCCTTTAGGGAGTCAGGTTATTTATCACTGCCCAACTTGGTGTTGAGTCTCTGGCTGTAGAGAGAGAGAATAGTGAAAAAAAGTCTAGGTCACACGATTTCTGCCTCCCAGGCAAGCTCAAATGCAAGCGCATGCTAAAGTAGAAACAATATGCGTGTTGAATATTCTACAAATTTGAAGTGAATCTATGTTGTGTTAAAGCTGATAACATCCCATAGAATCTGAAGAACTGATATGGACTTCTTTCAGTTTTAGAAGTATTTAATAATTGTAAAACATAATTTTATCAGGCTAGCATATATGTTTTTTTTTAAAAGTTTAACTATGACTAGGAATGTACGAGATCAACATTTTGATATTCTATCTTCTATAGAATTCAAGAAGAACGTGACGAAAGGCATAAAACCAAAGGTAGATTAAGTCGTTTTGAGCCACCTCAGTCAGATTCAGATGGCCAGCGTCGTTCGAGTAAGTAGTTGTTATTTCATTTTATTATTTTTATTCAATGAAGATTTGAAGCTAAAAAGGCATCCTATCTTTCCTTCAGTGGATGCGCCATCAAGAAGAAACAGATCTTCAGGTGGTAATACAGTTTCACAACTCTTCAATTATAATAGTTTTGTTAATGTAAAATGTATATTTTGGATTACAACTCATTTTCTTTCTTTCAGTGCTGGATGACTACGCTCCAGGTTCACATGATGTAGGAGATCCTAGTACAACAAATTTGTATCTTGGAAACATTAACCCCCAGGTAACCTTTATAGAATTGAAGAAATTTCAGACCATTATTTTCTGTAGTAATTTCACATAGCTTCTGATGTCTGAAATGAAATATTATGGATTATCCAACGTGGTAGTTAAGTATAGAAACATTTTTGCTCCACAGTCAAGAGTTATCACTGTTGTCATTCTATAATTAAATATAAATTTCATTCCAGGCTGCTAGCTTCAGCTGAATCTCCTTGTCTACACAAGTGCAATTGGCTGCAGTCTACTAATCTGAAATCTTTCCTATAAAGATAATTTCCAGTAGGGATGGTACTTTCATGTTTCAAGGATATCCACCCCCCATAAATTGGAGAAAAGTCCCCATGACAAGTTATGAAAATAGAGGGGGAAAGCATCCCGCTGCAGTGTATGAGTCATGAAGATTCCTTGTGACTTGCAAGTGCTCATGACCTCAATCATAACTCATCTTCTCATGAACCTCTGTGAGTTTCAGGGACTCTTCATGACTCACACACCTACTTGTGCAGGAGCAACAGGGAGGTGAGAAAGCTGTTCCATTTCCTGCCAGTTTGAGGACTTTCACTCTATAACTCAACCAGTATCAGTGGAATTCTGGACAATTTATGAAGATGGATGTTCTTGAAATATGAAGGGTCCCATGCCTACTTCCTGCCTGCATATTTATTTATTAGTTCAAATTTATATTGCCGCCCACTCGCTGTGGCGACTCAGGGTGGCTTACAGACAATACATTACATTACATTACATTACAATATGTTGGAGTGGGCACAGGGGGAGGGGCGGCAAGGTCCTCATCCTGCCCTGGCTTCTCCTTCCCCTGGCAGTTGGTATAGGCACAGGGGGAGGGGTGGCAAGGTTCTCATCCTGCCCTGGCTTCCTCCCCTGGCAGTTGGTATAGGCACAGGGGGAGGGGTGGCAAAGTCCTCATCCTGCCCTGGCTTCTTCTTCTCATATACTTTCAGTTGCAATTTTAAAAAGTACAAAGTGTAACGACTTGATTCTGAAGATGCTTATGCAAGAATTCCTTTACCTCCTCTCTGAGTTTCCTCATATATTTTGTTAAGAAAGATCTCACATCTGTATGAAAAGGAAAGAAGTGCTTTTGTCTACCTTCACTGAAGTCTTGTTTCATTTAACTTTATGCTTCGTGGCCAACATTGCCCATAAATCCATTCCACTCCCAGTATTCACCTGTGAGCCTTGGGACGAGTGATTGATGATTTCTTTAAATCAATTCCTTCAGTACCTGATTAAGTTTGCATAGTAAATTGACAAAGAAAGCTCCAATACCTTGGCCATATCATGAGGAACAACATAAAGTATAGACTACTACAATTTGCTCTGCAAAGAAAGATTCCTGGGAAGAGAGGTCCTGGATGTAGACGGACTTCATGGCTGAAGAACCTGAGAGTCTGCTGTGGCATGTATTTGGAAGAACTGTTCTGGGGAGTTAAGAACAGGAAGACTATTGCCATGATAGCCAATATCTGGAACAGATTCAGCACCTGAAGAAGTAAATTGACACACAATTGTGAAGTCAAAATTAAGTTTGTGTTGGAAATTGCCACACAGTTGTGAAGTCAAACTAGGGAGTCTGGAACTTGCAAAATAAAGGTATTGGTGACATTAGACTTGCATGTTTTAGTTGTGGAACTAAATCATTGTATGCTTGAAAACAGGCCTCTAAGTGAATCTAGCTTGTTTATGGCCTCTTTATTATAACATTTCAGTATTAGTGAGCTTGGCTGTTTTGTCATATCTAAAGCCTAAAGGAAATAATTGTCTATGTGTAAGAAACAATTTTCTTCTGGTTCTTCTGTCACCTGTAGATGAATGAAGAAATGTTGTGCCAAGAATTTGGACGCTTTGGACCTCTAGCAAGCGTCAAAATTATGTGGCCAAGAACGGATGAAGAAAGAGCCAGGGAGAGAAATTGTGGATTTGTTGCTTTTATGAACAGGAGAGATGCTGAACGTGCATTAAAGAACTTAAATGGTAATAGAAGATTTAAGTTAACTTTTTAAGTTAAGTGTACTTTCTAGTGGATGTTACTGAGGGCAAACAGTATCTGTTGTCACATATTCTTAGAGTTTTTCCACTGTGAAGCTCTCAATACTGCCAACCTCAGTTTGGACACAAGTGATGGTGAGGAGGAAGAGATGAGATTGCTGATGCCAGTCATTCTTCCCTCACATGGATATAGTTAGGCACAGGAGAGAGATAGAAGCTTGCATTAGAATGCATTTGAAGGAAACACATTGTTTTGGAAAGCAGGATTATTATTCCTTATATAAATTGTGTATTTTAGGTATTTCACAAACATAAATTGAGAAGCTACATAACAATGGGCCTTGCTTTCTAAAAGGCTCCCTGCCCTTTTCTTCTGGGTTAGAAGAAATGTTATGTAGTTGATATTGTTGTATGGAAATTGGGATGTGGGTGGGTTTTTTGTTTGCCTACAAATACATCAGGAGTTGTGCATATGTAACTAAAGATTTGTTAGAAACCAGTATAACCTAAATATCTCCTTTTGCCTTTTAATGCAAATCTGACACTATCTCAAATATCTGTGATTTGTCAGAGGAACATGTTTGCTGCTAATTTGGTTGGGTGATCAAAAATGATATGAACATTTCTAGTCTGCAGTAATAACTGAGATAAGTTAGTGTTCTAGCAAAAGCATTGTCATAAATCATGCATTTTAAATCAGTAAGAAAATGGTACAATATATTGATTTGTTAATTTGTTAAACAGTTGAAAGTACGTTTTTCAAAATTAAACAATGGTCAGCGAACGAAAATAAGAGATTTTTTAAATCAAAACTAACTATTTTAATCATTAAAGACCAACTGTGTTAGTTTTGATTTAAAAAATCTCTTATTTTCGTTCACTGACCATTGTTTAATTTTGAAAAACGTACTTTCAACTGTTTAACAAATTAACAAATCAATATATTGTAACATAGTGGCATAGTGTCATCAATGGACAGGAAGTGGTATAACGTGCAGTGGCAAATTACTGATAATTATGATGTGCTATGATGTGCTATCTGTGACTGTAATTGTATATTTGTATCTTTGTTAGCCGCCCAGAGTCGTTCCGGGAGTGAGGCGGCATACGAATCTAACAAACAAACAAACAAATAAATAATGAATCCTGCCCTGCATTCTTGGTTGTGTATCAAATTACCCAACTGGCACACAATAGGAAAATGAGCCAAGAACTCCGTAATTAGTGGCGATTTGTTACTCCAAGTTACGCTATTTCTCTTATACTAGTGCCATAATGGTGAACCTTGGCACTCCAGTTGTTCTTGGACTTCAGTCACCAGAAGCTCAAGTCAGCACTCCTGCTGATTAGGGCTACTGGGAATTGAAGTTCAAGAACAGCTGGAGTGCCTAGGTTTGCCATCACTGTATAGTGTAACTGCAATATGATTTTGGTTGTTGTTGAATAAATTGGTGAGTCAAGGCTCAACAAATTAAATTTGAATAAGTGATTTCCACATTCTGGGAAATGATGGTTATAAATCTTCATAGTAAACATTCTAGTCATTCAAAAGGGTTGGATTGATATGGAAAATGCTGTTTTTATCTTAGTATTACAAAAGAGTACCTTGTCTTTGTAGCTTTCAATATAGGGTAGACATAGTATGCCTCGCCAGATGTCCTAATTTTACTAGAAGTCAAGGAGCATGCTCTTAAAATCTAGGATTGTGGGATTTTTTTTGGAGAGTTCTCATTTGTAGGTAATGAATATACTACTAGTGAGTTTAAGTATGTAAAAATATTTGTACCGAAATACTGTCTTGTTAACAACCTGTTGTTGCTTTTGTTACATGTTGTTATGGCAACCTTGTGAATTAATGATCTCCAAAGGTATCGTGAACAGTCTACCTACATGTCCTAGTCCAGTGCAATCTTCTGTTTTGCAGGCAAGATGATCATGTCATTTGAAATGAAACTAGGTTGGGGCAAAGCTGTTCCTATTCCTCCACATCCTATATACATTCCTCCTTCAATGATGGAGCATACGCTTCCGCCTCCTCCTTCAGGACTGCCATTTAATGCACAGCCCAGAGAGAGACTGAAAAATCCCAATGCTCCAATGTTGCCACCACCAAAAAACAAAGAGGATTTTGAGAAGGTAAAAAGTTACCATGGGCCATACTTCATCTTTTTAATGTTAAATATGATAGTTTTTAAACCTGTTTGAAGTATTGTTTTGTTCAGTTCTGAAATAAATTGAAGTTCCCTACCTTAGTTTAAGGAGCCTCACTTCTAAGGTATTGTTGCTTTGATTAAGGTTAGGCCACAGAACTGGGCCTTGTTTTGAATGGGACTTTTAAATTTAGTCACCATATGTTTTTTCCCCCTCCACATTCCCTGGTTTTTCTTTCTCCTATGTCCCCCTTTTGTTAGCTGCCAGATTTGCAGTATCCAAATTATTTCATTTTAATCACTAAACATTAAATTCAGGCAGATGAATTAACATTAGGAAGAACTCACAAACAGTTTTTATGCAGAAAATTATTTCAGCCATTTTTGAGCCAGTAGTTGATAGTTTCATATTTGCAGAATATTTGAAAGGATATTAGTTAAATGGTATTGATAAATGGTAAGTATCTCTTAAACATAAATGATAGGTCACATTGATTTTCTACTTTATAAGGTTTCTTGGCATTGGGAAGTTTGAGAACAAAGGGCCAGTATAAATATAACACTCCTGGTTAAATTAGGAATAGACTGCAGGATTATGTACTCCTTTCTCTTTCTGGGGCATAAGTAGAACCCTTGTTAAGTACATTGGATTCATACCCTGCTTAGGTTTGACCATAGCAAGTTGGAATGTGGACATACTGCTCAGTTGTGGCTAAAGCCAGTGGTTTGGGTTAGATGAACTAAAATCCTAGAAGGGGAGGGTGTGGGGAAAAGAAGCACATAATCCCACAACCTGATCTGTTGAGCATGATTAAGTAGTTATAACCATTAGTTTGCTCAGATCAAACTAGTAAATAAAAGGAAATAAGATTTTTTTCCTGACTAGACCCACTCTAACAAGTCCATTCATATGTACAGAAATGGCTTTTCTGAGTCCAGTGGAGTTTTGATTTCTTTAAACAGCTTTCTGATGCTGTACTGGGGAGCTGTTTTCCAAAACTGATGAGGCATTTGAAAAGAGCTGCTGGTGCAATAAGCAGAAACTGTTGTACAAATAAGTAAATGCTCTTGCACACATGAATCTTTCTGCCTGCTCCTTTGCATTGGGTCTGTTGGCAATATAGTTCCTGTTTATTGCATTGGTGTGCATTCTGCCAAGAATGCCCTCATACTATGAAGTTAGTGAACCATATCATAGTTCACTGGACACAGCCATTTTGCTGTTTATGTAATTGCGTAGTGTATAACTTCGCAGCAGTGATTGCCTGCAAAACTTGTGATAGATGTGTAGTATTTTCAATGCATATGTATTTTTTTGCTTGTTACTTGTTAACAATACTCACATATTCTATGTTTATTATCTGATGTGACTTCATATACAGACTCTATCGCAAGCCATAGTCAAAGTGGTTATCCCAACAGAAAGGTACATGTTTTTCTTTATTATTACTGATCTAAATATAGCAAATATCCCCTTTGGAATTTTACAGAAAATGTGATGTTGAGGAAGAGTTAAGTTTGACTGAGCAATGGTTTATTTATCATATGTAGGTTTGTAGTGAGACTGTTGTAGTTTCAAGGTCGTATTTCACTTGACTGTAAGCATTATTTTAGTTCACATGAAGAATTGCATAGATTACAAGTACTGTGAACATGAGGGCTAGTATATTTCATTAAACATTTGAATGGCTTCAGTCTGTCCACAGTTTAATGACTTAATGGAATTATAATTCAGATAGCCTGGGGGCATGTAGGAGATATTAACAAGTGAGCAGACACAGAAGAGTATTGCTTTGATTTTGGAATACAATTTGGCACATCATATAGGGATCAGAAGCAGACTTGTGTTATTGAGGTTGGGAATAAAAGATGTTATTTTCTGTAATTTTCCCTTAAAGGTGTATATGCTTCTTCATTGTGTTCTGTCATCTCCATGTTAGAACTCATACTTGTAGAGGTGTCTTAACACAGAATGTAGCCATGTAATCCGGTGATCTTCTATAAAGTGTAATTCAGAAGTAGTATAGTGTAATATAGGGATAGAGTAGGGTATGTACTAGGCATATATGCCCTTGCTCAGCCAAATATAAAACTCTTTTCAAACATAGCATTGCAAACACTTAAAATAAATAAGCACCAACAAATTCCAAATTCTCTTTGACATTGGCCTTGGTGAGCAACACCAGCTGAACTGTCTGCGGCAGCGGGGGACCAGGAAAACATCATGGGATGGATTGGGAAAGTATACAGTTTTTGACCAGACATTGGTACGATCGGCTCCAATTAATGTGGTTTTATTATAACTGAAAGACTTTTTGTTGGCCAACTTGATGTTTGAGTTTTTTTAAAGCTATCAGCCTTCATACTACCCTATTTTTTGTCATGAATATTCACAGTACTTTTGTAGTAAGGCTTGCCAATATATATATATAGTATTAAGATGGAGAATTTACAACCTCTGGGTTGATTTTAGTGGTGTGGGATGGTTGTAGCCAATAGAATATGGACAACGTTACTAAGTTTTTAAAGGAGGAAATTGAAAATGGTACTGTCACTATATTATAGTGAAGGCAGTGCTTCAGTTTTATTCACTGCAGCATTTTAGAGACGATGAATTACATTCCCACTATATAAAATACTGTGTTTGAAAATATTGCTGAAATTTAAAATGTTGAACCTCATCTCAGGGATCCTATTAACATGACTTTGAATACATTGATAAGAAATTCCAGTAAATGCTTTGATTATTTGATGTGAACACCTAAGTTTGTGCTATAGCTGTTTATCCTTAGTATTGTCTAGCAATTAAAGTATGGTGAGCCATCTTTGAAAAGTAGGTACAGTAATACCCCAGATAACGATTGCACCAGATAACGCTAAAACCGCATAATGGCGACAAATTTGGGAGGAAGATTTGCACCGGAGAACGTTCTTTCTAGCGTTATCTGATGCATCGTAATAAAGAAGTAAAGGAGGCCAAAGCTCCTCTCCCTGCCACTTCCCTCCTTCCTCCCCCCCCCACCCCCAGCAATGGGGTGCCGTACTACCGAGAGAATCCAGCCCAGACCTGGTCCTACTTACCTTCAAGCCACCACAGCTGCTGCTTCCACCAGGTTCCCCAGGCAGCCCTTTGCACTGGAACTCATGGATGGCCCAGGCACGAGCCTCGCCCATGTGGAGTCAGCCTAGCTGCTCTTTGCTGAGCCAGGCTTGACCAGCCGATTGCAGAGCACAGAGCTATGCCTCATGGCAGGCAGAGGCAGCCGAGCGCCGATGCAAGAGATCAGAAAATGGAGAGGAATGGTTGCCAAGGCAGCAAGAGACGCATGCATAACGTTAAGACTTGTGGAACCATTATCCGATGTATTACTGTATTGATAAACTTTCACTTAATTCATTAATTTGATCTTAAGGAAATCTAGCATTCTGGTTGTGGTCCTGGAAATCCTTGGAATACTTTGCAATGAATTAGATGAATTTCATCTTCTTTCCTTCCTAAATGTTTTTTAAGCTCAATTCTTACTTGTAACATAAGAGGAAGGTAAACAAGGGCAACATATTTGGGTGAAAACAGAATATAAATTAATATCCACAAGCAGAGGAATCTAAAGGGAAAACCCCACCTTTTGTTTTTGGTCTTAAAAAATAAGCCCCATCCCTATAGTTTACTTTGGTATTTTCAAATACAGATTGTGTATCCTAAAATATTATTTGTGCTGCAGGTGAATAAAATATCGAATGAGTCATTTGGAATGTCTTGAATTACAGTTCAAAGATTGCAGGAAGTTATTAAAAACTAAGCTAAGTGTTTTACTGTAGGCTGCAGCTTGTAGTTAAAATGTTTAAAATGTGTAAATAGTCATTCTGGTAGGAAGGTGACTTCTTTTTCTTTTTGAAAAAAGTATGAGAAACAGATGAGCATTACTTACGAGTAGTTAATATGCAATTCAGAAACGAAATACTATGCATAGTGAAATTTTTGGACTAGTTTAAAGCAGGGCATAATACTTAAGTGTAGGTTTGCAGTGCTGAGATGTTTATCTTGCTTGGTCACAAATGCTTTTTGAATGAACTGAGAACCAATATTATTTGAATTAAGGCAAATAATATTTATGATAGGATGAAATTATGGCGGGGTGAGATGGACTACTTTTTTCTCTATTATTTCTTAGATTTTATGAAGCTTTTGGGACATGATTGAGTACCCCAATCCAGTGAGGCTCTTACTTATCTGCATAAGAAGGCATATATACCATGGATTAAATATATTTTTTCACCTGTGTAGCATCATAGACTTGTTTGTTAATTTTGGAAAACATGAACTGTAGTTTGTAGTGTCACATAATTCAGTACTATTCAGCAAACATTTTAAAAGCCACATCTTCATTATAGATTGATCTTATGCTCATGCTTCTCTGGATTGGGGTCTGTAGCTTGATTTCTAACAGGAGCTAAGTTAAAGATGCTCACAGGAGGAAAGTTCCTATTCTCACCTCCCTGCCACAGTTGCCTTGCACACCCTAGAAAATCCTCTATAGTGCTGGCGGTCCTGTTGAACAATGTGAAGTCGGTGCAATGGTCTGCTGTGGAAAGGTGAAATTGGATTATGTGTTTTGTTCTGATTTCCCTTTTCCCCATTTCCAGTTCCACCACATCCTACATTAAGCAGCAGAGCTTTCTAACCTTCCATAGAGGCCTGGGTGTGTATGTGGCAGTATAGGGTAGATGTGGATGGAAACTTTATTTGTGAGCTTATTTAAGTTAGCTTTGAACTCAATTTGATATGTTGAAACTCTGAGAAATTGAATTATAACCAGTTTAAGATGTACTGTAGTATTTGATTTTTGCAATTTTTTACTAGTTAGGTTACATCTTTGCCTTTGACGTGAAATGCTTACCAATGTATGCTTTGAATGCCATTGTATTCAGTAAAAAAAGTATAACTGTGTATAAGAGTTAAAACCTGTAGCTCATTAATTATAATTGAATGGAATGTTGTCACCAATGACAGCTTCCCTTTCTTCATTTTTTTGAGAAGTGTTCTTCCTAAATTTGATCTTATGAAAAATACTTGTTTTGTTCCATTTCTGCATCTATTTTCTTGTGCTTTTTCTTCCAATGACATAATCCTGATCAGGACCTTATCCAGTTTAGCTATCAGCAGTGCTGCAGCATTAATTGTTCCCAGTCTTCCATCTCCCTTCCCTATTTGATTTCTGGCTACATTTGCATATAGATGTGTGTAGGCACACATCCATCGTATTTTAAAACCAACATCAGTTTTAAAATTGGACTATGATAAAGATTTATAAAATTTTAAACATATAAAATTAAATTCAGTGCTAGTTGAAATTAGAGAAAATCAGTGGAAATCTACAAGATTTATGAAGTGGAAACTAACATGTACCATTCATTCCAGCAATTCTGTTTGAAATTAATATTGGATTTAGCATATACTTTTAAGCACCTTATTGATATAGTTTAGAGGGTAAATATGCTGCTTTGTGTTTTTGGATTACAATACCCAAAATTGCATTTCTCATGGACAGTAGCCATGGTGTCTGTGGAATTCAATCAGTTGTAGATTAAAAACACAAATAGCATACTACTAGTTTAAGTATTGTTAATGTATTTAACATTACATTTGCTTTGACTGAGGCAAAATACATGTTTAGTTGCTTTTTTTACAGTGGAAATATAGATAACATCAGTGCTCATTGAAGGTGCATTAATTAGTTTTATTTTTGTCCCTCAGTGATTACTAGAACACTCCTCCAAATTCTAAAAGCATTCAAATTGTCTTAACTGTACAACAAAAATAATCTCCATTTATTAATACCTTAGGTGAAGTATAGTTTATATAGTGTTAGGTCTGAATCTATTTTTCTTTAACTGTGTTGTTGTTGTAGGAATTTGCTTGCGCTTATCCATCGAATGATAGAATTTGTGGTGCGTGAAGGACCTATGTTTGAAGCCATGATTATGAATAGAGAAATCAACAACCCAATGTTCAGGTGATTATTTTTACCCCCTTCTTTTCAGTATTGCATGTTGTTCCAGTAATTAATCATAGGCATTGGAACAGAGTGATATATATTGTACAAGCCCCAAGTGAGGCATAGTTCTCACAATTGTTAAATGAGGTATTAAATCAGTATGTGTACTGCAGATTGCACATGTTGTCTGTGTGACTGACTCTCTTGCCAAAATAAATCTTTGCACACAAGTACATAGTTGTTGTGAGTAGATGAACTTTCTAGTCTAACTTTTTTTTGTAATTTGCTAGTTTTATATCCATAGGAATCTTTTCCTTTTAAAGAGAAGATTATATATGCATTCAGTAGTAGCATGAAATAAAAGAGTGTAGGGTACTTTTCATCCACATCTAGTTGTTTGCAAGAACTGTTATTGCACTGAATTTTGTTGTGTAGGGAATATAATGGTAGGCAAGTGATTAATGACAGAAACAGTTTCTTGTTTTGTTCCAAAAATTTGAAATACTGCTTTTTCTTATGTTTTTAATAAATGTGTATTTGATTACATTATTTGCTTTTTGTTTAGGTTTCTATTTGAGAATCAGACTCCAGCTCATGTATACTACAGGTGGAAGCTTTATTCAATTCTGCAGGTTAGAAATAAAAGTTGTTTGTAATTTTGTAAGTGGTAAAATGTATTGCTTTTAGCATAGTTCCCCCCCCCCTTCATAAAATGGCCATTGTTTCCCCTTTCCAAGCTGAAGTGTTCAGCTGGAGCCTTGCTTGGTTCACAAGCAAGGGTGTTTCTGTTTGCAGAGAGTCTGTTTTGGATCCATCCCAGCAATGATCCTGTTTTGGTTTTGGTGTTTTTAGGGGGATGCCCCAACCAAATGGAGGACTGAAGACTTCCGTATGTTTAAAAATGGCTCGTTTTGGAGACCACCTCCTTTAAATCCTTATCTCCATGGGATGTCAGAAGAACAAGAACCTGAAGCCTTTGTAGAGGAGCCTAGCAAGAAAGGGGCACTTAAGGAGGAGTAAGCATCTCTGAAGAGCCTAATGTGTCGTCTTTTCCCATAGATGTACAGTAGCCTGTGATGTTCTCCTGTGGTTTAGGGAAGAGCTTTCAGTATATGAAGAGGTGGCAATCTTATTTCCCTCTCAAAAAAGTCTCTTAAATTTCTCATTTCTATGCACTCTTTTTGCCTCATGTTGAGTAAGGAGAGAGAAAAAAACTTCTGTCATAATTTAGTAAATAATACAAATGTAATACAGATTGTTCTAGATTGTTTTGATCATAAAACATAGGGTATAGTAAGCCTTACTTATACATATAAAGAAAAGATTTTGCTAAGTTGTCTAAAAATTTGAAACTGGAATTTTAGACAGAGGGACAAGTTAGAGGAAATCCTGCGTGGGTTAACACCGCGTAAGAATGATATTGGAGATGCAATGGTTTTCTGTCTTAATAATGCTGAAGCTGCTGAAGAAATTGTAGACTGCATTGCTGAAGCACTATCCATCTTGAAAACTCCACTTCCTAAAAAGGTAGGAATGAGCTCTGTAACAGTTTCTATAACTTGTATAAAATTTCTGTGTAATGTTGTGCATGTTTGATTGACACTGATGAGTGACTTTATATTAAATACGAATGTGTATGAAGTATTTACCCAATATGCTTTTTACTAAATCAAAATTATGTTTCTCGTTAGCTGTAACACCACCACCGGGTCTCATTCTGTGTTCCCTTTTCATGACAAAGAAGGGACCAGAAACTCTGCCTATCTCCCTATTTGTTTTTATTGTTCCTCATATCTTATGACATTCCAAACAAGTGCACAAAATATTATTTAAAGAAAACATTAACTTAATAATTAAGTAATTGACCAAAACTGTATTCAGGCTGAAATGCAGTTCTGAAACTGGGCATCTAGACAGTACAGTCTTTTTAGAAACATAGGAGTGAGGAAGAGGTTCTCTTAATAGGCATGTAAAACAATTATTTCTGTCTCCCAAATAATCAAGGAGATTATTATGATAGGTGGGGGTTCTGCAGGACTCCCCATTTCTGATTTGTTAAAGACTGACAATCTATTGGTCAAGGAGGGTAATTTATCAGATTGTATTTTAAGCAATGTATGAAAAATATTTATGCAGAAATCTGGCTTGGAATTTTTTACTGTCAAATATCAAATAGTTTTGAATGTTTATGTAGCACTTGATACTATGTACTGAATTTGTGGACTTTTGTAGTTTTGTGCCAATGACTTAGATTAGAATATTTTTATACAAAATTATAGTGGTAAACATTCAGGTTGTATGTTTTTACAGATTGCAAGATTATATTTGGTTTCTGATGTATTGTACAATTCCTCTGCAAAAGTTTCTAATGCTTCATATTACAGAAAATTGTAAGTATCAAGGGTTTAATTTTGTTAATAAAAGAATATTTCTAGACTTAAATGTTTGCACATATTGTAATTATATTATGTGGTGCTTTGATATAACTCTTTGGGAACTGTTCCTGAAAAGTGATGTTGCCAGAAGTAGCATTTTTTCATCCCAGTGTAACCTGTTTAACTGTGGCATGTGGTCAGAGATAGCATTTGTATATTTGAATGTATATGTACAAAGTTAACAAACAGTTTTTCAGCTATGTTGAATGGAAGTACAGGTTTATTAAAGCAGTTTCTACAGTATCTTAGTGGTTAAGACACTGAACTTGGAGACTGGAAGGTTGGGTTTCGATACCCGAGGGCTGCATCGGGACATGAAAGGAGCCTCATTCGGGTGTCCTCTGAATGTAGTTTCTCCAGTAAAAATCCTTTCAACCCAGAGCAATCTCTGACATTAATAATAATAATAATAATAATAATAATAATAATAATAATAATAATAATAATAATAATAATAATAATAATAATAATAATAATAATAATAATAATATTGTAATTTTAATTGTTATAGCAACCAGTTTTAAGATATACTTTAGAGTTCTGTTCAGATATTCGGGGAGGGGGGGAGAGATTGATTAAAAGCACAAAAAGTAGGGAAGTAATTCTAGTCCCATGTCTTTCTTGATTTCTCCCTATAGTGGAGAATCTGAAGAGAAGACTGTAGGAAACAGGAATGCGCTGTTTTTGTTATCTGCAGTCTTATTGGAAGATTCCAGATACAGTAGGACCACATATAATGAATGCCTAGTACAGCGAAAAAACCATACAACAAAGAGGATTTGAAAAACCCATTGTGCCCCATATAATGAAAATTTTTGTTATATGATACAATGCATTCCTATGGGAAAAATTGTATAACAAAAATCTATATGGGAAAAATCGTACATTGTATGATTTTCCCCATAAGGATTTTCATTGTACGATGCATGCATTGTATAACGAAAAAATCGTATAACGAAGTGCCTTGTAGAATGAAATTTTTCATTATTCAGGGTTCTACTGTATAACAGAACCTTTGTAATGATCCCTTTTTTTGCAGAGACAAAAAGGGGAAGAGATACAAGACTAAAATCTGTGCTAAAACTCAAATTAATCTCTCTTTGAATGCCTGAATACGTCTCAATGTGCTTAATTTCATAGCCTATGTAGAAATGCTAACTTGAAGGCATGTTTTTTGTAGCTGGTTGAAATTCTGCGATTTGCTATAGTATATTTCATTTGCAAGTCTAACATTACAAAAAATATCTTTTCAGTTTCGAGACAAAGTTGTGTCAGATATTCTCTGATCTGAATGCTACCTACAGAAGCATACAAGGTCATTTACAGTCTGAAAACTTTAAGGTATGTGTGTCATTATTGTAGTATTTTATTTTTATATGTAGCAACTTTTGTTTCTTTCTTTGAGTGAATTTGCATTAAAAGATGTAAAACAAATATGTAATACAAAAGAGCAGAATGATAAAATATTATCATGCAAGGGCATGGTGAAAAATTAACATTTTGCCAGGTGTCCAGTGCCATGTTAAAACTCTATTGAGTAGAAAATTTTATAAGGAGGGGGAGTGAATAAGATGCCTCCAATAGAGATTTGAGCTGTTAATATGGAAGATTCTTTAGCAATACATAGCTGCTTTGAGAAATAAAACAGAGAGATTTACAGCACAGTTGCACATTTCTTCTTAGAAATAAGCCATATTTAATCCTACTCAACTGAATAGCTATTTAGTTTACTTCCAGCTAAGTAGCTGTAAAATTACAATATTACTATACCAAGTACTGAACTTTGAGAATCTTGAAAAAAGTCATCAGCGAATCCTGCAAAATGACAATATAGGAAAAAGCTAGGACAAAAATCTGTTGTACCCCAATGCCTTAGAGCACTAATTGAATTGTTAACCATTAAAAAAAATTACGTTATTATATTTAGTTGTTCATTATGAATATTTTCATAGCAGTTCATAAAGAAGAAAGTATGGTGGCTTAGTCCTGTCAAATTTGGTTCCACATTGTTTCTCATTTTTTTCAACATTAAGTTTATTCTGTTTCATTTCTGTGTCATAATATAATTTTAGAAAGTCTGCGATACGTTCCTGTGTGCTCGTCAAAGCATTTTTTACATGCACTTTGCCAGATGTACACAGTTTTTTGCAAGCAATTCAGTCTGATACAGCATATTTTTGCACATTCATTTCCAATGTATGTGTTTCAGTATATGCTTTCTCCTGACATACATATCTTATTGTATGCATGTTTAAAATTCCAAACTGCATAGCAGTTAATTTTGGGCTAAAGATTGATTTGGAATGGGCAAAATGGTAAGTTTATCTGAAAATGTGAACTAAACAAAAATGTACACATCCTGAAAATAATGTTTTACATTTACTCTATAAACCAAACTGAAAATAAAGTTACATTGGAGAATTACTTAGCAAAAATAAATTTGCCACACATTTTGCTTTGAAAACAATTCAATTCACAGGGAGTTGGTTCAAATCTGTATCCTACTGTAGGTTCTATCCAAACTATTATTCGTTGACACCAAAATTGAACAAGCACATCAATCTGTAGGAATATTACACAATGCTAAATACATTTAGAGCCTCACACTTTGTATTCTGTTCTTAAAGTTCTTCTCAATACAAATGACTAGCATTGTTTACTACTTTTAGCAACGGGTAATGACATGCTTCAGAGCATGGGAAGACTGGGCGATTTATCCAGAACCATTTTTGATCAAACTACAGAATATTTTCTTGGGGCTTGTAAATATTATTGAAGAAAAGGAACCAGAGGTAAGTGTGAGATAAGACATTTATTTACTATTGATGTGGAACCCAACAACAGAATATCAGTCCTTAGAGGTAAGGAAAGAAATATGGCAGTGACATATACAAGGACTTTAGGACGTGAAGGCTTCTTTTGCTTTCCAGATAAAACATCCCTTTGATTTGAGGTTGTATAAGAAGAGTTTTTCCTGATATGAATTGTTAACATTGTCCATACCTTTGCCTTTGAACTAGCTCATTTACCAGTTACGTTTTGGAAATTACTTGGGACCTGAAGCACGTGCATTGCCTCTTTATCAGTATTCAGGTGTGTGAGAGTGAGAAGGAGAGGGAATTTTAAAATAATGTTTGGGACTAGCCTCTCATCTCTTCTGTATTTTATGGCTTAAGTTTGAACCAAAGGCATTGCTTTCATAAGGATGTTTGTCCCACATACTTGAAACATTGTTAGAACCAAGATTTTCTCATTTTGGTCCTTTTCTCTGACATTCTCCTGGGTGCATAGGGAAGCAGTTTTTAAGGAACATTTTTGAGATTTACTTATTGTAAATGTAAGCCAAAAAGTACAAAAGAGTATAAATCAGTGTGGTCATTTGAAACTTAAACTGTTCAGGCCATCAAAACTGTTAAATAGATATTAATGCAAGGTAGATTGATCAAGACTGAGCTCCTTACAAAAGATATATTGCATTTCAAAGTGTATCTTTGAAATAGTAAGTGAACTACAGGAATTGAGTTGTCATCTCTACCTCTTCAGAAGAAAAATTGAGTTTAAATAATGAAATTAAAGAATGAAATAGAGTTTTTAAAAGAAAACATGGAAACTTAAAAGTTTCTGTGCTCAGCATAAAAGAAAGTTTAGCATATGTTAAAATTTTTGGCATAATACTAAGAATCCAGATGTAGACATTTAAGTTGCCATAAATGCAGTGATGTAACTCAGCATTTATTTATTTTTATTTATTTAAATTTTTTTATTGCCCTCCTCCCAAAAGGGAGGGACCCAGGACGATTTACAACAATTATAAAATCATTTTAAAAAATTAAAAACTCTAAATTAAAAACTCTAAAAACTTTTTAAAAACTTAGTATTAAAAGCCAAAAATTACAACACAGGCATACTGGGGTCAAACCAACCAATTGGCTGGGGAAATTGCACCATCCACTCTCCAGACCAAACCTGCCAGCCAGGTTTTCACTCCTTTTCTAAAGGGCAGCAACTCCGTCTGCATGTGTAGTTCTATTGGCACATAGCTGTTAATTTAATGAATCCCTGAATGAATCCTTAGTTGTATGCTGTATGCTGTATTCTGCAACTGGTTTTATAATTAGGAATTGAGTCAAAGACCCATTAACTAGCTATTTGACACTTCAACTTATCCCATTAAATTTATGTTATCATAAACATTCAATTGGATTTTGGTAATTTTATCTCATAGGCAAGAAACTCTGCCTAATTACCTTACAGACTTCGATGAAAAAATATGTAACCACAGAATAGTTACAATTCTAATGTATTCAAATCATGTGTGAATATCAAATTGCCTTACATACTTGATTTTGTTTTTGTCTTACACCCAGCCCTACTTGTGTACAACACAGCTGTTATAGTGACATATATTGCAGTACTATGCATAAGATATCTGAACATCCATTCTGTTCTTAATGTTAAGAGTTTCTGAAAATCAGACATAACTGTAGATGTCCACATCATGTTGTACATTGGGTTGCTGATGGGAAAGCCTGCTTCCCTTCTCTCAGGAAGGAGTTTTTTAATTTATAAATTGGCTCAAATCAATAGATAGGATGCTGGCCCTTTGGGAACATTTTTGTCAGTTACACATGTACTGTGCAGGCTTATATAAAAGGAAGCACCGAATTGAAAGACAGCAGTAGGTTATGAAGACATCTCAGCATTTGGTTTGTTTACAGGAAGTACCTGATGATCTTGATGGAGCTCCTATAATTGAGGAAGAACTTGATGGTGCCCCTCTAGAAGATGTGGATGGAATTCCTATTGATGTTGGTCCAATTGATGATCTTGATGGAGTTCCTATTAAATCACTCGATGATGACCTGGATGGTGTACCTTGTAAGACATCTAAATTTAGCAGTCTGCAGTTAGAGGTGCAGTAGTCGTTTAGTGTACTAATAGCAGCACCATGTTTAGTAATAGCATTAAAATTGCAGAGATTTGGCAAAAACACATTTTAATTAGGAATTTGACTTCTCCGAGGTAAGGGAAGAAGTGGAGTATGTTGATGGTTACGTTTTCATTTGTGTTCAGTCCTATAGAAGGAAGAGTTTCATTTTCATTGGATTGTTAATTATTAGTTCATAGTCTTCTGTCTTACATGGTCATTAAATTCTGAAATTGATAGTTCCTGTAGAAACTGCTAAATATTCTGATACAATGGCTTTCTGCACTGAGTAATTCTAAAATGCATATTCAGGTCCTGCAAAGGTTTGGATCAAGTGTGTAATGCCAGTTGTGTGCTAATTTTGGAACGATGTGTGGATGAGAATATTCAGAAAGGCAAATGATAATATCCCTAAACATCTATGTGCATGCACATTAGAGAGTTAAGTATTCTTCTGCCTGATATATAGGCTTAATTATAGAGCAGGTTTTTATGTAAACTGAACCCCCAACCTATATTTTGAAATGATCGTTCTAAGGGGAGTGCAAGATGTGCCCTTCTTGAAAGTTCAAGGCTGCTGTTGTAAAATCCATTGAATGTCTTGGGGATTGACTGGTAAAATTTGTAGGACTTTTCTACAAGTCAGTTTTTATACCTAAGCAACTATGTTGAAGGTTGCACATTTTAATATAATGTCACCAAATCTTCTTAACAGAAGCTTTTAAATTTTTCTGTTCAATAGTGGATTCTACTGAAGAATCAAAAAAGAATGAGCCAATTTTCAAAGTTGCACCTTCAAAATGGGAAGCAGTAGATGAATCTGCCCTTGAAGCTCAAGGTAGGTGTTGTTTTTAGCTTCATTCACTTTTGTACAGACATTTGAATTCATTGTTTTAGCTTAATCTTTCATTCTGTATGTTAATGAAATAGAGTTTGCAAACAGTGGTTCTTAGACTTTTTTTTAGTTTATATCCCATCAAGTCACTCCATCAAAGTATCTTTTCCCACTATCACAGAAATATCTCCCTCTTTTCTCTAAGAAGGACATTTATAGGCTTATTGATGTTCTGTTCTTACTATTTGTCATTTATGGCAGTTCTTATCAAGATTAAAAATTACACTAGCATTGGTGGAAATAAACACAAACAGAAACAATTCCATTAGCAGTTGAAAATTATAATAATGTGTTGAGGACAACTTTTACTCCTATTGTTACAGTGAAATGAATATCTGCATATTGGCGTCAAAATACTAATTATGTTGTGAACTGCCCAGAGAGTATACTAAGCACCATGGGGCGGTATATTGGTGTAATTGCTATTTCTATCTGAACAGGTCCCAGATAATCTGTGGCAATTGGGTTTTGTAGGAGATGGCACATTACAGTTGCAGAAATGAGATTTTTAGTGTTCTGTTATGAAAACATTCTCTTCCTCTTGGATGCTATGTATATCCCATACATGTTATCTCTGACAACATTGGTCCACACATTTGTAGTCTCAGAAATTGACTAATGCTCTTTATGTGAGGCTGCTTTGTCCCTGATGCAGAGACTGCAAAATATTCAGAATGCAGTGGCTAGGCCCGTGATGGCGAACCTTGGCACCCCAGATGTTCTTGGACTTCAATTCCCAGAAGCCCCCATGAATCTATACAAATGGGTTTACTGCGATTCATCCGGCCCACACCACCCTCGTCGCTCCTGGAAGCGGAAGTAAAACTCCCCCATATGGGCATGTTTTACTTCTGCTTCCAGGAATGATGAAGGTGGTGTGGGCCGGATGAATCGCAGTAAACCCATTTGTGTGGATTCACGGGGGCTTCTGGGAATTGAAGTCCAAGAATATCTGGGGTGCCAAGGTCCGCCATATTGAATTTTGTATATTGTATTTTTCTGTATTACTGTGTTGGTTTTCACGTATTTTGTATTTACTGTATTTGATTGTCATGTGAGCCGCCCAGAGTCGGGTTCATGATTGGGCGAGATATAAATAAAAAATTTAATTTAATTAAATTAATTATTAAATAAATAAAATATTACTCCTGATTGGAGATCATTGCTTGCAAAAATCTAGAAGACATTCAGGGCTTTTTTTTTTTGTTTAGAAAGCTCTCATTTTGAAATGGTAATCTTAGTAAATTGCCTGAACTGTTAAATTGCAGCTAAAAATGCCCTTTTAAAAAACTTCAGTGGCATGAGATAAATTTTAGAAGTTAAACTTTTATCAGCAACTTTGTTTCTTTTAGCAGTAACAACATCTAAGTGGGAGTTATTTGATCAGCATGAAGAATCAGAAGAAGAAGAAAATCAGAAGTAAGAATTGAATTGTTCTGGGTGTTCCCTTCCCCTTCCCAGGCAGTTTTATTATAGTAATTATTATATAGAAATAAGGTTGGTTTTCACCAGTGACGTAGAATTTTTAATTTTCTTGCTTCTACAATGTTGCTTTTAGTGAATGAATAGTACATTCCTCTAGTGAAAAGATGTGCAAGTTGCAATCTTAATATTAGTGGATAGGAAAAAAACATCATTATAGCCCCCATTATTGCTTTTGTACCATTTGAAAAATTGATCCCATTGATTTCAGTGGCTGCTCCCAAATACATGAATTAGAACCAGCATGCGCATAAGTAAAATTTTCCACAAATAAATTCTAAAAATGTTTCCTCATTAGTAAAGTTCTACATATGAATGTGGCCCTGGTAGCACAGTGGTTAAATGACTACTGCAGACAAAACATTGTGAGGTCGATCCTCCTGGTGGGGGATCAAAGGTGACTCAGACTTCCATCCTTCCATGGTCAATAAAATGAGTACCCAGCATGTTGGAAGCAAAATGCTAATTAACTTCTGAACCGTTTATTGAGTGCACTAAGCGCTATGGGGTGGTATATAAGTGTGATTGTTATTACTATTGCATGCCATAATGGCCCAGTTTTAGGGCAGGATTCCTAAAAATATCAGAAAACAACATAAATAAAAACAAAAACACTGCAGCACTTTAAAGACTAACTGCTATATTTTTACTGTGATTTTTTGTGGCTCAAGTGCACTTCTTCAGACAAAGGAGTTAAACTTCCAGGTATGGTTTGTATACACCAGATGCAGGGGTCAAGATGTCACAAGGCAAATGGATCACTAAACAAGGAGCTAAAGAGTAATCAAGAATGAGAGACTAGCATGCATATCAATACATCTGGTGCAGTGTTTTTATTTTTATTTTTTGTTTTTTGTTTTCTGATATGCCTGAACCACAGACTTAACAAACAGACTATTCAAAAATATTCCTAAAAATGTGAACAAAGTTTTATAGCTGGGTGTCAGAGGAGAAAAGTAGTTACTCCAACACTTCTGTGTGCGGGGCTGGGACAGGAATGTTGATTTGGATTGCTGGAATAGCAGGCAAAAACTTTAACTCATTTTGCAAATGGTGTAAGTGGAGCTGAAATCAACTACTGCGAGACAGGCACGAGCTACATAGAAGCACTCAGATGCATAATGCATCTTTATAGTTCAGCAAGCAGGATTGGGAGTTTATCTGCTTCATCCCTGGGTGCAGAGATATAGGAGGGGAAAGACGTGAGTGTATATATGGTCCATAAGTTATGACCTGTCATTATATAAAACGGAGGGAGCTAAAAACATTTTGTATTGTTGCTTTATTAAAGAACTTGATATGCTGTAACTTTCTTTGGAAAGTAAATCAAATGAATATTTATGCTGGTTTTATTTTAAAGCCAAGAAGAAGAAAGTGAAGATGAGGAGGACACTCAGAGTTCTAAATCAGAAGAGCATCACATGTACTCCAATCCTATCAGAGAAGAAATGTCTGATTCAAAATCTTCAAACAAGTACTCAGAAATGAGTGAGGAAAAACGTGCCAAACTCAGAGAGATTGAGGTAAGGGTGCATGCATTTGATAAAAAGACATAGATAGAAATAGCAGTTTTAAGTATGATGGTAGGGTTGTAGGGTTTAGGAGTGTAGATTATCCTACCTGCTAGTTTTTTCATTTGATTTTAGTATAATTTTATTAAGTTAACATAGCAAAGATTTGCTGCTATTGGATATGAATTGGATTTTAATACTATATCAACAATTTGTTTACCTATTCTGATTTAAAAGTGGATGTGAAAGCTTTTTAGTTTTTAATGTTTTCAGATTCAGCCAATTGGTTAAAAAAAGAAAAAAGGGTGGCAGCCATTAGATAAAGAGGATGGAACAGTACAATAGAAATACATTTTAGCAGTAATCATTTAGGGAATCTGGCCCTCTGCTAATGAAAACATAATACAGTAATACCCCGGATAGCGTGAGTACCGTATAGTGTGAAAACCACATAACGTGACAAGATTTTCGGAAAAATCTTGTAT
Organism: Furcifer pardalis; assembly: GCA_030440675.1. Classification (NCBI taxonomy): domain Eukaryota; kingdom Metazoa; phylum Chordata; class Lepidosauria; order Squamata; family Chamaeleonidae; genus Furcifer; species Furcifer pardalis. The sequence continues at coordinate 262,683,092 of CP126890.1, forward strand.
CAAATAACGTGATTTTCACGTTATTTGGAAAAAGCGTATGCGTGGGGGGGGGGTTGGATTGGGTAGAACATCTACCCAATCCAACCCCCCCAGCGCCCACCCCCACGATGTTTGGAAAGGGTACGGGGATCCTTACCCTTTTGAAACTTCGAGCGTGCGCACGCGTGTCGTTCGGGGTTAGGGCAGGATATGGGAAAGACCCCCGTATCCTGCCCTAACTGACGCCGAGGCTGCAAGCCTGCAAGCCGCCCGAGGTTCCGAGAGGGTAAGGATCTGATCCTTACCCCTTTGGAACCTCGGGCGTGCACGCGCGCCTCGGTTGGGGTTAGGTGAGGATACGGGAAAGACCCCCGTATCCTTACCTAACCCCCGCCGAGGCGCGCAAGCCTGCAAGCTGCCCGAAGTTGCGAAAGGGTAAAGATCCTTACACTTTCACAACTTCAAGCGCGCGCGCGCGCCTCGGCTAGGGTTAGGCAAGGATACGGGAAAGACCCTGCGTGGTGGTGGTGTGGGTTTTCGGATCCTTGCTTGGTGAGGGGGGGCGGTGGCAACTGCGGGGCTTTCCCTTCTGGCCGGATACAGGGGGAAGAGGAAGTTTGTAAGGGGATGAGGCGGTTTCCAAGGATACCGGCAAGAGCGTCTGTTTAAAGTCCCCATGCCGGCTTCTCCGCGGGATCTCTTCCCCGTAGCCTCTGCGGGCCGCGGAGAAGCCGACATGGGGACTTTAAACAGATGTTGTTGCCGGCATCCTTGGAAACCGCCTCATCCCCTTACAAACTTCCTCTTCCCCCTCTCACCACCAGGTATCCAGCCAGTGCCGCTTTGACAGCCAGATTCTTTGCTCCCCTGGGGAGGAGGAGTTATGACCCTTGCTTGGTGAGGGGGGGCCGCGTCCTTCCTCCCCCCCTCTCTTTTATTTTTATTTACTCCAATTTTTATACCGCCCTACTCGGTTGGGCCGACTCAGGGCGGTTCACAAGCACAGAGTAAACAGCAAGTTTATAAACACAACATGTACTGTAAATATAGAAAGAGAAAAAATCAGTATCAACACCATAAAACAACTCAACATCGTTTCATCATAAAAAATTCAATAGGTATCAATTTCAAACAACAATCAAAAATTACAAAATTCATCAAATTTACACAAAGATTTGAACATTATCAAAAAGTCCAGCCGCCACCGCGGCTTTTAAGCCTCCGGAACAGGTGGAGGGAGTCCCGGCTGGGCGCGGCGGTAGCCCCTTCCCCCGGCCACAGGTGTGTTCCGTGGCAGCGGGGGGCGAAATGCTCTGCCCAGCTCCTTCACCTCCTCCGCTCTTCGCGGATGTTTGGGGGGGGTTGGATTAGGTAGAACATCTACCCAATCCAACCCCCCCCGCAAGGTCCAGCCCGCCGCCCGAGGTTCCGAAGGGGTAAGGATCAGATCCTTACCCTTTCGCAACTTCGGGCGGCTTGCAGGCTTGCACGCCTCGGCGGGGGTTAGGTGAAGATACGGGGGTCTTTCCCGTATCCTCGCCTAACCCCAGCCGAGGTGCGCGCACGCTCGAAGTTGCGAAAGTGTAAGGATCTTTACCCTTTCGAAACTTCGGGCGGCTTGCAGGCTTGCTCGCCTCGGCGGGGGTTAGGCGAGGATACGGGGATCTTTCCCGTATCCTCGCCTAACCCCAGCCGAGGCGCACGTGCACGTCCAAGGTTCCAAAGGGGTAAGGATCAGATCCTTACCCTCTCGGAACCTCAGGCGGCTTGCAGGCGCGTGCGCGTCGTTCGGGGTTAGGGCAGGATATGGGGGTCTTCCCCGCATCTTGCCCTAACCCGGAACCCTCCCCCCGGGGGGCGGGGGAATTTCGGACAAGCCGAGCCTTGCCTCGGCGTGGTTTGTCCCTGACATCAGGGCTTTTTTTAAGCGTTGTTCTATCAATGTATCGAACAACGTTAATAATTGGATAACGTTATGACTTGTGAAACCAAGTCATAACGTTATCCAGGGTACTAGTGTATATCGGATTTATCCCTCGTTACAGTAGATTGGTTTGAATATCATCACAGCTTGTTTTAAAGACTCAGTCAAATATGGTTTTAACTAAATAACATAATGGCTGGAATCCTGTTACACAGTTAAGCAACTAGTGTAACTTAGACACAAATTGTTGAGTCGTGTGATTCAGTATGTAGCAAGTAATGTCTACAAAGTTTTCTTAATTTACATCATTATGTTTCCAAACGTTATACCATTTGCATAACTGCTAGAATATATAAACATAAAACACCAAAATATAACCTGTAAAGATAAAACATCAAAGGGATATTTAGAACAGATCCCAAAAGCCATCAGGTCCCAAAAGCCACAGACCAAGCTCTTTACTGTGCCACTTATAATAAGTGAAATCATTTAGTCCCTAAAATTGAATGTCTTCTAAATCCAAAACAGGTAGTTTAGTGGTTCAGATCTAAATCAGCATATATAACATACTTTTGAAACATATAAAATAACAGAATTTTTTGGAATAGTAGCCGTGTTAGTCTGTGGTTCAGGCATATCAGAAAACAAAACAAAATAAAAAACACTGTAGCACTTTAAAGACTAACTGCTATATTTTTATTGTTAGCTTTCGTGGATCAAGTCCACTTCTTCAGACAAGTCCACTTCTGCAGACAACAATCCATTGTTGTGCTTGCTTGTCTGTCATTTTGCTTGAGCACACCCTTCTCCCTTTGACCCCTGAATTTGGTGTATAAAAACCATGCCTGTAAGTTTCACTCCTTGTCTGAAGAAGTGGACTTGATCTACGAAAGCTAACAATAAAAATATAGCAGTTAGTCTTTAAAGTGCTGCATTGTTTTTATTTTGTTTATTTTATTTTGTTTTCTGGTATGCATAAAATAACAGGAGGAGCATTTGTTGACCTTACAGTGGCATATGGCACTATCCATCATCAATTGCTGCCCCAAAAGTTCTCTCTCCTTACAAAAATCATGGACTAACAGAAATAGTCCCTGTTCTACTCCAGAGCTGGAAATTCCTTCTTGAGTTTCAAAGGAATGTCTCCTGTATCATTAGTTTTTGACATTTACACAAATTATCAACCAGCATTTCCATATCCCTGGAGTTTTATCCATGCTGATGATCTTACCTTGACAGTCCCAGGGGAAAACTCTGCATTTATAACATCTTTCCTTATGCAATGGAAGCCTGTATAACAAATGCCTCATATAACGAAAAATTCATACAACGAGGATGATTTGCGCTAACCACTATACCCTGTATAATGATTTTTTTTCATTATATGAAGCCATGCATCTCTATGGGATGCATCGTACAACAAAAAAAGTTTGTTGTATGATTTTTCCTATATAGAGATTTTTGTTGTACGATGCATCCCATAGGGATTTTCATTATACAAGGCATGCTTCATATAACAACAAAACAAAACCGTATAACAAAGTGCCTCGCAGAATGGACTTTTTTCATTATGTGGGGTTCTACTGTATTACGAAAACATCCAGCTGAAACCAAACCCTTAAAAAACACTGGCTGTGCTTTCTGCTTGAACAGAGAAGCATAGAGAAAGCTATGATGCTGATGGGGCTCAGGGTTGACTCAGCCTTCCAGTAAAATGAGGTCAAAATGCTAATTGCCTGTAAACTGCCCAGAGAGTGCACTAAACGCTATGGGGTGGTATGTAAGTGTGATTGCTGCTGCTATGAGTTAGCTGGGAAGGTGAGATTATGGAGCATGGCAGGACTCAGTTGATATGGGTGGAAGGTGAGAGGTCTAGTCCTAGGCCGCTCCCTTACGGGGTGCCTCAGGGCTCGGTTCTCTCACTTCTCCTATTTAACATCTACATGAAATCCCTGGGTGAGATCATCCGTTCCTACAGGGTAAAATACCATCAGTATGCAGATGACACACAGTTGTACATCTCGGCCTGTGGGGACCCTGGTGATGCAGTCAAAGTCCTATCCAGGTGCTTGGAGGCTGTGAGGGTCTGGATGGGGGACAATGGGTTACAGCTGCACCCTAGCAAGACTGAGTGGCTGTGGGTCAGGGGTCCTGGGTCTACACAGGAGTTGCTATCTTTGGTTCTGGATGCGGCTAGTTTGCCTCAAGCAGACCCGGTGTGCAATCTGGGGGTCCTCCTGGACTCACGACTCCTGCTCAATGAGCAGGTGGCAGGTGTGGTCAGGAGGGCCTTTGCACAATTGTGTGTAATTTGCCAGTTGCGCCCACTCCTTGACAGGGACTCCTTGCTCATGATCACCCACGCCCTGGTCACCTCCAGATTAGATTATTGCAATGCGCTCTACATGGGGCTGCCCTTGATGACCATCCGAAGGCTGCAGCTGGTCCAGAATGTGGCAGCCTGAGTGGTGTTGGGTTGTGGGCGTTACTCTCATGCATCCCCGCTGCTTCGGGAGCTGCACTGGCTGCCAGTATGTCTCTGGGTGCAATTCAAGGTGCTGGTCATGACCTTTAAAGCCCTATATGGTAGTGGGCCAGGTTACTTGAGAGACCGCATCTCCCCAAGGGTATCTGTCCGTCCCAGGGCAGACCAGAGAGGTGCCTTAGTGGTTCCATCAGCCAGAGAGGCTCGAGACTCTGGCACAAGAAAGAGGGCCTTCTCCCTGTTCGCTCCGATTCTATGGAACCACCTGCCTCTGGAGCTGCACCTTCAGACGGGGTTATTGGCTTTTAGAAAGGGCCTGAAAACCTGGCAGGCAGGAATGGTGTGGGGTAATGAGGGTTTACTGACACCCCCCGCTGGCTTATTTAACATCCTGTATCCTCCCCCCCCCCCAATTCCTACCCTCATTCCTATATTCGGTGGGTTAGTGTAGGGAATGAGAAGTTTTTAAAGTTTTTAAAGGGGTTTCAATTTTAATTTTACTCTGTTCTTTTTGTGTTTTTAGGGGTTTATTTTATGTCTGTTGTGCTCCACCCTGAGTCACTTGTGCGAGTAGGGCGGAATATAAATTTGACAAAATAAATAAATAAATAAATTACCCTACCCTAAAGTATCTGGGCATCAGTCTGGGTTGGAACTCGGCCTACAAAAAACATTGCCAAAGCATTAAATAGAAAAGTGTCACCAAAAATAATAAACTTAAGAAACTGGCTGGTTCAGACCAAGGGTGCACCTCAATGACCAATGAAAACAACAGCTCTTTCCTTGTGCTACTCCCAGCAGAATACAATCAGGTCCAGAAATTTTTGTTGTTGTTCAGTTGCACAGTCGAGTCTGACCCTTTACAACCCCATGGGGCGCAGCACACCAGGCTCCTCTGTCATCTGCCATCCTCCGTAGCCTGTCCAGATCTATGCCCACTGCGTCAGCGATGCCATCTAGCTATTTCATCCTCTGCCGCATCCTTCTCCTTTTGCCTTTGATCTTTCCCAGTATCAGGGCCTTCTCCAGTGAGTCCTCTCTTCTCATTTGGTGGCCCAAGTACTTGAGCTTCAGCTACAATATTTGTCCTTCCAAGGAGCAGTCAGGGTTGATTTCCTTCAGAATCAACTGATTTGATCTCCTTGCAGTCGAGGGAACTCTCAAGGGTCTTTTCCAGGTCCAGAAATATTAACGTGTAATTGGATTGAATTTTATCTGTTTCATGTATGTCCATAATTTTAAATTGTGCAGTGAATTTAAGCCATTAAATATAATAGTCACTGAAAGTAATGTAGTTGGGAATCTGTAGATTCTCTTTGTGATGAAATACACTCAGACCTTTGTAATGAACTTGCCCCCTCTGGCATGCATGCCATAGGTTCGCCACCACTGCCATAGATTTGCCACCAATGGATGTAAAACTGGCCTCTCTACATCTATGGTGTTTCTTCACTTTCTTCTATGATTGGTAAGAAAGCATCCTGCCACACTGGGATTCACAGAATTCCTTATGATTTGCAGAGGTGCATGGAAGGACTAGTTCCCACAGTCTGGGGAGTTCTGGACAAATTATTGAAGTGAAAGTCCTTTAATTCCAGAAATCTTATTCCTAGTCACAGTTGATATGTTCATGCTGTACTGAATGTACATAGTTTCATGGAATAGTTTTTTGACATAGGGATGTAGTTAAAATAGTAATGTGTGTAGTCTATAGGCATATTGGGCAGTCATTGTTCAAAATTTATTGCTGTCAATTTCAGCTCAGTGCTCTTAGCGTCTGTCACCTATGGCTCCTTTTTAATGCAGAAATCAAAGAATGATGTTGTTCTGGTAGGAAAGCTACACTTACAAACCAGACAAAAAAGTCAGCTTTGAAAGATCTATTTCTTAAACCTGATAAAGATAAAAAGTTTCAGATTTTTATTGTCAGCCAAATTAATAAATTTGAGGAATGGACTAAGATTATCATGCCTAAAGATTAAGGTCTAAATTAATATAACAGATAATTGTTTTCACTACTCTTCATTTCAATGAAACTTGCTCAAAATATGTCTGAGCAGTATGCCTTAGGTCAGGGGTGACCAAACTTTTCGGGCCGTGAGCTGGTCACATGGGTGAGCATTCCAATCACATGCTTCCTCCCACCGGAAGTTGAAGTAAATGCACCCACACATGTGCATAACGCACCCGTGCATGAACATAACATTGCCGTAAATTACCTACGGCAGTTGTAAACGCATCAACAGTCATGGATCATTTATGGCAGCATTATGCACATGCAAGTTTTATTTCTGGGAGCGGTGAGGGTGATGTGGGCTGGATGATTTGCCATGGGCTGGTCCCATGGGCTGGATCCGGCCTGTGAGCCGTAGTTTGGGCACCCCTGCCTTAGGTTGAAATAAAAAGCCTAATCCAAACTGTATGTTAATTATAAATTTTACAGACTTTTAGGTAAGTGTTTTTACAGCTTAATGTTGTTTGCATTGATATTTTTGCAGCTGAAGGTCATGAAATTTCAAGATGAATTAGAATCTGGAAAAAGACCCAAGAAGCTGGGCCAGAGTCTTCAGGAGCAGGTTGAACACTATCGTGATAAATTGCTTCAAAGAGTAAGCAATGCTATTTGAGGGTTTTTAACATACATTTGAAAAATCCAGGTCATATTTTAGTATCAGTGTAATGGAAACCTGTAGATGTAATGCCAAATTATGGTTTAATTTAACTTCCATGAGCAAGCAGTTTAAGCTCCAGACCGCCACATCCTTCTACTCATTTAGTAGATTCAGTGATATTAGATGCAGTGAATTACTTTATTTAGTTAAAAACATGAAATACTTGCTTTCTGATTAGTAGAACAAGAAATTTAACAGAACAAGGAATTGCAACGTAATAAGTTGCCTGATATTGAATAAATCAGCAGTCTGTTTGTCCAATGTTATGTATACTGATTTACAGTAGCTCTTCAGAAATTCAGACAGGTGTAGAAAAAGCCTTTGAACTTGGAGGATCGGTCTCATTTTCTTTGATGCAACTTTCTTCTTCCTTCCTTTCTTTGCAATATTCATTTTATGACTTGAAAGGCAGATAGGTATTGACACTAATGGTTTTCCTTTTGGTTTATAATAAATCTTAAGGTATTTTAAATGTTCATTTATAAATCTAGGAAAAGGAAAAAGAAATGGAGAGAGAAAGGGAGAGAGACAAGAAGGACAAGGAAAAGTTGGAATCCAGATCCAAAGAGAAGAAGGAAAAAGAAGAATTTACACCAACAAGGAAAGAAAGGTATAGAATTTGAGTAGATGGGATATGGCCTTCATCTAAGCCTGTGCTCACATAACTGAAACAATCATACATTATTTCTCTCACCATTGCTTCTATATCCCTCTTTTGGTTTTCTGAGCCCAGCTACAGATGTTAAGGGCCTCCTTGGAAGATTATTGTATTTTTGAACCACAATCGGCATACCCTGGTAACAGCAACCTTGTGTTGCTGGCTAATCTTTCTCACACTAGATCAGGTGAAAGGAACTGCAGGATGAACTCGCAAAAAGGTGGCTTCATTTTGTCAGTTTCACATCTGGCCTAGACACAGAAGAAGAAGAAGTGTCTGTAAGGTGAGAGACTTCTGTCACGCTCTGCAGAGCACTTTGTTGCTTACTCTAGTAAATTGCAGTAGGGTAGGCCCATTGAATCGTTGGGGATTTGGTAAGTTAAGTCCTTTGTAAGTTACTTAATATGCTATATGTAAGTTGCAAATAGAGTAGACACATTTAACTCAGTGGTACTTACAAAGAAGTTGACTCACCAAATCCCCATTAATTCAGGGGGCTTACTCTAGTGTGACTTACTTTGTTAAGCAGCAAGATTTCAGTCTATATAATCAGTATCAGCATCATTAACACTACATTCTCAGTTGTAGCCCTAAGAATTAACTATATTTTTAAAATCACATCAGTTTGGACCTTATAGAATTTTAGCATTTGCTATATAATGCTTACAAGCATATTTTTCCGAGGTGTGCGAATATTTGATTATGTTTTTTTAAAAAATTAGTACATTACTTTTTTGCAAGTTATCTTTGCATATAATAGCTACTACTAAAGTATTTTAGTGTTAGCAACATAATTGATAACCTATCATAATTGATAACCCAGCTAATAAATCTATTTAAATAGTCATTCTTACTGATACTTTAAATTCTGTTTGAATCACTTAAAATACATGTCAGATATCTTTTGTACAGGAGGAAGGCAGATAAGTTGACATTAATTATGTCTCGAACTGTATTTAAACATTAGTTTTTTACTTTTGGGAGCAGAAACGTAAGGGGATTACGAATATTTGTAGACTGAATGTTCTTATACTGTTTAATGGGTGGAGAACAGTTCTGATATATAGACACTTTTGTGTTGGTAATTTTTGTTCTTTCAAAAGGAAAAGGCGACACAGCACATCACCCAGTCCATCCCGCAGCAGTGGAAGTCGGCGAGCAAAATCACCTTCACCAAAATCAGAGCGATCAGAGCGATCTGAAAGATCTCACAAAGAAAGCTCACGATCTAGGTCATCTCACAAGGATTCTCCCAGAGATGCCAGTAAAAAACCCAAAAGGTAAAGCAGATCTCTTCCCAAAATTCATTTTGTTACGTAGAGCTTTGATACATTCACATTTGTAATTACTCATTCATATTTATTATGGGATTTTTATAGTTTACAGTGCAGTTCTCTACATGTCAGCTCTTATTTAAACTGAAAACAAATTCACATGTAAGTGTATATAGGATTGCAGCTTGTGTAATACACCAAAGTACTAAATGTGGTTTTAACTTCAACTTTATAAGAACCCTGTTTTTTATTTCTAGAAGGTTTGAATAACTTGCCATAGTCAGTTACAGCTACTTGATGAGATACCAGGGCCACATCTTTGTTTTACTGTTGGATGTGTGACCAGGTGTATAATTTCTTTTGTCTAGGCCAGACGTGAAATTTCCAAAATGAGGGCACCTTTTGGTGAATTCATTTCCGCAGTTCTTTTCACCTGACCTAGTGTGAGAAAGATAAGCTGTCACAAGGTTGCTGTTGTGTGGGGTATTCAGAAATACCACAATCTTTGAGGAGGCTCTTTCTGGTATATAACTGAAATATGTCTTATTACCTTATCAGTTACCCAGAATTAGCCATGTAAGTTGATCTAACCATATGTAAATGCCAGTAGGATTCTGGCCATTGTTAATTGTATCTGAACAGTAAATTAGTCTAGCTATTCTGAGAATGGTGCCCAAAGTCTAATTTGATCTCACACAACTTCCCTTTTCCAGGATTAAAAAATTGCATCTCACTATCACTTTCAGTTAATATGTTTAATTGACACTTCTTTAAAGTACTGGCTATTCAGTTTGTAAATACAGTAATACCTCGGATAACGTTATGACTTGGTTCCACAAGTCATGACGTTATCCAATTTTTAGAGTTGTCTGATGCATTCATCGAACAACGTTAAAAAAAAGCCCTTTTCCCTTTCCAAAGAGGAAAGTGAACAGGAGGGAGATCAGGTTGGCTTAGGGAGGGAAAGCATCCTCCCTTACCAAGCAAACCGGGGATCCATGGGGCTCAAGGGGCTTCGGGGGACAAACCGCGATGCTGCACGTTTTGTCCCCGAAGTCAAGCTCAGCCACAGTGATCACTAGCCAGGGCTGAGCTTGACTTCGGGGACAACTCGCACGGGTGCACGGGTACTCCCCGAAGTCAAGCCAAGCCCTGGCTAGCAATGGCTAGTCGGGGCTCTGTTTGGCTTCGTCCGCAACCCGCAAAATGAACTCATGTATCTCCTGCTGAAAACAGAATGAACTCAATGTTGAGAGAAAGAAATCACATGACTAATCGATTGACATGAGACAATTTATTTTTAGGTCACCATCTGGCTCAAGGACACCCAAGAGATCAAGAAGATCACGATCCAAGTCACCCAAAAAGTCAGGAAAAAAATCTAGATCTCAGTCTCGTTCTCCACACAGATCCCATAAGAAATCAAAGAAAAGCAAACACTGACAAACTCTAAATTTTTATGATGCTGTCACTTACTGGAGATGCAGTTTTGTTTTTGTGCCTGAACAGTCTGTTTAAAAAACAAAACAAAAAAAAAGCATTCCTAATTTTTTTTGTGAATGCACGTGTATACTCATAAGTAACTGCATTGTAGACCTGTCATTGTTTTATATTGTACAAAATATCTTCATTGTGGCTACTTCCCAAGATGAGATTTTGTGTTTAGAAACTTCATCTGAAATATGTGTAACTGATCTGCTGGCAGTAGTGATATTTTGTTTTAGAATGTTGTAAGTTGAGAGGGGAGAAACACAGTTGTTTCCCTCATTCCCATTTTTGTAGCTTTGACAACTCAAATTAGATTTCAAATAAAATCTGAGAAGAAAATGTTTTTAAAAATTGTGGTTTCTTGGCCCCTCTTACACAAATCCCCTCCCGAGAAAAAAAATCCCAGTACACAGGGCTGAGGATGTAAGCATTTAACATAATTATTCCCCATGGTTGTCCAGTTGGAAAGCTCTTCAAGTTACCTCAGAATGGATCACATAAATATGTCACTTGATAATATCTTTTAGATAGGACAGGATATCATAAGACCATTAAAATACATTTAATGCAAGAACACTGATGCCACTTTGCAGTTGAGATTATGTGTTTTAGTGTTCGTCCTGGACTGTAGTTTGACTTCCCAATTTGACGTCAGATTCTCTGACTTCAAAGACTCACAACTAGAATAAATGCATGATAGAATCTTTACAGGAAGAAGGTGCCTGTTTCTTTGGTTCTCAGACCAGGTAATGGTGATTATTTGCTGAGAAAGGAACAAACAAAATGTGGGTGATGCTGTAGATGCTTGAACAACAAAATATATTATACATACAACATACAATAAAGGAGAAAATTGAGTTGTATAGCCCAGAATCCGGGCTTTTGTTTTTCTTCCACCGTGACTTCAGCTTGCCCATAAATCTGTCCTATTCTCTTAGCCCTGATAAAATTATGAAGCTATTCATAACAGCAGCTTCACACTAATAACTTAGACAAGATTCAAAATTGTGTTGAAATGAATGGGGTTGCTTTAGTACGCATTTCTGCAAAATGAAAAACTGGTCTCTACACATTCTTAATGCATGTAATTCTTTTTCTTGTGTGTCAGATGTTAAACCTGGAGTTCACTTCTGAAACATGTATCTCTCACATAGCTACGTTGGAAAGTACAGTTCTTCACTTAATATGAAGAAGTTTTAGTTGGGATCTTAGGTGAAATGCCACAGTAATAAATGTGTTACTTCTTTTCCAAGAAAGCAGTGAAAATTGCAACTACTTCCTCTCTCAATGAACCATGTCGGAATGATCATAATTTTCAAAATAATAATAATGAATTGTCTTTACAAAGTGGGTTTTATTCTGAAAGGTGACCTTGTAAATGCATTTTTGTATTGAATCCATCTTTTGGCTGTGAAAATTGTTTTAAAAAAAGAGTAGCAGAAATAAGATTTTTAACTTGTATCTTTTTCTAATATACTTGTACTTCCCACCCTGCTTTTCCTCCTTCAGTTTTGATGTCATTTTGTTTTAAAGAAGCTTTTCTCTTTTGACATTGATATAACATAGCACCTCCTCTGGGTCACTTTTTTTCCATGAAAAAGACATCTTAAAGTTCTCTGTTGGTTTCCTGGAGGAGTGGGCAGATTGTAATAAAAATGCAAAGTTTAAAGGGATCTGAATTCTGGTGAAGTGTTCTTTTTATATACAAAATGGTATTTAGATAATTACATGCTCTTCTATATATGGGATATTTAGAACTAGATTTCAAATGTATGTATTTTACAATGTTTGAACTGGTAGCCGTGTTAGTCTGTGCAAGCATATCTGAGAGTGAACAAAACAGAAAAAAAAGACCAAAAATGTTGTGGCAACCTAAAGACTAACTTCTGTATTTAAATATGAGCTTTCGTGGACCAAGTCCACTTCTAGCATACTTTTTTGTTTGGTTTGGTTGAGTATCTGTTTGGACAAGGGTGGACAAAATGCAAGTACTCTGTGTAATCTTTACCACTGCCTATGTAGTTTAACATCTAGAGGCCCTCTCTGCTCTTTTCTATGTACATGTAGGTTTTCCTGCTTTAATGTGTTAAAACATGTTTAAATCAGTGTTTTCCAACCTTTGGTTTTTGAACTTCAATTCCCAGAAGCCTAAATCAATTCCCCAAAGCACTGATCAGCCAGTGTACTGGCTTAGGCTTCTGGACATTGAAGTCTCTTTGTGGGACGTGGGAACCACTGATCTAAAGGATTAGTTGTCTAAAAATTAGAGCCCTGGTTTTAAGGAAAAACATTGCATTTTATATTCTTCCTCATTTGCAAGGCATTCCAGTTAGTATGTAATGTAAGGGCCAGAATCCTGTTGAAAATAAAACGAGTGCAATGCTAGTTGTGCAAGTTTGTGACCTTTAGCAATGCGTTAATTGTGAAAGAAATCAATAGTTGTGAAATTGGTTAATTGTGGGATATTTCACCAAAGAATGATGAAGGATTGTATTCACAGTTTTCTTAAACAGGATTCTGGCCAAAGTTGTTCAGGCTAAAAATAAAAAATCACAGAACAGAAGGATCCACTCAGGCTGATAGTTTTTTTAAAAAAATGCTGCTTAGTCTGAGTTTCTCTTCTTCCTTCACTGACTACGTAGGTGATAACCCATGGAAAGCTAGAAGTGATTGCTTCAATTGAATTTCCTTGCCAGAAATCTTACCTGTGTATCTCTTTACACTTCTCCAAAAAGTGCAAGGCAGTATAGTTACCCTCACCTCTATTTGTTGTGAGAGGTTAGGCCTGGTAGGTGTGTTGTTTATATGCTTTCTTTGTCCATATAGAGCAGGGGTTCCCAACCTACAGTCCTCAGGCTGGCCCTGGCCCATGGCACCATTTCATGTGGCCTGTGTTGCTGCACCCAGAAGTGGAAGCGGATGTATTTACATCAGCTGTAAAATGCAGCCACGGCTGTCGTAAATGTAGAAGTGGGTGCATTTACGGCAGCCATAAATGTGCCCACTTCGTGGGGGGGGGGGAATGGTCCGGCCCGCTCAGCTACCCAGGAGTGTGCTCAGGCCTGTGGCATAAAAAGGTTGGGAACCCCTGATATAGAGGACTCAAAAGTGATTTACAGTTAAAACGACACAGTAATCTCCATGAAAAGCATACGAAATAACATTAAAAATAAACTTCAATTTAAAGCAAATTTTAAAAATCTCTTAGCTTTAGTAGGTACAGTACTACTAAAATGTCCACTTAAGCTTAAAGCCTGATGGCAGAGGACAAGAATGAGGGAGGGCAGCCTGGTTTCTGAGGGCAGGGCATACCAAAATTGTGACATGTCTGAGTTCATCCAGTGAGTATCATGATTGGGAATTTGAATCTGTGCCTCCTTTTCTCAAAGTGTCCAACATCATTTAAGTTTACTTATACAGTACTGTACTATATATATTGATATGTGGAATAATGACTCAAATTCAAGACTCACTAGAAGAAAAACTAATCAATTTCTGGAAAAGTGGCAATTGTCTATGTCTGTTCTGCAGCATTAGAGAGGAAAAATTGAACTTCTGAAAGTTTTAGATTTTGGAAATGCAAGTGTGCCTTCAAATTTTGGCCCATGTAGTAGGCTCTTGTGGAGTACTACCTCTCATTTATCTTACTTTATGGGAGATAGATTAACCAGTTTATGTTCCTTCAAAGAGAGAACTATTAAAAGAGAAAGGAAGAGTTGGAAGTTAGCAGTCAACAGTACCTGGGCAGCAACGTTGAGCAATTACACAGCTCACCTGAGCACAGGTGCTGTGAAACCGTATGTTACCATTTTAAATTATAGTAATATTTCCTAATTTTGCATGAGATATAGATGTTGGTATATGTAGTTTTTAACTAGGTGGATAGTTCAGTGGTTTAGATCGCTGGCTGTGGAGCCAGAGATTGGGAGTTTGAATCTCCACTGTATCTCCAGAAAGAAGAGCCAGTCTGTGTAGTCATGGACAAGTTGCACAGTCCCAAGGCACTCCAGAAGATTGGAATTGTAAACTACTACTGAGTACTGTATACCTAAAAAAAACCCTGTACCGGGTTGCTGTAAGTCAGAATTGACTTGACAGCACACAATTATTATATGTAGTTTATATTCAGATTGCCCCCTTCTGCTCTCCTGTTTTGGGTGATGCATTTTCTATTTTTTGGTGCTACATAAATTGGTAATCCTAATATAGATCCATCTTTAGAGATATAGGCAGAAAATCTTTGCTACCTGACCCTTCTGCTTATTGGATTTGTGTGAGATGGTAGTGGGGTTGTATTCTCTTTGAACAGATGCGATTATCTCCCACAGTATGTGCTTAGACCTCTCACAGTGCTTTAAATTGGTTGACTCCCTTTGATCAGTGACCTAATTAGCATTAAACCTCCAAACTGTTAACACTCTTCTAACAGTAAATCAAGTTATCAGTTTGCCTAGGAAATATACAAGTAAGATAAGGGAGGGAGGGAGAGAGATAAAAAGGTTGTCACAAAAAAGAAATATAAGAATATATGAGAGATGATGGTCAGGCACCAATCAGTTAGCCTACCATTATCACAGCCTCTGGACTGTGCTGTGATTCCATTTGGTTTTGCAGGGTTGGAAGTAGAGTACTTCCCTGTCATGGCTCAGAAGAAGGAAGGAGAGACAATAGCAAGAATAAAAAGAGGAAGCATTTATTTCTGAGAAGAGGAAGAGTTGTATCACAAATGGTAAAAAGCATGACAACTGCACTGAAATATAAAAGCCAAATTCTAAGAGAAAGTATCTGCAGAAAATTAGCCCTGTCTTGGACATAGGCAAGATTAGAACTGAGGCAGTATTTCACAGTACCAGATCTATTTCTGAAACTCAGTTTACATGATTTCTGCTTTTCTTAGGAGGTAGAACAATTAAATCTTAGATGGTTCCTATATTTGAGATGGACGTATAGACTCTACTTTTGAAGCAAATAGGCATTCTAGGCCTTATGAGCATTTTTCTCTCCATGTATTCATCTTTTGGGTTTTGAAACAGTGGCACAGTGGTTAAGAAACTCTGCTCACAAACTAAGTTTGATCTCAATGGGCTGAATGTTGACTCAACATTCTATTCTCAGATCAGTAAAATGAGAAGCCTGCTTGTGGGCAGTGTTAATTACTTTGTGAAACATCCACAGAGTGCTGTAAGTACTATGGAACAGCTTGTATGTATAATGGCTATTGCTATTTTTTAGTTCCCTTGCACAATTTCCTCTCCCCTTTTTAGATCTGAAAGGAGTGAATAAGCCATATATCTTAATGTAGCCTTTTCCTTAAAAATAGAAATGGAAATAGAACTGGTTCAAGCTTTAGGGTAGAACTGCCACTAACTGTTGAACATAGCTTAAGTTTCTAAGATGAGCGGAAAAGTTGTCATAATATAGAAAACACACCAGATGTGAAGGGCATTTATACATCTCTAAATATGCAGTGAAAGAGCTTCGCTCATTGATAGCTTCTCAACACATGCCCACAAGTTGTTTGGGGTACATCCACACATGCATCTTGCCCTCCCTATACCAGTGGTGCCCAAACTACAGCCCTTGGGCTGGATCCAGCCCCGATGTCCATTCATCTAGCCCATGCTGCCCTCACTGCTCCTGGAAGTGGAAGTAAACTGTACAGCATGTTTTCCGCTTCCAGGAGTGATGAGGGCAGCATGGGGCAGATGAATTGGCAATGGGGGCAGATGTGGCCTGTGGGCCGTAGTTTGGGCACTCCTGGTTTAAGCAGAGAAAATGGCAGTCTAAAAAATCTATCTCGTGGCAAAACATGTTTGTTGCAAAACAGATTGCAAAGCACATTTTACTTCTGCTTCTGGTGGGAGGAACCATGTGACTGGTCTGCTAAACCACATGACCAGCCTGTGAAACCATGTGACCGGACCATGGCCTGAAAAGTTTAGGCACCCCTGCCTTATTCAGTAGCAAACACCTGGTTAGAATGTAATATGTAGGGTGGCTTGAAATGTGTAAATTTATTATATTTATGGATTGAAAAAAGCCACATCCAGACTAAAAAAAATTCAATAAACTATGGCTAAGATCACACATGACAACATGTCACTGTTATTAATAAAGCAAACATGCCACTTCCACTTTGTTTTTGTGTTTGGTTTTAACAATAATTATATCTCTACAGCTCCAAGTTTCCGTAAGGGTGCACTTGTTTTTCCACAGGGTTTGATGACCTTGTACTACCATATGTTCTTCCGTACAGAATTCCTGTTTACTCAGGATATCATGTACTGACCTAGATTAATTTTTTTTCAAACAGTCCCCATACAGTTAGACTGATATTGTCTTGTTCCACTTATTATATATAAATATATATTAATAGCTAGTGCTTCTTCCCTGTAGCTTTCTTTTCAAACTGTCAGTACTGCAAAATTTGGGTTAAGAAAAATTATCTAAAGCCTATTTGGATTGCATTCATAATCGAAATCAGTTAGCAACCTTCAAATGTGAAAGGGTTTAAAATGTATAGGGTTTTTGAAATGTATACTGAAAAATAAAATCATGTTAAGAAACAGTGCCATACAGCTTGAGGCAAATAAATCCAATAGTTTTTTTTAAAGATTCCTTTCCTTAAACAATTAACATAGTTTCAATTAATTCATATCCTACCTATCTGACTATAAAGTCACTCTAGGGCTAGGTGGTGTCAGTACCTAGAAAGAAAGAAAGAAAGAAAAAGAAAGAGAAGAATAAAACAACAATTCCCCCAAATAAAATAGCAATAAATACTAAGTAAGATAGATAAAATGTTGGCAGCAAAATAATTTGAGCAGAAGAAGAAAAAAGTGATTAGATTCTTAAAAGCTTTCTTAAACAATTCATCTTTAGCCAGCTTGTGAGTATTAGTAGTAGTAACAGTAACAACAACAACAAACAACAACAACCATAATGATGATGATGATGATGATGATGATGATGATGATGATGATGATGATGATGATAATAATAATAATAATAATAATAATAATAATAATAATAATAATAATAATAATAATAATAATAATAATAATAATAATAATAATAATAATAATAATAATAATAATAATATGATGTCTCAGAAATTATTCTGGGTTGAAAGGATTTTTGCTGGAAAAACCTCTGCAGCACAGAAGAGCCTGAATGAGGCTCCTTTCATGTCCTCAAGAGCTGGGACAGAGATGGGCGCTCAATCCATCCCCCGGGTCTTGAGCTGCCAATTTGCTGGCCTTCCAGCTAACAAGGCGAGCTTAGCCACTGAACCACCGCAGTAAGCAAAAATGGAGTCTACGAATGTGGTAGAAGGTTATTCTATATCATCGGAGCTATAGTCGAAAAGGACCCATTCCAAATGTTCATCTTACTCATTTCCCTTGCATTATTATCCTATTTATGACATCCTGTAACAGTATCAAACACAAACGAGAATCATTTAGGGAGAATCTTTCACCCCATCAAATTTGCTACTTGACCTTAAATTTTAAAATACATTATATAGAGTGGCCTTCATTCCTATTTCATGGGAGGAGCTGCAATTCATGGGTAATACATATGTAAACATGGAGATCATTTAAACCAGGAGTTCTCAACCTTTTAAAGCTGGGGGCCTGATCATGCTGCCTGAGACAGCCTTGGGGTCCGGTTAAAGAGGCTTTTTTCTTGCCTTGATCATTGCCTTTCAATAACTGTAAAAGAGGGTGTATACCTACAAATGGTTTTATGCAAAGATGTTGGGAACACAACATTTTCTTTGATAATTTTGGATTTTGGTAAATAACCTAGAATCTGGTTTATAAGGGTAAATAATAAGTGTTTATTTATTTATTTATTTATTCTAACTTATTATCCCGCCCCAATCGAAAGAACCCCAACTCTGGGCGGCTTACAAAACAGGTTTAAAAATACATAATTAAGACCACCAATCAAAATTCAATTCCCTAATAATAGTTAAAAATATAAATTAATACAATATTAAAAGATAGGCTAAAAAAAATTTAAACATCTTCAGTTAAAAATCACAAAGATTATGAAAGAAGACAAGGACAGGAGTAGGAGGTAAGAGCAGAGGATGGCTGCCTCAACCGATCAGCCACCCAACATGCGATCCAGCACTCTTTGATCCCCAAATTTGTCCTGCCAGCCAGGTTTTGAGGCCTTTCCGGAAGGGCAGGAGCTCTGTCTGTTGTCGTAGCTCGATTGGTAGGAGGTTCCACAGTTTAATGTGCATTTTTGCATAAGGGGCACCTTTTTTTCTGTCCTGGCTCCAATTTGACCATGGCAAAAAAACAAACCCCACCATTATCACAGTACTACTGGCCCTTTCATCCTAGCTCTTATTTCTGGAGAGCTCCGTGAGAGTTAGGATGTAGAGATGCATAGCTAGCCTGATGCCTCTACTTGCAAATAACCCTTTTACAGAATGCTTGAATAGGGATTAGATCTCATCTGTGTCCAGAAGTTAAGCAGATTCATATATATGGTTGGTACTTGGATGGAAGCCCACTAGTTATACCAGGGTTCTCCAGGCTGAACTAGGAAAGTGTGTTGCTTGTAATCCTGGCAAACAATTGCCAGTCAGATCTGACAATGATGTCCTTGATTGAGCAAAGGTCTGACTCAAATTCAGTATACAGTAGTTTCCTGTGTTCCTATAAAATGATGTAACTTAATCTTTCCAGGACTTTAATATAGGATTTATTTAAAAGATAATAAAATACCAATTTTGTAAGTGCAGCTAAACATTTAGAGTTAAGTGTAAAATAAAAGGAAATTTCTCCTCTTACAGGACTTCACTGTAGTGAGTAAATAAATGTGGTATCTTTGGGGAAATATGCATGGACAGGATAAATAGATCTGTGCAAAACTGACAATGTTTAGGAGTTATTGGGATATCAATGAAATCTATTTAGCAATAACCTGTTTTCTTTAATGCAAAGTAGAAATGGAATTTATATTGATTACAAGGCAAGTAACACTACCTCAATTTTTAATGCTTTAATCTTCCATATGGCTTTCCCCCATCCCTGGGATTCCATTGTATTTTGAATTAACACTAAAATGGAAGCAATAAAAAGAACTTGTGTAACAGTACTATGGATTGACTAAAATTTCACTGACAACACAGCTAGAACAATATGGAAATTTTAAAAAATCAGGAGTCTTTGGTCTGTTACATATATGTTTGTGATACACCTATTGTAATGTGGCCTAAGAAACTCAACATCTAATGAAAGCTATGGTTTTGTATGGTTTGTTTGTTTTCTATATTGCCCTACTGACTAAAGGTCACTCAAGAAGGAGTACAATATAAATGCAGTACATGATAAATAAAAACCCCTGATCAACCACTCAGTCAATCAGTCAGTGAGTACATACATACATACATACATACATACATACATACATACATACATACATACATACATACATACATACATACATATCCTGGATGAACATGCTGACTTGGCCTATATTACAGAGATCTGGTTGGAGAAAGCAGGGAGTTAGTCTTTCTCAGCTTTGCTTACCTGGGTTCTCTGTGCTACAGCAGGCTAGACATGGGACCAAGGAGGTGGAGTTGTTGTAGACAAGGGATTCTCAACCTGTGGCCCATGGGCCGGATGTGGCCTGTGACACCATTTCATGTGCCCCCCATTGTCTCTACCATACCAGAAAGTGCCATGTGGTGAAGGAAGGGCTTTCTGAGGGAACGTGACCTGGCCCTCGGCTTGAAAAAGTTGAGAACTCCTGCTGTAGACCATCATGATTCTGTTCCCCTCATCAGATGCCCTGTCCCACAGTTTGCTGGGTTTGAGTGTGTGCACCTGTAAATGAATGCCAAGGAGAGAACAAGGATTCTGTTGATGTACTACCCACCCTGCTGCTCAATAGTCTCCCTTCCTGATCTGGCTGAGTTGGTCTCAGGAATGACGGTGGAGTCCTTTAGGCTTGTTGTACTGGGAAATTTCAACATCCACACTGAGGCTACCTTATTAGGAGAGGCTCAGGACTTTATGTCCTTTATGACAACCATGGGTCTGTCCAAGTGGTGTCTGGCCCCAAGCATATTGCAGGGCACACTCTGGACCTAGTCATTCGTGCTGAGCAGGATGGTGGTGATTTGAATGTGGAGGAACTCTCTGCAGTTCCACAGATCACTAACTGTGAGGTTTAGACTTATAGGAACTCTTAACCTTTGCAGGGGTGGGAGACCAATTATGATGATCCAAACCAGGAGACTGATGGGTTAGATTTGTCTCCTGATGGTTCTTGGGGAGAAGTTTCCTGTTGCCTTTGCAAGTAATCTTGTTGAAGCCTTGGTTGACCTCTGGAATGGAGAAACAGCCATGATTGCTCCTAAGCATTCCCTCCCAAAGAGTAAACCCAGACAAGCCCTCCTGGTTTTTATAAGCCTTACCTTGTTTGCGTAATTTTCTTGTGTTGACTAGAATGCCCTTGACTGCTATAAATAAAATGATAATATGTGTGAATGCCAAAACTTATTAATGTCCACCTTGTTTCTCTGTAAGGATCAAAGGGGAAACAATGTCTTGTTTGTTGCTTCAATGAACCTTAATCCATGGTGCTAGCTGACATTTATGACTGACATCTTTCTTATTTGCCAAAACAAGAGTATTAATCATTTTGGGAGATCAAGTTACTTAAAGTAATAAAGACAATCCAATGGTCAGACATGTTATGGGCGAGTTCATACACTGAGGCAAAATTGTGTTTCTTTCTTGTTTAGTGGTTTCCCTCAGCACAAAACAAAATATTTTAGTGCTACTTGACATCAGACATGCAAACAAAGTTGTGCTATCTCCCAGTGGAAGAATTACAAAACAAAAGAGCCTAACAGCTAAATATAGATTGAGGCATCTGATTGTGTCAGAATGGACAATTCTTTCCTCTTAATGGTGCAGTGGCTCATGTGGTTAAGATACTGACTGGGAAGTAGAAGGTCAGCAGTTCAAAACCTGAGTGCTGCATGATGGAATGAGCGCCCGTCTCTCTCCCAGCTTTTGCTAACCTAGCAGTTTGAAAGCAAGAAATTGCAAGATAAATTGGGACTACTTCAGTGGGAAGGTAGACAGCGTTCCGTGCACTTCGGTGTCTAGCCATGCCTACCACATGTCCACAGAAATGTCTACAAACACAGACAGTGCTGGCTCTTCAGCCATATACAGAATGAGCACTGAACCCTAGAGTTGGATATGGCTGGCTTTCGAGCAAGGGTGACCTTTGCCTTTACCTTTAATGGTGCACTGCTTCTGGATATGGAATCAGCAGCTTGTCTAATGATATTCTTAGATCTTATTTCAGAAAACAGGTTGGGTGTGAAAGTTTTGCTTTCCCAGTGGGAATATTGCAAAAACAGAGTCAGTGGTAAGAAAAAAGGAGAAATTATAAATGTTTTTGTTAGTTCAAAAAGGGTCACCTTCGGTGAGGAGGGTGGTATAGAAATTTAAATAAATAAATAAATAAATGAAGCATGATCAAGTAGAAATCAGAACAGTAACATTTCATGAAGAAAATCAAACCAATTGTTATGTCCAAGAATTTTCCCATGCAAAACAAAGTAAAATGCCATTCTTATGAAAGCCATCTAAATAGATACAATCCTGAAAAAAACTAGATAAACTATTTACACAAGATATCTGTGGCATGCAAAATCAAAACCTATGACATGAGCAGACACTGAAAACATGATCTAGATCCACTTAAACTCTCTCCAGCCTGACTTTTAGAACCATGGCTATATGTTTTTGACTAGATGACAGCAAAGTTGACAGATTAAAATGTGATTAAATGAGATTATAGCTACAGTGCAGAGAGATAGACGGCTTGGTCTCATAGGTCTGGATGGGTAGGCTCAGCAGGGCTTCCTCCTAGGTCTTGGAAGGCCTCCTCAGGAGGGTTGGTAGGGAAAAGAATGGGCCAGGGAAAGGGAAAGTTCTTTTCCTTTCAAAAGAGAAAGGGTTCGGGAATTAAGATCTGGCAACGGGATGAAGGGAGGAAAAGGGGCACTTATTTTAGATTGCAATGGCTTTTTGTTCCATTGATATCCTCAAAGTTTCTTGCTTCCTGATTGGTTTTTCCACCTCCTTCCCCAGTTGCTAACCACAAGATGGTTCTTCATTGATGAACAACATGGTGGGACCACAACCTGTGGCAAACGGTTTTCTGTTGTTTTGAGAGGTTGACATAACCCTAGGCACCGTATCTCTATATAGAGAACATCTCAGTTGTATGTGGTAACGCATTTCTACGGGCACTGCATTCTATATCCATCTCCATACTGGCACATTGTTTTCAGCTCAAAGAAGCTGTGTCAGCATCATGAAGTTGTTTTTAGCATTTCATTTTTTTTTCCAGGCAGCTGGCATTTCCTGCCCTATATAGGAACCAGACTTCCATATAGCTTTCATCTTCTTGCCCCTTTTTCTAGTTTTCTTCCCTTTTGAGCTTTCTGTTCTTGACATCTTGGTGTCTTCAAGATAGTACCCGAGTAAAAAGCAGGAAGATGTACCCATACCAACTGTTAGATGTACAGAACTCAAAGAAGGCGTCAACATGTACAGTCTTGCTATGCTTTCCATATACCCATGTACCCACAAAGAGAACTTTAATCCATGCAACCAACAAAATACATTGAGTTTAAATTGGCAAATTGAATCTCTGGTTGCAGGCAAACCACATCAGGTGACATGGATACTAATTTGGCAGTGGAATAAGTTAATCTGGAAGTACAAACTTCTCTAGGTGAATATATTTAATTTCAAGAATCTCTTATTTACATTGTTTATTTACATTGTTGTTGAACAATCTGAGGAGTTCTTTTTCTTTCTGTCAGTCCTTCAAGTAGAAATGACCCAGAACATGCAAAACCCTGTAAAGCAATTTCATGGTTTTGAGTAAATAAACATCAGTCTGCCATCTGAAGAACAAGAATAAAAAAATAACCATTGTGAAATTGGATAAGAGAAAACTGAAAATATTTCTTAAATACTGGGATGTAGTGTCGGAGAACAAATAGGTCAATCTTAGAAGAAATCAACCCTGACTGCTCCTTAGAAGGTCAAAATAGTAAAGATGAAGCTTAAGTACTTTGGACATCAAATGAGAAGAAAGGATTCACTTGAGAAAGCCTTGATGCTGGGAAAGGTGGAGGGCAAAAGATAAAGGGGGTGGCCCAAAATGAGATGGCTAGATGGTATTGTAGAGACAATGGGCACAGAGCTGAGTGAGTTGAGGAGGATGGTGGAGGAAAGAAGTGCCTGTCGGACAGTGGTCCATGGGGGTCGGAAACGACTGTGTGACTGAACAACAACAAGTGTAGAATGAAGACTAAAGTACATTCCATGGTGAATACCGTGGGTTCAGATTATTATTTTTCAATTTAGACCTCATGTATTTGCATATTTGACTAATATCATGTCTCTCACTCCAGACAGGGACTCAAGGAAGCTCACTCTAATATTCAATAGTTTCTCTATTGAATAAATATACACTAAGTTTATTTTAAATCCTTATCTTTTTGATGCAGTTTTTGTTCTTTGGCATCAATGCAGATTTTTTTTTGCCCTTTTTTAACCTCCCTACCCCACAGTAGGGATAAATAAAAACCTCCATCTCCATAAATTGATCCTACTCCAGATGACAGCAATGTGTAAATAGTGATAAGTTGTATTTTTCCATAGCCATTCAGCCATCACAAAACAAACACAAAACAGAACAAACAATTAGAAAGGGGGGTTAGCACCTATTCAACTTCAAGAGAGTTGCTATTACTGTGCTAGAAGAAAAAGAAACCACATTGTTGTGACCAAACTCAACAATGCAGTTAAAATTAATTGGTGAACATCATCAAGTTGACATACAGAGTTATCCATCACATAATGATTTTGTCTAATAACAACAGAGAGAATAAAAATCAGGATATCTCCACCCACCCACCCCAAATTCACAGTCCTATTTAGCCCTCTCAGTAAATATCTCAATACTTCATGGATTAGAGGCCTTGCTTTATGAGCAAAGATTTGGCTCAACTATTGTTGCCTTGTATTTTGAATAAACAGGTGAGTTGTATAAAACATGAGCCAGGTTCCTAACTTTATGTATAACACAGTCACTACACAGTCTGTCAGATAGCAGCCATTTCTTGAACTTTTCATCTAGGATTGTTCATGGCAACAGATTAAACAGGGTGTCATAAATGCATATACACTGTATATTGTTAAAATTATAATATCATTACAATACATAAGTAAATTATAAGGAAAAGTGGGGAAAATTAAATAAATTGGGTCTATTTTCGAGACAGAGTCACAGACATTTTACAACTTGACAGGGAATGTCTATGCACAGCTATACCGCCCTTGCCACGCCGTCTGTAGTTACGGTGTGTGTAGCAGGTGTCTTCAATCCCCAACGCAAAGAAAGTCAAATAGTCTTGGTATGGAAATGAAAACAAAATTTCAGTTGCTGTATTTACAAGTGCAGGCAAATATATACAGTGCAGAAAACATGAACAGAAAACATCAAGCTTATCTTCAGCACACGAACGCAGGAGGGAAAATATGTACAAGGTCAAAGTCTTATCAGAGAGTCTTTCTCCAGCGTTCTCTTTCCTTCCAAACGAAGGCAGCAGGCAAACAAACGGTTTCCAAACCTTGAGAGCAGCCAAGTTTCTTCTCCACAATGTGGTGAGTTTTTGGCAAGGTGGCTCAAACAGTCGTCCAGGACTTCAGACCGATGGTCGCAGCAGTAGCAATGCTAAGCAGAATAAATCCAAGTGGGAGAGAGCAGGCAGGATGGGAAGAAAAGGTCCAAAGTTTTCCCTCTCTTATACATCAGCAACTGCTGATTAAAGTTACACCCTGGTTCCTAAAAGGTATAGTTCCTTATTTTGTCATGTTGCAATCTGATGACCAAGCACAGGCACATGGTCCTATCACAACTGCCAAAACATATCCAATTAATTCTGTTTATGTTACAGAGCTTCACCCTATATCCCTTAGGTGGGTTTCAAACAACCTTAATTGGGCTGTAAGAGAAAGAGCAGAACTTCTCATTTTACTCATGTCACTACTGTATATCCAGACACGAGTCATTCCTGAGATTTATTGAAAGGAATTTCAACTGGACGGGTTGTCATAACTTATTTGTCACACCATAGACAAATAGAAATTAAGGGAGGAAGATCCAGTATCTTAAGATCCTATTCTGGACTGATTTGAACATGCCCTGTTCGTGCTTTCTTTAGAGCAAAATAGAAAGGATTCTTAACACACTATGTATTTATCATAGTATTGAGCTCAACCCTCAGGGCTAAGCTACACAGTATGAGATGATATAGTGGCATGCTGGCTGAAGCAAGCTGGTAAATTTTAATTTGATTTCTACAATATATATTGCTAATAATTAGGTCCATGTGGTTGCAACAGTGAGCATGGTTTGCATAGAAGGTAGTCTGCTTTCCATGTTATTTGTAGGTGACTCATCCTTGGTTCTGCCTGAATTACATCTTTCCTGTAACTAATTTATGGTTGTGGAAACAGCTTACGTGTCACTGCAATGTTAAGTTTGATCACAGTACAGTAATACCTCAGATAACATTAGTATCGAATAACACTAAAATCGCATAACATTAAGCAATCTGGGGGGAAGAATTGCATCGGATAACATTAAGATCCTATGGGATGCATCAGATAACAACTGCTAAAGCCTGTGTGGTTACAATGTATCTCTATGGATCCCATAGGATTTTAACATGCATCGGATAACACTAAAAATCGTATAACACCAAGACTTGTGGAACCAGGTTTTAGTGTTATCTGAGGTTTTACTGTATCTCCTTCTAGGACAGTAATAGCAACACTCTTGAAGTTGGATAGGTACTAAGCCCCCATTCTAAATTGTTTATTGGTAGTAAAGGTAAAGGTTGCCCTTGCTCAAAAGCAAGTCATAGCCAATTAGGGTTCAGTACTCATCTTTGTTTATAGCCAAAGAACCAGCACTGTCTGCATTTGCAGACATTTCCGTGGACATGTGGCAGGTGTGACTAGACACCGGAGTGCACAGAATACTGTTTACCTTTCCACTGAAGTGGTCCCTATTTATCTACTTGCAATTTCTTGCTTTCAAACTGCTAGGTTGGCAGGAGCTGGGACAGAAATGGGAGCTTACTTCATCATTCAGCACTCGGGTCTTGAACTGCTGACCTGCCAAACTTCCAGTCATCAAGTTCAGCCTCTTAACCACTAAGTCACTTCAGTCCCTCTGTTTATTGGTACACTTGTTTAAAAATGCTGTCATTGTGTTATCAGAATCTGAATAGGTTAATTGTGTAAAATAGCTAGTCATAAGCAACACTAAATAGAAGCTAGTTCCTTCCATATTTCTGAAGCCAATAAAAAAGACATCCCTTTCCCTTCCATTTTAAGTATGGAAGCTGACTGTACAGGCAGTTGAATCTTTCCTTAAATCTGTCAGTGGGACAGCATGTTCCACCACACCCAAAAGTGCAGTGGAGACCCTGTGGACACTCACCACAGAAGGAGGAAGGTATGGGGACTCACACTGAATGCTGAGGAGGCCGCTGCTCACAGTATTTTCTTGCTTAAGATAGATGTCCCATTTTACTTTAAGGAAGGAAAAAGCAGGAACACATTTTATTCAAGGGGCCAGGTGACCTGTATGCCTGCTATCCAGATTCTCACAGTAGATAGGCAAATTCAAAGCCCCTGATTGCCCTACTTTAACTTTACATCCATGGACTAAAGAAACATTTATCCAGTCAGTTTAAACCAAACTTCAGAGTATTTGAAGAAAGAGAGAAATACTAGGTTGGTCAAAATATGGTTAAATATTTTTCTCGCCATCACCCCTACCGAAACCCACCCTTTGTGTGCACAGAGATGTGTGTGGAGAAACCAGGTGGCAGAAACAAAATTAAATTCATGACAGAAAAACAACAAAGGCCAATATTGAGATATATCCATTGATTTCCAGTCAGAAGCCTCCTGGAAGGGGCAGAGAACCTGACACCTTTTTTTCTAAACAAGTTTCAAAGTGGTCTATTAAAACTGACTAGGACATAATAAAGACACACAAAATAAACTGCAATTCTAACCATGTCTGATTGTCTCTAAGAAGCTTGACATGTTGTTTCCAGATAGTTAGAATAAGGAGACAGAAGTTTTAAGCAAGGATGCTTTACTCTGTGCATAATTTCATTCTTTGGGTTTCTCTGAGAAAATGTAAAATGAAAGCCTATTTTTTAAATGCAATTAGCAGTAGTTTTCTCTGTTCCTGTCTTAAAATTGGGGCTCCACCAGGGCATCCAAGTAGCAGGCATTGGACTAAATATTTGGACTTTCTGATCATGTGACCACCACTCTTTAAAAGGGGAGTTTTCTGAAAAGACTTTAACACCCAACTTCCTAAGCAAGGGATGATCTGTTGCTTATGTGGCAGTTCCAGGACATTTTCCTCAAAGTATTCCAACATGAATCTAACTAGGCCTCTTTTTCTAAATTTTACTGGGAGATGGAGGAGACATCTTCATCTTCTATTTGTAACTCTTTGCTTTCCCACAGTTCATTCTAACTCTTGCCCTAATAACAAAGAAAATCTGTAAATGAAGGTGAATTACCATCGTTTTTTATTGGTAATGCTAGCATTGTTCCTTGGAAGGGCCGAGGATGTCAATGCTGCTCCATCTTACACAATTTTGTGTTAGTATAATACAGTATAATGAAAGCAAAAGTGGATCCAACAATGTACAAATGTACACATGGTTCATTTAGTAGTATCCCCCCCTCAAAAAAAACCCTCCAGGGTAAATTGGGTCATAATCTGTATGTCCTTATGTGTGCTACTTTGAATGTCAGTTGAAGGGAAACAACACTACGATTGTCCGCATATTATCCGCTTATTGGCTTCCTTTTTGGCCTGAACTACCTGTGCTCTTCTTAGATTCTTATTGGTATGTGCTGCAAATT
This sequence comes from Furcifer pardalis, assembly GCA_030440675.1. Lineage (NCBI taxonomy): Eukaryota > Metazoa > Chordata > Lepidosauria > Squamata > Chamaeleonidae > Furcifer > Furcifer pardalis. Next base: position 262,711,607 of record CP126890.1, read on the forward strand.
TTGGAAGCTCAGTGGTATGTTGATACTAGTATAAAATTGCAAAGTGAGATGGGTTATATGTACTGATGAATAAGTGATGAAAGAGTTGCTTGCAATTAAAGACCTAGAAATTCCTCAGAGAATTCAAATAAATCTTCTTCTGTGGAAGAGAGGAGAGGATACCACGAACTGGACAAATATATTTTGCAGTATGTCTTTTAGCAGTTCTGTTCATAGTTCTTAACATGGTATTTTGAATTTTTCTTCTTCTTTAAATGTTATATCCAATTCTAAATATTGGCTATTCTCATGGTGATCAGCCATGGAGACTGTCCTGAGAATATAAAGCAGTGGCTTTTCATCTGCCTTCTGCATCACAGCATGACACCTGTACCAATGGTCCAGTTCTGCAAGTCACTTTCTGGTTCTGAGCCTTTTGGCATGCAAAGTCCTAATCATCCCCAGGCCAGTATTGATGAAGCTGCTGTTCTCCATCAAGATGGATTCAAGTGGGATTTAATCCATTTGGTAACCATCACCTTTCCCTGTGGATTTTTCCACCCAAGGGTATTACTCCTCAGGATTGTCAGGTTAGTTAACCACCATCTGACACTCAGCTTTGAGGGGCTGGCAGTAGGGTGTAATCCAGACAGAATATTTATATGCTTGCTATTCTGGTAGGGTACAGCTTGATTACAGGGAATGTGGTGGCTTAATGGTTAAGATGCTAAACTTTGACAACTGGAAGGTAGGCAGGTCAGCAGTTTGAGACCCAAGTGCTGCATGATGAAGTAAGCTCCCATCTCTGTCCCATCCCCTGCTGACCTAGCAGTTTGGAAGCAAGACATTCGAAGGAGATAAATAGGTACTGTTTTGGTAGGAAGGTATCAGCATTCCATGTGCTCTGGTGTCTAGACATGCCTACTACATGACCACGGAAATGTCTGCAGACGCAGACAGCAGTCGCTTTTTGTTAGTAAACAGAAATGAGCTCCATACCCTAGAGTCAAAAACAACTGGCTTTGGAGCAAGGGCAACCTTTACCTTTAATTTCTTGAATATCAAATAGGACTACAATTGCATTGGTTTTGCTACGTTCTAAATCGATAGAAAGACTGAGTAATACAGTACATGGCACACAACGGAAACATGCAGTAATTTGCCAAAATGCAGGACATTTCAAACCACCCATCATGGGACATTTATTTTGCATTCATTTCTGAACTGCTGCATTCTTCTCTGTATGTGCATGCAATGATACCAATTGTGCTTCTGGGTTTGCACTGTAACATTTGCAGGATTCTCCACAGCCTGAACATCCATCCAAATCCTTCCAATTACGTATAAGGCTAGGATAGTTCAGTGTTTCATTTGCTGTCATGCCGAAGAACTGTTGCAGTGTTATAACAGCTAATTACCATTTTAAAAAGATACCTGCTGGTGGGTTTGCGGCACTGGCGATGGGAAAAAACAGAAACCCATACAGGGGACTGTGGTGGCTTAGTAGTTAAGACGCTGAACCTGATGACTGGAAGGTCAGCAGTTTGAAACCCGAGTACTACATGACGGAGTGAGCTCCCGTCTTTGTCCCAGCTCCTGCCAACCTAGCAGTTCGAAAGGAAGAAATTGCAAGTAGATAAACAGTGGAAAGATAAACAGCATTCCGTGCAATCTAGTGTCTATTCATGCCTACCACATGCCCACGGAAACATCTGCAAACACAGACAGTGCTGGCTCTTTGGCTATAAACAGAGATGAGCACTGAACCCTAGAGACGGATATGATTGGCTTTTGAGCAGCAGCAACCTTTACAGGGGACCAGAGGGAAAAGGGGAAATCTGGAGGTTACTTGGTAGCAGTGACTGCTGGGTAAAAAAAAACCAAACCCTGTTTGAGCAAGGTTTCAGAAAGGAAACACAAACCACCATAAGCACCATGAAATCTTAACCTGATTTTTTTTAAAAAAAAAATCCAATTGGAAACCTGAATCTTTGACAGTCAACACCCCCCCCCCCGGAGAATGCCCTTAAGCGCTATGGGATGGTATAGAGGTGTAATTGTTATTTTCTTTTTGGGATCCTTCTGAAATTTAATACAACTGTGTTGCTGTGCTGATGATCACCTTTAATATGCTAAATAACATGAATCAGAGCTTTGGAAAAAATGTTTTGACAGCAAAAGCCAAACACCCCTAGCCAGCAGTGCATTATGTAATCTGAGGAGAATGCTGAAAGTCATTATTGAAAAGGATAACTATCTGTGTTCAGAGCTTGGGTAGCTGAAGAACAATCTTCTTCCCTCTCAGCCACAGAAATCACATTCAAATACCTCCAGTGGAGCCATTCTCTTTCTGCCTTCTGCAGTTAGGTGAGTGCTAATTGACACTTCTGATAGAATAATTTCACCAGGAACAATCACGATACCCCTAAATCAGTGGCATAGTGGTGTAAGAAAGTGGGGCAAAGCTCTATCATTTCCCCCACCACACCAGCTTGGTTTAATAAATTAGGCATTACACTATGACAGTGAGAAGGAACAGATGGGCCTAAATCCAATTACTAGTCTCAACTACAGCAGGCATGTTGAATCAATTTCTGAATGTTACATCAACTCCCACTGATTCAATGGATCTGCCATAGCTGTGAAAAACAAATGGATTTAGGCCCTGTATTAATTTGGTTTATTTTCTGCTTTCCTCCCAAGAACTCTAGGCAGCTTATAATAAACTGGTACAAATATGTTTGAAGCTTAAAATGATGGCATCAGCGGTCATGGTCACACATTAGAATTTGGAAGATATAAGTAACTTTGGGTTTGTCTACACTGGCCCTTCCAGGATAGTGTGAAATGACTTTTTAAAAGGTGCTCGGAGTTGGGAGGAGAGCAGAAAGCTGTTGGACATGATTCCTGTGTCCAGGCAACGTTTTTCTCCTTCAATCGGGTGAGCTTCTTGACCACTAAACTCAGATTTCCATTATTCTGAGGTCCATAAAATATTTTTAATATTCTCGTTCTGTATTTTATTCTTCAAAAAAAAATTATTGGGAGTAATTCGGTACATACAGATTTACAAGTGTGCACTCTTCATCCCCCAGTTCGCCTTTCAGGATCAAATATCTTCCCTCATCATCCTTAATGCACTGATCTACAGAAAATCCTACTCTTTTAGAAATGAGAATAGCCACTCCTCTCACTTTTGATATTCTGAATGCTTTTTCATATACAGTAAAACCTCTGATAACACTAAAACTTGGTTCCACAAGTCTTGGTGTTATCCGATTTTTAGTGTTATCCGATGCATATTAAAATCCTATGGGATAGATCGGATAACGTTAAAACTCCATAGAGATACATTGTAACCGCACAGGCTTTAGCGGTTGTTATCCGATGCATCCCATAGGACCTTAACGTTATTTGATGCAATTCTCCACCCCAGATTACTTAACATCATGCGATTTTAGCATTATCCGAGGTAAACGTTATCTGAGGTATTATGGTACTGTATATCTATCCCATCTAGGTACAAATTATTTCTTTGATCTGATTTCTTATGCGTTTCCTGAAGAAATATGATATCTGGTTTCTCCTTCTTAGCGCATTTTCTATCCTCTTCCTCTTTATCTGAGAGCCAGTGCCCTTTACATTCCAAGTTACAATTTTTATTATTTTTGACATTGTTACAACAATTTAAACAGGTTATCACTTACTGGTGCAACCCTTGACCACACTCACCCAAACCCTACTCCCACCAAAAAATAAAAAAAGAAAAAGAAAAATTAAACTTAGTTCCCCCTGCCTTCTAAGAAGGTCACTTCCAAGTGTTGGGGAGTAGGGGGAAATGGACTTCCGATGGTGGACTTCCCTCCTTTCGATGAAAAATAAAATAAAATAAAGGGAGGAGTTGGAACACATAACTAGGCAGGCCCCCAGTTTAACCGGCATTTATATCTATTAATCCACCTTTTTCACTCCTTTTCATGCTCTCATGTGTCCACTCAGCCTGCCATCTTTATTGGAAGTCGCAATTTCTTGCTTTTGAACTGCTAGGTTGGCAGGCGCTGGGACAAAGATGGCCACTCATTCCTCCATGCAGTACTTGGGTCTTGAACTGCCAACTTGCCGACCTTCCAGCTAACAAGACGAGCTTCTTAACTACTGAGCCACTGCAGTCTCAATTAGTAGTAGTCACTAGAGGGAAACAGAAGGAATGCCAGCTGGCCTATTAGCAAAGACAATTTTGTTGTTAATAGTAATAACTGCATGCCATCAAGTCAATTCCAACTTACAATGAACTTATTTAGGGTGTTCCAGATACAGGGCATCCCAAAGTGGTTTGCCACTCATTTCTTCTGGAGATACCCTGTGACTGTGAAGTCTGCCCAAAGTTTCACATGTTGTTTCATTTCCTGGGAGGCATAGTTGGCAGTTGAACTTCCAAACTCTGGCTCAACAGCCAGATAGCTAACTCATTAAGCTATTTATTGCTGTCAAAGGGTGACTCTATGAATCAATAATCCCCAAAAGATCTCATTATTAACAGCTCTGCTCTCAGGTCTTGCAAACAAAAGAATGTTCTCACGTCTTCCTTTCTTCCTTCAACTCTTTCTAGCGTTGCTGTCTTTTGAGTCCTGTTTTCTCACAGATTATGCAAGATACAATGGCCTCAGTTTATTCATTTTTGCTTCTAGTGTCTTCCTGGCAGCCATAAATTTTTCTCCTGTATCAACCAATTAAATGAACAATGGGAGCAAGAGAAAAGCAAACAGTAGCACAATATGTTCCTTTTTGAGGATAAAAAAAGTGTGATGGAATTCTTTCAATGGTTACATCTAGAACAGGGATGCCCAAACTTTTCAGGCTGTGGGCCGGTCACATAGTTCAACAGGCCAGTCATATGATTCCTCCCACTGGAAGTGGAAGTAAAATGTACCTTGTAATCTGTTTTGCAACAGCATGAGATAGATTTTAAGCTGCCACTTTCTCTGCTTAAACCAGGGGTGACCAAACTATGGCCTGTAGGCCATATCTGGGCCCCAATGCCAATTTATCTGACCCTCATTGCTCCTGGAAGTGGAAGTAAAACATGCCTGTATGGGCACATTTTACTTCTGTTTTCGGGAGCAACAAGGGTGGTGCGGGCTGGATGAATTGGCATTGGGGGCTGGATCTGGCCCATGGGCTGTAGTTTGGGCATCCTGATCTAGAATCTCAAATACCCATCCTAACAGTCCTTGTTGCTGTATGAAAATCTTTTCATTTCAATAGGCATTCAACCTATCAGAATGTTGATATTTTTATAATAATTTTATGCTCTTGCAAAATAATTTGTAGTCCCTTCATTCTTATCTGTTTTAATGAATTTATTATCTGAATTCGTAGTTGAAATGATTGCTTTATTGAATTGCTGTAAGCATCCCTGAGCATTTCATTTGCAACGGAAAGTGTGTGATAAAAATATCTTGCAAATCAAATATCTCTATTAGTCATGGGTCACAATGATCTGATTGTCATGATCACACTTCTACATGACTTAGGGCTCCGCTGTGCAACTGTAATTCATATATAAAGCTAGGGTTTGTTTAAAGTTTCCACTGAACTGGTGAGTAACTTTGTATAGCGTATAGCTGGTACCCTGAAAAAATACCAGCCTAGTGGCAGCCTAGTGACTGTTTCAGGCAGATCAGATCAGTCAATTTTCCAATCTGTCGTGATCAACCACTTATAAAAGCTAGAAAACTAGCTTAGTAATTCAATATACATTTAGTGGAATCTTCCATTGTAGTATTTAAAAAGGGGTAATTTGTGGCTACACCATATACTGCCCTAATCCCAAAATGAATTTGTGTCCTGCTTTTATTGTAATAGCATGTTTTGAGCATATAGGTGGCTAAAATATAGAGAGTTGGGAACCAATGTTGATCTTTGTAAAATGTCCAGGCCTCATAAGACTTGTGTAGAAATTGAAAATCAGGAATGGATTTCCTCAACCTGTTGTCCTCTATATGTGTTGGTTTACTGTTCCCATGAGCCTAGGTAGGTGGTCATTTTGGCTGAGGATGTTAGGAGCCATTGCCCAAAACAGCTGGAAAGCAGCCATTCAGGTGAGGCCTGAAAGTAAGCTTCTCTAAAACTTTATTGCAGTAAAGAGTGTTTAGAAATTAGTTATTCACTATAATCTGTGAAATAAGTGAACAATATTCATTTACTGGTTGCTGTCAGTTCTAGTCTGCTATGCAACACCTGTGATGACAAAGTTTAATTGATCATATATTCATCAATAACTAACAAATGTTATGCCTGATATTAAATGCAATTATATTAAGATGTTTGTCTGTAAGGTTGTAAGCTTTGCAAGAGCATAGCTTTGCCAGTAAACATTGAACAATGTTGATACTACCAGGAATAGAAAAGAATAATCATCTTCAGATGTCTAAGGACAGTGTCAGGGAAAAGAGAAACTTTAGGGCAGGGTTGCCTAAACATTTTGGGCCGTGGGCTGGTCAAGTGGTTCAGGGAGCTGGTCACTATTTATTTTATTTATTTGTTCCAACTTGTTATCCCGTCCCAATCGGGTAATCCCAACTCTGGGTGGCTTACAAAACAGGAATAAAAATACATAATTTAAAACCATCATTATCAAAATTCACTTCACTATTAACAATTAAAAATATGAGTTACTACAATATTAAAAAATTAGGCTAAAAAGGAATTGAACATTTTCAGATTATGAAATTACAGAATTATAAAAAAGCCAGGGCAGGAGTAAGGAGGCAGGAGAAGAGGGTGGCTGTCTCATCTGATCAGCCACCCAACATGAGATCCAGCATTCTTTGATCCCCAAATTTGTCCTGCCAGCCAGGTTTTAAGGCCCTTCCGGAAGGGCAGGAGCTCTGTCTGTTGTCGTAGCTCAATTGGCAGGAGGTTCCACAGGGCCGGGGCGGTCACGGAGAAGGCCCTCCTCCTAGTGCTAGAGAGGCGTGCCTCTCTAGCTGATGGAATTACAAGAGAGCCTCTCCGATCTGCCCCGGTGGGACAGACAAACGTTCTTGGGGTGACACGATCTCTAAGGTATCCTGGCCCACTACCATATAGGGCTTTAAAGGTAATGACCAGCACCTTGAATTGCACCCGGAGACAGACTGGCAGCCAGTGCAGCTGCCGAAGCAGTGGTGAGGCACGAGTATAACGCCCGCGCCCCATCACTACCCGAGCAGCCGCATTCTGGGCCAGCTGAAGTCTCCGAATGGTCATCAAGGGCAGCCCCATGTAGAGCACATTACAGTAATTCATCTGGCCCATGAAGCCAGATGAATTGGCGTTGGGGGCCAGATCCGGCCCCCAGGCCGTAGTTTGGGCACCCTTGCTGTAGGGTATGCTCTCAGAAAGCAGAATTCAAAGATGAAAGAGTATAAAAACATGCCTGTCCTGCATGCCTTTGCCTTTGAAATGCTCTCTCTGAATATCTCTTTGTATTGTGCGATAGATTGATTGTAACCTAAATAGAGAAAATCTGTTGGAGAACAGCTGTCATTATTGATACTTAAAATTGATACTTAAAATAATCTTCCTACAGTTTTGGTCCTGTGAGACTCATTTTCCTGCTGCATTTGTGAAGGAACTGCACCAGATGTTGAGGTTCCTTCTCTGAACGAAATTGAGCCCCACTTTTGGCTCCTGCATTGGCTGGTGTTCCTCCATCTGCTATCAGCTAACACAAGCTATCAGCTAGAGGACACTTGACTTTCAAAGGCTTGGATTGAATTAGGTTCTTGTTTGTTTAGATTCCAATGAACATCAAGTGACCCAATCAATTATTAGAGAACAAATGAAATTTCCTTGCCTTTTCCAACTCCTATTTCTCCAGGCCTATCTACATTCTTGTTTGCTCTTTTCTTAAAATGTTTTGTGGTATGTGTGGAGAATTGAAAGTGGCACTTGCATAAGTTGACAAACGTGACCAATTCTGTGTGTGACTCAAGAGTGGATGTTATCCAGTGAATAGCCTGTTCTCTTTCTTTTCAACTAGCGTATTATTTGTCCTGCAGCTGTAAGCTTTGGATTATTCACTAGGTCATTGTTGTTCTGTTACTGTTACGTACATTGTTTTTATACGTTGCCTGGTCTTTTTTTAGTTTTCTCACTTGTTTTCTTCTCCTTTAAGAGCCCTTAAAATGTACTTTTCCTTGTGTAGCAGGATCTTGGTTCTGATCTCCAGACAAATTTGTGGACACAGTTCTCCTTACTTTTACATTTATTAGATTTAGAGGCCAGAACCCTCAGGTTTTGGACAGTTTGTTACATTTAGCAGTTTATGGCAGTTTGGTGCAGGGGTGCCCAAACTATTATGACCCAGATCCGGCCCCTGGGTCATAGTAACCAGCTCCATGAACCACAAGACTGGCCCATGGCCCGAAACGTTTGAACACCCCAGCTTTGTGGTTAAGATGCTGAACTTGATGACTGGAAGTGCTGCACAACAGAGCGAGCTCCCATCATCTATCCCAGCTCTTGCCAACCTAGCAGTGTGAAAGCAAGAAAATGCAAGAAGATACATAGGTACTACTTTGGTGGGAAGGTAACAGCATTCCATATGCTCCAGTGTCTAGTCATGCCTGCCACATGGAAATGTCTGTAGACACAGACAGTGCTGGCTCTTGAGCTGTAAACAGAGATAAGGACTGCACCTAGAGCTGGATATGACTGGCTTTAGAACAAGGGCGACTTTTACCTTTGTTAAGTAAATTATATCTATATTTAATATTTTTTTAAATTTTGTGCTCTGTATTTTTTTGTATTATTAAAAGGAAAAATAAAGCAATGAAAACTGAAAGGGATATTGACAAAAGTCACTCTAAGGTATATTTCTCAAAGTAAAGAAAAGAACAGACAGATCCAAGCAGTCTGTTTCTATTACAGAATCATAATTTCCCTTGAATTCAGTGCAGTTAGAAATCCAATCTGAACACCCAGAAGAAGAAGTGAAAGGGAAAGATGAAGATAACTGAGAGGTCAGTGGTATCAATGGAAGGAAAACAATTCCTCTGCAGAGGGTTGCATACTGAGAATGAATTCTCTCATTTATTGGGAGTAGATTACAGTTATATTCTCCTGATCCGCAGTTGTAAACATCTGAAATATCTACTGGATGCTTGAAATCCAAGCAACAGCAGATTGATAAAGTCTAGACAGAATTATTTGAACTTGGGAGATATATTTAATAGTGATATTAGTGTTGATTAAAATTGTACTTAAATTGATATAAACATTTTTAAATATCATATTTGATTACACTGATTGAACTGTTGATTGGTTAGTCAAATTACTGTTCAAGATTATGAAAGAGTATATTTTCATTATTTTGATTTTAGACTTATTAGGTAATTTAGGCTTACGTCTGTAGCTAACAATTGTTGGCTTGCTGGGCCTGTTGCAACTTCACTAGAGCATCTTTTGTCATATCATTTCAGGGTGACTCAGGATGGTCTTCATGACTGCCGTAATGGTTCTGTGGCACAAGGCCACACCGTACTTTGCCCAATCCTAACAATCCCATACTTTGGCCTATTATGACCTCTCATGACATGGATGCAGGGTTGGACTTTGAGAGGCTCCTGCAGGTGTACATACTGTATTCTAAATCAGGAGTTCTCAACCTTTTTAAGCCAGGGGGCGGGGGATGCTCCCTCAGACAGCTTTGGGAGCTGGACAGCCATTTTGCCCTTCCTCCACCACATGGCACTTCCTGGTGTGGTGGAGGCAGTGGGGAGGGGGGGGGTGTTACATGAAATAGTGCTGTGGGCTGTATCCAGCCCGTGGGCTGCAGGTTGATAATCCCTGTCCTAAATGTAGCCTTTCTGCACAACTGCTTAATCACCTCCTTTAAAATCAGTTATACATTTAAGTATTATATTCAGCTCTTTAAATAAACACTCCAGTTTATGCATGTGGAACCTAGAGCTTCTGCATTCACAATTCAAAATGTCGGGAAATGACCCAATATTGCTGCAACATTGCCGGCAGAAAAAAAGATGTTAAGCTATACATCGCAAAGGCCAGCCTGAATGTTGACAACACCAATGGCAGCAGTCAAGATGGCCTACAGGATACCCTCTTGTGCTCATTAACCTTCATATAGAAGCACCAAGCAAGGGAACAACCCAGAAGCTGACTTCTGTCATGGCTGTTATCCCATCCCTCTGTAGGGAGTCAGCAATTGCTATCACAATCAATTTCTTCCATCTTCATCGGCCTCTGCAGCCAACTCTATACTCATTGGAGCCTGTGGTTGCTGTTTCCTCCATTTGGAATCCTGCAAATGCTGTCCACGGTCCCAACATGTATGTATCACTGTCCATAGGGAGAGCCTGATATCAGTTATGTAGCTTCAAGGACAGAGCATGCTTCCTGTTTCTCTGTGTCACATTCTTCCAAATGCTTGACTCCTGGCAGTATACTTTTTTCTCTCCTAGAGGTGTTCCTGCTTGCTTGTTGTTTCAAGAAAGTCTGCTGTGCTTTATCTAGAACAGGGGTGCCCAAACTTCTTCCCAGGGGCCAGATGCGGCCCCTGACACCATCCAGCCTGTGAAACCCTCGTCACTCCTGGAAGCAGAAGTAAAACACACATTTTATTTCCACTTCCAGGAGCAATGAGGGCTTCGCAGGCCGGATTGAATTGGTGTCAAGGGCTGCACCTGGCCCCTGGGCCTTAGTGACCAGCTTCCTGAACCACTTGATCGCCCTGTGGCCCAAAAAGTTTGGGCACCCCTGTTCTAGAAGTACTTCATCTTTCTTGATAGACGAAAGACTGGGCAGGTGGCACTCAAGCTGGACTATCTTCTCTTCCAGGAGGCAACCAGCTTGCATGAACTGCAAGTGCAGCTTGCTACATTCTCAGGCAGGAAGATGAACATGCCACAGATGTTGCAGGTCACTGCAGCAGTTTCCTCATCATCCATTCCTTTTCCTCCTAGGAAAGCAGTGACTCAGCAATCTGGTTCTCAATCTGCTTTACTTGAATGCAAAATCCCCCAGTTTGCTCTGTTCATGAATTCACAAGGTGTAACAGTTTTGACTACAGAATCTTTGCTAAAATGACATGCACAGAACATCCCTTTGCATCTTCTTTTTCAAAAGTTTAAAAATATAAGAGAAAAATGCCGATAATCATTTTTTTTGAAGTTTTATTATAGCCTGGATTGCAGTTTAGAGCTGGAGTGACTGAAACAGACTATTCTGGCTAGGATGACTATCTGTCTATTCAGCACTAACCAATTATTCCTTCCCACCTTTGAACTCAAAAGAGAATCCCACCTCTCTCCACTCTGTTTTCACCTCTCTTTCTTTGGTTGGGGTCAGTTTTGCTGATATTCACTTGGTTGCTAGCATTAATGCAGTAAAGAAAGAAGCATGCACATGCCTGTAATTTCAAGTAACTGTAAGTAAAGAAACATTTTTATTCTTTCTCTTACAAATGTCTCAGAGTAAATTATTGAGACTTTAAGTGCAAGTTAACAGGAAGGGGTGGATTCTGGGAGACTTCCTCTGTGTCGGCTCTGTACTTCTACAATGCAACTAGAGGGAATTTTACTACAGATTCAAAATTCTGCAACATTTCAAGCCTGAACCCTTCTGCTTTTGAGAAATTCCATTGGTTTCATAAATAACTTTTTCCATAACTTTAGCTTGATGAGGACTGTTTTTATTAGATATATAAATATATTAGTTACATAGAAATATACTACATATAATATACATATTGCATTTACCCTTTAGAAACGCTATACCAATATATATAGCCTTAGATATCCTAGCCTACAATATTCCTGGGTATGCTATACTTATGACAATAGTCTCTTATACTTATGTTAGCCTTATACCAGTGGTGGGATGTCAAAAATTTTACTATCCCACCATGATGTCATCACAGTGTGGGCGGAGCTAACATCATGATGTCATGTCATGGGCGGGGCCAAAGAAAAAAATACAAAATAATAAAAATAGGGAGCTTCAGCCTATAGGGAGCTTCAGGCTAGCAGCTTCTCTTCCTCCTCCCCGTTTGGGAGGACAACAAGGAGGCCGTGTATATGTGCCAAGCACTAGGCATGCATGCACACCAAGTGCTTGGCATGCATGCGCAGTGGGGGAACCAGTGAAAAGGTAAGCCCTGAAGGTGGTTCCCCCCAAAAGCTGCTACAGGTTCTCTGGGACACTGGGAAAAGTTACTACCGGTTCTGGAGAACTGGTGAGAACCTGTTACATACCATCACTGCCTTATACACATAAGCATATAGTAGTTATGTTATTCTTGTATGTAATCCACTTAACACTAGTCTTTATTCTTTATGCTTTGCTTAGTAGATTCATATGTTGTTTATTACGTTCATTTATTTTTTGTTTAGTAGAATTCTACACCAATATTCTTGGAGATACTATGATATCTTTAAGGATACTATATATATAATGTTAGTAATATAAGTTAGAATAGTAATGTAAAAAATGTAACATTCAATAGTAAGATGTAGAAATCAATAGCCCTTTTGTGCTTTTTAGCCTTGAGTCCAGACACCAAAAGATAAGATCTGTTCTTGGAATGTTTTCATAAGAAGTGTTACCCATCTTCTCACCAAACCCACGCTTAACCCTTTTACAGCTTTATGGAACTAAAAATGAAGTAGGCAACCCAGACGTACTGGCCTTGGAGTTTGTCCAAGGCTGGGACTATATCTCCCATCACTTGGGATGACCCAAGCAATCTTAAAACTTTCATTCCTACTTTTGGTTCTTGTGACATCCGAGGGGCAATCAAAAATCCGAGAGAACCAATCAGAAAAGAGAACAGTTATCAGAACTTTTGTACCTTTCAGGTAAAAATGAACATGAATATACACTATTTTCTTGTTACTTTGACATCTTTTGGATCTGGGAGAGAAGGTTTTTTGGGGAGAAATGGAGGGAAAAGTGTATAAAAACTGTAGACCATCTTTGTATCGGCGCAGCATTGTTGACAAGCATCCGAGGCTTGTGAGAGTGTGTGCCAAAAGGACCTTTAATATCAATCAATAATAAACTTTCCAGATTTGAAATAACCTTCTCTTTTTTGTTTTGTAACTCAATTGGACTATAAGAGTTCAAAAGAGCAGAGAAGAGCCCTCTACAATTGGCTTACAAGCGGACAGCTGAGGCAAGTTAAAACGGGAACTCATAGATACCTGGAACACTTCCAGGAGCATTGGGTATAAGCACCTGGAAACTTAAATGTCCTTATCTAGGAATAACTGAGTATTAGTGTCTAGAATCCAAATTTACTGCATCCAAACTCATTGGATATAAGTATCTGGAAATATATACTTTCAGTCCCACAGCAAGCTCACTGTAAGACTTAAAAGTATGCTTTGTTTTTTTAATATGTAATCTACTAAAACAAGCCCATTGAAATAAATCACGTACCCTAAGAAGTTGTATAGTGGGGGCAGGCAACCCATAGCTCTCCAGATGTTTTTGCATAGCAACTCCTTCATCGGTTGGTGTTGGCTACGCAGGCTGGTGCTACTAGAATTGCAAACTAGTAACATCTACTGACCCACAAGTTGCCCATTCTGGATTATGGTTTTAGACAAGGGTACCATATTGTGTAATAGACGTAAGTGGGGGATTGGATGCATTGATGTTTTTAAATGAGAACAGATTTGCAATTTGACATTTACGTTTGCAAATTCATGGCTTGCAGACAATAAAAACACCAGAGATTTTCCTTTTCTTGCATTTATCAATTGGTTTTGACTGTATCCCTCAATTCTACTACAAATAGCACTTAAAAAGAAAGGGAGAGAAAACAGAGAATTACAGTAAAAATGGTAGCCTTAGGACATGATCTTAATCAATATGTTTCTTGAGACTATACTGAAGTGTTTATTGGTCCTAAATCAAGAACTAGGAATCACATAATACAGATCGATAGTTTACCTTTCAGTGAACCAGATTTTCAACTGCAAATTGACACCAGAATAAATGGTGTCTTTGAAGATGTCATAATTCTGCAGTTGTGGTCATTATAATCATCATACTGAAAGCAAGAGAGAAGTGGTAAGGACTTTTGGTGAACTGGCCAGTTTAGCAAATGCTTTAATGACTCATCCTTTGATCTTTGGCTTAGTCTTCCACTACCTGGATGACATATGCCTGACTTATGCTCTGACTACTATTCCTTTGAACACTTTTCCATTCAGCATTTCACAGATGGGAACAGGAATACTGTAATATTCTTGTAAAATTCCTATTTTCACTTTTAGCATTATAGCCCTCCCTCCCCAATTATTGCTTTGAATTGTTTTCCACTCATGGCTGACTGTATTTGTTTATTTGCCAATTCTTATTCAGTGTCTAGGCCAGGAGTGAAACTACCAAAGTGAAGCCACCTTTTGGTGAGTTCATTCTGCAGTTCCTTTTGCCTGACCTAGTGGGAGAAATATTAGCGGGCAACACAAAGTCACTGTTATCAGGATACTTTATGCCCAATTATGGTTGAAAAAAAAAAACACCACAATCTTTGAGGGGGCTCTTTCTGTATACCTCACATTAGCCAATAGCCTACCAAATTCTGGCAATTGCAGCAAAATGTGTTAGTAAACCTAACATGTTACTTAGCATAAAATTAAAAAAGCTGAAAAAGTCTCTTCGCTTGTAATTTATAATGTAAGACTGACCCAAAACATTTTGTTACTTAAAGCAACTTTTCCAAGAAACTATTGGAAAATTACAATCCTGCATACTTCTTCTTCAGCTGCATGCTTCTTCTTCAGCTGTGGGTGTCTGTGGGAACCATACTCTGTTCCTGCTACTAAGAGTTTTGTTCACACCTCATATTCCTTGAGGTCATTGCTTCCTTCCTTCCTTTTCCTTCCTTCCTTCCCTCCTCCTCCCCTTTCCTGCTTCTGGTAATGATTTAATGAGATGGCCTTTCCCCATTCCCCCTCCCCCCTTGTTAGCAAAAACTCTAACAGATCCATAAGTTTGCATTGCCAAATATACCAGATACTGTTATATCATTTGCAAGACCTGAGCCCAACACAAATCAATTAGAGAAAGCATGTAGCCCAATTATAACTTTTGGAGGATGTTGTTATGGTCAATCAATGATTAAGAAAAATCCCAGTCTCATGGAATACTTCTAATAAATGTGAATGTTTTGAAGAAATGTGTCTAGTTATAAATATTCAAGAAGGAGAAAATAGGCTTATTTATTAGATAAATTATTAACAGTGAATATTTTATTTAGCCACAGAAGACACAAAGAACTAGAAAATACATCAGAATTGTTTAATCCAGGATGTTGCTGAGAGGTAAGTAAGGATGTACTATACTGATTTCGAGCATATTCAGACTGCTCCATAAGGAGTGGTCTGGCCTTACTCATTGTTAGGTAGCTTGAGGATAGTGGAGGATAGTGGAGGAGCCAGGGGCTGTGGTGGCTCAGTGATTAAGAAGCTTGCCTTGTTAGCTGGAAGGCTGGCAAGTCAGCAGTTCGAGACCTGGGTACTGCATGACAGACTGAACGCCTGTCTTTGTCCCAGCTCTTGGGGACATGAAATGAAAGGAACCTCTTTTGGGCGTTCCCTGAGCAGAGTTTCTTCCACAAAAATCCTTTCAACCCAGAATAATTTCTGACACGAAATTATTATTATTAGTGGAGAAGCTAAATTAGATTTAGTATTCTCCCCCATCCAAACTCTCTGCCCAATTTTTGCTTGCATGTAAAATAGCTGACAATCTACTTCACCATACAGACAAATGAAATAGTTACCCTGCTTCTCTTCCTTCTATCTGATTGCTACAGCACAGGATCAGATAGGAAGGTAAATAAAATATTTCCCCTTTTGTCCCCCCTCCCCCTTTGCTCACCAGTCAGAAAACAGCTGACAGCCATGGTCTCAGTAGGCAGTCAAAGTAAAAAAATGAGGAAACCCTCCTGTTTGATGGGGGTTCAAAAAGAAATCTCTGCTGGAGCTTGTGGTGCTCCAGCATCTGGGCAGATCCTGAGCACTCTAGACCTGCTCTTCTTTACAGCAATTAGATGGTGGTTTTCCTCCTCCTCCTCCTCCATCATCAGGAAAGCCAGACAGTAATTCTCCCTGCAGCTGTCAAAAATTAGAATATGTTAAGAAATAAACATTTAAAGGTTATTTGCCAAACTGTGTCTGTTAATATACACCTTTCCTGGACACATCTGTAGCTAAATGAAAGAGGCGGTACCTTATAAGATGCTGGCCTGGAGAACACAGCTCAGTATGCCACAAAAAGAGAAGACAAGAGCAATACACATACTTTAGCTCATCTTTATAGAACAGGTGGCCTACTGGCATAAACTAGCAATGCTGCCAAATCCATTGTGAAATCAGTTAGAACTATACCTGCAAAGTTGACAGCAATTCAGTCCAGTTCCTGGCCCATTAGGCAATTTAAACAATGCAGCAAATAGAGAGTTTGGCTTGTGGACAAAATTACTGAAGTGATACTGGGCAAATAATATTTTCTCAACTTGAAAATATTCTGCACTTTAAAAGTGCACCGTAAATCCATGTGCTAAATAAGAATGTGCCAAAAGTAGAGTTTTCTGTGATCTGCTATGTGTTGTCCAGGAACAGCTGCAACTAATCATGCTTCAAGTCACCATGGAATTATGGAACTTGCTGGGTGACCTTGGGCCAGTTCTTTCCACCATTCTAGTAAATTACATTGCCAATGTATAGAATTAAAAAAAGATGGATTTTTACATTCCAAGTAGGCAGCAGAAATGGGAGTTCTTTGTGGATTATCACAAATGGTTATGTTCTACCTTGATGGTTCAAATGTTCTGCAGGCTTGTTGTTGTAGTTATGTGTTGTCATGTCATCTCAACTTATGATGAGAGATCTCCAGAATGTCTTGTCCTCAACAACCCTGCTCAGCTCTCACAAAAACAAGCCCCTGGCTTCCTTCACAGAGATAATCCATCTCATGTTTGGTTGTCTTCTTTTCCTATTGAATTCAACCTTTCACAGCATTATTATGTGTTTTCCTGAGAATTTTGCCTTCTCATGATGTAGTCAAGGTAGGACAGTCTCGGTTTCATTATTCTTGCCTCTATAAATAGTTCAGGCTTGACTTGTTCATCCTTCTGGCAGTCGGGGGGGGGGGGATTCAACCTTGGTGCCCTAGATGTTCTTGGACTTCAGTTCCCAGAAGCACTGATCGGTGTGTGTTTCTGGTAATTGAAGTCCAAGAACACCTGGGACACCAAGGTGGGCCACCCCTTGCTAGGACTTCCAAAGAGCTCTCTTCTAGCACCACATTTCAAATGAATCATTGCGATCCATCCACATCTTAGCCATCTTCTGATTTCTTGGCTGCTATCTCCATTTGGAGTGATGACTGGACTATGTTATACAAAATCTTTCACTATCTTAATCTATGGAAGAAAAAACCATCACAGGAAGAACCAAGCTATGTGGTTAGTGAAGTTTGCATTTGACAAACAATTCCCAGTGCAGATGACACTGGTAGTACAATGGGAAAAAGTTAGGGAGTGGTTTAAACAGTGTTTTAAAGCAAGTTGGGGTTTAAGTGCAGTGAGCTACATCCAGTGGTGGGCAGCAACAGGTTCGCAACCCCCCCCCCCCGGAAAAATAGCAAAATTGTGTGGCCTCTGAGCAGGGGGGTGGTGAAATTGGGTGGCCTTAAGGCAGGGGGTTTAGCGAAATTGGGTGGCCACGCCCCTCCCTGCCCTGCCGCATCAGGTTTTGTCCATGCAATTGGTTTGAGGTCTCCTTTGCTCAAAAGCCAGGCATATCCGACTCTAGGGTACAGTGCTCATCTCCATTTACAGCCAAAGAGCCAGTGCTGCCTGTGTATTTGCAGATGTATACATGGCCATATGGCAGGCATGACTAGATCGCCCACACATCGGCTTTGCCCACAATGTAGGCTCCACCCACAATGTAGGCTCTGCCCATGACATAGGTTCCTCCCACAGTGTGGTAGCATTTTTTTTTTGCTGCCCACCACTGGCTACATCTCCATAATCTTCAGTTAGCAATGAATGTAATATTTAGAGAGGATAGTGTTTGTATTCAAGTGTATCTAGATAAGCGGGTGGCATGCTGGTTTAATAGTAACAATGTCATATTAAGGATATCAGAAAGTAAACAAAACAAAAAGACAAAAATAGTTGTGGCCCTTTAAAGACTAACTGCTATATTTTAATGTTAGCTTTTGTGGATCAAGTCCACTTTATCAGACATAAGAGTGAGACTTCATGGCAATACACAGAAACCTGCTTCAAACCATGTTGATCTACCTGGACGCTGTGCACACTACTTGAAAGTTGCCACTCTGGAACAGAAAAATTATGAGACAAGGATCTAGAGAGAGACAGCAGAGATAAAGTGCATATATATCCTGGACATCCATCTTAAAGGTTTGAATATTAGTCAAGGGTTTCTGGGACATTATCAGATTTGATACATCACAACTAAGAGTTTGTTATATCCTGCTATATATTTTGCATGTTATATATTGTTATATTATACAGAAGAGTAGCGTGCCTTGGCGGGGCCCCGTATAAAATTTGTTTGGGGGCCCTTAGGAAGGGTAAAGATTTGTTTTGCTTACGCACGTTGGGGGCCCCTATGGCCCGGGGGCCCCGTATAATTGATACGGCAGATACGGCGGTAGCTACGCCTCTGATATTATACCACCTTTACAAAAACTACTCAGTAGAATTCTCATCCACAGCCCCAGCTACCTCTCAGAACAAAGGAAGAACTTGGTGCTTGGCTGGAGCCATTCACACAATAGATGCTAGGCCTGAGGGATAAACTCATTAGCAAATGTGTAATGCCACAATGTTTGTCTTGCATCTACTGTATCTACTAACTATTTGTAATTCAGAAGGGTGAAGCTTCACAACTAATCTGAAGAACAGGTATTACCAGCTGTAAAAAAACACATTGACTTGTATACTTATCTCTTATGCTAACCATTCGTTACCTCTGTACCTGATGTGTATAAATTGATGTCATGAAGTCTCACTCTTATGTCTGATCCATGAAAGCTAACATTAAAAAAAAGCAGTGTTTAAAGTGCCACAACTTTTTTTGTCTTTTTGTTTTGTTTACTCTATGATATGCTTGAAACACAGACTAACAGGGCTATCATTTCAAAAATATCATGTTAAGACTACCATAATGGAAATGTGGGAAACAGAAGCTAAGTGTTGTTTAAGTGGAAAGAAGATGAAAGTATGCTATTGATTAGTTCTTCCAGTTTTCAAAGGAATGTTATATAAGCATTTCAGTGGCAAAGCAGCCCCAAGGAACAGTCCTCTACCATGTAGGGCACATGTCAACACAAATCAGACTTTCTACAGAATGAAAATGTAGGATATTGCATTTTGACATGATCACTCAGAAGTAAATCCCATTGAGTTGAATAAAACTGTCTCCCAGGAAAGCTTGCTTCTAAGTACACATGAATGGCAATTTTATGTTTATTTTCTTGTTTGCATTCAATTACAACTGTTATAGTTGAAGACCTTGGCTTTTCATCAGACTAATGTACCTTCAAAAACTCATCTGGATTAGCATGCCCAAAGAAAGCACACAATGCCTATTTTTTCAAGCAAGAACAGTTTTAAAACCCCTTATGAAGCAGATGGCAAGAATATTTGCATAAAATAGGCTTCAGTTCAAATCTGGATTTTCCTTGTAACTTTGTTGAGTAGTATTGTTACGATCCACTTGGTTGACAGAACAACTAACATGACACAAAACTCAACACGTCTCCCAGTATTCTTAGCAGAGATGTTTCCTGTTAACAAAGATAGTTAAATTGTGAAGAATAATACATGTATGAAAAGACAGACTGATTATATTTTTGTGGCTAACTGTTAATTTGGTAGAAAGCAGGATTTTGCATGATGCTACGGCTGAGCAAAAATGCATTTATGCAAGGAAAATGAGTCTGCCTCTGCAAGCTAATGAACTTGTTGAATCCCAGCCAAGACTACACACAAAGCTAGGCAGAACCAAAGCCAAGGGATAAAGATTGGAGACTGGACTTTGAAAGAGACAAGGGAAGCCTAGAAGCAGGAGTTGGGGAGTGAGGGAACAGGACTCTGTCACGAAAGACAATTCCATCAGAGGAATAGCTTAAGTTTTGCATTTCAACAAGTTTGGTTCAGGATATTATGTTTCAGCTTGCATATCTTCATCTTTAATTAACTAAGCAATTGATTAACAGCCTGATTCTATGCTGTATTAGTCTGGCTATAAAATGTTGAGAATTCTGCAGAGTTCTCTGCCTCTATACATAGCATTTGCTGTTTACATTTCTCAATCTAGAGCTGGAGAACAGTTCTGTGACCCATAGCTGGAAATTTCAAGCAGCCATAGTTCCACAAAAAGTAACTTTTCCAAACACTTCATTTGCCACAACTAGTGATGTCACTCCACGTAATAAAGAAACTTACAGATTTCCAACATAAAACTCCAGTGTCACTTTATCTCATAGAGAGGCTCTGCATGTCTGTCATGGTATGAATCCTTGCCTGATGAATACATTTCTAGGTTATGACAGAGCAGGAGAGCTGGCCGGCCTGTTGAACAATGAATGTTGTTACTACAGCCAAACAAAATGTATTCTGGAAGAAACACATTCCATCCATACCACATTTCTATTTTGCAAGGGAAGACTGATCATTGCAAGAAAGATCCGTCCCCAGTTCTCCAGAGCTAGACCCTCTTTATTTTTGAGTTGAGGTGGTTCTGACACTGAAGTTTATGAATTTTCCACTTATTGTTCTGTTCCTTTCTTTCCAAACTTGGAATGCACTGTTTGCTACATCATTTAATTTGCTTAGGTTCATTCCTTCCTCAACCCTGTGAGTCCAATGATGTGTGCATGACATGACTCTGTCTGTACTTGCATTTTTTGTGAACATTTTATCATTGCTCAAGAGCAAAGATGAGAATCTTAATAGATGAAGGTTAACAGTTATTGCATCTTGAGATAACTGATCTCATTAACCATTAATTAAACTTTTAACCCTTTCCACTATCTTCCCCATCTTTGCTCAAGAGCACATAACTATGTTATGTAAAACATCATGCTGCAGGATAGGTCTCCCAGTTCTATCTGTGGGGTGTGTTTTATGCGCTGTTAACTCAGAACTGACTTACAGTGATCCTAATAGGATTTTCAAGATAAGTGAGCTATTTAAGGAGTGTTTTTACTACTGCCATGTCTGGTTTCTATGGTCAAATGGGTATTTGAATCCAGGTCTCCTCAGTCCCAGTCCATATATACACCACATCACATGAGTACTAAATTGAATGAGGGAGGAGAAGGAATTTTATCCCCTATATATACTTTGAGAGCATAGTAGTGTGGTGGATAGAATGCTGGACTAGGATTCTGGAGAGCTGGATTAAAATCTATACTTGGCCATGAAAACACATGAGGTGTGGCAGCTGCAATAGTAAAAGTCTAACACCTCAGATACTTCAATTTTGAGTCTCACTCTTATGTCTGAAGAAATGGGCTTCATCCAAAAGCCACATTAAAATGTAGCACTTAGTTTTTATGGTACCACATTTTTATCATCTTTTTTGTTTGTTTTTACTTTTGTTTTGTTTCTTGGCAAATACCTCAAAAATCACTAGGATTACCATAAATTGGAATCAACTTGATGACACTAATATACAGTAACATGCTATAGGGAGACAGAAACACAATTAGAAAGAGGCTTAATCTTTCTTTGCAGTGCAATTCCATTTCTCTTCCTCTTTTTTTAGTTCTTTCTTTCACCTTTTTTCCCTTGTCTTCTTTCTTTTCTTTTCTTCTCTTTGCTTTTCTTTCTCTGTGTCACTTCCCATTTACATGTTCATTTTTAAAAAAGCCACTCATTAATCTTATGCTTATAAACACTAGTGTTGTGAGTGGAAGGATGTTAAAGGGCAGCAGTTTACTGATGACTGGTGCTTATCATCTGCAGTGGTGGGCAGATGACCAATGGAGAGAAAGCTGAAGTTTGCACTAGGAGAGGCTAACTAAAAATGATTTTGTTCATTTCTTTTTCCCTTTCAATAATGCTGCAGTAGAACTCTTCAACATTTACATCCAAATCAGTGGTTCCCAATGTGGGGCCCTCACCCCCCAGGGGGACTTCAAATCCCAGAAGCCTAAGTCAGTACATTGGCTGATCAATGCTTTGTGGAATTGACTAAGGCTTCTGGGAATGGAAGTCCAAAAACCAAAGGTTGGAAAACACTGATCTAAGTGGAAACAATTTCCTATGTTGGTTCAGTACTAGGCTCCCGTGTTACTCCCTTGGATACACTGCGGGGGAAAGGGGAGTTGTGTACTGTCCCACTTTCTCTTACTCACAAGCGAGGGAGAAATTATCTCTGTGCTGTACAAACTCAGATTGTATTTTCATGGTATAGGTTTGGATTCCTGCTTGACTTTGACAACTCCACTGGGGTATGTGGAATTTGTAAAGCCATTCCTTAAATATGTCACTTACATCAACATTCTAGTCAGGGTTGTTATAAATCAGGGTTCATTGCTCTTCTCTGTTTATAGCCAAAGAGCCAGTGCTGTCTGTATTTGCAGACCTTTCCGTGGACATGTGGCAGGCATGAATAAATACCTATTTATCTACTTGCAATTTCTTGCTTTCAAACTGCTAAATTGGCAGAACTGAGACATAGATGGATGCTCACTCAATTATGCAGCACTCAGGTCTTGACCTGCTGACCTTCCAGTCATCAAGTTCAGTGACTTAGCATTAAGCCACCACAGTCCCCAGGGTCTTTTTACTATATATATAAATTCCAGCACAAAGGAAAAGATATGTGTTGTGTTGTTGCATTTTAAAGGTAAAGGTTTTCCTTGTTCGAAGGCCAGTCATATCCGACTCTAGGGTTCGGTGCTCACCTCTGTTTCAAAGTTGAAGAGCCAGTGCTGTCTGCTTCTGCAGACGTTTCCATGGTCATGTGGCAGGCATGACTAGACACCAGAGTGCACGGAACGCTATTTATCTTCCCACTGAAGTGGTCCCTATTTATCTACTTGCAACTCCTTATTTTCGAACTGCAAGGTTGGCAGGAGCTGGGACAAAGACGGGAGCTCATTCTGTCCTGCAGTACTCTGAAATCCAAGTGCTGACCTCCCGCCTTCCAGCCAGCGTCTCAGCCACTTGAGGCACTGGAAGCCTCTTAATCTGCTTAATCTGATATTTTTCTGAAGTGTAGATCCTGCCTTTTCGTATCGAATAGCCAAAGCTTTCCCAAATGAGCACAGAAAGCACCAGAGGGTCAAGAGATAATGTTTAAAAATGCAATGCTGGATGTACTTGGGACCTATCTTTTTAGAGGTTTCAAGATATAGTTATAGAATGGGTATATGTATATATTTAAAACATAACAAACCTATGCTCTGTATGAATAGACTGAATGCACTTCCCTGTCTCAGATATTCTATAATCCAGATCAGGCGAGGGCAAAACACTGCATACATAATTTGAGGTAATGTAAAAGCGTTGTGTGGAATTTAACAATACCACATTCATTCTTTGCCTTTTTCAACCGTGGTTCATTGCCAACACTACTAACCACTTCTGGAATGTGTTCATTGATCTTTTTCAACTCCATCTAATAAAATGTTACCTTTACCAAAGGGCCCAAGTACCTTGCATGCTCATGGACTACTGTGCATCTGATACAATGAATCCCAGCACTCAAAAGCTAATGTCACAAACCATTTGCCTGTGTTCAAGATTCTTTGTTGTTTTGGCAGCAAAAGATATGCAATGCAATCCTAAGTATTTTTTCCTGAGAGGCTCATTCGCTTGTGTTCAATGAAGATTAGTGAATGACTACATATAGCACAGTGAATCAGTACACAGGAAGTCTAAATCATTTTATTTATACTGAAAAACAAAAAAACAAACCAGAATATCTAAAATAGATTGTCACCATCACACTATAAAAGCATTGCATAATCCTTTCATGTCTGGACTGTTTTTCCAGAGAAAATTGCCTTGGAAGCTGCATTTTTTTCCTGAGCAGAGAAAATATGCAGAGGGCAAACAGCATTTTTGTATGTGGGATTTTCACCATGAAAATGGGATAGTAGAAAGGATTAACTCCCTTTCCTTGTTGCTCTGCAGGGCCAACCTGAATTGATTCCCTGCAGCTGCTATTCAGTTTAACTATAGACACCTGTAGTTCAGCTGTTGAAAATCCCTATTTAAAACTTCTAATACATGTTTTAAAATAAAACAGACACAAGGAGTTTCAAATGTGATTTAAGAAATTAGTGGGTATTTAGCACTTTTCCACATTCCAACCACTACATTGGATGCTTTACCATACGAATGTGTAAATTATAACACAAATATATGTGAGACTATGGTGGCTCAGTGGTTAAGAAGCTCACCTTGTTAGCTGGAAGGTCGGCAAGTTAAAAGTTCACGACCTGAGTACTACATGATGGAATGAGCACCTCTTTCTGTCCCAGGTCCTGCCAACCTAGCAGTTCCAAAGCAAGAAATTGCGAGTAGATAAATAAGGACCACTTTGGTGGGAAAAGATCTTGGGGACATGAAATGAGCCTCATTCGGGCATCCACTGAGTGGAGTTCCTCCAGCAAAAATCCTTTCAATCCAGAAAGCATCTTTGTGTGCTTCTGACACAATTTTAAAAAATTATAATATAAATTGTGTATCAGCAAGTCAGTGTGACTTATGGCAACCCTTACCAATGTTTTATAGTTAAAGAACACAGAGAAGCTGTTTACCATTTACCATTCCTTTATTTTGGAAGTGTCCTGGGATTGTGTGGCTTGGCTTCTTGAGCCACTTCTCCATGGAGGCAGAGTGATGAACTGAACTCCCAACCTCTGGCTCTATAGCCAGATACCCACTGGGTGATACATACCTAGAAAGAAGTTCCACTGGGTGTACTCCCACAGAAGAGAAAGTCTTGTAGTCTCACAGTAAACAGCAACCAGAACTGTTAACTAAAGATTTTGGGGCACAGGGCAAATGGTGCCAGCCCTAGCCCAGAGACAAGGACATCAGATCCCTTCAAACAAAAGAGTCAAGTGTCTCCTAGACCTTCACTCTATCCTCTATACCAAATTGAATATAACAACAACAACAACAACAACAACAACAACAACCATCATCAAGGTGTAAACACTCCACGAGATGTTCAGACGGGAGTTTTAGAAACTCACTACCTGGGTCCTAGCCCTGGAATTAAGAGTCAGCGAGTTATCACCTGATAATGTAGTAGTGCTACTCTCTGCAACTGCTCTGTTGTGATCTTATCAATGACAATCACACTCAGATTCTTTCAACCCTTTTGAGATTGTTCACTAATGGTATCACTTTTGTTCTTTTCTCCCAGAGATGCTATACTTCAGTTCTCAAATCCTGATATTTCATGATGTCAATATATTTTTTCCTTTATTATTATTATTATTATTATTATTATTATTATTATTATTATTATTATTATTATTATTATTATTATTATTATTATTATTATTATTATTATTATTATTATTATTATTATTATTATTATTATTATTATTATTCACAGCCAAAGACTGGTATGAAATTAACAGTTCAAGCCCTAACCAAGGACCTAAGAACAGTTAAGGTAATACTTAAGTAGATATGCAGTTCCTAGCAGTTGTTTTTTTGAGAGTTAGAATGTTCAAGTCCAATAGATCCAAAATTTCCAAATACCTAGGTAGTCCTTTAGCTATTGCTCCAAGGGCTCTGATCACTAAGGGTACAGCAACAGAGATCTTCCTCCATAGATGCTCAACTTCAATTTGAAAATCACAATGTTTTGTGATTTTCTCCAGTTGTTGGGTCCTAAATTTGTCTATTCTCCTGGTATAGCAATGTCAATAAACCAGACCTTCTTCTTTTCCACAAGTTATATCAGGTGTGTTGTGCATCAGATTTCTAGCTGTTTGAATTTTAAAGTGCCACAGAATCTTGACTCTCTCATTTTCTAAAAAATTATCTACCTGATGTTCCCAATTATTTTTAATGCATTCAAATCCAAACTTCTGACAAAGTTTCCAATGAATTATTTTTGCAACCATCGTGGCATTGCAAATAATTACTGTGAAATGTATGTATGTATGTATGTATGTATGTATGTATGTATGTATGTATGTATGTATGTATGTATGCATGTATGTATGTACTGTATATACTCAATTATACGTTATCCTGAATATAAGTTGGGGTACCTAATTTGGACCTCTAAAACTAGGAAGATAGATTGGTAGGGAAAGACAAGGGCGAAGGAGAAGCCGCGGATCGGGTGGCGAGGAGGGCTTGTGTCTCCGACCCAGTGCCCCTCGGCCATTTCCTTTGGCCGTAGGGAAAGATGAGGACAAAGGAGAAGCCGTGGGTAGGGTGGCGAGGAGGGCTCGTGCCTCCGACCCAGCGCCTCTTGGCTATTCCCTTTGGCAGTAGGGAAAGACGAGGACAAAGGAGAAACTCCAGGTCAGGTGGCGAATAGGCCTCGCGCCTACGACCCAGCACCCCTCGGCCATTCCCTTTGGCCGTAGGGAAAGATGAGGATGAAGGAGAAGCCATGGGTCGGGTGGTAAGGAGGGCTCGCGCCTCTGACCCAGCACCCCTCAGCCATTCCATTTGGCTGTAGGGAAAGACGAGGACAAAGGAGAAGCCGTGGGTTGGGTGGCGAGGAGTGCTCGCACCTCTGACCCAGCGCCCCTCAGACATTCCCTTTGGCCATAGGGAAAGACAAGGACCAAGGAGAAGCCGTGGGTCGGAGGGACATTGCCACCGACACAGGAGCTGCTGACGCAAGACCACCATAGCAGCCTTTGGGCAGCCGAAACCGAGTATCTGCATGCATATGATAAGTAATTCATCTACACTAACGTAGTTGACTTTAGATACTTTACCTATTACTGACTTACACTATAGTGAACTTACAGTAGAGACTTGATATATTGGACTTTATAACAAGGATACTTCTGACTTATAACTTCATATAACCAACACTAATTAGCTCACTTTTTAGTCTGATACTGTTTAAACTGTGATAATGTGCATGATAATACTTTGTTTTAAACTGTGATAACATGTATGATGAAAGGATACTGGTGTAGAAACCAGCAAACCAACATCAGGAATTTTGCCAAGAGAACCCTATGGACCAAAACAAAAGGCAAAACAAATGAGACAATTTAGATGAAACAGGATGCTTAGCACAGCAGATCAAAAGAAGGGGAGGGACAGGAAAGGTGGAGAAATACAGTGTTGTAAGGAACAATACTGTTTAGGGACATGGAATGTGAGATCTATGAACCAGGGATTGAACATACTGAATAGTGAAATGAATGTAAATTATTTGTGCTTGTTTTTAATATGTAAATGCATGAACAGGCTGATATGCTGTATATGGTCGGGGCAGAAAGGTTGGCTATGGATGCAATGATCTAGCCATCTAGTAATCAGTTGGAGTGCACTAATGAGCTTAGAGAACACTTTTATGAATTCTGCAGCGTTTCACTGATAATTTGGTTAAATCTGTTAGAAATCATTTTAATCAAACAAAACCTAGACTGCTGCCAAGAGTGAAACACCTACAAGAGCACACCTCTGGACATTTTTAGAAACATACAGTCAAACCTTGCATAACGAGCGTTTCGCTAAGTGAAAAACTTGCATAACGACCAAGTTTTTTGCTAAGCGGTCTGACTCACATAATGAATTTTTCACTATATGAGTCGGACTTTTCCCTATGGAAAAACTCACATAACGAGCGTTTCTATGGGGAAAACTCGCATAACAAATTTTTTTTGCTATGCGAGTTTTCCCCATAGAAATCCTCATTATGTAAATTTTTCCGTAGGGAAAAGTCCGACTCGCATAGCGAAAAATTCGTTATGCGAGTCAGACTTGCATAGCAAATTTTTCGCATAGCAAGCAACCTTGCAGAATGAATTAAATTCACTATGCGAGGTATGACTGTATTACTATCCAGTATTCCATATAGGCTTTAAAGAGTAAATTCACTACTGCATGCTGTTTGTTAAGTCACCACCAGGTGGCTCCAGACAGTCATGCACTCAATCTAGGAAGAGCAGAAAAGCCGGGAGAGAGAGAGCAGCGTGAACGAGCTGTACTGATGCAGGGCTTCCTGTGTGCTGAGACTTTTTGCCGCCCTCTGGTAAGTGGTGCCCGGGGCAAGCCGTTCCCCGCCCCCCCAGCCTATGCCACTGGGACAGAATATGGAATGATGGAGTGGTTTGGAATAGGAAAAGGAGTAAGACAAGGCTGCATTTTGTCACCCTGCTTATTCAAGTTACACACAGAGCACATAATGCGCGATGCAGGGATGGAGGAATCACAATTTGGGATCAAAATTGCTGGGAAAAACATCAGCAATTTGAGATATGCAGATGATACCACCCTAATGGCAGAAAGTGAAGAGGACCTAAAGAAGCTCCTGATTAGGTTGAAAGAAGAGAGTGAAAAAGCTGGCTTGAGACTCAGTATAAAGAAAACCAGGATAATGGCAACAGGCCCTATCAGTCCCTGGAAAATAGATGGGGAAGAAGTAGAAGCAGTGACAGATTTTACTTTCTTAGGATCAAAGCTCACGGCAGATGGTGATTACAGCCATGAAATAAAAAGGCGACTGATTCTTGGGAGGCAAGCGATGAGAAACCTGGGGAGCATAGTGAAAAGTAGAGACATCACATTGCAAATAAAAATTTGTATAGTCAAAGCAATGGTATTCCCTGTGGCAATGTATGGTTGTGAGAGCTGGACCATTAGGAAAGCTGAGCGCAGAAAAATAGACGCCTTTGAGATGTGGTGTTGGAGGAGAGTTTTGAGAGTCCCCTGGACAGCGAGGAGAACAAATAGGTCAATCTTAGAAGAAATCAACCCTGACTGCTCCCTAGAAGGTCAAATAGTAAAGATGAAGCTAAAGTACTTTGGACATCAAATGAGAAGAGAAGATTCACTTGAGAAAGCCTTGATGCTGGGAATGGTGGAGGGCAAAAGACGAAGGGGGTGACCAAAAATGAGATGGCTAGATGGTATTGTAGACACAATGGGCACAGAGCTGAGCGAGTTGAGGAAGATGGTGGAGGACCGAAGTGCCTGGCGGACAGTGGTCCATGGGGTCGCAGAGGGTCGGAATCGACTGTGCGACTGAACAACAACAAAAGATTGATCCGAGTATAAGTCAGGGTGGAAAATTCAGCAGCTGCTAGTGAGTTTCAATAATTAAAATACTGTACATGAAAATACAGGTATTGTAAAATTAATTAATTTAGCCATTTGTGTGGATATATTTTTGAGTTTTTACAGTAGTGTTAGTTTCCCCCCCTTTATGTTTAAATTTGCACCACTGGGGTTTTGGGACCCTCAGTGTCGTTGACCAGAGTATAAGTCGAATCCCCTTTTTGGACCTCATTTTGGGAGCTAAAAAACTAGACTTATACTGGAGTATATACAGTATGTATGTGTAGCCAATTGTACAGGCATGGTGAGGATTATCAAGGAGATCAAACTTTCAAAAACTGCGGAATCGGCTTCCCAGCGTTCAATGGGACATCCTCTGCCTCCAGCGCATCTTTTCTGACTTGTGATGCGGCAGATGAGGTTTAGAGATGGGAAGGGAAAAAAAGATGCCTTTCACACTAGATCCGGAACGAGGCTTCCCTCCCCCCCCCCCCACTTGTCCCAGCCCCGAGAGAAAGGAGCAGGGGCTCGCGGGCGGTGCAGGGCCGGCCGAGGTGGTCACGCACAGCAAGGCTTTTGTGTGTGTGTGTGTGTGTGTGTGTGTGTGTGACAGACGGCAGGCCCTGAGAGGGGGAAGGCCCTGCGGGCGACGCTGGGCGCCACTTGCGTTGCCCTCCTGGTACGCCGGTTCAGTCCAGCCAGTCTTTCTCCACAGCAGCAGCTACTAAGCTCTCTGCCCGGGTCTTTTGGGGAACGGGAGGGAGAGTGACGGGAGGGGGAGGAGAGTCAGAGGAGTGGCAGACGCCGCGTCCAATGGGGAGGCCCGAGGAGGGGCTCCCACCCTCCCACCCACCCACACCGGGGCCAGGCGGGGGTGTTTGCGTTGGAGGTTGCAGCTCCCGGGCCATTCCGGAGCGGCTGAGCGGGAGCTGCTGCTTTGGCGCCGCGTCGCCTCGGGCCCCTTCGCCGCTGCCCCTCGGCTCTGTCCGCGCCGCCTCGCCTCCTGCCCGCCCTCCCTCCCTCCCTCCGGGCGCCGGGCAAGAAGAAGCGGCCGGTGGCCCTGGGCTGGCGGGGTGATGGAGCCGCGGCGCCGGCGCCGCCGGAGCCCTGTGGAGCGCGCCTCAGGGGCCGCCGCCGCTGCTGCCTCCGGCGGGGGCGGTCAGGGGGTTGCCGGTGGTCCGAGGAGGCCGGTCCCTCTTCCTCCTCCCTTCCTGCCGGAGCTGCCGCCCGCCGGGCTTTGGGGAGCGACGGGCTGCGGGCAAGCCGGCGGGATGGACCGCGAGCCTTGAGGAAGAAGGGCTCCGCCTCTGCTTCCCCTGCGGCCACCTCTCCCGCTGCCTTCGGAGACCTTCGGAGCCCCAGCCGGACCAAGGCGATCCGAATCGGCGGGTCCTCGGACTGAAGGGGGCTGACGCCACCGGGCCCGCTTCCTCCCTCCCTTCCTCCCTCCTCCTCCTCTTCCGAAGGGCACGAAGCACTTTCCCAGGCAGCCCCTCTGAAAGTTTGCCCGCTCCTCCGACGCGGATCCCTGCCTGGCGCCTGAGCTCGCCAGGCTTGCGGAAGGGGTGGGGGGCTGAGCCCCTCTCGTCCTGCCCGGGATGGTGCCTTAACTTGCTGCCAGGGCGCCCCCTCCTCCCTCTTCCCCACTTCCCTCCGCTGGATTGCCACTTTGGCCACTCTTTAGGGTGCGAGGGAGGGATCCAGCAACTATGGAAGGCAAGTTTTTCTGAGCTTTGGGGAGGAGGTGGGATTGCAGGTGGAGGAACCCATGTTCAGCAGGGCATGCTGGGCGGCCTTGGGACCAGCACCCAGGAGCTGCCCAGAAGGACAGCTGGAAGTTCTGGGTTGTCTGGTCCCAGCTCAGCCGGGTCAAATCACCTCGAGAACATTGAGTTGTGATGCACCACGGTTAGCGGGGTGGCCGGTCGCCAGACTGCTGGCATGAAGGTTTTCCGGAGGAAGGCGTTGGTGCTGTGCTTGGGCTATGTGCTCCTTCTGCTCCTCACCATGCTCAACTTGCTGGACTACAAGTGGCATAAAGGGCCACAGCAATGCAGTGAACCTTTGCCTGCCCGGCGGACTCCGTACCCGCAGCAGCTGCCTTATTATGCCTATCAGTCACGGTCAGACACTCGGGCCCTATATGGCCCCCCAGTGCCCCTTGCCCGCAAGCGGCAGCTGATCTACGTTTTCACCACCTGGCGTTCGGGGTCATCCTTCTTTGGGGAGCTCTTCAACCAGAACCCTGAAGTTTTTTTCCTCTATGAGCCTGTATGGCACATATGGCAGAAGCTGTACCCTGGTGATGCAGTTTCCCTGCAGGGTGCAGCCCGGGATATGTTGAGTTCCCTCTATCGCTGTGACCTCTCTGTCTTCCAGCTCTACAGCACAGCAGGTGCTGGGAAGAACCTCACCACTTTGGGCATCTTTGGGGCAGCCACCAACAAGGTCATCTGCTCCTCACCACTTTGCTCGGCTTACCGCAAGGATGTTGTGGGCATGGTGGATGACAAGGTGTGCAAGAAGTGCCCTCCACAACAGCTCAGCCTCTTCCAAGAAGAGTGCCTCAAGTACCACACTCTAGTAATCAAAGGGGTGCGGATCTTTGACATTGGAGTATTGGCACCACTCATGCAGGACCCATCCTTGGCTCTTAAAGTCATCCATCTGGTCCGGGACCCTCGAGCAGTGGCTAGCTCCCGGATCAAATCTCGCCATGGACTCATCCGTGAAAGCCTACAAGTTGTGAGAAGCAGGGACCCCCGTATCCATCGCATGCCCTTCCTGGATGCTGGCCACAAGCTCAATAGCAAGAAGGAAGGGGGTGGTGGATCAGACTACCATGCCTTAGGTGCCATGGAGGTGATCTGTGGGAGCATGGCAAAGACCTTGCAGACTGCTTTACATCCACCAGACTGGCTGAGGGGTAATTACATGGCTGTCCGCTATGAGGACCTGGTAGTAGACCCTATCAAGACTTTGAGGCAAGTGTATGGATTTGTAAACCTGGTGGTGAGCCCAGAAATGGAGAAATTTGCTCTTAACATGACAAGTGGTCCTGGCTATTCCTCAAAACCTTTCGTGGTCTCTGCTAGGAATGCTAGTCAGGCCATGAATGCCTGGAGGACAGCATTGAGCTTCCAGCAAATAAAACAAGTTGAGGAATACTGTCACCAGCCCATGGCCATTCTAGGTTATGAAAGAGTGAATAGCCCAGACGAAGTGAAAGACCTCAGCAAAACCTTGCTTAGGAAACTGAAATTATGAATGGGCTCTAGGTCTTCTATGGGAAGCTAAAAGAACTATCTGCAACTTTTTAGACAATTTTGCTTGCTTGAGATAGACTGAGAGGGAGAGAAAAGTGTGTTTATGAACACAGGCCCTTTTATTAGGAACATCCTTTTTGGGATAATGGTTCTGATCTTCAGAAGACTTGAGGGTCACATGTATTCATGTTTCTGTATTGCTGGGCAATCGATAATTTAAACACATGAACAGAGTTCAGTGAGTATTTGTAAGGCCTCATTTCTTCAAAAATGCAAAGCATGTAATGCAGTGTGTATCCATATCTACATACATCTTGTTGTGATGGTGATAATGAAAGAATCGCATGGGGTGAGTAGAGGGGAGATAGGATTGATATTCATTGAAGTAAAATTTAGAGGATCAGACTTTTGTACAAAGGTTTAAAGGTGGCAGGAAACAAATATCAATAAAAGATTCTCATTTTACAGTGACTTCATGGTTTGCAATTTGCACATACTCATTATGCTTGCCTTTGAAATACTTTCGTTGTGAAGGTGATCATGAAGATCTTACTTAAGTCCTCTTGAGACAACAGCTGAGGAAGCACGGATTGTTATTTTTACAATGATATCTTCCCTAATGCAAAATGTAGAATTCACGTTTTATGAATACCCTAGTAATTTAATTTACAAGCCTGCTGGCAAAACACACACGCACACATTTGTAAATCTCTTTCATTGAATGTGATTGGCTTGAAAACAAAGTACGATATACTTGAAACATGTTTAAATTTTTCATCAGCCTTGCAATTATTTGCTGTTTAAGAAATTTGGAGATTACTGTACATACATAATCATATAGTTATAGCTATGTAATTATATAGTTATACAGTACCTAGTATGCTGATTAATGAATTCACAGAGTTTCCTGGGAAAAGGACTTAGATGTGGCCTGTCTAAATCTTCCACTTTGGGATGAGGGAAATAATTCTTATGAAGTTTCAGAAGGAATGGGTCTAGGAGAGTGATGAACCTTGGCACTCCAGGTGTTCTTGGACTTCAATTCCCAAAGCCCAAGTTTTCTGGAAATATCTCAAATCCTGATGCCGACCCAGCCCCTGTGACATAGCATTCTTATTATTCAAAAGGTGAACTACTATTCACGTGGAGGAAGCCTAAAAGACCATTCACTTGGTCCAACTCATGTTTACTGTGTATGCACAGTAAGCCGTTTGTGTGGATTCACAGAGACTTGGGCTTCTGGGAATTGAAACCCAAGAACACCCGGAGTGCAAAGGTTTGCCATCATGAGTCTAGGAGACTGCTATCTACAAGGAGGCTACTGAGTGTACTCGGTGTGAGAGCTGAGATACTCCTGGTTCCTATTCTAATAACGCTATGTGAAAGGAACAGAGGTGTCAGACTGCTTAACTAACAAGCACCTAATAAATGTAATGAGAAGTAAATGTTTAAAAGAGCAATTCTGCTTTTGTTTGGTAATAACAGAACCTTGTCTGAAAAAAAACCCGCAGCAGGGATAAATGATATTTTAAAAAGTGACAATCTTTTCACAATTTTTTTTTAAAAAAGCTTTACTTTTAGCCCTTGAGGACTGTGAAAAGAAATGTCATTACAGTAGCTCTTCTTGAATAATACATTTTAAACAAACAGTATGTAAAGATCTCAATATATTTGGAGATAATCAGTAGTGACATGAAGAATTATTTATGAACCTGTGTACTTTGATTGAGGTATCCCAACAGCAGAATGACACATCTGTATCTTGGGCTTTTTGCTCAGTTCATCTGATAGCCCAGAATAATTTCTGACACTAATTTATTATTATTATCTGATATCTCTCCCCAGAGGTACTATTTGATTTATTAACAATTAAGGTTGCATTTTATCTGGAATTCAGTGCCACTGATTTCCAAGAAGAGTTGCTTAGGACTGTTCTATCAGCTTGTCCTCTTCCCTATTCTTCTCCTGCTTCATTAGGTGTTCCCTTTTGGGCAGGGGGAATTCTAGTCTTTTCTTTATGATTGGCAGACTTGCTATTCATAAACTTGTGATTAAGGAGATAAAGCAGCTATATGGGAATTGCAGTGTGTGACTGAACAACAATAACAAATGCTATTCTCTATTATTCACCACCTTCAGAAACGGAAGCAAATGGCTCTGTGGAGAACATTGCTTTTCAGCTCCTGCTGAGTTAAATGCTGGTGTTCTTGAGCTCTCTTCTGTACCCATTTCAGCCTTTTACAATCAGATCTCATTCACTGTTCTTCTGTTGGCTTTTACAATCAAATCCCATTCACCTTTCTTCTGCTTGCAAGAGCCCTTGTGGTACAGTGGTTAAGCTGCAGTTCTGCTATCAAAACTCTGCTGCTGATCTGAATTCGATTCTGACTGACTCAAAGTTGACTCAGCCTTTCCATCCTTTCCAGATTGGTAGAATGAGGTCCCAGCTCCTTGAATGCAAACCATAGTTTGCACAATTCCCTTCTGAACTACCCTGAGAGTACGGGGGTTGATATATAAGTGGAAACAATAGCAGTCAGTACATAATTATTACAGGGAGTCGTCTTGTTCCCAAGAATAGGGTAAAGAATTCAGTCTGCCATTCCAAAATGTATTTTGAATCATCAAACAGCCTTAAAACAACATTCAGTTACTTTTCTCCTAAGAGATTTTTAGCTATTCTTTTTGAAATGGCAATCTAAGAATATTTTGTTAAACAAACATACAAACAGCCTTTCAAAAGCTTCATTTAGGTCCATGGTTCCACATGTTGGGCACATGCTCCACAGGGGCGCAATTTGATTTTTAAAGGGGGCAATTTGAGAATGAGTTAGACCAAGTTAATGGCCTTTTAAGCTTCCTCCACATGAATAGGAGTTCACCTTTTGAATAATAAGAATTATATGTCATGTAATCTTGGGCATCAAGATTTTAGAGATGCTTAGGTGGGGCATGGTCAAAAAAAGGTTGGGAATGACTGATTTAAATTAAACTAGTATGTCATCAAGATATATTTGATGATTTTCAGTTATATCATCATTGTGTATTAGTTACTGAAAACCATTCAAATATGTATTACTGGTAGCATTTCTGTATATTTATCAGGCTCAAATCAGAATAGACTACAATATTTTTAAAACAATTGTGCAGCTGTATGTAATTCATTATTTAGTAGGTAGAGAGATGGTGCATAGTGATAATGACTTGCTCAAAGGTTATATCAAAATATCAGATATCCTGAATTTCAATTCCCAGAACCCCCAGCCAATATTGCTGAGGTTAAAGAATTATGAGAATTGTATGGCGAGCACTGAAGGATGCCTTTATTTTGCTTGGATAAACATATGAACCAGCTTTTAACTTCATTTAAACTTCATCTAAAGAGCCCTGGTGGTGCAGTGGTTAAACCGCTGTACTGCAGCCCAAACGGCTGATGTTGTGAGTTTAATCCTGATGGGGTTCAAGGTTGACTCAGTCTTCCATCTTTTGGAACTTGGTAAAATGAGTACCCAGCATATTGGGGGGGGGGATAATGCTATTTACATTGTGAACTGCCCAGAGAGTGCACTAAGGACTATGGCAGGCATTCCCAACCTTTTTATGCTGTGGGTCTGACCATGCCCCCTGGACACCTGAGTGGGCTGAACCATGCCCCCTGGAAGTAGAGTAAATGAGCCTGCTTCCACGTTTATGACAACCATGGGCACATTTATAGCTGACATAACTGTGTTTATGACAGCTGGGGGCACATTTACGGCTGACATAAACATGTCTGCTTCCACTTCCAGGTACGGTGGTGGTGGTGGTGGTGGTGGGTCACATGAAATGGTGCCATGGGCCGGGTGCAGCCTGTGGGCTGTCGGTTGGGAACCCCTGCACTATGGGTTGGTATATAAGTTGTAATTGTGATTGCTAAAAACTAATGGTAATCCCCATTCCATTAAGTCAAGTGCCACCAAGTTAATTGTGTCTTATGGCTATCCTTTTTCAGGGTTGTCTAGGTAGAGAAGTGGTTTACCATTCCCTTTCCCTAGGGGGAGCTCTGGGACTGTGCAGCTTGCCAAAGGCCACATAGGCTGGCTCTTCTGGGACACCCAGAGGGGAATCAACACTCTCAATCTCTGACTCTATAGGCAGATGCTTAATTTACCGATTTATCCAGCCAGCTGTCCAACAAGTAAGGCTGTTAAATAAACCATGATGACTGTGAGTGCATATCCTTGTCTATAACTCTGCCTTTCCCCATCTGGAACCTTTGAGCTGTGTTGGATGATACTTTCTAATTCACTGCACAACAACGATTTTGCTACTGGAAATAACACATGTGATTTACATGATATCGAGTGTACTGATTCAAAATCTGAACTCAGAGTTTGCCTATCACGTACGGACTTTAAGTTATAGATGTGCTATAGCTGTTCAAATGGTCAGTAATTGGGTAATGTATTTTTACATGGGAACATTATAACAGTTGAAGCTACCACTATGCCTGCTGCCACCTCAGTTGAATCACATCCCCTGGTGGCACGCATGTTCCAGCAGCGGTTGGGCATGTCTGGGCAAGTCAGTGAGCTAACGTCAGAAATAGGCATATAAGGCGAGATGGACCAAGGGCTTGTTTCTAGTGCGAAATCACCTTATTGAATAGTACAGCTAGGCCATAGTGAGTCTGTTTTGAGCCAAAGATCACTAGGCACAGCTGTTTTAATAAACCGGACAATTGCGTCTATACACATAATTAACTTAAGATCCTGAAGTCCTAGGCAGAATCAGACTTCAGATTTGGATTCAGCGCACTTGATTTAGTATAGGGCACAAGGATTAGACCAAGTAGCAGACAATATTTTTGTGTGTGTGATGCCCAACAAGTATATTTCAATATTAAGTGCACTGATAACATTTAATTATTTTAAGTGTTCCTGAATGTGAGAAGTAAATGGTATTGGCATAAGCCAGATGGTGCAGGAATTCATATACAGATCAAGTTATGCTATGCGATTTTGGTTTTATCTTACATGATATTATAGCATGCAACCACAATCATGTACCCATACTAAAATGTATTACTATTTCCATTATTGCAGTGTGAATGTGGTTATGAGTGAAAAGTAAGGCAGCCCTTGTTGTAGTAGTCCTTTAACATTAAAAATCTCATAAAGAAATGTTCCCATTTATAAGGAACAGTAGTTAAAATTCCCCAGTTTTTAACTGGCTAGCTAAATCTGCTATTTCTGCTTCTTCTTGTTATTGATCCAATATGTTTATCACTGAAATGATTAGAGGTGTAACAGTATCTGAGGGCAGCATAAAAGAGGTAACTAATTGCCTTAAATTAGTTTAATAGCAGCAGTTCTAAAAATTTTCACTATTGTGATCATGCCAGTCTGCTGGCTCATCTGACCCCTCCCTCTCTGTGTGTGTCTTGTTTAGTCTCTTTTTAATTTTTTAATCTCTTAATCTTTTAATCCTGATTTTTATATGTACTGTGTTTTATATTGTGTTTTAAGTGTTTTTAAAAAGTTGTTTTTAGCTGCCTTGGGTCTTTTTGAGGAGGGCGGCATAAAAGTTTGATTAAAATAAATAAATAAATAAATAAATAAATAAATAAATAAATAAATAAATAAATAAATAAATAAATAAATGCCTACTTTTCACTGTAGAAGAACACTTACATTTACCCACCCTACATACTGGGATAACATTAACTACCTTTTACAAAATAGAAAAGCAAACAAAAACTCAATGCATTTTTAAAAATTCAAAATAAATAAAGTAGCATTTTATTTCAAATTAAGAATAACCACAAACAGGATTCCTTGTTGCAAACAGCAAATAAAATACAATTTCCCCTAAGAAACAGCAGAAAGAAAAGAAATGTGAAAGATGGTGTTACCGTACATCTCAAAGTTTTGTGCCCATTCCCTGATTTTTTTACTCCCAGTTTTGAGAATCCATGTTTTAAAACATTAATCCATCCGCCAAAATGTATAAAAGCCCCCAACATATACAACAGACATTAAGAATATGCAATCTAGCAATACAACATGATATCCAGACAGAATAAAAATAGGATGTAATCCAGAGTCTCTTATAACCAAGTGGTCCAGTCCTATGCATTTTTGTTGCTTGTTGTTGTTCAGTCGCACAGTCTTGTTCGACCCTTTGTGACCCCATGGACCACTGCATGCCAGGTTCCTCTGTCATCTGCCATCCTCTGTATTTCACCCAGATCTACGCCCACTGCATCAATGATGCCATCTCGCCATCTCATCCTCTGCCACCCTCTTCTCCTTTTGCCTTTGATCTTTCCTACCATCAGGGTCTTCTCCAGTGAGTCCTCTCATCTCATTTGGTAGGCAAAGTACTTGAGCTTCAGTTTCAGTATTTTGTCCTTCCAAGGAGATGTCAGGTTTGATTTCCTTTAGGATTGACTGATTTGTTCTTTTTGCAGTTCAGGGGACTCTCAAGAGTCTTCTCCAGCACCACAGTTCAAAGGTGTCTATTCTTTTGCGCTCAGCCTTCATTATGGTCCAGTTCTCACAGCCATACATTGGGTCCATCTACACAGCATAGCCCATAGCCTCATCGAACCACGCAAGCCCCCCTGCCATGGCAAGACAACAATCCTTTGTTGCTATGTACCATCAAATCAGGACTGCAGTGAATTAGTGGTTAAGATGCTGAACTTGAAGACTAGAAGGTCGGAGTTCAATACCCAAGTACTGCAAAATGGAGTGAGTTCCCGTCTCTGTCCCAACTCATGCCAACCTAGCAGTTCAAAGCAAGAAATTGCATGTAGATAAGTAGGCACCACTTTGGTGGGAAGTTATTATTATTATTATTATTATTATTTATTGAATTTATTACCCCGCCCCACTCGGGAGAACCCGACTCTGGGCGGCTTACATCGTCATAAAACAGAGGTAAAAGATAAAAACATATAAAATCATGAAGTTTAAAAGATTATCTAAAATTATTTGAAGTAAAAACAGTGCAAACTACACGCCAGTATCCCCCTGGTCCAGATCCAAAGTGGCACTCCCTAAGTAAGCCACTTAGTATGGGAACCCGTGTTCCCTGGTCCCCAAATATGTCCTGCCAGCCAGGTTTTCAAGCCCTTCCGGAAGGGCAAGAGCTCTGTCTGCAGGCGCAGTTCGATGGGCAGGAGGTTCCAGAGGGTTGGGGCAGACACGGAGAAGGCCCTCCTCCTAGTGCTAGAGAGGCGTGCCTCTCTAGCTGATGGAACAACGAGGGAGCCTCTCCGATCCGCCCTGGTGGGCCGGACAGATGTTCTTGGGGTGACGCGGTCTCTTAGGTATCCTGGCCCACTACCATATAGGGCTTTAAAGGTAATAACCAGC
This sequence comes from Furcifer pardalis, assembly GCA_030440675.1. NCBI lineage: Eukaryota > Metazoa > Chordata > Lepidosauria > Squamata > Chamaeleonidae > Furcifer > Furcifer pardalis. The sequence goes on from CP126890.1 coordinate 262,751,503, forward strand.
ACCTTGAATTGCACCCGGAGACATACTGGCAACCAGTGCAGCTCCCGGAGTAGCGGCGAAGCACGAGCATAACGCCCACACCCCGCCACTACCCGGGCCGCCGCATTTTGCACCAGCTGGAGTCTCCGGATGGTCATCAGGGGCAGCCCCATGTAGAGCGCATTACAAGTTAAACAGTGTTCCATGCACTTCAATGTCTAGACATGCCTGCCACATATCCAGACAGCACTGGCTCTTTGGCTATAAACAGAGATGAGCACTGAACCCTAGAGTCAGATACGACTGGCTTTTGAGCAAGGATGACCTTTACTTTCATCTTTGTTTATAGCCAAAGCGCCAGCGCTGTCTGTGTCTGCAGACGTTTCCATGGACATGTGGCAGGCATGCCTCAACACCGGAGTGCACGGAACGCTGTTTACCTTCCCACCGAAGTGGTAACCATTTATCTACTTGCAGCCATGGAAACATCTGCATACAGACAGTGCGGAATACGGAGATGAGCACTGAATCCTAGAATTGGATATTACTGGCTTTCAAGCAAGGGAGACCTTTACCTATATGGATTCTGAAAAATTGTTGTGGTATAATATAAAAGAAGTTGAGTGTTACAGATTGGCATATTACAGCGATGGGAAGCTCATGAGCAGATCAGAGGGACCTTCTCTCCAATTTTGGGGAAAAGCCCACCCTGTCTGAATTCATGAGCCTCCTTTTCCTTCCAGACTTCAATTTATTTTGTACTGACAGTACAGCTGAGATCTGTTTACATGCTACCTAATATGCAAACTCTACTTGCAGTCTGCGTGCTTTGTAATGCAGGAATTCTTTCTCATGTTCAAACCAGTATCTCGCATGCCCCCTTTCTCTGCGAAACAACATGCATTGCAAAATTATTACAAATGATGCAATTGTGTGGTCTAGTGTGCAGACTTGCCTTATCTTGACTATTTTTGCTTCAGTGTTGCAAGTGAAAATGAGAGTAAGAGAAGCACAAGTTCTGTTCCTGGAGCAAAAAAGAAAGATTCCTCCAAGCTATCAATGGGCTTCTTTAATCTTCCCTTTGATTATCAAGGAAAAATATGGCACTTGAGTAAGACTGAAACAAACTTTGAAATCACAGTTCCATATCTAAGGGTTCCTTTTATCACTGTAAGGAATGGATTGCATAGATAATCTAATTTCTCCTCTTCTGAACAGTATGTGGAAATTCTCACACTGAGATGACTAATACAGTACTGAACACTGGACTTCTTTTTAGATGCTCAAACAGGAATTCATGAAAGAGGGACTTCCTCTTATGATCTGGTTGCTGTTTAGAATCCCAAAGCACTGGTGAATAATGCTCATATTGCATTGGTAAAGGTCATGCACAGGTGAATTTTTAAGTTCTTCATAGATTGGGCAGTGTTTATCCTGTTGAAATGTCAGCATCTGTAATTACCGTATTTGCCAGCGTACAAGACAACTGGGCGTATAAGACGACCCCCCAACATTTCCACTCAAAATATAGAGTTGGTTATATACTCGCTGTATAAGACAACCCCCTCTTCCGCACACCTTCCACACACCAAATAAAACGTAAAAGAACATCAGATTTGATTTCAACATGTTAATTTATATTCAAATGCTTATGACATGCAGAAAAACTGTCACAAGGCTGTATGTTATCAGACATGTACAGTAAACATAAAACAGTGCACGTTTATTAAACGTTATTCACCAAAGACAATTCACTAAAGCTGAATGGAACAATAAACCTATGGGAGCTGCCATGCTGTTTGTTTTCTAATCTGTTAACCAAACTGGAACTGTCAATGATAGAAGGAAGATAACAAATAGATGGAGAGAGCAAGTGCCAGGCAAGTCCCTAGCAAGTTTGATGGGGTGACAGTTTCCCTTTAAAAGCCTTCTAACTCCTGTTCATCATCTGATACTAAAAGTTGTTATCCGATCCATCCCATAGGATCTTAACGTTATTCAATGCAATTCTCCTCCCCAGATTGCTTAACATTATGCTAGATAAACGTTATCCGAGGTAAACGTTATCCGAGGTAAACGTTATCCAAGGTATTACTGTATTTTATTCAACTGAAGTGCACCCGGCGTACAAGACGGCCTCCCACTTGGAGGCATGTTTTTCAGGGGTAAAAAGTCATCTTATACGCCAGCAAATATGGTAAACTAAAGACAGCTACAGAATTAATGAATCAGTTTGAGTTGCATTGGTAGTGTATTGGCTAGTTGTGCATTAGAAGAAAAAAAGATTGGTTGAAACTGTATTGCCTAAAATAAAGGTCTCCCTTACTTGAAAGCCAGTCGTGTCCCAACTCTAGGGGGTGGTACTCAACTCTGTTTACAGCTAAAGAGCTAGCGCTGTCTGTATTTGCAGACATTTCCACAGCAGGCATGACTAGACACCAGAGCACATGGAACACTGTTACCTTCCCAATAAAACAGTACCTCTTTCTTGATTTGCAATTTCTTGCTTTCAGATTGCTAGGTTGGCAGGCGCTGGGACAGACAAGGGGCACACACTTCATCCCGCAGCACTTGGGTCTTTAACTGCTGACTTGCCAACCTTCCAGTTGTCAAGCTCAGCATCCTAACCACTAAGCCACTGCAGGCCCTTACCTAGTGGCTAGGAAAAAAAAGTGCTTTCTTTTTTGCTCTTTAATAATTAAGTTTTTTTTCTGTTCTTCCCGTTGCTCCATAAGTGGATCACAGACAGAGATAAGAAAGCTTACATGTGTCGTCAAGGTCTTAGATTTCTTGTTCCCAGTGCAGAACAATGAACTCTCTCTTTTACTCAGCAAGAGAGTTTGCTTTGAATCAGTGATGGTGAACCTTTTCCCAAGGAGGAGGAGGCAGCAAGCGGGCAGGCACCACGAGTGCCCACTTATACATGTGACTTTGCCAGGGCGCCATGGGCAAAGTCATGTGGGTGCGTTCACACATGTGCCATTCAAGGTGCACTGGAATGTCATGTGTGCATCCCCTGCAGGTGCACCCAACACCCCACGGGGCCTCCCCACCATTCCTCGCCCTGCCTCAGCCTCCTGGTTGGGATTTCAACCTCCTCTCTCACCTCCCCTTTGGCAGAGGGAGAGGGGTGGTGGGGAAGTGGTGCTGGCTGAGCTGGGCAGATCTTCTACTCGATGGCACGTGTACCAGCAGGAAGGCCTCTGCATTCCACTTCTGGCACACGTGCCATAGGTTCGCCACCATGGCTCTAAGTTAATCTTAACCCTGCAGCTGATGTGCTAGTTCATTTATGATCATAATACCATCAATCTCATAGTCATGCTGTGTCATGCAGTTAAAATTTGGATGTGGGATGCCCACTCACGTTACTTGTTCCCTTACAACTTTAATATGTTTTTTGTGTTTGGCACATCTGCTTAATAGTACAGCACAGTTGACAAAGGTATGAGTTGGGGGATATTGTATTTTCCTAGTTAATTCTTATATATAACATTTTTATTTGCCTCACTAATAACACATAGTTATTTTCATGTAAATGCTCCTCTAAGCACTGTACTGTATTTTGTTTTTATTACTGAGTAAATGGTGGTTTGCTGTAATAAATATTTGTCTTAGCAACATAAAAGTTTGTCATCCTCCTGAGAGCAGTCATTTCAAAAACAGAGTTAGTCATATTTTCTGATATTTACAAATTATATGAGCTGGGCCTTGTGTCCCAGACTCCAGCTGCCCCCATCTTCAGCTCAGACTTGAAAAGATTCCAGAGATGATACTTCTGAGGTCCTTTGCAGAACCATCCTTTTCACCAGAGGCTACCAGCAGATCTCTAAGGAAGTCAAATTAGGTGGTTGTCCGGTTCTTACTGTAATATTGGGACTAGATTCACTCAGAAATACCCCTGAGAAACAGGAACTGTTACCATGAGTAAGCTAAAGACCAGTAGGAATATTAAAGAAGGCTAATTGGCAGGTTGATGGAAATATCTGCTAGCTTCCATCTCCATCTATCCAAGTCCAATAGCAGGGATACAAAAAAGGTCTTGTGATACCAGAGGTCATAGGGCAAAGACGTGAGATTTTCTAGGTAGCAGGGAATTTGTTGTAGTCTTCCAATTTCCTTAGGTTTCTGCAATTCTCATAGCTCCTGGGTGAGAAATGGATTTTCCCTGGAATGGTGTGTTGTTTGAAACATGTGATACAAAGGATTTTGAGGTGTTTTAGACTTGAATGGGAAGTTTAGACCCACTCACTTTACAAAAGACCTCTTTTATTGACATTGACCAATCCAGATGTTTGCATCTTGGACTGTATGGCCTGTCATGATGAACACTTCTACTTTCAAATTTACCACCATTCTTCTTCTTCATTTATGAAGTCACTTTCTTCGCTTTGTCATTGGCCAAACTCAAGTCCTCATCGCTAGGGTTATTTTATCTAATACCATGGGTAGGGGGAAGCTTGTATACTCTGTACAACTACAAAGCATGCACCGTGCCTTCCATCCTCACCCTTTCAGACTTCCAAGGGCACTCCATATGGTTTAAATTTTTTTTGAGGAGGAAATAGCCAATCATGTCTTCTAAGATGGTTTGCCATTTTTTTTGGTCTCTCCTCCAAATTGTTAGCACTCTGTGTATGCTGTTTTTTCCTTTTAAAACTGAAAGTATAAGTGAGTCACTTCAAGTTTTAGGGAAAAAATAGGTAAAATGTACCAAAATGTAAGCAAAATAATATATACGGTACAATTGGTTGTATGCTTCTTCATATTTCTGGGATTTGGAGAATGAAGACAATCATAGAAGCTCTCTGAAGTGACCCAGGGATGGGGGACTCAGTCTCTGAGCTTCTGGAACTATCCTGCCCCCATGAGGTAAACTTAGTTGGAATTTGTTACTATCACCAAATCAGAATAGCCTGTATAACCACCAAATTAAATTTATTAACCAAATACTCAGAACTTAAAATACCTATGCTTAATTTTGAATAATTACAAAAAATTGCAAAAAATGCAGGAGGAAGGCGATACCTTTATTGGATCACTGAAAATTAAAACATTGCAAGCTTTTGAGATCCAAAATCTCTTTTTCAGGCATGGTATGATGTCTTGCCGGGTACAAATCTTAGAAGTGCATGTAGAACAATAGTAAAAGACTTTTTGGTGTATCACCCCACCCCCATAGGAAACCAGATGTTTGTTCCTCTCACATTTGTTTGAATAATTAGGTTGCAACTGATGTTGCACTGGAAGAATAACAGCAGAAGGCAATAGTTTAGGTAGGAAATGAAAGGTTCTCTCTACCTTGCTGGCAGAAGGTGTACTATTGAATCAAGGAACATCATTTGCCAGCTACAGATTGAAGACAGTTAGAAAGAATCTTGGCAGTATCTTTGCAGGAACTTGTCTGCCAAAGGAACATCATATGACTGCTCTAAAGTACACGGCAGGAATAAATCCAAGATCTACAAACAGCTTCTGCTGCTTTGTGAATGACATAGCTGGAGGGATCGATGGCCAGTCAATGGTGACTGTGCTGTTGTCTCATAGGAAAGTGACCAACTGAAACAAAGGACAGACAGATATTTACAGATCATAAGTAACTTTCAATTTGATCTGCTGCATGATTGCAAAACAACAACAACAACCCAGACCTCACACCAAAGATCTTCCTTGCATTTACAGGTCCAGTCAGGAAGTAATCATGGGTCTTCCTTTGGCTGCTCAATAGTCATATAGCAGCCTTCCAGGTTGCCTCTTCTGCTGCATCCTACCACCCACCCTCCGGTCCCATCCCTTTGCCTTCCTCCCACACCTCCTCTCTTTGTACGGTACTTTTTCTCCCTCCTCCTCCTGTTCCAGAGCCCGCTTTGTTAATTCCAGGGATCTACCATTTCTTATCCCTGCACCCCTGACAGGTTGGCCCGCCTTAACAGAACGATCTACTGGCTCCATGTCTTCGGAACACTGGTGGTTGCCTATGACTATGGGAGAGCTAGAAGCTGGATACTCCTGGGTGGGGCCCTTTGGGAGCCACAGGTCTCTTCAGGGCTTCTTATCACAATGGGAAATGCTGTCTCTCACACCATTTTTCTTTTTCAAAAAGTAGTGTTACTTTCCATTTAAGCGTGTATAACTCACGTGGGAACTGAAGGCAACAGATGTTAAACATAGCTTATAATTAGAATATCAGCTTTGGGGAGATGTGACCGAGGCAGTCTTTTGCATTTGAGAAACTAGACTTCAAAGAATCCTTGCTTTTAAGTCCTGAAGATCAAGCGCAAAATAAAACCAGCTCCCTTGCATACTCTGGGAGATGACGGACGTTCCTCTTGTGGCACACACATACAACCAGCTCTTTCCTCTACTACTCATGGGATGTCTTTAACGTCTATTTCTGTTCAAAGGATCTCTGTTGGACCAAATGGTGGAAGGGAGGAGGGAGCTTAGGAAGTTCAGTATGAGAGGTCAGTCATAGAACTATTGAATGCTACTTGGTATGTTTCCTTTTTCAGCATTGTTGCCCATCTTTATCATTCAGATGGTCCCACAGAATAACATGAAATGTATATCAATTTGTGCCATGTTACAGCTGCTGTGAAAAGCTGAGGTCCAATAGAGAAAAGTTTTTTTATAGAAGTGTTATGAAGTCTCATTGAAGTCTCCTTCCTGCAGAACTGATGTTCCACTGACACTCTGAGTAGGGGTAGAGTATTAATCTTGTTATGACTTTTTGTGCTCTGAGACATTCTTGAATCAGCACATCCTCATTCGTATCATAGCTCTCTCAGCAACATGTACGTCATTAATTAATATTCTTCCCATCAGTTGATGACTAATCTGTGTGAGAAGCAGAGAAAAAATGTATGGGATAAAAGGTCTGTGATCTGTTTGAGACAATAGCCTAGTTTCTGCCAAAGAGGCAGTCAATTATCCCATGTTATTAATATGCATAAATAGAAACCCCCTCAGTATGCATATTAATATTAATGTCTGCCCTAACCTCATGTCATTTGTTAACTGTTCCTTCCCTTCAAAACCAGACACCATCCATGCATAGATAGTGGAACAATGGGATGTACCTGAATATTGTATAGTTCCAATTCGATTATTCTTTTGATTGAAAACAGTGCCAGCATTTATCCTCTATATGTTGCTGGACCGGAACTCTCATAATCCTTCACCACTGTCTAACCTGGATAGGGATAAAGGGAGTTGAAGGCAAAAGCATGTTGAAGACCAGATAATTGTAAGGTTTCTAAAAACCCACTAAGGAGAAATCCTGCCCTCAAAGCATGGTGTTCTAGTTTATGTGCATTCAATTTACAATCTGTGATTATATTTTTTTAATGTAAGAAAATACATTTCAGGGTGTCTGACTGGATGTTGGAATCCAGATTGGTTGTTGTTCCAGTAAATAACTTGGAGCCTGGAGAAACATCAAACCTTCTCTCCGAGGATTTGTGACCCTTTCTTTTTCATATAATTTTTCTCATCTGGGATATAGGAATAGATATAGGTCTGAGTTTCTTATGAATACCTCTTCCAAATTACAAACCCCTTCTGGTTTGCCCTTCTGGGAAAACTTATTTCTGCTTTCTGAAGCTCTGTCTCACAGGTCCTCTGGTTGTGGTCTTCTCTGTGACTGATTCAGGAAGGGTTCCTGCTTTAAAGACTGGACTCACACTACTACAACATTTTTCTTGAGATAACTGCCACTTATAATTACTCATCAGTGACATTTTGCCTGGAAATCCTAGGTGGCATTAAGCTACTCACTCACTCCATGAATTCTCTCATCAGAAAGTCTGTCTGTAACAAGAATAGAAAGCAATGCCACTTGCTCTTCCACAAAATCCCTCTTTAAAGTCCTCCATGTTCTTTCTCTTCTTATAACAAAATTTTAATTGTGAGATGACATTGGCTCTCTTTTGAAATAGTATGATAATAATCACATACTGTACTTTCAAGCCAATGTTGACTTAGATGACCCTTTTCAAGGTTTCATAAGTAAAGAATACACAGAAGTGGTTTATCATCTCTCCTCCCCCACCCCCGGACTGTGCATTTTGCTGGCTATTCTCACAGGAGTCACAATGGGGAATCAAACCCCCAACTTCTAGCTTTGAGTTATGTAGCTTAATAGTATAACTCAATTCATAAAAAACCCCTCCAATTTATGGATGTGGGATATTGTGCTTAGTATCCACGATTTTAAAATGTCAGGGAAATGGCCTGATATTGCTGCACAATAACAATGCCCACATTGCCAGCAGGAAAAAAGATGTTATGTTTTACATAGCAAAGGGCAGCCTGAATATTGACAATATTAATGGCAGCACTTAAGACGGTCTACATTCACATAAAGAATAGTATCATCCACATAGCACCATTCACATAGATACACCATACAAGGGAAAAATCCCAGAACCTGACTCCTTTTTTAAATAAACACTTATCTTTTAAACACAATTACAGGTTGACATACCTCTTGAAAATGCTAGTACAGTAGTAATATTTGTGTAGCAATCGTCGCACAGTAAATTGACAAAGAAAATCCAAGAGAGGATTATACTGGTAAATGAGGCTACACATACTTAATCCAGGAATTGTCAAGGACTGACAGCACCTTTTTATGGCTTCTTTCCTGTGTAAATAAGATTTAAGTAAAGAAGTAATTTGTTGCACTTGGATTGTGTATAATGTGGCCCCTACTAGCTTCCCACATGCTTTTACTGATTGGAACAGCCAGCAAAGAGACAAGTAGAAAGTAAATATGTCCCTCCTGTACTTCTGAAGGGATTCCCAGCATTTCAGAGAAGTGATAGCATCTTTATGCTCTTTCACCTTCCAGATCAGAAATCAGCACATGAATTTGTTTCAAGCGAGGAGAGAAAGGTAATGCAGAACATTGAGAAGGGAGTGTTAGCTCTGTAGGGTGCATCTCTTGCTTAAATGAGGCCTTAGGGTCATACAGTTTCTCTAGATACCAGCCGACAGAAAGCTGCTACTGGTTAGAACAGAACATAGCTCAAATGGAGAAATGTCTACAGGATGGTTTATATAGCTGTCTAAATATCTAGCGGGACTGTAGTGGCTTAGTAGTTAAGATGCTGAACTTGGCGACTGGAAGGTTGGCAGGTCAGCAGCTTGAGACCTGAGCGCTGCATGATGGGGTGAGCTCCCGTCTCTGTCCCAGCCCCTGCCAACCTAGCAGTTTGAAAGCAAGAAATTGCAGGTAGATAAATAGGAACCACTTCAGTGTGTGAAAGATATCTGTATTCCGTGCATTCTAGGCATCTAGTCATGCCTAGCACATGGCCACAGAAATGTCTGGAGGAACAGACAGTGCGGGCACTTTGGGACCACCACCTAGAGATGGATACAACTGACTTTCGAGCAAGGGAGACCTTTACTTATAAATGTCTGCAAGATATCATCTTGTGCTCAGTACCATTCACAACAACCATGACAATTACTTTGTGTTTTGTGGAGAGTTTAACTGATGAAAAAAGGAGTCAGATCTTGGGATTTTCCATTGCTTGGTGTCTCTATGAGAATGATACTATGTTTATGGTGCTATTCTCTATGTGAATGTAGATGTTCTTGACTATTGCCATTCTGACTGAACTTTGCTCTTTAAGGCTTGGCATCCTTTTTCCTGCTGGCAATGCAAGCACAATTTTGTGCAGTAATATTGGGCCATTTCTGGGCATTCTGAATCATGGCCAAGTTCCATCTAGGACAAGTTCCATTCTGACCGGTAGTGACTTTCCACAGTATGATAAGCAGACAGCTTCAACATCATCTGCTACCAAGAGAGGCTGCATGAACCTATGCTCTTGTATGTACAGCAGAACACAACATTTCCATATTTTTTGTCTCCATTTTTAGAATTGACTTCTCAAATATTGTTTTGCAGTGCCAGCAAAATATCATCACTGCATGGGGTAACACATACACTGTAGCAGTGATGGCTAACCTTGGCACACCAGGTGTTCTTGGACTTCAATTCTCAGAAGCCCTGATCAGCAGGAGTGCTGACTTGGGTTTCTGGTAACTGAAGTTCAAGAACACCTGGAGTGCCAAGGTTAGCCACCACTGCACTATAGTCTCATGTGCTGTAATTTTTTCTTCAGGGTTTTATCTTTCCTACTTGAAGCTTTGTTTTGCTTTGAAAATGACCATTGCACCACAATATAGAGCTATAAAACAACACAACCAAATCTACAGTCACTTAGCATATCAAACAGTTTTGTATTCAAACATCTATACAACTTTGAAATCAAGCTTTTCAACACTGTTTGCTGTAGCTCATTCTAGACAGTTCAGTTTGGAAACAGGGCTACTGAGCTGAGCATGATGTCCTGTCAACTCAGTTGATAATCCCTTTGAGTTCAGTTTATTGTCCTCTCAAAATAGTACCCCAAGCTGTTCAATTTGCCAAGGCCCAAGGCCCACTCTGCTTACTCTTGTATCTGCAACATGAACGGGCTGAATCATTCTGTCTGTTGGTAGAGCTGGACTACAGCTTTCAGATGAAAACACATTCACTCAGCATACACCTGCCCCCTGGTTCTATTTCCCTCTTCATGCATGTAAGATGAAGGATTTGAAGTGGAGATCTCCTCCATCTGGATTTGAAAATCTGATTTTTCAGGACTTCAAATCTGCTGGAGAGCTCCCATTTTGTAGTGAAGTCTTTCACCCACGTCTGCATACCTAAAAGATGACAGAAATGATGGTGATGGAGGGGCTAACATGCTCTCCAGTCTCATGTGTTGAATAAATGCACTTTTATTATTTTTGAATAGGGATAAAAAAAATTATCAGCATACATGTGGCAGCTGAGTGAACTCTTGAGATGTTTATGTTTCATCTGAGGCCCATAATGTTGTGGCCTTCTTAGAGTCAGATATATTCACCTTGTTTGGAGGTAAGATGTACATTTTTCTTGGCTGTCTGCCTCTTCTCTGGCTGTGTTGTCTACTGATTCCAGAAGTGGGCCTGTTACTAGTATCAGTATTATGGAAAGAAGGAATTTTTCCTTTTCATATTCACTTTCTTCTTTGCCTCCCTGGTATGTTCAATGTTTGGGAAAGAGATATTCAAGTTTAATTAAACCTAAATTCTTTTAGTTTTCAATATGGACATCAGTTTGCATCTAAATTTTATCTTGGATTACAAAGTATATAGCAAGGGTGAGAAATGGTTGTCCCTCCAGATGTTTTGAACTACAACTACCATAATTTTGTGTTAATGGTCATACTGGCAAGAAACTGAAGTTCACCATCCCTGGAGGACAACAGTTCCCCCAGCTCTGATATATACTGATGTCCATATTTGAGGCTTAGAGAGACTCTTTCCCACATAAAACAGTCAGCATTTCTAGAAACATTGATATGTCTATAATCCATCTAGTTCAGCTAATTACTGTTATGATTTTAAAAGTGGCAATGTGGCAACAATAGCAGCAGCCGATTTGTGTACTAAGATATAGGGAATACTGATAAAAATAATTTGTGTATAGTTCCAGTTGTTGAAAGACTCTTTCAAAAATTTGTGAATACAAAAAGAAGTATAGTATTTGGATGCATGTCCTGAAGCGCTGCTTGGGATTGCATTATTTTATCCATAAATGCCCTAGCAGCCATTTCTGTGGATGGCTATATAGATGCCCATAAACCCTTTTAAATTAATATGTCATAGCACGGGGTACATTTTGAAATGTCTCTTGTAATGGTCTTCCTGAACCTATAATGGGATGATCAGCATTTCAGTGCTTCAAAACTCTTGTTTACTAAGCTTGTTTTTCACCGTGATTTTAGCCAAGTGGCATAAAATGTGTCACAAAGTCAATAGAGTAAATTCAGAAGCTGTTGTAGCTATTCTAGAAGTGGTTATGCCAGGCTCATGGACTGATTTATCCAGTTCACTTACCACTGTTTGGTTTCAAGGAAATGTGACAGAGTACAATGAATCATTGTCTCTAGGCTTATGGAATGGCACATCTTGTTTTGATTGGAACTTATAGACTTACAAGTCCAGTGGCTATTTCTGATTAATCAGAAGCTATCTTAATTTTCAGATATTCTAAAAAGCACACCCCATGGCTTGGGCAGACAGGTCCCACCCCTATAGCTATTTATTTATTTATTTATTTATTTATTTATTTTGTCAGATTTATATTCTGCCCTACTCGCACAAGCGACTCAGCTATATAACGTTTGTCTATTTTGGGAAAATTCCATTTCCATAAGAGTGATTATTTAGTAAAAAAGAAAGGAGCAGGTAAGGCTTAACTGTAGTGTGCTGATGGATGGCCAGGTAACTATATAGCCCAGGGGTCTGCAAACTTGGCTCTCCAGGTGTTCTTGGACTTCAATTCCTAGAAGCCCAAGTCAGCACTCCTGCTGATCAAGGCTTCTGGGAACTGAAGTCCAAGAACAGCTGGAGAGCCAAGTTTGCTGACCACTGATCTAGCCCAACATGAGCCCAGAAGATAATGGGAGCAGTGAGACAGGTTAGCTGGTGCTGCACTCTTTGTATTATTAGGATGTTACATCACTGTTTTCTCATTTCTTCGGTTTTTTGAGCTTGCTCTTTTGTTTTAAAAATTTCAGACTCTTATTTGATAGCTTTTTGCCAGATATTTTGATCTTGAGTGGGAGCTCCCCAATTGACATGATCAACATTAAATTCTTCCAAAGTTGTCTTTGAAGTCTTGAATCATTTCTTTTGTCATCTTACAATCAAGCACCTATGACAAGCTCTTCATAGAAGATATACTTTGGAAGATGGTCATCCAGAAAACATAGCTAGCTCATTGAAGTTGTTTCTTCTTCTTCCACCACTTTAGTTGTCAAGGGAGATTCAATGTTCTTACACTTCCAGTGGCCTCAATCAGCATTATTGGGTTTTGTTGTAATATGTCTTTGATGTTCTCCATCTTACTCTGGGTCAGCCTCATGTTCTTTGTCCTTCTCTTTTCATATATGCCTTGTACAGTATGGAATCCCAAGACATTCTCTACAAATAACAAATCATTTTATTTGTTGTGTCTATATGTAGTGCTGTTGTTTCAGAACTGTAAAAATATTTGTCATTTGTGTTTGCTCCAGAACTTCCACACTAGGGACTTTACTCTGTCATTGGTGCTGAATATTCTTTGCAGATAGGCAAGATAAAAGTGATGGAACTTTCTTGTATGGCATTGATAAATAGTCCAAATCTCCACTTCATTAAGCAGATGGGATAGAACAATCGTTTTGCACATTTTCAGCTTAATGGAAAGATTGATTCCACATCAATTATATGCAGAGGATCAGAAACTTCCATTGGCTTTTGAGATTTGTGAAGTTATCATCAATGAGAATGCAGCAGTAAACAGTGTTTCTAAGATGCATGATCTTATCTACTAGAGAAGGAGGGTGTTTGTACATCTTCAGCAGTGTGGGACACTGCTGGTGTGGTAGGCCATCCCCCCACTGGCTTATATAAGGCTGTATGGGTTTTTCAGTTTTATAGGGAGGGTGTTTTAATCTGGTTTTAATGGTTTTAAAAGTTTTAATTGTTTAATTGTATGATGGGGACATTTGGTATTTTGAACTTTTGATACTGTTGTGACCTGCCTGGAGTCACTTTGAGGAGGGAGGCGGCAATAGAAGTACAATAAGTAAATAAATAAATATGGTACACCCAGATCAGGTAGGTACATTACCACTCTCTTATCAGTATTGAGCTGCAAGCCAAAATTGCTATAGGCAGAATGAGATTTCTTTGCATATCCAGAAGTGTGGTTGTATTAAGAGTGCAGTCAATGGCAAACAAGAACTCATGCACTGTGCAAAATGGGCCTTTAGTTATGGCTGAAGACACTGTAGATTAAACAGCTTCCCATCAATGTGATACTGAAGGGTGTTTTTCTCTAAAAGCATCCAAGAGCAATGCAGAAAACATAAGATTGAAAAATGCTGGAGCAAGAATACAACCTTGTTTTACACCATTGATAACAGGAGAGGAGTCAGAGAGGATACTGTTGAACTTTCATACATCTCAGAAACCTAAACAAATAAATTAATTAAAAAATGTGTGACTGTCTCAGGACATCCAAATTTCTCCATGCTTTTCTACTAACCTTCTCTGAACATCATATCAAAAACTTTAGTCAGATCTATTAATGTTGGGTAGAGGTGCTACTCTCGACACTTCCTACAGTTGTCGAACAACAACACATCTATAATTTATTGAGTGGCACTCAGATGGCACTTTTTTGCACAGAGCAAAATAAACTGGTTGTGGGAAAGGTCAACATGAAAAGAAGAAAGTGCTGTAATTCCACCCTCACCAATCTTACTTTGCTTGTGAAAGGAATCACTCTGAGATGGAGCTCAGTGAATCTGAAATGGAGCCTGTCTGTGTGGCTCTGGTTCCTGAAATTCTAGATTTTGGGCTTATTTTGGCCTGAAGCCCTATTGTTTTGTATAGCAAACTGCAGCCAAAGTAGACCTATTGAATCAATGGAATTTACAGGGGAAGTGACTCACCAGACCCTCCTGACTCAGTGGACCTACTGTACTCACAAATTATTATACTAAACAACAGGATTTCAGGCTTATACCAGAAGGTCTCAACTTCAGACTGATTTGCTTTCATATGAACAAACTGGAATGGAAGGGGGCCTATTTAGAATGCCTGAATGTGGCTATTGGTACTGTAGGTTGGTATGGGATGCAGTCACATGTTTTATGTGTATAAGCTGGAGGATAACCATGGGTGTTAGATCCATTCCTCTGCATGAAATTGAATACATTAGTAAGATGTAAAATACAAGTATCTCACAATTTAAAGTCCATTAAATAAAGCCCCAATGTTTTCTGTTAAATAATTCAACCATTCTAACAGAACTATAGGTTTTAGGGAAGCAAATGAGAGACAACAAATACAACAACCCTATATAACTTACTTCCAAGTAAATTTGTTTATGATTACATACTAAAAATTATTCAATTCATTTTAATTTACAGTAGGGATGTGTTCAAGATCTCCTGCATGGAAACAGATGGAAGGAAGTTACACACACTTTGGGTACAGTTTATTTCATTAGGGGCAAAATACCCACAGACTCCATTTTGCATGATCAGGCCTAGGAAAAATTATGCAACTAGTGTGAGAACTGACTTATGATGGAGAGCCTGTCTAAATGGAGAAGATGCTTATGCAATTTCCCTTCTGCTCCATGTTTAGACATCAGGGTACCAATCAATACAGTGTAAACATTTATTTCCCCATACGTGGACTCTCTTATTCATGGGAAACTGAAAGGAATACCATCAGGTGGCTGGACTCTGTTAAAAGCCCAGACTTTAGACAGGGTTGTCCAAGGTGGAATAGCCAAAATGTTGAAACATCAAGCTAAGATGCATTTGCTCTCTTCTGGAATCAATAGTCCATTACAGTTGTACCTCGCTTAAAGAGCATAATGCGTTCCACAGGATTGCTCTTTAAGCGAGTTTACTCTTTAAGCGAAAACCATTGTAAGTGACCAATTGTGTGTGTGTGTGGGGGAATGTGAATCCTGATTTATTTGTTAAGCGAGTTTTTGGTTGGTTTTATTTGTTAAGCGAAGCGAACATTCAGAGAAAATTCTGCTCTTTAAGCGAGTTACTATTTAAGTGAGATGCTCTTTATGTGAGGTTTGACTGTACTAGAATACAATTAACAATTCTAGTGGTGATGGGAGGAGGATTCTGGAAGGTAACACTGGGAGAAAATCTTTCATAGACAATGGTGGTGACACTCAAGCTAGCTCTTATTAGTGCTGCATGGAAGGAGGCAATGGTAAAACGCTTCTGAACATTTTATAATGTGGAAAACTTTTTGATGAGGCTATCTGAAATTAAACAAAAGGTAGTGCTTTAAGATGATACTCAGAGGTAAGAAGGCACTCAGTTAACTACTGGATAAGAGCAGGGGAAAAGTGTGAATAGAGTTGTTGCTAAGTAAATCACTTTATTAAAACAGAATAGATATCTAGTTGCTGATGTGTATAACCTGTACACTCAATAACAAACTTCTGTTAGGACAGAATGTAGAGAAACAGAATAATTTCCCATAAACAAAAGAGTCACACAAGAGTGCATTTTCTTCCTGTTTGTTCCATTTATTTACGTAAAAGTTTACACAGAGAGCTGAATTAGATTCAGATCAAGGAGTGAAAATCGATGGAAGAAATGTCTTTTATTTAAAATATGTGGCCATGTTACCAGCAAAAATAGCAATGGTTTGAAATAGCTGTTGACAAAGGTGAAAGAAGAAAGCACAAAAGCAGAACTATTTTTAATTTATTTTAATTTTAATTTCCAATTTGTACAGCCGCCCAACTCAAAATGACAAAGGAATTATATAACTTCATTGTTGAAAATGAAGAACTAAAAATAGTTGAAGATTATGTACAGCTTGCCTCAATAACCAATCTGGATAAAGATTGCAGCCAAGGAATCAGAAGAAGACTATAACTTGGAAGAGCAGCATGAAGGGACTTAGAAAAAGATTGTTAGGTGTATACATGTGTTGCTGGAGACCAAGACGAAGATCATCCATGTATTGCGTTCACATTTATCATGTATGGATGCAGAAGCTGGATAGAGAAGTTGATAGGAAAAAGTTGATTCATTTGAAATGTGTTAGTAATGGAGAGCCTTACAGGTATCATAGATTGCCAAAAAAGAAAAAAGAAAAAAAAAGAAGATAAATAAATGGGTGCCCTGTCTGAACTTTCTCTAGAAGAAAAAAATGACTGAGACTATGATACTTTGGTATATATCATGGGAAGACAAGTTTCACTGAAAAAACCCAACCATACATACTATAATTATAATATAATAATAATTTCGTGTCAGAAATTATTCTGGGTTGAAAGGATTTTTGTGGAAGAAACTCCATTCAGGGAATGCGCAAACAAGGCTCATTTCATGTCCCCAAGAGCTGGGACAGAGACGAGCACTCAATCCATCATGTAGTACCCGGGTCTTGAACTGCTGACTTGCCAGCCTTTCAGCTAACAATGTGAGCTTCTTAACCACTGAGCCACTGCAGCCATACTATGAAAAGTTGAAGGTAATTAGAGAAGAGCAAGACCAAATATGAGATGGATTGATTCAGTAAAGAGCAAAGTTGTTAATTACAGGATCTGTTGGAGATCACGAATTCATAGGATTTTCATATACAGGTACTGTACTGTAATGGAAATGACTTGATGGCACATAAGAGCATGCAGACTTAGTGAGCATGTGAGTGGCATGCATACAGTGGCAAAATAGGTCATATTCTTTGTCCTGTCAAAGACCCTACTCTGCATTACAAAAAGTCTCAATGATGAAAGCCTATTGTGTGGTTTAGCACAGAGCAGTCACTTCTCTAGAGCTGTCATCCTTTAGCTTTTTTGGTAAAAGCCTAAGCAGAAGCCTTACTGTACAAATTGATTTAGCACTCTGGCAGGATGATTGAAAAGTGGTTATCTATTATAACCATAAAATTATTCAGAACTGATTGTGCATTATAGTTTTAAATGGATTTCAGCTGAAACTGCCTATGTGATGTGATAATGGAAAGGGCATTAACTATAATGGGTCATGAGCCGACTCATTAGACAATACATCTGATTTTTACCGAGCGCATCAGCTTCAATAGTGAGTTTAGTTCTTTTGATGTAGAGCAGAAATGTTTAGTGGGCTATTTGTCAAAATCAAAATTCCAGTTACTTCAGGCCTGTGACAGGTTGCAATTTTTGCCCCTTTTAAGAGAAGGGTGATTTTAATTTCCATAAGTAAAAAGGCTTTTGCTCATGAGGCCATCATCAAACTCATCATAAAGTTGGAAGTTTGATTTAGCTACTTTGAAGACCCATGATTCTTGCTTTAAGCTTGTCAAATATCTTAACCAATTACTTTATTTCAGGAATAAATATAAGGCACATTCTTAGCACAAACACCTCCTTTTAGCCTTAGCAATGAAGTAGCCTGATGGTGCTAATAATTCTGTCATCTGATGTGCTCCTAGTTTCAGTCTTCTTAGCTGCTTTCTTCCTGTTAAATCAGTCTTTAAACTTGTTCATACAGCAGTCACAATGGGCAAGGTGATAATTCCAGGAGTTATTGTTCAAAAGAATAATATTTACAAGTGTGTTAAAATTGAAAGTGTTCTATCTAAATATGGAGAAATTTGCATATATTGGTAAATTCCTATAAGAATAAATAGATGAACAAAATTGCAATTTTTACATATCCTTAGAGCTTGTTGAACTGTCTGCATTCAGTCAGGTTCAGAAGGATATTATTATGCCATACATACCAGACCACAGGAGGGGAGGCATACAATGGGCAAGGTGATAATTCCAGGAGTTATTGTTCAAAAGAATAATATTTACAAGTGTGTTAAAATTGAAAGTGTTCTATCTAAATATGGAGAAATTTGCATATATTGGTAAATTCCTATAAGAATAAATAGATGAACAAAATTGCAATTTTTACATATCCTTAGAGCTTGTTGAACTGTCTGCATTCAGTCAGGTTCAGAAGGATATTATTATGCCATACATACCAGACCACAGGAGGGGAGGCATACATGGGAATGGAAGATTTCCTAGGAAAGGTGTGTCTTACCAGCCACCAACTAAATATCTACATTGCAAAACAGTATTGTGTACAAATGTGCCTTAGATGCCTTTTTACACATTTGCCAAGGCAATTTTGAGGGGTTAGTGTATTGGATTGCTGAAGCACTCAATATTTATTTGCCTGGCAATTTATTGTTTAATTTTTTTATCAGTTTTATCTGTGAGCAACATATTGGTTACCATGTTCTCTTAATCAATATATAGAAATGTCTTCTATAACCTAGAACATTTATGGCAAACCGTGGCACTCCAGATGATTTTGAACTTCAATTCCCAGAAGCCTGATCAGCAGGAGTGCTGATTTGGGCTTCTGGTAATTGAAGTCCAAGAACACCTGGAGTGCCAAGGTTTGCCATCATTGTTCTAGAACTTTGAAAGATGGACAGTTGTATAATGATATCTATAGGGCTCAATTATTAACATTTGAGATATAAGTTAATCATCATCGGCTAGAATTCAATCTAAGTATAGATTTTTCCTGCCTCAGGGCGCCAGGAGGCCTGGTCTTGGAGGCCGTCTGGCTCTGGGCCATCCTCGCCCTCCAAGGCAAGCGGGAAAAATGCCATTGGCATGAATTTGTTTAATGTGGATCTCAGCTTGCCATGAAAGTGACCCACATACTATGATCTTGGAGCCATCTCCTGCGGCACGTATGAAATAAGACATGCAGGATTTAACACTAGGACTTCAATGGACTGCCGCAGCCTAGAGGATAATGACAAGGTGCGCCTCCACAGCCAGTCCATATGGCATGGCCTCTTCTGCCTCCATGACCATTGGGAATCAGAAAGTGGTTCCTCCTCTGCTCATTTCACCGTTGGGCCCAATATGATGGTTTCCAGTGGCATTTCTTCCACTGAGGGGGACCATCATCCCACCTAAAGGGGCTCATCCGCCCATAGCCATTGGCCCCTTTAGGGAGTCAGGTTATTTCACTTGGCATTGAGTCACTGGCTCTACAGTCTACTCCAGTGATGGTGAACCTTGGCTCTCCAGTTGTTCTGGGACTTCAATTACCAGAAGCTCAAGTCAGCATTTCTGCTGATCAGGGCTTCTGGGAATTAAAGTTCAAGAATAGCTGGAATGCCAAGGTTCACCATCACTGGTCTACTGCATTACCATAGCAGGATGTCTGACCAGACACTTCTACACTATTGGTATAAATGAAAAGACAGATGTAACACATTACATGAGTAATCCAGGTAATCTTGGCTTTCCCCAAATGCCCTTATCCTAGCAAGATGCAATAAATCAAATCTCCCATATATTTCAGAATAGACTGCTAAATCAGATTGCCTACAATGAATTAGCATTTTTAGTTTATGTATTGTCTGAACAAAACATTTTATAAAAGTGTCTTATATAGGGATCAATACACTGCAGTTACAATTGTTATATATTTGATTCATATTTTATTTTGTTCCTAAAGTATTGAACCTCAATGACTCAACAATGGCAACCTAGAAGACAAAGTGATGTGCTTTATTTCAGTTCCCTTCAATTATTCACATTGAAGTCTTGTGTTTTTTAGCTCTAATTCTGGGGTAAGTAACTTTTGCCAAAACTGGTGTTACATTTTTTGTTAGAGATAGAACCAATAGTACAAAGCACAGCAAAGTAGAATTAACATTTGCAAATCTGATAGCTGCAATGCAAATATCTAGGGGAAAAATGGAGAAATTTCTCAAGACTTTTGCAACACAGGGCCAATGACTTCCAGCCCCTGAGAAGTGTAGTATCTCTCCATTGGGCTCTATATTATCCTATATAGAGTTTAATTGACAGTGATACTATATCTCCAGAAACCCCTAGAATCCCCCTGTAGTACTAAGGCAGAAAGTTAGGCCAGAGCTAGGCCTTGAAGCCTTCAATCTAGGCCAGTGGTTTGTAAACTTTTTAAAATTTTGAGAGTGGTAGGCTAAAAAATCCAAATGGCATATCCATAATCAGAAGGTTGTTCTGAGACTTTGGTGATCTGAGTTCAAATTCTAACTGACTTATGAAACTGAATGGGTGACCTTGGGCCAATCACACCCTTTACAACCTGATAGGATATAATGGGGAGGAGAATAATGGATACCACCATGGACTAAGGAGGAGTATTATAGAATATACATATAGGTAAAGGTGAGAGTCACCCTAGGGTTCAGTGGTTGCTTTATTAGCCTTCCTCTTTTTCTGCTTCATTCATATTTATCTAAGCCTTTCTTACTATAGTTTTTAGAGAGCCTCTAGCATTTAGAGATACTGTATTTGCTTCTCTGGACTTGACTTTGCCATTCAGCTTTCTTTGTTATAATTGTTGTTGAGAAGTCTCCCTCATTTTGCCATAGGAATACAGGTGGCATTTCTAGGAGGACAAAAACAGAAATCAGTTTTCTTTCAAATCCCTTTCCTTCAGAAAGCATGAAAAATGTTATACAAATAGTTTTAAAATTATTATTAGAATACAGTATGTATAAATCCCTTTGGCAACAATAGAGAATATTAACACCAGTGATTGGCTCAAATTATTTTTACTACCCCACCGAGGGTGTGGTATGGTGGCTGTGGCAAATAATTCATACTCACAAATTGAACTATTATAATATTAAAATAAGCTACCAAGACACATCAGAGTATAAGATACACCCCATTATTACCAAAATAGCCCCCCTATAGGCCACTATATGCAGTACAAGACACACTCCATTTTCCAGTGTATTTTAAGGAAAAAAAGTCAGTCTTATATGCCAGCAAATATGGTAATTGAATTTTGCTTCTGTTTGTAATACTTCATAATTTTTTACATTCGACAATTGTCACTGATTGGTGCAAGCCTCCAAACAAAAGCATAGCAAATTACAAATTTTCTAACTTCAGAAAACGCATCTACACATTTCACTGAAAGATATACCATATATACTTGAGTATAAATGGTCACACATGCTCTGGTCACCTCCAGACTTGATTACTGTAATGCGCTCTACATGGGGCTGCCCTTGGTGACCATCCGGAGACTGCAGCTGGTCCAAAATGCAGCGGCCCGAGTAGTGATGGAGTGCGGACGCTATGCTCGCGCCGCGCCTCTGCTCCGGGAGCTGCACTGGTTGCCAGTATGTCTCCGGGTGCAATTCAAGGTGCTGGTCATTACCTTTAAAGCCCTATATGGTAGTGGGCCAGGATACCTAAGAGACCGCGTCACCCTAAGAATGTCTGTCCGTCCCACCAGGGCGGATCGGAGGGGCTCTCTTGTTATTCCATCGGCTAGGGAGGCTCGCCTCTCTAGCACTAGGAGGAGGGCCTTCTCTGTGTTCGCCCCGGCCCTATGGAACCTTCTCCCAATCGAGCTACGTCTGCAAACAGAGCTCCTACCTTTTCGCAAAGGTTTGAAGACCTGGCTGGCAGAGCAAGTGTGGGGTCCCAGGAACACGGGATCCCACGTAGGCTGGCTGATTTAAGGGGACAGCCACCCCCTGTGACGTTTGGGATATTTGGTTTTACCTGTTATATTGTTTTAATTTTTTAAGAACTTTTAAGGATCTATTTGTGATTTTAATCCACGTTGTAAGCCGCCCAGAGTCGGGTACTCCCGATTGGGGCGGGGTAGTAAGTATAAATAAATAAATAAATAAATAAATAAATAAATGGATTTTTTTAGCCCCAAAATGAAGTCCAAAAAGGTCAACAACCATGAGGGTCTAAAACTATGAGGTTTTTTTTTTAGTTATTCGGCAGTTTAAAAGTAAGATTCAGGACTTCTACTGCGAAAGAATCTGAGGTGCAAGTACACAACTGGCCACAAGAGAGCGCAAATCACGATTTTCCACTAGAATATATTGAAAATCAAGTTCTCCTATTCTGAAGTTTGTTTTCAATTAATTTCTATGGAAAACTGCAGATGAAGAAAGAAGCTCTACATTACAATTGTGTCTCCCTTCCAAACTGGTGTGGAAAAAGAAAGGATTTCACTTACTGGTAACTTTTGCCTTTGTCTCTGCTCTCCCCAAGATGGAGGGAGGAAGCTATTCTCCTTCTTTGCAGGGGGAGCAAGAGGCTAGGCAAGAGCAATACTTCCTGCCTCAGTGCAATTGACCTGCCCACCCACTTCACCTGCAGTGCCACCACTGGTGGGTGGTGCAAATACAGTTTAAAAAAATCATCATCATCATCATCATCATCATCATCATCATCATCATCATCATCATCATCATCATCATTATTATTATTATTATTATTATTATTATTATTATTATTATTATTATTATTATTATTATTATTATTATTATTCTGTTCGACTTATATGCCGCCCAATTCGCAAAATGTGACTCTGGGTGGCTCACAAACATGTCCTCACATAATATACATCAACATAATGCCATAAAATACAATATACACAATAAACACAATTTTGACATTAAAATAGCATATCGCAATTAAGTAACAAAAAATATACAATATTCAATCCGATAATATACAAACATTCAATACAAACAATATTACCATATTACAATACTATTCAACAGCCTCTCTACCCCAGACGCAAATAAGTCCAGGGGTGACTGCGGCAAAGGTTGTACTGCCTGATGCCATGGTGGCATCTTAAAACTTCCAGCAATGGTGTGGTCCTGGGTGCCAGAGGTGGAGGTGGTCCTGGTGCCGGTTGCCTCTACATCCCAGCCTCAGGTGGTTCCTAAGCAGCGGTAAAATACTTAATTTTACTGTATTTTCATGTACTTTAATTACTGAAACTCACTAACAGCTGCTGCATTTCCTACTCTCAGCTTATACTCAGGTCAATCTATTTTTCTGGGTTTCTAGGTCAAAATTAGGTACCTCAGCTTATATTCGGGTCGGCTTATATTCGAGTATATACAGTACGCTAAACATAAGATGGAGTGAATGGCCTATTGTAGAGCCAGACTAGAATTTAGCTTTCCTGTTAGCCAAAAAAGATGCTCTATGTTGAGTAATGTTTCCCCTTCTTTTGTTTATTACTAGCGCAGAGCGGAGTTTATTACTGTCACTAGGTGTCATTAAAAAGTTACTTGATTGCATCTGTAGGTTTGCAGATGTATTGCCATGAGAACTCTTAGTCTTGATTGGTTATACAATTTTGCTACTTGCTTTAATTTCCACAGGACTGTTTTTGCAATAATGTGTTTCAGGATTCATCCTTGACTTTGGGGTGGAAGTGCTGATGACAGCAGCTAGTTTTTTGTGTGTATTTTTTAAGCCTGTTATTTCTCGCTTCTTAGTGATTGGACTGGTTCTGTTACTATTGAAATCTATGCCAAAAGCTCCCATTGACGTCACCAAGTTCAGGATCGTTGGCCTTTTAATAATCAAAGCAATTAGGAGGAACACTGCTGATAGAGAGGTGTATTCTGGGGTGTTTTACACCAGTAAATAAAATAAAGATCATGCTGCCATGCCAGTCTAAACAGATAGAAACAGATGCCTACTTTGAGGAATCTCCACAGTGCACAGTGGAGGGTAAAAAAAATTGTGTACATTATTTATTGGAGTCAGAAAAAAAAGTACTTAAATTCCAGATGGCGGTTACGCAAATAATCTCTTAATGGGCAAGCAGGACTAACTACTTTGGCCCATATTTATTTTCTGAGATTAAGCTTTTGCATGTGCCAATGGTGTTCACAGGCTGGTTTACCACAATAGGCATCTGTGCTTTTCTAAATCATTAACAGCAGATCAGTCATTTTGGCTATTAAATTTGGCAGTGCAGAGATCTTGGCTCACAACTGTTTCTGTCCACTTGCATCCATCAATAAAAGCCTGTTTCCCCCCCCTGCTGGTCTTCAAGAATTTTATCCTGATTTTAGAACAGTGGTGCACAAACTAAGGCCCGGGAGGCTGGATGCGGCCCCCGATGCCAATTCATCTGGCCCGCGAAGCCCTCATTGCTCCTGGAAGCGGAAGTAAAACGTGCCCGTATGGGTGTGTTTTACTTCCGCTTCCAGGAGCGATGAGGGCTTCGCGGGCCGGATAAATTGGCATTGGGGAACGCACCCGGCCTCTGGGCCTTTGTGACCGGCTCCCTGAACCACATGATTGGCCCATGGCCCAAAAAATTTGGGCACCCCTGTTTTAGAGCTCTTCAGAAAGGCATACCTTTGTTTTACCAGAATTTAGGCCTTCAAAGAATATAGATGAAGTGGGGGATGCAAAATTAAAACAGGACCATTGTTAGCTTGAAAAGAGAAGGATTATGTCACATCAGAGCCCGGGCCTGCATAAATTTGATACTATGTTTATGCAGACTGATTCTGGCAGGGGATTCTATGGAAGAACACCTGCTTGGACTTGACTGCAGACAAATGCTACTGTTGCAATATGTCTTTCCAGGTAGCCACTGAAGGCAGGAGAAGCCACAAATAAAATTTCCTACAGCAATGAATCTCAAATGTAAAGGTCTAAAACTTTATAAAAGAATGCATCATGCAGGAGAAAGCCATGTGTTTCATCATCATTATAATTAATGGGATTGCAGATTATAGTATGATGAGTAAATGAGTCTCATCCATCGAAATATCTGTAGGGCATGTTGGTGTGTACTTATCTCACATAATCTGCACTATTTGGACCTGAACACAGAATTAAGCAGCTGGAGAACTTTGTTTTCCCTTTCTTCTCATTCCTCTTGTATTGAATGTTGGATGTCATATAGCTATACTGATTTTGGACACAGTAACTCTCAACAATTATACTGTGTTGCATCCAATTTAGTCTCCATATTCTTCAGCAAATAAACTGTTTTTCTTCCTACACCACTTTTCATGTTTCTTTTGCCTGGAATGATCAATTAGAACAATCTGTACTTGTTGGAAAAGAACGATATTTATATAATACTTCTTCAAATAAGGGAGTACAAATACATTCTCCTTATACTTGCACTCTTGGCTCACACTGAAATAAAGTGGTTAATGTTTAAAGTACTGTACTACATTTTAAAAGAAAAAAGTCTTTTGCCAGCATACTGAGACAGACTAACACAATAGGTTTTTCAGAATGTGCACTTATTATTTCTTGGTGTGTGTGTGTGTGTGTGTGTGTGTGTGTGTCTTTTTTATATTAATGTCCACAGAGTCATATAGTACAGCTGAAAATACATAGCATCAAACAATGGACATTCTGAAAGTCAATTTTAAGCTTTTGTTGCATATTATATTCTTCTTAAGGAAGCTGGTCTAAACTTTCTTTCTTTATTCATGTCAGAGGCACCACAAGCATATAATAAAATACAAAGCTAAAATTAACATATCTAAAACAAACAGGAATTAGATGATATCCGCCCAATATCAGATCTAAGCTATCTCTCTTCTGTTCTTTATTACATGGCTATGCTCCCAATTTTCACTCAACTCAAATTTGGGGGACTTCATATTTTCAGTCTGGACTATTAATAGCCTTTTCCTTGAGCTGTATGTGGTTTTCTTAACAATTAATTTTAGACTGTGTTCATTACTTAATTCATGTTTACTATATTTTCATCTTTAATGTTGTCTGTACCCTTAGTCTTGTGAAAATCAATTTGAAACTAAGTGGAAGTTTTCTCAAATAACTCAAATTGTCTTAACTTACACACCACAGCTATTTCTGGTACTTTTTTTTTATTATTTTTCTTGCATGGTATGTATGGTCCTGTCAAGAACTTCATCCACCTCAGGGAGTATCTTTGACTATACCTCACAAAGATAAATTTCTCTCCATAGAGCTCAAGCCAGTTTATTTAAGCTGGTCTCTTGCTTTGACAGCTAGTTCACACATTAAAATAGTTCACACATTCAGAAAGGATGCTCATTTCTTCACAATGCACAGGCCAAACAAATAAGTGGCTGGCTTGCTGGTACAAACAAGATGTGACAGAAACATAGTTCCTTAACAGCAGCTTGTGGCTGGTCGTGTTTGACCTTAAATGTTTCTACACCATTCTTTTAAATAGTGGCTGTCTAAATTTAGATAAATAAAGCCATAATTCTTCTTATCATCTTCTATCTCATTCATCAAAGCGAGTAGCCCTGTTCAGTCAGTCTTAAAGTATGTGTTCTCCATAGGCAGTGAAGGAGCACAAAACCCTTACTCCTCTGTTTCCATTTTGAGGATTTGAAAGTAACCTTGAGAAGAAAAGGAGGCCCCTGTTGTATCCACATAGGCTTCCCACATGATCCAGCATAAGAACACGTTCACAGACACAGCTGTGTCCCCTTCTTTAGCCTGCTGCTTTTGTATGTTAAAAGTGATGCTCCCTTCATTATTTGTGGTGGGTATACCCGATTGGGGCGGGATAATAAATGTGAACAATAAATAAATAAAAATAAATAAATAAATAAATAAATAAATAAATAAATAAATAAATAAATAAATAAATAAATATATACTGTACTCAGTCAGTCTGAATTTCAGTGGGGAAATAGATGTTTTAGGAACAACTAAACTAGATAGTGTCTGATCTGTATTCTGTGCCTCTGTCTCAGGGAGGGGTATGTGGACAAAAACATTGGTACCCACACTGGCTTATGGAGTTCTGGAGTATAGGAGAAACCCTTGAGAGGATGCACAGAATCTTTGGAGAAAAATAATCATTGGATGCCATGAGCGATTTTTACTGGCTCCATTTCCTTGCTAAATGTGAATAAATTTTAAGGCAAGGCAAGAAAAGCTAATTTGAAGGAAATAAAACCACTCTCTGTGTAGAAGCCTTTTCTCTCATGTTAATATTCACAAAGAGTAAAGCACTCTTGACAACACACACAAATTGACTAATTAAATGAAGA
Source organism: Furcifer pardalis (assembly GCA_030440675.1). Lineage (NCBI taxonomy): Eukaryota > Metazoa > Chordata > Lepidosauria > Squamata > Chamaeleonidae > Furcifer > Furcifer pardalis. The sequence goes on from CP126890.1 coordinate 262,778,929, forward strand.
ACACAGAAGGTGGGGATGAAAGGGAAGAATAATTCTTTGCTCAATCCTGCATATCAGAGACTTTTTCTATGTTTTTGGTCTGGGGGCAGGAATTTAGAATCCATAAATTTGAAACAAAAACCAACAACTATTTCCCACTCAGAAATCACACTGTACTGCATTTCCTCTCAGGTCAAATTGTGATTTACTCAGATAAAACTAGTGAGATCCTGCAATTGCTGTTTAATTTGATACAATCCCTAAACCACTAGATTCCTTTCTGGCAATAACCTGGAAGTGAGACCTCACCACGGTGGACCCTTGTCATTTGAAATTCTGCACTCTCCAATTCAGAAGCCACCAATTGTGGTACATTTTATGTGCCTGTAAAACCTCTGTCTATTCACTCAGAATGTTCCTTCCTCACTGTATATGCCTATTTTAACTGTACTTTTCAGAGTGAGCTTAAATGTTTAATTGATTATTGTTTGACCTGATGATTACTTATTTTTTAAATTTTAATGTATTTTAATGGCATTTATCTTCATACATGACTTTGACATATCACTTTAGATACTGTAAAACAGGATTTCTCAACCTTGGATCTCCAGGTATTCTTGGACTTCAATTACCAGAAGCCTAGGTCACCACACCAAGTACACCAAGAACATCTGGGAGGCTAAGGTTGAGAAGCCTTGCTGTAAGAGATATAGAAACTAAGTGCTACAATTGCTACTACTGCCATTAAATACTAATAAAAATGCATATTAAGATCTATATACATCAAATGAGGATTTGTACCCTTTTAAAGTGCACTTGTCATGTTGGTGTCATCATGTATTCTCCTTCCTTTCAGTGCTGAAGTCACAGGGAAGCTGGTGCTTCCTCCCACTTTCACAAAATCTTAGGAAATGGGTCCCTGGCAGAGGCCTAAGTTTGCGTGTGGTGGATGCCAAGCTTGGTCCAGACACTAGAATCCAAAGGGTTAAATAAAAATAATTATCTATGTCATGTCAATTCAGAGTCATGGAGACCCATTTCAGGACATTTAAAGTATGGTATGCTTTATCATTCCTTTCTTCTGAGGGTTCCCTGGGACTATGGAGCTTGCTCAAGACAACATTGTTTGGTTCTTCTCTTGGGAGGCACAGTAGGAAAATGAACTTCCAACCATTGGTTCTGCAGCCAGACTGCTGATTTATTTCTAACCTACAGCTGTTCTAGCTTCATTTTCATGGTCTTCTGCAGCAAATCTAGACAATAACATCTACCTCCTACTGATCTAACTTGATTGGGCCTTAGAGTCTGAATTTGCAGTAGTCTCAATTTTTTGTATAAAGGTGATTCACAAAAGAGTGAATTACGGTATTTTTGAACCACAACCAGGTGTACCCTGGTAGTGGCAACCTTGTGTTGTTGGCAAATCTTTCTCACACTAGGTCAGGCAAAGGAACTGAAGAATTAACTTACCAAAAGATGCCTAGACACAGAAGAAGAAGAAGAAGAAGAAGAAGAAGAAGAAGAAGAAGAAGAAGAAGAAGAAGAAGAAGAAGAAGAAGAAGAAGAAGAAGAAGCAGGAGCAGGAGCAGGAGCAGGAGCAGGAGCAGGAGCTTCCCAAAGCGCCACACAGGAGCTGCATATGGGATAGAGGAATTGGTGTGTGTGCGTGTGAAAGAAAATCTGAAGAAATGTTAGGATTCCACCTTGGGAAGCTCAAATACAGTTTTACCCTTGTCTTTTGATGTGAGGCTCTGTTTTCAAATATTATCTTACAAATAAATACATACCTCTATACAACATTGTAGAAACAAATCAACTGTGTCAGATTGAACTTGTTGTTTGAAATAGTACTTAAAACGAATACAGAAAAAATAATATACTGTTCAGATGTAGCCATACAAGGGAATCTTAAATTGTATTTTTAAAAGGCTGCTGAGCTTGCAAAATTCTTTGAGCACTGACTTTACTGATACTTTGTTGTTTTGGGCTTTGGTTTCATCAGATCTGAAATGGAATATTGCAGTTAGCTTATAAAGCTCTATTTGCTCCACGAGGGGAATTCCATCTTGTTTTTGGAAGTGGCAATATTTACTGGCCTGATATATCTTGGCTTTTGGTTTGATGTTATCCTTTCCTGCTTCCTATTTAGTTATGCTGTCTTGTTACGTATTTCTCTTCTCTTCTTCTCCATCAACAGCTAAAATGTTTCTTACATGATGCCAATATTTTAGTGAAATTCATTCTGCAGCATTTGAGTACTGATGGCATGGGAAACCAATTTTTCAATATGAATATGCTGAACAGATTATACTAAGAGATTATCAAGAAGCATCAAACAGAAGACAAGTAAACTCTTTATAAAAGTGATTTTTGGCTCTTGGTATGAAGCCCAAAATTTAAATCTTAATTATTAGCCCAAACAGAGTAGACTTACTGAGTCCATGCACATTTGGTAAGACATTTATGTAAATTCTATTGACTGATTGGCTGTGTTCTGGTTGGGAATGCCAACTGGATTAATGGCTTAGTTTTGTCCTCATGTATTTGATGCATGAAAGGCATAGCTATAGGGGATCCATTGGGAGAAGGAGCAGTTCAATGTCCATATCAATGATGTTCCTTCATTGTACTGACCTGTCTTCCTGGCTTAAAATACAATTGGGGACTCCAGCCTTACACAAGGCACTCAGGTGCAACAAAACCTGGTCCATGCCTGGTGGTCTACCCATTGTTTTAAGATTTTTCCACATCTGGTATTTCCCTTTCCTTTTTTCTTTCATTTAAGGGCTTGCTGCCCAAGTCTAAGGACAGCTAGGTGAATGATAAGAGGGAAAAGGTGAGGAATTCACAGAGAGAATGGAAATTAGTCTTGTTTCCAGCTTGTTAAGGTAGATCTGCATCCAGATTTGCAGGAGGCACAGTTAGAGCAGAGTAACCTGACAAAGCTGATTCTCAGCTTTATTTTCTATTTGGCCAGAAAGAACTGGCCCAGAATGGAAAAGGGAAATAAGCAGACCAGGTTTTGGGGAAAGAGTTTTAAATGGTTAAAAGTTGTAAACAATGATTCTGAGTGCAAATTTTCTCCCTTTTCCTTAATGACTCCTATATGATTGGTGAAGCAAATTAACTTGGGTAAACCTGGCTGCAACTTCACAACAGATCCATTCACATTTTTCTCATTGTATCATCGCACCCTAATTCTTAGGTGGAAGATTTTATGAATGATGGAAGACTGCTAATTTGCACAGTGAATAATTTATTGTCTTAATGCTTTTATTTCTGGGAAAGGGGGAAGGAACTAAGAAAATCTTAGAAGACAAAAGATCCCAGAAAAGTCAATAATACTATGGAAGATTGAAGACCGTAGGAAAAGAGTAATAGATAAAACAAGATGAAGTGATTTAGTAAAGAATGCCACAGCCCTTTGGTTACAAAACATGTGCAGGACTGTTAGTGTAAATATTTTTTGGAGGTTATTGATTTGAAGTGTGCCCATATGCCAGAAATGATGACACACAATGACAAACCAAAAGGGGCACTCCGCTCATATTTAGAAAATGGTAAAACATTTGTAGGGACTGCGATGACTTACAGGTTAAGACCCTGAACTTGACGACTGGGAGGTCAGCAGGTCAGCAGTTTGAGACGCAGGTGCTGTACAATGGAGTGAGCTCCTGTTTCTGTCCCAGCTCCTGCAAACCTAGCAGTGTGAAACTGGTGGGCAGCAAAAAAATTGCTACCACACAGTGGGCAGAACCTATTTCATGGGCGGAGCCTATTTCATGGGCGGAGGCTACGTTGTGGGCGATCTAGTCATGCCTGCCATATGGCTATGTATACATCTGCAAACACAGGTAGCACTGGCTCTTTAGCTATAAATGGAGATGAGCATTGCACTCTAGAGTTGGATATGACTGGTTTTTGAGCAAGGGAGACCTTGAACCACTTGCAGGGACAAAAAGTGACGTCAAATTTGAATGCAAATCAGGTATCTTCCGTTATTAGGTAAAGGTTGCCCTTGCTCGAAAGCCAGTCGTTACCAACTCTGGGGTTCAGTGCTCATCTTTGTTTATAGCCAAAGAGCCAGTGGACTTGATCCACAAAAGCTCACATTGAAATACAGCAGTTAGTCTTTAAGGTGTCACAACGTTTTTGTCTTTCTGTTTTGTTTACTCTCTGATCTGCTTGCACAGAATAAAACTTTTTAAATGGTAGCTGTGTTAGTCTGTGCAGGGCAGGGAGGTGGATGTGGCCACCCAATTTCTCCATCCCCCCTGCCCAAAGGCCACCCAATTTTGCTACCCACCCCCCTTGCCAAGTGTGTGTGTGCAAACCTGTTGCTGACCACCACTGGTGCGAAAACAAGAAATCACAAATAGATAAATACGTACTGCTTTGGTGGGAAGGTAATAGAGTGCCATGCACTCCGGTGTCTAGTCATTCCTGCCACATGTCCATGGAACTGTCTGTAGACACAGACAGTGTTGACTCTTTGGCTATAAATATAGATGAACACTGATCCCTAGAGTCAGATACAACTGGATTTCAAGCAAGGGTGACTTTAACCTTTACCTTACACATTTGTACTGCAGAAGCAGGATTCTCTGTTGATGCTGACGCAGACACTTCAATCTGTCAGATGTTCATGCCAATCTTGCTTTCAGACAGTATGCATCTCTTTTCATGGGAACTTGTGTAGAATGTCTTCATAGATTGTGCCTGAGGTGTTTCAGACTTCTACCAGTACATGGGCCCTGACATAACACTTCTACTGCAAGCATTACCAGGCAAATTCAATGAAGAATATGAAGAGAGTGCAGGACAAATGTGTCCATGAATTCAAGAACAATAAATAATATCTTATAAATTCAAAAGCAACATGGGGGATAGATGCTAGACCAGGCTTGAATATTGGCTAGTATATTAGATGACTAAGAAAACAAACAAATTGAAAACCTACTAGGATCAATGTCATTACAAATTGTTGTTCTGTTGTGTTTTCAAGCTTTACTATTTTTATAGCACCTTTTGAGATGGATCTTGGGTTTTTCCTTTGTTATCTTCTATTTGTCCTCCTGGGTGTATAATTAAGTGTTTCTTCTAAAATGCACGGTAAATTAGAATTCGGATGTAGCCATTCTCTGTTCTAAAGTGCAAATAAATCTCAATTTCTACAAACACAGTTAATTTATTTGGGAAGATGCAGAGCCTGAAGGACACATTTCTCAAACTACAATCTAAAAGGTTCAGACAGCAGCAATTGTAGCAACTAAATTAGCAGCAACGATGACAACAAAGAACTTTAAATAATAAACTCACACATGGTAGGCCTGATAATATAATTTATTGCACTGAATCATTGGTTTTTGCAGTGGGGCCTCAATAAAGTCAATCTGGAGGCACACTATAGTGATATGCACAGCCAGTAGGGTGGGAAAATGAGAACCTTATTTAAAGGCCCAATTGTATTACTTTTGCCTTGTGAGTGCCATAATAAACATTCTACATGCTAAAGAGGTGAATGTCCTGAAGATGACTAGTTCTTTCTGTTATATTTGTTGCTCAAAACTTTTTCATAATTTTAATCAATAGTCTCCAATTTTAAAATACTGTACCTGCATTGTGTTTTAGACTTTCTCTGTTGCATATTTTTTCTTATTCAAGGAATAAATATTCTTTAATAATATCAATTCTTTATTTAAGAAATAACAGAGGAAGTTTCCTGAACATAAGCCATTTACATGGTGGATTCCTGTTGAACAATCATTTACCAGTCTGAATTTCTTCCAGAGAGTAGAGGGTTGTCAGATGAGAAGCATCCCATTCCTTGAGACTTCAGAGCTCAAACTTGAGACCAGGGGTTCAAGCCTTGTAATGTCCCTGATAAGTGGAGGCATGTGTTAGGAGACAGTCTGGGATTTTTTCTGGATAAACTGATTGTCAAAACAGGCATGCAGGTAAATGGGCCCAGAATCTGGATCAATGTGGTATATGGCAATTCTGAAGGTCTCCCTTGCTTGAAAGCCAATCATATCTGACTCTAGGGGGTGGTGCTTATCTCCATTTCCTGCCAAAGAGCCAGTGCTGTTTCCATGGACATGTGGCAGGCATGACTAGATGCCAGCATGCATGGAACACTGTTACCTTTCCCACTAAAATGGTACCTATTTATTTATTTGCAATTTCTTTGCTTTTGAACTGCTAGGTTGGCAGGAGTTGGGACAGATGATGGGAGCTAACTCTGCTGTGCAACACTTGACCTGTTCACCTTCCAGTCATCAAGCTCAGCATCTTAACCACTGAACCACCAAGGCCCTATATGGCTATTCAGAAAAGGGGGAGGATTTTGTTGTTGTTGTTGGGTAGACAGATGACAAGTTTTGCTTGCTGTGGCTTCTTCTTTCTGTGTCATTACCTGAAGCGTATAAAACAAAGGGAGAATTGTTCCTGCTCTAGACTAATTCTGGAGTTTGTGGAACGCCTACTGCTAGTCCACGGAGAGCTTTTTTCCAGGTCTTTTGTTGCTGACAGGGATTGTAAAACAAGAAAGCTCATAGATCAAAGCACCTCCTTACTCTAAATACCACATGCCCAAGCAAGTATCTACTAGCTTTTTCTTCAGTCCCCTTCCCTTACTCTTGGATATGTTGGGCTCAACACATATACAAAAACCTTCCCAGTGAGCCAGGAAGCCTTAATGTCTGCTGGGAATAAGTAGAGAGATATAACCAGCACTTAAAGCCACCTCACAAATGGAAGCCCAGCTTTCTCCAGCGTTGCTTGTCCTGAGTTTTGTCTTTGCTTAGAGACTGGATGAGGGTGATACAGCGTCCTGATATTTCAGTTGTCTCCATGCAACACTGCAGTCCTATTATTCATTTCTTAAGTTAGTAAAGGTACTTTTTTTTTGAGAACTTCTCTCATATGAGGTTGAAGGCTGCACTCAGAGGTTGCATGTTAAATACAGAGGCTGGGCTCAGAAGTTTGAAAATTCTAAGAAATGCCTAGTAAACAAGGCAGACTGAAATGTCAGGAAGCGAGAGAACAGATGCTGTGTGTTTCCTTCACCTAGCACACCTTCCCTTTTTGAAGGGGTTAACAGCAGAATTGGCTACAAACTTTGGCAATGAAAAAAATCCATACTTTACTAGGACTGCAAAGAAGGAGACTTTCAGAGGCTGTGTGATAAAACTGATGCACATGTGTGTTCTTAGGTGTCTGTATTGAAAACACAACAAAGGATGGCTTAAGAAAGTGAGGGAAGTTGAGTTGCAGAAAGCTGTTCCTTAAGCAAGATAAAACCAGAGTTACCCAGATCATACCTTCAGCTGTAGTTTGTTTCAAAGGTTAACTGTCATGTTGAATAACACAATCTAGATATTTATGGTAATGAACATAGAAGAAAATATTTATTACATTTATATTCTGCCCATCTGGGATATTTCCCCACTCTGGGTGGCTTACAACACAATAGCCACACATTAAAAAAAGTCAGAAACAAAAAAACCTATTGGCGATGGAAATAAAATAAAATGTCTAGTGCTTGGCCATTGGCAATATATAAAAAGTAAAGGTAAAGGTTTCCCCTGCTCGAATGCCAGTCGTATCGGACTCTAGGGTTCAGTGCTCATCTCTGTTTCAAAGCCAAAAAGCAAAAACCTCTTTAAAAAGGAGCCTCAGAAGCCCAAGGAAGGGCAGCCTGATGTCTTGGCCTGGACTGGCCTTGCCTGGCTCAAAACCATGCCAGGAAGAAGCTGCCCAGAATGAAAGGGCAAATGGGTGGTGGCTGTGGAAGACAGAGAGGAGGGATGGGATCGCCTGAGGAGGGCTGGCAGGCAGAGGGGAGGGAGCCAGCTGTGGAGCTGCCCTTCCTTTCCTGCCAGCCTGCCTTGGGATGGCAGCCATTGGCTCCTAGGTGGGAGAGAGGGTGGGAGAAGGGCGGGAGTGCACACACAACCAACATAGCATGCCACCCACCAATGCCCACCCTTCACTTGTTACAATCTCCTCAGGCTCACCCACTGATTTTAATAAAATAAAATAAAAATATTATTTCTGCCCTCCAGGGTGCTAGAGGGTGCTAGAGGCGAGGGCGTAGGGGGGCAACTCCCGGTGTCCTCCCGGACCAGCCTATGCCTGCAGGTAATAGCGCAAACTACAGGACAATATTATAGTTCCTTTGGACAGCAACACTGTCCCACTATTGAGGGAAATGCTGCAGCAGTAATCATTGTTCAAAGACAATGTGACCAGCACCTTTCAGATGTTAATGCTCTCCAACCATTAACACTTTTCAAGTTTCATACAATCCGTTAGCCAATTAGAAAATTCTCTGATTGATTGTTCCCATTGATGGTCATATCCTAGAATACAGTAAAACCTCGCATAAAGAGTGTCTCACTTAGAGACTAACTTACTTAATGAGCAGAATTTTCTCTGAATGGTCTCATTGTTTAACAGCTAAAACCAACCAAAACTTGATTAACAACTAAATCATGAATTTTTTGGAATAGTAGCCATGTTAGTCTGTGGTTCAGGCATCTCAGAAAACAAAACAAACAAAATAAAGTAACATAAAAATAAAAAACACAGTAGCACTTTAAAGACTAACTGCTATATTTTCACTGTTAGCTTTCGTGGATCAAGTCCACTTCATCAGACAAGGAATGAAACTTACAGGCATGTTCTTATATACCAAATTCAGGAGGTCAACGGGAGAAGGGTTGGTGTCAAGCAAGATGACAGACAAGCAAGCACAAGAATGCAGTTTCACACAGCCATTAGCAACAATAGATTATTCAGATAAACTCTAAAAGACTCCCTTTCAATCTCAAGGTTGCTGAGTAAGCCCACTATGGTATCTGATCAACTTGTGACCTGCATGTCAGGGAAAAAAAACAAAAAACAAAAACAAAAAAAAACCCCTCCTGTACCTGGGTTCGTTCTGTTTTACTAAAGAGAATTGGCAGGAAAGTTGTAATATAAAATCATATAGCAATCTCTGCATCAAATTTGATAATGTCCCAGAAACCCTTCACTAATATTTAGCCCCCTGTGATGGGTATCTAACAGATGGATGTATTTGATTTCTGCTGTCTCCCTTTCAATCCTAGTTTTGTAATTTCTCTGTTCCAGAATTGCAACTTTCAGGTCTTGGATAGAGTGTCCAGTTAGATTGAAGTGGTTTGAGACGGGTTTCTCCGTGTTGCCATTCCAGATATCTGATTTGTGTCCATTAATCCTTTTGAGTAAAGATTGTCCTGTTTGTCCTACATAAATCATGGTTTGCAATCCTCCCTGCCAAAAGTCACAATTGGTCACTTACAATGGTGTTTCGCTTAAAGCAATCCTGTGGAATCCATTATGCTCTTTAAGCGAGGTACCACTGTACTTTTATCAGCTCAAGTGGTTTTCCAATTCCACTCTTTCTGGATGGAAACAACCTATGTAGAGTCAAGCATGGTTTAGTCATGACAAGCCATGATTAACTAATATTCTGTCTTGGACTGTAGCGGGATAATATGCAATTATCACAACCTTGATTTCCAATTCAAAGTGCTGGCATTGACCTTTAAAGCTCTGACTACTTCACACATGAAAGGAGCTGTAATAGAGGATCTCATGCAGAAGGTCAGCTTCAGGTCCTTCTCTCCACCTCGATTTGACATACACATAAGGAAAGGTCTTCTCAGTATTGGGATCAAAGAACTTTTATCTTTGGCTCCCGCTCACTTTGCCAGCATTCTGATATCCCACAAAAGCTATGCTTGTTCAGATGGGATTTGAATTAAAGAGAAATTCCTTTGTAGATGGCTTTCATTTTATTGCGTATTGGCTGCTTTTAATATACTTTCTTCTGATTGTTGCTTTTATGTGTTATTTCTCTAGGAGTTTTCTTTTTGTCTCAGAAAAACAATGTACAGTATAAATAATGGATATTGCCTTGAATACTTTTAACAGGGAAATGCCTCAACTTGAGGATTAGGGTAGGGTATCAAGTTCAGAAAACAAACAAATCCTTGTAACTTTCAAATAGATTTACTTTCCCTAAATAATGTTAAAACCTTGGGCTAAATCCTTCTGTAACAGATTATTCTTAGGATCAAAGGTTGCTAAGACAAGGTGGGCTACACCAGGATGATGTTGTTTCTTTGCATTCCTGATGATTGTACAGTAAAATAGGCAAGACAACAGCTAGTGGAATATCTGCAAAGGGAAAATGAGCTTGTGTATTTGATTTTCACTTTTGTTTGCACCCTTTATTTTGAAGAAATGCATATAACAGCTGAAAAGACACAGGGGAGCTTGGTGTAGAAGGAAAAAGATGTCACAGCAGGAAAGAAAGCAAAAGAGAATGCGAGAGCTAAATTACCATATGAAATCAAGAGTAACAGTATTGATATCACATTTCTATACTGCAGCATGATGACTTCCCCACTATTACGTAAACTATTTTGTCATAATTTATGCAAGGATGCACAATACAGAAAATACTGATTGAACCCCAAACAATGGGAATGTCAGCAGGAAATGCCAGCAGCATTAGGGAAGTGGATGGCAGGTTGCATTGGAGAAAGGGTAAATAGCTTGGGCAGCATTTGGCATCCAGACTGGAGCAGCAAATAGCCTGCAGTGGGTGGGAACTGTGCTAAGAGCATGAGGAACAGCAAAGTTGGGAAAGAGATTTAAGAAGAGCACCAGACATGGCTTTCCATGTAGCCCCATCATACTCAAGGAAGGGTTTACCCTCAGCCCCCATTTCTATAAAATCTCTCAGTATAGCGGCCAGTCCAAGGGGCCGACAAACACAGCAAAGAAGGCACTTTCCTCCCAGAGAGCTAATATGCTACAGAATGGTATTAGCTCTTAAATAGACATTTCAGCTATCGAATTAATGTTTAAACCTAAAATCCCAAACTTAGGTTGATACTAAGAACCGGATTAGCTGTTAAGGTGCTGTTGAACGTTGTGATGCAAATCCAACCACTAATTCTATTTATAATTAAATTAATTACTGGTGAGTCAATAGTTATGAAAAGAGCCTTGATTTAATAGGTCTTCTCTAATTTCAGGTATGAATTGGGCTCAGTCATTTATTATTTTCAGTCATCAAACAGACTCTGATGTCTTAATTATGAGTTCATATTTTTATTGTTTTATGCTTTCCACCATCCCATCCATTTATGGTGCATTTATATGTTGCTTTGTTATGTGCTATCAAGTTGCATCTCTCTTATAATATGGTTTCCCAGCTGTGTCAGATGTTTAAGGAGTAGTTTTGCTTTTGTCGCTCCACTGAGTTTTTATAACCAAGCAGGCATTTAATATGTCTCCCGAGACCTAGTTTATCATACTGTACACTATACCCCAATGTCTTTATATGTTATATGTTCATATAGTAAATGTTCATGCTAAATAAGTATAGAAATCAGTTAAATGCAGATCCATGGCATAAAAATTGGAAAACAGCTTAATGTTAAAAATCAAAACGGAGGAATGGCCTTGTATCACACTCAGATATTAGCTGCTAATTTCAGGGGCTTCACATGGCACTGAATGTAAGTAGAACAGTATGTAAAAGCATATGATGTTGTTTCAAATTAATTCAGTAGTACCTTATATTTTGTCAATTGATTCTGAGCCAGAGAGCAAGATAAAAAAATGTTTGCAGAAAATAAGTTTGTGATTTGAGAATGAAAAACATCCAGAGATGATTATGCATAGATGGGATTATTGGGTTTATGAATTAAATTCTTTTATGTGCTTTTGACCATTCCATAGCTCCTTATTTTGCTTTCACACTCTTTCATGCTCTTGTAGCATTAATAATAATGATGCGTATTGAAGTTAACATTGTTCTTCTGAAGCTGTCAGAAGAAAACTGCAGCATGAAGAATGCCAGGGGCAGATGAGTTATGATATTCTTTGTCTGAAAATGAGCTTAACAAAAATAAAAACCCCTAAGAACAAAGAACGTAAAGTCTGGGGGGGGGGGGGACACCTCACTCTGATTAGGCTGAAATTAAACACCTCCACACACTGCCATCTTCCTGTATGTCAACATGAATTAGATTCCTGGCTGTTTGACCTCTATGTAGTGAGCACCGTTTTTAAAGGTCTGATTCATTACACACTAAAACACAGACATACAACCTTGGCACTGGTGTAATTGGCTGACTCCATTTTATTACCAGCAAACAGATGTGTAAAAATATTTAATCTCTTAGCTTCTTCTGGACTAGGCTATTTATAGGATGTCTTATTTTATTAATTTATTTGAAAACACATTAGTACATCTTCCATCATGTCACACTAAACTTTTCCACACCTCTGAAGAAGATGTACCAGGTCGCCAAGGTGAGAAATTTTGCATGTATAGAAAGATGCTGCCATCTCAGTGTCATTGGAAGTTGGAAAGGGGCAGCTTCACTGTGATCACACCTGAGCAGTGCATGCTTAAACATTTGTGCTGCAATCTTAAAGAAACCTTGCCCCTTATACTTTAAAAAAACACAAACGTGACATACTTTTAGGCCGCATGTTTAACATCACATCTAATCAGGCACCAAGAACTTTAGCTAAACTAGGATAGGGTGAGAACAAGACAAGAGGCCCAATCAGTAGTTGACCAAATTAGAATTCCACACATGCCACACAAAGATGGATTACAAGCCATAAGGAACATCATTCAAAACAAAAATGAAGCCCACAACTTTGTACTTACACACAATTACTTCACCTTCAACAATGAAACCTACCTCCAGATCAACGGAACTGTCATGGGTATTTGCATGGCTCCACAGTATGCTAATATATTCATGGGTGATCTAGAACAACATTTCTTAACTGCTGTACCTATAAACCACTTGTCTATTTGAGATACATTGATGACATATTCTTGATCTGGACACATGGAAAGAAAAGAAACTCTGGAGAAATTCCACCAAGACTTCAATAATTTCCACCCAAATATCAAACTCTGTTTGGACCAGTCTACACAACAAGTAAATTTCCTGAACACCACTGTGAAATTACAAAATGGACATCTTAGTACCACACTATACCGCAAACTCATAGACAGATGTACCTACCTGCATCCTCCAGCACAACAAAATCCATTGTCTTCAGTCAAGCCCTCAGGTACAATCGCATCTGCTCAGACCCACACGATAGAGATGCCAAGCTCACAGACTTACAAAATGCATTTCTCAAACTACAATACCCATCCAATATGGTTAAAGAACAAATCAATTGGGCTAGATGAACACCCAGGAGTGATCTATTACAAGACAGGCCCAGAAGGGAAAGCAATTGCACACCACTGGTTGTCACCTTCAGCCCTCAACTTAAACCCCTCACACGCATAATGAGGGATCTCTAACACATCTCGGACAAGAGTGCTTCACTTTCCAAAGCCCTTGGTGACAGACCCCAACTCGCTTATAGACAACCCCCCAATCTCAAACAACTATTGACACACAACAGACTACACAGAAGTGGAGCAGATATGGGAACTAGACCCTGCTGCAAATCCAGATGTCAACTATGCCCCCACATTCGCTCTGGAAACAGTATTACTGGATCCAATGGCACCACACACAACATTAAAGGCAGTTTTACTTGTGCTTCTGCCAATGTGCTTTATGCCATCTATTGCCAGAAATGTCCATCCATGCTTTATGTAGGACAAATAGGACAATCTTTACGCAAAAGGATTAATGGACACAAATCAGATATCCAGAATGGCAACACGGAGAAACCTGTCTCAAACCACTTCAATCTAACTGGACACTCTGTCCAAGACCCGAAAGTTGCAATTCTGGAACAGAGAAATTACAAAACTAGGATTGAAAGGGAGACAGCAGAAATCAAATACATCCATCTGTTAGATACCCATCACAGGGGGCTAAATATTAGTGAAGGGTTTCTGGGACATTATCAAATTTGATACACAGATTGCTATATGATTTTATATTACAACTTTCCTGCCAATTCTCTTTAGTAAAACAGAAAGAAACCAGGTACAGGTGTTTGCCCCCCCCCCCGACATGCAGGTCACAAGTTGATCAGATACCATAGTGGGCTTACTCAGCAACCTTGAGATTGAAAGGGAGTCATTTAGAGTTTATCTGAATAATCTATTGTTGCTAATGGCTGTGTGAAACTGCATTCTTGTGCTCGCTTGTCTGACATCTTTCTTGACCACACCCCTTCTCCCGTTGAGCCCCTGAATTTGGTATATAAAAAACATGCCGTAAGTTTCACTCTTTGTCTGATGAAGTGGACTTGATCCATGAAAGCTAACAATAAAAATATAGCAGTTAGTCTTTAAAGTGCTACAGTGTTTTTTATTTTTATGTTACTTTATTTTATTTATTTTGTTTTGTTTTGTTTTCTGAGATGCCTGAGCCACAGACTAACACAGCTACTATTCCAAAAAATCCAAATTAGAATGACATTCTTTTTTAAAAAAGGAACATAAGCACTCAGGGAAACTGAACACAGAGGAGACATTTTAAGAGGACTGAAAGAAGTCTGGTGAGACCCATCGTTCCCACCTGTGATACATGAACTCATTTCCCTTTACCCCATTCCACTCAAAGAACTTGTGGAGGCTTTGGACACGTGGCCAGGATTGTAAAAATGTTTTTGACCAAAAGAAAGTGTGTGTTCAAAACAGGAAAAAGTTTATTTACTTGATTTTTGAATAATGTCTGTATTGTACAAAAGGTTAATTTAAGTGTGGTGTACATCAAGTTATAAAAGCAACTTAATATGACACTAAGAGTATGTCTGTTTAGAGCCCCAACCTCTCTCTGAGTGCTTTTTAAAACTTTTTTGTGGTGCTTTAATATATGCCATTCTCAGTGAATGCTGGGGACATTGTATATGGGAGCTTTGAAGCTGTCAAAGGCTGCTTCTGTTGTCAACATCCAGTATACTGAAGGGGCTAATGAACCCTTTAATCATATCAGATATTGTAATTAAACACATCCCCTGCTCTCCCCCCCCCAGCTAATTTATGAGGTGCTGGATATGTTATGGGGAGTGGATGAAATGTGGTCTAGTCCCTCCCCAAAAGCACACAAAAAGCAGTTCCAAATGCTGTAAGATGGAAACAAAGCATGGAGACCATTAAACATGTATAAAAAAGAAACAAGTGATCTAATTCAATTTAGGTTGTAACTGGATGGATGCTACCTTTTAAAAAACTGGTGTACAGTGGCACCTTGCATAACAAACGTATCGTATAGTGAAAAATTCGCACAACGAAGCGTTCGTTATGCAATGGCGATACAACACAACAGATTTTTTTTTGTTATGTGGGGCTTTTTTTGTAACCGCAGGGGTATACCTGCTTAATGGGAACTCTGGTTAATGAACTTTTTTTGTTATGCGGGGCATCTCCCATAGGGAACCACATAATGAAGAAAAAAAACACATAGCAAAGAGCTCTGTGGAATGGAGTTTTTTCCGTTATGTGTGGTTCTACTGTATTTTTAAAAACTCTGCAAGTAGTGACACTGTCTTTGGTGGAAATTTGAGAAAGAGAGCTTGCTTATGAGCAGCTGCCCGTCTGTAGACTGTCCTTTCTGGTGTTGGGGCTGGGGCAAACAGTGGAATTCACCATGTAAAGTATCTATGAAGAAGGTAAATACTTGGATAGCTCTATCAAGCACATTGACTGTACGACTATTTATATTATAAACTTATATAGGTTTGATACCATAATTAACTCTTATAGCTGCCTACAAGCAATCTAGAAATTGTACCTTGATGAGGACATTGGCCATTCTCTGTCAGGTTAGCAGTTACAATTAAACGACTGTCAAATGAATCAAACAAATAGAATCTAAACATTCTTAACTTTGGTGGAATTGTAATTTTATTTTATATTCCATTGATTTTAATATGAGGAATTCTGATAGATTCTCGTCACTGTGTACAAATTCATTCTGACACTTCTTGTGTAGCTAAGCCCCTGTCTCTTCTAATCCACAAAAGTTTGTATATATGTGCATTATGTATGTGTGTTGCAGTTTCCAAAATTAAATTGACTTTTAATCTCCTCATCACTTCCACTTCCACACCACTGCCTGTGAAAGCATTACAGATTCAAAAGAAGGCAAACAGCAGTGAAACAAGCGATGCAAGAAGAAAAGACCTCCCCAAAATGCTACCAAGGCATATATCCAAATTGCTTTATAGCTTGGAGATGGTTTGACAGTGAGGGTCTAATTAGAAAGGGAAGAGATTGTTCAGTAAACATGTTGTGGAACAAACAAAGAATCTATATCTAAAGGAGGCTGCCTAGACCTGTGGTACAGATGGTTGCTAGGCACTGGGAACTGAAGAACACACACAGAGGAGAAAAAGGCAAGAAAGCATGCCTTACTAGTAAGTCATTCATTGTTAGGACATAGCAACTTAATTGGCACTTCCAAAAGACCATATTCATACATTTGAATTGTGGTTGCATTTTGATTTTTTTGTACCTTCCTTTGACCTACTATTTTGAAATAGATCACATGCCCATTTCTCTATGACATTGCTCACTACCCAGTGGTGGGCATCAGCAGTTTTGCACCAGTTCTCCAGAACCGGTAGCAGAAATTCTGGCTGGCCCCGCCCACCCAAATTTTGAAATAATGTAGTCCTAATTTGGATGCAACACAGGGCTTTCCCCATGGCCATGCCCACCATACTACGCCCACAGTGTGGTAGTAATTTTTTTGGGAGCCCACCACTGTCACTACCTAGTGTTGTCTTTTACTTAACTTATACATTAACCCTGAAGTTGGTTTTCTACACATACATTGGAAAATGTCAGGTTTTAAAATAGAAACAACTACTAATGGTGTTACTGTATATGCAAAATTCTGGATAATGTATACACCACATAATATATATTCCATGGGCAAAATCTTGTTGTACAGCTAAGTGCATGCAACTTGACATTGTACCTCTGGTAGTTACAGTACAAATCATTGTACAATTGGTAACATTGGGGATGTATGACTAATTGTGCAAGTGAAGTGTGCAATTCTTAGTTGCCATGTATTATTTTTGGCTGCTGTAGTTCTATGCTATGCCAGCATGAATAGGTTTTTGTCCTATAACATATTCTAGGTACATTATTCAAAATATTTTATATAGTAAAGTACATTTATATGGTAAAGTATCCATCATGTAGTCTTCAAAACATTCTTTTATTGTACCAATTGAATGGAAAAAAGCTATAAGTTAAATTGACACATATATACCAGTCTTTAATTGTGTGATGATTTGTAATAGTGCTGGAAGCTTTAAGATTTATTACATATCATTAATTAATTATTAAATAATTAATTATGTTGCTAATACAATTAAACTTACTGCAGAGTTTATTTTAATACTTTGGCCAGGTCCTCAGGAACTCCTTTTATGAATCCTTCCTCCTTGTCCCTAGATTGGTAGCTTTCAATGCTTTGTAGCAAAATGTATTTGAAAAGTAATGGGAGAGAGATGATGGTCTATGGAAGGACCATACATAGAAGTCAATGATCAGGATGGGTTTTACATGCCTGCAGCAACAGAGGCATGTGGTATTGGGGTGCAAGATTCCAGCCCAAGATAGAGTTTGGAAAAGTTACTTTTTTGGACCAGAACTCTCAGAATGTCCCAGTAAGCACATCCACTAGCTGAGGAATTCTAGAAATTATATTTCATAAAGTAATTTTCCCAAGCTCCGTAAAGCATGGATAAGCTACTTGCTATACTACAAGTGCTCACTAGACTAGATAAGCTGCTTACTACACTACATGGATGAACAACCTAAGTTGTTTATGTTGGATTTTTGCCTCTCTTGTAGTTTTCTTGACAATACAGGTTTATATGATGTTGTGATTTTAAAGTCATTGTAAGGCATTCTCAGATATGCTTGCCCATTAGAGTGGCAGGGTAAAAATCATGAAGAAAAAAGAGAGAGAGAGAGAGATCGCAGAGAACAAAACAAAAGAAAATACATAAAATAAAATAAAATAAAAAACACTGTAGCACTTTAAAGACTAACTGTTATATTTTTATTGTTAGCTTTCATGGATCAAGTCCACTTCGTCAGACAGAAAGATGAACTAGAGATTAATCAATCCAGCTACTTCTCTCAACAACACTAGATGCTAATTCACCTTAATATTATCCCAATTCTGAATAGATAAGAAATATGTTTATTGGATTCAAATGTAAATGATATTTGTAAGTTTATAAGTTCTATAGGACTCTGTCAGGCTAGCTAGATGGTGGAAATTGGGGAGGGGAAAAGGACATGTAAAGATGGACTTTAATAGGTTTTCCTCCTGACCCCAATTTTTCAGCATCTTGCTTAATTGGTTTTACAGAGCTGGGAAGCTGGACTTTTTTTGGAGCATTTACAAATGATCCTAATAAAGATATTGTCTTGATATGCATTCTGGGTTTTGTTGCATTCCAGTGGATCAACACATTGTGTGGGGCTCGGACAGATTGATGGTATTTTGCTATACAGTAAAACCCCGGATAACGTTATGACTTGGTTCCACAAGTCATGACGTTATCCGATTTTTAGCGTTGTCCGATGCATGCATCGAACAATGCTAAAAAAAGCCCTGACTTCAGGGACAAACCGCTTTAAAGGCAGGCACGGAAAGAAAAAGACACGATCAGGTCTCTTTCTTTCCCTCCCTGCCTTTAAAGTAAAGGCAGCGATAGCTTGGAATGCAGGAAGGTGGGGGGGGATGAAGAGGTGCGAGATCGCGCCTCTTCCCCCCCACCTTCCTGGATTCCAAGCTACAAGCAATGTGAATGAAGAAGAGGTGAGGGAATGCCTACTGGGGATTCCTTCACCCCATCTTCATTCACGTGGTCTCTGTGATTGCAGTAGGGTCGGGGAAAAGGCATGTGCCTTCCCCTGACCCTACTGCAGTCGCAGAGACCGCTGTGGGTGGGGGGTGGATTGAGTAGAAGTTCTACCCAAACCACCCCACACCTGTAGACCATTGCCTCGGATAACGCTAAAGAATTGTTATACGATGCAAGTTTTTTCCAAAAAACTTGCATCGTTATCTGATTCTAGCGTTATCCAATGCAATTGTTATCTGGGGTATTACTGTACTGAATAAAATACAGAGAGTTTAGCCTTGTTCTGGCTGGAATTGCTAGCACATAGAACAAATATTGTTTAATTGGTTTAATAGTTTTGAAGAAAATGAATCAAAGGTCTCATGGGTATTACACAAAGTCTGAGATAAGAAAGGAACCTAGAAACAAAAATAAAGTACTTGGCCTTGGGGAGAATGAGAAGGAAACTCTTCAGGGTCAGAATTGACATTTCAGTCATATCTGGATGTGACTTATCATCCAGGTCTGTACATCAGAAAAGCAGTGATAAGGCAGAATGTGAGGTTATTATTACAGTGGCAGTCTGTCAGAGCCAAGAGTTGCTGGAGTTCTGATAAAAGTGGAGAATATTAACACAAGTCTATCACCCTGCAAAATTATAGGGTATGCAGGGCTACCGGCATTAGTGTGAGGGCATTGGCCTATAAACTGGATGAATAGGTATGCAAAGTGTGGTTCTCATGTTAGTGGTTAAACATGGCATGACAAAGGACACAATGAAAGACAACCTGCTACTTTCCCCTTGAGGGAGAGAAAATTTCTCATTGTCAGGAGTTCAGTGACTTATGTTTTAACAGGCCACCTATGTAGAAACGGACTGTATATATAATCAGTGGGTGAAATTCTAGCATTTCCCAGATATAGCATTTCCAGGGGAGTTAAAGTGAGAGGTCAGTGAGCCTTCTAAGCAATTCTGAACTCCACCAAATGAAGAGGAAGTAATATGATGACTATGGGGATATTCCTCTTTGCAAGTAAGCACAATCCAAAATCTTTGAATCTTTCTTCATTTGCCAGATTTAGATTTCTACTTGGCCTTATTTCCCACAAAATAGGATTCAAGGCAGCTGTGATGTGCTAAACTATGAAAAATCACATAAATTGAACTTAATGTCCGGTGCGTGCAGGAACTCCTATGGCCCCTCCCTCTCCACCAATCCAGAATATCAGTGCTTCTCTTTAGAGCAGGGGTGCATGGTTCAGGGGACCTGTCACTATGGCCCATGGACCAGATTTGGCCCCCAACACCAATTCATCTGGCCTTCAAAGCCCTTATTGCTCCTGGAAGCAGAAGTAAAACGTGTTTCAAGGAACAATGAGAGCTTCACAGACTGGATGAATTGGCGTCGGGGGCCAGATCCAGCCCACAGGCCATGGTTTGGTCACCCCTGCTTTAGAGCAGCAGTGGATACCTGAGCAAACAAACAGGCGATTCTTCATCAGCATTATAAAAGTCTGTTATATATTTAGACTGCTGTGCTTTTATTTGAAAAAACAACAAAGCCAGCACGATTTCCTACTGAGCTCCTGGGTATTAATGATTAGTCTTCAAAATACAATCTATGCTACCCCTCAAGATGATTTCATGACTCCAGCCTGGCAGGTATTCTAAATTTTTGTACAAGTATACCACATGACCACGGAAACTGGCTCTTTGGCTGTGAAACAGAGATGAGCACTGAACCCTAGAGTCAGATATGAGTGGCTTTCAAGCAAGGGTGACCTTTACCTTTACCTTGAAGTATTGTAAGTAGAATCATAACTGAGAAGTGAGGATTAGTTTGCATATCTCACTATGTGAACTGTGTGGATAAATCTTTTCTGTGGCTATATTACACTATGCAACAAAAATTTGCTACTGGGTGAAAATAACGTGATTGTTATGTAATAGGGTGCGCCGATTCCGATTTTGTAATCAGAAATTTTGTAGGACGTCTGGATTTAAAGTTATAGCTGAAAGTCATATGATATTAAAAGCCTGTACATGGGTTAATATGTAGCTGCATCAACTAGTCGTGTTTGATGTACAATTGTGTATGTGTGTGTGTGTGTGTGTGTGTGTGTGTGTGTGTGTGTGTGTGTGTGTGTGTGTGTGTGTGTGTGTTCGTCCATCAGTCTGATTCGGAGGTGACTAGAGAATAGTTCGTGCTAGTGTGGTTCTGTGTTTTATTAATCAGCAGTCGCAGTAACATGCATTTAAGTGATTTTGTATAAGACGATTTGGTAATTCGGTACATGGTGACTCAGTAAATGAAAGATGAATAGGCGCAGCTGTGTGAATTGTCCGGACTGCTTTTGCTATATTTGTGGTAAGTATACGACGTCTGACCAACGCAAGAACATGTCCAGAAAGCTGCATATAGCTTACAAACATTACTTCAGATGTGAAATCGGAGATCAAACAAAATCCTGGGCTCCTTATCTTTGTTGCACCGTCTGTTACTCCGGCCTAACCCAGTGGTTAAACGGTAAGCAAAATCGAATGCCTTTTGCTGTTCCCGTGATTTGGCAGGAGCAGAAAGATCACCATTCAGATTGCTATTTCTGCTTGACCATCATATCCGGATACAGCAAGAAGAACAAGTCAAAAATCGTGTATCCGGATTGTCAGTCTGCTCTAAAGCCTATGGCACATGGTACAGATTACCCAGTACCAATTCCTCCTTCATCCGATGTAGTCGGACAGCACAACGTTCAACATGTACCTCTTGTGGATCGTAATAAGATTTACCTACCTCCACTCCATATCAAACTGGGTCTTATAAAACAGTTTGTTGCAGCGATGGATAAAACAAATTGTGGTTTTCAGTACCTAAAAGGCAAGTTTGGAAAGATGAAAACTGAGGCAAAATTGAAAGCAGGAGTCTTCATTGGACCAGAAATACGAAAGTTGATTCGATGTCCATAATTCAGATTGGAGCTCACGGAACAAGAACTAGCAGCTTGGGACGCATTGCACAACTTTCTTGGGAACCACAGAGCAGACAACTATGCAGAAATTGTGGACAACTTGCTAACAGCCTTCTAGCACTTTGATTGCTGAATGTCACTAAAGATGCATTTTTTTGCATTCGCATCTCACCTTCTTTCCGTCAAATATGGGAGCCGTGAATGACGAGCACGGTGAAAGATTCCACCAGGAGATGTCCTCCATGGAAGCAAGATATCAAGGCCACTTCAATCTGAACATGATGGGGGATTACTGTTGTTTTTTGCAGAGAGCAACAGAAAATGTTCACAGGCGGAAAGCAAGAAGCTCTACACACTTTTAAACCAAGCCATTGTCAATCTTAGTGTAACTAAGGGTCCTGTCAATCTTAGTGTAACTAAGGGTCCTCGACTCATTTCAGAGGTAGATAAACATTTATAATTCACTTTTTAATTATAATATTTAGTGTTTTCATCCCAAAGTACGCACATTAATTTCCCTAAAATTTCTCACAATCACTTTTCAACATAGTTAATAGCATTTTCCTTCATAACCTTTACACATACATAACTTTTTTTCCTGATGTGCCAGAGCAAATCCAACTGCAGTTCTGTATTCAGCACATATGAATTACTATAAGGAATATATTTTCAACCCAGTATCAGGGAATTTTTTGTTGTTGCGTAGTGTTATGTCTTGCTGGTGGTGGAGGTTGCATGTTCAAAATTCTCTCTATCAAAAAGTTCTCCCTGTATAGAAAATCAGCTTTTCAAAGAGCAGATGATATTATTATTATTATTATTATTATTATTATTATTATTATTATTATTATTATTATTATTATTATTATTATTATTATTATTATTATTATTATTATTATTATTATTATTATTATTATTATTAAAACCTGCCTTACCAATTTTGTGTAAAAAAGGAGGTGTTAAAGGTAGGGAACATCCAAACACATAATACCTCATTCTTTTCTTTTTGTGCCATATCTGATTCTGAATATTGGCAGTCATCAATTAATTTGCCTTTCACATTGCAGCATGACACCCGTACCACTGATCCAGCTCCGCGAGTCATTTTCTGGTCCTGAGCCCTTTTTGGCACGCAATGTCCTCATCAGCCCCAGGCAAGTATTGATGAAGCTGCTGCCCTCCATTAAGATGGATTCAAGTGGGATTTAATCCACTTGGGGACCATCATTCTTCCCTGTGGACTTTGCCACCCAAGTCCTCAGGGTTGTCAGGTTAGTTAACTGCCGCCTGACAATTAGTGTTGAGTCACTAGCAGTATGGTCTACTCTATTGCCATAGCAGGATAACCCTGTCAGACTAGAATAATATCCTATACTGAAGCCTTTGTATCCAACTATATCATTGTCATTAATTTATTCTAAACATAAAATAGACCTCCAAGTTGATTGGCTACAGTTGGCATTAGTTAAGAATTCATGTCATACATCCTTCTTTTTTTTTTGATGGAACAAATGCAGAAATTTAATTAGAATGATGCTAGTTCTACACCATGGTTGCAACTGTCCAAATTTCTTCTGTGATACAGTAGATGCTTCCTTTTTGCTCAACCAAGTTTTGGCAATAATAACAGACAAGAGCTCTATATTGATTCCTTTTGTAAATCATCTGCTGACCAATACTGACTGAAATTACCACAGGGGATAAAAAGAATATAAGAATCCAGCTGGATCAAATGGGTCTAGTCTGTCTTTCATCCTGTTTCCCACAATTTTCTTTCCTCATTTCTTTCCTACATAACTCTAAGAAGTGTAAAAGCAGTGTTCTCTGTTGCTGAAGGAGCATTATTCACTTGGGCAATGATGATGAGATGGAGAATAATGAATACATTGTGCTGCAGTTGAAATGTCCATAATTGGGAGTAAAGATGTGTAGAATTGCTCTGTCAAAAGATTCATACTGGTACCATTAATTCCAGGTAATTAAAGGTTGAAAATACTGTTATTTAATGTAGTAAATCACAGTAGTGTAAGGCCACTGAATTAGCGGAACTTTATAGTGTTAAATCATCAAATCCTACCTGATTCACTGGGCCTACACTTGTGTGATTTACTCAGCCAGAGTTCCTTTTCCTATTCAATGGCTCCCAAAGGCTTCTCCAGGATAAAGGAGATCCCTACAGATCATCAAAACCTGTGTTGGGGATGAATAGGAAACTCCTAATTGCTCCCCAAATGGTCATGGCTGATGAGATCATCAAAGCTGCATGGTATAAATTTGTGCAAAAACAGTCTGTCCACATTATCAAGCAGAGAGGCCTGTACATTATCCTTGTTGTTCTGGACCAAACTGGTTTATAAACTCTTGCAAGTGAAACTCAGATTATACTAAGAAGTTGTTGCTGTGTTGATTCATTTTATGTTACGGTAACATAACATGATATTGAGGGCTCTGTGCAGATGTATTCTTGTATTCAGATGTACTGAAGAATCCCAGGTTCAGTTGGGTAATGCTTTGTTATCATTTGTCTAGCCCTGTTTCTTCATATTCCTCAAGAGAACATAAAATAACAGACTTAAAGCGGACCACACAGAGTAAGTTTATTTATACTTGTGCATTTTCCTCATTGTTGAAAATGTGTATGAATATGAAAAGTCATTGCTTTAAAAACTTTAAAAAGCCATACACTGAAACAACAACAGGAAAAGAGCTATACAGACCAGTAAAGCTACTGATCCTTAATCCCAGATGATTAAGATGTTTTAATTTGGTGCTAAAATAAGGCTGGAATCTAATTCAGGTTTCTTGATACACAATGTGAAGTCCTTTGATATAAAACTGGAGCAGCTTTCTGCAGTTTCTGTGAAAGTGGGCCAGATTCTGTCTTCTGATGGTTTTCTACTATGTTTGTGCTAGCTTCATGAAAAAGCAAATACAGAGACAGAATCCCCCCCCCCCCCGCACTGTCATTTGTGAGCCTCTCCTCTATGTATAAATGACAGGCCAGATGCTTTCTGAATCTTAGCTTCTGCAGCTAGTGGCATCTGTACAATACCATTTTAGCTAATAACAGCTAAGAAGTAGAAAAGAAGAGTATTTCTCTTAGGGAAAAGGCAAGTATGGAAAGGACTGACCTTCTTTCTCTGAACCTACTGATCTCATCACACTTGGAGGCTGCAATTTTATAATAAAAAGTTCTGATGTTCAGTTGTGTTCTGAACTGTTATTTAAGATGGATGAAGGCCGGCCAACCACATTCTTACTGCCCAAAAATAGTAGCCCTGTTCCTGGACCAAAAACATGCAGCTTGGGTATGGAACAGGGTTAGTATGAATGTTTATTGCCCAGATGTCATATGATGTGTCATGAGCAGTCTAAAAATATTGCTATATTTTACTCTACTGTGGTTTTTTATATGTTGTGATTTTTGTGATTATTGCATAATTTTTGTATTGTGTATTGATTATTGTTTCTGTTATGGACCATTTTTGTAAGATGTATATTGTGTAATTTTTGTGCATACTGTATTATTATATATTGGATATTGTATCATTATTGTTGTTAAGGGCTGTTTCTTTTTCTTTTCTGTTCTTTGGATGTGTATTGTATAATTTTTGTATATATTGTATTGTTGTATATTCTGTAAGCCGCCTAGAGTCGCTTTTACAAATGAAGTGGCATAGAAATCTAAAAATTAAATTAAATTAAAATGTGAGATATTTGCTCATTTGATTTTATGCTCTGTTGTTGTTGTGGCAACAGGCTAACACAGTTCCCTCTTGGGCAATCTATGTAGCTGTGCTTTTGTTTGTTTTGATTTTTCTTATATTAGTTGTTAGCCCAATCATATATTTGTACAGATATTTAAAACTACCTTGTAGAGACAATTTTTAGTAAGAGCTAAGAAATGCTGAACAAGATTATAAATTACATAAGAATGCCTCTATGACCAGAGGTTAAATTGAAGATCATTATATTTGCACAGCTGCACACTCTAAAAATTAATTACATGTTTGAAAAATCACATTGGTTCAAATCTGCTACCCATGTAGTGTAAATAGCATTTTTTTTGGTGTAATGCTTGCTGCAAGTTATGAAATCAGTGGGGATGTTACAGTTAAAACTAGTTTTCAGTTAAAACTAGTTTTCCTTAGTTCTGATTAGCCAAATCTAGTTCTAACTAAACGTCTTAGTTACAACTAGAATTACCTAGTAATAATAAGTGAAAGTGTGAGGCTGGAAGTATGAGGCTGGCAGAACCTCGCTTTTCGAGCTGAAGCGCAGTGCAGGGTCCACGGGTGTGTGTGTGTGTGCAGCAGCAGAGGCAAGACAGTCCTGGAGACTCCAAAGGATCTGCAAAGAGGCTGCAGTGCTTCAGTGGTTAAAAAGCTTATCTTGTTAGCTGGAAGGATGGCAAGTTGGCCGTTCGAGATCCAGGGCCTGCTTGATGGTTTGAGTGCCCATCTCTGTGGTAGCTCTTGGAGACATGAAAGTAGCCTCAGGCGCACACCACCCACGGGGTCTATTTAATCTTCTGTACTGTTTCTGTATCTTATTTTCAGCTGCCTGTGCTTCCTCAACATCATCCATTAGTTTTTCATAATTCTATTTTCTGATAACATTGTAGTGGTTTTCTTTTCTTCTTCAATCTCTAAAATCCTTTTCAAAAATTCTTCTTTCCATCCTGTTTGTTTATTTGAATCTGCCATGACAACTTTTTTGGAAGCTATTCGCCAAATAGAAACCAAATAGAACTTAAAATACCTAATAGAAAAAAAAGCTACAGAGTGTCCCCGAAATATCACGTCACTTGTGAGGCATGATCATGCTGAGCTGAGTGGTTTGCAGGTATGCGGAGCCAGTGCTTATTGGTCCGCAAGGCGATGTCGTTCAACCAATAAGTGCTTGACCATTTTCAGGGCTGCTGCAGCCGAAAATGAGCACCTGGGGAAGGGACACATTTTTGGTGGTAGCAAAACACAGGCATCTCAGAGGAAGGCGGAAAGGGCAGAAATGGCCAGCCAAAAAGGTGAGCCTCTTAACCACTGAGCCAACGCAGCCCCTTTGCAGTCTCTGGAACATTCCTGGCAACGTCTTGCCTCTGCCCCCCCCCCCGGTGGTCCCAGCGCGGCACTTTGGCTGGAAAAGCAAGGCTCTGCTAGCCTCACACTTCCAGCCTCACACTTTTACTTATTGGCTGGAAAAGTGAGGCTTTACCAGCCTCAAACTTTCACTTATTATTAGGAAATTCTAGTTGTAACTAAGATGTTTAATTAGAACTAGGTTTGACTAGTCAAAACTAGTTTTGACTAGTCAAAACTCATTTTAACTAGAAACTAGTTTTAACTGAAACTTTTTCCTTGATAAGAAATTCTAGTTTTAACTAAGCTGTTTAGTTAGAACTAGTTTTGACTAGTTAAAACCAGTTTTCACTAGAAATGGATCTTTCATTGTCAGTTAATTCTAGTTCTCACAAACGCAGTTAGTCAGAACTAGTTTTAACTAGGAAAAACTAGTTTTAACTGTAACATAGACACTATCAGTTGAGTACCAAGTCACACAACACAGCACACAACACAACAAATATGGCCTATGTTTACTTCATAATTTGCAGACGTTTATTGCCAAACATGTTATCATTTACAAGAGAAAAACAATAGGATTTTGCCCATTTGTTTTTTTTTAAAAACCCTCCTATTTTAGTAGTCTGGGAGTGGTTTCAATTATTGCAGTTTTTGAAGTGGTAGCAGATGTATCAGAGAAAAACAAACAAACAAGACTAAAATGTTTTCACACCTTAAAAACTAACTACAAGATTTTAATGTGAGCTTTCATGGAGCAAGTTATCTGGGAAAGTGAACTTGATCCATAAAAGCTCACATTTAAACATAGCAGTTAGTATTTAAGGTCCCACAATATTTTTGACTTGTTTTTACTTTTTGCTTTGTTTTGTTTCATGTTCAGTTATGATTTTGAGGGGAAATATACGATTATTGAGAAGAGTCAGTCCTGCCAAAGTTGGCCACCCTTGTTATACAGCACACACTTATCCACCTTTGTTTTATCCTCTCTCTGTATTTTCTCTGCTTTTGTCAAATGTGCTCCATGTCTGGACAGAAGTGACAGAAGTCAAAGTAATAGACCCCTCAAAGTAACACATTTCTCTAAGGAAAAACTGAGGAGAGATGGTGTTCATTTGTATATTTGTCTGAGAAGATCGGGTCCAAGGCTTCTGCTTCCTTAATCTCAGATCTGATTGCAGTACTTGCAGTTGACTGGTGATGCAAGGTAAACAGAGAAACTCATTTAAAGCTAATTGGATCACTTTTGGAAGAGTTCGTGCACAACAGAATGTATAGATATGTGTCATGAATGATGAGTCATGGGCATCCAGCTGTGCAGAAATAAACTTTTCCCCTCTGAAAATGGAGCTCTGCTTTTGTCTGTTGAAATCTGGTTGAAGTGCAGGTGGACAGTGTGTTCTTAGGGGCGTGTGTGCATTTCTGAACACTTCAGTAACTTAATCAAATAATTTGGCAGCTGTCTGATGGGCTTTCACATTCATCACATTCTGAGAATGAGAACTCTGCAGTTATGGACCCAAGAGCAAAAACTATAAAGGGTTAGCGAGAAGATCATAAAAGAAATGATGACCGGTAGAGGTGTACACCTTAATGTTTATGGACTATGGCTCCCAAAATTCCCCAGGCAACAAATCTGCACACCTCTAGTTAGGAGACATTGAATGAATCTTTGAGGGACACAGAAGAAGCTTTCTCAAAGTGTGAAAAATATTGCAAATGCACAGAAAGCAAAAACAACACACCTTGCTGAATGGATGAATGCTGAAGAGTGTCTCCCACTAAGACAAGATTCTGGCCAGACCATCTGAAAGTCACTTGAAAGACTTTGAAGCAAAGTAGAAAGAACAAAGAATAATCAAGGAAAACGTGGCAACTTGGATACAGAACAAATTTCTTCTGAAGGAAATTCCTCCTGAGTCTTCCTTATATTGTGGCTTTCTATGGTCTTGTGATGAGTTCAAAGAACAGTAAAAGGTAAAGGTCTCCCTTGCTTGAAAGCCAGCCGTATCCGACTCTAGGGATGGTGTTCATCTCCATTTGCAGCCAAAGAGCCAGTGTTGTCTGTATCTGCAAACATTTCCATGGTCATATGGCAGGCATCACTAGACACCAGAGCACATGGAATGCTGTTATCTTGCCACTGAAGTGGTTCCTATTTATCTACTTACAATTTCTTGCTTTCAAACTGCTAGGTTGGCAGGAGCTGGAACAAATGACAGGAGTTCATTCCATCATGCAGTACTTGGGTCTCAAACTGTTGACCTGCTGAACTTCCAGGTATCAAGTTCAGTGTCTTAATCACTAAGCCACCAGAGTCCCTTCAAAGAAGAGTTAAAGGATGATAAAACTTGATATGTCTATTACTTGATGCGTCTTTCAAGCCACTGTATTTTCTCAGGCGATAGTGGCTACATATGCAAAAACTGGCCTGAAACTCAATATCAAAACAAACAAACAAAACAAACAAACAAACAAAAACAAAAATCCAAGATCATGGCATCTGTCCCCATCACTCCCTGGCAAATAGAAAGGGACGAAATGGAAGCAGTGAGAGACTTTACCTTCTTGGGATCGAAGATCACTACAGATGGTTACTGCAGCCATGAAATAAAAAGACACTTACTTCTTTGGGAGGCAAGCTATGAGAAACCTAGGCAGCATAATAAAAAGTAGAGACATCACCCTGCCAACAAAAGTCTGCATACTTAAAGCAATGGTCTTCCCAGTAGTAATGTACGGCTGTGAAAGCTGGACCATAAGGAAGGCTGAGCGCAGAAGAATAGATGCCTTTGAACTGTGGTGCTGGAGGAGACTTTTGAGAATCCCCTGGACTGCAAGAAGATTAAATGAGTCCATCCTGAAGGAAATCAACCCTGACTGATTGTTGGAAGGACAATACTGAAGATGAAGCTCAAGTATTTTGGCCACCAAATGAGAAGAGAGGACTCACTTGAGAAGGCCTTGATGCTGGGAAAGATCAAAGGCAAAAGGAGAAGGGGGTGGCAAAGGATGAGGTGGATGGATGGAATCGTTGATGGAATGGGCATAGATCTGGCCAGGCTTTGGAGGGTGACATAGGAAACTGGCTTGTGGTGGTCCACGAGGTCACAAAGGATCGGACTGAACTGTGCGACAGAATAACAACAAAATGTCACTATTTTGTGTGAACCTTTCTGCTTTAGGAAGGCATCATATAGAAGCCCCTGGATACATGACTAAGACAATAATAAGAACTTTTGCTTAAATTTAAGCATAAATGCAAGCTTGAGGTTGGGTAAGCAGTTTGTGTTTTAGCTGCAAATCTTTAAAAACCAACAAGTGCTTAATTTGGCAAGGAATATAAAACTTTACTTATTTGTTTCTTAGAGTTTAAGAAACTAAAAATCTCAAACATTTTCTCCTTCCTAGATGAGACGATGGCAGCCGCAGGACATCTTTGGAATTTGTGCAGAAAAGGGTTTTGTGCAAAAATGTTTCCATATTTTGTAAAATACAAGGATTTAATGCAAAGCATATCTCTTTTTTGCATAACACACAATACTTATTTAACACTGATGGTTAAAAAACCACTGCTCTTTTCACGTGGGTACAAAATGTCTCCAAGTGACTGGTAATTTCCCCCAATATTTTTCTTTTGCTGAAGATGAGGGAAAAATGAATATTCATTCTGTTGTTAATCAGGATAGACTTTATGTAGGCCACCCTTTAATCTCCTTTTAAAGAACCTATGGTTTTCCTACTACTGTTGAATTAGCCATTTGTGTAAAAATCACACCAAAAGGTAGCTTCCCCTTCCCGTCACTTTCCAATGGAAGGGAAAAGCAAGTTTTTCCTGCCATTCTTTAGGGTGTTATGGTGTGACTCCCTTCTGCACTTTTGGATCTGCCACAGTTGCCACAAAAGTTTGGCTACACACAAGAGAGAGAGAGAAGAGAGAGAGTAGAGGTGGGAAAATGACATGGTCTTAGAAGGATGACAGGTGGTTGGGAGGGACCTTGCTGGGAGGGTGCTGGGAGGGTGCCAGGTGATAATTTTTTCATGGACCTTGTGCTGCCAACTCAGACTGGTCAGGTCTGATGTGCTTTTAGGTTGTTTTAGGATTTCACAGACAAAATAAGTAGTTCAGTAGGTAAGTAGACGTACATCCTCCAAAATATCCCAACTATCTTACAGATGAAACATCTATTGTACTTACAATCTTCCAGCCATGTTTGCACTCACCGTAATTTTTAGTCAGAGTTTGAAGCAGACTTACAGGCTCTGTTGGAAGCTAACCAAAGTTAATATCATTATCTGTGCAGATATGAAGCTACACCATAGCTAGTTATCACAAGACAAGCAATCTGAGGCATGAAAAAAGGAAAAGAAGCATTGTGTCTGCAGTAAGTGTAAATATCTTGAGCTGTCTGATCAAGGGATCTTTCTGGATCAGCAAATACAAATCAAAAGTGGGTAGAAGATAACAAACCTTTCACCCATCATCAACAGTGGCCTCAACTGTACTAAAGGGTTAGCCAATGCTTCCTCGTATGCCTTTGTTTTCTAAGCAAAAAAATTAGAATACACACAGCTGTCTCTGGTCTGCCTAAAGAGAATAAAATCCTTTACTAAGCTGATGTTAGAATTCTACAGTTCACAGAGTAATGTTAAGTCAAGATGCTGGATCTAGGGACAGGGGTATTATCATCAGAATAGGAAGGTGAATTTAAGAAGGGATAAAGTGGCCAGTCTGGTAATGCATGATAAACATTTGGGCTAAGTTTGTCTTTCATCAAAAATAAATGCCAGTCATTCCCATCAGGAAGAAAGTCAGCCTCACTATGAGCTTCACAAAAAGACTTCTTTGTAGCCAGGGAGCTCAACTGACATTATCAAGGATCTCTAGGGAAGGTGTCTAGAGCAGCCAAAGCTCTAGTCTGTGATCAAGCCTGTGATAATTCTCATTTCCAGAGACAACTTGTATTCACAAACTAGCCCTCTATAAGAACTGTTAATAAAAGGGGAATCTAATACGTGAATTGTTTGGAACATTTAAAATGATAACTCCAAACTCCCTATTTGCATAGGTTAACAGATCAGATTCTGTGTGAATTTATCCCCCAGATAGAGTAAAGTAACATGAAGTTGCAGGAAATGATTGCCTTGGCCACTTAAGAGCATTATTTACAAATTAACCTAAGGTAGATGGGATCACACTGTGAAGAACTGGTTCCCAGATGCTAATGGCTCTGAATGAAAGAGCCCACAATGGATATTTCCTGATAGAGGAAAGTTCCATTCTCTTTTCCTTCCTCCTTTTCCCACATGGTTATAATCTGTTCTGGGTGTTAACTGGTGCAGCCAGTAACAACCAGATATTTTTGTTGTTGTTTTCCTTAGCATGTATGAGACTTTAAAGCTTCCTTTCTGTGGAAAGTACTACAATTTCCTATGAAATGAATGAGATCAATGAGATGGACTTGTGGTTGACATTGGTGGTGGAAGTAAATGGGAATTTAGAAGAATTTGGCTTACAATTTGTTTCAATTCCTCTAGAGGATTAGCTATCTCTTGGTCAAGACAACTGTGTTGCAAACTCCCAATTCTCACCTGAACCAAATTATTTTGCCATGCAATGTTCAAAAATGTTGACAAATTTTCACTCAGGGATCTAACTGGTAAAAATGAGATGTATTCTTGAAGAGATAATAAGTGTAGCAATGGCCCAAAGGTCCATCCCATTGAATTCTTGGGATTGCAGTCAAAATCCATCATAACAGCATGAAAATCAGTGGCTGGTTCAGAACAGAAGATAAAAGCCACCCCGAGGAAGGTGAAACATTTTCAGCATAATTGTTGTTGACTGAAGCAGTTTCCTTCTCATGGCAAAATTGCTTGCAGTGCAGACCAAACTAGACTTCAGGTTCTTTAAAAATAATGAAATCTCTGCTGTTGCTTGCATTAAACAGAGGACTGAGATCATCATTGTAGAAATAGGTTGTCTTCTAGTGGAAACTATCAGACTTTGGAGTTTGTGAGACCTGCCTTTTCATACTACCATTTCCATGGGCCATGATGCCCATGGAGATTTTAGTCAAAAAAAGGTCATTTTCCAAAATTGCGATTTTAAATCCACAACAGGCTCTTTTCCTGAGTGTTCTCCCCCTTAATTCCTACCTAATGTGTTAGGACTCACTGCAATTACCTGATAGTAGCTAAATCTATATTGCTGCCAGATGTTCAGTCTTGCTAAACCAAACCATAGAGGCACAAAAATCTGTGCAAGCCCTTCTGTTTTCTTTATCAGAAAAGACTTGATCTGTAAGTCACAGCATCTACATGTGATTGCCTTTTAAGATGTAACAAAGATGAAGAATCAGCTCATCGTGTGATGTGATGGTGTTAAGAGTCCAATGTTTGAAAGAAAAGCAACCCCTAAACAGCAGCCATTTTAAACCTCATGTGAAACAACAAGAGTGACTTGGATTGAGAAAGGATTAAAAAGTAGGTGCAGACCCTGCCCAAATCATAACCCCCTTATGTTCTGTGAATCCTAACCAAAACAGAACCAAAGCAGGAGGCAGTCTGAGAAGGGGACTCCTTTTTCCAATTTGATTGCTAAGCTTATATCAGTTACGGTAGGTCAAGGTCTAGTAGTTATACAGCTTTATAGGCCATGAGCACACATGTCTAGAGATACTCATGTTAGCTTCATGCACCAAAATCAACAAAAGTTGTTGTGACACTTTGAGGAACAAAGCATTTATTATAGTATATGGAATAAACTTTCATGGACATCATGGAGACATTTAATTAGCAAGTGCTTATGTTTATTCATCTGATGCTTTAGGAATCTTTAATACCAACAGTCTCTCTTCCCTCCCCTTTGCTAACAGATGTTGGTCAAGAAAACTATACTAGTTGCATTACTGCTTATTTCTTTTGAACTGTTCTCAATCAGTTAGCTTCAAATACTTCAGTGATGTGCAATTAAATGTGTTCATACTTAGCAGCTTTTTAACAAGACACTTTCTTCTTTTCCTCTGTTGATAACTTTCATCTTACAAGTGTGCATAAGGTGACAATTCACAGCCAGGAAGTCATAAAGCTATACAACAGCAGCAACTGCTCATGCTGCTAGGACTTGCTTTCTAAATTACTAACTTTTCCATGCTCTAATAAAGACTGCCTAGTTATTTCTTGTTTTCTGTCGACAGAGATTTCAAAAGGCACTGACAATCTTGAATTTAAAGGGGACTGTTTTGGCCAAATGCAGGGAGGGGTTACAGCTGAGAGATGAGTTAGACCTGAACTCCTATTCTTGGATCCTGATCCTAATTAGGGCTTTTGCATATGGAGGAGAACTTAGAGGTTATCTAATTGGGCAAATGGAGTGGGGTGAGCAGGTTGCAATCGGGCAAACATTTCCCATTTTGAGGCTCTTTCAGGGGTGGAACTAAATTACCCAGTCATATTTTATCCCATTCCCGGTATGTATAATAGGACTCAACATTCCCTCTGCATGGTGTAACCTTAGAAAATATTTCCAGATTGAAGTTGGATAGCAGTTTAAGCACACATTCATAATGTAATCCCATGCTTCAGGTTCTGACCCAATTGACCTTTGTATTTTCAGGGAACTATATTGGGAATATTGATAATTTATACATAGTAGTGCCTTTCTTTGATTGATTGCTTAATGGATACAACGTCACACTATTTCCCAGCCACAGTTCTCTAACAATCCAGTTCTGTGCATGTTTACTCAAAGATAAACTCCTCTGAGTTCAGTTAGGCTTACTGGTCAGAATCCTACTAGGAGTGAGTGATATTGTGTAAGATGTGGTTGCCAATTGAGTGGATTAATGTGGTGCCCATTAACCCAATGATCTGCCAATTCCATGACAAACAGCACAACCAGGTATGTGATCAGCACCTTCCTCACAAGGCTTGGTTTCCAGTCCCCTGATCATCCCTTTTAACAATGGGTTTGGGTTGGGTTTTATTATGCTTTTATAATGGGTCGCCCCAGTGAGAAGGGCGGTGTAGAAATGTAAATAAATAAATAAATAAATAAATCCTTGCTGCCCTCTGAAGTTCCAGTTTGTCTGTTCCAGTTTGTTTGTATGCTTCTTAAAGTGCAGTGTTGAGAACTGGGTACAGTACTCAAGACAAGGCCTAACCAGTGCTGAATAGAAAGGAGCTAATAATTCATGTGATTTGGAGACTATGCTTCGGTTAATACAGCCTAAAATAGCATTTCCCTTTTTTGCAGCCAGATCAAATTGTTGGCTCATATTTAGCTTGTGATTCACAATTCCAATATCCTCAAGTAGGTATTACTGAGCCAAGTATTGTATCTTCCATCTTGTAACTGTATTTTAGTTTCCATTTCCTAGGTGTTTTTGTTGTTTAGTCACACAGTCGGTTCCAAAAAGATCTTGGGCGTCCCCTCAGTGGAGTTCCTCCAGCAAAAATCCTTCCAACCAAGAAAGCACTTTGTGTCCTTCTCATATGATTTTAAAAATCAGCATCTTGTTAATCAATGGCAAATTCCGAACAGAATTTATGTAAGCCCATTTAGGCTTGAGTAAAAATCCCAAATGGAATCTTTCCACTGCTAAGGAAGGTATGGATAGGATTACAACTAAAGAGACTTAAAGGTATAAGTCCTCCTTGCTTGAAAGCTAGTCGTGTCTAGCTTTAGGAGCAATGCTCATTTCCGTTTACAGCCAAAGAGCCACCATTGTCTGTGTGTGCAGATGTTTTTGTGGTCATGTGGCATGACTAGACACCAGAGTGCACAGAATGCTGTTATCTTTGCTGCTGAAGTGGTACCTACTTATTGCTTTCAAACTGCTAGGTTAGCAAGAGACAGATGATGGGTGCTCACTCAATCACATAGCATTCAGGTCTTGAACTGCTGACCTGTCAACCATTCATCTTAAACACAAAGGCACCACAGCCCTAAAGGGGTTTACAATGGTTAAAATTAAAATATAGGGAAGGACATAACAAACATAGGGAAGGACATAAACAGAATAATTCAACAGAGAAAAGTGAGGGAGAAGTAATGAGACTGTAGCAGGAAGTAGGGATTTTAACAAAGCTTATTTGTTTTGAAGCAAGACCGCCTGTAACCTGCTTTGTACTGTTACACTCATGTTTTTTAAAGCCCTCAAACTACGCTATGTGGGCTAAGCACAGTTGGCATATGTATAATCTTTAAGTATGTGATCAGCAGAATCTCTTCAATTTTCTTTTTCTGTCTCTTCATCTTTTAAAACAGTGAAACTGCTTAATAGCAAATTTATGTAAAGTAAACTTCTCACTTTTCCACAGGGGCACATGGTTAGGTCAAGCAAGAATTACTTTTTTAATTCCCAGCTGTGTGGGAAAGGAAGGGCTAACATGAATCCAGCAATTTCTTTCCCACATTATTTCTCCAATGTGGTTAATGGGGTTTTCTTATTTTGTGTTTGTGCAATAGATTGTTGTCCTCTTTAGACTGATTCTGTAAGCACAGCTCTCCTTTCTAAAATGAGACAGGATTGGAGCAGCAGCTTTCTAGAAGTCATGACCTCCAACAAGGTGGCCCTTCCTGCCAATCTGTGATCCACTAAAGCTGAATTGAGAGTACCTTCTAATTTTGTCATCTGGATTATCAGAATTGATCAAGAGGATTAATCTATTAATGGTTGATTGATTAAACCAGAAGAGGCTAGGTCAAAAGCAATACATGGAAAGCAAAAGCAATACATCTTACTGAATGGATGAATGTCAAAGAGTGTCTTCCACATGCAGTAAACCCATTCATGTGGATTCATAGAGACTTGGGCTTCTGGGAATTGAAGTCCAAAAACATCCATTCTTGTAAATTCAGAGACTTGGGCTTCTGGGAATTGAAGTCCAAGAACACCTGGAATGCCAAGGTTCACTATCACAGGTCTAGACCATTTGAAAGTCACTTAAAAGACTTTTTTTTTAAAAAAGAAGGAAGATCAAAGAATAATCAAGAAAAATGGGGCTACATAGATACAAGACAAATTTCCTTGAATGTTGTTTTTTGTTGTTCAGTCGTACAGTCGATTTTGACCCTTTGCGACCCCATGGACGACTGTCCGCCAGGCACCCCTGTCCTCCACCATCCCCCTCAACTCACTCAGCTCTGTGCCCATTGTGTTCACAATACGATCTAGCCATCTCATTTTTGGCTGCCCCATTCTTCTTTTGCCCTCCACCTTTCCCAGCATCAAGGCTTTCTCAAGCGAATCCTCTCTTCTCATTTGATGTCCAAAGTACTTTAGCTTCATCTTTACTATTTGATCTTCTAAGGAGCAATCAGGATTAATTTCTTCTAAGATTGACCTATTTGTTCTCCTTGTGTCTAGGGGACTCTCAAAACTCTCCTCCTACACCACATCTCAAAGGCATCTATTCTTCTGTACTCAGCTGTCCTTATGGTCCAGCTCTCACAACCATACATTGCCACTGGAAATACCATTGCTTTGACTATACGAATTTTTGTTTGCAATGTGAATGTTTGAATGTTGAAAAATGTAATAATGCAGCATTTATGCATATGTAATTTTTGCCCTGTGACATATAAAAAAGATATAGTAAAAAAAATCCAGGATAATGCTATTGACAAAGCTTGCTTTGGCTCAAAAATAGTCTAATCATTTTAACATTATTTATTTTGATTTTTACCTATACAGTACTTCATATACATCCATAATTTGAAATTGTGCAATGCTCTGCTATGAATAAAGACTGGATCAAACTGGGAGGTCAATTGAATACTTGAGTGGTCTGGATATATGTGAAAGGAAATGTTTCATGAGACCAGTAGAGAGTTTTCTTTTTCTTAACTTCCTTCTCTCCAATCTATTTGAACTATTTAAACATCCTGCTTGGTCTTCTGTTAGTATTACAAAAAAAAATTAAGCAGCAAGCATACACAGATAGAAGGGTCATCTGTAGACTGGCCTCAAAGTCTTGGTCTTTTATCTCCAAAGTCTGAGGGCCGGGAAAGAAATTTACTTTGGATATACACAGAAGAACATCCTTTGTTTCCCTACACTAGAGTGGGCGGACAACCACAAAAGGTCCTGAGCTTTTCATGCTCTTTCTGGACCTGGGAGGGCAATGATTACGACCTTCACCACTCAATTCTTTTCTTTATAAAATTGGGTTTTGCTACTGAAGAGGTTTTTTGGTATTGTTTAGAGCCCAAAAATGTTTAATTAGAAAAAGAGGGGACTGTGTGGAGAGTTAGGATGTGCTGAGAAATCCTAAAAAGAAGCCAAAGATGGCCCCTATTCCAGAGAGCACAAATGGATTTTAGACCCAATTTAATTATTTAAAAATGATGATTTAAGGTTGCTGGGAACATTTGGGTTTCTGAGGAGCTGCATATGGCCATATGTTCTCCATTCCACTTTATGCCATATACACACACATGCACACTAACACTCATGCCTGCACCAAACACACACTCCATTTCCTCACTTACTAGTAAGTACCCACTGTCCTGTCTTTCACCCTCATATCTCTTGGTTTTCCCCCCTCTTTGCACTTCATACCTGAGCTTGACCTCTGGTCCCATCTACTCAGTTCCAGATTTATGTGTATGCTGAATAAGCAACTATATAGGGTTAATGATTTGTTTAGCGTTGTTAAATGAAACTGACAAAATTTAAAGATTTGCATAACTATTAAAACAACACATTTTGGAGGGGAATGTTGTAACCTCTTATAAATTTGCTACAAATCTCTTAAACCAGCCATGATTCCACTTACTGGTGAAATATTAGTCTCACAACTGCACCATGTCAGGCAGGTGATGTTGTTAGCCCCAGTGATTTTTTTTAATGAATATAAAACTTTTCTGATCACCCAAAGTTCTAGACTCAGGGGCTCTTGTGAAATCGCTTTTCATCATGAAGAAGCCATGGAGGTGAAGTCTTTGACATCCAAAAATCGATGCCATCTCTGAAGCCCTCCCAGCAGCAACAAAAATCACTGTGACAAAGCTTATACAGCTGGATGTCAGCCACAGTCTGAATAAAACTTAGTTTAATTCCAAAGATGAGAAAACACTATAAATTATCATGCTGCTTCATTTTTTTATCCATACTTGCAAATCTATAAAATCACTCTGAGAAAGAAAGAGAGTCATCTGAGTCCTAAATTTCAAACTCAGTTCAAGCTGACATTTTCAAAGACACCATGAGTCATCAGTGAAAAGAGAGGTCATCTCTAAACACAGAGTTCAGATTCACCTTCTGCAACAGACTTGCTCATTCTTATTACAGATCATTTTAACAGGTGGAAAAAAAATTAAATGCCTATTTGACAGACTCTTTGAGACATATCATGATAGATTCACAATAGAATTAATTAAAAGATTTTATGAGATAAGAGCACCAGGTTAAATCATTGACTTGCACTGAATGTGTTAACAATAGGCTCCCAATCATATTTTTCTTACACGAAAAGCCATCTGGATGTCAAGAGCAAGTGCATGGTTAAACTGTATTGTCTTCTCACATATCAGTTAGAAAAATCTACCACCTGCTCACAGCTTGGAAAAGTTATTGTTGGTCCAAAGAAAGTTACTTTTCTATACAGTACTCTGTAAACACACCTATACCAGACCAATTGATATCAGAAATTTAGATTGGAAATGTCTTGAAAAAGTTAGGCCATTAACAAGTTTCTGTTCCCATATGTAAGAGCACTCTTACATATGAGGGGTGGGACAATCCAGAAAAGCTCAGATTTCAATATGGAGCAAGCCTTTAAGAGATCCAAGATGTTTGCCTCTCCTTGTTTCATTTTCACTTTCAGTGCAGCTTATCAACTAGCAACCCTCCAACATTCTCCATAAAAAGTGCCCCCCTCCCTCCCTTAAAGTTCATGAAAGAGGCATGACCTGGAAATAAAAGAAAAAGGTGTCCTTGCTCAACAGGCAGCAGCATCCAACTCCAGGGTCCAGTGCTCCAAGGTTACACAGGATGGCTCTTGTTCCTGAAAACACAGTGGGGAATAAAACTTCCAGTCTCTAGCAGATACCTAAACAACTGAGCTATCTTGCCAATCCAGTAGTCTTTAGGAGGCTTAGAGCCGAGGAGATTCCAGCATCTCCAAGTAAACCTAAGAAGGAATTCTGCCTAAAACCCTGGAATTCTGCTTTTAGTCGGACCTGAACATACTCAGGTAGAAAAATTGTCCAAGTTTACAATGCTGTTCAATAGAAGGCAGCTCCCTGGTCTTAATTTTCCATGCAGTATTTGAACAGTTGCTAAAGGACAGAACTTTGTTTTAAAACATCCTCTAAATAAAGGATATCAAGCTCAAGAGTGGTTTGGCATTGTTCTTCATGCTGTAAGTTAGAAAGGGCCAGGGAGTGAGGGGCCAGTGCTAATAAGGGCTGACTCCCGACTCCCCCCTTACTGGTTCACAATTTGAGACAAGTTCTCCTCCTCCCAGGAGAGGTGGGGCAAAGGGGATGTGCCCACAGGCATCGTCCATTAGAGCAGGGGTAGTCAACCTTGGTGTCCCAGGTGTTCTTGGACTTCAATTCAGGTGTACTTACTTGAGCTTCTGGTAATTGAAGTCCAAGAACATATGGAGCACCAAGGTTGGACACCTTTAAAGCAGTGGTGGGATGTCACAAATTTTACTACCCCACCATGATGTCATCACAGTGTGGGCGTAGCTAATGTCATGACATCATGGCATTGTGGGTGGGGCCAAAGAAAAATAAAATAATAATAATAAAATAAAAATAAGCATACACACACACCCCTCAAACCACCCACAACACAAACCTGTAAAGTAAATAAATAAATAAATAAATAAATATTACATTAAAATACACCCACTCACCACCCCAAAAATAAATCAACCCGCCCCCACACACACCATACATAAATCCATCACTTACCTGTTAGTATAAGTGCCTGGGCAGCACCATGTTGCAAGATGGATATAGTTATTGTACCATTTCTCTAGGATAATATGCCTTAATGTAAAACAGCTGTACCTTCTTAAGGGTTCTCCAATTGGAACAGCAATTGGAATAGCACAGGTGTATCTTATTGATGAGGTAACTCCATGACTTTTCTTAAAAACCCCAAGCCAGGCCTGCCGGCCGCCAGGCCTGCCAGCTGGCTGCCAGGCCTTTTTAGGAATTGTGGTAGTACATCAATATAGGTAAAGTCATTAAGTACATATTAAAATACACACAGACACACCACACCGAAAGGTGAGTCACTTACCCTGGGGAGCAGGCTATAGGGAACTTCAGGCTAGCAGCTTCTCTTCCTCCTCCCTGCTTGGGAGGACAGCAAGGAGGCTGTGCATGCACACCAAGTGCTTGGCGCAGATGCGCAGTGGGGGAACCACTGAAAGGGTAAGCCCCAGAGGTGGTTCCCCCCAAAAGCTGCCGCCGGTTCTCCGGGACACTGGGAAAAGTTACTACCGGTTCTGAGGAACTGGTGAGAACCTGTTACATCCCATTACTGCTTTAAAGCATGCACACCAGACTTAAACACAAATGCTCTTACTTAATTTAGGAAGTTAAGAACAGTCAGATCTGAGTATTAGTAGGATGGTCAACCACCAAGGAATTCTTGAAATTTCAGGCAGTGCTACCAAAGTTTCCTATCTCAAACCCTCAAGAGTTGCTGCCAGACAGAGGTGATGCTACTAATCAAGATGGACCTGGAGTCTGAAGCAGCTTCCTATGCTCCAGGTTTGCCTGCATAATGTTGGGTTGACTAGCCACCTTACCCATTCAGGTAGCGTTACTGGTGAGATTGCCAAGGCCATGCACTGAATGGGCACCTTTGCTGTATGAAGTGGCATTTCTGTGGTTAGAGCTAATTTAAATAATCCAGGAGTATTAATTGGGAGTTCAGCTAAATATCCATTAAGAAAGATAAAAAGATGGGAAAATGGTGGCAGTACAGTATTTCTATAGCACAATAGAAGCATTTTATATCATACTAAAGAAATTATGCTAATTTTAAAAGACACGGGGAAGGAAGAGAGAAAGTGATAAATCACAATAAAAGGCACCAATACTGGAACCTTTATGTATTGAGGAGGTGAAATATTATCAGGCCTTTTTGTAAAAGATGAGAATAGAAGAAGAAACAGAAGATACCTAGCGGCAACAAGGCTGACATTGAAGAGCCCATTATAACAGAAGTGCACGTTGCTGATTTCCAGGGAAAAATTTAGTTAACTCCTCGGTGACTTCTTTCTGGACATTTATTTCTTTGGTATCCTGATTAATTCTCTCCTTCCCTTCATCTTTATTCTCCCTTGCTTCATTCTTTCCTGGCTTGTGCCTTCAGTTTCTCTCTGTTTTACATTCTAGGACACTCAACTTGTATAATATGTACTCTAGTCTAATGTAAGAAATCTCATTATGTATATGGAACAATGTTATTATTATCTTTAACTCACTGATGTATGGCTTGTCTTTGGCATGTATAATGCATAATAGAAAAATCTCTTCACATGGTTAGAATATATTATTTTTAAAATACATTTCCAGGCATGATACTGATTATTTTTTAAAGCTCTAAATGAATGGAGTAACAGTATGTTTTATTTATAGACATCAGATGTCCTTATCAGATGCATAGATCTAGTGTTTGGAAGTAATGCCTTAGAGGTAATAGTGTTATATCTAATTTATTACATTTGGGGTGCAACAAGATCACCAAATTATTTGTTTTGGTAAGTAATGTAGTGACTAGTGACATTACTGTTGCCTGTGCAACAAGTTGTTGTTCTTGTTGTTGATACATTCCATTAAATCACCTCCAACCTACAGTGACCTTATGATTGAGATCTCAAAAATCTGTCCTCAACAGCCGTGCTCGGTTCTTGTAAGCTTAAGCCCATGGCTTCCTTTAGTGAGTCAATCAATTTCACATTTACTCTTCCTCTTTTCTTGCTGCCTTCAACCTTTCTCTGCTCTATTGTCCTTCTGGTGAATCTTGCCTTCTCATGATGTGCTCAATGGCTGTTGAATTCATGGAGTGAGCTCCATGCCTGTCTGTGGACAATTACAGTAAAAAGCCTATCATATAGCTGCAAGGCTTTATGAAGAGAGACATAGGATTCAAACAAAACGTGGTGAGTATACTTTTCTGTTTGCATAGATCTGAAGAGGAAAGAAGAGGTAAACAGAAGGTGTTTGAATACTTATTATCAGACCATAAGTTGCTTTTTTATGAAGCAAAAATGTTGCATATAATTACCCCAAACAAAGCCTTCAAGACAGTCATGTCAGTCCAATTAATTGTGGTTTAAGCTGCTCTGTTACTACCAGTAAAATTGCATTAATAATTACATTAATGGCTAAATGCTGTGTTGCAATAAAGCCAAAATACTCATTGTCCAAAAGGCAATGTGAGAATTGTCACTGTCGTCATTATTGTTGTCATCATCGTCATCATTGTCATAGTCATCATCATTTATTTTTTTTATTTATTTATTTAGATTTATTATCCCGCCCCAATCAGGCGAACCTGACTCTAGGCGGCTTACAGAAAATTCATAAATTAAAACCTTGAGGTTCGAAATTACTTTAAAAAATCAATTAAAAAAAGAATTAAACCATGAATTTACAAAGATCTAAAAAATTTAAAAAGGTTAAAAAGTTTAAAAAGATTTAAAAAGTTTAAAAGAGTGAGGGAGGGGTGGCTGTCCCATCAGATCAGCCACCCAACATGGGACCCCATATTCCTGGAGCCCCACACCTGCCCTGCTAGCCAGGTTTTTAGACCCTTCTGAAAGGGCAGGAGCTCTGTCTGTAGACGTAACTCAGTTGGCAGGAGGTTCCAAAGGGCCGGGGCGGCCACGGAGAAGGCCCTCCTTCTGGTGCTAGAGAGATGCGCCTCTCTAGCCGATGGAATGATAAGAGAGCCTCTCCGATCTGCCCTGGTGGGACGGACAGATGTCCTTGGGACGATCCGGTCTCTTAAGTATCCTGGCCCACTACCATGTAGGGCTTTAAAGGTAATAACCAGCACCTTGAATTGCACCCGGAGACATACTGGCAACCAGTGCAGCTCCTGAAGCAGTGGTGAGGCACGAGCATAACGCCCGCACCCCATCACTACCTGAGCAGCCGCATTCTGGACCAGCTGCAGCCTCCGAATGGTCACCAAGGGCAGCCCCATGTAGAGCGCATTACAGTAATCAAGTCTGGAGGTGACCAAAGCATGTGTGATCATGAGCAAGGAATCCCGGTCTAGGAGTGGGCGTAGCTGGTGTATTACACGAAGTTGTGCAAAAGCCCTCCTGGCCACGGCTGCCACCTGCTCCTCGAGCAGTAGTCGTGAGTCCAAGAGGACCCCCAGATTACGCACCAGGTCTGTTTGGGGCAAAACTGCCCCATCCAGAACCAAAGATGGTAACTCCTGAGATAGTGCAGGACCCCTTGCCCATAGCCACTCAGTCTTGCCGGGATTCAGTTGTAGCCCGTTGTCCCCCATCCAGACCCTGACAGCCTCCAGGCACCTGGATAGGACTTCCACTGCATCAATTGGATCTCCACGGGCTGAGATATATAGCTGGGTGTCATCTGCATATTGGTGATACCTCACCCCGTGGGAACGGATGATCTCACCCAGTGGCTTCATGTAGATGTTAAATAGGAGAGGCGAGAGTACCGAGCCCTGAGGCACCCCATATTGCAGGGGCCTAGGGCTGGACCTCTCGCCTTCCAGCCACACCAACTGGGTCCGGCCCCTCAGAAATGAAAACCAGCCCAACACAGTGCCCTGGATCCCCAATCCTTGGAGCCTTCCCAGAAGGATACCGTGGTCGACAGTATCGAAAGCCGCTGAGAGGTCAAGAAGAGCCAGGACGGATGGATGACCTCCATCCCGTTCTCGCCAGAGATCATCCACCAATGCGACCAATGCAGTTTCAGTACCATATCCGGGCCTGAATCCTGACTGGAAAGGGTCCAGATAGTCCGCTTCATCCAGGACTTCCTG
The DNA here is from genome assembly GCA_030440675.1 of Furcifer pardalis. Lineage (NCBI taxonomy): Eukaryota > Metazoa > Chordata > Lepidosauria > Squamata > Chamaeleonidae > Furcifer > Furcifer pardalis. Next base: position 262,823,822 of record CP126890.1, read on the forward strand.
TAGCTGCCACGCCACTGCCTTCTCCAAGACCTTACCCAAAAAGGGTAGGTTGGATACTGGTCGGTAGTTGGTAAGTACCGTAGGGTCGAGGGATGGCTTTTTCAGGAGGGGATGCACCAAAGTATGTTTTAAGGGTGCTGGAAAAAGCCCCTCCTGCAGAGATGAATTTATAATTGCCTCGACCCAACCGCCTGCCACAGCCTTAGATGCCTTGACTAGCCAGGCAGGGCATGGATCCAATTCACAGGCAGTGGCGCGAACAGATCCAAGAAGCCTGTCCACTTCCTCAGGGCCAACTGGATCGAACTGATCCCAGATAACATGGCCAGACTGTACTCTGGGCAACCCCAGCTCTGTCTCTTCCACGCCGGGATTAAACTTCAAGCGAATCTGAGCAATTTTCTCCGCCAGATAATCAGCAAAAGCCTCAGCCGATCCCTGCCAACCAGGGCCAGACCCCCCTCTTCCAAGGAGGGACCTGATCACCCGGAACAAGGTCGCTGGGCGATTATCTGCGGAGGCAATAAGGGCGGTGAAATATTGTCGCTTCACCGCCCCCATCGCCACTAGGTAGGCTTTAATGGCAGCTCTAACAAGTGTTCGATCAGACTCACTCCGGGTCTTCACCCAGCGGCGCTCTCGGCGTCTCTTTGCCCGTTTGAGCTCCCTCAGCTCTTCTGTGAACCAAGGGGATGATCGATGCCCGCGGGCAAGGAGAGGCCGTAGTGGAGCGATCACGTCCAAGGCTGCCATTACTCTCTCGTTCCATGAGTTGACAAGAGCCTCAGACGAATCGCATTGCAGGTCAAGAGGAAAACACCCCAGTTCCCTCTGGAATCCTTCCGGATCCATTAGTCGCCGGGGGCGGGCCCATTTAACTGGCCCTACCTCCCTGTGGTGAAGCCTCGCTCCCAGGAAGTCTAGAGTCACCAGATAGTGATCTGACCATGGCACAGGTGTAATGTCTAATTTCTGTAGTTTCAGATCACTCTGCCACAGCTCCGATAAGAAAATTAAATCAGGGGTGTGACCACTGCTCCTGGTAGGGCCCTGAATTACCTGGGTCAGGCCCACAGCTGCCATGGAAGCCATGAACTCCCGAGCCGCCTCCGAGCCAGCCCCTAATGATGGCAAGTTGAAGTCCCCCAGAACCATAAGTCTGGGGAGCTCCAATGCCAACATCGAGACCGCCTCAAGGAGCTCAGGCAGGGAATCTGCTACCCTACAGGGAGGCAGGTATAGGAGTAGGATTCCCGACTGCCCATCAATGAGATAGGAAAAGAGGGTCAGAGGAGGCAATGTGGAAAATTGGTTTGTGCTTCTTGTCCTCTGGACTTTATGTTCTCCAAAACTGCTTCTGCATATCTTCCCAATGGGAGATTAATTTTAGATGAACTGTAGAGACTTGGGTAATAGGAAACACAAGGTCTCATTCTGTGCACTCAGAATTACATCAAAGTCACCAAGGATCACCAATGTGAAGCTTACTATTATGCTGTTTTAAATGGCCTGGGCGTTGAGCTTTTCACAAATATATTCAGCATGGTGTCATTTGCAGAATGTTTGACATGTCTGCATGATGTGATCTGGTCATCTTAAACCCCTCTGAGATAAAAGCATGAATATACCCTGCACATTTCATTAGAAATTCTCATTGTGCTTCAAGATTTTTATCTATCTATCTATCTATCTATCTATCTATCTATCTATCTATCTATCTATCTATCTATCTATCTATCTATCTATCTATCTATCATGAGACCTTGGGTGATGGAACTATCCAAATGACTTATTCTTTGATGCTCTGAGAAGGAATGCAGTCATTTTATATCCCTGTGACTCTGTATCCTATATGCACCCTGGAAGTGAACAACCTCATATTTTCATCCTCTGCTACATCCCTTTGCATCTAGGTAAGGCATGCCCAGAAGCTATAAACTGACAACTTTTCATCGGGATCAGATATATTTTTCCTTGCAGGGACTCAGATCCTTTGAGGCAAATAGATTTATGCTTTGTGAAGAAATGAAATAAAAACAGATTTTAGTTTCTGATCTTGGGATTCTTGTTTCCAATTTTTGCCTAAAGCAGCTGCTGTAGGAGTACTGGCAGTTAATTAGACTTGGAAAAGCAAGATTAAAATTTGATTAAATTTAAGTTTCTGTTTCTGCTTCTCACTATGATGGAACAAAAAGTCATTCTACTTTACAATTATTCACAGTTTCTTGACATTTATTTGTACAGATCACAGATGTTATCTAAAGTTATGAGTTTTATAAACTTTCTGTTTTATAAATTTTCCCTTAAGGCAAGAATTGTTTCATGAACAGCTAATAAGCAAGAAAAATCTGTATTTCTAGCTTGAGAAAAAGTTGCAGTTTGACATAGAGTTTATCATCCAGAATTTTACTGATTTTTAGCTGGACACTCACAGCCCTGGATAGTAGTCAAAAATTTACAACTTTATTTATTTTGGCCACTCATCTTACCTGAAATATACTAGTTAAACATTAGTTATGAGCTGTCTGCTATGACTGCACAAATGGAGAACCTTGTGTTGTGCTATGCTGTGTAGTTGTACAAGAAATCAGAATGTTGTGATATTTTGATCCATCTCTTTTATGGCATTGTTGGCTTACTTGTTTATTTCTTTTATTTTAACAGACTGCTCAACTAGTAAATTCCATTAGGGTGATGTACAGACACAAAACCATACACAAAGCAATCAATAAAAATTAAAATGGTAACAAATAAATCAGCTGAATTGGTGTGATAATGCTAGGAAATGATAATAGAGATGGGCCCTTAAATACATACCCTGCTGGGCATGTATTTTCCATAATCAATTTGTATATTGTAAAAATCTCACACTATTGAGTAGCTAAGCAGTGCAAACTATGTAGTAACACTGAATAAAAGGCTAGAATGTCTCCTTTCTGTTATTATAAATCAGAGATGAACTATATGATGCTACATACAGATTTAGGCTATCAGATTTGCACTGAAAATGTATAACTCCTGCATGCATATACATTTGGAAAACTTTATTGCAAAGATGAAAACATCTCCCCCCCTCATTTTAATAAAGAAGTTTATATGAACAAAAGTCCAATAAATTAGAAATGGAGAATAAGGGTGATCACCTGCAGATAGGAACTTGGTGAAAATTTTATTTCAGTTGCTTTCCATAAGAATTTGCAAACTTTGTCAAATTTTGGACAAAAAATAATTTGAGATTTAAAATTTTTAAATCCCACCCAATCTGCATTAAAAACACATAAATTGGGAAATTGAATTCCAGTTTGTTTTTGAAATATTCATCAAAATTCATCTTATGATATATTCAGGAGTAAAAAATTGTGGTTTAGAATTTCAGATGCAGGAGAAAGTGGAACTGATAGATGAGTTGATCTCTTATTCTAGTATTGACATCTCGTTTCAGCTTCTTCAGCCAGTGTGTTCCACTAACATTGACAACCCCATAAAAATATACGATGACCAGTATTTAGAATCATGAAATAACTGAGTTGGAAGGGGCCTATGAGCCATTGAATCCAACCCCCTGCTCATGCAGAAATGCAAATCAAAGCAGATCTGACAGATGGGTACCCAAATTTGTCTTGAATGTTTCTAGCACTGGAGTGCTCACCACCACCTGAGATAATTGGTTCCATTGTCCTACTGCTCTCACAGTTAAGGTCCCCCCCCCTCATATTCAGCCTATATCTGGTTTCCTGTAGTTTGGACCCATTGTCACATATCCTGCACTCTGGGATGACAGAAAACAGATCAGGTAAAGTATTTGTAAACTGCTTTCATATCTCCCCCAGTCTCCTTTTTTTCAAAGCTAAACATGCCCAGTTCCTTCAGTCTTTTCCCATAAGGGTTGGTTTTCGGCTCCTCGACCACCCTTGTTGCAATCCTCTGAACTTTTCCCAGTTGTTGGCATTCATCTTAATGTGCAGTATTCAGAATTACTCTAGAAGTGGTCTGACTAGTGCCAAATAGGGAGGGACCAATATCTCACGGGTTTTTAGCAACTTAGGTATAGAACTTTGCACTTATCCCTGTTAAATTTCATTCCAGTGTTTGGCTTCTGTTCTGCTTGACCCATTTTAATAAAGGTAAATTTCTGAAAACTTGTACAAATATGATATATAACCCAAGGTTGTAAAGTAACAATACAAAATACATTAATATGCTGTTAGATATGTTTTGGGGCTTTTGATAATGGGGGGACAAAAAGTGAGTACCCAGGATAGTGTCAAAACTATAGGTTTCTTGGACTCCAAAGGAGTTTAACATGCAAAGACTCTGGAAGAAGCAGGCAAAAAGGCAGCATGCATTTTAAGCAGCAGCAGCAGCAACAACAATAACATGTCACTAAAAGCCACAGGACATCTTGCAAGTAGCTCTAATTTATTTATTTATTATTTATTTAATCACACTTTTATGTCTGAAAAATCTAGCCCTATCTTCTAGCCCTTCTTCTGTGGCTAGCAGTTCCTGCTACATCTTGCTGTAGAACTGCTGGAATGCAGTAGGTATCTTCTACCCCATTCTAAAGCGAAGTCATTATGCTGTACAGGAATCAATAGCAAGGCACTAAAGTTTAGCTGTAGAGTGGATCCATTGTGCAGAGGTCTCTGAAACAGTCCCTGTCATTTCTTGGTAGGACTGAAAATGGGAAAAATCAGTGTCAGCCAATGTTGGGACAGATGGACCACTGCACTAGCATGTATAAGGCAACTTTCTGTAGATATGAGAAAGGTACTCATGGAATAGGGTAAGGCTATCTGCTCTGCACTTCTTAAAAACATCAGTCTCAACCAGGAAGCCATGTAGCAGTCTTATGCACATGTATTTAACAACCATTTTAACCTTAACAGCACTCTTGCCTACTTCACCTCCATCTGTATCATATTGTACAATAAACAAGTGGGTCTTCTTTAGAAGCACAAACTGTTCATTGATGCACCACCACAAAACTTCCTAATATCATATGTGTGTGAGAACAGCAATGTTGTTGTGCTCATGATGGATGATTCAATGACCTTTGTTCCATGCTACATGAATATTGGTCATGTGTTGAGGACTGTCTCCTCTTCTTCGTCATGCTTTAACACAAAATTGTGCACCCATTGTTTAAAAAGTGTTATATATCCTCCATCTCTCTTTCATTCCCTCTTCCTCCCTTCTTCATGCTGTCTCTTTCCCCACCTTACCTCATTCTCACACTAGATTCCAAAAAATAAACACAGAACACTTGGGAATCTGATGAAAGATTGCTTCAAGGTGGTGTATGGACTTTGTATCTTAAATGTATTACACAAGATACACTAAACCATCAAGAAATTGATTGAGCAGACAATCATGCTCAATGAAAATTATATCAAGGCTGTGGTTATTAATCTGTTTAAGCTTCAGCAGCTCACATATCTGTTGCCGATTTTATGGCAAACTCCCGTGGGCTGAAAGATTCACATAAATTTGCAACAATAGTAAGAAAAGGGGAACCCCTTTAACGTGTGTAGACAAAGAAGACCTATCCATTTTATCCCATAAGACAATGTATCAGCAAGAGAGAACAGTATTGCAGTGTCTGTGATATCTGGAGCATGTACTCATTAACAAAATTCCCATCCTTTCCTCTCTGCTGAATTAATTAGGGAATAACATTTAAAGTCTTTTGTGCATATGTGAAATAGGAATGGAGATGATCAGAGACTAGGAGTGCATATGTAATGTCCCAGTAGCAGACAGATGGTGTCCTCAATTTCATTATTAAAAATTGTCACTGTCAGAAAAATTAAATGCAGTTCTATTATATATAAGAATGGTAATAAATTCTCATTCCTTCAGGCACCAGCAATAGATTCAACAAGGTTCTGCTTCTTCTCAGTTGATGCCCTCAATAATTTTTCAAGTTTCTTGCAAGTTCCACAGAATAAACATGGCTTCTGTGTCCCCCCCCTCCTTGCAATACTTATTTTCACTCAACGTCAGGCTGAGGAAACCATCTCAACTGGTGCATGTTCAGATTGGAATTCATATCCTCCTAAACCGAGGTCTCCTTCATAAAGGTTTTCTTCACCTGTAGGATGGGTTAATTTTAATCCTGTTTGCACTGGCATTGGTGGAAGATCTGAAGCTCCATAATTTAGAGTCAATTCATCATTATTGATAATAAAGTCTGCATCATCATCATCCTTCAGTTGCTCCTATGTGTTTTTTTAATAAAAAAGAGAAAAAGATAGAAAAATGCTTAGCAATGCCCGAAAAATCTCAGTTTTTTTCCAAATTAACCTTGGACCTGATTTGATTCCAGTCCTTTATTGGACATCCATATATCTACTTAAGTTTCCATTACGTTGGTACATAAGTTGTATATATGTGAACAGGATACTCTACCCTTTTACTTGGTCTCAGAATAATGTTGCAATACAGTGGTACAGTGATACCTCAGATAACGTTTGCATCGGATAAGACCAAAATTGGATAACATTAGGGAATTTGAGACAAACATTTGCATCGGATAACGTTAACATTATCTGTTCTGTTAACGTTATCTGATGCAAATGTGTTTGCCTCAAATTCCCTGAAACATGGCTTGGGGGAAAGGCAAACTGGTTAGTCCTGTTCTCTTTCTCTCAAGGTTGAGGACACTCTCAATAACAATCACAGCAACTAAGCAAGGTGGTGGTGGTGGGCTAATTCTGAAAGGAAAAAGTTTTCCTAGCGTCTGTTCAGAAAGCCTCTGTCTGGCTTGCTAAGGGACATAGTGATGGGGGGCGGGGTTTCCTTAAGAGAGGCTTGGCACCCTTTCCCCAGTGTAACCGAGAACACTTTGCAGAAAAATAATTGCAAAGAGACAATTTGGCCCAATGCCTTCATAAAGTTTCCCCTTTAAATTCTAAACAGCCTGAAACCAAGATCGGAGCCTCATGCATTGTCAATGAAAAACAAGCAGACACTGAAACCTTTCACCTAGAAAGCAATTAAGCTTTTCACACCCTGCAAAGCCCTGAGGGAACTTTCTTTATTACAGCGAAGCCCCAAAGCAAGCCATGGAAGGGAGCCTGATTCTGAAAGGAAAAAGTTTTCCTAGCTTCTGTTCAGATCTTTTAAAACAGCACTTTATAAAGTTTTCAAAAATTTAAAAATGCTGTATGGCTTTGTTCCCCTAAAGTCAGGGTGGTCCAGCATGTTTTTGTAGTATATTTACCCTTTAGACAATTATTGCTTAAAGTTCTTTAAGTTTCCAGCATGTTTCCTTGACTTTCCCTTGAAGTCTGTGTTGTTTACAATGTACTGTATCTCTATGGAGTTGACGTTATCTGAGTCATCTGCATAGGATTCTAATGTTATCTGATGCATGCATTGGATAAGGCTAAAAATCAGATAACGTTAAGATTTGTGGAACCAAGTCTTAACGCTATCCGAGGGATTACTGTATCTCTCTTAAAGAGCATAATACATTCCATGGGATTGCTCTTTAAGCGAGTTTCCTCTTTAAGCAAAACACCATTGTAAGTGACCAATTGTGACTTCGGTGGGGGGAGAGTTGTGAACCCCAATTTAGTTGTTAAGCAAGTTTTTGGTTGGTTTTAATTGTTAAACGAGGCAACCATTCAGAGAAAATTCTGCTCTTTAAGCGAGTTAGTCTCTAAGCAAGGCACTCTTTATGAAGACTTTGAAAGAAAATAACCCCATATGGAATGACATCATACTGAACAAAAATGAAGATACACTATACCAGAACATGCAGAAACCTTTTGACTAAAGTATGAATGGTGTGCATCTTTAAACTGCCTTTTTGTTAATAAATAGGAAAGCCTGGAAGTGCAAACTCTCAAAATATATACTAGAATATAGATGAAAACCTGGTTCTAATGAGTAATGTGCTTATTTGATGTCCTACTCTAGTCATTCTGTGCAATTTCTTGGTATGAGATGTACTAAGTCCTTGCTATATAGCAAGACACATCTGACAAACAGCATATCCAGAGTTAGCCATTCTTGAAAGGGATTATTACCCAATTTCCACTGCTACTATTGAATAAAATGGCAGGCATAATGAATAAACTGAGTAGCTGGAATATAATGTCTAGAATATAAAGTAGGCTGAGTATATTTGGGGAAGCATTCATTTTTTGAATTTACTGAATCTAGATTGTTACAAAATCAAGATGGTCCTCGGATTGAACTCAGAAGCAGAGCTGAAATTTTTATGGTGAACCTAGGCTGTATGTGATCATATATCATACTTTTTATTTTATTTTAGCAAAAATGGTGTGGGGTTCAATCTAAATCATACTGATAATTTAAATAATGTTCCTGATAATTTTGTGTCAGAAATTATTCTGGGTTGAAATGATTTTTGCAGGAGAAACTCCACTCAGGAAATGCCCGAATAAGTCTTCTTTCATGTCCCCAAGAGCTGGGACAGAGACAGGCGCTCAGTCTGTCATGCAGTGCCCGGGGTTTTGACCTGCCAACTTGTTGAACTTCCAGCTAACAAGGCAAGATTCTTAACCACTGAGCCACTTTCCATTAGCATTTAAGATTCTACTATAGGCCCCCAAAGTTAATGACTCATGCACATGCAAGTTGCATACTTACCTCATATGCTTGAGGGCTAGTCAGTAATCTGGCCAAAGGATTGCACCATACAGGTAAAGTTGTAGTAAGTGGTGGTCCAGCATGGGTGAGAATAGGCTTCAGATATCTGTGAAATCTGTTAAAGACTAATACCAATTTAGGTATACATTAAATTATTACATGTGCCATCACATGTGAATTAAGATTATAATAAATCAGGTAGGGGATTAAGGGCATAGCACTTAATTTGCTTGCCATGCAACCAATTTAGTGGTACTTTATAAGAATTTAAAATCCTCTGCAGTGGAGTGGGATTTCCCAGTATCATGGAGCAGCTTAACCGAAATGAAAGCTTAAGTCGTCTGATTTGTTTTGATCATGGTGATCACTTAAACTGGAACCAAACCAAGATAGATAGATTCTCCCAGTACAACAGCAGCCCTTGCCAGCCCCTACCAATAAAGGTCTGGGTAGGCATGGATCAGGGAAGGATTGGTTCACAATAATCTGTATGTCTTGTGGTCCCTGGGAAAAAGAGTGAATCAGACTGTCCAAAAATGGGACCAAACTGCAGGGCAAATCTTAGTCTAGTTCCACCATTAGTCCACTTTAGCCTGTAATGTTAGAAATCTCTTTTTATTCAATTGCAAGATTTCATTCATCTGTAAATATGACTAATCAGTGTATTAAGCTCTATAAAAAAAGAACCATTTTCTGGCTAACTGCTCACTAGTTTTGATCTACACTGGTTTTGGAAATTAACAGATCTTGTTTTCAGAGAGATTTATTACTCACTATTTAATCGAGGGGTTCTCAACCTTTTCAAGTCAGGGACCAGGTCATGATCCCTCAAACAGTTGGTGGGCCAGACTGGTGCTCCAGCTGCCGGTGCCGGAATTGGCCACAGGCTCATTTATGGCTGTTGTAAATGCATTTACAGCAGCTGTAAATGAGTCTGGAGCATTTATGACAGCTGTAAATGGGTCTGAGGCCAATTCCGGTGGTGGTGACTGGAACGAGGGTGGTGGCCTAATTATTTAATGTCATGGGCTGGATCCAGCTCATGGGCTAATAAAGTATCAAGGCCAGACGTCTGTGGAAAAATATTATTAGGAGATAGGAAAGAATTGAGTTAAGGGATGCTTATAGCCTGCTTTTGGAGGGTATTCTTTTCATTTCACATCTGCAATGCCCAAAAAGGTCCCCTAATAGACTACTGCAAGAGGCAGACTATTCAAGATGCAGCTGCACACAACACTTTGCATAAAAGAAGCAAATGGCTAGTAATTGTCATGTATCTTCTGCTTCCTTTCAAGTGCCCACTCAGCATTTCACAAATAAAATCAATGCCCCCCTTTCTTGTCCTACAGCAAATGTATTTCATGAAATCCCAACTTACTTTAGAGCTGACGAGTGAGTGTTAAGTCATTACTTGTAATGTACTCTTTCTTGAAATTCAACACATTCATTTTACACTTCACATTTCAATGCTTTTTCATATGAAATTATGTAAGTACACTAGAAAACAGGCGTATCGTTTTGCACCTGCCTTTCCAATCTTTTCATCCATCCAAAAGTGATTTATTGAGATAAAAGAAGATCTACACATCTAGATCAATTATATCATCCTCATCTCTGGTGAGAATGATTCTCAACAACATAAAATGTTATCCTCTGTCTTTTCCCATGACACCATTTCTCTTGTTCCAGGGAAATATGTTTATTTACTACATTTAAGAATGTTTCATTTCTTAACATTTGCTTTGATCACATTCTTTAGCAAGAAAAGAATAATTAAAAAAGGTATTTTAGCCATGTGATTGCTTGAAGAATTGACGTAATAGTGACCCAACCGTTATGATGATACAGATAATGTGTATGGTTCATCTTATCTCAGTTTTAAAACCCTTGCATGATCTAAAAAGCCACCCACTTATTGGAGCCCCTCTTGCCCATCATGATCCTTGTTCTTTCCATAAAATTAGCTCCTCAAGGTTGACTGAGAACCTTTTGATGTGATATGAAGAGCTGAGGTTAGAAGCAGAAAATGGAAATCTCTCCATTGTATCTATAAGAATCTTAGGAATGCACAAGTACTTCTTGATATCCTGGCTGTTAATTTGTATTAAGATCAAAGTCATGTATAAACTAAGTCAAGTTCCATAACTTGGTTTTGTTCTGTAGGATTTAGTGGGACACAATGGGAAATGACGCCATGGCCTGGCAGGTGGCTGAGAACATCGCCCTTTCCTCTGGGCTCACACCACTGGCCTGAGGAAGAAGATGCCATGGCCTGGAAGGCGGCTGAGGACCTCGCTCCCACCTCCAGGCCCCCATCAATGGACAGAGGGGATTTAGTCTGTGTTCTGCTTTGGTTGTTTTGTGAGGTTGTATTTTATGATTGTTACTGATTGTTGCTGCTTTGACTGTAAGACACCCTGTGTCACCTTGGCGATTGGGCAGCAATATAAATCTGAACAAACAAACAAACAAACAAACAAACAAATAAATATTGTTGTTGGGTTTTCTTTTCTTTTTGCAGTTTTCTGTTTGTCTATGCCCAGACATACAACTGAGTACATAACCAAGTATGTGAACTGGATATATCCAAGCATATGATAGGCAGTGTGGTACACAGATAAATAATAATAATAATAATAATAATAATAATAATAATAATAATAATAATAATAATAATAATAATAATAATAATAATAATAATAATAATAAAGCCTCTTTGAAGAGTGTGGTATTTTTGCACCACAACTGGGTGTACCCCAGGCAATGGCAACCTTGTGCCAACTAATCTTTCTCATGCTAGTTTAGGTGAAAGGAACTGCAGAATGAATTCACAAAAAACTGTTTCCCAACCTTTGGTTTTTAGACTTCTGTTTCTAGAAGCCTAAGTCAATTCCCTAAAGCACTGATTAGCCAATATACTCACTTAGACTTCTGGAAATTGAAATCCCCCTGTGGGGTATGTGCTCCACATTGGAAACCACTGCACCAAAAGGTGGCTTCATTTTCTCTGTTTCATGTCTGGCTTAAACATGGAATAATAATAATAATAATAATAATAATAATAATAATAATAATAATAATAATAATAATAATAATAATAATAATAATAATAATAATAATAATAATAATAATAATAATAATAATAATACACAGAATTATGTAAATCAGTTACATAATTCTGTGCAAACCCAATAGGATAGTGCTTAAGAGAAGTTGACTTGGAATGTTCACTTATATTATTTGATTTCATGTTGTGAGAAACATTGTACATCAGATGTTCACAAAAGAAACATTGTTCCTTTCAATAGTGTGGTATTGTGAAAACTTTGGAGAAGGTATAGGTCTACCCAAGAGTTGGTAATACTGTACTCAAACCCACCACTTTAGACAGTGCACAGATCTGGCTTGGAGGGGCAAAGGAGGAGCAGGGTTTATCTGGCTTGCAAATGAAGTATAAAGCTACAAGCATTTTTAAAATCTTCTTGTTGAAATAGTTGGGAAGCACAAAACTCATCCTTGTGGACTTTAGGGCAACAGGACTTTTTGTGAGAGTGGTCTTAAATCCCACACCTGTTATGTTTGGAGATGTAAGAATTTTTCTGCTGTATGGAAAGTGTATGGAAAGTGTCTGAATTATTAACATATACTCTGGTGTATGGGATAAAAGAGGTCTGCACCCTTGAAAATAACAGCAACAGGGCAAAACTCACTCTTTCCGAGGAATCTGTTGCCCCAAGGATCCTTGTTGTGTTGGTTAATTCTCCCTAATTCTCTTCTTGCTTCACAGGCGTTGTTTCACTCCAATGCTAGACAATCAGAGAGTTTTTCTTTCCTGAGGCAGAGGGAAATGAGGCTTGGGAACTCTTCAAAACAGTTACTGGGACACAATCAAAAACTTTTTCCCCAGGGGCTGATATCAACTGGGGCTTGATATTCTCTGAAGTTCTCAAGTCTGTCAAAAATTCAGGATTAGCCAACTTCACTTTGGAAAAGGGTTACTTTCCTTCATATTACCTGTACTTCAAATTTGACTTTAGACTTTGCCTGAAGTAAATGTGCATTCACAAAGATAATCAAATAGACTTAAGATTTGTCAGAAGGGGGTAGGAATTCAATAATTAAACTTTTTTGTTTGTACAAGGCTCATCACAGAGCTAATTTTCAGACCTCTTCATGGGCAGTGTTATGATCTGCAGACAGGAGTATCCAATTCTGCAGTGGTTTCTAATTGTGTAGGGTTTTAAAGATTAAAGCCACATGAATCATTGGGCAGATATGAATATATGTCTTCCTGTCTGCTTGTCTTAAAAAAGAATCCTTCAAAAAGAATTGTGAGGTAAATATTTTCTCATTGCACCCCAAAGAGATAATCTTTTCTCTTGTTTTTGTGCCTAGCACTCAAATTTTCACTTCTGTAAATTGACTCTCACTGGTGAGCTTTGGCTTCAAGTAGAGGTAATTTTCTTGAGCTGGCTGGATGCTTCTCATTCTGTAATAAACTATGAACCTCTGTGTTTTACAGTTAACTAGTTATTATTTTGTCTTCTTAGAAGCTTAACTCCCAGTGGCCGATTTTTATTCTTTCAATAAATGAACACATCCTATTTTTGTCTTTTAATTATTGGCACAATTTAGTTTATAGCTTCACACATAAACAGCAATAACAGTGTAATTCTGATCTATGTGCAATATTGTCCATTACTTCAATATTGTCCATTACATCCTTTAATATCTCTCTTTTCTCCCAAGAAATGTTCTGATGAGATACCTACCATATTTTTCAGTTCCGTCTTTGTAAATACAGTTACTAGTCAGTAGTATTGCTGCAAGACTATAGCAATTGAAAATTGCCTCTACTGCAGATATGTGTATAGAGCTGTGAACAAAGATAGCATTCCTCCATACTTGGCAGTACTATAAAGGCTAAATGGAAAGGAAATCCAGCTTAAATCTTCTGCTGTGAGCGAGCTGTGATGAAAATATGAACCTATGCACAAGTAGTTCATTTTTCCCATGGCTAGATTACAGGCCATTTTTAAGATCCTCCAAATTTGTTCAAAAGAGTAGGGAAATCATAGGGTCATAGAATAACTGAGTTGGAAGGGGTCTAAGAGGCCATTGAGTCCTGCCCCCTGCTTAGTGCAGGAATCTAAATCAAAGCAGATCTGACAGATGGTTGCCCAATTTTCTCTTGAATGCCTCCAATGCTGGAGTACTCACCACCTTCTGAGGTAATTGATTCAATTGTTGTACTGCTCTAACGGTTAAGAAGTTTTTCCTGATATTCAGCTTATATGTGGCTTCCTGAAATTTGAGCCCATTATTATGTGTTCTATACTCTGGGATGATCAACAATGAGCCTTGAAAGGAAATGAGGGGGTGTATGAATTTTTTAAACCACTGATTCAAAATTGTTTGCAGTGAACTTCTTTCTAAGGGTTAGATCACACGACAAGGCAAAAGTATTCTTCCTTCTCTTATAGTCGTATCCCTCCAGGCAGTACAGTCACGGTCAGTAATGCAGTGCTAGGAACATTAGACATCAGATATGCAAACAAAATTCTGCTATCTCCTAACTTACTAATTGTACAACAAAAGCAAATTAATTTATCAGAAACCTCTGGGGGCAAAATCATGTTCTAATAAATAGGCAGTTTTCCTCTTCATAGGATTCTCAAGATATCTTCAGAATTGTAATACCGTTATTTATAGTATTAACAACATTTAGTAGAAATGCCAAAGCCACTGTCTATATAGATCTTTCAACAGTGTTGTCTTCCATGATAGCTGCTACTTAGGTGCTACACTTCAGGCATTTTCCCACCCTCATTAGCACTAGACTATCAATTATCTTCTGCTTATTCAGGCATTAATTTTTGAAAATAATGGATGAGCTATATTCTGGTGGCTCAGATCTTATCCTTCTATCTTGAGTGACCCTCCTTTTTCTTATAAAGTGAAGCTGTCAAACTTTGAGCATATTATTATAAAATAGGAGTCATTGAAATGATGGTAATATTAGGAAAAGCTGAAGGCAGAAGGAGGAAAGGAAGACTGACTATGAGATGCAGTGAATCAATAATAGAAAACCAATGGGCCATACTTTTCAAGACTTGAGCTGGACTGTTAATGACATGATTATTTGGATAAATCTAAGTTTAGAGGTGACTTGATAACATACAACACACACACATTCAATCTTAAGGGATCAGTGCTTCTAGCAATGAGACCAGCATCCTGTCTTCTGAGGCCATAAGAATTGTAATCTGTTTTTCAGGTCACTGATGGAAGTTTTCATATCACTGATGGAAGGGACACTTTTTTTTTACAATACCACTGCTATGATGCCTACCTATAATCTGGAGAAGAAGCCATGGATGAGGAAACATAGAAAAACAAAATGGTTTCCAATAATCAAAGGTGACATTGCAATTCTAGGACCCACCAGAGTTGAATCAGAAATAATTGGAATAACTAGCAAAATACAGAGACTGGGCACTACAAATACTGTAACTCAATTATGGATGAAACAAACTTCAGTTGCCCCTATAGACATTGAGACAATGCGATAAATGCTACAGAATTTCATAAAACATAACCAACTGCAAATCCCTGAAATAATACCAAAAGAGATATAAAGATAGTGATATTGGAACTTAGAATGATACCCCCATTTATTTATTTATTTTATTTGCATTTATAGACCACCCTCCTCACCGAGGTGACCCAGAGATGTTTACATTATATAAAACATACCCACAAATCAATCGAAAAACATTCCTAAAACATCAGATTTAAAATTATAAAAGCGTTTAAAATTCTTATAATTTTTTTAAAAAATCAACAAATTATAATAAATCAAACAATTAAAAACAATCACTTAAAAACGAAAGAATTAAAATATTGAGGGAGAGAGGGGCTCAGATCAACCAATGAGCTGGAGTCACTGTACCACCAGGACCCCATACCTGCCCCACCAACCATGTTTTTATATTCTTCCTAAAGGAGAGCAAATCCATCTGGAGACGTAGCTTAGTTGGCAGGAGGTTCCATAGGTCCAGAGCGGACACAGAGAAGGCCCTCCTTCTGGTGCCAGAGAGATGTGCCTCTCTGGCCGATGGAACAACTAGAGAGCCTTTCGGGTCCACTCTGGTGGGATGGACAGATGTTCTTGGGGTGAGTATCCTGGCCCATTACCATGTAGGGCTTTAAAGGCGATCACCAGCATCTTAAATTGAACCCGGAGACATACTGGCAACCAGTGCAGTGGCGAGGCATGTGCATATCGCCCACACCCCATCACCACCTGGGCACCCGCATTCTATATCAGTTGAAGGCTCCGAATAGTCATCAAGGGCAGCCCCATGTAGAGCGCATTACAATAATCTAATCTGGAGATGACCAGAGCGTGTGTTATCATGAGCAAGGAGTCCCGATTTAGGACCGGGCATAACTGGTGAATAACACGGAATTGTGCAAAAGCCCTCCTGGCCACAACTGCCAACCTGCTCTTTGAGCAGGAGTCGTGAGTCCAGGAAAACCCCCATTTCCAAGTAATTCTGGAAATGGACAAGAAAAGAGTTTGCTGTTTACCTTCCCACCGAAGTGGTCCCTTTTTATCTACTTGCAATTTCTTGCTTTCAAACTGCTAGGTCGGCAGGATTTGGGACAATCATTCCATCCTGCAGCACTCGGGAATCGAACTGCAGACCTCCCACCTTCCAGTCAGTGTCTTAACCACTTGAGCCACTGCAGTCCTAGTCAATTAATATTTTATTAGTTTTGACTTGCTGCAGCTAACTGTTGCTTATTAATTATTGGCTGCCACTGGTGGGTGATGAGGACACAAGTTTTGTGTGCCTAGATATTTACCATATTTGCTGGCATATAAGATGCACTTTCTCCCCTTAAAATACACCAGAAAAACAGAGTGCATCTTATATACTGGTAACAGCCCCCCTGCTGGTGTGGTTTGGTGGGAAGAGAGGATCAGTGGCTATAGACAGGAAAGGGCTATTTTTGAAACTGCCCTTGCCCCCCATTGGGGTGGTTCAGTGGCTTCCGCCGACCGCTAGGAGCTGGGTGAAGGGTGACTTCTAAAGGAGCTCTCTTGCTCAGCCGATCTGCCCTCCTAGCCTCCTGATGGTCAGTGGGGGTGAGATGGGGTGGAAAAGGGCTTAACGGATCCTTCTCCCCCCCATCCCACTCTCCCTGGCTGGTGGTGGTGGAAAGGGATTCAAAGAATCCTCCATCCCCCCTCTCCCCAACTGGTGGTGGGGTGGTGGTGAAAAGGGATCAAAGAATCTTCCATATCTCCTCCCATCTCTCTGGCTGGTTGGGGAAAAGGAATTAAAAGAATCCTTCTCCCCCCCCAACCCACTCTCCCCAGCTGGTGGTGGGATGGTGGGGAAATGGGCTTCAAAGGAACCCTTTCCTCCCCAACCCACTCTCCTTGGCTCCTGGAGTTAATTTTGGAAATTCATGAAAAAATATAGAAAATTATTTCCCCCCCTTAAAAATTTGTATTAAAAATGGGGTGTGTCTTATACTGTAGAGCAGGGGTTCCCAAACTTTTCAAGCTGAGGGCCAGGTCATGCTCAGACAACTTTGGGGGCTGGATGGCCATTTTGCCCTGCCTGCCACACATGTTGGAGGTGGTGATGGGCCACATGAAATGGTATCATGGGCCACATCTGGCCCCCAGGCAGTAGTTGAGAACTCCTGCTGTAGAGACTCTATTTTTAAGATAGAGAATCAAATCTTTGTTGCTCTCATAAATCTTGTGGCCTATACTGTCTGAAACTTAATACCTGACCCATCTGAATGCATACAGAGCTTCTCAAGATAGCATGCAGACAACATAAGTTTAAGATCAAGCTTCTTCACTTCCCTCCCCTGCTTTTGTAAGATCTTGCGGGGTGACAGATTTGATAATGAATGCTAGGACATTTTTGTGCCTTTTTGATTGGGCTAATAAAGGTAAAACTCCACTATAGGCTGACACAGCTCTGTCTGCTTTTTTCTTATAATTGAGATTGTTAGAGCTATGAGCCCTACACAATTCTTTGATGACCAGTTTCCTGTGCTACTTCAAAAGAATGACAATAACATTTATTTGCAGATCTCACAGCCAATGCATCATGCATGGAAACTAACTGAAACTACCAAGCTATGTGTCAGTATAAAATGCTATATTTTGTGATGAAGCTATTTTGGCTCAGAGTTGTGTAAGAATATTTTAGATTTCACCTCAAGAACTCTTCAACTGCCATGCAATAGGTTGTTATATGCTGCTATATATGTTGTATGTTATACAGTAAAACCTCACATAAAGAGTGCCTCGCTTAGAGACTAATTTGCTGAAAGAGCAGAATTTTCTCTGAATGGTCACCTCGCTTAACAACGAAAACCAACCAAAAACTTACTTAACAAAAAAATGGGGTTGGCAATCCCCCCCACCAGAAGTCACAATTGGTCACTTACAATAGTGTTTTGCTTAAAGAGCAAACTCGATTAAAGAACAATCCCATGGAACGCATTATGCTCTTTAAGCGAGGTAACACTGTATGTTGTTATATTAAAGCACTTTCACAGAAACTACTTTAGTAGAATTCTCATCCACAATATAGGCTACCTCACATAACAAAGGATGAACTCACATGATTATCAATAGATGCTGGAGGTTAAACTCATTAGCAAATGTTTAATGCCAGGTGTTTATCTTGTATCCATCTACTAACCATTTGCAATTCAACAGGGTGAAACTACACAACTAATCCAAATAACAACCAACCAGAGATCTCCTGCTATTACCAGTTCTAAAAAGCCATATTAGTTTGTATACTTCTCAGTTATGGTAACAAACCATTCTGTATCTGTGTATCTGATGTATAAAAATTGATGCCATGAAGTCTCACTCCTATCTTTGATGAAATGGACTTGATCCATGAAAGCTAACATTAAAATAGAGCAGTTTTAAAATGCCACAACTTTTTTTGTCTTTTTGTTTACTCTCTGATATTCTGCAGTTATTTTCTCTTGACCAAACATTATGCTTGGGTGATTACATGGGTTAATGCCTGACTATCTGTATAGCTTTTGCTGTTTCATTTTCATGATTATCTGAATATCAGTTTTAAAGGGATGATTCTTTGTCTTTTATCAGGGGAATAAAATATTAAGTTGTCTTGGTGCACAAATCTGGAATTTCGAAGTGTGACATTTTCTGCTGTCCTGTTAGGTAAGGCTTGAACCAATTGAATCTTTTGGAAGAAATGTACTTGTCTTGGATTTCCCAATATATCTGTCCTTTCTACAGACAACAACAAAACTACAGTAAAACCCCATTTTACGGACGCCTATTTTTACAGAAACCCTGTTTTCCAGAAGAAAATTCTGTGGAAATCACGTCCATTTTACAGGAAAAAAGTCAACTTATGGAAGGGATTTCCCTAGAGTTCCTTTCATCTGGGAGAGTCTAAAATGGCGGCCACACCATTTTAGACTCTAAAATGTGGCCCTGTGCCATTTTAGATGAAAAAATTGCACCCTGCTCCACCCACCTCCACCCCTACTGCTGGAAGTCACAAGACGTCACTTATCACGGTGGTGGTGGATGCAGTGGTGGCAATAGCAGTGATGATTACAGCAGTTTTGACGCATTTTCCACAGTCCCCGTTGCTTCTACTGACACTGGGAGAGTATGGGGGGGCATATCCACTCAACTCTGCTCTTTGTCTGAGGTCCTTCCACGGCACATTTTAGCTGGAAATGCACATCGGACGAAGACTGCTCCATTCTGATCTTTGTCCGATGTGTGTTCCTGGCTAAAGTACGCTGTGGCCTCAGACAAAGAGTGGAATGGAGCAGATATGCCCCCTGCACTCTCCCAGTGCTGGTAGAAGCAGGAGGAACAGCGGCAGCGGTGCTGGCTTCCGCTCCCCCAATAGCCAGTCACACCGCTCAGGAAGCAGCAGCAGCAGCAGCTTGGAAAAGGTAGGGAGATCGATTCATCATTCCATTCCCTTTGTGCTCTTGTTTTTCCCCTTTTTTATTTGCACTCCCACACCTTGATCGAGGTATGGAGGTGCGGGATAAAAAAGGGAAATGCTCTACTAACACTCCCTCTTCTTCACCCCTACCATTCACTAGGTGGTGAGATGATCAGGGTGTGGGAGAGGGCCATGTCTGGCATTTTTTTTGGTATTATTTTTAAAATTATTTTTGGTCCAGTCCAGACCATTTTTATTTTTTAGTGCATTCCTATAGGAAATAATGCTTTATTTTATGGAAATACCAATTTATGGAAAAAGTTATAGAATGGACTTTTCCCGTAAAATGGGGTTTTACTGTACTTAATATTTTTGGAAGTGCATAGCAAGCCACTATCACCTACAGCAGCCATCTCCAATTTGGTGTTCCCCACTTATGTTGGATTTAACCCCCATTATACCTTGGACAACATGATGGGAATTGAATTCTACTACAGTATCTGAAAGGTAATAGGCTGGGAAAGGTTGGTACAAGGCATGGTATCTGAGACTATCTGTATGGTAGTTCCATGCCAACTGCTCTGTATGGTCTCAGGTACTTGCAATCTGTGGCAGAGGTCCAGAGATTTGAAAGGTAAATTTCTTGTACTATAGTTCTTACCATTTTGGACTACAACTGCCAGCACATACTATGCTAGTTATAGTCCCCATGCTCATTCACTTCCAATTTGATCACTTATTATTTGGTATTTTTAAAAAGAGATGACATTAATTAAATCTGTGACCTACTGTTGATGTATGTCAGTAATCATTAACAACCACCCCCACCACAACAATATGTCACCAAGCTAGTTATGACTTATGGGGACTTATGGAGTCCTTTCCCAGGGTTCTCTAGATAGACACTCAGCAATGTTTATCACTCCCTTCTTCTGGGAATGGTATTGTACAGTTTGCGCAAAGCTGTACAGATTGGCTCTTCAGAAAATTACACTTGGGAATTGAACTCCCAACCTCTGATTCCACAGCTAGATTCCCAAACCATTAAACTATTCAGCTAGCTTCAGTAATCCCTTGTAAATTAGGCTAGTAACATTACCTCCTTGTAGAAGGTTGATAGTAGTGAAAATAAAGGTATCTTTTGAGTTTGTGCCTTGGGACATCTTGGTTCATACTTGAGACACTCATCTTCTATATCGGGGTGCCCAAATATTTCAGGCTGTGGGCCAGTCACATGGTTGAGCATGCTGGTCGTGTGGTTCCTCCCACCTGAAGTGGAAGTAATATGTGCATGTGGGTGCACAGAACGTGCCTGTGCATGTACAGAACTGTCATAAATGACCTGCAGCTGTTGTAAATGCATTTACAACAGCTGCGGGTCATTACAGCAGTGTTCTGCACATGCACATGTGCATTCTGTGCATGCACATTTTACTTCTGCTTTTGGGAGCAGCGTGGTCAGCAAAGGCCAGATTAATTGGTGTCACAGGCCATATCTGGCCCACAGGCCATAGTTTGGGCACCCCTGTTCTATACTATGCTTGCTACAAGTCTTTTTGTAGAGAATATCAATAGGCATAATTAAACATGTTGATCCACCTAAGCACTGAGATCTTGACCAAGCAATGCTACTTGGATTATGGTCCTGGATGTTTAGAACAGGGGTGCCCAAACTTTTCTGGCCATAGGCCAGTTACATGGTTGAGCATGCAGATCACATGGTTCCTCCCACCTGGAAGCGAAAGTAAAATGTGTGTGCATGTGGGCAGAATGCACCTGTGCATGCACAGAACACTGCTATAAATATCCCACGGCTGTAGTACATGGATTTACGACAGCCATGAGTCATTCATGGCAGCATTCTGCACATGCATGGGTGTGTTCTGCACACATGCATGTGAGTTTTACTTCCACTTCTGGGAGCAGTGAGGATGGCACAGGCTGTAGCTTGGGCACCCCTGGTTTAGAATATGTCTTTCTGCTTCATGCTGTATACATTAACTGTAGGCACACTAGGAAATCAAGGGTGCAGCTAATGCTAGCAAAAATTGCCATACAAATTATGAAATGGGTCTTAATTTTAGATCAAACAGTTGAAATGATGGCAAGATGAAGCCTTAACTAAAACCTTCAACAAACTTTGCATAAATAGTATGTCCTGATCATATCTTTCTCACTAAATAAATCTCTAGATAGCAAATTAGGCAATGCATTCTGATAAGATTATCATTTACATTTCTGTTTTTCATGCTTCAGTATGTGTGTGTGTGGCTGCTTGTGTGTGGGTGTAGGAGAAATAAAATTATGCCAGTCATTATCTGCTAACAGCTGTCACTTGTCTGATAGTTATTGAAAAGAAAATATCAGGCAATGGGAAAATAACAAAACATATTTTAATACAGACGGTTTTCATTTAAACCTTGCATTTCTCACAATTATTTTTCTTGTTTCCTTTTTAATTTTGCATGAACTTTGAGATTCTCATTTCTTAAAGGGGGTACAAATAGTACTTTGATTTCTAAATCTATCTATGGACATGCCTTAAAATATCTGTATATTGCATATATGACATAAGTAACCCAAACCCAAAGACCTACTTTTTTTCCATTTGGCATATCCGATGATTGTTGTGATCTGTATCAGTGAAGAGACTACCCACAACAATAAAATCAGAGTTCTAGGAATCCAATTTTAAACTGTTTTCCTAAGTCAGAGACAGTAGCACAGTCACCAAATTTTTAGCACTGATACACTAAGACTAAAAAAGAGAAAGAAAAAGAAAAATGTGGTGAGTTTTTGGGTATTTTCTAATCCCACTGGAATACAAACATATTGAGATTAGTGGTACAATTAGAGTTAAATTTTCATGTCCTCATAGGACAGCCACCCTTCTCGCTGTTTTAAACTTTTAACTTTTAAATCTTTTTTAGTATTGTTCTAATTACAGTTGAATCTTTTAATTAACTTAAACCAAATTGCGGGGATATAATGGGATGCTAGTTCTGTTGTGGGATTCTGTATTGTTGTAAGCCGCCTAGAGTCGGGCTCGCCCGATTGAGGCGGGATAATAAATTGGAATAAATAAATGAATAAATTTAATTCCTGAATTCAGACAGAATTCCAAAGTCTTTCCTGAATTGAACCAACCTAATGATGACTAGCATATGACATTGCTGATTCTTAGCAGAAACTGGCTCACTAAATGTAATTTTGTTCCAATGCATTACTGGGACAAAAAATTACCTCAGTGGCAAAAAGAAGTACAGTAGATTTATTGGGATAAATGTTGTCCAAGATATTTCTGTCTGTTAAAAAAAATTCCAGACCTGTAACCAACTGAAACCTGCAGCACAACATGAGTCTGATATTTTCTCCTGGGTATTGAGCGTTAAGCTCTGCACGCCATCTATGGAGCCATTTTTCTTGCTTTTGTTATGGTGACAATAGTCTTCTGTATTTGTGGAGTAGACTATACAGCCAGCGACATAATGCCGACTGCTGGGTGGTGGTAAATAACCTGACACCTTAAA
Organism: Furcifer pardalis; assembly: GCA_030440675.1. Taxonomy (NCBI): domain Eukaryota; kingdom Metazoa; phylum Chordata; class Lepidosauria; order Squamata; family Chamaeleonidae; genus Furcifer; species Furcifer pardalis. The sequence goes on from CP126890.1 coordinate 262,846,965, forward strand.
GGGGCCAATGGCTATGGGCAGATGAACTCCTTTAGGTCGGGTGGATGAAATGGCACTGGAAACCATCATATTGGGCCCAATGGCAAAATGAGTGGAGGAGGAACTCTGATTCCCAATAGTCATGGAGTCGGAAAAGGCCATGCCAGATGGACTGGCTGTGAAGGCACACCTTGTCCATATCCTGAAGGCTGCAACAGACCATTGCAGTTCCAGTGTTAAATCCTGCATGTCTCATTTCATATGTACCACAGGAGATGTCTCTGTGATCATAGTGTGTGGGTCACTTCATGGCAAGAAACAATGACATGTTTCTTGATTGCCTCGGAGAGTGAAGGCGGCCCAGAACCAACTGATCTTCAAGACCAGGCCTTGGGCTAGGGAAAAAAGTATACTCGGATTGAGTTGCGGATGATGATGACAGTCTTTTCACAAAGCCATCTCACCTAACAATTCACCTCTGCATGTTTTTCTCCTCCTCTGCCCTCCTACAGATTTTTTTTTTACAAATTATCCTAAAAATGTTCTGAACAGAGGTAGAAATAAAGGAAAAAATCCACAGGGAAATATGATCAAGGACTTCTGCCCTACTTCTGGTATGATGTCTCATTTGGGTCTGGAAGGTCAGAGTTCGATTCCCAAGTACTGCATAACAGAGTGAAGTCCCGTCTCTGTCCCAGCTCCTGCCAACCTAGCAGTTCGAAAGCATGAAATTGCAAGTAGATAAATAGAGATCACTTTGGTGGGAAGGTAAACAGCATTTGATGCACTCAGGTGTTGAAGCATGCCAATGGAAACATCTGCAGATGCAGACAGCGCTGGGTCTTTGGCTATAAACAGAGATAAGCACTGAACCCTGGAGTTGGATATGACTGGCTTTCGAGCAAGGGCGGCTTTACCTTGGGCCTTAATTTTATAATAAACCACAAATTTTGGAAAAGTAACTTTTGGGACTATAAATCCTAAAAGCATCCCGGCCACCATGCTGGCTGTGGGATTCTAGGTAGCTGCAAGTTCTCTTAAATTCTGCTAGCTCTGTAGTATAATGCGTAGTGAAATAAATTTAGGATTTACTCTTAAAAAAACAATCTCATTTCATGTTTCACTTACTATCTGCTGTAAATCTTGCCAGTACAGTGAAGATGAAACATATGAGGAAGCATATGGAATAAACAAGGAAGCTCAAACATATGATAAGAAAACACACAGTGCTGTCTGATGTATGGTAGGAAAGAGAGGCCTTCCATATGGGTTTGAATACAGATTATTAACATCTCTCATGGAATATTGAAAAGTGAAACAAACAGATCAAGCATCCAGTTTAGATCACGAAGGAGCATAAATCAGTGAAAGATTGCTCTTTTTCTACTGCTCAAAACTATTCTCAGTGTGGAGTCTGGTAAAACAACTTGTTTATTATGGTTATGGTATCCCAAGTCTCCATTATATTGAACTGCACAGTGTTTACATTTGATTGTCTGGAAACCTCAGACAAATTATTCTTTGGATTCTCATAGTACAAAGGATAATAGTGGAGGTCTAGCTTCCTCCATTCCTGTTTTTTTGAATCACTGACATACAGTGGAAACCCTCTTTACGGAATTAATCCATTCTGTGGGGTTTTCCTTGTAGCAATTTTTCTTTGTAGTGAAGTGTGGTTTCCCATAGGAATGCATTGAAAACTAATTTATTCATTTGGAAGGTCAGAAAAGAGCCAGCAAGCCCTATTTTTATGTTCAAAACTCTTTACACTTTATGAAGAATTTTTAACAGAAAAAATAGGGTAGTTTTTATGCTCTTTTCTGACCTTCAGAACAAATGAAAAATAGTTTTAAATGCATTCCTATGGGAAATCGCACTTTGCCCCCTCTAATGGCCAGGTCTGCTAGTTTCCCTCACTGTGGAATTGCCGAACTGCACTTTTAAACTGCCAAAACTCAGCTTAAAAGCAGCTAAAAATTATGAAAATGGAACCAAGAAGTCTCAAACAGCTATGGCAGATTTTTTGAAAATTCCAAAAATCTGTTTGTGTGGTGAAAAAGAAAAATGTGAGCCGAGGCGTCATTTTCTTGGGATTTCCTTTTGTGTGGTGAGTTTTCCGTTGCCGATGCATTCGTAAAGTGGGTTTCCACTGTATTTTTATGTGAGTGCATAATGGAAAGGTGAATCTAAAAAGAGGAAGCAGTAAGCAAGAAGGAAGGCCTAGAGCGGCAAGATTGTTATAACTGTTTCTATAGATCGTGGGAATTTGCTATCTAAATTTACTAAAGCAATTTTGCTAAATAATTTATTACAAAGTAATTTGCTAAATAACTTACTGGCCTATTATTACAAAACTCCTCCAATTAGCTTCTTACCATTAATGCTGCAATTTTATAAAGTAACTTGCTATTATGTTCCTTTATATGTTTTTGTTACTTTTTCATTTCTTTTAAGAAAAAGCCATCAAAAAAAAAAAAAAAGGAAGACATTGTAATGTATTTTTCCAAGCTCCAAGCTGTAGATAAATAAAACTGTTTCTAGTCTCTGGGGTTTATTAAACAGTAAGAGACATGAAAGATGTCTGCCCAGGTCCCAGGAAAGCTGTCACTTCTTACACTGAGCTTGATGGAAAAAATGATTTGACATGACCCAAGGTAACTTCTATGGACCTATGGATGATACCTACAACAAAGGTAACTGTGTAATGGTTCACTCACAGCAGCCATAATGGCTAGATTTATCCATATTCCAGGAATGACATGAATTCCTTTGTATCATGCAAGGAACTAAATGATACATTTCCCTCACTATAAGAGTCTGCATAGGCATAATTAAAGGAAGTGCCTTGCAGTTACATTTTCCCTTTTATATTTCAAACTCAGTGACATATGAAGAAAGACTGTGCTTCTAAAACACATAGCTCCTTTTATTCCAAGGTATTGTGTGATTTTATGGAACTTTATGTCAGCTTTTATTCCGTTGCCAGGGATTTAAATTTCAAAATGTCCACCTAAGTACCTGCAAAGTGCCTTGCCTAAAACTATCATAGTTGAACTGAATACACTGTTCTTTTATTATACACTGCAAGGCAGGGTATAATTATTAAGAAAGACTACATTTTGGATTGAACAAGGGCTGATGGAATAAGCCATATTCACTCTTTGTTCATATTAGTCTATTTTTATTTTCAAGAGAATGAAAATTCTGTTTTCCTGCAGTATAATGTACCAGGAAGCTTACAGTGGGTTTAAGAAGAAAAAAAGTTAAAAGTTCTTTAAACAATCTCACATAATTGAAAGCACAAAATGAAAGAGAGGCCAGATGGGGCAGAAGAAAACATGAACATTTTCTAAAAATCAGTTGGCAAAATCAAATGCTTGCTGCGGTAAATAGCAATTACACTTATATACCACTCCATTGCACTTAGTGCACTCTATGGGCGGTTCACAAGTTAATTAGCATCCCCCCAACACAACATGCTGAGTGTACTCATTTTACTGACCTCTGAAGGCTGTGTCAGTCTTCTGACTGCAATACAGCAGTTGAACCACTGGGCCACCAGGGCGCTTCTCAGATGACATATTTCTAACTTTGCAAAGTAGAACAAGTTGCAAATCAAACTGTATGTCTATTGCTTTGAGGTATTGTCATTGTCAACCACATTTTAATGAAATCTGTTGTGTACATCATCAGATGAAGCAATACGCAATCTTTTGTTTACAAGACCTGAGCAATGCTGTTAAGGATATAATATTTTGGAAGTCATTAATGTATAGGACCACTGTAAATCAGGAGCGACTTGATGACAGGTAAGAATAACATTTCCTGGATACAGAAGCAGTGGTGGGCAGCAACAGGTTCGCACACTCCCAGCAGGGTGGGTAGCAAAATTGGATGGCCTTCGGGCAAGGTGGTGGTGAAATTGAGTGGCCTTCGAGCGGTGTGTGTGTGTAGGTATATTGGGTGGTCATGCCTACCTCACTGCCCTGCCCAGACTAACACAGCTACCATTTAAAAAGTTTTATTCTGTGCAAGCATATCAGAGAGTAAACAAAACAAAAAGACAAAAACATTGTGACACTTTAAAGACTAACTGCTGTATTTTAATGTGAGCTTTTGTGGATCAAGTCAACTGGTGCTTTGGCTATGAACAGAGATGAACACTGAACCCTAGAGTTGGTAACGACTGGCTTTCGAGCGAGGGCAACCTTTACCTAATAACAGAAGATTCCTGATTAGTATTCAAATTTGATGCCAGGTTTCGTCCCTGCAAGTGGTTCAAGGTCTTCCTTGCTTAAAAGTCAGTCATATCTGACTCTAGGGTGCAGTGCTCATCTCCATTTACAGCCAAAGAGCCAGTGCTGCCTGTGTTTGTAGATGTATACATGGCCATATGGCAGGCATGGGTAGATCACCTACAATGTAGGCTCCGCCCATAATGTAGGCTCCACCCATGACATAGGCTCTCCCCACAGTGTGGTGGCAATTTTTTTTTGCTGCCCACCACTGCATTTACAGCCAAAGAGCCAGTGCTGCCTGTGTCTGCAGATGTATACATGGCTATAAGGCAGGCATGACTAGATCGCTCATAACGTAGGCTCCGCCCACAGTGTGCTAGTGAAAGTATCAGGGCCACATGTCATTTGAGGTATCTCTTTACACTGCTTAATGAACATTTATCAGCATACTAAATTATTGAAGCAGCTTTCAAGGAAAAGAGAGCTCTTTGAGCTGAGTTCAGGTCAGGGTATTGTTTCCAAACTGCTTCCAAATTTACATCACCCCCCTAGTAGCCTTAATGATTTCCAAAAGATCATATCACCAAGAGCCCTGCTCAGATTTTGCAAACGAAAGGCTGTGGCTCATTGACTCAATCCATCTTATGTTATGTCTTCCTTTTTTCCCCTTACTGTTTTGCACTCTTCTTAGAGTTGGTGTCTTTTCTTATCATGTCACTTGTAAGATAACTTTACGAAGAAAAGTCACTGGAAAACACAGCGGAAGGCTGACACATTTACGGGATGTGCCTCCTTTGATTGAAAAACTATATGCTTGTTTTCAAGAGGTTTCTCTCCCCACATAAATATGTATATGATTGCAGTTTAAATAATTAGTAGGGAATGAAGGAAGCATTTTGTTTTGGTTTTTCCTCAGTATTTGTAGGGCAGCTATCTGAGGAGGTCACGGCTACTGTGTTTCCAACAGTCATGTTGATGAAGGGACATCAGCCAATCAAGCTGCATCTCCAGACATTGCTATTGCCCTTCCAGAAAGAGCTCAGAAGCTGGCTAGCAAAGCAGGTTTGGGGAAGTATAGCTTGCATTTTGCATACAAGTAATACCTCGGATAACGTTTACCTCGGATAATGCTACAATCGCATAACGTTAAGTAATTTGGGGAGGAGAATTGGATCGAATAACGTTAAGATCCTATGGGATGGATCAGATAACAACCGCTAAAGCCTGTGCGGTTACAATGTATCTCTATGGAGCTTTAACGTTATCCAATCCATCCCATAGGATTTTAATATGCATTGGATAACACTAAAAATTGGATAACACAAAGACTTGTGGAACCAGGTCTTAGCATTATCCGAGTTATTACTCAGTAATACCTCGGATAACGTTTATCTCAGATAACGCTAAAATCGCAACGTTAAGTAACCTGGGGAGGAGAATTGGATCGAATAACGTTAAGGTCCTATGGGATGGATCGGATAACAACCGCTAAAGCCTGTGCGGTTACAATGTATCTCTATGGAGCTTTAACATTATCCGATCCATCCCATAGGATTTTAACATGGATCGGATAACACTAAAAATTGGATAACACCAAGACTTGTGAAACCAAGTTTTAGCGTTATCCGAGGTATTACTGTATATGGAAAATATTATTTCTACAGCATCAGAGCTACACAGACCCTCTGTCTTCTTCTTCATAGGGCCATCCTTAATGTTTTTCGCCTTTATACACAACAAAAAGTCTGGATATTAACCTGTGAGAAACACAGCAAAAAGTGTTCTCTTAGGAGTGTCGGCTAAATTGAAAGCCAGGGAAGTACACTATGGGTGAGGATGCACCATCCATATACAAAGTCCGCCATGTGATCCATGTATTAAACATATGCAGAAGTAGAAGGTGGTACCTTTTGTGGATCACTAAGTAAAAAAAACAAAAAACATTGTGAGCCTTCGTGATTCATGATCACTTCTTCAAGCATGCATTCAAATGTTCACAGTATGGTGTTCTGCAAGGCTATCTTCTTAAAAGCAGCACTTTATTTGATGCTCTGCCCCCATTTTTCAAACACAGGAAACCAGGCCTCTGCTTTTTGCTCTCCCCAAATGTCTCTGTTGAGGTTGTAGGCCCCTTCTCTGGCCAGGTTAAAGCAATGCAAATTCTGGTGAACTCTATTAGGGAACTGGGGGGGGGGGGGATTTGGTGTACACACTAGGTGTTCCAATTTTAGCCAATTCAAAGTCAATTAAAATATTACCTATTAGTTCAATTTGATGGTGTTTTTAAGGAGTTCCTCCGGTCTGCTCTAGTGGATGGACAGATGACCTTGGGGTGATGCAGTCTCTTAAGTATCCTGGACCACTAGCATGTAGGGCTTTAAAAGTAATCACCAGCACCTTGAATTGCACCCAGAGGCACACTGGCACCAATGCAGTTCCCGTAGTAGGGGTGAGGCATGGGCACAACATCCACATTCCATCACCACACGAGCAGCCACCTTTTGCACCAGCTGCAGCCTCTGAATGGTCATCAAGGGCAGCCCCATGTAGAACATATTATAATAATCCAGTCTGGAGGTAACCAGAACATGTGTGACTGCAAGCAAGGAGTCCTGGTCCAGGAGAGGGCATAATTGGTGAATGACACGAAGTTGTGCAAAAGCCCTCCTGGCCACGACTGCAACCTGCTTATCAAGCAGGAGTTGTGAGACCAGGAGGACCCCCAAATCATGCACCGGGTCTGTCTGAGGCAATGGAGCCCCGTTCATTACCAAAGATGGTAACTCCCGGGATAACGCATAGCCCCTAACCCACAGCCACTCAGTCTTGCCAGGATTCAGTTGTAGCCTGCTTTCCCCCATCCGGACCCTGGCAGCCTCCAGACACCTGGAAAGGACCTCAACAGCATTGCTTGGATCACAAAGGGCTGAGATATATAGTTGAATACAGTATCATGCTGCTGTCCTGATGTTAAAAAGTCAATGCAGTTCAGGAGGCTGTTTCTTGTTATCTTCAGTAGTTCCATAAACAAAGTCAACTCTGTGATCCAAGTATAAAACGTCCCTTTCGATATACAGTGGATCTAGTTACCCCATAGTTATGGCTGATGAAAATTTTTCTTGTTATCTTCTTCATAGGAATGAATAGTATGGTTATTTTTTGGGGGGTGAGGAACATTTGTCCTGGAACAGCTACTACTGATGCTGTAATTCTATTGTTTAATCCAGTGATCTTCTGAAAGAAGGTACGCACTTGCTGCAGTATAAATACACAATAGCTCTTTCTCCTGTCCCTTCCTCCTGCTCCTGGTGTTATCTGCAGTATTGGCATCTACCATAAGGGGCAACACAGAGAGTTGAGCATCACTGCCATGAGCCTTCTTGGGGCACAAACCCTAGTAGTATGTAGGGCTTTAAAGGTAATTACCAACACCTTGAGTTGCACCCAAAGACGTACTGGCAACCAGTGCAGCTCCCAGAGCAGCGATGAGGCATGTGTATACCTCCCACACCCCATCACCACCCAGGCATTCTGGACCAGTTGAAGCCTCTGAATGGTCATACAAAACTGACAAGACACAGAACCATAAAAGGATTAACAAAGGTGGTTAACAGAGGAAGAAAGAGTGGACAGAAGCATGAGCAGAGAAAAGAAGGAAAGAAGGGAGGATATTGACTGGAATGTGACTCTCTATACTGCCAGGGAACTCCTGAAATATTTTGCAGCCCCGGGGTGATCACTGATTCCAATTAAAAACATGACACAGGCTTCGAATCAAATCAAAGCCAAGCTGAATTGTTTTGATTTTCTGATCCAGTACAGTTATGCCCTTTATCCGTCTCCCAGAACAGCTTAGAAGGTTGTGGTTGAATCAGTTTGATGTGAAAATGATTAAAGAACACACCCACACCCACAAAATAATAAATGCTCAGGAAATTCTCATGGAAGTTTGTTAGTTTTTTAAAAAAAGAAATGGCTATTCTGCAAAAAGGAAATTCAATCTGCACATCCTGCTGTGTGCTATTTTTTTTTAAAAGTCACACTTCTGTTGTAATTACAACTGTTATTTCAAATAGAATATGAAGGGGAAAAAAAAGAAAACTAGAGAATATATTTTCAAGAAACTGAATGTATTCCAATTCATTTTCATCTCACCCCAGGCTTTTTTTTCTATATGTATTTTCCCTTATTCAAGGTTCCCTTATTTTGCCTTAAAAGATATAGAACAAGAGACCTTCAAAATGATTTTTTCTTACTTTCTGACTATTAACATACTGAATTTTCCCTTATTGCTGAATATTATCTGATGCTGGAAGCTGGCTGCAATGAATTTTCCCCTGTTACTGTCAATCATCATAGCTTATCTAACTTTTGCTTCAGGTATGATTGGAAATTTCTAAACAATGTGACACTCAGGCTTAGCTTGTTCTCAGCATGGTGAATTTTAGTCTGGATATCTCCTGAAATATGACTGACAGTGAAATTTCACACAGCTGCCTCAATTCATGTTGGTCTGTTGAATTAAGTTTATGCAGCCATAGGCCTAGAACACAAAGCTTTTGAACAAACATGCATTAGAATGAATGTTAAGTTAATTAACACTAAGTTAACCTTGAGACAATTGGGACAGAACACACATAATGAACAGAGTTTTTGGCTGCAATGTTGCAGCTTAAGCGCTATACCACAGGGGATCAAAAGAAGGGAATCGAACCATGTATGCCACTTATGATTCCTCAGAAAAAAAATGGTGGCATAAATGTGACAAATGAACAAATGCCCATCATTATTATGCAGCCCTTTCTCAGTTTGAGGAACTGATGGATGAAATGCCAGTTTATATCAATTTGTCAAGAGATGAGAACTGCATTCATAGAGGTAGACTGGAGCCAAAATGTTTAGATATTCAAGGAAAGGGGGTGAAGTGACAGGCAAGGAAAAATTTGTACAACACTATGCCTAAAAATAACTGTGAGTATGAAGTAACAGGGTGCTAAAAACATGTAGGATGAGGAGGCATGGTAGACCAAATCTTTATTGGAGGGGGACTATGGCATCACATCGTCTCTACCAAAAGAGAATGTTGGATTTGTTGAATTTGAACACTCACTGGTACCTTGGTTCCATCATGAATCAAAATGGAGAACGGAACCAAGAAATCAGAAGAAGACTGAAACTTACAAAGGCAGCAATGAAGGAATTATAAAAGATAATCAAGTGCAAGGTTGTGTCAATAGAGACTAAGACCAAGTCCATCTAAGCCAGGAGTTTTCAACCTTTTTAAGCTGGGGGCTGGGTCACGCTCCTTCAGACAGCTTCGGCGGCTGGATGGCCGTTTCCCCCTTTCTTCCACCACATGGCACTTCCTGGTGTGGTGGAGGCGGAGAATGCATGAAATTGTGCCATGGGCCACATCTGGCCCATGGGCCACAGGTTGAGAATCCCTGATCTAAGCTGTTGCATTCCTGGTCACCATGTATGGATGTGAAAGGTAAACAGTAAAGAAAGCTGACAGAAAAAAAAGGATGGTGCTGAAGGACAGTTCATATATTTTGCCACTGATATCTGTGTGAAAGTCTGTAGGGAGCTTCCATTTGGTTGAATGTTCTTAGAGTACTCCTTACAACTGTGAACCAGGCATTACCAAAGTTTCCAACTATGAGAATGCCTTTAAGCATATTCAATCAAATGGGCTTGGGTGCTGAATGTGAAAGGTTTGAAGTTGGATCAGTCCATGCCGAAAGTGGGGCTTGCATACATGCTGCTATTCCTCATCACTTTAAGCTTATCTCTGTTCACTTGAATGTCTGAATAGGCTGTTTGTGATTTAAAAGAAAGGTGTCACATGGTCAAAAAAAATGAAATGTGAAATATTCAGAAGACTATGTTCTGGTGGAAATTTCAGAACAATGAATTGTAGTAGTCAAGGCGACATAGAAAAGATTGTAGTAATTTCTGTTGGAGAATGAACGCAAGAACGAACAAAGTGTTTGCTGGTGAGGGGAAGGAAGAAAGACCACATTTTCATATACTTGCAATGGTAGAAACATCTTGTCTTGGTGATGAGGTGAACATGTAAAGCAGGGGTGCCTAATTTTTTTGGGCCACGGGCCAGTCATATGGTTGAATGGTCATGTGGTTCCCACTAGAAACATGCATGCACAAAATGCTGCCATAAATGCGCTCGCAGCTGTCACAAATGCATTTACGATAGCCATGGATGCTTTATGGCAGCATTTTGCATATGTGCAGCTGCATTTAACTTCCACTTCCAGGAGTGGCGTGGGATGGATTATTAGGCACCATGGGCCAGATCCAGCCCATGGGCCATAGTTTGTGCAACCCTGATGTAAAGCATAAAGAGGCAGCATGGATAAAAACAGTGTAAGAAATAATAGTGAGTGCATAAAGGCTTAAAGGAAAGATGAGAAATACCCCTGAATTTATAGAGCCACTTGCAAGACATAATTTTGTTGCCATCTGTTTAAATATAGATATTAATATTAGATTGTAATTTTCTTTTTGGTGGGTTGTGATTGTCTGACTATTCTCATGCTATGCATATGCTTTAACTACTATAGGTATGCAAGAGGAAGTATCAGACATGAGGATAGACATCTGGGATTGTGTGAAAGGGGAAATATTTTGATTTGAGGAAATGCAATTGGATGTTATTGAAGTATAAAAGATACTGACAGCCATGAGTTTTGTTGAGATTATCCAGGAAATGCGTGTCAAGACCAAACACCTTAGCAGAGGAAAAACCAAGAAAAATCTTACTTTTCTTTAAAATAGCGGGGGGGGGGGGGGGGAGGGTGAGGTAGAAAGAAAAAAAGAATTGGCTACAAAGTGGTGCCATGGCAATCTGGAGAAGAAATGTCAATGACTAATAAAGATTACTTGTGTCAAAAGCAACCTGGAGGCCAAGGATGGGGAGGCCAAAGCAGACACTTCTAGTTGTGTCATGTAGGAAACTACTTTTTTGAGGATAGTCCAAGTGGAATGTAGCAGGTTACCACTATAGCAGGTTACCAAAGAAATTGCAGGAGAGAAAATGAAGTCAGAATAGCTCAGGAATTTGGAAGTAAACAATCTGTTTTCCTTCCAATCACAGAGTTAGCCCTACCATTGGACAAAGTGATATACTTGGGCTGCCAAATGTTAGATTTATATTCTTGTATTTTTCTTGACAGAGTGGAGGAAGGGAAATGATTGTGAATGCTGTCTCCTGTGTCTAAATATACTGATTGGTTTAGGTACACACTGAGTACTTATTCGAAAGCAAGAAATTGCAAGTAGATAAATAGGGACCACTTCAGTGGGAAAGTAACAGCGTTCCATGCGCTCTGGTGTCTAGTCATGCCTGCCACATGACCATGGAAATGTCTGCAGAAACAGACAGCGCTGGCTCTTTGGCTTAGAAACAGAGATGAGCACTGACCCCTAGAGTCAGATACAACTGGCTTTTGAGCAAGGGAAACCTTTACCTTTGACAATAAATATATTGGGTCAACCTTGCAGAACTTCACATTGTGCAAATCCATTATAATTACTGAAACCAGTATGTCAGGTAGGGAAGTATACAGTGAAATGTTTCATATTTCTCTTGTTTTGGTATTTTCATTTTCATTTTTTTTAATGAAGTGATCCTTTCATTTTACATAAAGGGAAATTCTTTTTCAGGTAATTCATTTTGAGCTTTACCACTCATATTTCTGGAACTCCAAAAACTCTAAAGAACTATCAAAAACTCAAACAAAAAAAAAGCAAGGCAACGGAATCTACTCCAAATTAATGATGAAGAGGGCACTTTCTTTACCTAATCCTTTTCAGCAATCACAGTGTTGTGTTTATAGTTGTAAACTGTAGGTAATTGCTTAAAAGATTGCTGACTGCATTAGCAGAATGTCCTTGAAAGGACATTATATTACAAAACAACAAAACAACAACAACAACAACACCCACTAGTGATAAATGTACTAGAAACCTAATGTAAATGTCATCTTAACTCAGTATTGTATGCTTTTATAGCATGTTCCATACATTCTAATCAAAGTAGTAACTCATCCAAAATCAATAGCAAATATTAAAACAACACAGAATGAATGCCTTCAATTAATTAAATAAGGAGAAAATGAAGAAGGCTTCCAAGTAAATCATGGGGTGATTACAATATTTGTGATATGCAGAATTAGAAATTATTTACTTGAGACTATGCAAACAAGTGCATGCAGCATAACTCATATTGTTATAAAAATAACGCTTGTTAGTGTTTATAGGTTATGAAGTATTCATTAACAAATCTTATTGGCACCAACTGTTGAAAATTTCTTTCTTTTCTTGCAAATATTTTTATGTGATTTATTTATTTATTTATTTATATTTATATCACCGCCCACTTGCCATGGCGACTCAGGGCGGTTTACAGTCAGGAAGAAAAAAAAAAAAACCACACAGCAGAAACAGCTAAAATCCATTCCTCCTCCTGGCCAGAGGTCGTTAGTCTTATTCTCCCCTGGGCAGGTAGGGCCCAGGATTAGGAAGTGGAAGCTTCCATCTAAAAACCTTAAAAACTGTTAAAATTTAAAATTAAAATCTAAAAAAGATTAAAAACAGATTAAAAACACACCAGATGTTAGAACTACTAATTTAAAAGTAGAGAAAGAGAGGGGCTCAGATCATCCAATGTGCTGGGGTCATCCACCAGTGCAACCAATGCAGTTTCGGTGCCATATCCGGGCCTGAATCCTGACTGGAAAAGGTCTAGATAATCCGCTTCATCCAGGATACCCTGTAATTGTCGTGCCACTGCCTTTTCCAAAACCTTGCCCAAAAAAGGCAGGTTGAACTCAGGCCGGTAGTTGGTAAGCACTGCGGGGTTGAGCGATGGTTTTTTCAGGAGGGGGCGCACCAGAGCATGTTTTAAATTTGCTGGAAAGACCCCCCTCCCGTAATTATGAATTTATAATAGCTTCGACCCAACCGCCTGTCACGGCCCTGGAAGTTTTAACCAACCAGGCGGGGCATGGATCTACTGCACAGGCAGTGGCACAAACAAATCCAGGGAGCCTGTCCACTTCCTCAGGGACAACTGGATCAAACCGATCCCAGATAACCTGGCCAGACTGTACTCCAGGCAACCTCAGCTCTACATTATCCATGCCAGGATTAAACTTTGAGCGAATTTGAGTGATTTTCTCTGTCAGATAATCAGCAAAAGCCTCAGCAGATCCCTGCCAACCAGGGCCCGACCCTCCACTGCCAAGGAGGGATCTGGTCACCTGAAACAAGGTAACTGGGCGATTATCCACAGAGGCAATAAGGGTGGTGAAATATTGATGTTTCACCACCTCTATCACCACAAGGTAGGCTTTAATAGCAGCTCTAACCCGTGTTCGATCAGACTCACTCTGGGTCTTCACCCAGTGGCGCTCTCTTTACCCCTTTGAGCTCCCTCAATTCTTCTGTAAACCATGGGGAGACTCGTTGGCTACGGGTACGGAGAGGCCGTAGTGGCGCGAGCACATCAAAGGCTGCCGTCACCCTCCCGTTCCAAAGATTGACAAGCGCCTCAGGTGAATCGTGTCGCTGATCCAGAGGAACATCCCCCAGTTCCCTTTGGAATCCATCCGGATCCATCAGTCACCAGGGGCGGACCAATCTAATGGACCCCACCTCCCTGTGGTGAATCTCTGCCCCCAGAAAGTCCAGAGTCACCAGATAGTGATCCGACCATGGCACAGGTGTAATGACTAATTTCTGCAATTTTAGATCATTCTGCTACCGTTCCGACAAGAAAATGAGATCCAAGTGTGGCCACTGCTCCTGGTTTGATCCTGAAGTACCTGAGTCAGGCCCATAGCTGCCATGGAAACCATGAACTCCTGTGCTACCCCAGAGCCAGCCCCCAATGAAGGCAAATTGATGTAACTGTTATGTTGTGGTCTTTCTTTCTAGAACTCATGTCACTGATTTAGGTTCTAAGAAAAACTTTTTGACTTTGTAATCACATTTCTATCTGAACTACAGTCATATGAAATCTTCTATGAAACTGTTTATTCTCCAAATGTAATTATCACTGAGATAGTGATTGCTAATGTTTTTGTTCCTCTTGTTGTTATTTACCATTGGGTTGATTTGGGGAGATCCAGTGAATTAGGTACTATCATTAACAGTTCTTATCTGGTCTTGCAGACTGTGGTTATCTCTATGGATGTATGACATATCATCTTCTTTTCATACTGCCTTCCACTTTCCTTAGCATTATAGAATTGTCCAGTGCATCTCATCTGTTCATGACATGTCCAAAGTATAATATCATCTGATTGATCATTACACTTTCCAGTGATACTTCAGTTTGATTTCTCGAATCACTTGTCTTTCTGGCAGTCCATGGTAGCCATAAAGCTCTAACACCATATTTTAGATAAATACATTTCCCCTATCCACTTTACTTGTCCAGCTTTTACATTCCTATATAGTAACTGAGAATGTGATAGTGTGGATGATCTTAGATTTGCTCTCAGGGACCACGTTCTTACCAGTGGTGGGATGTCAAAAGTTTTACTACCCCACCGTGATGGCATCAGTGTGGGCGGAGCTAACATCATGATGTCATGATGTGGGCGGGGCCAAAGAAAAATAAAATAAAAATAAGCATACACACACACCTCTCAACCCACCCACCCACAATACAAACCCGTAAATAAATTAAATAAATAAATAAAAATTACATTAAAATACACCCACCCACCCACCCACCCCAAACATAAATCAACCCACCCACCCCAAACACAAACCTGTCACTTACCTGTTAGTATAAGTGCCTGGGCAGCACCATGTTGCAAGATGGATATGGTCATCGTACCGGTTCTCTAGGATAATATGCCTTAATGTAAATGTAAAACAGCTGTACCTCCTTAAGGGTTCCCCAACTGGAACAGCACAGGTGTAGCTTATTGATGAGGTAACTCCAAGACTTTGCTTAAAAACCCCAAGGTATTAAATACACATTAAAATATACACAGACACACCACATCCATAGGTGAGACACGTACCCCCGGGAGCAGGCTATAGGGAGCTTCAGGCTAGCAGGTTCTCTTCCTCCTCCCCACTTGGGAGGACAGCAAAGAGGCCGTGCATATGCGCTGAGCACGGTAAGCATGCATGCACACCAAGTGCTTGGTGTGCATGCGCAGTGGGGGAACCAGTGAAAAGGTAAGCCCTGAAGGTGGTTCCCCCCAAAAGCTGCTACCAGTTCTCCGGGACACTGGGAAAAGTTACTACCGTTTTTGGAGATCTGGTGAGAACCTGTTACATCCCATCACTGGTTCTTACACTTAAAAAGATATTTTCTAATAACTTCATAGCTGTCCTTCTAAGTCTCAATCATCTTCTGATTTATTGGCTGTAGTTTTCATTTTGAGACTATAACAAAGGAGTTCCCAAACTACAGTCCATGGGCTGGATCTTGCCTGTGGCATCAAATCATCCCACCTGCGCCCTTTCTCTGGCTGCTACTTCTGCTGCCGCTGCCTCAATCCTTGTTCTGTCTGCTTGGCATGTCACTGCCGGTGCTCTGTAGCATGTCGTTTCCTCCCCAAACTTATGGCCGAGAAAGACAGTTTGGACCCCTCCTTCACCTATGCCATGCAGCTCCTCCAGGATGATAAGCAGGGAAGTGGGAGGGGGAGGGGGTTGTGGGGGGCTCTGGATGGGGGAGTGGGGGAATTTGGGTGGTCAATGGGACCATGTCTGGGCCCTCAACACTCTGATGGACCATGAACTGGCCCCCATCTTAAAATTGTAATCTTTGTACTGACTCTGTTCAATGGACCTTTTAGTCTACCTGGAATATAATGGGAAAAGGGTAATGTATCCCACCTAATCACCCTTATCATAGCTCTACCTAGGATACTCAAAGGTAAAAAATGATAGGAAGCGCAGAACAACTACATTAGGGAGCTACAAGTTACCCATCCTTGGTTTATAGGCACCTTTGATATGACAAACACCTTTCCACTCTAATGCAGTCTCACATTGGGATGTGAGACAATTCCTTTCCCTCTGCAGCCCCCAGAAGCATTCCTGACAGGAACACATCATTCCAGACAGGCCCCCAACTCTCCAGAGTTACATTTAAGTGGGTATAAAAGGATGTAAAGGAGAGGAAAAATGAGCCATAGTCACTTAATAGGAATCCTGGAGCCAAACCTGTGTATCAAGTATGTACAGTAAATTACTGCATCTTCTTATCCTTGATGGACAAGAAACCATCCATGTTATAAAGCATCTAGAATCAATACTGAGAACTTTCAAATCTTGAAGCTAAACATGATTCACCCACTATTCAACTGCAGCAACAGCTGTCATAACTCTTCTTCATCCCCTACATCTAAACATTCCAAAATAGCTTTTTAATAGCAATAATATCTGATGTTTATGTTGGTCCTAAGGCTGCAATCTAATTTTGAGGTATTTTCTTTATTTGTTTCTTTTTTTAATGTTAGGAGCGCCCTGGGACTGAATTCTATAGTCTAGCATTGTTTTTTTTTTATATTTGTTTTGTGGTAACTGACTACATGTTGTTCTAATGGGTTAGAGACAAATGCACTCTCACTTTCAGGAAATCCAAGACTGATAACATCTTTTGAAGTCAAGCTGTAGCTGTTTCTTTTCTGAGATCCAGCGCTGTACCCTGCTCAAATGACCCCAGACAATTTAGTAGCCTTGTATTCCAACAAAGTCCTCTTATTATGTTAAATTGCTTCATTCTGTTTTGATGTCAACTGTGATCACTGCAATCTAGACAGGTAGCATGCCTCTTCTTTGTATCTTATTAGGAGCATGCAGAAGTATAATAAATACCATCATAATTTCCAGAGAACATATTTTGTTCTGTTGCTTTTAAGATGATATGCACACATGTGTCAGATTCTATAATAGAATTCACTCTGGTTGCCCCTAGAACACTAGCCACAGGCTGAACTAACTCAAGCAGTTCTTCAGGGACAGCGCACCCTAATTTGTCTATCAGAATATGTGTATGTACTAGGTTCAGGTCATATCATTAGGAGAGAACAGCTAATTAGATTACTGTCATTTTGTGCTCCTTTTTGGAATAGAATAGTATATTAATTGTGAAGAGATTAGGCAAATAGCGTATCTCCCCCTGCCCCTCTGATCTACAAACAGATTGGTACTCAGGCTTCTAGAGTGATTGTTTTTCCACAGAGCTACAAACTTTGCACTAGGCCTCTGGATCTTGCATGTATAACATATCAAATAATATAATTGCACACAGAATTGCTCTGGTGGAGTGGATGGAGGAAGAAAAACCTGTGTGAAATTGGGTAGGGAGAAGTGAGAGAAGACAAATGGCATAGACATATGGACACAAAAGTTTCCTAACTTGGGCAGCTGAAACAAGGTGAATTAATGTTACTGTGGAGGGAGAGAAAGACTAGTACGAAACCAAATGTGCCAACATGAGTACTGTATAGAGAAAAGACATTAGGTAAAGGTAAAGGTCGCCCTTGTTCAAAAGCCAGTCATATCTGACTCTAGGGTTCAGTGCTCATCTCTGTTAATAACCAAGGAGCCAGTGCCATCTGCATCTGCAGACGTTGCCGTGGACATGTAGCTGGCATAACTAAACAACAGAGTGCAAAGAACACTGTTTACTTTTCCACCAAATAGGTCCCTATTTATCTACTTGCAATTTCTTGCTTTCAAACTGCGAGGTTGGCAGGAGCTGGGACAGAGATAGGAACTCATTCTATCATGCAGCATTCAGGTCTTGAACTGCTGGCCAGCTGAGCTTCCAGTCATCAAATTCAGCATCTTAACCACTAAGCCATCATTTTAGGCTGAGGTGAAACTGGATACATTTGCTAGTAAATACATATAAATAAATTATGGGATGTAAACTCAACTATATTTAGCAGCCAAGAAAAGAATATGAGTGAGAATTTTCATTAGCCTAGTGAAAATGATAAATGAATTTTAATAATGAAATGTATAAATGAAATAAATTATTCACAAGGAAACTGGCATACTAATATTGAAAAGCAATTACCTTTTAAAAATGTCAACCTCAGCATTGCTTTTTCCTACTAAGGTAACAATGATATTGAGATTAATCTTTGTAAAGCTGTTTGGGGCTGACAAACGCTTTGCATCAAATTGCTTGGCTACTAGACAACTGGCAGTGAGAAGTGTGGCTATAAAGCGTATTCATTGCTCATCTCCATCTCCTATATGCATCATTATGAAAGTCCAACACCATTATCAAAAGACAAGCAAGACTTTGTAAGCTCTTGGGGCTGCCAATCATACGTGATAAAATGTAGGCCATAATTTTATCATTTGGGGAACAGGAGGAATTTTGATCATTAGCAGGAACATTTTCTGAAGCATTAACAGCTATTCTTCCACACATTACAAAGCTGGCACTCAGGAGTCATACAGGATTATCATCTCCACTGGCTGAAAGACACTACCTAATACTGTAAGTAACAAACAGCCATGAGGAATATGATGAGCCCTGAAAAATGCAGCAGAAATGGCATCTCCTGATGTTTTGTAAAAGATAAATAAAGATCATAGGAAGTTGATGGTCCAAAATAAAAAACATATCTAAAAATAGCCTTTTCTTACTGGGCTAGAAGATGCTTTTTCTCAACCTTGCCACTACTACAAGTGATAGTATTTAGGAGTTTAGCAAACTAATAATAGGAAGCATGGCTAACTGCACAGATGTGTAAGAAAGATGGTGATCAGGTCCAGGGTATTTTCTGCCATAGCCCCCAGTTGTATAACAAATTGTCAGCAGAAATTAAATCTGTTCCAATTCTGCTGGCATTTTGGAAATCTTTGAAAACATTTTTGTTCCATGAAGCCTTCCTTTCTTAATCTTCCAGTTATTGAAAATGGGCTTGGGTGGTGAAGTCCACAGGGAAGGATGATGGTTCCCAAGTGGATTAAATCCCTTTAAGTCAGTACATTGGCTGAGCGGTGCTTTTGGGAATTGAAGTCCAAAAACCAAGGGTTGGGAAACACTGTTCTAGATGGAGGACAGTAGCTTTATCAACACTGGCCTGGGGCTGATGAAGACTGTGTGCCAAAAGGGCTCAGGACCAGGAAGTGACTCGTGGAACTGGATCATTGGTACAGGTGTCATGTTGTGATGTGGAAGGCAAATGGAAGGCCACCACAATATATTGCTCCCAGGACAATCTTCATGGCTGATTGTTATGAGGATAGCCAATATTTGGAATAGGGTATGCCACTTAAAGAAGAAGAATATTCTTTTTTTTTTGTTGTTGTTCAGTCGCACAGTCGATTCTGACCCTTTGCGACCCCATGGACGACTATCCACCAGGCACCCCTGTCCTCTACCATCCCCCTCAACTCGCTCAGCTCTGTGCCCATTGTGTTCACAATACCATCTAGCCATCTCATTTTTGGCCGCCCCCTTCTTCTTTTGCCCTCGACCTTTCCAAGCATCAAGGCTTTCTCAAGTGAGTCTTCTCTTCTCATTTGATGTCCAAAGTACCTTAGCTTCATCTTTACTATTTGACCTTCTAAGGAGTAGTCAGGTTTGATTTCTTCTAAGATTGACCTGTTTGTTCTCTTTGCTGTCCAGGGGACTCTCAAAACTCTCCTCCAACACCACGTCTCAAAGGCATCTATTCTTCTGCGCTCTGCTTTCCTAATGGTCCAGCTCTCACAACCATACATTGCCACAGGGAATACCATTGCTTTGACTATACGAATTTTTGTTTGCAATGTGATGTCTCTACTTTTCACTATGTTCCCCAGGTTTCTCATTGCTTGCCTCCCAAGAATCAGTCGCCTTTTTATTTCATGGCTGCAATCACCATCTGCAGTGAGCTTTGATCCTAGGAAAGTAAAATCTGTCACTGCTTCTACTTCTTCCCCATCTATTTTCCAGGGACTATTGAATGATTATTATGATATTTTAAATGTTTGTAACCACCCAGAGTGGTATATTTACCAGATGGGTGGGTTATAAATAAAAATAAATAAATAAAACAAATGCCTCTCTTTTAGGGATTCTATTTACTCTGGATTATAACAATTTCTGAAGTTAATGTATTTTTGATTAGATATATTTCTATCATAAGGATGAGTTGTACATTGTGATTCAGGTTTTTTTCAGGATCCAAAATCATTACTATTTTAAATATCTGTGGCCATATATTTTACTTTTCATATTAAAGAAGTAGCTATTTAATGAACACAAAATATATTCTGCTGGAGAAGAATGAAGGGTAATATAAAAAAGCGGGTGGCAGCCTGCAGATTTAATTTTGAACTATTCATATGAATATTATTGACAGTCCTCTCTAGCATTGTAAAAAAATTAAACCTTACCATTTGTCTAGGATAACTCTAGGATTATATTTGAATAAATTGAACTTTCCAGATGAAAAAAAAGGAGAGGGATTAAATGACTTAATTTGGAGCCTTATCTCACTGCATATAATTTAACAAGTCCCTATGAAAAGAGACAAGGGAAGGAGAAACTTTTTTATTCCAATGTGACAGTAAGAGATTTGTAATGCTCTCTCTAATAAAACACTTGCAAAATTGGTGTTTCCATAATATACTGCATATTAGTCTGACAATCAGCAATAAAATGGTTTAACTTGCAGTGATATGCTACCCTCCTCTCTTATTTGTTGAAGCATATAATACAGCAAAATAATATGTGGCTATTTACGATATATGGCCCAAACAGAAAATGTATTATCAGAAAAGATAACACAGATTTGCACAAAATGTTGCAAGGCTAATTTACATGTAGAAATGTAAATTTAAAGATTGATACAATTATTTGAACAGAAAAGCTATATATCTCACCATAGCGAAATGAAGACTGTGACTTACAAGTCTGCTCTTGCCCAAACTAGACAATACAGTCAACAAGTGTAATTAGAAGCACAGCTGCCTCAAGAATCTTTTTATGTTTATCCTAGCCCAATCTTTCCTCATTCCAAAATGTTCCAAATTAGCCTGATTTGGTTTTATAAGTGGTATTCAGGAGGTAAAAATGGACTTTGTTTGCAGGTTGATTGCACAAGCAATGAGCTTTTAAGAAATTGAATATCTAGCAGAAAAATGTTATAATTGTAGGAAATATGCATTTTTCTAAATCAATGATTTTATCCTCAGTACATTGATTACATACTCTGCAGCCAAAGACGAAGAACCTCCATACAGTCAGCAAAAACAAGACCAGGAGCAGATTGTGGCTCAGATCACAACCAACTGATCACAAAATTCAGGCTTAGACTAAAGAAAATAGGGAAAACAATTAGGCCAGACAGATATGAACTAGACAACATCTTTAAGGAATACACAGTGGAGGTGTAGAACAGATTCAATGGCTTGAACCAGATAGACAGACTGCTAGAAGAATTATGGACAGAGATGTGGGACATCATGCAGGAGGCAACCTACCTGAATAAACATTGCAAAGAAATAGAAGAAAACAACACAAGACGCAGGACTAGAGATCTTTTGTAAAAAAAATTGGGCAAATCAAGGGAACGTTTAAAGCAAAAATGACCATATAAGGGACAAAAATGGTAAGGAGTTAGCTGATGCAGAAGAGATTAAGAAAAGATGGGAAAAGTACACAGAGGAACTTTACAAAAAGGCCCTCAACACTCCTAATAATAACAATGATGAGGAAATTGAATTTGAGCCAGAAAAGCTAGAGAGTGAAGTCAGAAAGGCCCTAAAAAGCACTGCAAACAACAAAGACAGAGGAGATGATGGTATCCAAGTTGAACTTTTCAAAGCCCTAAAAGATGGTGGAATCAAATTATTACAGTCTATATGCCACCAGATTTGGAAAACACAACAATGGTCACAGGATTGGAAAAGATCAGTATACGTTCCAATCCCCAAAAAGGGTAATGCCAAAGAATGTTCAAATTATCGAACAATTGCACTCATCCCACATGCTAGCAAGGTGATGCTCAAGATAATACAGGATAGACTGCAGCAGCACATGGAGAGAGAATTACCAGAAGTGCAGGTGGGGTTCCAAAGAGGCAGGGTGACTAGAGACCACATTGCCAACATATATTGGACCATGGGAAAAACAAAGGAATATCAGAAACAAGTCTACTTCTGTTTCATTGATTACACTAAGGCCTTTGACTGTGTGGACCACAACAAAATGTGGCAAGTAATTAAAGAGATGGAAATACCAGAACACCTTATATGCCTCATGAGAAATCTATACATGAATCAAGAAGCAACAGTTAGGACAGAATACGGAAGGACAGATTGGTTTGGAATAGGAAAAGGAGTAAGACAAGGCTGCATTTTGACACCCTGCTTCTTCAACTTATACACAGAGCGCATAATGCGCAATGCAGGGATGGAGGAATCATAATTTGGGATCAAAATTGCTGGGAGAAACATCAACAACTTGAGATATGCAGATGATACCACCCTAATGGCAGAAAGTGAGGAGGACTTAAAAAAGCTGCTGCTTAGGTTGAAAGAAGAAAGTGCAAAAGCTGGCTTGAGACTCAATATCAAGAAAACCAAGATAATGGCAACAGGCCCTCTCAGTCCCTGGAAAATAAATGGGGAAGAAGTAGAAGCAGTGACAGATTTTACTTTCCTAGGATCAAAGCTCGCTGCAGATGGAGACTGCAGCCATGAAATAAAAAGACGACTGACTCTTGGGAGGCAAGCGATGAGAAACCTGGGGAACATAGTGAAAAGTAGAGACATCACATTGCAAACAAAAATTCATATAGTCAAAGCAAAGGTATTCCCTGTGGCAATGTATGGTTGTGAGAGCTGGACCATTAGGAAAGCTGAGCGCAGAAGAATAGATGCCTTTGAGATGTGTTGTTGGAGGAGAGTTTTGAGAGTACCCTGGACAGCGAGGAGAACAAATAGGTCAATCATAGAATAAATTAACCCTGACTGCTCCTTTTATAGCTCAGCTGTGGATAAGGAAAAGAGATCAGTTATAGTGCTGCTATTTTTTTTTAAATAGATTCTAAAAGGCTGAAACATTGATTCCTATATCCAGTGGCTGGATGAAGATGAGAATTTGCCACAGTAACCTACAAACCTCTTTGCCTGGGTGAGAAGACAGGTGATGGTGGGCAGCCATTCTGGTGCTACTGAGAAATTCAAATATTTGTTTACTTCTTTCATTCTGGGCAAGTGGTTGGCAAAGAAAATCCCTGTCCACCAAGAGGAATTCCTTGTGAACCTTCAGGTTATGCTATGGTGCTTGCAGTTTGTTTATACTCTCCTTCAAGGACACCTAACCTGTTAGGTTATTGCCAGCCTCTGAGAAATCTTCTTACACTTTATTTGAGCATCTAACAATGCTTGAAGGAAAGGCTGTGAGGATACAGATTACTCTGTAAAGTGCAAAGATTGACAAAGACATTTTTTCTACCTGGGATGAATGGTGAGATGGTATCCACACACCCCCCCCCCCGAGAAACCAGCTAGCCCAGCAGTTGAATCTTAGTCCAACAGGCATGATAAGCATCCTCCATCATGCATGAGGACAGCAGGCATTATGACATTTAAGTTAGGCTGCATGGCATATACCATCCTATTCTCCTGCCACCACCCCACTAGCTATCACGGTGTGTCCTGCAACCACTATATTACTTGGCTGCCTCATAGAATGGCCAGCCTTATTGGCAAAATTTCACACAGTGATTATAGCAATGATGCAACTTGCAAAAATTATGCTGTGAAAGAGCTGCCTGATATTGATTATCATTAATATGTCATCATTTTGTAGTTCTCATTTGTAGTCTTGTGGATCAAACCTGAAAATTCAGTGCTCATGTCGAGGTATTTGACTTGCTCTAAGGGTGGTTACTTGTGTGTCTTCCAGTCAACTGCCTGATTATCTGACCTCATCGCTTTTTTATTAAACAATTTATGCTGTGAATGTATGAACCCATATAGCACTTGCCATTTGCATTGCACCTGGAGTTTGGTAATAATTTCAGGCTTGCCCATGTGGCATAATATTGAAAGTTTCCATTAAGATTGAGGCATTGGCAAAGAAAAAAAAAGGAAAGGGTGAAGCTATATACTTCTAGCCACATGGAATACTGTATCACCCCTTAGTTAGTTTTAAAATGTTACTTTTGGAAGTAGAATCCCAAGAATTCCCCAGGAATGGTAGCCACCACTGCTTGGCGAGACTCTGGGAACTGCATCTGCTTAAGTGTAAGCGGAAAAGTAGCTTTTTGATGTTCTCTCCGAGTGAGTAATTCATAGTAAATTCCTTATTGAAAAAATGAGAAAATGAGATGCAGCTGGAACACTGTTTTGACATTGCAGCAAGACTGGAGTCATTTTGTTTGTGTAGTGATTTTGATACAAAATCTAGCTCTGCCACATTTTAAAAGGTTGACCTTGTTCGAAAGCCAGTCATCTCTGACTCTAGGGTTCAGTGCTCATCTCTGTTTATAGCCAAAGAGCCAGTGCTGTCTGCATCTGCAGACATTTCCGTGGACATGTGGCAAGTATGCCTGGACACCAGAGTGCATGGAATGCTGTTTACCTTCCCACTGAAGTGGTACCTATTCATCTACTTGCAATTTCTTGCTTTTGAACTGCTATGTGGCAGGAGCTGGGACAGAGATGGGAGCTCACTCTGTCGTGCAGTACCCTGCATTTGAATAGACTTGCCTTATTTCTGTGAAAAGGAATTTTGGCTTCTGAATAATTAAAGAAGCACAAATGGTGCTAATTACCATTGAAACGTAGCGCAGTGTGACTGAAATATGGACTAACATAACATGATTGTACATGAGACCCCAGATGTGAGCTGACATGTCAATCTATCTGTGATGACCTACTGATCATTTTTAATGAACACACATTTCTTAAGGGAATACTAAAACTCATCAAGAGTTGCTCTGATGGCACCATCATTAACTTCTCTCGTCTTCCCCCAGACACTCCCTGGTGTGATATGTGATCTATCTCTTTAATATCTATCTGATCCATTGACAAAACGTTGTATTCACTCCCTTCTTGCATTTCCAGCATCTGTAGTCTTCTGGAATGTGGGGACCTGATAAGAGATTACTGACTAGATTATTCCAACAGAACTGAATTGCAGTACAGTCAAACCTAACAGAAGAAAAATATTTCATTCTGCAAGGTTGCTCGCTATGCGAGTTTTTTGCTACATGAGTTTTTTCACATAGCGAAAATTCCTATGGAAAAACTCACATAACGAAAATTTCTATGGAAAAACTCGCATAGTGAACATTTTTTGTTATGCAAGTTTTTCCCATAGAAATGCTCATTATGCAAGTTTTTCCAGAGGGAAAGTCTGTTTCGCATAGCAAAATTTTTCATTATGTTAAACGGAAACATTTGAAGAATGCCCGCTCATTATACGAGTTTTTCGCTAAGCGAAGCATTCCTTATGTGAGGTTTGACTGTATTATGAAAAGGGAAGTAGAACTGAATTAAAATTTATGAAGGACTGGAATAAAACAATTAGAGGCTCAAGATGTGAATCAGAAAAGTTCTTGGAATACCAGAGAATGTATATTGTTTCCAGTTGTGAGCAGGTCAAAAACTCTAGAGGTCTTGAATAAGTTGCCATTTAGTCCTAGGAGAGGAGTAAGAAGATTGTAGAACCATTGGAGGAAGATAACAAGATTCACTGTGGAACTGTGAAAGAAGAGTGGTTAGAAGACACATAA
Source organism: Furcifer pardalis (assembly GCA_030440675.1). Classification (NCBI taxonomy): domain Eukaryota; kingdom Metazoa; phylum Chordata; class Lepidosauria; order Squamata; family Chamaeleonidae; genus Furcifer; species Furcifer pardalis. The sequence goes on from CP126890.1 coordinate 262,872,937, forward strand.
GATGCAGTCCATGAGACAGACAGAAGATGGGAAGGGTGAGCAGGCTGTAGGAAAGGAGAAATCAGTGAACTGAAGAAAAGCCTCAAATGCTACCAGTAAAAGTTGGTAGTTTTATGAATAAATACATTTTCCTTCTTATGTTTTCTAATAATACTGTAACTGATGTTTGATCTGTCAAATCAAAACCAACTTTTTAAAAGTGAGATATTTAATGAGTGGTTATACTAGTTCCACACCCCCCACTAATCTTCTAAGCCTGAGTGGGATTCAAACCCAAGCCTTCAAAATCCTAGTCGATCACTCTACACCAGTGTTTCCCAATCTTTGGTTTTTGGACTTCGATACCCAGAAGCCTAAGTCAATTTCCAAAAGCACTGATCAGCCAATGTACTGACTTGGGCTTCTGGAAATTGAAGTCCACCAATGTTCTGCAGAACACAGTTTGGGAAACACTGCTCTACATCATTCTGGTCACCTAGTAATAACTAGGGAAAGCCAAATCAGCCATTTATTTTTTGATCTGTATGCATTCACTCACAAACCTGGTCCATCTTATCTTTCCATACTTAAGCAAAAGTTTATCTCACAAAATACATTTATGTATGAATTTTTAAAGGTCAGAATAACCATTTTAAATCACACATTGATATATACTTTCAGTTGAGGAGAGCCATGCAACATTCAGAAAAATGCAACCTCTGACTATATCCTAATCAATGGAGATGAAATTGTGTCAAATGATATTTCATGACTGCACTACTAATTTCTAGCATTTTTATTTATTTAAATAATGCTATTAATATTTTGTAGCATTAACCTTCCAAGATTGATTAAAATAAAAGAAAAACTGCAGAAGAGTGGGGTATTTCCAGACCAGCGATGCAAATCACTGCTTACTCTTTTTTTCACATTGCAGAATTTTTGCACATGAGAATATTTTTTCTTAAGTTACATAATAGTGCAAAACTGTAATAGTTGCTACTTTCTTTCATAGACTTTTAAAAATTAGCAACACCATGTTGTCCTCTCTTGCTATTATTGCTGTTACATGATGCCTGATGGTCCTTGGTATCTGATGTGTGTTGCTTAGCCTTCTCTTGCTTCCCTCTAATTTATATTTCTCTCATAGCTAAACATATAATTTTGACAAGCCTTGCAAGTTCATGGTCTTGATTCATCAGAATAAACTGTATAATAGGAATTTCTGTTGCCTTTACAATTCCTGTTACTGGTAATTTCTATTAATACAGTTCCTATAAATAAAAATCTAGCAAGCAGCCTCCATGATGATATTCATTATTACACTGAAGTTACAGAGGCTATGGATTTCAATGGATTAGCACTACAGGGGTCTACTTAATAAAGTAAAGAAATATGGTGGCTCAAGTAAAATAAAGCACATCACAATACAGGAACTGCAAACACTACTTTGTATCATATCCACGGACTTTCGTTAGTCAGGCTTCCTATGGTACAATGATCTTACTTTGAGACTTGGTTGAAGCTAGCTAATTCTTTTATAGTGACTTTTGATAAACTGCTGTTTAAACCCACTTTGAAATACAATGTACATTTTCAGGGTCGCTTTTCCTACATCCCCTTTACTCTTTTAGCACTCTATACATGCAAAAGTTCACATTTTGACACATTTAAGATTCTAGGATGAAGGGGGAAATACCCCTAAATATCCCCCTGTGTACCTTTGGTCAAATGCATGGTTAAGGAAGGATTAAAAAGCAAAGTAAACTATCTAGTTATCACCCATTTAAATATGAAAATGAATTTGTGGAATAATCAAATTTGTTACTTGCTTTATCTTATATTCACAGCTCATTAATATGCAGTATTCCTGTTGAATCTAGAAGTGTATTTTATCTCATAGAGTTGTAAGAAGCTCCCTGTCCTATAGACCATTTACATTTTTTGTTGTTGTTCAGTTGCACAGTTGATTCCGACCCTTTGTGACCTCATGGACCACTGCCCTCCAGGCACCCCTGTCCTCCACCATGGGATACCATAATGTTCATTGGCTTTGTTGTTTGCAGTGCTTTTTATGGCCTTTCTGACTTCACTCTCTAGGATGTCTGACTAATCATTGTGATTATCAGGGGTGTTGAGGTCCTTTTTGTAAAGTTCCTGTGTACTCTTGCCATCTTTTCTTAATTTCTTCTGCATCAGCTAACTCCTTGCCATTTTTGTCCCTTATCATGGTCATTTTTGCTTTAAACATTCCTTTGATTTCCCCAATTTTATGGAAAAGATCTCTAGTCCTATCCCTTATGTTGTTTCCCTCTATTTCTTTGCACCGTTCATTCAGGTAGGTTTCCTTATATCTCCTTGCTTTTCTGTGCAATTCTGTATTCAATTGATTGATTTTTTTCTTTCTCCTTTGCCTTTTGCATTCCTTCTTTACTCTGCTATTTTAAGATCCTCATCGGACAACCACTTTGCTTTCTTAGGCTTCTTTTCTTTTGGTATGGTTTTCCTTGTTGTCTCCTGTATGGTGTCCTGTGCCTCTGTCCATAATTCTTCTGGCACTCTGTCTATCAAGTCTAAGCCATTAAATCTTTTCCACACCTCCACTGTGTATTCCTTAGGGATGTTGCCTAGGTCATACCTGTCTGGTCTAATTGTTTTCCCTATTTTCTTTAGTCTAAGCCTGAATTTTGCAATCAGTAGATTATGATCTGAGCCTGTTTGCTCCAGGTCTCGTTTTTGCTGACTGTATGGAGGTTCTCCATCTTTGTCTGCAGACTATGAAATCAATCTGGTTTTGATGTTGGCCATCTGGTGATGTCCACATCTAAAGTCTACTCTTGTGTTGCTGAAAGAGGGTGTTTGCAATGACCAGTGTGGTTATCTTGGCAGAACTCTATCAGTCTTTGTCCTGCTTCATTCTGTGTTCCAAGACCAAATTTGCCTGTTATTCCATTTACTTTTTGATTTCCTACTTTGGCATTCCAATCTCCTATGATCATGAGGACATCATTTCTTGGTCTCTGTTCTTTGAGGTGTTGTAGGTCCTCATAGTACTAGTCAACTGTGGCTTCATCTGCACCAGTGGTTGGTGCGTAGACTTGAATTACAGTCATTTTGAATGGGTTTCCTTGGATTCGGACTGAAATCATTTTATCATTTTTGAGATTATATCCCATCACTGCTTTTCTCACTCTTTTATTACCGTAACTATCACCACTACATTTCTTCTAAGATTTTCTTGTCCACAGTAGCAGAAATGATGGTTTTATTTTAACTCACTGATTCCCAAGATGTCAATGCTTATTCTTTCCATTTCATTTTTTACCACTTCCAGCTTTCCTTGATTCATAGATCTTACATTCCAAGTTCCTATACAGTATTGTTCTTTGCAACATCATATTTCTGTTCCCACTATCCTATCCCCTCCCCCATCTTCCGACCTGATGGGCTCAACATCCCATTCCATCTATTTTGCCTTTTACATTCCTTTAGCCCACTGAACACTAGTAAGGCAAATATAGTATCAGTAGCAAACTGTCAAATCCATATCTATTCCAAAACTGATTTTTTTTCATTAAATGCATTCAATATACAGTCATTTGAGTTGCAAGTGTAATAATATTTTATGCATTTAATGCTTTGGTATGCCTGCAGTACATGAAAAGCACTTTATGAGCCTTGTGTTATTGCATATTTCATTATAATGTAATTCTATATTAGGTATTCCATTTGTGCATGGACCAAAAATAGTTCATACTATCTAGAAAATGCAAATTTCAAAGGAAGAGCCACAAGGAAATTTTAAAGCTTAACTATTTGTGACAAAGACACACTACTCTGCTTCACTGATGAAAAAACAGCTACTGTAAACTGCTAAACCTTAGCATGTTTCAGAACTGAATACCAAGGAAATAAGCAATCCAATAGAGAGGCAGAAGTGAGAGAACAATGTGATCCGCCTAAGGCTCTTGTCAGCCTCTGGAACAAGAGGTTGACGGCGGCCTTGGATGTGATCGCACCACTAACGCCTCTTCGTGCCCGTGGGTATCGATCCTCCCCATGGTTCACAGAAGAGTTAAGGGAGTTCAAATGGGCAAAGAGATGCCAAGACCGCCACTGGGTGAAGACGCAGAGTGAGTCTTATAAAAAACTGGTTAGAGCTACAATTAAAGCCTACCTTGTGGTGATGGGGGTGGTGAAATGTCAATATTTCACCACCCTCATTGCCTCTTTGGATAATCACCCAGCGACCCTGTTTCGGGTGACCAGATCTCTCCTTGGTAGAGGGGGGTCGGGCCTTGGTTGGCAGAGATCTGCTGAGCTTTTTGCTGATTATCTGATGGAGAAAAATGATCCTGGTTTTCCTCATTTCTGAAGGGCTGGACCCAGTCGGTGTGGCTGGAAGCCCCTTCATTATGGAGTGCCTCATGGCTCGGTACTCTCGCCTCTCCTATTTAATATCTACATGAAACCATTCGTTCCCACGGGGTGAGGTATCATCAATATGCTGATGATACCCATTTATATATCTCTGCCCGTGGTGATCCAAGCGATGCAGTGGAAATCCTTTGCAGGTGCCTGGAGGCTGTCAGGGTCTGGATAGGGGACAACAGGCTTCAGCTGAATCCTGACAAGACTGAGTGGCTGTGGGTGGGTCCTGCGTTATTCAGGAGCTACCATCTTTGGTCCTGGATGGTGCAGTTTTGCCCCAAACAGACCCAGAGCGTAACCTGGAGGTCCTCCTGGACTTGTGACTCCTGCTTAAAAAGCAGGTGGCAGTCATGGCCAGGAGGGCCTTTGCACAACTTCGTGTTATTCACCAGTTACGCCCGCTCCTAGATCGGGACTTTGATTACTGTAATGTGCTCTACATGGGGTTGCCCTTGATGACCATTCAGAGGGTTCAACTGGTCCAGAATGCGCCTGTCTGGGTGGTGATGAAACCTCTCCTTCTGCCTGGGTGGTGATGGGGTGTGGGTGGTATGCACATGCCTCACCGCTGCTTCGGGAGCTGCACTGGTTGCCAGCATGTCTCTGGGTGCAATTCAAGGTGCTGGTAATTACCTTTAAAGCCCTATATGGTAGTGGGCCAGGATACTTAAGAGACTGCCTCACCCCAAGAACATCTGTCCATCCCACCAGAGTGGACCCGGGAGGCTCTCTAGTTGTTCCATCAGCCAAAGAGGCACAGCTCTCTGGCACCAGAAAAAGGCCCTTCTCTGTGTCTGCTCTGACCCTATGGAACCTCCTGCCAACTGAGCTGTAACAGAAGAGACCTGCCTCTTGGGTAGGTCCCAACATTCTTCTGGGTTGCACATCTTGGCTGGACAACCAAGGGGCGGATTTGTGTAGAAAAGGTAGCATTAGGCCAAATAACCACTCCAAGTCTCTTCAAGAAATATATTGAAAGCATTGTAAAATACAGGATACAGTCCATCAAAAGAACAGCAAGCATTTCAAAGTAGAAATAAACCATTAAGGGTTCCAGGGAAAGCACTCGGCCCCCCTCCTTCCACAAGTCTCACATTTTGCAGAATGGCTGCACAGCCTTCCAGAGAAGCCTGTGTGTGTCTGCGTCACTGGGTTACACCTGTGGCTGTTTCAAGTCCTCTTCGGTGAAGTGTGTTATTAGTTTTCAAGATATATTGACAGAGTCTGCATATGTCCTACTATTCTGTTGTAAATTGTTGGCCTGCTTTATTGGAAATAGCCAAAGGTTGTTGCGATATTCATCTATACATTTAACCTCCTATTGTTGTGTCCAATTTACATATACACCTTACATAACTGGGATGTTCACAAGTCCCAACCTCTTCCTGTTTCCATTGTTCTTTGCTTAATATTTTTGTAGTTTACAAAATCTCAAACTCCATCATCCTTCTCTGATATTTTTGGAGGGATGTGGGAGCACCTCAGCTTACCTCATACAAGGTGCATGTCTTTACATAGGGAGTAGCAACATAGTGCAAGAATGGACCCCCTTGGGTCTCACAAATTCTCCTTCAATTGCTTTAATTTTGCTCCCCTTCCTTCAATCTATACTTATACTCATAGGGTTGCTGTTGCCATGTCATTCTTTCCTATATTCTCCTTCATGACCTTCTCTAGGAGAGGACAGAGGAAATATTTTTGGGTGTGTCCTTGAGGGGTGAGAGGACATCTATGGCTCCAAGAATATCCAGCTCATTGAAGCTTAGGATCCCTATTATCTTTTCTACCTAAACACTAATATAACAACCCCTCAACATATAATTCAATGATTTCCTTCCACAGGGGAATGTGTTCCTTGTTGACTATTCTGATTTTCAGGGTGTTAATCTACTGCTTAACTTGGCTGCTGCCAGCTGCAGCTTATTCTGCTAATAGATATGACTTGTGTTCTATAATCATTTGTTAGTACCACATAGAAAACTATTTACTGCCTTTCCAAATCTTATTTGCAATAAAGTAGTAAGCATAGCTGAACCCAGTGTTCCAAATGAAGCTAATGTACAGGATAATATAACTTATTAGTCAACAAGTCTTTGATCCATGTTCCTTTAGTATACTGGGAAAACAGCACTAGCCAGTTTGGATGAGTAAAGAATAGTTATAATAACAGCTAATAAGCCAAGATGCCTGTGGCAAATGCCCTCCAATAATTCAGTTGACTAGCAAGATTAATCTGAGATGGTATAAGAGGAATCTATAATTCCTGTACATCTCAGCAGGAAAAAAAATGGAAATGTGGGATATTTAGCATTGTGGAACATTTGTATAAATTAAGAAGCAATTTCTGCCTATAATAAAAGAAAATGTCATTTTGAGATTCTATATAGCTACTGCTCCCATTCATGTGTGATTCTATCATGCATTTTAATATTTATTTATCTATTTTAATCATAGCAGTGGTGTCACCACTGCTATGGACAAAACATGTGAAAGATGTGGAGAAACTTTTTGCTTGCTTCTTGGCTATTTTTGGGTAGAACCTGAGGTGCCTTGCATACCTTGAGAAGTGTGGAAGCATTGGACTTGCTTCCAATGATACCTCTCCTTCTGCTTGAGTTTCTCTCTGGTCTCAAAAATGGAGTATAAAAGAACCTTTTACAAACCATTGTCTCCTGTTGAGGGGATTCTGCAAGGAAGCAGAGGTGGCTTGTATTGTGTTGGTATCTTGACCAGTGGACCCTGCTTGCTGCTGTTCCTACTCTCTTTCCACACTAGGAAACAGAAGGAGAATGCATACAGACAAAACAAGGGCCACACAGTCCAGAGAAGAGTGAAGCTGACATTGGACGCCTGTGCTATGACATACAGCTGCTACTGTTGAGGTCTGGGCTCCTGTGGAGGTAGTGATGAAAGTTGGAAGAACAAGAGAACTGGACCCAGAGCAGGAGAAGCTTCTGCTCCAAAAAATTGAGTGAAGCATAGAATTGTATTTTAAAATTTGTTTCAAAGAGGGCAATGATACAGCAGACTCATATGCATCCACTCTCTTCAAGAGAGCTATTGAGCAGCAATAGTTGCTGAAAGTGACGGAAATTCCTTACCACAAAAACTCTACAACGAGAGAGTCCAAAATGAAATAAAGCAATCAGTCGGTAACTGAGAAAGACCAAATGATAAGTATGAATAGCTTTGTTGTCAACGATACAACTAGCTTAAAGCTGACAGGATATCTAGTGGCTGACATGCATAGAAGTGAAAGGAAAATCTGCTGTTCCACAACACATATAGTTGGAGCAGAGAATGTGAAAAATATGAATGGATGTAAATTGGAATCCATAAAGCAAGAAATAAAAATTATAAACATAGCAGTGCCTTGTGTCAATGAACGAAAGTGGATTGAAATGGAATATTTTCAGTCAGACAACTCTACTCAGGAAATGAAAAACTAAAAAGGAGTGCTACAAATTAATACATCTTGAAGGTATATATGGGAGTTGTCCATGTGCAGAAAGGCTGCAGTGGTCGGTCTCAAAATACCTAATTTTGTTTCCTTCCACCTACTTTCCTCTATCTCCTCTCTGCCATTGGGATATACCAGGAACCAATCTTCCTCCTTAAAGAGCACATATTACAGCATGCTTTATATTAGCAAGGTACAAATCACAACAGGGAGGAGACAATGCACCTCATTTCCACAGAAGTGTTCTGTCATATCAGTCAAAATCTTTGATTAAGAGATAAATTTCTCCAAAGCCAACACAAATACCATTTCATACCTCTGTTGGTGGAAAAGAAGTTGATGTTTCTGCATCCACTCACTATTACAGATGTGACCAATTCAAAATCTTGTGAGATATGTGACTGCACATAATGTCAGATTTGGTAAGTCCAAGATCTCATTACACACTGAAACATAATGAGATCTGGGCTCCCATAATTGTAGATAATACTGAGGCATACATTTATATCCTGGTGCTATGAATAGTGCTTTGCCCTCACTTTCCACAGCCTTGCCTACCTCCTCCTAGATCAGTGATGGAGTACCTTGGCACTCCAGGTGTTCTTGGACTTCTATTCCCAGAAGCCAAAGTCAGCACTCCTGATGATCAGGGCTTCTGGAAATTGAAGTTCAAGAGCAACTGGAGTGTCAAGGTTTGCCATCACTGTCCTAAGTGGTGCCTTTTGCCCAAGAAGCTAAATCAAAGCAGGAGGCCTGAATTTCAAAACCAACTGTAAAAGGCAGATACAAGTTTCTTGTCCAAGATACATCCCTATGCTGCTGCTTGTACAAAAGAGAAGTCAGGTCTGAGCACCAAATCCCAAATCATGAATTGGTTTTTACAAAAACACTACAAGATGGTCATTCCACATAAGGAAAATTAATAATTCCTGGTGTTTCAGAAGAGAGCTCCAGAGGACAATAACTAGAAATAGGGCTTTCTTGGCTATGGCTCCAATGCTATTATTTATTTATTTATTTAGATTTCTATACCGCCCTACTTGGTGCGACCAACTCAGGGTGGTGTACAAACAAAATAACATATAATCAATCAATAAGGTACAACAATAAGACAAACAATGCTATGAAAGGACACCACACAGTAAAACAGCAACAATGTGGCAACACAATCAAGCAACAATATAACTGTACAAATCAGAAATACAAAGTAGAAATACAATCCCAAAGTACAATATAACATACAGTATAAAATATAACAATATAATCAGTGGTGGGATGTCAAAAATTTTACTACCCCACCGTGATGTCATCACAGTGTGGGAGGAGCTAACATCATGATGTCATGTCATGGGCGGGGCCAAAGAAAAAAATACAAAATAATAAAAATAGGAAGCTTCAGGCTATAGGGAGCTTCAGGCTAGCAGCTTCTCTTCCTCCTCCCCGTTTGGGAGGACAGCAAGGAGGCTGTGCATATGTGCCAAGCACTAGGCGTGCATGCACACCAAGTGCTTGGCGTGCATGCACAGGGGGGGAACCAGTGAAAAGGTAAGCCCCGAAGGTGGTTCCCCCCAAAAGCTACTACAGGTTCTCTGGGACACTGGGAAAAATTACTACCGGTTCTGGAGAACTGGTGAGAACCTGTTACATCCCATCACTGAATATAATGACAAAAAATTCCATCTAGTAGTAAAAAA